>CM075776.1:59432082-60897082 GCA_037974665.1 Ehretia macrophylla | reverse complement strand
ACATAAGTACAATCATTGGTCTTTTTGAAATCAAAGCTCTCTTAACCTCACTTGCTTTTGCATAAAAATTTCTTTGTTTTCCCTCTGTTTTTACCTCCTTGGCCGAATTCTTTTCTCTCCTCACTACCTTTCCAGATTCGGCCTTGCTTTTGTTCTTTTCATTCTCAATCTTTTGCTCACTCAAATTCTTTTGATCACTCAAGTTATTTTGATCACTCAATTTTTGTAACCTCACTTGATCCTCATAGACTTGTTTTGGTGTCATTGGAACTAGAGTGATTGTCCGTTGATTGAACATGAATGAGTACTTGTTGGTGAAGCCATCATGTTGTACACGTCGATCAAATTGCCATGGTCTTCCCAAGAGAAGATGTCTAGCATGCATAGGTACCACATCACACAACACTTCATCCTCATATTTCCCAATGCGAAACGGTACCACAACCTGTTTTGTAACCCTTACCTCACCACAATCATTCAACCATTGCAACTTGTATGGACGTGGATGCTTAATTGTTGTGAGCCCTAGCTTGTCAACCATTGAAGCACTAGCAACGTTAGTACAACTACCACCATCAATAATAACACTACATACCTTATCTTTTACGTGGCAGCGGGTATGAAAGATGTTCTCACGTTGCACTACTTCTTCCTCCTCTTTAGCTTGCAAGCTCAAAGCTCGTCGTGCCACTAATCCAAGCATCTCTCCATAATCTGCTCCAAATTCCTCTTCTTCACCTACTTCAGTGTCCTCTAGTATAGGCATGTCATCAGATTGCGTTTCCTCTTCAAACTCAATCTCCCCACTTTCCAAAACTACCATTGCCCTCTTGTTTGGACATTGGCTAGCTATGTGCCCTCGTCCCTGACATTTAAAGCATTTAATATCACTAGAACGAGTTGTCGGAGGGGCTGTTTTACCTTGAGAAGTCGTGGCATGGGTGGATGTTTTGGGCTCAGGCTTGACCTTGGAAGTAGTCGAACTCTCCTCCTTTCTTGGGTAACTCGACCTCCAAGGTGATGCACTTGAGTGTTGCGGGGCTGGCCTTGGTCGTGAACCACCCCTCTTCAATTGCTTCTCCACCTTAATTGCCATATGCACTAAATCTTCTAACTCAACATAATGATGCAACTCAATGGTGTTAGCAATTTCTCTATTCAGCCCATTCAGAAATCTAGCCATTGTCGCCTCCCGATCTTCCTCTACATTGGCTCTAATCATAGCCATCTCCATCTCTTTGTAATAATCATCCACACTTTTATTACCTTGATGAAGACCTTGCAGCTTGAGGTATAAGTCCCTATAAAAATGACTGGGTACAAATCGCCTCCTCACTACTCTCTTTATCTCATCCCAAGTTGCCACAGGATGTTCTCCATTCCGCCTCCTATTGAGACACAATTGATCCCACCACACAATAGCATAATCAGTAAATTCAATGGCAGCAAGCTTTACCTTTTTCAACTCGGAATAGTTGTGGCAATCAAACACCAACTCAATCTTCTTTTCCCACTCAAGATAGGCTTCCGGATCACTCCTTCCTTGAAACGCAGGAATCTTCATCTTGATGCTTCCTAAGTTGCTATCAACTCGATCAACACGATCCCTAGCATCTCTATCCCGACCATGTCGCCTATTGCTGCCCACCGAAACTCTATCAAACTCTTCATCTAAACCTTCCTCATCGATCTCATCAACATCTTCAACTCTTTGCTGCAATCTGTTCCTCCTTGGTGCATTCAGACAACTGGTGGTTGCACCCTTTCTGGCCTCTATTCTACCCTATCCAACCTCTCATGAATATGCTCCAATTCAGCCCTCATCATTCGTCTCATCTCTCCCATCAATGCCTGCATCTGTAAGTTTTGTCCAACGGGTTGTTGAACACCTTCATTAATGTTGTCTGCTTGATTTTGAGACATGATTAAATTTCACTCCCTCACGTGTTTCACTCAACTCAATTTGGCTTTTACCCTCTAATATTCTCACACACTCTGCCTTTTTCCTCTCGTATTCTCCTTCAAGTCCCTAGAACTTACCAAGAATACAAAGCAGCATAATAATCTATTTCGGAATCTGACTTTTTTTTTTTTTTTTATACCACTAAGACTCTGGAAACAAAGTTAGACAAAGAAAATTGAACAAAACCCAAAGAAGGAAACCTAGAGAAATAAGGAAAGTTGAGAAAAATCTAATAGAAAACACAAAAACGCCCAAAAATCATACTAAACGATGGAATTTGGCCCTAAGAGGGTAGTGCCTACAGCTATGCTGTGGGTTATGCTCAGAACGTCGTTTCCCTTCAGAAAAGCTTGGCCACAAAGGCTAATTCAACCAAAAAAAAAAAGTTTTTTTTACTGTTCACTGTTTTGCTTTTTCTTTTTTTTTTTTTTTTTCAGCTCCAAAATTTTATTTTTTATTTTTCTCTTTTTTTGATCTTTTTCTTGACCTTTCTTTTCTTTTCTTGATGTCCCTTTTCTTTTCTTGATTTTCAGAAACGAAAACAATGACTAAGTAACCAAGATTTCAGATTTGAGCACACAACCAATTAGGCTTTTGTCCTAATTGAAAACCTTAACCCTACCCACGGATTTGATGAGAAAACAAGAAAATAATTGAAAGCAAGACACGGATTTCAACAAGAAAACAGACTTGAAACACAAGATAAGAAACGAAATTCAAGCAAGAACGGAATTGAAAACACAACCTAAAACGAATTGGCAGCAAGACACAATCAAACAAAGAAAGGAATTTAAATCTAGACCTAGACTCACGGAATTAACTAAGAAAACAAGAAAAGGATAGGCAAACCTGATAAACCTAAGCTCTGATTACCAACTGATACGAACCTGGTCAACATGTGCCCAGACCCAACACCAAGATTGGTAAAACAAACCCAAGACCTTTCAAGAATGGATGGAACCGTGACCCTTTGCCTAGCAAGACAAGAACCTTGGTATAGTGAATATGATGGAAACCGCGACCCGTTGCTTAGCAAACCAAGAACCTTGGTATGGTGAAGACGCCACAAACAGGGATGGAAATCCGCTTGATAAGTCAAGGTTGAACGCCACAAGGAATCCCTTGATAAGTTCGAAAGAGTCTCTTGGAGAACTCAAGGAGAATAATCTCACAATTTAATTTCAGAATTGTCTTTTTATTATTTCTTGCAAATCAGCCTTATATAGGCAAAGAACAAATAAGTTTCCTAATTAGAAAAGACTCCTAAACCCTAGCTGAAATAGAAAAACGTGAATAGTAACTAGGTCAAAGGAAACAAACTTGGAGACCAAGAAAAGACTCCTATTAACTATTCACGTGAATAGTGATATGAATAGTAACTAAAAAGGAAGCAAACTTGCAGCCCAAGAAAAGCTCCTTTCTAGTGTGAACACCTAATCTTGCAGCCAAGAAAGTCTCTTTCCTAGTGTGAACACCTAAATTCGTCCATAGGGAATTAAACTAAAACTGAAAACTAAAACTATGATAGAATTACAGAGAAATCAAATCTTGACTAAATCTTCGAATCTTCTTAAAACTTCTTGAAGAATCTTGAAGTTCTTGAATCTTGAAAATAGAATCTTGACTTGAATCTTTGCTGGAAAATTCGCCCAAAAGGTTCAATGAATGTGGACGCCTAGTTGGCTTTCTTGTGGATCTACTTGGAGGAGTAACACCAAACCTTCTTCATCTCTACTAGCCAATGCACTTTCCTCTTGTTGTAGAACTTTCTCAACCAAATTATTCAGCTCTTCCTTGAACCTTTTAGCGCGAGCTCTTGTCACTGGACCAACTGGCACTTGCATTGAATCTGGAACATTCCTAGCAGCCTTGATGTCCTCATCAGTCTACCACCTAGGCTGGTCTTTGAACCAGGAGGATTTGAGGAAAATCCTTCTCAAGAGGGGGGGAATGATGAGAACCAGCCTTGAGCGTCCACATTCAATGAACCAATTGTGCGTCCACATTCATTGAACCTTTTGTGCGAATTTTCCAACAAAGGTTCAAGTCAAGATTCTATTTTCAAGATTCAAAAACTTCAAGATTCTTCAAGAAGTTTCAAGAAGATTCGAAGATTTAGTCAAGATTTGATTTCTCTGTAATTCTATCATAGTTTTAGTTTTCAGTTTTAGTTTAATTCCCTATGGACGAATTTAGGTGTTCACACTAGGAAATAGACTTTCTTGGGCTGCAAGATTAGGTGTTCACACTAGAAATGAGCTTTTCTTGGGCTGCAAGTTTGCTTCCTTTTTAGTTACTATTCACGTCACTTTTCACGTGAATAGTTAATAGGAGTCTTTTCTTGGTCTCCAAGTTTGTTTCCTTTGACCTAGTTACTATTCACATTTTTCTATTTCAACTAGGGTTTAGGAGTTTTTTCTAATTATGAAACTTATTTGTTCTTTGGCTATATAAGGCTGATTTGCAAGAAATAAAAGAAAGACAACTTTGATATTAAATTTGTGAGATTATTCTCCTTAAGTTCTCAAGAACTTTTTTCGAACTTATCAAGATTATTCTTGTGGCGTTCAACTCTGACTTATCAAACGAGATCTCCATCCTCGTTTGTGGCGTCTTCAACTATACCAAGGTTCTAGCTTTGCTAAGCATAGGGTCGCGGTTCCATCCAATCCTGAAAGGTCTTGGGGTCGTTTGCCATATTTGGTGTTGGGTCGCGTCACATGTTGGCGTGGTTTGTATCACCCGTGTAAAAATTTTAGCAGACATGTGTTCAAAATACTATTTACAAAAATCGACGATAAAATTTTTTGATGCCGATTTTGATGAAAATTTCATGAATGCACACTTAGTAGATAAAAGGAATATAAATCATAGAATTAGCACATTCTAACTCATATAACACATAAACAGGTCAAAACACGCAATTCTATACAAAGGTGAAATCTGGGATTTCACAAGAGGGACTTTAATACGTAATTGTTTTGGCTATAAAATGACCAAAATGCCCCTGCTAGCCATTAGCAGTATTTCGACCATTTTAACCTTAACTCATTCCACTAAAGAGTTAGGGTTGCACTCCAATACAACTAATAAATTTCCAGTGGAGGTTTCGTCTTTGACCTACTAAGTAAAATTGTCACGTCCCGACCCAGCCCCACACTAAAAAGGTAAGTCCGGACCTGACAAACCGACAGAGTCTCCTCTATACTGTGGACCAACCGGTTACCAGCAAATAGAAGAGATAACCACAAAAACAATAAACCAACTTCTACAACAAACCCTGTGAAGCCTCGCATTCATTTATACATTTATTTTTATGAGATCATAAACATTTAACGTGCACTCATATTTTCTTATTTGCATTCATGAGTTTCTAAGTGCATTTACATGGTTTTATGAATATTTACATCACTTTACATGCACTGGCATCGTTTAATGTGCATTTAAATTCTATTACGTGCATTTAAATGTTTTAGATATCGTAGGTGTTAATTAGATCCTACCTCGTTACACTAACTAACTAAAATAATTAGAATAGAACTAGAATGGCAAACTAGAGGATAGGCTTTTAGTTGGAGGGCACTCTTGTCTTTTGGCAACCAAACAAAATATCCTACCTACCACATTATATACATACATACATACATTATACTACACACTCACACATATACATATCTTTTAAAACAACACAAACACATAAACACACACACTCACACGTCTGATGCACACAAAATACACATTACACTACATACACACACAAAAATACTACACAATACACACACACATCAGACAACACCCTCACACACACACAAGAGCATGATCAAGAAAAGAAGAGGAGGAATAAGTAAGAAAGAGAGAAAGAAGGAGAAAGGAGGAAGGAGAAGGAGGATTCAAGCTATTTCCTTGCATCTACAAGCATCTCTAGCTGTATTTCTTGCTTTTCTTGCATTCAAACTCAAGATCTAAGGTGAGGGATGTTTCAAAAGTTTTGCAAAAGTCATTTAGTTCATGATTATGAGTTTTATATGTCCATTGAGTATCATTAAGGTTATGTGCATGCTAAATGGTGGATTTGAGCTTGAATTGATAATTAGGGTTTCCAAGCTTTGTTGTAGAGTCCTATATTGCTTGTATATACTCTTGTATGCTAAGATGATGTTGAATATGAGTCTTGTACATGAATTGGAGTAGGGAGATGGTGAATGTAACACTAGGTGGCTAGTGTTGGAGATTGACCTTGCTTGTGTCGTTGTTGTTAACTTGTGCCCTCTAATTGCTTCCATGATGAAATTGCACCAAGATTATGGTTGTGGTATGTTTAGATAATGATAATGAAGTAGTAATTGGAAGGAGTGTGATAGATGAGCTTAGTTGTGTAAGAAAGAAGAAAAAAGGAACAACAGTGTCCGGTCAACCGGATACAAGTCCAGTCGTCTGGATATCACTGGTCAAGATCCAGACGAGTGGATTTGGTCGACTCCAGTCGTTCAGATGACAGACAGCTTTGCGCAATGATTTTGCGGAGGCCATATCTCATTCATTTCAACTCTGAATTGAGTTATGTTTGATTCTAGAGCTATTTACATTAAATAAGATTCGATTCCAGACCAAAATCAGAGTAGTTGGAGTTTGGGAAAATAGGTAAATTAACTGTTTAAGTTAGACTAATGCAAAAGGGTTGAGGATGCTTCATAGTTTCATTCGTACTTGCATTTTATTCTCATTTTGAGTTGTTTTAAGGTGTTCTTACACCCTCCTTGGGTATATGGCTATGTTGAGTTCTTCTACATGGTATTAATATGGTCAAGCATGACGAGTATTGGTTTCATGGTTATCTAAATGATGCACTTATCACTATATGTTTCTATGAGGTCGCTACGTGGTTAAACACTTGCATGAAAAGCAACTTTCCTTGTTGTCCTCCATTTTGTGTCTTATGACGTCTAAATGCAAGGTGTTCACATGTTCACTTGCTTGACTATATGATAAGTATGCTTGACATGATTACATGGTGCGAACCAAGATTAAGCTTGAATATGCTTGGAGCATGCTCAAATCATGAATACGCTCGAATATGTTTGAATAAGGTAATTGCTAAGTATGCTTGATTAAGCTTGGGTTAGGTATATGTCTGAATATGCTTGACGGAGACAACCTCCTTGTTGTTTTCCCTATGGTGCCTATGTATTCTACATGTAAATGAGGTGTGATGGTGTCGCAACCTTTCTTGATTAGCGTGTTTATGGGTAGCCTCCGGAGTACCCTCTTCATGGGTTGCCTCCATAGTACCCTCTTGATTGATGTGCTATGGGTTGCCTCCGGAGTACCCTCCTCATGGGTTGCCTCCGGAGTGCCCTTCTGGTTGGAATGCTTATGGGTTGCCTCCTGGGTACCCTCTTCATGGGTTGCCTCCAGAGTACCCTCTTAAAGAATGTAACGGGTTGTCTTCATGGAGTGCCCTCATGTTTATATATGTATTGAGAAAGATTTGATATGAAGTCCCGAGACTGGCCATCTCCATCAAGTTCGAGAAGTTTATACTCTTTCATTGCACCACTCTCGCTTGGTCCCTTGAGGTCCTTGGAGAGAAGAGTTGCCCATATCCTTTGAATTAAGTTGTTTCCGTTCTTGTTAATTGCTTTATACTTCTAGCATTAAGTTAATCTTGATATTCTTGTTATACTTAATTAAGTGATGTATATGCATAGCACGGTTTTATAAAGGAGTTTACGAAAAGAGAAAACCTTGTGAAAACCAACTAACTCAGCCTCTCTCTAGATTTTTCTCTCTGCCTTCTCTCTTAAAACCAGTTCGTTGACCCACCTTTGACCACCAATAAACCACCCTAAAATCTCCCAATCACCACCAAAACACTCTCTACTTGTCCCGGAAAACACTATTGCACCCCCTATGGGGGGAAGAGGCAAGAAAACTGCCCCTTCCTCCTCACGTTCTAGTGCTAGATTGAAAGAGATGGCTAACACTAATAATCCAGCTGCTATGGAGAAGGTGAATGAAGATGAGGAATCCTCATCCTCCTCCGCTAAAGGCGTTGTTTCATTTAATTCGAGTGAACTTGGGCAAGCTTACAAGGCTAACCAAGCAGAACATGCTGCTTTCTTTGAACATGATACAACAATGGAGAAGGTGAATGAAGATGAAGAATCCTCCTCAACTAAAGGTGATGATTCTTTTAATTCAAGTCAAGTACTTGAGCAAGTTTTTAAGGATATTCAAGCAAGACGACAAGCAGCTTTCTTTGAAAATGATGAAGGCCTTGACATGTATGATGAGGAATTCGAAATTGGAGACTACTCAGAAATTCACTCAGCTCAGAACTTGGATCGCTACTTAACTGGCTCAAGACTTGCGGGTGTGCAAGATTCCATTAGAGCAATGGGACTTGATCCAAATGCTTATTTGCGTGGCCATTCTTCTGCATGGATCAAAATCGGAACAAGATCGTTCTGGTGGACAATCTCCTAAATCCAGCAAGAGCAATATTGTCAATTCAAGCCATATGGCCATTAGCATGGGTCCCACAAAAGGGGCTATTCATAATAGCCGTTCAAATTTGACCATAGATTCGGGCTATTATGGATCGAATGATGTGGTGCGTGAGGAGCTTCAAAATTCGCAGCAGAAGTCTGACCAAGCTCATGGTACCACTTTTTAGCCTTTAGGTACAAGCTCTTCAAGCACCATGCATGAGGATCAACATGGCTCAATTCAGCAACGGTCAAGTCCTGAGCCGTTCAACTCAGCTAAGCACGTGGAGGTCCCGCATGCGAATATTGACCATCACAATGCACAATCAACGGTCATCACTACTGTCCATTTTGGTGGAAATGACTTTGATGATGGTAATGGCAAACATGTCAGCCCTTCACATTTCGAACAAAGTGCCGATGATAAAAATATTCAACGTATTGTGTTCTTGGGTAATCTGAATGGCCAACCCGTAGACCCCTCCCACTTGATTCTTTCCAATTTGTCGACTGTTCAAGGAGATCATTTGAATATTGCTGATAATTTTAATGAGGTTGATAATCACGCGGACCCGGCTGACCAGGGAAATAATATTCTAAGTTCTGATGTGGATGCCAACATGCATTCCACAGCTGACCAAGCTGCGCCCATCATTCAAAGTTATCATGCGGATTTTCCACTTGCTGATAAGGCTACAAAAGATGCCTCTTTTGATTTTAATGGAGAACATGAGGCCCCACGGCATTTTGAAAATACACCTCTCCAGCCGCTTTCGGTGACCAATGCATTTACTAATTCTAAGTTGGCTGATTCTCTCTCATTTGGCGTGAAGGATAATCCAGCTAATGTTCACTCATTTGATGGCCAACATATGGACCCCAACAACTTGGCTTTCACTTTTGTCATGCCCGAGAACACTAATGGGTCCAATTCTGCGGCTGGAGAATCAAATTCTACTCTAGAGAAGGCATCAAACATGGGACCTATTCTTACTCATATCTCCAATTTGTCCGTTGGAGAACACGTTGGTTCTCATAATTTGGGTAAGGTCACCTGCGGCTGCACCTTATGACAAGCCCATAGTTCCCCAAGCACTTGGAGGACCATTTATTCAAGACAAGACATCTGCGGTGGGTCATTTTATTGGTGACCCATTTGGCCAAAATCTACCAGCTCATTTCAACAATGGCCTCTTCGCTAATCTACAAAATAAGTTTCCTTACCTGCAGCAAAATTTTTCTAATCCAGTTGAAGCTCAGGATTCTACACTGGTTGGATTTGGAACCAACGTCCATTCTATTTGGGGCCAAAATGGAACCAACGGCGCTAATCTTATCACCAACAATTGGAAGGAGCACTTTCTGGGTGACTTAAATGATTCGCTCAAATTGGACTACTTTGACAAATTCGAAATCAGGGATGGGCGAACAATTGCTAAGCCTCCAAAGAGTGTTTTCGAGGAAGGAGCTCAACACTGGAATTGCTGCCTTATTGGTCAATTTATCGGTAAGCCTCCCCCATTTTTTTTTAATTAGAAGAATGGTCGACACTCAATGGAAAAAATTTGGTCATGTCGACATTCAATCTAATGACTTTGGGTTATATGTGTTTCGGTTTGAATCACAAGCTTCCTGTGATCGGGTGATGCAAGAGCTATGGCATGTCCACCACCATCCTCTTCTCCTTAGACGGGGGGAAATGGGCCTTCAACTGATTAACATTAACTATGATAGGGTTCCAATGTGGTTAAAACTTCGAAATGTCCCACTTGATTTACTTACCAAAGATGGTCTCAGTTATGTTTCAAGCACAATTGGTATCCCTCTTCAAATGGATTCAAAAACGGCCTCCCGCTCTCACCTTGGGTATGCTAGAGTTTTGGGTTGAAATGAATATCCAAAAGGATCTTCCGGACAGAACCTTTGTTGAACTCCCTAAAGGAGGTTTGGCTGAAATTGAGATTGATTATGATTGGACTCCACTCAAGTGTTCTCATTGCAATGTTGTTGGACATGACACATCCTCATGTCCTAATTCTATTGAGGATAAAGTTAATGAAAATGTCACAAGTTCAAATTTGGATTGGACAAATGCTGGTAAGAAATCGAGAAGGAGACGTGGTGTTTCCCGCAAGGTGAAAACGGGTAACGAGAACAGATTTAATGTTCTCAATGATATTGATGAAGATAGAGATGACCCTTCTCTTGATCGTTCTCAAAAAAACAATTCTAAATCTGGGAATCTTGGCAATCAAGGTACAGGAGTTTACCATGGACAACCGAAGTCCCAAAAGAATCAGACTAATGTGAATGTCCCTAAGTTTCAAAATACTGGTAACCAAGCTCAGAAAATGTCGGTCACTTCGTTCCTACCACAAGGTTTTAAAGAAAAAAATTTCACAGCTGCTGCAGGCAAAGTCATTTCAACTTTCAGTTCTTCTAGCATAGGAAATTTTGTGGCCTCAACTTCAAGAGTTAACTCCTCTTTCGACGACACTCGGGCAGTCCAAGGCATCTTCAATGGAAGACCACCTAATCAAACAACTCAATGATATTGTTGTTGTTGTAGTTTTGTCTGTCCGTTTTCATGTTTCTTGTAGCTAACGGTCTGCGACCGTACTAGTTTTCTTTGTTTTCTTCTTTGCTCTTGTTTATGACACCAGCTGTCATGCAGTTTGTACTTTGATGTACTTTTCCATTTTCTATCAATAAAATTTCACTGAATTATCAAAAAAAAAAAAACCTTGTGAAAACCTTTCCTTGCTTTCCATCCTCACTGAGTTATATGTAGGATTAGCTCACCCTTCATTTAACAATTTTAGGTGAAGATTAGCCCGAGCAAGCTCCCATGTGGTCTTGCTTCATTGATGTCATGAGTTGGATTCCTGCTTCTGTGATTTACATGCTTGCCTGTGAAGATATACTCTTGGTTGTAATAAGCATGATTTTGTATAATTGAACTATTCTATCTATTGTAATATTCTTTGGTCAACTAGATACCTAGCTAAGTTGATTACTCTACTTAGTAGACCTAGGTTTGGAATGTTGCTAGGTGGACTCGGGTATTGTAACATGTAACAGGGTGTTGTAAACATTTAAGGCCGATGTTTTTGGGAGAATTTTGGAAGTCTTTTAGAACTTCTTGTGGAATTTATATCCGTTCAGGTTTCTACTTTCAAATCTTACAGGGGTTAAGTATTGACACGTCATGTTTCGGCCTTAACCTAGCGATGGGTCGGGGTCAGGGCGTGACAAACCCCATCCTTCAACAACACAACCTCCTTCAATCCTAACGCCATCTGAGCCTTAACCATGACAAAATAAACATACAAGCATGTATTGACATAAACTGTTGAAATTCTATGTTTTAAAACCGACTATCCTACCACTCTAAACTTTTCAATTCAACTTTCTTATATATTAAGTCCATCATCTAACTTCTATTAAAACCACGCAAGCAAGCAAACTAGACAAGCAATAAAGTAAACTTCTAAGTTATTACAAGCCAACTAATCTACCAACACTTTAAGTAGGGTACGGGTGTTTATCACAAGCAAACAAACTCCCCAGAGAATCAAGTCAATTTTCTGCCTGCCAACACTTTGAGTAGGGTCAATGTGGAAGTGCCAAGCTCTCAAATTTATGAAAAACAAATTCAAAGAATGTCAGTCACCCCATTCTCATCACAAGTTTCCAAGGATAAAAATTTCACAGCTGCTCCAAGCAAAGATAGATCAACTATTAGTTCGTTTGGTCATGATAACGCCAAAGCCTCTACTTCTAGGCAACCTCAAGCGCAACTCCTTCGTTCAACTACACTCAAGCTGTTCAAGGCATCTTCAATGGAAGACCCCCAGATCGACGTATTAAATGAGGAGATTCTCTTTGTTTTTTTTGTCCGTTTTCATGTCTTTTGTTGCCTTCGGTCTGCGACCGATTTAGCTTTCGCTTTTTTCTGCATTTTCTAGATTGTGACACCAGTTGTCATGCATTGTGTACTTTGATGTACTTTTCCTTTCTCTTTCAATAAAATACCACTGAATTAACAAAAAAAAAAAACTAATCTACCAAATCATACGAGACTTTTAACTTTAATTTACATTCCTCCAAAGCAACACAAATATACACAAGACCAATAGGTCTCAAAATAGATCATAAACACAACACAACATATTCTTCATATAGCCAGCATACAAGTACTCCAACCTCAGCAAGAACAAGCAACACAGCAACTCAAGGCAACTACTGTGAAACCCCAGACCCAGCATGTAGTAAACAGTACTAGTCTGCATATATTTAAATGTGTGTTTAAGTGTTTCAATGCAATTATGTGTCTCCTTTAGCAAATCACATTTATTAGCTAGAATACTACTTATATTTCTTAAAATGTGCAAAGTATATTTAATTAATTTATATATATATAATAAATAAATAAATAAATAATAATAATAATAATAAAATAACTAACCTATTATTTTGATAGTTGCATTAATTATATTTATTTTCTTGCCTTATTTACTTAAATTCTATTATTTGTTTAAAGAGCTCCGAGCTCGGAGTGATTTTCAAATTATTTTATTTAATTATTTGGCATACACATTTAACTTATTTAAACTATTTCTAAGGTACGTTCATTGAAAGAATTTCATTTCGAGCATTTTGGGAAAGCTCGGCCATGCATTTATTTTATTCATTTATATTTATTTACTTTATTAACTTGCATTTCGTTGGAACAATACATTAATAGTTATTTGTTTTATTTAAATTATATGATTTACCCGGGACACTACTTTATTATTCTAATTATTTAAAATTGTTATATATGCCTTAAAATTAATTTATTATACTGTTCGAACGGGAAGTCTGGGTCCGGACCCGAACGAGTTGGATTATTTTCAATATTAATTATAATTATTTAAATTGAATTTAAAAGAGTTATTAGAATGATTATTTTATGTTTATTATTTATTTACATTTAAATGATTGTATTTCTCGAGCCCGGAATTGAGTTCCTTTAATTTTATCTATCTTTATATTTGCCTAAATTATTTTATTATGTGACTTCGTTCAGTGTTCCCTTTATACATTGCATGTTTGGGAGGGCAGAATTAAGTGATTTTGATTTGTTCGGGCTTTAGGTTTAACTCAAGCCTAGTTTTTATTTCGTTTAGGCATTAGTAGACATTTTAAATGCATTAATTTAGTCTTTAGATTAGTTAGTTAGTTTTAATTTTTACATGAGACAAACAAAAAAAATAAAAAGAAAGTCAACCGTAGTCTTTATATTGATTTGCCTTAGTCCAGTCATCAAAAGATTGAATTGGTTTTGTAGTTTTGGTAGCTTTAGCCGAAAATAAGAAAGGAAACAAAACAAAAGAAGAAGAACAAGAAATCGGGCAAAGGCAGAAGCAAAAACGGGAAAAGAAAGAAAAAGAAAATTTTCAAAAGACTCTTCCAAGATTGATCTTGAGCTTGCTTTAAGGAGTCCTAGAACAATCTTTGAGCCTCTATCTACCTTCTTTTGCCTTGTGTGGTGAGGGATTTCATACTTTTTGTGCATTTTTCAATAAATTGTAATTATTTTTCAAATTTTTAAATTTGTTATATATTGTGTTTTAATACCTATTGTTGCTTGAATTAGGTTCTATAATGATCATAGAGCAATGCTTGGTAGTTATTTAGAGATTTTATGGTTAGAAATGTAAATTTAAATTGGGGAAGACAATGAATAGTGCTTTTCTAGGATTTTTTATAAAATTTGCTATTGGGATCGATTTGATGCTATCTAAAGGTGATAGAGATGATAATGAAAGTATATTAATGATTGCATGGGGTTTAATTGCTTGGAACTTAGAAAAAAAGTGCATAAATAACTCGGTTTACAAAGGGGTTTCGGGTGTAAAGTAAATCTGGGTTGAATTGGGCATTATATTTGGTGTTCTTAGGGTAAGTAGGTGCTAAATGTGCTTTTCTAACTCATGGTTGGGCTTCGGTTAAGGTACTTGTAGTACAAACGCACAAAGGGGTAATCGGGGATTTTGTAGTGAATGCGGGTATTTGGTTAGTTTTGAGGGCCATTGGGATGCCATAAAGTGTAATTAGAAGTGTGGAATAGCTCACTTGTGAATCTAGAACCTTTTCTTTCAATTTGGTGCCAATTAGCCTAAGTTAACAAAAGGGAAAAGGGGAAAATGTGTTGTTTTGCACACCTATTGACTTGTAGATGCTTATAATGTGTTTAAATGTATTTCTAAGGTAATTGTGGGCTTTTAGTAAAGTTTTGTGAGAAATATGTCATTGACCCCTTTATGTTCATATAGCTAATTTCATGCTAACGCTTATAACTTAATTGTTTTCGAGGGCAACCTACTTTTTTGTCCCTCCTATATGTTATTGCTCTATATTATTGTTATATTGTCATTGGGTTTAAGTGCATTACATAGTGGTTGCACAACTATAGTGTGAGACCCCATATTTTGTCTTTACGTCGATTTGTGTGTCTTTGCCTCGATTTACGTGATTTGACCTGTTTATGTGTTATATGAGTTAGAATGTGTTAAATATGTGATTTATATTCCTAATACATGCTATGTGTGCATTCATGAAATTTTCATCAAAAACGGAATCAAAAATTTTATCAACGATTTTAGTAAATAGTATTTTGGACGCACGTCCACTAAAATTTTTACGGGGATGTTTTAAACGTCTTAAAACCTAGTCCTCAGGTTTGATTAAAACGGATTAAAACGGGCGTTTTAATAAACCTGTGTTTGATTAAAACGGATTTCAAATCGGCTTTGAAATTTTAAAGGTTTTTACATTTTCTTTTGCGAAAATCGAGTTTTTACCCGAACGGGTGTATGAGTATGCATGTGAAAATGTTGTCACCTATTCTTAAACTACTAAATATAGTATTTTTACCTGAGCAAGCAAAATAGTCAAGAAAATGAAATTAAAAGACTAAAAATACTAAAAAAATAACAAGGGTTCAACTTTGACTTTTTAAAATTTGCTTGACTTTGAGCTATTAAGCATCAACACACATTAAAAGCTCACAAAACACACTCACTCTACACACACATTGCCAAGAGGTTGGAAAGGAAAATAGAGATAAAATTTCAAAGGTTTTCAAAGCAAAATTCACTTGAAAAACTTAGTTTTTTGTCCATAGTTTTGCAAACCGAGTTGGATTTCACTTGTTGGGCACAAATTGCATGCATTCATAGCCTTGTTTCAGATCAAAGGTGAGAGAAAAATTCTAGATCTCAAAATGCCATTTTTATGTTAATTCATATAATCAAATTTTTAGCCGTTGAAATGCTAAATTGATGTTATATTATTACTCAGTAGATGCTAAGGATTGATTATATGTGTTTATATCAGGTTTGAACCGTTGTAGCATGAATTTTTATTTTTCGGGTATTAAAATTGAGTTGTTGGCTATTTGTTGAATAATTGGAGTTGTGGTGGTTGGAATCGATTGCTGTTAGCTTGTAAAAGTTTGTTAAATACGTGGTAGTAATGTTGTAATGCCAAAATTTTGATTGTGATGTCGGTGTGAAAGTCTGGAAATTTCAGCCATGATGCATTAGGGTTTTAGGGTTCTTGGGCTTGATTTGGATGGATTATGGTTGGTTTCCGAGGGGGCTAATGTGGTTGATTGAGTGGGTGAGTGATAGAAATTGGTTTGGAGGTTATCGGATTAGTAGAATGTAAGTTATGACTTTTAGAAGATTGGGTTGTCTTTCTTTAAAATGTTGAATTATGCCTTTAGATGTTTGGCAGGTGTTTGAGTGAATGAATTGTGAGTTGTTGATGGTTAGACTAGGGTTTGAATGTGTGGTTATTGCATGTTAAGTTGGATGGCCTACTTTGTCATCTAACTTAGTTGTTGAGTTGTAAATTGTTTATTAGAAGATATGTTGTTGAAATGATGATTATTGATTGATTATTGATAAACCGGGAGATAGGCAACCTACTTTGTTGTCCTCTGTGATAATTGATGCGAACCAGCCATCCACATTCAGTGCACCATTTGGATGAATTTTCCAGCAAAGATTCAAGTCAAGATTCTATTTTCAAGATTCAAGAACTTCAAGATTCTTCAAGAAGTTTCAAGAAGATTTGACGATTTGGTCAAGATTTGATTTCTTTGTAATTCTATCTTAGTTTTGGTTTTAATATTAATTTGAATTCTAGTTTATTAGGTGTTCACACTAGGAAAAATACTTTCTTGGGCTGCAAGAATAGGTGTTCACACTAGAAAGGAGCTTTTCTTGGACTGCAAGTTTACTTCCTTTTTAGTTACTATTCACGTTACTATTCACGTGAATAGTAAATAGGAGTCTTTTCTTGGTCTTCAAGTTTGTTTCCTTTGACCTAGTTACTATTCACGTTTTTCCTACTTGGGCTAGGGTTTAGGAGTCCTTTTCCAAGCAGGATACTTATTTGTTATTGGATAAGGCACTTTTTGTGATAATAAAGTTAGACAATTCTGAAATTAAATCTGTGAGATTATTCTCCTTAAGTTCTCAAGAACTTTTCGAACTTATCAAGATTATTCTTGTGGCGTTCATCTTTGACTTATCAAACGAGATTTCCATCCTCGTTTGTGGCGTCCTCAACTATACCAAGGTTCTAGCTTTGCTAAGCATAGGGTTGCGGTTCCATCCATTCCTGAAAGATCTTGGGGTCGTTTGCCATATTTGGTGTTGGGTCGCGTCACATGTTGGCGTGGTTCGTATCAGTTAGTAATCAGAGCTTAGGTTTATCAGGTTTGCCTATCCTTTTCTTGTTTTTCTTGGTTAATTCCTTGAGTCTAAGTCTAGGTTTTAATTCCTTTCTTCGTTCTTGATTGTGTCTTGCTTCCAATTCGTTTTCTTGGTTGTGTCTTGATTCCGTTCTTGTTCTTTTAATTTCGTGTCTTGAGTCTTGTTTCTATTCCTTTTCTTGATTCTCATTCTTGCTAGTTTTTCAATTCCGTGTCTTTCTAGTTTTCAATTCTGTTTTCTTGCTGTCAATTTCGTTTCTTGTTTAGGTTTCAATTGGCCAAACCCTAAAAGTGTGAACTAGGGTTTCTTGTGCTTCTAAATTTGAATTCTTGTGACTTGCTCATTGTGTTTCGTTTCTGGAAAAGAAAAAAACAGAAAAGGAAAGTCAAGAAAAGAAAGAAAAACAAACAAAAAATGAAAAAAAAAGATAGTGAAAGTCTGAAAAAAAATATTTGTTGAATCAGCCTTCAAGACCAAACTTTTCTGAAGGGAAACGACGTTCTGAGCATAACTCACTACATAACAGTGAGCACCACCCTCTTTTGGCCAAATTCCATCGTTTACTAGGTGTTTTTGATGATTTTTGTGTTTTCATATAGATTTTCTTTAACTTTTCTAATCACTCTAGGTTTCTTTTTCCTTCTTTGTCTTAACTCTTGGTTCTAATCTTGTTCCCCACGTCTTAGAGGACTGTTTGCAAAAAAATAAAATAAAATAAAATAAATTCAAAAAACAAAAATTCAGATTTCGTGACAGATTTGTTACGCTGCTTTGGATCCCTTCTTGATATTCTTGGTTAGTTTCTAAAGAACTTAAAGAAGAATACGAGTTGTAAAAGGCAGTGTGTGTGAGATTAATAGAGGATAAAAGCCAAGTGAGTTGAGCGAAACATGTGAGGGAGTAAAATTCAATCATGGCTCATAATTAAGAGGATGACACAAAAGCAGAAGCTCAACAACCAGTTCTGAATTTACAGTTGCAAGCTTTTTTGGAAGAGATGAGACAGATGATGAGAGCTGAATTTGAACAAATACATGAGAGGTTTGAAAGAATATATAAGGTCAAGCCCGATTCCAAACAATCTACCAATGACACGACCTCCCAAGGTAATACAACCTCTACTATGACTCGATCTACTGAGATTCAATGTTTTAAATGTCAAGGACGAGGACACATACCAAGCCAATGCCCAAACAAGCGAGCAATGGCAATCTTGGAAAGTGGTGAGATTAAATTTGAAGACAAAACATATTCTGATGATGTGCCCATACTAAAGGACACCGCAATAGGAGCAGAGGAGTTTGGGGCGAATCATGAAGAGATGCTTGGACTAGTGGCACAACGAGCCTTAAGCCTGCAAGCTAAAGAAGAGGAAGAGGTAGCACAACATGAGAACATCTTTCATACTCGTTGCCACGTGAAAGACAAGGTATGTAATGTTATTATCGATGGTGGTAGTTGTACTAACGTTGCAAGTGCTTCTATGGTTGAAAAGCTAGAGCTCAACACAATTAAGCACCTAGGTCCATATAGACTGCAATGGTTGAATGATTGTGGTGAGGTAAAGGTTACAAAGCAGGTTGTAGTACCATTTCAAATTGGGAAATATGAAGATGAAGTATTGTGTGATGTGGTGCCAATGCATGCTGGACATCTTCTCTTTGGAAGACTGTGGCAATTTGATCGATGTGTGCAGCATGATGGCTTCACCAACAAGTATTCATTTGTATTTGGTCAGCGGACAATCACCCTAGTTCTAATGACACCAAAACAAGTCTATGAGGATTAAGTGAGGTTGCAAAAATTGAGTGAACAAAAGAATCTGAGAGATCAAAAGAATTTGAGAAAGCAAAAGAATGAGAGTGAAAAGAAAAGTAGGGCCGAATCTAGAGAGGAGGAAAGGAGAGAAAAGAGCTCTGCCAATGAGGTAAAAACAGAGGGAAAACAAAGATATTTGTATGCAAAAGCAAGTGAGGTTAAAAGAGCATTGATATCAAAACGGCCAATGATTGTACTTTTGTACAAAGAGGCTCTTTTAAACACTAACCAACTTGACTCTGCATTGCCTAGTGTTGTTGTTTCTCTCTTGCAGGATTTTGAGGATGTGTTTCCCAAGGAGATACCACATGGTCTACCACCTAGGCTAGTCTTTGAGCCTGGTGGATTTGAGGACAAATCCTTCTCAAGAGGGGGGGAATGATGCGAACTAGCCATCCACATTCATTGCACCATTTGGATGAATTTTCCAGCAAAGATTCAAGTCAAGATTCTATTTTCAAGATTCAAGAACTTCAAGATTCTTCAAGAAGTTTCAAGAAGATTTGAAGATTTGGTCAAGATTTGATTTATTTGTAATTCTATCTTAGTTTTGGTTTTAGTATTAATTTGAATTCTAGTTTATTAGGTGTTCACACTAGGAAAAATACTTTCTTGGGCTGCAAGAATAGGTGTTCACACTAGAAAGGAGCTTTTCTTGGGCTGCAAGTTTGCTTCCTTTTTAGTTACTATTCACTTTACTATTCACATGAATAGTAAATAGGAGTCTTTTCTTGGTCTTCAAGTTTGTTTCCTTTGACCTAGTTACTATTCACGTTTTTCCTACTTGGGCTAGGGTTTAGGAGTCCTTTTCCAAGCAGGATACTTATTTGTTATTGCCTATATAAGGCACTTTTTGTGATAATAAAGTTAGACAATTCCGAAATTAAATATGTGAGATTATTCTCCTTAAGTTCTCAAGAACTTTTCGAACTTATCAAGATTATTCTTGTGGCGTTCATCTTTGACTTATCAAACGAGATTTCCATCCTCGTTTGTGGCGTCCTCAACTATACCAAGGTTTTAACTTTGCTAAGCATAGGGTCGCGGTTCCATCCATTCCTGAAAGGTCTTGGGGTCGTTTGCCATATTTGGTGTTGGGTCGCGTCACATGTTGGCGTGGTTCGTATCAATAATTGATTATTGATGAGCCGGGAGATAGTCAACGTGAAAGGTTGTCCTCCTGAGATTTAAATGATTATTATTATTGTCATGAGTCTTGATATGTGTATGTCACCTCTCGGGCAGCGTCGGGCTATCGGGTTAAAAACGACATGACTATCATAGGCTACCCCCAGCTCGCATGGGCGGAGGTACCATGAGGGCGAGGCTAGAGAGGTACCTCGGGTGCATGAGTAATGGGGAGTTATAAGAAGAATGGTTGAGATCATGATGGCGTTTGGAGCTACACCAACTAGAGTATCCTTTATTGATTGGTCATTATAATTAATGTGCTTATGTTGTTATTGATGATTATATTGTGTTTACTGCTCAAAGGATGATTTCCAAGGAGTATAGTAAATATTGTTAGAGATCTATCAAATCATCACTGGGCTTGTTTTATATAAGCTCACTCTCAGTTATTGCATGCATATAGGTGTTACCGATCCAGATTACGGGTACGTGCCTCCAGAAGAGGATAATGTGCCATATGTGGACGAGTCCTATGTGCCAGAGTCTTGTCCTTGATATCTGATGTTATACTTTTTGTTATCTTGTATATTAAAACTAGTTGGCTTGTATTTACTTAGAAGTTTATGATGTATAAGATGTTGTAAAGATAATGGATTAAATGTTGCTGGTTTAGTGGTCTTGTTTTGGAATATGATTAGGCTACTAGATTGGTTATACTCTATTTTGGGAAATGTATGTTATATAGTAAATGTATGATGTTGGAACGGAGGCGTATAACTTATGGATGTAATGGCAAAAGAATGTTTAGAGCCTCGGTGTCCTAATTACTGTCGTTATACTGCCAAAATTCCGTTGCGTCCTGACTAATTGTAGGAGGGGTCGAGTTGGGGCGTTACACATAGTGTCAGGGGTGGATGTATTAGATATTGGCTAGGCGGCAGTGGGCTTGCCAATGGATATTCGTTCTCCGTGCTTGAGTCCCTCACTCGCCTGGTCCGGAGATTGCCAAGAGGTGTTGGGTCGTAGGATTTTGGGGTACATTCGGAGTATACCTATTGGAGTGTTTAGGGTTTATGCTGGCACATTGATCGAGGTTCGTGGTTCGTGATTGAAGATCAAGTGAAGTCTAGAGTATTGGAGTTAAAGTGAATCATATCCTTTTTAATTGTGGTAACTTGTTATTTAAATTGTTCTTTAGTTGTTTAAATGCTTTACTTGTGTTAACTGTTGCATTGCACACCCCGATAGACTATATCTCTCACTGAGCAATATGGTTGCTCATACCTCGCTAAACATGTTTCAGGAGGTACTGAGATAGACCCCCAGCTCTTAGCTGTTGAAGGAGAGGAGGAGGTACAGTTGGAGGAGTTGCCTTGATTGATGTGTGCTTATTGCTTGAGGTTGGAGTGTTTGCTTGCTGGACTGTGTGAAGACTTTGCTTGTATTGTATTATGATCTATTTTATGCCTATGGGTTTGTATATATTTGGAGTTGTTGAAGGATTGTAATATGAGTTAAAAGATTTGAATAACTAGATAGTTGTAAAGGACATGTAATAATTGTAATGTTTCACTTTATTGTCTAAATTTAACTTGCATGCTTGTGGGGGATTTAAGAAAAGATGATTGATGACTTAAATTATAAGAAAGTTAGATAGATAAGATTAGAGTGGTAAGATAAGCAGTTTTAAAATACAGAATTTCAATAGCTCTTGTCAATGCATGCTTGTATGCCTTATTTTATCTTCAATTGTATGGCTCAGATGGCCTTGGGAGTTGATGAGTGTTATGATATTGTAGGTTGGGAATTATGGAGGAGGTTGGATTTTGGTTTTGAGGTTATAATTGTTGTGTACAAGTTTTGGATTGTCTTATAAACAGGGGAGACTCTGTCTGTTTTTCCTCATTTTCGTAACCTCGGGTTTTGGGTCGGGGCTCCGGTCTCGTGAGGGATCGGGGTGTTACAACTACTCTATCTAAACCTCCTCTTCATCCTCAACATCTAAAAGCTAGGGGTCAACCTTAGCTCCTCCTGAAACATGTTAAAAGAGGAATGAGCAACCACAATTGCTCAATGAAGGATGGGATACAGTTAACCGGGGCATTTTTGAAAAAAAATTCGTGCAATGCAACATATAATCACAAGGAACATAAACTATACAAACAAAAGAGCAATTAAACAAAAGAATACTACACATTTTAAAAGGATACGATCGATAACCCTTATCACTCCATTTCTCAATTCACGAACCTCGAACCACGATCCACGAACCACGATCTCGATATGTTGGTATCCCAAACACCGATGGGTACCCCGGATGTACCCAACCTACAACCTAGCACTCCCTGGAAATGTCCGGACCAGGCGAATGTGGGAATAGCTACGGTGCTAGAGCAACCAACCCTGGCAAGCCCGATACCGCCCAGAGAGGCTCATCACATCTGTGCGACGATAAGGTTGCACAACCATCGATACAATAACATAAATAGCACTGGTAAAACATTATAACACTATAAGCCAATAACCATATAATTGAGGGACAACGAAGTAGGTTGCCCTCGGACAAGAATTTCAATATACAAATCACTCAAGAGTCATTAAAAACACATATAAGATAGATTCCCAAGCAACTACTATCATTGGACTAACTTTAGCACATTTCCCCTTTGTCTACCAATATAATTTTAAGGTCACACAAAACATACATTACACAATCCTCGAACTAACTATACTACATTTCTAAGGACACATTATGGCACCATTTGACGCTAAGAAAATCCATTTTTAACAATGTTTAACCCAAAAGCCCCGAAGGCCCCGAGGTCTGTTTGAACTACAAGTACCCAAAATAACCCCCAATTTGGTGCCATA
Organism: Ehretia macrophylla; assembly: GCA_037974665.1. Lineage (NCBI taxonomy): Eukaryota > Viridiplantae > Streptophyta > Magnoliopsida > Boraginales > Ehretiaceae > Ehretia > Ehretia macrophylla. The sequence goes on along the minus strand of CM075776.1, from coordinate 60,874,040 downwards.
AAATCACTTTAAGCACTACCACACCTAATAAAGACTATCTATAACATTCAATTGCACCCGGATTAACATTTTACGCAAAGTCCCTTTCGAATTTTAGCCAATTATGCATATTAATCAAATTTCGATCAAACCAATCATATACAATCATTAATCTATGTTCATTAGCACCTATAGATAGCATAAAATCAATCTTATAATTGAATTTTAACAAAACCCTAGAATTTTTACTATTCATCATCCTCCAAAGTTGAACCTATGCATTAATTCAATAACCATACATTTCAACTACACAAAACAAGTCTATAAGTCATGTAGAAAACAATTTGTAAAGGATTTAAGAATAATATAAGCATATACAAGCAAATCTAGAAATTATACATTTTGACATAAACTTTGAAAATGCAAAAACATGCTAAATCCCTCACCAAAAGGCTCAATATATGCAAGAAGTAGGCTCTAGCTAGGTTGAATCCACTCCTAGATGACTTGGAAGAGCTCAAAATGCAATGCTTGAAGTTGCAATTTCTCTTTTTCTTCTTCTTTGTGCCATCGGGTAAATGGGGCAATTTGGGTATTTTGTGATTTGTTGGTTGTACTATGTATGTATATGTAATGTATATAAGTTATATTATGTGTGTAGATAGTTATTTGGGCTCAATATAAAGCAAGACAAGCTAATTTCCAAGCCCAAAAGTCCAATTAAAAGCTACCTACCCCAATTTCATTGTTGATACGAACCACGCCAACATGTGACGCGACCCAACACCAAATATGGCAAACGACCCCAAGACCTTTCAGGATTGGATGGAACCGCGACCCTATGCTTAGCAAAGCTAGAACCTTGGTATAGTTGAGGACGCCACAAACGAGGATGGAAAACCCGTTTGATAAGTCAAGGATAAACGCCACAAGAATAATCTTGATAAGTTCGAAAAAAGTTCTCAAATAATCTCACAAATTTAATATCAAAGTTGTCTTTCTATTATTTCTTGCAAATCAGCCTTATATAGGCAAAGAACAAATAAGTTTCCTAATTAGAAAAGACTCCTAAACCCTAGCTGAAATAGAAAAACATGAATAGTAACTAGGTCAAATGAAACAAACTTGGAGACCAAGAAAAGACTCCTATTAACTATTCACGTAAATAATGACGTGAATAGTAACTAAAAAGGAAGCAAACTTACAGCCCAAGAAAAGCTCCTTTCTAGTGTGAACACCTAATCTTGCAGCCCAAGAAAGTCTCTTTCCTAGTGTGAACACCTAAATTCATCCATAGGAAATTAAACTAAAACTGAAAAATAAAACTAGGATAGAATTACAAAGAAATCAAATCTTGACTAAATCTTCAAATCTTCTTGAAACTTCTTGAAGAATCTTGAAGTTCTTGAATCTTGAAAATAGAATCTTGACTTGAATCTTTGCTGAAAAATTCGCCCAAAAGGTTCAATGAATGTGGACGGCTGGTTCGTATCAATTGTTATCCAATGTTTTTACTATTCACTTGGTCCGAAAAGTATTTTCCTAACGCGCTTTTCCAACATGCAATGCACAAAGTAACGATGAACTGTTTATTAATATATGTTAATGCACATAAGAAAAATGTAAAATCACGGAAATAAAATAATAAAAGTTTAACGCTGGGCTCGGGTGTTACAAAAATAACCAAAATGCCCCTCAATGTTTTATCTGCAATCAAGAATAGGTCCTACATTCGTACTATTATCCTATCTTGATTATATCTACACCTTGGACCTTTATCTTTCCTACAATCATCACCCAGATACTATTCCCTTGTCTTGGGAGCGACCCACAAGTCTAGTATCCAATACAACCTAAGCTATATTACTAAGATCTTAGATTTTGGATGATCATATAGATAACTCCAAGCAAGTAGCTCACTATCACTTAAGATAGCATAGAATCATGACTCATATGTATGCCACCTAATGGATCTAGTTCATATGTCCAAAACACTGACCTGTTGACACTATTATAAGATCTCACTCATAGTGAATCAAAACACATGTCCTAGGATACATTGATACATCCACATATGCTCATGATATAGAGCATTGGTCACTTAGTAGCTTAAGATGCTTATAGTTATCTGACAATGATAGTAATGTCACTGAGATTGCATCTATTGTAGTCTCGTTCAATGCATACACATGAACTAATGAGAGAAGTCTGGAAAGCCCATCCAATGACCAAAGGTAAGTCATCCTACCAAATAGGAGACTCTCTCATTATAACCTTACATAGTTAAGTGCCCAGCTTTACTATTCAGTTATAAACGAATAGTTTTGATCCAAGCCTCATAGCATAGACCTTCTGTGCGGATCACCTCGGACCTATGCCATTCACTTGTATCAAGGAACCTCTTTGCATACACATATATCAAATACGGAAGAGAGATTATAATATGCTCATAATGAATGCACTGATTTGTTAATTGACTAACATCCAATATATTGAGATATCTTAGTGTTTAATGGTCTTTAGGGCATCCAATCCCAACAATAATAATCTCACAAAGACAGTCCATAAACAGCTCTAGGCAGTCCACCAACCATGGACTTTTTCTAGTACGCAAATTCTACCGATTTCAAGTTTTAATGCATGATTAACATGACCTGCTCTGATACCACATGAAAGATATGGATTCCTAGGCATCTAGATATTTAATTTTAGTTTTTTTATTTTTTTTTGTTAATTCAGTGTTTATTGAAGCAAAAAAAGGTAGTACATGGTACAATCAGAAACAAGATGACCATAGGCCAATTCAAAGAAAAGAAAAAGCAGACAATATCATCATATAACAAAATTGATCAAAACCAACAAAGAAACTGAGAATGATCAACTAATAATCGATCCAATCAGGAGGTTCTTTGTCAGAATAATCCTCAAAACATTGAGATTGGTCTGTTTGACGAGCGGGGCCGGAGAAGGACTGGAGAATATCCTTGCGTGCTTTGTCACGCACTTTGGTATCGATCTTGCTTTTAGCACGATTATTGAAATTATTAGAAGACTTTCTTCCTCTTTGAGTGAAAATAGCTTGAGCATTTCTATAAGCTTTCTGAGGATACTTTGGATCTTTCCTTGTATGTTCCACATTTTTACCAGGAGTAGGGGCAGTTGCATTTTTATTTGCAACATTTTGTTGACTTGTTGAGACAGCACCAGGCTCATTACGCTTCACAGTATTAATCTCAGGGTTAGCTGAGAAAACATCAAACCTATTTTTTGTAGAAGCATTTGTTGTCAAAGAAGTCTTGATATTGTTCTTTGAAACATTTCCAGCAGTCTTCCACTCATTTTCTTTGGCGGGATGGGTAATATTCACAACTGGAACAGGTAATGTTTCCTTAGGGATGGCAGTACATGCCACTTCATTATGACCAAAAACTTTGCAATGGGAGCATTTCTTCGGTTTCCAAGTGTACTCGATTTGAACTTTAGCCTTAGTCCCATCAAGAAGCTCCACAAGAGTTGAGTTCGGAAAATCTTTTTCAGCATTCATTTCGACACAAACTCGAGCATACCCAAGGTGCCTACGAGAAGCAGTAAGGGAATCCATTTGAAGTGGAAACCCAATGGTGCTAGCTACATAACTTAGACCCTCTTGATGCCATAGGTCCAAAGGAACGTCAATAAGTTTGAGCCAGATAGGGACCCGATTGCATTTCAGATTAATCAGTTGAGTACCCGAAGTCCAACGCCTCAACAAGAGTGGACGGTGTTATACGTGCCATAGCTCTTCAAGAATCATATCACAGATAGCTTATGTCTCGAATTGAAACACAAACATACCAGATTCAGTGGATCTGATGTCCACCGTACCAAATTTCTTCCATTTAGTGTCCACCATTTTTTGAATTAAGAAGAACGGAGGCGGTTTGTCGAAGAATTGACCAATCAAACAACGTTGCCAATGAGTGGCTCCAGCATGGAAAATTTCAGCAGGAGGGCTCGCAACGGCTTTTCCATCTTCCTCTTTATAAGCATAGAAATTAAGCTTGAGTGAGTTGTTAAGCTCACCCATGAAAATTCCTTTCCAATTGGTAGAAGATGTTTCATGGTTCTGAGTACCATTGTTGTGACTGGTTTTCCCAGAAGCTTGAAGTGGAGGGAATTCTTCCAGATGAACATTATTTCCAAGTTGGGAAATAGACGAAGATGGTTGAACCAGTGGATTGACCAATGTAGCTACATGAGCTGGAATTTGTTGATGACTCAGTCCATCATGTGAAATGGGGTCCGCATGTTTGCCGCTTGAAATTAGAAGCTTGTGCTCATTTTGCTTCCCATCGGTTAAGTTAGAATCTTGAGCAAGAGTTGCTCCCGCGGGTGAGGCAATCTCATGAACCAAAATAGAAGCATTTTGGCCAGCAAAAGATGTCTTAAGCTCACGTGGGTAAGGTCCACGGTATTATTCTTTTGCCCATCTGAAATTGTAGTTCCATGTGGGTCCGCATGTTCCCCAATATTAGTAATGCCATTAGCTAAATTTTGATGAGCTGAATCATTGCCATGTGCCTGTGGGTCCATGTTATTGCCACTTGAATTGGATTCATGCGTAAGATCTTGACTAACAGGTAATACATTCTCGTGTGAAGAAAGATTACCATGTGCTGCCAACGAGACAACTTTAATCGACAAAGGTGAACCATGTGTATTTGGACTTTGAATGCTCTCACGTGGATTTCCAATATTCGAAGAACCACCAGCGGGAGAAAGATGCTGCATGTGCTCATATTTCTTTCCAACTAATAAGTTGGACTCTTGTGCAAATGATGGTCCCACAAGGAAGTTAATTTCCTGGACAAGAGTTGACTCCAGTGAATTAGCATGTGGGGTCTGGGCAGCTTGATGACCATGTGGGAGTGTGATTATTACCTTTTGTGTTGGCTTGTATACACAACACATACACATGTTCTACCGAAATATGGATGGAAAGAATCCTCCAAGCAATGAGAAGACCTCCAAGGCACGAACACTCCGAATCTTCTCTCCTATTCCAGTTCCCTTGTGAATGGCAATGAAAATTGTGGGATTTTCATCTCTGCCTTTCTTAATGGCTTTTGGCCGTGTATGTGTGTGTAGCTAGGTGTGTGTCACGTGTCATATATGGTGTGTGTAGGTTGCCCATCTATTTATAGATGTTGGTAAAGAGATAGAGATAGAGTGTTCTAGTTAGAGTAGATAACTATCTCCTGATTAATTATCTTAAAGATAATTCACATAATCTCTTAATAAATCAAGATAATTATATCTATCCTAACAAACTTTATCTGCACGTGATCAGGATACAGTATCCTACTTAGAGTAGATAACTACCTCTTGATTTCTTTATCAATTATCTTGGTGATAATTTATATTATCTCATAATTAATAAATCAAGATAATTATCTCTACTAACAGACTCTATCCACACACCTACACATGTCAACCACACGCTGGAGTGTGCCTAGCACATGCTGTTAAGACATCATTAGATAGGACAAACATTCTTGTCTTAAGAGTGTTTCTTGTCCTAATGTGTTAAACTTCCTAATTGAGCTACTTGTCCCCAAATAGGAAACCACGTTCAATTAGAACACAAACGCCAAGTTAAGAAAGTTGCAGATTACCATAAAGGAAAGTGGCTAGGAGGGGGACCCAAAGACATAGTTGCTGTGAGGCCTGACCCCGAATAGCTTGTTTTACCTCAATTAGTTTGCTCTAATCTCGATTAGTGTGTCATATATTATCTCACGTGTACTTACCTTGAGATATGTACCTTAACCTTAAATATGTGCATTTCCTCGACCAACATGCACTTACCTCAATTTACGTGCGATGCCTCGATATTTGTGCACTAACCTTGAACTGCGTGTCGTAACCTAGATTTAAATGTCATACCTTGATTTACGTGTATTGCATTGAATTACGTGTCTTACATTGGTTTATGTAACCTAGCGTTGCGTGCATTTGCATTAGAATCTGTTCATTCACCTAGAAGTACGTGTCTTACCTCGTAGTACGTACCCTAAACCTAGGAAAACATGATTGCATACTAATCTAGAAAGATTCCTACACAAAGCACTAAACATTAAAATATCATTAAACTAATCCTACATCTTCCACTAACATTATTCTAATCCTAATTCAAATTCACTACAAGACAAAACTTTACAATCTTCTAAACATTCCCAATAAAATATATATACTACATATGTATATACATATACACATATACTTCTACCTTTTACTACAAAATCCACTAACACCTAAATATTATATTTTAAACCCACTACAAGACAAAATCTCACAAACCTTTAAACATGCCCTATATTATATTCTAACTTCAATGCTACACAAACACCTAAGCCAACATCTTCTATACACTTTTCCTAAATCCTAAACATTCTTACACACTTTGTCTACACTACACTAAACACTAGACACCTAAAATACTACAATCTCAAGACACAAGATATCAAAATATTACACCCACACATGACTCAAAACACATACACAAACTCTAATTTTTGGACCTAGCAACACACCCACATAAAAACAAGTCAAACTATATCAAAATAACAAAACAACACTCTAAATCTCCTTCTCAAAACCTAACACACCCAAAACTCTCATTTTCTTTCCATTTTCTCTCCATTTTCGGACCTAGCAAGGCAGCCATCTTCAAGGGGCTTGCAAGACTCAAGAAGCACTCAAAACTCTCTTTAGACCTCTCTCATTTTCGGCCAAGGTAAGGTATAACCCCTCCATTCTTTTCCTTATGGTTATGAACACTCACACACACGATATGTTAGCTAACTAGACTGAATATCAAAGGAAACAAGTGAGGTATACATGGCCAAGGAAAGGAAAGGAGGACTTTAGCACTTTCAAGATTATTTCTCAAACTTTCAAGTAGATCCTTTGCATTTCTTCATAGATCTCCAAGAGGTGAGGGTTAAAACTGTTTCTTAAATGTTTTTAAAGCTTGTAAGCATATGTATATATGTGATATAGCCTTGCATGCTTAGAAGCAAAGAAGATGAGTTTAAACATGACTGAAGAATCTCGGACAGCTCACTGACCTCACTGTTTTGAGCACTTTTAAAGTACTAAATGATCTCAAAAATTGACGAAACTTGGTAGGCAGCTAGATTTTTTAGTTTTGAACAAATATTGCAGAAATAGACTAGAGCTAATTAGGACTTTAAGACCACCTAATAGCAAAAAAATCGTAGTGTGTACTGGATAGTTATTAAAATTGGATTGGTTGCGCGGTCTCGCGAGAATCGTCATAACTTTTAGATCTTAATCAAAATTGAATTAGGTTTGTAGTCAGAGTTAAAGCATTCATAAAGCTTCAATTTGATATATGATTCATTGAATTTGGAGATCATTTACTTGGGTAATTGACTGACGAAAGTTAGGGCAATTAGTGAAGGTCGTAACTGAAATTTGTGCTATAAGGTTGCAATGTGAGGCTTTCAAACTGTTTTTATATGTTTTTCAAGTCCATGAGCATGAATATATGTGTATATAGCCTTGCATGTAAAGATCTATGATGGTGGTTGCTAGGAATCGTATTTTGAAGCATATCGGGCCATTGCATGTGTTTGTATTGCTTAGAACTTGTGTTGCATGGACTGTTGAAGGCTGGACAGATTGTTGAAGATATGTATTAACATGTTTCAAGTTAATTTTGAGGATGAATGTTGATTAACCTTGAGAATAGTTATAAATATGAAGGCTATAGTTGATTTTATGCTTGTTACGGGCTTGATTCTTTGAGTGCGTGTTATATATGATGCTATTAAGATGTGTATTGGACTAACCACGAGATATTTAACATGCATTACCTGATTCATGATGAGATTTTGGACGAATAGTGGTTATTATTGCATGTAGTGATGTAATTAAAGCCCTTAATCGATTGAAATGCTTGTTTAAGGTCATTACTTTGAATTGCATGGATTTAATGGAAATATATGAGTTCCATAGTGGACTAACTGGGGATGATTAAATTCTTGGAAGAACGATTCATGTTGAGCTTAGGGTTGAAAATGGTTGAAACATAATGATAGATACGTATATAACATGTTTTGCTGATTTCGTGTTCATATTAATGGATTTCATGACTTGGATGTGGTTTCAATGAGAGTATTTGGATTGTTTCAAGACTTCTTGGTAATCATTGAATATCTATAAGGATGATTTAGATGTTTCTTGTGAGTAATAGTTGTTAAAACTTGCACCCGGTAATCATTGAATATCTATAAGGATGATTTAGATGTTTTAAAATCCCCGTTATTTGTTCCCCCCCTCGCTAAGGACTCACCCTCTTTATGTCATTATAGGTGAAGCAAAAGTGAAACAGGTGCCTGAAGATAATGTGCTTGTTGATGACCCTTTGGAATGACTATGTGTATTACGTGCTTTTCATGAATATGATGTTTGCTTAAGGATGTTGGTTGTTTGAGATGAAAACTATTAACTTTGTTGTTGTAAACGACTCCCGTTGTAATTTGGGGTCTAGCTTTGGGTTGTACTATTTATGAGCTGGACAAACACTTATTTTTTAATGCTTTTTTTTTTTTCGCCGAGTCAGCCGAAAAAAGATTTCATTAATTAAAATGAAGGTACAAAATTTGGGTCAAAGACCATAATACAACAAAGAAACCAAGTCAAAAATTAACTAAAGAATCTAAGTCGTAAACAGTCAAAAACAAAGAAGATTACAACTCAACGATATAGGGAATAGAGAATTCCCCCGGGTCTCTCTCCAGGATCAAACCGCTTCCCTGAAACTAAAGTTTGAATATCTTTGGAAAGGCCAGATCTAGGAAGAGATGGCTGGCGATGTAAGCCATGAATACCATATGAGGTAGACGGGTCGGTCGATAACTGCTTATCACCCTAAAAAACTTCAAATCTGTTGTGGGAGACCTTTAAGGTCAAGTCTGAAGGAGTACTCTTGGAGGTTGGGGCCGATATGGTTGTAGCACTAGAGGATCAAGGTTGTTCCAAGGGAAAATAGGAAACATTTGTTTCAAGTTGTTGCTTTTTGGTATTGCCATTTTTTTTCTTGTTCTTCTTTTTCATACGAGCAGCGGTCCACTCAGGCTAATTTCTTTCATCGTTTATGGATAGTAGTAATCATTAGACATTTTAACTGTTAGGTGAAGAATTAAACTAGGTAAACCTTCATATGATCATTAAGTTGCTCACCTAAAGGCTAAATGGGAAAGGTACGTGCTCAAATAGGTACTTGACAATCAAACAGGACATAGTCATCATGATAGGCTTATTAATCCAATTGGAACTTTCAGGATAAACTAGTGGGTATATTGGTTAAAGAAGAAACAAGAGTTTTTAGTTGTAAACAAATCAAAGATTTGTATTTTGAGGTTTCTTAGGAATTAGGCCAAACCAAAGATCCGAAATACAGCTGTTATGCTGTCGATTTTCTAAAGACACTTTGGAGGTCTAGGCTAACGAATAAGCATTAACTATAGACAAACGATTAAAGTTGTAAAATAAGGATAATGATTTAGTTCATACCATAGTCTAGCTTATATAGGTTGGGTTGGGACATGACACCTATTAGAATGGTATTAGAGCGTAGTTCGCATAAGTGGGGTTCAGCTCTCGGCCAATGGGTAGAAACCCTAAGGTAGTTGTCTCGTACTTGTTTATATATGTCAATATGTGCTAACGTGCTTTAGTTGTTTTGTGCTTTGAATATCATTTGCCTATGTGAAATATATGTGTTATATGTCTTGCACACTAACCACTTACATATCCATGCCCTCAATAATGCATGCATGCTTTTATATTCCTTCCTTGGTACATATGCATGTTATAGAACCATGACTAACTATTTATACATATAGATAGTTAGGTTTAGGTCTTACAAGGATGTGAATTTACGGAGGAAGAATAAGGCTTCGTTGAAGAGTTCTTGCATCTTCACAGGTACTCAGTGAATGATATGTAATATTGATTATATACAAGAGTGCTTAGCATAAGTATAAATGTTGAGGTAAAGTTATCATCTTATCTTCGGAGTACCCATACCTGTGATTAAGTTAACAATTCTATGGCTATGTAGTTGCTTGATCCCATTAACTGTTCTTATAATTGTAGTTCAAGTATAAGGGTTAAGGTCATACAACTTTCCTTGGATATAAGTCTATACTATTAGATATGTGGAGTAGTATATATATTCTCATGAGTTTATAGTGGAAGTTTGACTTAGAGGTTGCTTTGAATCCATTTCTCACATCTTAAAATTGTCTTGATAGACTATCTAAGAAGTTAGCAACATACTCGTATGATTGAATCCTTACTCGATTGGAATTAAGTATCGATGATCCTAATATGGTGTATACTATTGAGTTTCAAGTTCACTAAATTAAATGGTAAGATTCTGACCTAGCAATTAGAAGATGAATCGTGGAAGTTGATGATAGTTACTTTTAAAGCTTAGACTATTAAGACATGGATAGTGTATTTAGGTGACTTAACGACAGATGATCTTGAGATATTTAAGCAGCTCTAGAGATTGAGTTTAACAAGGTTGATGATCCCTAGTATAACAAGGTATAAGGATGTTAGAATTGAGAGATTCACGTAGTTAGAACTTTGAGTTCAGAAGTCTACCCTTGAAATGCTAGGTTGAATGAAAGGATAAAGTGTTGAATTATGCATTAGATGGCTAACTGTTACTAAAGGTTCTAAGTTGGATATTGGTGATAATAGGAATCATAGTTATAATTAGTGCTAAACACTTTGAATCGAGTATGTGATTATGACAAGAAGGTCATTTTGCACACTTGTTGTTCAGACACCATGTAGAGGTTGTTAAGAAGTATATATCCCTAAGTGATGCCGATACACCTAGTGAATAAACCATGGAACCAAGATAAAGGCATCAAGTTGTAAAAGGGTAGAATTGTTAGGACAAAATTAGTAAGTCTAAATAGCCTAAGTAATGATTATGCTTAACGATACTTGGTGACTCCTAAAGCCTAAGGTTAATGAGTCTTGACGCTCTTAGCTAGTTGAACACGTAAACGTTGAGAGTAAGAATTCGTGTGGCTAAGATAGAGATGAATTAGGGTTATGACGACTCAAGATGATGATTACATTAACATGGTGAATATTACTAAGTTGTAATCCTACGAGGGTAACACTAAGACCCGATACTTAGGAAATAAATTGTGGATCACAAGCTAATGAAATTTACCTGTTAGAGTTGAACTAGTGCAACATGATTAGTTTACCCTTGCAATTTTGATGGCAATTTGTGGTAGCACTTAATAAACCTTAGAGTTTGAGTTTAACGAATCTCAACGGTCTTTCTTCTTGATTACAAGCGTCAAGGTTAACGAAGCTGGGAAAGAATGTTAGTGAATAGAAGTTTGCAACCGGGAGATTAGTCACTAGAAGATTTGTTAATCTAATGTACCTATGAGATGAGAAGGCCTATGATACTATCAATGGATGACGACTTGAGATGGATTAGTTTGTTTGGTGAGTTCTTCCTGAATATCCCCGTATCGTGGAAATGATCCATAACATGTATATGTCCTATGTGATAACAATTTTGAAGTTAGTTGATATGATATGTAAATCGGATATAGACCTATCACCTTGAAATTAGTGTATGTCACCATAGGATCATGGTATTATTGTGATATTCATTTTGAGGTATGAACGGGGAAGGTAGATTGACACGACATAAGTCATGATTTTGGAGTTATAGTTATATTGTTAGAATATCAATGTAGCTTCGATTACTATGCTTGGAGTTATAGTTAAGGAGGGGAGGATGTGAGGCCCGACCCTGAATAGCTTGTTTTACCTCAATTAGTGTGCTCTAATCTCGATTAGTGTGTCATATATTATATCACATTTACTTACCTTGAGATATGTACCTTAACCCTAAATACATGCATTTTCTCAACCAACATGCACTTACCTCGATTTACGTGTGATACCTCGATATTTGTGCACTAACCTTAAACCGCATGTCGTAACCTAGATTTAAGTGTCATATCTTGGTTTACGTGCATTGCATTGAATTACGTGTTTACATTGGTTTATGTGCACTACTTAGGGTTGTGTGCATTTGCATTGGAATCAGTGCATTCACCTAGACGTGCCTTACCTCGTAGTACGTGCCCTAAACCTAGGAAAACGTGTCTACATACTAATCTAGAAAGATTCCAGCACAAAGCACTAAATATTAAAATATCATTAAACTAATCCTACATCTTCCATTAACATTATTCTAATCCTAATTCAAATTCACTACAAGAGCTAATTAGGACTTTAAGACCACCTAATAGGGAAAAAATCGTAGGGTGTACTAGATAGTTATTAAAACTGGACTGGTTGTGCGATCTCACGAGAATCGTCATAACTTTTAGATCTTATTCAAAATTGAATGAAGTTTTCTGTCATAGTTAAAGCATTCGTAAAGCTTCAATTTGATATATGATTCATTGAATTTGGAGATCATTTACTTAGGTAATTGACTGACGAAAGTTAGGGCAATTAGTGAAGGTCGTAACTGAAATTTGTGCTATAGGGTTGCAATGTGAGGGTTTCAAACTGTTTTTATATGTTTTTCAAGTCCATGAGCATGAATATATGTGTATATAGCCTTGCATGTGAAGATCTATGATGGTGGTTGCTAGAAATCGTGTTTTGAAGCATATCGGGCCATTGCATATGTTTGTATTGCTTAGAACTTGTGTTGCATGGACTGTTGAAGGCTGGACGGATTGTTGAAGATATGTATTAACATGTTTCAAGTTGATTTTGAGGATGAATGTTGATTAACCTTGAGAATAGTTATAAATATGAAGGCTATAGTTGATTTTATGCTTGTTACGGCCTTGATTCTTTGAGTGCATGTTATATATGATGCTATTAAGATGTGTATTGGACTGACCACGAGATATTTAACATGCATTGCTTGATTCATGATGAGATTTTGGATGAATAGTGGTTATTATTGCACGTAGTGATGTAATTAAAGCCCTTAATCGATTGAAACACTTGTTTGAGGTCATGACTTTGAATTGCATGGATTTAATGGAAATATATGAGTTCCATAGTGGACTGACTGGGGATGATTAAATGCTTGGAAGAACGTTTCATGTTGAGCTTAGGGTTGAAAATGGTTGAAACATGATGATAGATACGTATATAACATGTTTTGCTGATTTCGTGTTCGTATTAATGGATTTCATGACTTGCATGTGGTTTCAATGAGAGTATTTGGATTGTTTCAAGACTGCCCGATAATCATTGAATATCTATAAGGATGATTTAGATGTTTCTTGTGAGTAATAGTTGTTAAAACTTGCACCCGAGTATAACTATAAAACCCTAATTGTTATCTAAGTCTTCCAAGCCCTAGAACATGTTTTGTATGGCTTGTAAATTGGTGTATAATTGACATTGTGGACTGCCTGAAAAAGTTATTACAATGTCATGCATGAAGTACATTGATTATGAAGTCATACGTTAACTATTCGTGCACCCAATCTTGTATATGATGTTATAATACGTTTGTATGCTCCTTATGGATTCATTATATTGTTAAAATGTATTATATGGCTTATATTGTATATGATTACGTGGCTGCCCTTAAATGTATAAATGCTTTAAATTGGTACATGAAGTGATTATACGTTTTAACGATGCCTTATATGCCAACGTGTCAATATGTGATCATATACATGCACGGAGGCAACCTACTTTGTTGACCTCCTAATGTGAATCGTTAAATGTCATAAATGTGCATTGCATACGAGGTTGCAACCTTTCTTTTGGCATAGTAGCGATTCACGAACGCCAGGCGGCATAGGGCTTGTCGGTGCTCCCGTGACTACCATGGTTCGTATTCCCTCTCTCTCTTGGAACTTTGTTACCCTCGAAGAGTTAGGTCGTAGGTTTGGTGTACAATCTGGAGTATACCCTATTGGGAGAGATAAGAAGTTGTGATCATGATTCGAGGCCGGCCACTATACGCGATGCGGAAGCGAAAGCAAAAGCGTAATGTATCCTTTGAACGACAGGAACTAAGTGCTATGCGGGGCAAAGTGCTACACCTAGAAGTGGTGGGAGCTACCTCTTGTGCCCGTAGGAGCCACCTCTAGCGTCCTGTACGTATCAAAACGTATCCTTTTACTATGTGTTTAAGTACTCTCGCTTGGTTCCAAGAAGACCTCGGGGAGGAAAGACTGTTTATCTATTTGCTACTACTATGATTAATACATGAATCAAATGTGATGAAAATCTTTACTGATTATCATATGTTAATAGAATGATGTGGTAACTATGTTTATTGTTCCATTATACTTATGCTATATATTATCTTATTTATATTACATGACATGTTTCAAAGAAGTTTTCACAAGTTAACCGGAAAAGAATTTCAAAAGCTCCGTTATTTGTTCCCCCCCTCGCTGAGTTCATAAGGACTCACCCTCTTTATGTCATTACAGGTGAAGCAAAAGTGGAACAGGTGCCTGAAGATAATGTGTTTGTTGATGACCCTTTGGAATGACTATGTGCATTACGTGCTTTTCATGAATATAGATGTTTGTTGTTTGAGATGAAGACTATTAACTTTGTTGTTGTAAATGACTTCCGTTGTAATTTGAGGTCTAGCTTTGGGTTGTACTATTTATGAACTGGACAAACACTTATTTTCTGCTTCTTTCTTTCATCGTTTATGGATAATAGTAATCATTAGACATTTTAACTGTTAGGTGAAGAATTAAACTAGGTAGGCCTTCATACGATCATTAAGTTGCTCACCTATAGGCTAAATGGGAAATGTACGTGCTCAAATAGGTACTTGACAATCAAACGGGACATAGTCATCATGATAGGCTTATTAATCCAATTGAAACTTTCAGGATAAACTAGTGGGTATATTGGTTAAAGAAGAAACAAGAGTTTTAGTTGTAAACAAATTAAAGATTTGCATTTTGAGATTTCTTAGGAATTAGGCCAAACCAAAGATCATAAATACAACTTTTATGCTGTCGATTTTCTAAAGAACCTTTGGAAGTCTAGACTAACGAATAAGCATTAACTATAGACAAACGATTAAAGTTGTAAAATAAAGATAATGATTTAGTTCATACCATAGTCTAGCTTCTATAGGTTGGGTTGAGGCGTGACAGTTGCTATGGCTACAAAATGACCAAAATTCATTTGCTAGACACTAGCAGCATTTTGACCATTTTAACCTTAACTCATTCCATTAAAGAGTTAGGGTTGCACTCCATGGCAACTAATAAACTTCTGAGGGAGGTTTATAGTCTTTGACCTACTAAGAAAAATGACAGAAATGCCCCTCTATGTTTTCAACCGCAATCAAGAGCAGGTCTTGCATTCGTACTATCATCTATCTTGATTACATTTACACCTTGGACCTTTATCTTTCATATAATCACCACCCAGATACTATACGCTTGTTCTCGGGGGCGACCCACAAGTCTAGTATCCAATATAGCCCAAGCTATATTACTAAGCGCTTAGTTTTTGGATGATCACATAGATAACTCCAAGTGAGTATCTTACTATCACTTAAGATAGCGTAAAATCATGACTCATATGCATGTCACCTAATGGATCTAGTCCATATGTCCAAAACACTGAGTTGTTGACCCTATTATAAGATCTCACCCATAGTGAATCAAAACACATGTCCAAGGATCCATTGATACATCCACATATGCCCATGATATAGCGCATTGGTCACTTAGTAGCTTAAGATGCTTTTACTTCTCTGACAATGATAGTAATGTCACTGAGATTGCATCTATTGTAGTCTCGTTCAATGTGAATACATGCATTAATAAGAACAATCCGGAAAGTCCCTCCAATGACCAAAGGTAAGTCATCCTACCAAATAAGAGACTCTCTCATTATAACTTTACCATAGCAAAGTGCCCACATTTACTATTATATTATGAACTTATAATTTTGATGCAAGCCTGACAACATAGACCTTCTATGCGGATCACCACGCACCTATGCTATTCACTCGTATCAAGGACCTTTTGCATAATTACATATCAAATAATAGAGAATATATCATGCTCATAATTAATGCACTGAATTATTAACTGACTAATATCCTATATACTAAGATATCTTAGTGTTAGTAGTCTTTAGGGCATCCAATCCCAATAGATATGACCAAATCTTAAGTGTCATAATTGTTTAGGATTGATTTGATTATCTCTAGGTCGCTTTTGTTTTGAAGTAGAATCGACTTGCATATATTCGTTCATGTCAAGATGATAAAGACCGTTTACCAAAATAGCCTTACCAATAAATTCATTACAATAATGAATATTGCAGTAACTATTTACAAAGGAAAATTTGAAACCTTCATGAGCAAGCCTAGGAATAGACACTATATTTCTATTGGTCTGTGGTACAAACAAAACATCTTTTAACTTCAAGACACACGTTGTGGGCTTATGTACATCTATATTTCCTTTTGCCAAGGCTGCAACACTTGCACCATTGCCAACCTTCGAAACAACCTGCCACTTCCCAAGTGCACTCGGATCATTTAGAATATGTTTACAAACACAAATGTGAGATGTAGCACCAAAATCCAATATCCAAGAACTATAACTTAGACAAATAGATAGATTAGTCTCAATCACAAAAGCAAAAGAAATATTACCTTTCTCAGCAGCTACTTTAGCTCGATGTTCCCTCAGCTCTTGAAGGTACAAAGAGCAGTTCCTTTTTCAGTGACCATCCTTCTTGCAGTGGTAGCAAGTGATGCGAACCAGCCATCCACATTCAATGAACCAATTGGGCATCCACATTCATTGGAGCTTTTGGGCGAATTTTTCAGCAAAGATTCAAGTCAAGATTCTATTTTCAAGATTCAAGAAGTTTCAAAAAGATTCGAAGATTTAGTCAAGATTTGATTTCTTTGTAATTCTATCCTAGTTTTAGTTTCCGTTTTAGTTTAATTCCCTATGGACGAATTTAGGTGTTCACACTAGGAAAAAGACTTTCTTGGGATGCAAGATTAGGTGTTCACACTAGAAAGGAGCTTTTCTTGGGCTGCAAGTTTGCTTCCTTTTTAGTCACTATTCACGTTACTATTCACGTGAATAGTTAATAGGAGTTTTTTCTTGGTCTCCAAGTTTGTTTCCTTTGACCTAGTTACTATTCACATTTTTCTATTTCAACTAGGGTTTAGGAGTCTTTTCTAATTAGGAAACTTATTTGTTCTTTGCCTATATAAGGCTGATTTGCAAGAAATAATAAAAAGACAATTCTGAAATTAAATATGTGAGATTATTCTCCTTAAGTTCTCAAGAACTTTTCGAACTTATCAAAATTATTCTTGTGACGTTCATCTTTGACTTATCAAACGAGATTTCCATCCTCGTTTGTGGCGTCCTCAACTATACCAAGGTTCTAGCTTTGCTAAGCATAGGGTCGTGGTTCCATCCATTCCTGAAAGGTCTTGGGGTCATTTGCCATATTTGGTGTTGGGTCGCATCACATATTGGCGTGGTTCGTATCAGTTGGTAATCAAAGCTTAGGTTTATTAGGTTTGCCTATCCTTTTCTTGTTTTCTTAGTTAATTCCGTAAGTCTAGTCTAGGTTTAAATTCCTTTCTTTGTTCTTGATTGTGTCTTGCTGCCAATTCGTTTTAGGTTGTGTTTCAATTCCGTTCTTGCTTCAATTTCGTTTCTTATCTTGTGTTTCAAGTCTGTTTTCTTGTTGAAATCCGTGTCTTGCTTTCAAGTATTTTCTTGTTTTCTCATCAAATCAGTGGGTAGGGTTAAGGTTTTCAATTAGGACAAAACCCTAATTGGTTGTGTTCTCAACTCTGAAATCTTGGTTACTTAGTTATTGTTTTCGTTTCTGATAATCAAGAAAAGAAAAGGAACATCAAGAAAAGAAAAGAAAGGTCAAGAAAAGATCAAAAAAGAGAAAAAAAAATAGTTCGGAGCTGAAAAAAAAAAAAAAAAGCAAAATAGTGAACAGTAAAAAAAACTTTTTTTTTGGTTGAATTAGCCTTCGTCGCCAAGCTTTTATGAAGGGAAACGACGTTCTGAGCATAACCCACAGTTTATCTATGGGCACCCCCCTCTTAGGGCCAAATTCCATCGTTTAGTATGAGTTTTGGACATTTTTGTGTTTTAGAATAGGGTTTTTGCAACTTTCCTTATTTTTCTAGGTTTCCTTCTTCGAGTTTTATTCAAGTTTCTTTCTCTAACCTTGTTTCCAGAGTCTTAGAGGTCTAAAAAACAAAAACAAAAAAATCATCAAATTTTGAAAAAAAAGTAATACGCTGCTTTAGTGCCTATCTTGCTACTCTTGATTAGTTCTAGGTAACTTGAAGGAGAATACGAGAGGAAAAAGGTAGAGTGTGTGAGAATATTAGAGGGTAAAAGCCAAATTCAGTTGAGTGAAACACGTGAGGGAGTGAAATTTAATCATGTCTCAAAATCAAGTAGACAACATTAATGAAGGTGTTCAACAACCCGTTGGACAGAACTTACAGATGCAAGCATTGATGGGAGAGATGAGACGAATGATGAGGGCTGAATTGGAGCAGATTCATGAGAGGTTGGATAGGGTAGAACAGAGGCCGGAAAGGGTGCAACCACCAGTTGTTCCGAATGCACCAAGGAAGAACAGATTGCAGCAAAGAGTTAAAGATGTTGATGAGATCGATGAGGAAGGTTTAGATGAAGAGTTTGATAGAGTTTCGGTGGGCAGCAATAGGTGACATGGTCGGGATAGAGATGCTAGGGATCGTGTGGATCGAGTTGATAGCAACTTAGGAAGCATCAAGATGAAGATTCCTACGTTTCAAGAAAGGAGTGATCCGAAAGCCTATCTTGAGTGGGAAAAGAAGATTGAGTTGGTGTTTGATTGCCACAACTATTCTGAGATGAAAAAGGTAAAGCTTGCTGCCATTGAATTTACTGATTATGCTATTGTGTGGTGGGATCAATTGTGTCTCAATAGGAGGCGGAATGGAGAACATCCTGTTACAACTTGGGATGAGATGAAGAGAGTGATGAGGAGGCGATTTGTACCCAGTCATTACTACAGGGACTTATACCTCAAGCTGCAAGGTCTTCATCAAGGTAATAAGAGTGTTGATGAATATTATAAAGAGATGGAGATGGCTATGATTAGAGCCAATGTAGAGGACGATCGGGAGGCGACCATGGCTAGATTTTTGAATGGGCTGAATCGAGAGATTGCTAACACCATTGAGTTGCATCATTATGTTGAATTGGAGGATTTGGTGCACATGGCAATTAAGGTGGAGAAGAAATTAAATAAGGGTGGCACACGACAAAGACAAGCCCCACATTACTCGAGTACACCTTGGAGGCCGAACTACCCAAAGAAAGAAGAAAATTCGACCAAGGCTAAGCCCGAGATGAAACCATCCACCATTTCCGTGACCTCTCAAGGTAATACAACCTCTACTATGACTCGATCTAGTGAGATTCAATCTTTTAAATGTCAGGGATGATGTCACATAGCAAACCAATGCCCAAACAAGCGAGCAATGGTAGTTTTGGAAAGTGGGGAGAATGAATCTGAAGATGATACAAATTCTGATGACATGCCTATACTAGAGGACGTCACAGAGGGAGAAGAAGAGTTTGGGGCAGATTATGGAGAGATGCTTGGACTAGTGGCACGACGAGCTTTGAGCTTGCAAGCTAAAGAAGAGGAAGAAGTAGTACAACGTGAGAACATCTTTCATACTCGTTGTCACGTGAAAGATAAGCTATGTAGTGTTATTATTGATGGTGGTAGTTGTACTAACGTTGCTAGTGTTTCAATGGTTGACAAGCTAGGGCTCACAACAATTAAGCATCCACGTCCATACAAGTTGCAATAGTTGAATGATTGTGGTGAGGTAAGGGTTACAAAACAGGTTGTGGTGCCGTTTCGCATTGGAAAATATGAGGATGAAGTATTGTGTGATGTGGTACCTATGCATGCTGGACATCTTCTTTTGGGAAGGCCATGGCAATTTGATCGACGTGTGCAGCATGATGGCTTCACCAACAAGTACTCATTCATGCTTAATCAGCGAACAATCACTCTAGTTCCAATGACACCAAAACAAGTTTATGAGGATCAAGTGAGGTTACAAAAATTGAGTGATCAAAAGAACTTGAGTGAACAAAAGAATTTGAGTGATCAAAAGAATGAGAGTGAAAAGAAAGTGAGCAAGGATGAAGCTAGAGAGGTAGTAAAAAGAGAAAAGAGCTCTTCCAAAGCGGTAAAAACAGAGGGGAAACAAAGAAATTTCTATGAAAAAGCAAGTGAGGTTAAGAGAGCTTTGATCTCAAGACGGCCGATAATTGCACTCATGTACAAAGAGGCTCTTTCAAACACTAACCAGCTTGACTTTGCATTGCCTAGTGTTGTTGTTTCTCTCTTACAGGATTTTGAGGAAGTGCTTCCTGAGGACATACCACATTGTCTACCACTAAGGCTGATCTTTGAGCCTGGTGGATTTGAGGACAAATCCTTCTCAAGAGGGAGGGAATGATGCGAACCAGCCATCCACATTCAATGAACCAATTGGGCGTCCACATTCATTGAACCTTTTCGGAGAATTTTCCAGCAAAGATTCAAGTCAAGATTCTATTTTCAAGATTCAAGAACTTCAAGATTCTTCAAGAAGTTTCAAGAAGATTCGAAGATTTAGTCAAGATTTGATTTCTTTGTAATTCTATCCTAGTTTTAGTTTCCGTTTTAGTTTAATTCCCTATGGACGAATTTAGGTGTTCACACTAAGAAAAAGACTTTCTTGGGATGCAAGATTAGGTGTTCACACTAGAAAGGAGCTTTTCTTGGGCTGCAAGTTTGCTTCCTTTTTAGTCACTATTCATATTACTATTCACGTGAATAGTTAATAGGAGTCTTTTCTTGGTCTCCAAGTTTGTTTCCATTGACCTAGTTACTATTCACGTTTTTCTATTTCAGCTAGGGTTTAGGAGTCTTTTCTAATTAGGAAACTTATTTGTTCTTTGCCTATATGAGGCTGATTTGCAAGAAATAATAAAAAGACAATTCTGAAATTAAATATGTGAGATTATTCTCCTTAAGTTCTCAAGAACTTTTTGAACTTATCAAGATTATTCTTGTGGCGTTCATCTTTGACTTATCAAACAAGATTTCCATCCTCGTTTGTGGCGTCCTCAACTATACCAAGGTTCTAGCATTGCTAAGCATAGGGTCGCGGTTCTATCCATTCCTGAAAGGTCTTGGGGTCGTTTGCCATATTTGGTGTTGGGTCGCGTTACATGTTGGCGTGGTTCGTATCAGCAAGTACCCTTAGGTGCTACCGTCTTCCCCTTTGGTTTGGACACACCTCCTGTCAAGCCTCGACCCCTCACGAAATCAGGACCACTATTAATTCCACTAATCTCAACCTGACCTTAACCCTGGGTACAAAAAACGAGAAAAAAGGACAGAGTCTCCCCTGTTTCTAGGCCAAACCACATACCTGCACTCAGAAGAAATGAATCACAAAACAATATACAAACATTAAAACATAACTTCCCAAGTCTAAAAGGTCATTCAAGCCTTTTTACCACAACAATATAAGTCATACAAGCATACATGTCATTAGCTATTGAGATTCTAAGATCAAGATTTCGATTATTATACCACTCTAACTTATCTACTTCATTATCTTAGATTTTAAGTCAATAAACCAACTTTCCTTTAATCCTATACAAGCATGCAAAATACTAGGCAATTAAGTAAAGCACTGGAAGTTATTACAAACCACTAACACTAGGTAAGCCAATCCTAGTTACATTATTGCATTCAACTAATATAAACAAGGCATGTAGGCCTCAAAGGAATATACGTATTACACACAAAATTTTACATAGAAACAACCAATTGAAGCTAAGTCATGCACTCAAAGAGACTCTTGAACTTTCTTCTCCTCAGACTCCGGAGGAACGAAATTTGTCTTACCTATAAAGTGTTAGAAAGGAGGGGTGAGCAGTAATACATGTATGTTCGTGTAATGCATATAAAGTATGTAATACAAGCATGGAAACTTTTCTAACAAACTTAAATAAACACAAAAATATAGCAATAAAGCACTACCTAATAGACATTAGACTTGAAATCGCGCATTTGAAATTTACATTAAAGAAAGACTTATAAAGGATAAGCTTGCATATTAACATTACATGATAAGCACTAAAGCATTAAACTATTACTAATAACTCTCCAAGGACATGGGGCCTAAGCGAGAGCTACACATGGAAAAGATAACATGAGTAACTCTCTAAGGACATAGGGCCCAAGCGAGAGTTACGCATGAAAACACTAACACGGGTGATTCTCCAAGAACATAAGGTCCAAGCGAGAAAGTACACCGTGGAATGATTCTCCAAGGACCTAGGGTCCAAGCGAGAATACACTTGAAACACGATGGCTGCAACCAGGAAAACACGAAAACACTAGAATTCTTGTTAGTTCGCTTAAGACAGTTTATAACACATAACACGTTGGAGCACTTAAGCATTTGACTACACTAAATGCACGTAAGTGAGAAGTGACAAAAGAGGACACTCTCGTGCATATACTCATTCACATGTACTAGGATCGTTAAACGTGCGCTAAGCTACTTAAAATCACTTTATAACCACTATAATACTCTTTAGTTCATTCATTAAGCTAGGATTGCTAAGCTAATTCCACTAGAGCACCTAAACCACTTAGTTAAATTCAACTTTAACTTTATTCAAAACATGGCATTATCACATTATACCAACGCATAACTAAACTAATATGCTCAGGACTAGAGATAGAGTCAAAATAACCTTGTCAAGCCACCAATACGCAACTAGGCCCATTGGGGCGAAAGCTAGCATAATTCAGCCCAAAGGCCCAACAACACCACCTTGCATTTTAATTATTCTACAACCATATTTAGCATGTTCCTAGCCGTATGAACTCATGTAAGCTTTCATTAAACCACTAGAACACATGCAAAACGTTAAATCAACAAGCTTCAACTAAATCTACTATTCATCTTCTTCAACATTTCAACTACACAAATAAATCATACTACACAAGCATACAACACTCAAAAGTATACTCTACACCATTATTAGCTAGTTTAGGAAGCATTAAAATAACATTATATAACAAATCTAACATTTCACCATAGTTGAATATCAAGCAAAAATGCACAAATAAATAGCTCACTCACCTTGGTAAAGCTTCTAGGCACTAGAATAGGACCAAAACACCTTGCAATCTCCTTGCACAAGCTCAATTTTGCCAAAACCCTAGGTTTTCCCTTTCTTTTTTTTTCTCCAAAGAACCCATCGGGTTCTATCTTTTTTTTTTCTTCTATTTTGTGTGTTATATGATATAATATATGTATATGTATATATTATAAGTAGATAATTGGGCTAGCTAGGGCTTGGGCTATAATTAAATGCTGTTGGGCTTAAATATGTTAACTAAAATCAATTGCTAGTTCAATTGGCCCAAAAATAATAAAACTACAATTATTCACTCGGGGACACTAAACATTTTCTATCTCGCGCTCGGGACATGCAATACACTTTCCTTCAATGAACGAATACATTATTTATGAAGTACAATCAAGGAAAAATATCAATTTTGGAAAATAAAATAGTTTGAAATTCATCTCGGGCTCAAATTAAACATAGAAATTAAACAAATAGAAGCAAAGTAAAAGGCAAATAAGGAAATTATACAAATATAATAATTAAATATGATAATTTAAAAGTCCCTCTAGGCTGGGGCGTTACACCTCCCGAAGCCTTTGGAGTAGAGTCCTTCTTTTTGTTGTTCTTCTTCTTCTTGTTCTTCGGCTTAGAGCCAGAAGAAGAAGGAACAACAAGAACAGTCTCTTTTCCTTTACCCTTCATTTGACTTTGTGCAGTAGTCAACTTGTTCAGCAACTCAGGTAAAGAACACTCCAATTTGTTCATGTAGAATTTATGATAAATTGGCTGAACGAAGGTGGCAGGACTGTAGAATTAAGTCAGTTTGGAGCTGATAGTCCATTGTGAAGTCAAACGCCTCAAGCTAAGTAATCAAATTAATCATCCTGAGGGTGTGTTTGTTCACATCTGAACCTTCATCCATACGGGCCCTAAATAATTCTTTAGATATCTCGTATCAAATAGTCCTACTCTGTTCTCCATACAAGTCCTGCAAATTGAGTATCATACTCACAACATGAGCATCTTCTCATACTGCCTTTGTAGTTCATTGCTTATGGAGGCCATAATATATGCCTTTGCACACATGTCATGTTCAAGCCAAAGTTCATAAGTTTCACACTCTGCTTCTGTATCAGTCTCGGGGAGGTTCTGCAGAGGGGATTTTTCTAGAACATACTCAATATTTTCCACTCTCATAATAATTTTGACGTTACAGAGCTAGTCATTGTAGTTTGGTTCAGTTAAGCAATTCTTATCAAGAATACGAGCTAACGGGCTTGAAATAGAGGCCATATATACAAACTGCTGGAAAATAAATAATGCAAAAAATAAGATTGCAAGTCAATGGAAAAAAATGCAAAACTATTTAACATGGACTTTAATTAAATAGTACCTCCTACTAATTTTATCGAATCTCACACTCCCTAAATGAGAAACGAGAATCTAAAAGACCCCTTAGTAGGTGACCAATTTCTCTTAACACGGATATTTCTCAGCTTTAGTGTATTATTGAAATATGTGCTCAAGAGTTAACAACTATTTGTTATCTATTTCACTAAATAGGATATGATCAATTTAGCCCCTAAATCACTTTAATCTCAACTTTGGTGCCTTATTGAGTAAGTGATCTAGTTAGATTAAGCCCGCCATCTAAAAGCTATACTACAATTTGAATCTTATGACCTCAAATTTAGTGTGTTCTTGGCCACTTGATATTGTTACACAACTACATCACTATGTATGCTAGAATCTCATTGAAACTTATCGTGAGCTACATCTTTCTACCTTTGGGTTAGACAAGACATAATTATTTTAAGTTAATAAGTTCTAGGACGGCGAAGGGCTACGATAAACTCATTTTATCGTTTAAATCTATTGTGAGTTTGCACGTAGGAAGGCTTGAATCATATTAAGATCTCACATATGCATATAAGACTATTAAATAAGCTAACATCACATATAGCAAATAAAATAGCAAATATGCAACACATATGATGGTGAATCATGGACTTGGACTAAATAAATCAAGAAAAGCCCTAAACATAAACAAGCACATCCAAATGCCTTCCAAGGTCTTAACTTCTTGATTTCACCAAAGACCCAATGGCCTCCCAACTCCTTGAATGCCTTGAATGATCTTCTTGCAAGCTTCTTGAAGATTTACATACATTATGCCTCACTACAAGATTCTCTCAAGTGCAAGAAAAGTAAATTGAGACTTATGTCTCTATTACAACCCAAATGAATGATTAAATTAGTTACAAAGCCATCTAATGAAATTAAAACCAATCAACCATCCACTAACCAAGTCCATGATCAAATTCACCATCCATTCATCCACACAAACTCATAAAGCAAAGTAAATGCATCTCATACATCATCTAAGCAATACAAGCTATCTAGCAAACAACTAATGCATCACATACACAAGTTCATACATAATCTAAACTTTAACACATATTAACAACCTTTTGTCAACATGCAGGCACAAAACATTTGATTCTACAATTATAACTGTGACACCCCAGACCTAGTATACAGTTAATATATTTATTTGCATATGCTTATATGTTTATTTTAAGTGGTTGCATAAAATTATATGTTTTTAACTGTATTTATTTGTTAACTTTAATTTTCATATTTTTTGAAAAACGTATAATTTGTATTTAACTAATTTATATAAAATGATTATCTTATTATTCTATTATTTGTATTATTTGAATTTACTTTCTTGCATTTAATTGTCTAATTTTATTATTTGAATGTAAAACTCTAAGCCCAGAGATAATTTTATTTTATTTTATTTAATTATTTTGCATACATATTTATCTTAATTAACCTATTTCTAGTGCACGTTCATCGAAAAAATTATGTGCATTGCATTTTAGGAAGTTCTTGAATGAATAGTGCAACACAATGAATAGTAACTAGTGTAAAGATTTTTATTGGGCCAATTGAAGAACTAAGCTAGATTTGGGCCATAATAGATCACCTAAACTATGTTAATTGAAGCCCAACCCAAGCCCAAGCAAGCCCAAGAGCCCATTTAGCATATAAGTTGTCTTATAATAGCAAAAATATAACAAAATCAAAGAAAAAAAGGGGGCAGATCGGGTAGGTGAAGGAAAAGGGGAAAGGAGAAGAAAGTTTAGGGCTTTAAGCATTCTTGAGAAAAAGTGAGCAATTGCAAGCTAGGAGGAGTGATTCCAAGCAAGATCATAGCATATTCTACCTTGTTTTGGTGAGGGATTCATTCTATTTGCATTTTCAATTGATTGTCATGTTTATATTAGAAGATGTTAGTTGTAGTTAGTTAATGTTTTGAGATTATAATGCATGCAATGTTAGTTCTAGAGCTTGGAGAGTAATCTTTTAGCCTTATTGCACTTGTATAGCTATAGTTTGTATGTGTTATTGCAATTTGAGCAAGACTTGAATAGTTAGTTATTATTATAGTTGAAGTGTTTGATTCTTTGTCTAAGTGAGGTACTTGAACTTAAATGCATAACCTACAAGTGCAAGAACAAGTTTAATATGCAACTTAGCCAAATGAACATAGGTGCATGTGTGTGAGTGTGTGTGTTGGGTCATGCATGGCCAGCCACGGCAGTGGACTGCCGAGGTTTGCAAATCGTGGATTTCCTTATACTTTGCCTAAATCCTTGCTCAAGAGGTGAAATTTGCAAATCCATACTTTTCAAATCGGTTGCTCATCTTTTGAGGACAAAATTGCCCCTAGGTTTAAAAAAAA
This sequence comes from Ehretia macrophylla, assembly GCA_037974665.1. Classification (NCBI taxonomy): domain Eukaryota; kingdom Viridiplantae; phylum Streptophyta; class Magnoliopsida; order Boraginales; family Ehretiaceae; genus Ehretia; species Ehretia macrophylla. The sequence goes on along the minus strand of CM075776.1, from coordinate 60,847,007 downwards.
ACATTGCCTCTCTCTCTGTTTCTCTTTCAATAAAGAAAAAAAATGCATCGCTCTTAAGATTATTTTTTCATATTAAACATATGGTTGAATTTAAGGTTATTTTGTCACGTGGAATGTAGGTTTATTTGTAATCTTTAGCTGATGGTTGAAGTTATTATTATTTTGTATTGTTTAACTTTGTTGAAAAAAAAATTTTGTTGTTTTTTTCGCTTTTTTTGGACAATTTTATGATAATAGAAATAATCAATAATCAGATGAGATGATATAACCTATGACAAGCCAAATTTCAAAATAATAAAAAGAACGTTTAAGTAAAATAAAAGTATTAATTTCAATTTCAAATGTATTTCAAACACAATTTGCATTAGCAAATAACATAATTAACTTAATACTGTTTTACAATTTCAAACAAGGAAATTTATTTGTAAATACAAATTCTCTTAGAATTCATTTATATATAAATCAAATGAATTTCACATCTCAAATGTTTCCAAACACTATGATAGGTTGTACCATAATTTTCTGCACTTAATTTATTAACACGTTATCTTAGGATTTCAGGATAAATCTACACTCCAACTAAATAAAGGACTTGTAGATAACGTTGCATCTTTAAATTAGGTTTGACTCGTTAATTAATTAGACATAAGTGATGAATTAATTAATTAGACTTGAATTCAAGGTTTGCATAGAAATCTGATTCCTAAACCTTTCTAATTGTGATTAAATCTCAATTTTAACTTTTGCATTTAATTTTAATTTAATTTAATTTTTATTAACTTTTAACTCAAAACATCAATTGATTATTTAGTTTCAGCAACCACTTAACCACTTTACACATACTTTTTCATAAATCTTCCAAATTGCCTCCATGTGGATTCGACTTTGCACAATATGCCTACACTACAATCACTTGTACACATGCGAGTTAAAATTTGGCTTAGAATTTATCTGAACTTTTATGCCCTAAGCTAAGAACACATCAATTACTATAATAAAAACATAATTAATACGCGTGCTGCAAATGATTCAGCTATAAGTTGCTAACTATATTTATCAAACATTTGTTATTAACTATTGTCACGGAAAAATGAAAATGATCTTAGCGTGCACATTGTTAAATACAGCGCTGGGAACCGATTTTTAGAATCTATGGAGTGAAGACATCAAAATCGGGAGGAAAGTGAAATAAAGGACAAGAGAACTTGGATGTCTCGGTGTAAGGATTGCTGGTCCATATGGTTCTCTTATAGATGATTGCCAAAGAACAAGTATATATATCCCTGATATACAGCAGGCTCAAACAACTTCTGCTACCCACTCAAAGCCTCGATTGGGCTTATCCTGCCCCTATCATTCTCCTCACAATGGGCCTGGAAAACCTCATGAACAAAAAGAATTGCAGAGAAAAGCTTTGGGATACCCACATATCAACAATTAATTGCCTCTTTTACAATGCTTACCATGGGACTCTTTGAGACATTGTTTCTTTCAGCTGCTTGAAATTGAGTAATTTCATCAGCAATAATGGATTCACTACTTGTTTGTTGATTCCTGATTTGTCATCGGTAGAGGACTTTGACTGGTGCTTTTCTCTGCCATTTTTTATTCATTTTCTTCTGTTCCCGATATCACTTTGGTCCAGAATGAAAAAGCCAACTGGATCATTTTGTCCTGTCAGTAGTCAACAAGTAATTAAAACACTAATTAAGACAAATATATAAAAACTTTCAACTAATTTGCAGATCTTGAACACATAATTGTTACCTGTTCATTATTTAATGTCGTATCAAAGTTCTTCCGTTGATCTGCAGTGTTGGAATAGGCAGTTGAATGTGCAGGCATCTCATCATTCTTTCCACGAATAGAATTGGTATCCACTGTTGGTTTCTCCAGTTCTGCAACTGTCTCATGGCTTCTCAATATTCCTGAGGTATCTTTGAAGAACTCATTAGGTTCAGTTATCTGCATCTTTTCATCATGAATGACCAATTCGTTCACACTTTGGATAGAGTTGGTTTCCTCAGTAGGCATCATTGAAGAAGTAGATGGATTCTGTTCAATATTAAGGTGCAGCCATATGTCAATTTTTCATTATCTAGAGTATTTATCTAATCTGTGATATTTTATAGAACGTTATTATATAGACTATATGAGATATGAATAGAAATAAACTATGAGGTGACTATGTAAAATACATGAACCAAGTTTTGCCGTTTGGGTTTTGAAATTGTATCCATTCGTTAAAGATAAAAATGAACAAAACATAAAATTTTGTTTTCTCTGTAAGAATATGCTACAACAAGGTCATTTCATTTCTCAGACATTGATATCTTGGTCTTGTGATAAAAGTAAGAAAACTGACTATGGAAAGAAGACAGAGAAAAGAAATAGGACAAGGACTGACCTGTATTGTTTCAACATTTCTATCCTCCACTAATAGAGCTGCACTTTGAATTGGAGTTGAACTCAAGGTGGAATTTCCCCTTTCATCCACCATGTAGTTTTCCGTTGTGTATCTGTCAGATTGCTGGATTTCCATTTGAACCTCGTGGGTTAAATAAGATACGGAACCCTGCTCCATTGAAAAATTTGGCTGCAATACAGACTTGGGAGACAAAGTTGAACTTAAGGCTGCAGTAGAAACTTGCTCATCCCCAGCTTCTGGCATCCATTCCATTTCTGGGGGATCATTGATGTCGTGGCTAACCCTATTTGTCCCAACTACGGCAGAATGAGCTTCATTTTCAGCATTGATAGTAGATTCAGGAACACAATTGTCTTGAATAGTTGTAATCATCTCCTCATGTTGTGACATATTTTGTGAAAGTCCTTGAATTTCTTCAGAAAATGTTGGCTTACTACTTTCTCCAACTTGTTTATGACAGATGGAACTGATGTTTGGTTCCACCAATCCTTCTAATTGGCTTCCATGAGAACCAAAATATTTTGGACAAGTTTTTTCCCACTTTTCTGTCTGGTCACCTCCTTGCTTGGTAGAAGGTTGGATGGCAACCTGTTTACTGGTGGTCAAGTTCTCTTTATCATTATTCTGCAAGATGTGTGAATCATCCACATTGTTTATGATGCCCAACTGTCTCTTAGAGTTGTCGGAGTTAGAGGGTTCCTGTTTAACATCAGAAAAGGTACAGTGGTGAGCTAACCGACCAAATTTAGTTAGATAGCCTCTCTATCCTGAAAAAGTATTGAAGAGTAAAAGAGAGCGAGCATAAGCCAAGAATGTTGCAACCAAGTGATTTTAAGAAGGTACACTCTTTACCTTAATAATTTACTGCAGAGATCATTATTGTGATTTTACCAAGTGCTTAAAGCCCAAGAAGACATAATGAAAATGTAAAGGGACCAACTACTTGGAGCTATGTGCTCCGAAGCATAATATTAGACATCAGTGGATAACAACTCATATTTTTTAACTGTAATTAAATTGAGGCTTGAGAGATTCCCAAACTTTTTATAAATTCTTTCCAAGATAATGTGTAGCACACAAATAATTAGTAATTAATTAAATGATGGTGACAGTAAATTAGAGGAATGCTAGGATGACGTTATTTGTCCTTCATGTGTGCTCATACTGCACCAGCACAAGATACATGCACATTTTAACATAAGCACTAAGAAAGCATATATGATAAAAGTTAATCTAGTGAGCATATAAACTTATAGCAATACCAAAAATTCTCAGTTCATAGCTTATCTAGAGAATTATCAAATTAAAAAATCTGTGAGTATCTGAAGCTGGATATATATAAGTTACGATTAGCTGGCCAACCTGAAAACTTTCAGCATCTTGACCATTGGAAGACTTCAATCTGGAATCGCATGCCAGGACCAGTGCATCCTGAGCATCTCTAGGCTTTAAACTTTCATTTTTAGCCACACTACGTTCATTATGCTGAATCCCATCTATATCAGACTCTTGGATATTTATATGCATCAACTTTAAAGAATTTGAAGGATATGAGTGATCATCCATCCCTGCATGATCCCACAATTTAGGATCTGGGAGTATAGATGATGCTGAAGCTGTACAAATGGGTGCAACCACTATTTCAGGCAGTGAGGATGATGCAATACCATCACTTTGGCTAACATTTGAGTCCTGAATCCCATTGCTCTTGACTACTTGGGACTTCTCTGTCACATCCTCTGACTGAAATAGATGTCCAGTGTCTAACTTAAACTTCTCTGAGGACCTTGGATTGCCATTTTGCTTAACTGAACTTTTAATCTCAAAAACAGTCCCGATATCATTTGATTTTCCTAGTTGACCATGCTCAGCAGATGATGAACCAGTAGTCTTACATAGATTCAACATGTCCCCAGTGTATACTTGACTTGTGAATTCCCTGTCTTCATCTCCTATTTCGTGAATGGTCTTTTTATTGTCAGTATGGGTGTTCACATGGCAATCTGGATGAGACAAAATAGTGCTAGACTGTTCTTTAAACATATTGGCCGGTTGAGGTGGTTTCTGCTCCGCATCCAAATATGTAAAATGGTAAGTTCAATTCCCTTCTCATGTTTATTTTTCAACAAATGCAAGAAATGTAACACGTGTAGATAGACATTTCAGGATTCTAAAAAAGATGATTTAACCTAAGGATTAACAGAGTGTTTTTATGTGTGGAACATTAAATAAATAAGTGTTAACGTATATTATCAAGGGGACCTAGTTTAGTTTGACCCATACTAATTTTATTTATGGAACTTTGAATAAGTTTATGCGTGGAACATTAAATAAATAAGTGTTATATGAGGACAATTGCAGAGAAAACTTCCTAGCTCAAATTCTAGTCATTCTGCAAATACAAAGTTCCACCACCGATTATGCTCCTAGTTCTTGTTACTTGGACATCCCTTCTTGATACCTACCATTTGGATATTATATTTTACTTGGCTATGAATTATAACAATGGTAAGGAACTAGAGGATTTCTTCTCACAATTCCAATATGTGCGCTTGAAAGTTGTAAAAGATGCTAATAAATTGCTTGATTTGAAGGAATTAATATGAATGAAGCAAATAGCAAAAGTTAGTTCTCTTCCATTACTTATTAACAGCTATTGCTGAATGGACGATGATTCATTTCTTTCTTTTCCAGAAGAAGCCACCTGATTTGGTGAGGTGTTTGACAAGTATCCCTAGCTACCCCATTTATTGATAAGAAATCAAAGTAAAAGAGGGTGACTTACGCCTTACCTCAAAGTTATAAATTTTTCGAAGAGCCTAACAAGCTAGGAAAAGCAGAAAACTCTTAAGGTGATTTTGTTGCACGTGAAATTTAGTCCTTAATATCCTTATTATCCAACTAACAAATCATTTATGATGTTACTATCACCTTAAGGACTTCACATTTTACATTAATCATGTGATTCTGTCTAACATTAATATCTAAACTTGGTATTTGAAGCATCTCAGATAATAGCATTGAATAACTAAATTTGATGCAAATGGGACATGCCACATTAAAAATCAAGTAAAACATCCTTACATCCAATACTATGATTTCTCAGAATAGTGAATTATCTGGACTGATCTAAGCCCCGAGATGTTACATTATTGTCCTCATTATGCAATATTATACTCTACAAACAATTTAGTGCAAAAAGAGAACGTTAACGTACTGACCTCTAGGTTTTCAGATTCAATACTACAAGGCAGGTGAGCCGGTGATGTTCCTTTTGATTGCTGCACCTTTTCATAGAGCGGAAAGGCCAGAACTTCAGGTGTAGAGGCTTGTAGAAGCTCTGGACTGGATGCTTGGTGTTCATGAACATTATACTTTACAGATGTATTGGCTTCACTCTCTTCAGATGGTTCGTTCTCTGAATTTCGGTCAATGAAATCTCGATCAGTAACTCTTCCAGCCATCGCAGATGATGAAATAGGAATTCCAGACTTGTCACTAATTCTTGAAAATCCAACTCCAATTATTTCTTCTTCCCTAACCTCACGTATTTCCCTTGATCTTGATTCATTTTCATCCACTCCAGAGAGGTGCGATGAAGCCACCCACCGATCTTCACTGCAATAGGGCACCTCCTTTTTTATTTTCCCATCACAAATTGGTATCTCTTCATCTATTGATGAGATGTTCCAATCGCTTGTATGTGGAGGTGAACCAAATTCTGAGACCTCGACCTGTAAGTCAGAAGCAATGGAATGGGAAGGAGTGTGATGCATAGTGTTCTCAGAATAATAAATGCGTCCCTCTCTTGTGGTGTTCTCGGGAACAGATGGACCATAATCATGAAGAATGTCATCTATTCGGCCACTTCCCTCCCTATCTGTAGCTATGTTTCTCGGAGCTGGAGAAGATAGGGATTTTAGAATTGCATCTTTATCTATCCTACGAAATGGTTCTTCCTCTTCTGAGGAAGAGGGTGAGCTTAACCTACTATTATGGTCTTCAACTATCACAGATTTTGTCTGGACTTCATGATGAATGTCAACCAAGTCAGGTCCCTGTTCAGAGGCTTGGACTGTGACGACATGATCACCCATATTCTCAATTTTCAACTTGGGTTCAGCTTCTTGAGATGCTTCTTGTTTAATTATCTTGTCATCATTTTCCAGATCTGAAAGAAAAAATGTTTTTGAAATTAATTTCTTCAACATAAAAAAGGGCATGTAAGACAATTTAAATCCCGTGTTATTTTACTTGGCGTTGTGAGTGTTTGAATCAAGCTACTGAAGAGACACTACTGGACTTCATTTTACCTGGAGGTTGAGTTGTTCTTATTTTGGAACTTTCAGGACTTTCTAAATTCACTTGATTTGTACCATGATCAAGATACAATGATGTTTCATGTAGATCTTGCCTCAATTCTACTGGGAGAAAAGCGCCTAAACTGAAGCTCTCATGCCTACAGAGCATCATATCCTTGTGGTGAGCAACCATAAATTCTTGGTGGAAACTATCCCCTGTGAGAATAGGTTTCTCCTCATGTGGCTCATAAGGAAGGTCAAAAGGATTGCGCATTGGTAATAAAACAGAGGGAGCCGAACCAGGAGTAGGTGAAAAGTGACCATTTCCAACAAGTGAAGGGTTGTGTCTTGGAATCATAAGGGAGGCTATATGGCTGGGAGGTTCATTGACGCCGCCCTTGTTCATCAGTGTCTTTCTCACCTGGAGACTCCACAGTTTTCGTGATCTCCGTCTTGCTATTAAACTCTCGAGTCTTTTGTTCCTTTCCATTTCAGAAATCCCCAAATCCATGAGATTCTTTTGGTCATCCTCGGTCCATAGGACAGCCTTTCTTTCATCCCCTCTTGTGTCTTCATCTTCTTCATCTTCTGTATTTTCCGAACTTATTCCTTCAATCTCTACTCCACCAATACTGAATCTTTGAGAGGTGGAGGAGGAGTCACCATCAAATTGTGTCCTGAAACCTCGAGAAGCATTAGATGAATTAGAGCCAGCGTCATTGATAATGGATTCCACTTCCATCCCCCGAATTTCTTTTGCGTTTTCTTCTTGTATCAGGGCACTTTTGTCTCCTTGTGTATAATTCTCCTGAGAAGCATTAGATGAAATTGTTCGTTTTTCAAGAAAACTGCTTTCTGTATAATTTTCCCTGATTGTCTCCATAGCTCTTCTTCGTCTAACAGACCGAGCATGCACCGAATTATATTTCTTATTACCATCTTCTTCAAACTGGATTTTTCTACAAGATTTCGAATCACTCCCATTCTCATCCTTGTTGATATCTTTGGCTTTGCGATCACTAGCGTAAATTTTAACACTAATAACAATAAAAACAACAAAAGGAAGGGAATATATCAAATACCAGAAGATTGAAGGAACAAGTATATACACAAGTATGAATGATAACAAAGTACATAAAGCAATTGGACGTTCTTTTAGAAAAATAAAACAAGTTTTCATCAAAATTTTAAGAACATTGCTTGCCATGATTTGAACATCTTTTGTGTCAACGGCCATCTCTATTTCCGAAAGTTATTTTACTTTTTGCATGAATACTAATTTCTGACTTCAACATTTTTTTTTTTTAAAAAGGATCAGAATCATAATAACCTAGCCATATATCTACTTGCCTTCAGAAGTCTAAATATACGTTGATAACAGTACTAGATAGACTACATTTCATAGTGATAGGAAAACAAGAAAAGAATCAATGAGAGGAGAAGAGGTCTTCGACAATTAGCTACAAATTTAGACAGGAAAATAATGTAAGAAAATGTGAACAAACCCTCATCTGATACAAGTTATTCAACATACTTCTCATTAATTTTAAGAAGGGTTATCAAGAAAATAAGAGAAAAGGGCCAGTAACAATGCAACAAATTGTTTTGCGTAAGAAGAGGGGACAATGAGGGGTTGCGAGTGAAGAAGAGGAAGCTACTCTTGGTTTTTTTTTCACGAAGAAAGAAGGCCAATGATTCTGGCTTATCGTGTCTGCTTATCAGTTTGCCAAAAGATAGAAACCTTTTGTCTGGCTGATAGTTTTGTTGGATCCTGCGTTTTAGGACTTCGCGATACTTCCTTTCTCTCAATTTAGTGGTGTTTATTTTAATGCGTACTACCTATGTACAGAACGGAACTAGAAGATTCAGAAACTGACAAAATAGGTGGCAATTAACCTATAACGTCTCTCTCTCTCCTCTGTCCTTTGTGTCTTTCTCTCTCACTCTCACACTTCCCTTTTTCCTTTTTATCCTTGATTTAAAAAGAAGTTTAAATTAATTTTATATTTATTTTTTCTTTTCTATTTTGTCAACTCATTTCCATCTAAATTTTAAAAGGTAAATTGCCCAATAGTCCCCATTTTTTGTCAATTTTTTAATTTCATATCTATTATTTTAAAAAATTCAAATAAATCTTCAATATTTTTAAAAAATGATCAATTTAATTTTTAACGTTACAGATTAATAGAATTGTATGAAATAATTTAACTACCCCTACTATAATCATGAAAAATAACAATTTATACCACTACAAGAAACTGCGGCTGAGAAACAGATAAAAACCGTCGCCCAGTCATCACATACTAAAATCGGCGACAGTGTAGCGACAAAAAAATGCAATGTCGCCAGACGAGCCATAGCAAAAAAGGATATTAGTTGTGAAACCGTCGTGGAGGCAACGAAATTAAAACCGTCTCTAGAGGTGACAACCTAGTGACGACATCGCCGTCTCCAAAATGATAAAAAAATTTCAAAATTTTCGTGGCCTAAGCAGTTGTAACGAAGCTATTGCAACTTCGTTGAAAACTTTATCATCGCAAAGCTGTCATAAAATAAAGTGTCACAAAATTGTATGTTGCATGTAGAAACTGTCGTTGAACCGTCTTCAATCTCATACCATCAATGAACCATCTCCAGTTATCATCGCGGCCAAACCGTTACCTATTTCATCGTCGTGTCATCGCTAAAAATCGTCACAACGACGTTGCTGATTTTTAATTATTGTTTTTTAAAAATTGTAAAAGAATATAAAATTAATAAATTTGTAAAATTTCAAAAAAATAAAAAATTGCTATATAATTAAAAAAATTTCAAAAAAATAAAAAATTGCTATATTAAATATGAACAAAATATTTATAAAAAATTTTAAATTTACGAAATATTTATACAAAATTAAAAATTTCCAAAAAAATTTAAAGGTTTACAAAATCTACTATGGAGGTGGATCACCTTAAGACAAATCAGGCTTAGATGGGTGCGGTGGCTAAGACGGAGGTTGAGGTAGTTGCGACAGTATCTCGATCATCAATGCAACTAGTTACTGAGGGAGACGGAGTTGTTCACTCTACTGTTGGAGCAATTGGTTCTGGCCCGTTACTTGTTCCCTCAAGCCCGATATCAATTTATCAATGACTTCGTCGAAGTCCCGCTCTGTGATCCGAGGGCTAGATGAGGGGACGATGTGTGCAGATTCTCTTATACGAACCGCCTACAACCCGGTCCGTACAGTCGTCCTCTATTCATTCCACCTACCGCCACGAAAATATTGTGTCGTTATTAATAGCCGGTGCTATTGAATTTGCCTATGATACCTGTGTAGCCACCTGGACCATTTCGTTATACCTATTCTGCATTTAAAAATTTAAAATTGTTATTTTTATGACATATAAGTGTGAATTAAAATTATCTAACATAAAATTATGTACCAAGGTCTTTTCAGCACTAGGGTTGGAGTAGGGACCGTTGAGAGTCCTGCAATGAACCCTTTCAAACACATCCGCGTTTGTCACAGGTCCACCCAACTCCTCTTCCTACAATAGACGTTCACCAAATAATAGTTCGTAAATAAAAAATAAAATAGTTATATAATTATATTATAATGTAACTCATGAAGTTTAAAACACACCATTTTTTTCTTAAACTTGTAGTATGGGATAAGACCTGAATAATGCGGGGACGACTTTCTGTTCTTCGAGTTGGTCTCCCTTCTTCCATTCGAACAAATTTTCCCAATGATCACATAGCTTCCTCCATATGGTATCACCTATCCAATTTGACTTCGTATCTCCCGAGCGACCCTTGAAAAAAGGGTCCCATATCTAATGGCAACTTTATTGTTAAATAATCTCCAGATCTGGGGTTCCTCGTAGGGCCACCACTTGTACAGTTTATGTAGACATATATTAAATAATTAGTAATCCAAAATATTAATGCAATGATATATCTATGATTAAACTATATATAATAAAATTAAATGTACTTGGTACCAGAAATGCAAAGAACCATCTTTCTCTAACCTCATGCGGAACCTGTAACCATGAGAGCTAAGGCTCGTTATACCTGGCAACTAATACATCCATGATTACCTTAATGGCTCTGAACAACACCCATATGCAATTAATTATAAAAGATTCAATTAAACAAATGTGTTGGAAACAAAAGCATTAATGTATTCTATAAAATTGTATTAGTTATACTTTTACCCATTCCCATACAAGGTCAAATTCGTGTGTTGATTGATAAAGAAGTGCCCTAATGCTATAGCTAGATGACACATTTTAGGGTGTTTGATGTATACTAGTTTATTTAATGGCTTTATCTTATCATTCATATTCTCCATTTGTCATATGAATAAGTCCCTAGTCTTCCCGTTAAAGAAACGTATTCTTAAGTGTTAAGAATATGTTGACATGTTTCTTTAGCACTAGAATTCTTAAACAGTTCATGGTCCTAAGATTATTTAGAAAAGGGACTTCAAATAATCAAGTACGGAGTATCACATTGGTTTGCTACCTTTGATTAGTATGAGATATTAATGATAAAGAATGGTGAGTCACATACCATAAAAGCATAAGATGCAATTTGCAAACATGTGGGTGATTATTAGTTGAATAATCACTGAACGTGACGTGAATAACAAATCACATGGCTTGGGATTAATGAATTTTTATTTGTTGCGATTGTGCAAATGATCCTTTGACTTGCGACATCACGGTTGCCCTATGTATTGGAGTTTCATACTTGCTTGTGGACAACACTGGTTCTATCTACAGGCAAGACACATTCACTCGAAGTTCTATCAGGTCAATATAGTGAGTTCTAAGTGGTTGTCAAGATTGGATCCATTAACCTCCAAGTTGAAGCGATGTCTTATGCAATCTGATTTTGGTTGTTCGATGAGGAAATCCTTGACCGATGTATGAATGATGGAAAAGTTTTTTGTGTTTCATCTCTCATTACACCAAATTAATCGGTCCATGGTTCTTACTCGATCAGAACATATTAATAGAAGGATTAAATTGCACGGTAATCGGCAACTAAATAGGTTCACTCAATTAATGACTTCATTATCTTACAAATTTTCTTGATATATTGCTAGACGTCACTCAATACCTTTAAGGGTGTTTCAAGAATGATGGAGATATTCTCGAAACAAATCAAAGAGTTTCATTGACATTAAAGTGTTCAATGTTTCCTTATTGCTATTTGCAGCGAACCTAGAAAGTCACACTAAATTAACAAGATGATTAAGTCCTTTTGAACTTGTTTATTCTTCTCTTGAATTATTAAAAGTTAATAATACTTTTTTCTACCATTAAGAGTTAATGGGGTATATGTATAATTTTGGCTAAGTATGAAGGGAACAAATATAAAAGGTCAATGTGTAGAGATATGAAACTTTTATGGCTTCTCTTTTATCTCACTAGTTCTCAAACAAGACAACTTGGGTCTTTCTTGGCCAAGCACATATACCTATACATTGCGAGTTGTATATAATTCTAGCCATATATTTTGAAACTTAACAACTTGCAAAGATAAAAAGTTGTCTCTACATATATGTATATATATATATATACATATATCTTTCAAGAGAAATTTTTAATAATATTATTGAAGATAGAACTTATACTACAACACACACAAGAAAGAGAGAACTAGGTGTAGTTTCTTTTTCTTTCTACAAATGAGAAAAAGAGAACTTGGTGTAGTTTCTCTTGCTCTCTACAAATGAGAAAATACTACACAAGAAAAGAAAAAAAAACTAGAGTAGTTTTTGTACTCTTTCAAAAGAGAGAAGAAAAAAGAGTTCATCTTGCTTCCCAAGTAGAACTTGCTAGCAGTATAGCTCTAAGTAAAAGATGAGACTTTATATTTGCTAGGTAGCAAATCTAGGACTTCTACACTTGTGGAAAAGGATGTCATGCCTATTAGAGATATGCCCTAATGCTACAAATTTGGATGACATAATTTGGGGTATCTTGACATTAACTTGTACTTTAATGCAATATTGTCTATATATGTTTGTATACGTACTGACATGCTTATGACATTCATATTCTCTATCTTTTTCATATGAATGTGTCCTTAATATTTTTCATAGAAGAGATATATTCTAAAAGGTGTTTAGAATATCTTGGCATGTTTCTTTGATATGATAAACATTCAAATTTATTCATAGTCCTTAGATTATTTGACCGGGACTAAAATAATCGATTATGGACTATTATATGTGGTTACCTTTGATTAATATTGGATATTAATAATAAAGGATAGCGAGCCATGTGCCATAACAGCATAGGATGCGATTAACTTACATATGAATAATTATTAGTGGAATATATCATTGAATGTGACATGAATAATAAACTACATGACTTCAGATTAATAGTTTATTATTCATTGCGATTGTGCAGTTAATCCTTTGACTTGAGAAATTACGGCTATCGGATATATCAAGGTTTAATTCTAGCATTACGACAATACTTATCTTTGATGATAAAGATGAGTTACAGCCTTTTGCAGTTTATTCTTTTGATATAAAGTCCGACAGGTAATTGTCAAGATAGGATCTGTTAACCTCTGATGTGAGGCAATGTCCTATGCGATCTAATTTCAATTGTTGAATGAGGAAATCATTGGCCAAGACATGAATGATGGAAATGAGTTTTTCCATGTGTCATATCTCATTCCACCATTGAGATCTAGGCATAGAATCGAACCTATGGACTTAATCTTTTCATAGTCCTTATTTGATTGGGACACATTAATGGAAGGATATGAATGCACGCTAATTCACGACTATAAATAGATTAATGAGATTGGACTTCATTACCATATAAACTGTCTTAACACGTTGCTAGACGTTACTCTAGAACGTGAGGATATTCCGAGAATGACAGAGACATTCTCGGAATAGATTAAATTAAAGTGTTTAATATTCTCAAATTGCTGTGCGGTGTGAATCTAGAGAGTCATACATGTTAAAGCATTATGAAAGAGTTTTTAATGAGCTTGTGATTAATTTGGAGATGTGAGTTAACGATGTTGTGCTTGGTCATTAAATGTTAATGGGTCAAAAGTGTAATTACCAAAAGTATTAGGGCCAAAGTGTAAATATAAAAAGTTAGTTTATAATACCCGAGCCCGAAACATGAAATTTTTCTATTTCTTTTTTTGAAAATTATATTTTTCCTACATTCCATGATATTTAAATGTTATTCATTCATCATTGTAAAGTGCATCGCATATCGAGAGTGACAACTAGAGTAGGATATCTAGTCCTCAGCAAATAGTGTTTTAGTATTTTCTTAGAGTTTTAGTATTTTTAGTTAGTTAGCTTTGATTCAATTGCAATTGTTTTGTTTTAAGCTTAATTTCCTTATAAAATAGCCTAACTTGACCATTTTAATTAGCTTGACCAAGACCTTGACCTTTGACCTTATTGTCATCTTTTTAATATAAGCTAAATACATACAAAAACCAAAACAAAAGCTGAAGAAAAAGAGAGGAAGGCCGAGAGGTTGAGAGGAAAAGAAAAAAAAAAGATTTTTCATTCAAATCTTCAAATCTTCACATGAGCTTGCATAGGATCATTCCCGGGGCTTTCAACATTATTTTCCTAGCGTCTTGTAGTGGCTAAGGTGAGGGATGTATCGTTATTTGCGCATTTGAATATTTTGTATCTAAACTTTATTTTTTGGGATTTATGCGTAGAACGTTATTTTAACTATTTTGTTGCTTGGAATATGTTCCTTGGTTATTGTAGAACACGTATTTGTGAGTTTTTAGCTTTTTCTGTGGTTGAATTTGGCTATTGCAATTTAGGATGACAATAAAATAGTAAACTATGAATAATAAACCCTCATTTCGTAATTTTTGTTCCGTATCATGTTCTTTTGATATGGAAAGATGCTAGATATGTTAAAATGACTAAATGTATGGTTTATTTGGGTTGTGTAATGGAAAAATGGAGACAAATGTATTGGATTATGTCAGGGTCGTTTTGGTTGAGTATGGCATTTTCTCGTTTTGCGTGATGACATTGTCTAGGGAGGCAATTGAAGCACTTTTGGTGTGGTTATGGCATTGGTTGGGTGTTTGGTTAGGGTAGTTGTAGTTCAAACGAGCAAAGGGAGAAATCGGGGTTTTGCGGGAATTCTAGAATAAAGTAGGGTTTCGTGATTTTTAGTCGTGCCTTATGGTGTCCTAGGTTGAGTGGTGAAATCGATTTCCAAAACTCGTGGCTCATCTGGAAGTAGTAGCATTTTTTAAAGTTGGGGCCATTTTGTGTTTTGTTGGTTTTTATAATGCCTTGCTTTTTAAAATGTTTGTTGTTGCTTAATATGCTTGTTATAGTTGTCTATGATTGAAATGTATATCAATTGTTGCTATTGTGTGCGAGGGTAACCTACTTTGTAATTCTCCCACGTGTGGCTCTATCGCTCGGTTGTTGCATTGTATATTTTATTGCATCCATAAAGTCAGACGTGGATGTGATGTGTCACGCCCCAACTCGACCCCTCCTACAATCAGTCAGGACGCAACGGAATTTCGGCAGTATAACGACAATAAATAGGATACCGAGGCTCTAAACCAACCTTAATAGAACATCATACATCAACTCCATAAACCATACAACAAACAACTCCTCAATAAAATACAACATACATCATAACCATATTATACAATAATCATTCCTCGTCATACGCCTCCGTTCCAACATAATACGTAAACCTTAATATACATCGCAAAATATGTTGATACCAACCTAGCAACCTAAACATAGACAAAAGAAAGGCTACCAAGACAGCATCAACTAATTCATTATTTTTACAACATCTTTTACATTATAAACTACAAGGCATATAAAAGTCTATTAAGTTAATATACAAGATAGTAAGACAGTACTACATCAAGGATAAGACTCCGGCACATAGGACTCATCCACGTAAGGCACATTTTCCTCTTCAGGAGGCACGTACCCGTAATCCTGCCAAAGTACATGATGTGACTACATTTGCAGCACTCAAACCATGGTATTTGTACTGCATTTGCATCTTAACTCTGGAATAAATGCAACACTTTGATACTTTCAATGCAATGTAGGAAAATACTGAAAAGTGAAGAATCAGGCCCGAAATGATCCAAATTGCAAGTCAAGAAGTAAGAATGGGAAAGCATGAGAAGCGGTTGAAGAATGAAGCTCATAGAAAAGAAACTTGGCTGAAACTAGCACGAAATCGGACTCGGAACATTGACCCAGATGATCTCAAATAGTGACCCATGTCCATTTTTGGCAAATCATATCAGTTTTTCGGGTAGAAACAGCATTCTGAGCACAACGCAGGACTTTAGTCCTGCGCGCGGCGTGATTTTAGCCAAATTCCATCGTTTGGAGGGTCAAAACAGTGAAAAACGCCCAAAAATGCTGCGGTCAACAATCTGGTCAAAGTCAACAAACAAAAAAAAGTCAACTATTTCAGAATTTTGCCTATAAATAGAGCTTCAACCCTTTGAGAATTCTTGAGTTAATTTTGGAGTATTATCAATATTTTTGATATAATTCTGAGTTAATTCTAGTTAGTTTTAATTTTAGTTTTAGTTAATTAAGTAGTAGTAGAATACGGGGGAAGTCCCGCCTAGGTAGCTCTTATTCGGGGAAATTTTGCCCGAATAGCTACTTTTAGGGGGAAGTCCGACCCAAGTTGTTATTATTCGGGGGAGGTTCTGCCCGAATAGCTTTTAATAGGAAAGCACTTATTCGGGGGAAACTCATCTCTAATAGTTCTTATTCGAGGGAAATTAGCTTCGCCCTAATAGCTATTTTGCGTCGGACCTCTGCTCAAATTTCGGGAATCAGAAATACGCGTTCGTCAATATGGGGGAGCCTTTCTTGACTCTCTTTTATTTACATAACTTGTATTCATTTATGTCTGAGTAGATTGATATCTAGGGGTGAATATTGTAAATGATCGTATTTTAATATATGGTCTTGGATATAGTTTATTCAATTCATTTTGCAATGTATGACTTGTTTTAATTAAGTATTTCATACGTAATGCTTTTAAGTAGACGTTATGATTGCTTTACTTTTGCTTCATAAATATTATACTTGTAGTTAATATTATGAATGCATTACTTTAGTGTCATATAATTGTTTTAATCGTGAGTCTATAGGTTGTACCATAGACTCCATGAAACTATAGGTTGTACCATAGTTTCTATCTGTAAAGTTAATTCCTTAGTTTAGTTTGCCTTGTTGTACTTGGTTAAAATAAGCTAAGTAGATTAACTAGGTCTATAGCTTTTAGCTTAACCGGGTGTATGCTTGTAGCTTAAACCCTTGCAGAATTAGATAAACTAGATATCGAGCCTATATTAATTGCCTCATTTACATGTTCAAACCCCTAGATCACCACCTCTCGTATTCCACTAATACTTAGTATAACTTAGATAATTTAGTTAGTTTAATTTAGTTTACATTTCTCGCACGTTACTCAAACCTACCTTGCGATTTGTCACTTAAGCGCTTTAACACTTTCACACTACTTCACTAACTTAAACTAACGAGCTTCCCTGTGGTACGATTCCGCACTCAGAGCACACTGCACTACAAAGATCCGTGCACTTGCGGGTATTTTAACTTGGTTATTTTGCGCACATTTTAACGCACAACCCGATCGCATCAAGTTTTTGGCGCCGTTGCCGGGGAAGCACGGTATAGTTTAGTTTTTGATAAAAGTATTTGTGAACTTTTTTTAAAGTGTTTATTTTATCCGTTTTATTTAAAAAAATAAAAAAAATGAAAAATAAAAAATAAAAAAATAAAAAATATAAAAATATAAAAAATAATAATAATAAATAAATAAAATTTTAAAAAAAAATTAAAAAAAAAATTAAATTTTTTATTATTTTTATTTTTTATTTTTTTAAATTAAATTTTGCAAAAAAAAATAATAATAATTTAAAATTTTTGAAGATTGGGAAATGAGTCATTTTAATGATTCATCTGATCAATGAGCTTTTATCTATTACTGCTTGTAAAGTATATTAGTATTTTTTTAATCTTGTAATTTTATTTCGTAGTTAAAGTTTATAAGTCGTATGCACGGGCGTCGTTCTTTGGATCCAGAACTCGCCCCGTTTGATCCTGAGCTCGAGAAAAATTTGCGTACGAAGTTAAAATTCCCAATGGCGGATCAAGAAGTAAATATCCCGCATCTTCCTATAGCTCAGCCTGTTAATCAACCTGTGAACCAACCGATGACTTTACGTCAACATTTTTCACCGGGTGATTTTGACCCTGAATTTGCCATAGCCCCACCGGCTCTTGGCAATATAAATTTTGAGCTCAAAACAGGGACTATTTCAATGCTTCCTTCCTTCTATGGAAAAAGCAATGAAAATCCTCACGCTCACATCGTGCAATTCATTGAAGCATGCACAACACTTCACATTTCTAATGTGAGTCGTGAAAATATTCACCTGCTTCTGTTTTCCTTTTCATTGAAAGATGCTAAACAGTGGTTAAATCATTTAGACGCAGGAGTGATCACTTCTTGGGGAGAACTTATTCGGAAATTTTTACATAGGTTCTTCCCAATGGCTAAGACTACTACTCTGCGAACATGCATCATGACATTCGCACAGTCAGACTTAGAGCCATTTCATGAATCGTGGGAAAAGTTTAACGATCTTAAGAATCAGTGTCCTCATCATGGGTTTGATCGTCCCGAACTCTTGCATTATTTCTTCAAAGGTCTTACCCCTCATAATAAGATGATAGTTAATGCAATGAGCAATGGAGGTTTCTATAACCTCACAGCGGACGAAGCTTGGAGAAGAATAGAAAATATTGCTGAAGACTCTCTGCAAAACACTGCTGATGACAGAGAGAGTAAGAGCACCCAAAATCCCCAAAAGAGGGCATTGTTTGAAGTTAACTCTAGTTCTAATTCCCAATTGACTGACAAAGTAGATGCCCTAGCTCATCAACTAGAAAAATTCATCTCTCTAGGGTCTTCTTCTTCTTCAACTCCTCAGATCACGGAAGTTTGTACCGTATGTTCTGCAGTAGATCACTCTACTCTGAACTGTCCAATCGGTTCACAATTTCCTGAATTCATGCAAGAACAAATCTGTGCCGCCCAAGGATATACAAAGAATTACAATCCGTATTCTAACACGTATAATTCAGGCTGGCGAGACAATCCCGCATTTTCGTGGCGACAGGGGAATCAAGAGACTCAGTTTCCTCAACATCAATATCAAAAAAGACAAGGAAACTATGAGCCTCATCAACAAAGTCAGCAAGGAAATGTTAACAATCGATTCCCTCAACAGCAATATCAGAGGCCACAAAATAATAACCCTCCTGGTTACTATCCAGTCCAACAGGACAATCCGTTCAGAACACAACGGAACAATGTCCCAGCTCTTCCTCCTGCACAGTCATCATCTGATGACAAATTTGACAAACTTATGCAAATGTTCCAAGTTCAGTAACAGTCTATTGCTAAACTTGAAGGACAAATCGGGCAGATGGCCCAAACTTTAAGTAAGGGAGACGAGGGTAAGCTTCCATCTCAGACCGTGGTAAATCCACGAGGACAGTGTAGTACTGTCCAAACTGAGACAGTACAAGAACAGGCCAAGGCTGTAGTTACCCTTAGGAGTGGGAAAACCATTGATAACCAGGTTAGAGTAAAGGTTAGGGATGTTCCAGAAGAAATTGAGGAATTAGAGGAATTTAAGATTGAGGTTTTAAGCAAAGATGTTCAAGATTGCCGTAGGAATAAAAACCTAACAGTGGAGCCTATAGTTGAATCCTCCTCACGAGCACCTTTTCCCATAGCTCTGTCCCGTCCAAAATCGACTAATGATCCTAAACAACTTAAGGTCTTAGAGCATCTGAAAGATATTAAGATCAATTTGCCATTAGTTGAGGTAATACAACAGATTCCAGCCTATGCCAAATTTCTGAAGGATTTATGTGTGAAAAAGAGACGAACCAACTCCATTCCTAAGAAGGTCAGTCTTACTGAAAAGGTTAGCAATATCTGCACTAGAGGACTGCCTCAAAAGTGCAGTGACCCAGGAGCTTTCACCATTCCATGCTTAATTAATGACCAACGCATAGAAAGCGCCTTGCTAGACTTAGGATCTAGTGTTAACCTCATCCCTCACATAGTCTACCAAAGGTTAGGTCTTGGAATGTTAACACCGACTAATGTGACCCTCCAATTGGCAGATAGATCTGAGCAACGACCTCGAGGTGTTGTAGAAGATGTGATTGTTAGAGTAGGAGAATTCTTGTTCCCAGTGGACTTCATTGTGTTAGATATAGAATTAGGCCCTGATAACAAAAATACCACTCCCGTTTTACTAGGCAGACCATTCCTAACAATAGCTGATGCTGTTATCTATTGTAGGACGGGTATGATAGAACTAACATTTGGGAACATGAGAACTAAGCTAAGGGTTGTTGATGCAGCCAACAAATTGAATCAAGATGAGAAAGAAGAATGCTTCCATGTTGATACCATTGACTCATGTATAGATGAGTTTGCCCAATTGATTCTAACTCCTGATCAAGAAATAGCTGAGTTAGAACGACTTTTGTATGAGTGCGACATTTCTCCTAAAATGGTCGCCTCTGCTTCCATTGTTGTTGATCCAAATAAGGACGATCAAGTAACAACTCATTTCCCTGAAGTTTCAGAATGTCCCACAATTGAGTCCCTACCAGTTTTGGAACTCAAAACCTTGCCCCAACATCTTAAGTATGCCTACTTAGGACCTGATGAGACTCTTCCAGTCATCATTGCCTCGGATTTGACTCCCGAGCATGAAGACAGACTGTTAAAAGTCCTAAGTACCCATAAACAGGCGATAGGTTGGACGATTTCTGACTTGAAAGGCATTGATCCCTCTGTGTGTATGCACAAAATTCATCTTGAGGAAAGAGTTACTCCTTCTCGAGAATTTCAGAGAAGACTAAACCCAAAGATGGGTGATGTCGTCCACAAAGAGATCATTAAGTTGCTTGATGCGGGTATTATATACCCAATTTCTGATAGTCCATGGGTAAGTCCAGTACAAGTGGTACCGAAGAAATCTGGGATTACTGTGGTTCCGAATGATAAAGGTGAGCTAATTTCTACACGCATCACAACAGGGTGGCGTGTATGCATTGACTATAGAAAGCTCAATTCCAAAACAAGGAAAGACCACTTCCCTTTACCCTTTCTTGACCAAGTCCTAGATAGAATAGCCAGACAAGGCTACTACTGCTTTCTGGATGGGTATTCGGGATATAACCAAATCCCAGTCTTTCCTAAAGATCAGGAAAAGACTACATTCACATGCCCTTATGGGACCTTTGCATTCCGACGCATGCCTTTCGGTCTTTCCAATGCTCCTGCGACGTTTCAAAGATGTGTGATGGCTATTTTCTCAGACATGATCGAAAAGTTCATGGAAGTCTTTATGGATGACTTCTCAGTATTCGGAACTACCTTCAACGAGTGCCTCATATACCTTTCTCTAGTGTTAGACCGATGCGTTGAAACAAATTTGGTTCTAAGTTAGGAAAAGAGCCACTTTATGGTTAGGCAAGGTATAGTTCTGGGTCATGTTGTTACACATGATGGAATCCATGTGGACCCAGCCAAAGTCGAGCTAATAGAAAAGCTGCCCGCACCCAAGACGGTGCGTGATATCCGATCATTCCTTGGTCACGCCGGTTTTTATCGACGTTTCATCAAGGATTTCAGCCATATAGCCCGACCACTCTCTAGTCTTCTAGCAAATGATACTGAGTTCAAATTTGATGACAAGTGCTCAGAAGCTTTTGAGAAACTTAAATCCTTACTATCCTCTGCTCCTATCATCCAACCTCCTGACTACAGTCTCCCCTTTGAGATAATGTGCGATGCATCAGACTATGCAATATGAGCTGTATTAGGACAGCGTAGGGATAAACTGCCTACCGTGATATATTATGCCAGCAAAACCTTGGACGATGCACAAAAGAACTATACAACCACTGAAAAGGAATTGCTGGCTGTAGTCTTCTCATTGGACAAATTCAGATCTTACATCCTAGGATCCAAAGTAATAGTATACACGGACCACGCAGCTTTGCGGTATTTACTGACCAAAAAGGATACAAAGCCCCGTCTAATCCGTTGGCTATTACTCCTTCAAGAGTTTGACCTTGAGATCAAGGACAAGAAAGGAAGCGAGAATTCTGTCGCCGATCATCTATCACGTCTTATACGTGATTCTCCTATTGACTCTTTGCCTTTCAAAGACACGTTCCCTGATGAACAACTTTTTGCCATCTCACATAAGACCCCGTGGTATGCCCACTTTGTCAATTATTTGGCTGCCCAAGAATTTCCAACTCACTGGGGTAAAAGAGAAAAGGAACGGTTCAGGGCACAAGTCAAGTACTTTATCTGGGAAGATCCCTATCTTTTCAAGATTTGTGCCGATCAGGTCATTAGGAGATGTGTACCTGAGGAAGAGTTTGACAGTATACTCCAATTCTGTCACTCTGAAGCATGTGGTGGACATTTTGGAGGAAAAAGGACGGCTGCCAAAGTCCTTCAAAGTGGGTTCTTCTGGCCCACTCTTTTCAAAGATGCCTAGCAAAAGTGTAAAAATTGCCCACAATGTCAACAAGCTGGCTCTATTTCAAGAAGGGACATGATGCCCCTTACACCTATCCTCATTTGTGAAATATTCGATGTATGGGGTATAGACTTCATGGGTCATTTCCTTCCTTCCTCAGGCTATTCTTATATTCTTGTTGGTGTGGACTATGTTTCTATGTGGGTAGAAGCAGTGGCAACCCGAACCAATGACCACAAAGTTGTGGTCAAGTTCATTAAAGAGAATATCTTTTCTCGATTTGGGGTGCCACGTGTGCTTATAAGTGACGGAGGACAGCATTTCCGTCACAGGACACTAGAAGCCTTATTGAGAAAATACTCTGTCCACCACAAGATAGCAACGCCTTACCACCCACAAACAAGTGGGCAAGTGGAGGTATCAAATAGGGAGATTAAGTCAATTCTTCAAAAAATGGTTAGGCCCGATCGCAAAGATTGGTCAAGTCGTCTGCATGACGCATTATGGGCCTACCGTACTGCTTTCAAAACTCCCATCGGTATGTCCCCGTATAGATTAGTATACGGTAAAGCTTGCCACCTTCCTGTTGAATTAGAGCATAAAGCCTATTGGGCTATTAAGGCCCTGAATTTTGACTTCCAACAGGCAGATAAAGGTAGGAAGTTGGCGTTGAGTGAACTGGAAGAGCTTCGTTTCGAAGCTTATGAGAATGCCAAGCTCTACAAAGAGAGAATGAAGAGGATTCATGATAGATCTATTTTAAGAAAAACTTTCTCTCCTTCTGATAAAGTTTGGTTGTTTAACTCCAAATTGAAGTTCTTCCCAGGAAAGTTAAGAACAAGATGGGATGGTCCTTATGAAGTGGTTAAAGTATATCCTTCTGGAGTTATCTTAATTAAAAATCTCACAGATGGGCATGTCATCACAGTCAATGGACAAAGATTGAAACATGCATTCAATCCAAATATGGTTCCTCATGAAGTTGAATCTGTAGAACTTCAGGACCTTGCAGGCATTCCATAAATGAGATTCTGCCAAGCTAAAGGCATTACAACTCAGCACAAGCGTCTGGCTGAAGACGTTAAACTTAGCGCTACTAGGAGGCAACCTAGATTTTTAAAATGCTTATATGTGTTTATTTTCCTTTGTCTGTGTGATTTTATGATTTCTTTAGTCCTCTGTATTTACTTTGTTTATGTATTTATAGATAACTCTTGAACCCCAGAAAAGAGGTTAAATGGTCTGGGTAGTTAAATTATTTGCTTAATATATTAGTTATTTTCCGTGACCATATTTCTTTGTGATTTTTCCCCTATATATTTGTTTGACTATTTTTATTTTTAGTATAGCTAACTTTTATTTTTGCTGTGTTGATGATAATCTGTAAAATGCTGTGTCTACTAATCTTTAATTGCAGAATGATACATCTTTTGGCAAAAGTTAGTAGAAAGGCTTTGACATCAACATAATAATGCTTCACATCAGGTGATATCTTTCCTTACTATATTTCCCTTTATACCTGATCAACATGCGCTGTAGAGTAAGAAAACCATAGGTTTGGGGATGTAGCATTTGTCATTATATTCTTTCTTGCATATTACACTCTCACTGTCTTACATTGTTATTTGCTTGAGGACAAGCAAAGTTTCGGTGTGGGGGTGCGTATATTTCATGAAAATCTTTTTTAAATTATGCAAGAAATACACTATTTGTGTTCATGAGAAAGAGTATTTGCTATCTTACTTATTTAAAGAAAGATGATTTAGATGATTTGAGAACTTTTATTGTTAGCTATGTATTGTGAAAAACTCTGAGGAAACTCTGTAAGAAAAACTTTAGGGTATTGTATTCATGAGTAAACCTAGTTGTTCTTATTTTCTTCAATTGATAGTTATGTGATTATGAAAGTACTGAAATAGGATTACCGTTTGTTAAAAGAACTTCTTGTGATTGAAACCTGAACCCTTATGCCATGTCTATACAGTATGTTATGTTATTATGTGTGTATGTACACTCTGAAAAAAAAAAAAAAGAAAAAAAAAAACAAAGAAAACAATGAAAAAAAATAGAAAAAGAAAAAAAAAAAGAGTTGTACATACCTTTACTGTTGAATAAACTTTTTGGTGTAAATATATTGTAAATCTCTAAGCACCACTATCCTAGACATTGTAATTTGGGATATGTGCTATAGTGTAAGGTTTCGTGCCTGGATATCTCGGGTGATTAAGGCACGTAGGGGTCCCTTTGAAACCTAGCAACCTCAGTCATAATGGCGGGGGATTGTTGGCCTTAAAGCCCGCTATATGGGATATTCAGAAAACAAAGGAAACTGAACACTATATAGAGGTATTATTAGTTGTACTTATATTTCTGGCAAATGTTAAAGGGTTAAGGCATGATCAAGAGTTTGATTACAAATGTAGGTAAGAATATCAAGGTCCAATCTGTTTGCATATCTTGAAAGTTGAGAATTGTATGAACTTAATATGCTTAGTTTACTTCTAAATATGAACCCCGAAGCAATCAATAGTCGATTTCCAATAAGAGTACTTATTTGAGAAAAATTTGCAAAAGGTTCTCTTATCATGTTTATCATTAATTGCTGAATAGGTTTAAGATAGTAGATTGCATTTCTCATGATTTATTTTTGGAATGTGTTTGAAAAAAAATTTAGGATAGATTTTTGCATCTGTTTTTGACTTGTAAAAATTATGCAAAAATTCACTTTCACATCTGTTTTAAAGACAGTCTTGCTTGAGGACAAGCAATGTTTAGGTTTGGGGATGTTGATGTGACTACATTTGCAGCACTCAAACCATGGTATTTGTACTGCATTTGCATCTTAACTCTGGAATAAATGCAACACTTTGATACTTTCAATGCAATGTAGGAAAATACTGAAAAGTGAAGAATCAGGCCCGAAATGATCCAAATTGCAAGTCAAGAAGTAAGAATGGGAAAGCATGAGAAGCGGTTGAAGAATGAAGCTCATAGAAAAGAAACTTGGCTGAAACTAGCACGAAATCGGACTCGGAACATTGACCCAGATGATCTCAAATAGTGACCCATGTCCGTTTTTGGCAAATCATATCAGTTTTTCGGGTAGAAACAGCATTCTGAGCACAACGCAGGACTTTAGTCCTGCGCGCGGCGTGATTTTAGCCAAATTCCATCGTTTGGAGGGTCAAAATAGTGAAAAACGCCCAAAAATGCTGCGGTCAACAATCTGGTCAAAGTCAACAAACGAAAAAAAGTCAACTATTTCAGAATTTTGCCTATAAATAGAGCTTCAACCCTTTGAGAATTCTTGAGTTAATTTTGGAGTATTATCAATATTTTTGATATAATTCCGAGTTAATTCTAGTTAGTTTTAATTTTAGTTTTAGTTAATTAAGTAGTAGTAGAATACGGGGGAAGTCCCGCCTAGGTAGCTCTTATTCGGGGAAATTTTGCCCGAATAGCTACTTTTAGGGGGAAGTCCGACCCAAGTTGTTATTATTCGGGGGAGGTTCTGCCCGAATAGCTTTTAATAGGAAAGCTCTTATTCGGGGGAAACTCATCTCTAATAGTTCTTATTCGGGGGAAATTAGCTCCGCCCGAATAGCTATTTTGCGTCGGACCTCTGCTCAAATTTCGGGAATCAGAAATACGCGTTCGTCAATATGGGGGAGCCTTTCTTGACTCTCTTTTATTTACATAACTTGTATTCATTTATGTCTGAGTAGATTGATATCTAGGGGTAAATATCGTAAATGATCGTATTTTAATATATGGTCTCGGATATAGTTTATTCAATTCATTTTGCAATGTATGACTTGTTTTAATTAAGTATTTCATACGTAATGCTTTTAAGTAAACGTTATGATTGCTTTACTTTTGCTTCATAAATATTATACTTGTAGTTAATATTATGAATGCATTACTTTAGTGTCATATAATTGTTTTAATCGTGAGTCTATAGGTTGTACCATAGACTCCATGAAACTATAGGTTGTACCATAGTTTCTATCTGTAAGGTTAATTCCTTAGTTTAGTTTGCCTTGTTGTACTTGGTTAAAATAAGCTAAGTAGATTAACTAGGTCTATAGCTTTTAGCTTAACCGGGTGTATGCTTGTAGCTTAAACCCTTGCAGAATTAGATAAACTAGATATCGAGCCTATATTAATTGCCTCATTTACATGTTCAAACCCCTAGATCACCACCTCTCGTATTCCACTAATACTTAGTATAACTTAGATAATTTAGTTAGTTTAATTTAGTTTACATTTCTCGCACGTTACTCAAACCTACCTTGCGATTTGTCACTTAAGCGCTTTAACACTTTCACACTACTTCACTAACTTAAACTAACGAGCTTCCCTGTGGTACGATTCCGCACTCAGAGCACACTACACTACAAAGATCCGTGCACTTGCGGGTATTTTAACTTGGTTATTTTGCGCACATTTTAACGCACAACCCGATCGCATCAGTACACCTGTATGCATGCAATAATAGAGAGTGAGCTTATAAAGTAAGCCCAGTGAGGATCCGATAGATCTCGAGCAAGGTCTACTAAACTCCTTGGAATAATCCTTTGAGTCAGTAAACACACAATAACATCAATAATACTATCATCACATAACTATATAACCATTCATTAAAGGATACTCTAGTTGGTGTAGCTCCAAACGCCATCACGATCTCAACCATTCTTCTTGTAACTCCCCATTACTCACGCACCCGAGGTACCTCACTAGCCTCGCCCTCCATGACACCTCCGTCATGCGAGCTGGAGGTAGTCTCTGGTAGTCATACCGTTATCAACCCGACGGCCCAATGCTGCCCGAGAGGTGGCACACACATACCAAGACTCAGCAATAATAATAAACATCATTCACAATACAAGAGGACAATCTAGAAGAATTTCCTGTCTCCCGGTTCATCAATAATCATCAATAATCATCTTTACATCAATATAACATCAATAATCAATTACATAACAAATAACTAAGTTAGATGACAAAGTAGGCCATCCAACCGGACATGCATTAAATACACAATTAAACCCTAGTTTACCCATCAACAACTCACCATTCAATCACTCAAACACCACCCAATCATCTAAAGACATAGTTTAAGAATTTAAAGAAAGACACCCTAAACTTCAAAAATTCATAACTTACATTCTACTAACCCAAACATTGCCAAATCAGTTTCTATCACTCACCCATTCAACCTACTACATTAGCCATGTCGAAAATCCACCATAACACCTCCAAATCATGCCCGATAACCCTAAAACCCTAGGATGTCTTGGCTGAATTTTCTGGATTTTCACACGAACCATGTAATCAAAAATTCGGCATTACAACAGCGCTAACACGTAATTATCAAGTATTTAGAAATCGACGACAATCGATTTCGATCATCACAACTCAATTAATTCAACATTAAACAATTTAATCAAAATTTAATACCCGAAAAATAAAAATTATGCTACATCCGACAGAAACTCATAGTATTACCACTAAACGATCCCTAGCATGTAAGGATCAATAATCTAACATCAGATTACAATTCTAACGGTTAAATATTCATTTATACGCAAAAATGCAAAAGACAAGTTTTGAGATCTAGAATTTTTCTCTCACCTTTGATGCGATATAAGCCTAGGAATGCATGCAAGGCATGTCCAACAAGCGGAATCCAACTCGGCACGAAATTCTACGGACAAAAACTAAGTTTTTCTTTGAAATTTTGCTTTGAAAACCTTGAAAACTCCTTGGCTTAATCTCCCATGAAAATCTCGGCCATGTGTGTGAAAATGAGTGTGTTTTTGTGCTTTGGCAATGTGTGTTGATGATATATACATGAAAGTCAAGATTTTAAATGAAAGTCAAAGTTGAAACTTTAGTGTTTTTAGTGTTTTCTTGACTTTAAATGCATTTTCTTGATCACCAAAGTTCAAAACAATTATTCAACACCCAAGCTAGCTCAAGTAAATTATTTTTAGGTGAAAAGAAGGTTTACAATCAAACAATTCTACCTGAGTCGGCTTAAAACTCGATTTTCGCAAAAGTCGTTGTAAAAACCCTAATAAATTCTTAAGCCGATTTTAAAACTGTTTTAATCAAACACAGGTCTATTAAAGTCCGTGGACTAGGTCTAGAAGGGTTAAAAAGACCAGTTTCAAAATTTTAGCGGACGTGTTTCGAAAATACTATTCACTAAAAATCGACGATAAAATTTCTGACTCCGTTTTTTATGAAAATTTCATGAATGCACATTTAGCATGTTCTAGGAGTATTGATACCAAAATTACCACATTCTAAGTCATATAGCACATAAACAGGTCAAATGCACGCAAAACGAGATAAAACACGTAAATCGAGTTAAAGCGGAAAAGTGGGGTTTCACATTCTCCCCTCCTTAAAGAAATTGCGTCCTCGCAATTCTGCATCAATCCCAAGACAAACTCAGGTGCTGACTCAAACATACTGATTGAAAGACCAATTACTAAATTCCGAATACGAACCAAGAACACCAAGTAGGAACACCAAATAAGATCATCGAATAAAAATCCCCAAACAAGAAGCTTAAATAGGAACGCTGAATAAGAACACTGACTAGAATTTCTGAATAAGAATCTCAAATAAATTACCGAAGAAGAACGCCAAACATAGATCCCGTAATAGAGCACCAATCAAGAATACCAATTGAGAACTTCGAACAAGATTACCGCTGGAGAATACCGAATAATAATCCCGAAATGAAAACTTCGGATAACACCATATAAGAATTCCACATAAAAATACTGATAGAAAATACCAAAGAATAATTCCAATCAAGTATACCGAATAAGAATATTCATATGGAAATCCAAAGGAAGAATGCCGAATAGGATCACCAAATGAGAATTCCAATAGTCGATTATGTACTTGTAAAGTAGCTTGACCCCTAATCGGAATTTTATATGCTTCAGCGTCACATATTACTCAGTCGCCAACTGATATAATGCACGTGCTAACTTCAACCATATAGGGCAAACTTTCTACTCGCATACTACCGCATTGCACTCAAGTAGACATGATAAAAGAATATGTAGCACTGGAATCATTCAATACCTTAACTAATTGATTGAGAATAAGAAATTACCTTTCACTACTGTTGTTGAGATGCACTGCCCGCAGGTCTACCCTGGTAACCTTGGGTCACTAACCGACCCTAGACCTCGAATACCTAGGACAATTCCTCGCTCTGTGTTGATTGCTGCCGCAACCCAAACATGTTCCTGCTTTATTCCGACAGTTAGACTAGAGATGGCCTTTCCGGTGGCAGAAAGTACAATGTATGACTTGATCCGCAGCACGATTCCCAGAAGAATCTGGAACCAATAAGGTAACTGAATCATCTTGTTGAGCTCTCACTATAATAGACTTTTCCTGGGCATCCCTGACTGTAGTCAAACCCCGATCATTTTGCCATTTATGACAGTCCTCTTTCATGTGTTGATCACTGCTGCAACTTAGACATTTTCCCAATTTCTTCCAGCATCCGGTCTCAACATGACCCCTCTTGGTACATAAATCACAAAATGGAACACGAAGAGCAACACTATTACCCACGAAACCCTGAACTAGCGAAACCGTTAAACTACTCCGCTGTATCCTCAAGTCTACATGCCTATTTTGCCTCTGGAGCTGACTCTGCCGACTTCGAGGATGAAAATATCTTTGCTGGTCCTGAAGTTGAGAAAGTCTTCTACTCGATTGACTCGGCCCTGCCCCTAACTCATTCTTTCCTTTCTCAACTCTTGTTGCAGTAGTAAGGGCTTCACCGTATGTGGAAAACTGAAAAGAAGTCAAGCTATCTCGAACCTCCGGCCTCAACCCTCGAATGAATCTATTAATCCTCTTTTCAGTAGTTTGCACCATACCCGGAGCATAATGTGACAGATTATGAAATCGGGCCTCATACTGCGTAACAGACAGGCTACCCTGTTTCAAAGACATGAATTCATTCCTACGAAGTCTTCCTCTGATTCCAAGAGCTCTGACAGTCATCCTTACTTCACCCAAAAGAGTCACCCGCAGTTATAACATATATACAATTATATCACATGAAGACAAGTACAACATAATACATAATTAACATATAAAACAACATTGTCATATAACACACAATTCAGCACATAAGAAGCCAATATCACGTAAAACAAGTTATATCACACAATAAGTTGTAAACAATTAAAGTCTCATAAGCAACAAACTACCCATAGGTCAAATTGATTATGTAACTCACATTAATCACTCAAAGTTCCTTGTGCACCTAAAGCACGTTGTTTCACATAAGCAGGATATAAACAATTAAAACCATATAAACAACTAACTTCACACAAGACACTTCAATCACATAAACCAAATTTCTCACATAATGCACATTAATCACATAACGCACATTAATTACAACACATTGAGTACATAAGGCACGTTATCACATAAAACATATTGACCACATTAGTTCACTTAACACATAAACTATCTTGATCCCATAAAAAGTTAGACATATAAGTAAATTAATCACATAAACATATTAACATATGTTTTACTTTTCTTTCAATTAGTGCATACTTGCATGCTTAGGCCACTACCCACATTCCGAGGATACCCCGGCTGACAGCTAACATGCGCTCTGATACTACTTAAATGTCACGCCCCAACTCGACCCCACCTACGATTAGTCAAGACGCAATAGAATTTCGGCAGTATAACGACAATAAATTAGGATACCGAGGCTCTAAACCAACCTCACTAGAACATCATACATCAACTCCATAAACCATACAACAAACAACTCCTCAATAAAATACAACATACATCATAACCATATTATACAATAATCATTCCTCGTCATACGCCTCTATTCCAACATAATACGTAAACCTTAATATACATCGCAAAATATGTTGATACCAACCTAGCAACCTAAACATAGACAAAAGAAAGGCTACCAAGACAGCATCAACTAATTCATTATCTTTACAACATCTTTTACATTATAAACTACAAGGCATATAAAAGTCTACTAAGTTAATATACAAGATAGTAAGACAGTACTACATCAAGGATAAGACTCCGGCACATAGGACTCATCCACGTAAGGCACATTTTCCTCTTCAGGAGGCACGTACCCGTAATCCTGCCAAAGTACACCTGTATGCATGCAATAATAGAGAGTGAGCTTATAAAGTAAGCCTAGTGAGGATCCGATAGATCTCGAGCAAGGTCTACTAAACTCCTTGGAATAATCCTTTGAGTCAGTAAACACACAATAACATCAATAATACTATCATCACATAACTATATAACCATTCATTAAAGGATACTCTAGTTGGTGTAGCTCCAAATGCTATCACGATCTCAACCATTCTTCTTGTAACTCCCCATTACTCACGCACCCGAGGTACCTCACTAGCCTCGCCCTCCATGACACCTCCGTCATGTGAGCTGGAGGTAGTCTCTGGTAGTCATGCCGTTATCAACCCGACAGCCCGATGCTGCCCGAGAGGTGGCACACACATACCAAGACTCAGCAATAATAATAAACATCAATCACAATACAAGAGGTCAATCTAGAAGAATTGCCTGTCTCCCGGTTCATCAATAATCATCAATAATCATCAATAATCATCAATAATCATCAATAATCATCTTACATCAATATAACATCAATAATCAATTTGATAACAAATAACTAAGTTAGATGACAAAGTAGGCCATCCAACCGGACATGCATTAAATACACAATTAAACCCTAGTTTACCCATCAACAACTCACCATTCAATCACTCAAACACCACCCAATCATCTAAAGACATAGTTTAAGAATTTAAAGAAAGACACCCTAAACTTCAAAAATTCATAACTTACATTCTACTAACCCAAACATTGCCAAATCAGTTTCTATCACTCACACATTCAACCTACTACATTAGCCCTCTCGGAAATCCATCATAACACCTCCAAATCATGCCCGATAACCCTAAAACCCTAGGATGTCTTGGCTGAATTTTCTGAATTTTCACACAAACCATGTAATCGAAAATTCGGCATTACAACAGCGTTAACACGTAATTATCAAGTAATTAGAAATCGACGGCAATCAATTTTGATCATCACAACTCAATTAATTCAACATTAAACAATTTAATCAAAATTTAATACCCGAAAAATAAAAATTATGCTACATCCGACAGAAACTCGTAGTATTACCACTAAACGATCCCTAGCATGCAAGGAGCAATAATCTAACATCATATTACAATTCTAACGGTTAAATCTTCATTTATACGCAAAAATGCAAAAGACAAGTTTTGAGATCTAGAATTTTTCTCTCACCTTTGATGCGATATAAGCCTAGGAATGCGTGCAAGGCGTGCCCAACAAGCGGAATCTAACTCGGCATGAAATTCTACGGACAAAAACTAAGTTTTTCTTTGAAATTTTGCTTTGAAAACCTTGAAAACTCCTTGGCTTAATCTCCCATGAAAATCTCGGCCATGTGTGTGAAAATGAGTGTGTTTTTGTGCTTTGGCAATGTGTGTTGATGATATATGCATGAAAGTCAAGATTTTAAATGAAAGTCAAAGTTGAAACTTTAGTGTTTTTAGTGTTTTCTTGACTTTAAATGCATTTTCTTGATCACCAAAGTTCAAAACAATTATTCAACACCCAAGCTAGCTCAAGTAAATTATTTTTAGGTGAAAAGAAGGTTTACAATCAAACAATTCTACCTGAGTCGGCTTAAAACTCGATTTTCGCAAAAGTCGGTGTAAAAACCCTAATAAATTCTTAAGCCGATTTTAAAACTGTTTTAATCAAACACAGGTCTATTAAAGTCCGTGGACTAGGTCTAGAAGGGTTAAAAAGACCAGTTTCAAAATTTTAGCGGACGTGTTTCGAAAATACTATTTACTAAAAATCGACGATAAAATTTCTGACTCCGTTTTTGATGAAAATTTCATGAATGCACATTTAGCGTGTTCTAGGAGTATTGATACAAAAATTACCACATTCTAAGTCATATAGCACATAAACAGGTCAAATGCACGCAAAACGAGATAAAACACGTAAATCGAGTTAAAGCAGAAAAGTGGGGTTTCACATGATGAGCCTCTCTGGATAGTCTCGGGTTGCCAGGGTTGGTTGCTTTAGCTCCGTGTCCTATTCCCTTTCTTGCTTGGGTTGCCGCCCAGGGAGATTTAGGTCGTAGATTTGACTGGGTACTTCTGGAGTATTCCAACTGAAGTTATAAGGTGGTTGGGCCGGCGCATCGTCATCGAAATCGTGATTGAGGTTGCTCATGGAAAGTGAATCGTATCCTTTAATTGGGTGGTTATAGCCTTAGTGCTTATAATGCTTGTTTTGATTTAATTGTTGGCTTAGTTTTATTGTTCTTTAATGCCTAGATCAATTGGTTTACTTGGCTATTTGCATTGTACTCTTCTTTCACCTGTGTCTCATAATACTGTTTTACCCTCGTTGAGCAATAGTTTTTGCTCATCCCTTTCTATACCATATTCCAGGAGTAGTTGAGGTTGTTCCTTTTGAGGTGATCGAGGAGGAGGTGTTTCCCTGATTGCACTTTCTTTGCTTAGCTGGTGGTTAGTTGCCAGACTTTTGTGGCGGAGCCATGCTTCCTATATATGTACTTGGCTATATGTTGTATTTTGAGGCTTTGTTGCCTTGTATGTAGTTTCTATTTTGAGGCCTTGCCGGTCTTGTATGTATAAGCTAAGAGATTGTAAAGTTGTACTCGTATAACTAGTAAAGAACTGCATGCTAATGGCTTACATCGCTTAGTGGCATAAGTAACTGTGTAGTATGCATGACATTTGGGTTTTGAACCAAGGTTCCGCTATTGAAAGGATGTATGTTTTAAAGAAGGTTGTCTTGTTTCAAATGAATGTTGTAGATCTTAAGCGTATTTAGTTGAATATAGGGGTTTCGGGATGTCCGCGATACAGAGGAGACTCCGTCCATGTGTCGGGTCCGGACTTGACCTTTGCGGGGTCGGGTCGGGGCGTGACATAGTTTCTATAAATTAATCTAATGGTGATTAGGATTAATTTAATTATTTATACTAGTTAGTGGAAAAATACATATAAGTGTATATGTATTTTAATATAAAAGATGATAGGAATTGCCAAGTCAGACTTTCCACTAAATTCAAATCAATGGCTAAGATTTCCACTAAATTCAAATCTATGGCTAAGATTTAATGCATGACAAGTTAGTGGAGGTGTCATATTCTACTAAGACTAGTTAGTGGAGGTGTCATATTCCACTAAGATTAGTTAGTGGAGAATGACATCATATTCCACTAACAACTAATTAGTAGAACTAGTCTTACTTTTGCTAGTTAGTGGAGAAAGACATAATATTCCACTAATAACTAGTTGGTGGAACTAGTATTGGTTTTTCTAGTTAGTGGAACTAGCCTTGGTTTTGTAAGTTAGTGGAGCTGCTTAGATATTATCTACAATCCACTAACTAAAGAAAGACTTAGTAAAAAGTTACTACACACACAACACAACATAGCAATGCAAGAACAAACTTCATCTCCTTTCTTTTTCCTTGTGTTCTTGGCATGGCAAGGAAAAATAGGTAGTATTGTTCATTTGCTTTTATACTTCAAATAAGCTCATTCCTACATCTAAATAGCTAGCACAAACATTTATTTGTTGGAGAAAACTCTTGGATGTTTGTGTCGACAACCTAGGACTTTTGCTTGGTGTGAAAGAGGTCATCAACATTCTTGTGGTTTTCTCTTCGTCTCCTTGGCTATCTTCAAGAGGTATACATATGTTTAACTCTTGCTTATATATATATATATATATATATATATATATATATATATATGTTTAGATTTTTTAATGTTATGCCTTAATGCTATATAGTTTGATGACCTATATAGGGCATTTTGATGTAAATTTGTGTTTTATATAATGGCATATTTGTTGACATTTGTATTCTCTAGCTTTTATTATATGAATGTGTCCTTAATGTTTTTCATAAAAGAAATAAATTCTAAAAGTAATTTAGATTATCTTGGCATGTTTCTTTGATATGACAAACATTCAAATTTGTATTTGACTGGGACTAAAATAATCGATTACGGACTATCATATGTAGTTACCTTTGATTAATATCGGATATTAATGATAAAGGATGGCGAGCCATGTGCCATAATAGCATATGATGCGATTAACTTATATATGAATGATTATTAGTGGAATAGATCATTGAATGTGACATGAAAGAGAAACTACATGACTTCGGATTAATAGTTTAATATTCATTGCGATTGTGCAATTAATCATCTGACTTGAGAAATTACGGTTGTCATATGTATCAGAGTTTAATACTAGCACTTGGACAATACTTATCTTTGTTGATAAAGATGAGTTACGACCACTTGCAGTTTATTCTTCTAGTATAGAGACTGATAGGAAATTGTCAAGATAAGATCTATTAACCTCCGGCGTGAGGCGATGTCCTATGCGATCTGATATCAGTTGTAGAATGAGGAAGTCCCTGGCCAGGGCATGAATGATGGAAAGAAGTTTTTTCATGAATGTCATCTCTCATTCATAGAATCGAACCTATGGACTTAATCTTGTCATGGTCCTTATTCGATCGGGACATATTAACAGAAAAATTAGACTGCACGCTAATTCGCAACTGTAAATAGATTCACAAGGGTTCGACTTCATTACAGTATAAATTGTCTTGATACGTTGCTAGACGTCACTCTAGAACGTGAGGGTATTCTGAGAATGATGGAGTCATTCTCAGAATATATTAAAAGTGTTTGATATTCCCTCATTGCTATGCGGTGGTGAATCTAGACTACACATGATAAAGCATTTTGAATAGAGTTCCTAATGAGCTTGTGATTAGTTTAGAGATGTTAAAGAGTTAACGATGTTGTATTTGGTCATTAAATATTAATGGGCCAAAAGTGTAATTATTGAAAGTTTTAAGGTCAAAGTACAAATATGGAAAACTTGTTTCCATAAACTAGTCTAGTTGAAATTGGACTAAATGACCTAAACCTAGTTAGTGGAGAAATCCATGTAGTTACATGGAGGACTTAGAAGAAGTCCTAGGTGGCATCCAACTTGGTCCATATTTTGCCATGTCATCTTCTACTAACTAAAATACTTGGCTAGGATTGCATGGATTAATTAGTGGAATTCATCTTGATTTTATCTACTAAAGTGTTAGTGGGTTTTGCCTAGGATATATCTAATCTTTGACCATGCAAAGACTAAGCACAATATAATACAACATAACAAAGTAAGAAAATTACTTTTTCTTCTTTCATAGCTCACGACTAAGTATAGGAAAAAGGGAGAGAGTTTTTCTTTTGCTCTCTAATTTCATATTAAGCTCATATCCATATATAAGAAGCTAGCACAAAGTCTTGTATGTTGGAGGAAGCTCTTGGATGCTTGTATGTTTCAACCTAGAGCTTTTGCAAGTATGAAAGAAATGGTCTTCAATCTTGTGATTCATCAACTTCTCTTTGGCTATCTACAAGAGGTAGACACTTTGTTTAACTCTTGTTTTTCTAATATATATTTATATATGTGGTGATTATGTTGGTTTCATGGACTTAACTTGAGGTATTAATGTGAATACAAGAGTTATGTTGCTAATTTTTTTGAAATTTATGGTTTGTTTCCACCAAGCTTATAAATAGTTGTGATTCACACCTTGAATGATCATTTCAAGTGGTATCAGAGCTTAGATTGTGTTGTCCATGCAATTACATAGTCTTTAGCCAAATTTCTATTCTTTAAAATGTGTAGAACTATATTGCTTCTTAATTTTACATACATGCATGTGAAAATTAGGAAAAACTATGAAATGATTCTTGCATGCATGATTAAACAAATATGTATGAGATATAAACATGCAATGATATATTTGTTGTGTATTGCATGTGCTTGGTTTGTGATTTACATGAGATGTAGTGTGACGCCCGAGCCTAGAAAGACCTTTGATTTATTTTAATTAATTTCTCTGCTTGCATACTTACGTTATTTGACTTATATTATGCATTCATCTATTGTAAATCTATGTGCAATGCGTGCCCGAAGTGAATTTTTGACTATTTTATTTTTTGAATTTTATATTTTTCCCTCATTACATATCATATTTAATGTATTCGTTCATTGAAATTATGAGCATTGCATGTTCAGAGCGTGAGATATAAAATAGTAAGTGTTCCGAGTGAATAGTAACACAGAAGATAGATTGGACCATTTAGTGAAACTAGTTAGCTTGGATCTCATTTTAATTAAGTGAATACTTAACTAAGCCCAATACCAATTAGTTAGCCCAACCCATTAATTATATCTATTTATCTACATATATCTATGCTTATAAATGTATAACACAAAAGAGCACAACAAGAAAAGAAAAAAAAAGAGAACCCGTCGGGTTCAAGAAAGGAAAAGAAAGGGGAAAACATTTAGTTAATTTCTTATGTGAGCTCAACCAAGGTGATTGCTAGGAGATCAAGCAAATTTCTTACGTGTTTAAGCTTCTAGGTGAAGGATCACACCTTGTATGCATTTTATTTAGTTGTTTAATGTTATGTAAATTTATATCTATATGTATATTGATGATATTCTAGCTAATAAATCATGTCCAACTAAAGATCTAGAGTTCAAAGTGTTGTATTAGCTTTCTTTTGCTTCTATTGCATGAGTTAGCTTTATGACTAGTTGTAGATGATGTATTCTAGCTTGTAGTTGTACTTGAAGCTCATATGCTATTGCATGAGTTAGCTTTATGACTAGTTGTAGATGATGCATTCTAGCTTGTAGTTGTACTTGAAGCTCATATGCTTGATAAAATGCCTAAGAGAAGTTCTTTTCTTCAACTTTATAATTTATATAGCATAAGGCATGTATTACAAGCTAAGCTTTCAAAGTGCTTAGCATATAAATGTGTGTGTGGGGGGGGGGGGGGGGTTTAGTAGGATGCCAACACTGGTAGCCCACTACCGGTGCCGGTAGCTATTTTTCGACAACCTGCAGCTACCGGTGGTGGTGGTTGCAGCTGCTACATCCTCTCCCTATGTCCCCCGTGCAAGATTGAAGCTAGATTTGGTTGTTTAGGGTTGTTTGTTTAGTGATTTGTTAAGTTTAAATTATGTTGCTTGGAAAGACTTAACTTGGTGTAGGATAGTTAAGTTAATGTCATTTAATGTCATGAGTAAAGTATGAAATGAACCATAATTAAAATGTTAAAGGACTATCTAAATGAGAAATCAAATGAACGTAGAGTTAGTTAAGAAATTACAAGTGTTACAAGCTAGCTTTATGATAAGTTAACTGTATCATTTGATAGAGGTGCTACTTATATGTTTCATGTGTAAATAAGCTCTTTAGATGTTTTATGCTTGAATAGTTGACGCTATAAATGTCAATCTTGTGTTCAAAAGAGTTAAAGTCTTGTGCTAGTTAAAGAATGGTTAATTATGATTGTAATCAACTAAGTTTCTTTCACTTAGTTAGAAAAGTGCATGCTAGCATTTCTAAAGCAGAAACATGTTTCATTTGCATGAGGGAGACCTACTTTTTCACTCCTCACTTACATGTTATTTCGTGATCATGTATTAAATGATGCTATGTGATTTTATGCTACGTGCTTATATGATTTCAAGTAGAACTAACAAGCTAACAAGCGTAACTCAGCGAAGGTTGCAACCTTAAGCGCCGTCTCGGATGTGGTGGCCTTCTACTGGATGGCAATGGGCTTGCCAGTGGACGTTCATCTCCGTGACTATTCCCTCGTCGCATGGACGAAGCGTTCCATGGGTGTTGGATTGTAGGATTCGAGATACATCCGGAGTACACCCATGGTGATATAAGGGAATTGCCGACACTAAAGAGAAACGAAGACAAGAGATGAAGAAGAAATACAGAAGAGTAGAGAACCCACATGGACGGAGCGTTCCATGGGGTTAGCGATATCCTTTTTGATATGTGTTATCTAGTGTTTAAAGTTAATGTCTTTTTGTTATTATCTTAAAATTATATTCTCGCGTACTTAATGTTGGTTAATGCTTACTCTGATGCCTTGCATTGCACGAAAACTATTTTCGAAAGCCTCCCCATTTTAATCCTTTCTTCACTGAGCATAAGTGTATGCTCACCCTTTTTATCTCCAACATTTTAGGTACTGCTGAGTTAGATCCCTAGGTTCCTCAGATAGTTGCTGAGGAGGAAGAAGTAGCAGAATCCCCGTGAGTTGCTTGCTTGTCTACTAATTGTTGAGGTGGATGTTAGTTAGTGTAAATATTGCAAAGTGAACTTATGTGTAACTTATTATATTTTGAGACTCTAGTGGTCTTGTATGTATTTGGTTTGTAAAGGGATGTAAATTAAGTTAAGTAGTCTAAATGTATTTAAGTTAAAGTCTTTAGAGTAGCGGCATGTAATAAGCTTATTTTTGTTATCTTAGCTTGTTGATGCCTAGCATAAGACACATGATAATCTATTTTGCTAAGTACAAGAAAGTATGAAAGGTATTATAAACTTGGTAATGAATGTCATATGAATGTATTTGGTTGTTTTGTTGAGATTTCTTCTGAGTGCAGGTGAATGGATAGTCCACGGTACATAGTAGACTCTATCCGTTTATCGGGTCTAGACTTGACCTTAGCGTGGGGTTGGGTCGGGGCATGACATTTAGGTAGTATCAAAGCATATAGAATTGCATGAGCCGGGAAATGATTCTCGGTCTATGGGGTAGAGGTCTAATATGAAAGTGTTGTATTGCATGAATGTTAAATGTGAAAGTGACTTGTTGTGTGAATGTCTAATGTATAAGTGACATAATGTCTAATGTGCGTATATGTGAAGTCTAAATGTGTTGGATGTGTTTAACATGAACTATGTGACAATTATGTGACTAATGTGACTAAGGTGCCTATGTGCTAAAATTATGAATTATTCTGCTTCTTGTCATAATACTCGCACATTTTAGTTATCATGGCTGGAGGAAGACCTTGGCGTAATATGGAGGGACAGGGTTCAGGATTTAGGGAAGCAGACAACAACCAACTAATCAAGAAGTAATGGCTGCAGTAGCTGCTGCAATTAACCGTATGACAGAGGTGTTGGAAGCTCAAAGGCAGACTGGTATAGGTAATCCAAGGGGAAATCCTAGCAATCCTGGTAATAGAGAGGTTGGTGGTGGTTGCAATAATGAAAGTCAGTTAGAGAGATTCTTAAAATATAGGGCATAGAGATTTTTGGGAGATCCTGATGATGTCAAGGGATAGTTGTGGCTTGGTAGAGTCGAGAAGATATTCAGTACACTTGATTACAATGATGACTAACATATACAACATTTCTGCTTGAGAGTGATGCCGAACAGTAGTGGCGGGTGGTGAGATAGAGATGGGAGGCCCAGTATACACCCTACTTGTGGGATAACTATGTTCGTGAATTTAGAGATAATTATATATTTGAAGTGGCTCATGAACGAAGAGAAGAGGAATTCATGAATTTGAAATAGGGAAGTATGACAGTAGCTCAGTACGAGGCTGCTTTTAATCGGTTATCACGGTATATACCTAAACTTGTACAGACCACGAGAAGAAAAATTCAGAGGTTCATCTGAGGCTTAAGACCGGATATTCAACTCACCTTATCTCCGTTACACTTTGACACTTATGGTGATATTGTTAACGCCACAATTAGGTTTGAGAAGAAGAAGACTGACATGAGGGCTGAATCAAGTCAACCCAGTAAGAAACAGATGTTGTACTAGTCCCAAAGCCAGGGACAACCTCGGCAGTACTAGGTGCAAAGAAATCAGCCTAGACAATTTCAGTCCTAGAGCTTTGGGGGACTCTTTCAGACTCTAATTGTTCAGCAGAGTGTTCAACAAGGCCAGAGCCAGACTCGGCCAGCGGTGTCTAGGTCCCAGCAAGGGAGTACAGCTACTTCAGCTTTTAGAGCCCCTACCAGTGGCACTACTACAAGACAAGACCAGTTGTGTACTCATTGTAACCGTATGGGACATTTGGAGTCAAATTGTTTGAGGAAAGCCGACAGGTGCACTGGGTGCGGGAGCGATCAACTTAGGGCCAAAGATTGCCTTAGTATAAGAATGTGCAGGCACAAACTTCGGGCCAGACTACTCAGACCAGAGCCACAAGAGATGCTCCGATGTAGAGAGTTCAGGCTAAAGTTTATGCTATTGACCAGGAAGAGCTTCCAGATACAACTGCAGTCGTGGAAGGTACATTTCTTATTAATAATCAACTAGTA
The DNA here is from genome assembly GCA_037974665.1 of Ehretia macrophylla. Taxonomy (NCBI): domain Eukaryota; kingdom Viridiplantae; phylum Streptophyta; class Magnoliopsida; order Boraginales; family Ehretiaceae; genus Ehretia; species Ehretia macrophylla. Next base: position 60,805,302 of record CM075776.1, on the reverse strand, counting down.
AAAGTTCTAATTGATTCTGAAACAACTCATTCTTTCATTACTCCTTGGTGTGCTGCACATGTTGAGTTGAAAATTGATAAAATGGCATATAAAATTGAAGTTAGTACACCTATGGGAACAAAGTTTATTACTGAATCTGTGTGTAATTGTGTCCTATATGCATTAAAAGTTGTACTTTTCCTGCCGACCTTGTTATATTTCCTTTTTGAGACTTTGAGGTTATATTGGGTATGGACTGGTTGACCACATATTATGCACAACTTGACTGTAGAACTAAGATAGTTCGATTACAGATGCATGGGCAACCGGTAATAGAAATTGTGGGTAATCAAAAATCTGTTGTGTTACCCTTGATTTCTTATGCTAAAGCCTCTAAATTTCTGAATAATGGTTGTGATGCACACTTGGCCTATCTTATTAATCAACCATATGATAAATTGAAGTTGAATGATGTCCTAATTGTGAAAGACTTCCCTATAGAATTTGTGATTGACTTGTTACCGGAGACTAATCCTATTTCTAGGACACCGTATAGAATGACTCTAGTTGAATTGCAGGAACTGAAAGTTCAGTTGCAGGGATTACTTAAGAAGGGGTTCATTAAGCCAAGTTCTTCACCTTAGGGTATGCCAGTATTGTTTATTAAAAAGAAGGACGGTACACTTCGGTTGTGCATTGATTACAAAGGACTTAATCAGGTAACTGTGAAAAATAAATATCATTTACCATTGATTGAGGAGTTATTTGACCAGTTACAGGGGCCAAAGGTGTTTCCCAAATTTGATCTAAGGTAGGGGTATTATCAGTTGAGAATTCAAAAAGAGGATGTGCCTAAAACTAGATTCCGAACCAGGTACGGTCACTATGAATTTGTTGTGTTACCATTCGGATTGACTAATGTACAAGCTGCCTTTATGGATTTGATGCATTGGGTATTTAGACCATATTTGGATCAATTTGTTGTTATATTCATTGGTGATATCTTGGTATACTCTAAGTCTGAAACAGAACAAGAACAACATTTGAGGACAGTTCTGCAAACACTCCAGAGTCATCAACTATATACTAAGTAAAACAAATGTGAATTCTGGCTATATCAAGTTGCATTTCTAGAAACAATAATTGAGGTATGAAGTTTTCTAGGTCTAGCTAGTTATTACCATAGGTTTGTCAAGGACTTTTCAAAGCTTGCAGGTCCTTTGACCCAACTGACTCAGAAAAAGGTGAATTTTAACTGGGATAACAAATGTGAAAGCAGTTTTGAGGAGTTAAAGACCAGATTGACCACACCCCTGATTCTAGCATTACCTGAGGAAGCTGAAAAGTTTGCAATCTACAGTGATGCCTCGAAAGAGGGATTGGGTTGTGTGCTAATACAAAATGGTAAGGTGATTGCTTATGTGATATGAACCACGTCAACATGTGATGAGACCCAACACCAAATATGGCAAAGACGAACCCAAGATCTTTCAAGAACAATAAAAACCGCGACCCATTGCTTAGAAAACAAGAACCTTAGTGTAGTGAAGACGCCACAAACAGGAATGGGGAATCCGTTTGATAAGTCGAGGTGAATGCCACAAGGAATTCCTTGATAAGTTCGGAAGAGTTTCTTGAAGAACATAAGGAGAATAATCTCACAATTTTAATGAATCAAAAAACGTCTATTGAATAATCTTGAGAGTTAACCTTATATAGGCAAATAACAAAGAAGTATCCTACTTGGAAAATAACTCATAATCTTATCCTAAGTAGAAAAATGCCTAAAATAACTAGGTAAAAGGAAGTAGACTTTGAGTCAAGAAAGACTCATTCCTCTTACGAATTTGACTCAAGATTCCAATCTCCTAATTTCGTCCATATTGGACTCTAAAGAATAAACTAGAATTCAAATCAAACTGAAACTAAAACTAAGATAGAATTACAAAGAAATCAAATCTTAACCAAATCTTCCAAGCTTCTTGAAACTTCTCGAAGAATCTTGAATTTCTTGAATCTTGAGAACGGAATCTTGATTTGATTCTTTGCTGGAAAATATGCCCAAATGGTTCAATGAATGTGGACGATTGGTTCTTGGCTCTTTCGTGGATCTACTTTGATGAGTAAACCAACCTTTGTTTACCCTTATTAGCCAACATGTTTTCTTCTTGTTGTAGCACTCTTTGGACCAAGTTATTAAGCTCTTCTTTGAACCTTTTAGCACGAGCCCTCATCACTGGACCCACTGGAACTTGAACTGGCTTATGATCATTCCGTTCAGCCTTGATATCCTCATCATTCCCCCCTCTTGAGAAGGATTTATCCTCAAATCGTCACCTACATCGAAAGGACTTTAGTTAGTAACATTGAAAGTAGCACTAACATTTTACTCACCTGGTAAATCAAGTCTGTAAGCATTGTCATTGATCTGTTCTAGGACTTGAAAATGACCATCTCCTCGAGGTAGCAACTTAGAACGCCTTTATGCTAGAAATATTTCTTTCCTCATGTGTACCCACACCCAATCTCCGGGCTCAAAGACTAGCTTGCGACGTCTTTTGTTAGCTTGCTTGGTGTATTGCTCAGTTCTCCTCTCTAAGTTAAGCCGTGCCTGCTCATGGAGTTGTTTCACGAATTCTGCCTTCTTCTTACCATCTAAGTTCACATGCTCAGAAATAGGTAAAGGTTATAATCTAAAGGAGTTAAAGGATTAAAACCATAGACACTTTCAAATGGTGAGAATTTAGTAGCAGAATGAATAGTACGATTATAAGCAAACTCAACATGTGGTATATAATCCTCCCAAGTTTTAATGTTCTTACTTATAATAACCCTTAACAATGAAGATAAAGACCTATTAACTACTTCTGTTTGACCATCAGTTTGAGGATGACAAGTTGTAGAAAACAAAAGTTTTGTTCCTAGTTTGCCCCATAATGTCTTCCAAAAGTAACTCAAGAACTTAACATCCTGATCTGAAACTATTGTCCACACATGAAACGTGATGTTGAAAGAACTTGTGGTAGATGTGTCACTTGTAGGCAAGCTAAATCGAGAGTTCAGCCTCATGGACTTTACAGACCACTACCTATTCCTAGTTCACCTTGGATTGATATTTCAATGGACTTTGTTTTGGGTTTACCTAGGAGTAGGCATGGAAGGGATTCAATTTTTGTTGTTAGAGATCGATTTTCTAAGATGGCTCATTTTATCCCTTGTCATAAGACTGACGATGCTTCTCATGTTGCAGATTTGTTCTTTAGGGAAATTGTGAGGTTACACATGAGGAAAGAAAGATTTAGCACAAAGGCATTCTAAGTTGCTACCTCGAGGAGATGACCCTTTTCAAGTTCTAGAGCGGATCAATGACAATGCTTACAAGCTTGATTTACCAGGTGCGTACAATGTTAGTGTAATGCCCCAACTCAACCCCTCCTATAATCAGTTAGGATGTAACGGAATTTTGGCAGTATAATGACAGTAATTAGGACACCGAGGCTCTAAACCAACTTCTTCGCAACTTATACATCCAACTCCACAAACAATTCAACAAAAAAAACAACGCAACCATAATATACATTAATCCTTCTTTCAACAATCCATTCATAGTTCTACGCCTCCGTTCCAACATCATACATTTACTATATAACACACATTTCCAAAATAGATTATAACCAATTTAGTAGTCTAATCATATTCCAAAACAAGACTACTAGGCTAGCAACATTTAATCCATTATCTTTACAACATCTTATACATCATAAACTTCTAAGTAAATACAAACCAACTAGTTTCAATTTTTCAATATAACAAAAGAGTACAACATCTCAGATATCAAGGACAAGACTCTGGCACATAGGACTAGTCCACATATGGCACATTATCCTCTTCTGGAGGCACGTACCCGTAATCTGGATCGGTAACACCTGTATGCATGCAATAATTGAGAGTGAGCTTATATAAAACAAGCCCAGTGAGGATTCGATAGATCTCTAATAGTATTTACTATACTCCTTGGAAATCATCCTTTGAGCAGTAAACACATAATAATCATCAATAACAATATAAGCACATTAATAATAATAACAAATCAATAAAGGATACTCTAGTTGGTGTAGCTCCAAACGCCATCACGATCTCAACCATTCTTCTTATAACTCCCCATTACTCACGTACCCGAGGTACCTCTCTAGCCTCTCCCTCCATGGCACTTCCCCCATGCGAGCTGGGGGTAGCCTATGATAGTCATGCTGTTATCAATCCGATAGCCCGACACTTCCCTAGATGTGGCATACACATAGCAAGACTCATGACAATAATAATAATCATTCATATCTCAGGAGGACAACAAAGTAGGTTGCCTATCTCCCGGCTTCATCAATAATCAATAATCAATTAATAACATTTCAACAACATATCATCAATTAAACAATTAACAACTCAACAATTAAGTTAGATGACAAAGTAGGCCATCCAACTTAACATGCAATAACCACACATCCAAACCCTAGTCTAACCATCAACAACTCACAATTCATTCACTCAAACACCACCCAAACATCCAAAGGCATAATTCAAGATTTTAAAGAAAGACAACCCAAACTTCTAAAAGTCATAACTTACATTCTATTAATCCGATAACCTCCAAACCAGTTTCTATCACTCACCCACTCAGTCAACTACATTAGCCCCCCTCGGAAACCAACCATAATCCATCCGAATCAAGCCCAACAACCCTAAAACCCTAATGTATCATGACTGAAATTTCTGGACTTTTAACCCAACATCACAATCAAAATTTCGGCATTACAACATTACTACCACTTATTTAACAAAATTTTGTAAGTTAACAGCAATCGATTCCAACCACCACAACTCCAATTATTCAACAAATATCCAACAACTCAATTTTAATACCCGAAAAATAAAAATTCACGCTACAACAGTTCAAAACTGATATAAACACATATAATCAATCCTTAGCATCTACTGAGCAATAGTATAACATCAATTTAACATTTCAACGACTAAAAATTCGAATATATGAATTAACATAAAAATGACATTTTGAGATCTAGAATTTTTCTCTCACCTTTGATGTTATATGATGCAAGAAAGGTGTAGAAAGGATGCCCAACAAGTGCAATCAAGCTTTGGTTCAAGTGAAAAGGCTTTGTATTGCAAAATCTATTGAAAAAGTTGATCAAAATTCAAGCAAAAATGGCCTCAAGGTGTTCGGCCATGTGTGTGATATTTGAGTGGGTTTGAGCTTTGTTTTATGAGCTATTTTTAGCATATTATGCATATATAAGGAAAGTCAACAAAATAATGCAAAGTCAAAGTTGATTCAATTAGTCTTTTAATTGTTTTTCTAGTCTTTTAATTCATTTCCTAGACTATTTTTGCTCAAAACATTTATGCAACACTTAGACTATTTTAAGTAGTTTATTTTTAGGTGACAAGAAGTTTTACATTCAAATATTTTCACCCGATTCGGTTTAAAACTCGATTTTCGCAAAAGAAAGTATAAAAACCTTTAAAATTCCAAAACTGATTCAAAATCCATTTTAATCAAACACAGGTCTTTTAATATCTGAGGACCAATTTTTAAAATGTTTAAAACACCCATGTAAAAATTTTAGCGGACAGGTGTTCAAAATACTATTCACAAAAATCGCCGATAAAATTTCTGATGCCGATTTTGATGAAAATTTCATGAATGCACACATAGCATGTATTAGGAATATAAATCACATATTTAGCACATTCTTTCTCATATAATACATAAACAGGTCAAATCACGCAAATTGAGGCAAATACACGCAAATCGAGGTAAAGATAAAAACTGGGGTTTCACATTCTCTCCCCCTTACAAAAATTTCGTCCTCGAAATTCTTACTTGCTATACAGAAAAAATTTGGATACTACTACTGCATCTAATCTCGCCTCTCCCAAGCAGCTTCCTCATTCCCGTGATGCTTCCACAACACTTTGACCATCGGAATCTTCTTCGACCTCAATTCCCGTTCCATCTGATCAAGAATGCGAATCGGCCTCTTATCATAAGTCAGATTCTCACGAAGCTGTAACGGCTCTGGCTCTAGAATATGAGTAAGATTCGGATTACATTTTCGCAAATTAGACACGTGAAAGACATCGTGGACATTAGAGAAGTTCTCCGGTAAAGCCAACCGATATGCTAACTTGTCAACCCTGCTGGTAATCTCAAACGGCCCTGCAAACCTCGGACTCAGCTTACCACCTTTACCATAACAAGCAAACCCCTTTCGAAGAGATACTTTTAAGAAAACCCGATCCCCGACTGCAAACTCCAAATCTCAACGACGCTTATCAGCATAACTCTTGTATCTGCTCTGCGCTGTAAGCATTCTCTACCTGATCAACTGAACATTCTCAATCTTCTCTAGAAATTCTGGCATGATAGTCGGATCAATAGTCTTCATCTCTCCCACTTCATCCCAATACAAAGGTGATTGACACTTACAGCCGTAGAGAGCTGTAAAAGGTGTCATACCAATAGTAGCTTGATAACTATTGTTATAGGCAAACTCGGCAAGTGGTAGATGTTTCTCCCAGTTCTTCCCGAAGTCCAAAACACAAGCTCTGAGCATATCCTCCAGAATCTGAATAGTCCTCTCAAACTGACCGTCGTTCTGAGGATGATACGCTGTGTTGAAGTTTAACTGAGTACCCAAAGTCTTCTGAAGTTTCTCCAACAAATGAGAAGTAAACCGAGGATCTCGATCTGAGATAATACTAGATGGAATCCCGTGAAGTTTAACAATCTGATCCACATAAAGATCTGCCAACTTTGCAACCTCGTCTCCCAACCTCATCGGAATAAAATGAGCTGTCTTCGTCAAACGGTCTACAACAACCCAAATTGCATCGTTACCTCTTGGTGTTTTAGGCAAACTAGAGACGAAGTCCATCGTAATATGTTCCCATTTTCACTTTGGTATTGCCACCGGCTGAAGTAACCCTGCGGGTCGTTGATGTTCGGCCTTCACTCGTTGACAAGTCAAACATCTAGATACAAACTGAGCAACCTCCATTTTCATGTTATTCCACCAATAATGTTGCTTCAAATCCCGGTACATCTTGTTTCCACTGGGATGAATGGTGTACTTAGAATTATGAGCCTCCTCTAGAATACCTCTCCTGAAACTCGGTTCATCGGGAACACAAACCCGGTTCCGAACCGAAGAATACCATCCTCATGTAATTTGAAGTCAGACTGATCATCTGTGATCTGATCCTTGATCTTCTAAAGTTTTGAATCAAGTTGCTGAGCTTCTCTGATTTGAGACAGCAATAAAGGTTGAATACGGAGATGTGAATACATCACCCCAACCTGAGTCAACTCTGGTCTCCAATAATTGAATTCCTCAAGAACCTCCCACTTTTTGACAGCCAAGCGCGTTACAGCTAAGAGCGTCTACTACCACATTTGCCTTCCCAGGCAGATAACTGATAGAACAATTATAATCTCTGAGAAGTTCCATCCACCTCTGTTGACGCATATTCAACTCTTCCTGTGAGAACAAATACTTCAGACTCTTATGATCAGGGGAAATCTCGAACTTACTGTCCCACAGATAATGACGCCACTTTTTAAGTGCGAAAACAATGGCTGTCAACTCAAGATCATGAGTCGGATAATTCACCTCATACGGCTTCAACTTTCTAGAAGCATAGGAAATAACCCGACCATTCTGCATAAGTACACAACCCAAACCTTCCTTGGATGCATCACTGTAGATAACTATATTATCGGTCCTTCTGGTAGAGCAAGTACTGGAGCGGTAGTCAATCTCTTTTTCAACTCCTGAAACCCACTCTCACATTTCTCATCCCAAATAAAGTTGGTCCGTTTCTGAGTTAACTTAGAAAATGACCTTGCAATCTTAGAAAAGTCCTTCACCAACCTACGGTAATAACCCGCAAAGCCAAGGAAGCTACGAACCTCCGAAACATTCTCTGTCCATTTCCAAGATATCACCACTTTAATCTTAGTGGGATCTACAGAAATACCGCTATGTGTAATCACATGGCCAAGAAAAGATATTCGTTGCAGCCAAAATTCACATTTGCTGAACTTCACAAACAGCTGATGCTCTTGCAGCTTCTGCAAGACAAGCCGTAGATGTTGCTCATGCTCCGATTCAGACTTAGAATAAACCAAGATATCATCAATAAAGATTACCATGAATTGGTCCAAGTACGGTTGAAAAACCCGATGCATAAGGTCCATAAATGCTGCCGGGGCATTAGTCAGTCCGAAGGGCATAACAACAAACTCATAATGCCCGTACCGAGTCTTGAAAGCAGACTTCGGAACATCCTCCGTACAAATCCGAAGCTGATAATACCCCTGCCTCAAGTCAAATTTAGAGTAGACTTTGGATCCTTGAAGTTGATCAAACAACTCGTCAATTAGTGGTAAAGGATATTTGTTCTTGATGGTCACCTGATTCAAACCACGATAGTCGATACATAATCTCAAGGTACCATCCTTCTTCTTCACAAATAAAACAGGTGCTCCCCATGGTGAAGAGCTCTGCTGAATGAAACCCTTCTCTAATAACTCCTACAACTGAGTTTTCAGCTCTTTCAACTAAGCTGGTGCCATCCGGTACGTTGATTTAGAAATAGGTTGACTACCAGGAATAAGATTGATCACAAACTCCATATCTCTCTCTGGCGGTAACCCTGGCAACTCCTCAGGAAATACATTGAGATATTCTCGAATAATAGGAACTTCTTCCAGCTTTAGCTTATCAGATGTCTTGTTGATCAAATAATCTAGATAACCTGAACACCCCTTACTCACCAGCTTAACAGCTTTAGTTGATGAGATAATTAAACTCATCTTAGCATCCCGGTTCCCCGCTACCTCAACCACTGGCTGATCGGGCAAACAAAACTGTACTACCTTTGTTCTACAGTTTAACTGGGCATCGTACTTAGAAAGCCAGTCCATACCCAAGATGACATCACACCCCCGGATAGGAAATAAAATAAGGTCTGAAGAAAAATCCTGACCCTTAACATGTATTTTACAGTCTTTACATACTAAGCCAGTCACATACTTATCAGTTAAAGAAGTACTAATCTCAACCACATAAGGCAATCTTTCAGGTTGCATGTTAACACGTTGCACACAAGTAGGTGTAATGAAAGAATGCGTAGCACCAGAATCAATCAACACTTTAACAAGTTGATCAAGTATAAGGAAGTTACCTTCCACAACTGCTGTATCCTCAGGTGCCTCCTCCAAATCAACTGCGTAGGCTTGAGCCTGAACCCGCTGCTGCTGAGGTGCACCACCGGTAGGTCGGCCCTAATAACCCTTGGTCGTTGCCCGACCCTCAGTCCTCTGAAATCTAGGGCAATCCCTCGCCCTATGCTGATTGCTGTCACAACCCAAACATGTTCATGCCTTCACCCTGCAGTCAGCCTCCACATGGCCCTGATGTTTGCAGTAAGCACACTGCGGTGACGAAGCATTGCCACTGCCCCTAAAAGAACCAGAAGCCGAGAAAGCAATTGTACCAGCTTCCTGCTGAGGTCTCACAATACTAGGCCTATATTGACCTTGAGACTGGGCCGACCTGTACTGTGACTGAGCCTAATAAGACCCTTGTTGAAACTGAGGCCGATAGTAACCCTGCTGACCCTGCGGTCTAAAAGAACTCTGTTGTACTGGTGGCCTATACCCAACCTGCTGAACTGGAGGTCTATACATACCCTACTGGCCCTGCGGCTGAAATGGCCTTTTGCTAGGCTGACTAGGTCCAATTTGTTCCCCTTTCCTTTTTTCCAGTCTGGATGCCGCATCAAAAGCCTCAGAAAATATATCATACTGATTCAGGGTCATTGCATCCTGAATCTCTAACCTCAAACCCAACATAAACTTCCGGGTCCTGCGCTCCTCATTTGCTACAAACTCCGGTGCATACTGGGACAGTCTCGTAAAAGTGGCCTCGTATTGAGCCACTATAGCATCCCCCTGAACCAAGGACAGGAACTCTGCCTCTCTCATTTCCCGTGCAATCCTTGGGACGTACTTAGCCCGAAACGCTCTAAGAAAGGTATCCCAAACATAAGGAGTACCTCTTGCCTCTCAACCGACTCCCACTGTGCGCTACCATTCCTCTGCTTTATCATCAAACAAATGGACTGCAAAAGTGACTTTCCCCTCATCAGTATAGTCTAGAGGATCGAATATCTTCTCTATCTTATTAATCCAAGCTTCTGCCTTCCTATCCTCTAGCTCTCCCTGGAACCTCGGTGGATAATAACCTAAGAATTCCTTCAGTGTACCACGCACGTGGTAACCACCCTGAACATTCAACAACTGAGTCTGTAATGTCTGTGCTTGGATAGCCTGCCCTGTTAGTATCTGTGCCTGCCCAACCATAATCTCTGTCATCTTATCTATAGCTGTACCAATACGGTCATCACCCTGATCTCGGCCCGGTGCCACATTATCCGATACCTCGTCAACTACCTCAGGCCTAGCTCTAGTTCTTGGTCTACCAACCATTCTACTAATCAAAGAGTTAGCACAGGTTATAGCACATAGACAGACTATAGATAATTATTAGCACATACACAACAAACTCACATAAAGCACATAAATCACTTAAGTATCAATCACATAAACAAATTGATCATATAATCATATAATCACTTAATTATATTGACACACATTTCATTTTTCTTTCACTTCATACATACTTTCATGCTAAGACCATTACCCATATTCCGAGAATACCCCGGCTGACAACTAAACAAGCGCTTTGATACCACTTAATGTAACGCCCCAACTCGACCCCTCCTACAATCAGTTAGGACGCAACGGAATTTCGGCAGTATAACGATAGTAATTAGGAAACCGAGGCTCTAAACCAACCTCTTCGCAACTCATACATCCAACTCCACAAACAATTCAACAAAAAAACAACGCAACCATAATATACATTAATCATTCTTTCAACAAGCCATTCATAGTTATACGCCTCCGTTCCAACATCATACATTTACTATATAACATACATTTCCAAAATAGATTATAACCAATCTAGTAGCCTAATCATATTCCAAAACAAGACTACTAGGCTAGCAACATATAATCCATTATCTTTACAACATCTTATACATCATAAACTTCTAAGTAAATACAAATCAACTAGTTTCAAATTTTCAAGATAACAAAAGAGTACAACATCTCAGATATCAAGGACAAGACTCTGGCACATAGGACTCATCTACATATGGCACATTATCCCTTTCTGGAGGCACGTACCCGTAATCTGGATCGGTAACACCTGTATGTATGCAATAATTGAGAGTGAGCTTATATAAAACAAGCCCAGTGAGGATTCGATAGATCTCTAACAGTATTTACTATACTCCTTGGAAATTATCCTTTGAGTAGTAAACACATAATAATCATCAATAACAATATAAGCACATTAATAATAATAACCAATCAATAAAGGATACTCTAGTTGGTGTAGCTCCAAACGCCATCACGATCTCAACCATTCTTCTTATAACTCCCCATTATTCACGCACCCGAGGTACCTCACTAGCCCCTCCCTCCATGGCACCTCCACCATGCGAGCTGGGAGTAGCCTATGATAGTCATGTCGTTATCAACCCGACAACTCGACACTGCCCGAGAGGTGGCACACACATAGCAAGATTCATGACAATAATAATAATCATTCATATCTCAGGAGGACAACAAAGTAGGTCGCCTATCTCCCGGCTTCATCAATAATCAATAATCAATTAATAACATTTCAACAACATATCATCAATTAAACAATTAACAACTCAACAACTAAGTTAGATGACAAAGTAGGCCATCCAACTTAACATGCAATAACCACACATCCAAACCCTAGTCTAACCATCAACAACTCACAATTCATTCACTCAAACACCACCCAAACATCCAAAGGCATAATTCAAGATTTTAAATAAAGACAACCCAAACTTCTAAAAGTTATAACTTACATTCTACTAATCCGATAACCTCCAAACCAGTTTCTATCACTCACCCACTCAATCAACTACATTATCCCCCCTCGGAAACCAACACAATCCATCCGAATCAAGCCCAACAACCCTAAAACCCTAATGTATCATGACTGAAATTTCTGGACTTTTAACCCGACATCACAATCAAAATTTCGGCATTATAACATTACTACCACGTATTTAACAAACTTTTACAAGTTAACAGCAATCGATTCCAACCACCATAACTCCAATTATTCAACAAATAGCCAACAACTCAATTTTAATACCCAAAAAATAAAAATTCACGCTACAACTGTTCAAAACTGATATAAACACATATAATCAATCCTTAGCATCTACTGAGCAATAGTATAACATCAATTTAACATTTCAACGGCTAAAATTTTGAATATATGAATTAACATAAAAATGACATTTTGAGATCTAGAATTTTTCTCTCACCTTTGATGTTATATGATACAAGAAAGTTGTAGAATGGATGCCCAACAAGTGCAATCAAGCTTTGGTTCAAGTGTAAAGGCTTTGTATTGCAAAATCTATTGAAAAAGTTGATCAAAATTCAAGCAAAAATGGCCTCAAGGTGTTTGGCCATGTGTGTGAGATTTGAGTGGGTTTGAGCTTTGTTTTATGAGCTATTTTTAGTATATTATGCATATATAATGCAAGTCAACAAAATAATGCAAAGTTAAAGTTGATTCAATTAATCTTTTAATTGTTTTTCTAGTGTTTTAATTCATTTCCTATACTATTTTTGCTCAAAACATTTATGCAACACTTAGACTATTTTAAGTAGTTTATTTTTAGATGACAAGAAGTTTTACATTCAAACATTTTCACCCAATTCGGTTTAAAACTCGATTTTTGCAAAAGAAAGTGTAAAAACCTTTAAAATTCCAAAACCGATTCAAAATCCATTTTAATCAAGCATAGGTCTTTTAATATCCGAGGACCAATTTTTAAAACATTTAAAACACCCCTGTAAAAATTTTAGCGGACAGGTGTTCAAAATACTATTCATAAAAATCGCCGATAAAATTTCTGATGCTGATTTTGATGAAAATTTCATGAATGCACACATAGCATGTATTAGGAATATAAATCACATATTTTGCACATTCTATCTCATATAACACATAAACAGGTCAAATCACACAAATCGAGGCAAAAGACACGCAGATCGAGGTAAAGACAAAAATTGGGGTTTCACAGTTAGTGCTACTTTCAATATTACTGACTTAAGTCATTTTGATGTAGGTGATGTTTTAAGGACAATTCCTTCTCAAGAGGGGGGAATAATGCGGACATCCAGGCTGCAAGGAATGTTTAAGATCCAATTCATGTTCCAATTGGTCCAATAACGAGGGCTCACACTAAAAGGTTCGAAGAAGAGCTGAATAACTTTGTCCAGAGAGTTCTACAACAAGAAGAAAACGTGTTGGCTAATAAGGGTGAACAAAGGCTGGTTTTACTCATCAAAGTGGATCCAAGAAAGAGCCAAGAACCAGTTGTCCACGTTCATTGAACCATTTGGGCATTTTTTTCCAGCAAAGAATTAATTCAAGATTCCGTTTTCAAGATTCATAAAATTCAAGATTCTTCAAGAAGTTTCAAGAAGCTTGGAAGATTTGGTCAAGATTTGATTTCTTTATAATTCTATCTTAGTTTTAGTTTCAGTTTAATTTTGAATTCTAGTTTATTCTTTAGAGTCCAATATGGACGAAATTAGGAGATTGAAATTTTGAGTCCAACTCTAATTCCAATCTTGAGTCAAATTTATAAGAGGAATGAGTATTTCTTGACTCAAAGTCTACTTCCTTTCACTTAGTAATTTTAGGCATTTTTTTATTGCTACTTAGGATAGGATTAGGAGTTCTTTTCCTAGTAGGATACTTCTTTGTTATTTGCCTATATAAGGCTGACTTTCAAGATTATTCAATAGACGTTTTTGGATTCATTAAAATTGTGAGATTATTCTCTTTGAGTTCTTCAAGAAACTCTTCCGAACTTATCAAGGAATTCCTTGTGGCGTTCACCTCGACTTGTCAAACAGATTCCCCATTCCTATTTGTGGCGTCTTCACTACACCAAGGTTCTTGCTTTCCTAAGGAACGGGTTGCGGTTTCCAACGTTCTTAAAAGATCTTGGGTTCGTCTTTGTCATATTTGGTGTTGGGTCTCATCACATATTGACGTGGTTCATATTAGTTGGTACTCAGAGCTTAGGTTTATCAGGTTTGCCTATCATTTTCTTGTTTTTTTGGTCAAATCCGTGTGTCTAGGTTTAGGTTTTAAATTCCTTTCTTCATTCTTCATTGTGTCTTGCTTTCAATTCCATGCCTTGTCTTCTTTTCAATTCCGTTTCTTGCTTTCAATTCCATTTCTTGCTTTCAATTCCATTTATTGTCTTGCTTTCAACACCAAATATGGCAAAGATGAATCCAAGATCTTTCAAGAATAATGGAAACCGCGACCTATTGCTTAGGAAAACAAGAATCTTGGTGTTTTGAAGACGCCACAAACAGGAATAGGGAATCCGTTTGATAAGTCGAGGTAAACGCCACAAGAAATTCCTTGATAAGTTCGGAAGAGTTTCTTGAAGAACTCAAGGAGAATAATCTCACAATTTTAATGAATCAAAAAACGTCTATTGAATAATCTTGAGAGTTAGCCTTATATAGGCAAATAACAAAGAAGTATCCTACTTGGAAAATAACTCCTAATCCTGTCCTAAGTAGAAAAAACGCCTAAAATAACTAGGTAAAAAGAAGTTGATTTTGAGTCAAGAAAGACTCATTCCTCTTACAAATTTGACTCAATATTGGAATTAGAGTTGGACTCAAGATTCCAATCTCCTAATTTTGTCCATATTGGACTCTAAAGAATAAACTAGAATTCAAATTAAACTGAAACTAAAACTAAGATAGAATTACAAAGAAATCAAATCTTGGCCAAATCTTTCAAGCTTCTTGAAGAATCTTGAATTTCTTGAATCTTGAAAACGGAATCTTGACTTGATTTTTTGCTGGAAAAAAATGCCCAAATGGTTCAATGAACGTGGACGACTGGTTATTGGCTCTTTCTTGGATCCACTTTGATGAGTAAAACCAGTCTTTGTTCACCCTTATTAGCCAACACGTTTTCTTCTTGTGTAGCACTTTTTAGACCAAGTTATTCAGCTCTTCTTTGAACCTTTTAGTGCAAGCCCTCATCACCAGACCCACTGGAACTTGAACTAGCTCATGATCATTCTGTTCAACCTTGATGTCCTCATCATTATGCATCTAGGAAACTGAAACCCTATGAATGCAATTATCCTACTTATGACTTGGAGTTGGCAACAGTTGTCTTTGCATTAAAGAAATAGCGACATTACTTATGGGGTAACAGGTTTGAGATTTATGTTGATCATAGAGTTTAAAATACTTGTTTTCTCAGAAAGAACTAAACATGAGGCAAAGACATTGGCTCGAATTGTTGAATGATTATAGTTGTAATATTAATTACTTGCTAGGTAAAGCCAATGTGGTTGCTGATACCTTGTGCAGGAAAGCATGTGTTGTCAGTCTAATAAAAAAAATGGGAATACATGGAGGTAATGAGTATGTGGAAGATGAAAACTACTCAAACAGGTATTCGATTTGTAGGGTTGCAAATTCAATCATTACTATTGACACAAATTCATGAAGGTCAGAAAAATGATCCGAAGGTTTTGAAAATACAAGAAAGAGAAAAAGGGGGAGAGTCGGGTTTCAAGATTTGTGATGATGGCATCTTCCGATTTAAGAATAGGGTTTGTGTTCCCGATGACCCGAACTTGAAGAAAGAAATACTTATTGAGGCGCATAACTCTAGGTATACAATTCACCCAGGCAGTACGAAAATGTACCGTGACTTGAAACAATACTACTGGTGGAATAATATGAAAAGGGAAATTGCAGAGTTTATGCCTAAGTGTTTGACCTCCCAAAGGGTTAAAGCAGAGCATCAGCAGCTGGCCAGGTTGTTGTTGCCTTTGACTATTCTGAGATATAAATGGGAGCATATTACTATGGATTTCGTGACAGACTTGCCTAGATCTCCAAAGGGTTTTGATGTTGTATGGGTGGTTATGGATAGATTGACTAAATCTGCACACTTCATTCCAATGAATAGATCTGATAATCTTGAGAAATTGATTGATTTATACATTGCTAACATTGTGAGGCTCCACGGAGTACTAGCAAGTATAGTATTTGATAGGGACTTCTCAGTTTTGGCAGAAATTGCAATTGTCTTTGGAGATTAAATTGAGCTTTAGCACTACTTATAATCTACAGACGGATGGTCAGTCAGAAAGGACAATCAGAATCTTGGAAGACATGCTTCGTGCTTGTGTATTGGACTTTGGAAGAAGTTGGGAGAAACATTTGCCCTTAGCGGAGTTCGCATACAACAATAGTTACAAAGCTACTATCAGTATGGCTCCCTATGAGGCATTGTGTGGCCGAAAATGTCGATCCTTGTTGTACTGGGATGAGATTGGTGAAATGAAGGCTATGGATCCAACTATGCTACCAAAACTTGCAGAGAAAATTAAGAACATCCATTTGATTCGAAAGGGGATGCTTATTGCTTAGAGTAGACAAAAAAGTTACGCCGATAGGCGTAGGCGAGATCTAGAATTTGAAAAAGAGGATCATGTTTTCTTAAGAATCTCTCCCTGAAAAGGTTTAATCCGGCATGGCAAAAGTGGAAAACTTAGTCCAAGATTCGTGGGTCCCTTTGAGATTGTCGTGAAAGTTGGTAAACTAGCATACCGACTTGCTTTACCTCTGAGTTTGTCTAGATTGCATGATGTGTTCCACGTTTCTATGCTGAGAAAATATCATCCGGATCCATCACATGTACTTCAGCCGGAGGCACTGCAGATTAGTGAGAAGCTGACTTATGAAGAAAGGCTGATTCAGATTTTAGACAGAAAAGTGCAAGAGTTGCAGACTAAAAGCATCTTGTGACGCCTGAGTTTTTAACCGTACCTTTATTTACTATTGTATCCACTTATTGCGCATTTCTTCTGTGCTTTACTTGTTATCTTCTTTGGTTACTATTCATTCCATTTTTCAACTGCATAATTACCATGAATTGACATTTTTCTTAAATCATATAAATTGTTTTAGGAATGAGAAAAATATGCATTTGAGCTAAGTGTGTTAGGAGCCCCTATTTAGAAAGTGTTTTACTAATCTAGTGTGTTACGTATGAAACATTATGTTTTAGTTAGCTAGCTTAATTTATGCGCAATAGACTCGTTTTAAGCTAACTAGGCTCATTTTAATAGACCATATATGCACCCAATGTCACGCCCCAACTCGACCCCCTTAAGATCAGTCAGGACACAACGGAATTTCGGCAGTATAACAACTGTAACCTGGATACCGAGGCTCTAAACCAACCTCTTCGCAACTCATACAACCAACTCCACAAACAATTCAACAATTAAACAACACAACCACAATATACATTAAACATTCTTTTACCATTGCATCCATAAGTTATATGCCTCTGTTCCAACATCATATATTTACTAAATAACATACTTTTTCCCAAAATAGATTATAACCAATCTAGCAACCTACTAAAGTAGTATTATATAATCCATTAACGCTGAGTAAGTTATACAATACAACATACTATAAAAACTAAGACAAAAACACGGAGCACTTCAATATATCTTATGGATAAGACTCCGGCATATACGACTCCTCCATAGAAGGCACATACTCAGCTTCCTGAGGGACGTACCCAAAGTTTGGCTCAGTTACACCTGATGATAATAAACGAATAAGGGTGAGGTTATATATAACAAAGCTCAGTGAGGATTCGAAAGACCTTTTGAAAACATTTACTTTACCACTTGGGAAATCATCCTATGGGCAATAACACACATTAAACATCATTAACATCAACATTACAATTCAAGCCACAAAAATAACCATTCAATTGAGAAAGGATACACTAGTTGATGTAGCTCGATACGCCATCACGATCACAATTAACCCTATACGCCCATTGATACACTCTGGAAGTACCCTATTCTAGACCCACACTCCATGGAATCTCCGCCCATGAAAGATAGGGGATAGCACATGATAGTCATGCCGTTATCAACCCGACAGCCCGATACTGCACAAGAGGTGGCACACACTATCATGACTCACAACAATAACATTAAACATTTCATTTTCTGAGAAGACAACAAAGTAGGTTGTCTTCCAGTACAACAACAATCATCAATCAGTTGACAATATTTAAAATAACATAACATCAATTAAACAACTAAGTTAGATGACAAAGTAGGCCACCGAACTTAACATACATATGAACATGCATTCAATCCCGAAACTAATCAACAACAACCCAAGAATCAACAACTCAAACACTACCTAAACAACCAAAGACAACATTTCAACATTTTAAAGAAAGACCACACCAACTTCTAAAAGTCATATCTTACAATCTTCTAATCAAACAACCTCCAAACCTTTTTCTTATCACTCTATCACACGCGCAACTACATTAACCCCCTTGGAAATCAACCATAAACCATCCAAAACAAGCCCAACTACCCTAAAATTCGGCATTACAACATTACTACACCATAATTAACAAACTTTTAGAAGCAACAACCAATCAATTCCAACCACTACAACAACAATTATTCAACAATGAACCAATAAATCAATTTTAATACCCGAAAATTAGAATTACATGCTACTACCGTTCAAAACAGCTATACATACATATAAACAATCCTTGGCAACTACTGAGCAATAATCTAAAGGAAATTTAACAAAACATCGGATAAAAATGCAAAATATAGAATTTTGGCAAGAAATGGCATTTCAAGATCTATAATTTTTCTCTCACCTTTGATGCCAAATGATGTTAGAAAGATGTAGAATGGATGCCCAACAAGTGAAATCTAGCTTTGGATGAAGAGATTTAGACTTCAAATGAGTTTTTTAAAGAAAAATTGCTTTGAAAAATAGTTGAAAATAGCTTCTTTTCTCCCTAAGGAGTTTCGGCCATGTGTGTGTATGTTTTTTGTGTTTTGAGTTTTGCCTAAGTGTATTGTATATGCATAATAGGTATATGATATATTTATATGCATAGTCAACATAATAAACTAAGGTCAAAGTTGAAACACGTAGCCATTTTTAGTTGTTTTTAGTCTATATATATATATATATATATATATATATATATATATATATATATATATACGTAGACTATTTAAGTAGTTTATTTTTTAGTTGACAACAATAGATACTTACATACATATACATGCATATAGCTATAAAACCCATTCTTTTGCAAAAGAAGGTATAAAATTCTTTTAAATTCCTAATCCGTTTTAATCAGACACAGGTCTATTAATATCCAAGGACTATGTTTTAAGACATTAAAAACACTTGGGTCAAAATTTTAGCGGACATATTTCAAAAAATACTATTCACAAAACTCGACGATAAAATTTTCAATACCGATTTTTATGAAAATTTTATGGACGCTCACATTGCATGCAATAGGAGTAGAAATCACAAAATTAGCACATTCTAAATCAAATAACACATATACAGGTCAAAACACGCAAGTTCACACAAAGACGAAATTTGGGGTTTCACAATCTGCCCCCCTTAAAGAAATTTCGTCCTCGAAATTCTTACTTGCTGCTTGGAATAAATCTGGGTATTGTTGCTGAATTTGATCTCTCTTTTCCCAAGTAGCTTCTTTAATCCCGTGATGTTTCCACAATACCTTAACCATCAGAATATTCTTCGACCTTAACTCTCGTTCCATCTAATCTAGAATACGAATCGGCTGCTCATCATAAATCAGATTCTCACGAAGCTGTAACGGCTCTAGTTCAAGAATATGAGAAGGATCAGGAAAATACTTCCTCAAAGTAGACATGTGGAAAACATTATGAACATTAGAAAAGTTCTCTGGTAAAGCCAACTGATATGCCAACTTGCCCACTCTGCCAATGACCTCAAACGACCCTACAAATCTCGGACTCAGCTTACCACTTTTACAATGACGAGCAAAACCCTTACGAGAAGACAATTTCAAGAAAACTCGGTCCCCGACTGCAAACTCCAAATCCCGACGGCGCTTATTAGTATAACTCTTATATCTGCTATGTGTTGTCAACATTCTCTATCGGATCAACTATACATTCTCAATCTTCTCTAGAAGCTCTGGCATTATAGTCGGATCAATAGCCTTTATCTCCCCTACCTCGTCCCAATACAAAAGTGATCAGCACTTACGACAGTAGAAAGCTACATAAGGTGTCATTCCAATAGTCGCTTGATAACTATTGTTATAGGCAAACTCAGCTAACGATAGATGTTTCTCCCAGTTCTTCTTAAAGTCTAAAACACAAGCCCTGAGCATATCTTCTAGAATCTGAATAGTTCTCTCCGACTGGCCATCGGTCTGAGGATGATACGCTATGCTGAAGGTCAACTGAGTACCCAAAGTTTCCTGGAGTTTTTCCCAAAGTCAAGAAGTAAACCGAGGATCTCGATCAGAGACAATACTAGCTGGAATCCCGTGAAGTTTAACAATCTGATTTAGATAAAGACTCGACAACTTTTCAACCCTATCCCCCTTCTTCATCGGAATAAAATGAGCTGTCTTCATCAACCGGTCCACAATAACCCAAACCGCATCACAACCTCTTGGTGTCCTAGGCAAATCAATGATGAAGTGCATCGTAACATGTTCCCATTTTCACTCTGGTATTGCCAACAATTGAAGTAACCCTACGGGTCATTGATGTTCTGCTTTCACCCGCTGACAAGTCCAACATTTGGACACAAACTGAGCCACCTCTCTTTTCATGTTGTTCCACCAATAATATGGTTTCAAGTCCCGGTACATCTTGTTTCCACTGGGATGAATGGTGTACTTAGAATTATAAGTCTCCTCTAGAATACCTCTCCTCAAACCCGGTTCATTGGGAACACACACCCTGTTCTAAAATCGAAGAATACCATCCTTATGTACTTTGAAGTCAGACTGATCACCTGTAAGCTGATCCTTGATTTTCTTAAGCTTTACATCAAGTTGTTGAGCTTTTCTAATTTGAGATAGCAATAAAGGTTGAATCGGGAGATGTGAACACATCACCCCAACCTATGTCAACTCTGGTCTCCAATAACTAACTTCCTCAAGTGCCTCCCATTTCTTAATTGCCAAACAAGCAATATCTGTCTTTCGGCTAAGAGTATCTGCTACAACATTTGCCTTCCCAGGCAGATAATTGATGGAACAATTATAATCTCCTAGAAGTTCCATCCACCTCCATTGTCGCATATTCAACTCCTTCTGTGAGAACAAGTACTTCAGACTTTTGTGATCAGTGAAAATCTCGAACTTATTACCCCACAGTTAGTGACGCTACTTTTTCAGTGCGAAAACAACTGCTGCCAACTCAAGATCATGAGTCGGATAGTTCACCTCATACGATTTTAACTTTCTGGAAGCATAGGCAATAACCCGGCCATTCTGCATAAGTATGCAAACCAAGCCCTCCTTGGATGCATCGTTGTAGATGACCGTATTATCGGTTCGCTCTGGCAATGCAAGTACCGGAGTGGTAGTCAATCTCTTTTTCAACTCCTGAAACCCACTCTCACACTTCTCATTCCAAGTAAAGCTGGTTCGTTTCTGAGTTAATTTAGAAAGTGGCCCCGCAATCTTAGAAAAGTCCTTCACAAACCAGCGATAATAACCTGCCAAACCAAGGAAGCTGCGAACCTCTGAAACATTCTCCGGCCTTTTCCAAGACATCACCACTTCATTCTTAGTGGGATCTACTGAAATACCATTTTGTGTAATCACATGGCCAAGAAAAGATATTCGTTGTAGCCAGAATTCAGATTTCCTAAATTTTGTAAACAACTGATGCTCCTGAAGCTTCAATAGGACAAGTCGTAGTTGTTGCTCGTGAAGGTACTAGCCAACATACTATATCATGTCTCTACACATATACTAGTTGGATTCAAGATCTAGAAAGGCAAGCATGGATACAAGCTAGGGCCGAAACTAGGTGTGCCGTATTTCAAAATTTTCTAGCACAGATCAACATGCATTCTTTCATATATGTCCATAAGACTACTAACTAACATCATATATCAAATATATATAATGAAAAAGCAAGGTCCTTAGGTATACCTTTCGTAGACAACTTGGTTGATGGTGTGGCTTGAAGTTGGAGCAATGGAGTCCTTCTAACTTGAAGGGTCTAGTTGGTCCACAAGCATCCAAAGTCCACCTTCTACTTGAAGACAAAAATGTGCTAGTATATCTTCAATGTATTAAGCTATATGTATGTGGTTTGTTCACAAAATAGCAAAGCTTGACCTATCAACTTGACATGGCCGAAAATCACTAAGCTATGTGAAGAAGATGATCTTTTTCTCTCTCCTATAGCCTTGACCGAAAATGTGCATGTATGTGTGTTAGAGAGCTTGTCATCTTTTTATCAAATAATATATAAACTATCTCAAAAAGTGTAGCCAATCACAATTGCTAACTTTTCTTGATAATGCATGCATATCATAGGATCATAATCATTGCAATTGATGGCAAAAGATCAATCTTCTCTCTCCTCCTTGTTATGGCCAAAAATCATAGTGGCCAATAATCATAGTGGAAAGAGAGAGAATGTTATCATCTTTTATATATTATTTAATCTTAATAATATAATATTGTCTTGCATGCATAGAGAACCAATCACAATTATTCTTCTTCTTAATGCGAACTAGCCATCCACATTCATTGCACCATTTGGATGAATTTTCCAACAAAGATTCAAGTCAAGATTCTATTTTCAAGATTCAAGATTCTTCAAGAAGTTTCAAGAAGATTCGAAGATTTAGTCAAGATTTGATTTCTTTGTAATTCTATCTTAGTTTTGGTTTTAGTATTAATTTGAATTCTAGTTTATTAGGTGTTCACACTAGGAAAAATATTTTCTTGGGCTGCAAGAATAGGTGTTCACACTAGAAAGGAGTTTTTCTTGGGCTGCAAGTTTGCTTCCTTTTTAGTTACTATTCATATTACTATTCATGTGAATAGTAAATAGAAGTCTTTTCTTGGTCTTCAAGTTTGTTTCCTTTGACCTAGTTACTATTCACGTTTTTCCTACTTGGGCTAGGGTTTAGGAGTCCTTTTCCAAGCAGGATACTTATTTGTTATTGCCTATATAAGGCACTCTTTGTGATAATAAAGTTAGACAATTCTGAAATTAAATTTGTGAGATTATTCTCCTTAAGTTCTCAAGAACTTTTTTGAACTTATCAAGATTATTCTTGTGGCATTCATCTTTGACTTATCAAACGAGATTTCCATCCTCGTTTGTGGCGTCCTCAACTATACCAAGGTTCTAGCTTTGCTAAGCATAGGGTCGCGGTTCCATCCATTTCTGAAAGGTCTTGGGGTCGTTTGCCATATTTGGTGTTGGGTCGCGTCACATGTTGGTGTGGTTCATATCACTTCTTGCTTGAATCAACCAAGCCATGCATGACCTTGGATTGTAATCATTACAATCCAAGGGACAACTTTTTCTCTCTCATGACACTTGGCAAAAAGGTTATATATATCATCAAAAGCAATGGACAAGATTCTTTTGTCTTTATTCAAAAGTCAATCTCATCCATCCAATTCAAATTCAAATGATTAGGATTGATGACATGGATGATCCTACATATCACATGCCACATGTCAATGCCCTATCATTAATTTGTCTTTTTCATTTGATGACTAGGATGATGACGTGGCAATTCACAAATTACATCATCATTACACATATACATATATATATATATATATATTATTTTCTTGTCCATTCTAATCTCTATTAGAACAAATATATTGAAACAACATTTTCAATATTTGCAGTTTGGCCCCAAAAGTTTTGGTAATTATATTTGACCTTAAAACTTTTCAAAATTATACTTTTGGCCCAAATACCAACATAGATGACTCTTAACACTTTAAAGCCATCAACCACATAATACAATCTACCGGTGAACTTATTCATAATACTTATTAGTGTGTGACCTTCTAGATTCATAATCGCATACCAATGAGGGACTTGATAAACCTCCTTATCTATTTCAGAAATGTCTCCGTCATTCACCGAAATACCCTCATGCTCATGAGTGACGCACTAGCAACGAACGTACCATGAGAATGTAAACGACAATGAAGATGACGTCTCTCATGAATCTATTTAACCATTGAGAATTAGCGTACAGTCTGATCCTTCTGTTACAAGTGCCCCGATTGGGAAAGAACCATGAAATGGTTAAGCCCACATCCAATACTATGTATAAATCTGAATCGGTGAAACGAAAGATGACTACCATGGAAGAACTCATTTCCATCACTTCATACTCGCCTTGGCCAAGGACTTGTTTGAAGTTGAAGCAATGGAGTCCTTCTAACTTGAAGGGTCTAGTTGGTCCACAAGCATCCAAAGTCCACCTTCTACTTGAAGACAAAAATGTGCTAGTATATCTTCAATGTATTAAGCTATATGTATGTGGTTTGTTTACAAAATAGCAAAGCTTGACCTATCAACTTGCCATGGCCGAAAATCACTAAGCTATGTGAAGAAGATGATCATTTTCTCTCTCCTATAGCCTTGGCCGAAAATGTGCATGTATGTGTGTTAGAGAGCTTGTCATCTTTTTATCAATTAATATATAAACTATCTCAAAAAGTGTAGCCAATCACAATTGCTAACTTTTCTTGATAATGCATGCACATCATAGGATCATAATCATTGCAATTAGATGGCAAAAGATCAATCTTCTCTCTCCTCCTTGCTATGGCCGAAAATCATAGTGGAAAGAGAGAGAATGTTATCATATTTTATATATTATTTAATCTTAATGATATAATATTGTCTTGCATGCATAGAGAACCAATCACAATTATTCTCTTTCTTGCTTGAATCAACCAAGCCATGCATGGCCTTGGATTGTAATCATTACAATCCAAGGGACAACTTTTTCTCTCTTATGACACTTGGCAAAAAAGGTTCTATCATCAAAAGCAATGGCAAGATTCTTTTGTCTTTATTTAAAAGTCAATTTCATCCATCCAATTCAAATTCAAATGACTAGGATTGATGACATGGACGATCCTACATCTCACATGCCACATGTCAATGTCCTATCATTAATTTGTCTTTTTCATTTGATGTCTAGGATGATGACATGGCAATTCACAAATTACATCATCATTACACATATACATATATAAACACTTTTATATATATATATATATATATATATATATATATATATATATATATATATATATATTATTTTTGCCCATTCTAATCTCTATTAGAATAAATATATTGAAACAACTTTTTTAATATTTGCAGTTTGGCCCCAAAAGTTTTGGTAATTATAATTTGACCCCAAAAAATTACACTTTTGGCCTAATTTCCAACATAGATGACTCTTAACACCTTAAAGCCACCAATCACATAATACAAGCTACCGGTGAACTTATTCATGATACTTATTAGTGTGTGACCTTCTAGATTCATAATTGCATACCGATGAGGAACCTGATAAACCTCCTTATCTATTTCGGAAATGTCTCCGTTATTCACCGAAATACCCTTATGCTCATGAGTGATGCACTAGCAACGAACGTACCATGAGAATGTAAACGACAATGAAGACGACGTCTCTCATGAATCTATTTAACCGTCGAGAATTAGCATGCAGTCCGCTCCTTCTGTTACAAGTGCCCCAATTGAGAAAAGACTATGAAATGGTTAAGCCAACATCTGATACTTTGTATAAATCTGAATCGGTGAAACGAGAGATGACTACCATGGAAAAACTCATTTCCATCACTTCATACTCGCTTTGGCCAAAGACTTGCTCGTTTACCAACCGATCGTAGATATCATAGTACGTCGCCTCGCGCCGGAGGTTAACCGATCCTATCTTGACAATTACCTGGCAGTTCATACCATAAGACTAAAACACGAAAGGTCGTAACCCACCTTATGGAAGATGGGTATTGTCCAGACGCGGTGTAATACCCGAGCCCGGAATGTGAAAATTCCTTGTTTATTATTTTTAAAATTTTATTTCCTTAAATTCTTTGTGAATTAATTGTTACTTTTTCGCTGTCGCAACGTGCATTGCATTTAGGGAACGATAGCTAGAGATCGGTTTCTAGTCCTCAACAAATAGTGAAACTAGTATTTAGATGACTTAAATTTTATATTTTAATTGTTGCTAGCTATAATTAATCTTTCCTTAGCTAAAATGGCTTTAAAATGCACAAAATAAGGCCCTTTGACCATGTTTTTAAGTGGTTTGACTAGGACTTTGACTATTTGACTTAGCCAACCTTTTAATAAGCTAAAACCAAGGAAAAAAAAAACAGCAGCTGAAACAGAGTGTCCAGGCCGTGAGCTCCAAGGGGAAAAAAAAAGCCTTTCAACCTTTCAATCATTCAATCTTCGCGTGAGATCGTGCGGGGTGATTTCCGAGGCAACTAGCGTTGTTTTCCTAGCGACTAGGAGTACCTGAGGTGAGGGATTCATGTTATTTGCGCATTTAAATGTTTAGTGTATCAACTTTGCAATTTTTAGATTTTATCCATAGATTGTTGTTTAAAGCGTTTTGATGCTTCTAGAATGTTCCTTGGAAATTGTAGAACATGTATTTATAGCTTTTTAACATATTCTGCTGTTAAATATTGAGATTGCAATTAAATTTATATGTTGAATAGTGTTTTATGAATAGTAAACTCTTGGAACGATGAAGTTGTTCCGTTATGCTGTCCGTTGATGTAGAATTGTGCTAGGTGTGCTAGAATGCCTAAATGCATGGTTTGTTTGGGTTGCGTAGTGGAAAAAATGGGAATTAAGCCTTGTTGAAAGTCGGGGTCGTTTAGGTCGACTTTAGCGTTTTCTCGTTTTGCTTGTTGGCATTGTTTTGGGAGGCCATGGAAGCACTTTTGGTGCAATTATGGCGTTGGTTGGGTGTTTGGTTAGTATAGTTGTAGTTCAAACGAGAAAGGAGAGAAATCGGGGCTTTGCGCGAGTTCTAGGGTAAAGTAAGGTTTCGGGGTCTTTAGACATGCCTTATGGTGACCTAGGAGGGTTGGCGAAGTCAGTTTCCAGAACTCATGGCTCGTTTGGAAATGGTAATGTTTTGATAGTTGGGGCCGATTTGTGTTTTTGTGTGTTTTCTTGACTTTATGCTTATAGAATGCTTAGAGTTGCTTGAAATACTTGTTTGAATTGATTTGGATTGAAATTCTTATCAATTGCTGCTATTGCGTGCGAGAGTAACCTACTTTATTATTCTCCCACGTGTGACTTTATCGCTTGTTTATCGCCTTGTATTGAGTCTTGCATTGCATAGTGTCTCGCGCGTGAGTGATGGGCCTCTCTGGGTAGCCTCGGGTTGCCAGTGTTGGTTGCTCTAGCTCCGCTGCTATTCCCTTTTCTCGCTTGGGTTGCCTCCCAGGGAGTTTTGGGTCGTAGGTTGATGGATACTTCCAGGGTATTCCAAACTGGTGTTATAAGGTGGTTTGGGCCGGCGCGTCGTCATCGAATTATTAAATGGAAGTTGCTCGTGAAAAGAGTACTGTATCCTTTGAATGAATGTTTATAGTCTTTAATGCTTGCCTTGTTATAATATTGACTTGTTTGTATCTTTAAATGATAATTGTATGCATTGCTTGGCTAATTGCATTGCATACTCCTCTCATCTCCGTCCTTGAGACCAATTGCCCTCGCTAAGCAATAGTTTTTGCTCATTCCTCTATATACTATGTTTTTACCGGAGTAGTTGAAGCAGACCCTCTTGAGGTAATTGAGGAAGAGGAACAGGTGGAGGTGTTCCCGTGATTGCACTTCTTTGCTTTGCTGGTGGTTGGTTGCCAGATTTTGTGCGAGCCTTGCTTGATATGTATATTGCTTGGATGTCGCTTAATTTTGAGGCTTGTAGCCTTGTATGTATTTTCTGGTTTGAGGCCTCTACGGTCTTATGTTGTATAAGTTGGAAGAATGTAATAGTTGTAAACTTATACCCTTGTGACTAGTAAGGAAATGCATGCTAATGGAGTTGATTAGTGGCATAAAAACTTGTGTAGTATGCATGGCATTTTGGTTTGGAAAGTTGGTTAATAAGAGAATGTATATTGTAAAGAAAGTCGGCTTGTTTTGATTATTTTATGGCTTTCGCAAGTATTATATTGATTTTAGGGTTTTTGGATCGTCCGCGGTACAGAGGAGACTCCGTCCATGTGTCAGGTCCGGGCTTGGCTTTTGCGGGGTCGGGTCGGGGCGTGACATCTTTAGGTGGTATCAGAGCATGATAGTCTTGCATGAGCCGGGATATGATTCTCGGTCTGTGGGGTAAAGGTCTAAAATGCTAAAGTGTTTATGTATGATTGCTAAGTAAAAAGAAAATGTTCTAGCATGACTTTATGAACTTGGAATGTTTATGTGTTTAAGTGAAATAGTTTGGCATGTCAATCTTGTGTTATGTGAATTGCGTGTTAGAATGTTTGATTGTTATTGACTTGAGTGTTATCTAATCTTATGTGTATATTTTTGTCTATAAACTGCTTTTAAATGTTGCCAGCTATTGTGAATTGCTACTATGCCGCCACGTCGTGGTACTCAAGGTATAGGATCAGATGAAGAGGCAGCAGAACAGGGTCAGCAGCCGTTGCCTGAGCAGTTTATGGCTACCATGACTACTGCAGTAGACCGGATTACACAGGTGCTGCATGAGCAGAGGCAGGACAGGAATAATCCCCAGGGAAATCAAGCTAATCCTGGTGGACAGGGGTATAGAGTTGAGAATAACCAGCTAGAGAAGTTTCTGAGGCATGAGCCGGGAAAGTTCTTCAGAGAGCCGGATGATGAGGCAGTCGAGAGATGGATTAACCGTGTCGAGAAAATTTTCACTGCTTTGAGGTACACTGATGAGGCAAGAATAGATTATGCGTCATTTTTATTTGAGGGTGATGCAGAGCAGTGGTGGAATACTGTCAGATTGAGGTGGGATTGTGAGAATGTACCACATTTGTGGGATGATTTTGTAAGTGAGTTCCGGGAAAAATATATTCCCGAGATGGCTATGGAAAGGCGGGATGATGAGTTTGTGGCCCTGAAGCAGGGAAACATGACTGTTGCACAGTACGAGGCTAGGTTTGTTAGCCTGTCGAGGTATATGCCCGAGTTGGTACGGCCGGCTAGGAGGATGATTCATAGGTTTGTCCGTGGGCTGAGAATGGACATACAGTTGCATTTGACTGGGCAGACATACACTACTTTTCCCAAGGCATTTCAGGCAGCCTCGAAGTTTGAGAAACGGAAGGCTGAGATGTTAGCTGAGAGCAGTCAGCCGAGTAAGAAGCAGTACTTGGGCCAGAGCAGCCAGAGTCAGCCGAGGCAGTATCAGACTTCTGCACAGGTTCCTCAGCAACGTCCGTATCAGCCACATCAGCAGATTCAGGCTAGGCCAGCTGTGACTAGACCCCAGCAGGGAGCTACAGTTCCTACTACTGCTAGAGCCCCAGCACCTACAGGAAACACTGCAGTAAGGCAAAATCAGCAGTGTAACTATTGTAATCGATCAGGGCATATTGAGGCTAACTGTTGGAGGAAGAGTAGTAAATGTACGGGTTGTGGCAGTGATGACCATAGGGTGATAGATTGCCCTAAGTATAACAATGTTCAGGGTCGTGGTGGAGGCCAAGGTGTTTAGAATAGGGCTGCAGGTGCACGTCCAGCACAGAGAGTTCAGGCTAGGGTCTTTGCACTAGATGCGGAGGAGCTGCCCGATACTACAGCTATTGTGGAAGGTACCTTTCTTCTCAATACTCAGCCAGTTAAAGTTTTGATTGATCCCGGAGCTACACATTCGTTTATAACTCCTGCATGTGCACGATCTGTGAATGTTTGCATTGATAAATTGCCTCATGAAGTTGAAGTTAGTACGCCTTTGGGTGCAAAATTTGTTACTGAGTCTATTTGCAAATCTTGTGATATATGCATTGAGAACCGTAAATTTCCTGCTGATTTAATTATATTGCCATTCCGTGACTTTGAAATCATTTTGGGAATAGACTGGTTGGGGAAGTATTATGCTCAGTTGGATTGTAGAACAAAGATTGTTTATCTTCAGGTTCCTGATCTACCGGTACTAGAGATTGTTGGGAACTGCAGGGCTGCCCGAATTCCACTTTTATCAGCGATCAAGACTTCTAAGTTGTTGAATAGGGGTTGTGAAGCTTACTTAGCCTATTTGATCAATCAGCCTACTGATAAGTTGAGTTTGAATGAGGTTCCGATTGTTAGAGACTTCCCTGGTGTATTTCCCGAGGAATTACCGGGTTTACCACTGGATAGGGAGATTGAGTTCGTGATTGATCTTGTGCCAGGCACTGCGCCAATTTCTAGGAGTCCTTATAGAATGGCATCGGCTGAACTTCAGGAGTTAAAAATTCAGCTTCAGAACTTGCTTGAGAAAGGGTTTATACAACCTAGTTTTTCACCGTCGGGTGCACCTGTGTTGTTTGTGAGAAAGAAAGACGGCACGCTACGGTTATGCATTGATTACAGGGGACTTAATCAAGTCACGATTAAGAACAAATACCCCTTGCCGTTGATTGAAGAATTGTTTGACCAGTTGCAGGGTGCGAGTGTTTACTCCAAATTTGACTTGAGACAGGGTTACTATCAACTTAGGATTCGGAGTGACGATATACCGAAGACGGCTTTCAGGACTAGATATGGCCACTATGAATTTGTTGTGTTGGCATTTGGATTGACGAATGCACCAGCCGCATTCATGGACTTGATGCAGAGGGTTTTCCGACCTTACCTTGATCAGTTTGTCGTGATCTTTATTGACGACATTTTAGTGTATTCGAAGAACGAGGCTGAACATGAGCAACACTTGAAGATTGTGCTTCAGACTTTGCAGGAAAACAAGCTTTTTGATAAATTCAGCAAGTGCGAGTTCTGGTTGAATCAGATATCTTTTCTAGGCCATATCATTTCAGACCGAGGAATTTCAGTGGACCCAGCTAAGATTGAAGTTGTTTCATCTTGGAAGAGACCTGAGACGGTGTCAAAGATTCGGAGTTTTCTTGGATTGGCAGGTTACTACCGGAGATTTGTTAAAGACTTTTCCAAAATTTCTGGGCCTTTGAGCCAGTTGACTCGGAAGAAAGTTGCTTACAACTGGGATGCCAAGTGTGAATCCAGTTTCCAAGAATTGAAGAAGAGACTAACTACAGCTCCTATACTAGCTTTACCTGAGGGAACAGAGAACTTCGTTGTCTATAGTGATGCATCTAAAGAAGGTTTGGGCTGTGTTTTAATGCAGAATGGTAAGGTGATTGCCTATGCTTCCAGGAAGTTGAAACCTTATGAAGTCAATTACCTTACACATGATCTTGAGTTAGCTGCAGTTGTGTTTGCTCTGAAGAAGTGGTGTCACTACTTGTGGGGTTGCAGATTTGAAATTTTTACTGACCACAAGAGTCTCAAGTATTTGTTTTCACAGAAGGATCTGAATATGAAGCAGCGGAGATGGCTAGAGCTATTGGGTGGTTACAACTGTTCTATTAACTACGTGCCAGGTAAGGCAAATGTTGTTGCTGATGCTTTGAGCCGAAAGGCTACTATTGCAAGCTTGATTATCAAGGATTGAGAGAATTTGGAAGAAATTTGTTCATGGAAGCCAGAAGCTACTGAGGTAGGGATTCGATTTGCTAGTTTGCAGATTCAGTCCGGGTTGCTAGCACAGATCAGAGAGGCTCAGAAGACTGATCCTCACATCTTGAAGATCCAAGAAAAAACAAAAAGTGGAGAGTCGGAGTTTAATTTACATGCAGACGGCATCTTCAGATTCAGGGATAGCGTATGTGTTCCTGATGATCCGACTTTGAAGAATGAGATCCTGTCCGAGGCATATAATTCGAGGTATACGATTCACCCGAGCAGTACAAAAATGTATAGAGATTTGAAACAACACTTCTGGTGGAACAATATGAAGAGGGAGATTGCTGGGTATGTATCCAGATGTTTGACTTGTCAGAGGGTTAAAGTTGAGCATCAGAGGCCAGCCGGACTTCTACAGCTGTTGTCGATTCCGCAATGGAAGTGGGTACATATAACAATGGACCTTGTGACCGATCTTCCTAGATCTCCGAGAGGATGTGATTCTGTTTGGGTTGTTGTGGACCGCTTGACTAAAGTTACACATTTTATTCCCGTGAACAAACATGATAACCTTGATAAGCTAGCTGAGCTTTATGTTGCTAATATTGTAAGATTGCATGGTGTGCCACAGAGTATAGTGTCAGATAGGGATCCCAGATTCAGATCTCGTTTTTGGCAGAAGTTGCAAGAGGCCATGGGAACTAAGTTGAGCTTCAGTACTGCATATCATCCGCAAACTGATGGCCAGTCTGAGAGAACAATCAGGATCTTGGAAGACATGCTTCGGGCATGTGTGTTAGACTTTGGGAAGAACTAGGAGAAGTTTTTGCCTTTAGCGGAGTTCACCTACAACAATAGTTATCAATCTACTATAGGTATGGCTCCCTACGAGGCGTTGTATGGTCGTAAATGCAGATCCCCGTTATATTGGGAAGAGGTTGGAGAGATGAGAACAGTTGATCCAACTGTGTTACCTGAGATGATTAAGATGGTAGATAATGTTCACCTTATTCGCCAGCGTATGCTTACAGCTCAGAGTCGTCAGAAGAGTTATGCGGATAAGCACCGTCGGGATCTTGAGTTTGATTTGGGAGATTGGGTGTTTCTTAAGATTTCTCCACGGAAGGGATTGATTCAGCACGGTAAGAGCAGGAAACTTAGTCCCAGGTATGTCGGTTCGTATGAGATCACCGAAAAGGTAGGTCCTTTAGCTTATCGGTTAGCTTTGCCTCCGAGCTTGTCGAGACTGCACGATGTGTTCCACGTGTCTATGTTGAAGAAATACCATCCAGACCCTTCACATGTACTTGAACCAGAGCCTTTGCAGATTGAAGAGAAGTTGTCTTATGAAGAGAAACCAATTCGAATTGTGGATCGGAAAGTTCAGGAGCTTCGCAGAAAGAGTATTCCGTTAGTAAAGGTTATGTGGAATCATCATGGGTTTGAGGAAGCAACTTGGGAAAGAGAGGACTAGGTTCGGGATCAGTATCCGGAGTTGTTTGTTGACCAGGTAGGAATTGCGTGGGTGCAATTGTTTTAAGGGGGAGAGGGTGTAACACCCGAGCCCGGAATGTGAAAATTCCTTGTTTATTATTTTTAAAATTTTATTTCCTTAAATTATTTGTGAATTAATTGTTACTTTCTCACTGTCGCAACGTGCATTGCATTTAGGGAGCGATAGCTAGAGATCGGTTTCTAGTCCTCAGCAAATAGTAAAACTAGTATTTAGATGACTTAAATTTTATATTTTAATTGTTGCTATCTATAATTAATCTTTCCTTAGCTAAAATGGCTTTAAAATGCACAAAATAAGGCCCTTTGACCAAGTTTTTAAGTGGTTTGACTAGGACTTTGACTATTTGACTTAGCCAACCTTTTAATAAGCTAAAACCAAGGAAAAAAAAACAGCAGCTGAAACAGAGAGTCCAGGCCGTGAGCTCCAAGGGAAAAAAAAACCTTTCAACCTTTCAATCGTTCAATCTTCGCGTGAGCTCGTGCGGGGTGATTTCCGAGGCAACTAGCGTTGTTTTCCTAGCGACTAGGAGTACCTGAGGTGAGGGATTCATGTTATTTGCGCATTTAAATGTTTAGTGTATCAACTTTGCAATTTTTAGATTTTATCCGTAGATTGTTGTTTAAAGCGTTTTGATGCTTCTAGAATGTTCCTTGGCAATTGTAGAACATGTATTTATAGCTTTTTAACATATTCTGTGGTTAAATGTTGAGATTGCAATTAAATTTAGATGTTGAATAGTATTTTGTGAATAGTAAACCCTTGGAACGATGAGGTTGTTCCGTTATGCTGTCCGTTGATGTAGAATTGTGCTAGGTGTGCTAGAATTCCTAAATGCATGGTTTGTTTGGGTTGCATAGTGGAAAAAATGGGAATTAAGCCTTGTTGAAAGTCGGGGTCGTTTAGGTCGACTTTAGCGTTTTCTCGTTTTGCGTGTTGGCATTGTTTCGAGAGGCCATGGAAGCACTTTTGGTGCAATTATGGCGTTGGTTGGGTGTTTGGTTGGTATAGTTGTAGTTCAAACAAGAAAGGGGAGAAATCGGGGCTTTGCGCGAGTTCTAGGGTAAAGTAAGGTTTCGGGGTCTTTAGACGTGCCTTATGGTGACCTAGGAGGGTTGGCGAAGTCGGTTTCCAGAACTCATGGCTCGTTTGGAAATGGTAGTGTTTTGATAGTTGGGGCCGATTTGTGTTTTTGTGTGTTTTCTTGACTTTATGCTTATAGAATGCTTAGAGTTGCTTGAAATACTTGTTTGAATTGATTTGGATTGAAATGCTTATCAATTGCTGCTATTGCGTACGAGAGTAATCTACTTTATTATTCTCCGACCTCTCACTTTATCGCTTGTTTATCGCCTTGTATCGAGTCTTGCATTGCATAGTGTCTCGCGCGTGAGTGATGGGCCTCTCTAGGTAACCTCGGGTTGCCAGTGTTGGTTGCTCTAGCTCCGCTGCTATTCCCTTTTCTCGCTTGGGTTGCCTCCCAGGGAGTTTTGGGTCGTAGGTTGATGGATACTTCCGGGGTATTCCAAACTGGTGTTATAAGGTGGTTTGGGCCGGCGCGTCGTCATCGAATTATTAAATGGAAGTTGCTCGTGAAAAGAGTACCGTATCCTTTGAATGAATGTTTATAGTCTTTAATGCTTGCCTTGTTATAATATTGACTTGTTTGTATCTTTAAATGATAATTGTATGCATTGCTTGGCTAATTGCATTGCATACTCCTCTCATCTCCGTCCTTGAGACCAATTGCCCTCGCTGAGCAATAGTTTTTGCTCATTCCTCTCTATACTATGTTTTTACAGGAGTAGTTGAAGTAGACCCTCTTGAGGTAATTGAGGAGGAGGAACAGGTGGAGGTGTTCCCGTGATTGCACTTCTTTGCTTTGTTGGTGGTTGGTTGCCAGATTTTGTGCAAGCCTTGCTTGATATGTATATTGCTTGGATGTCGCTTAATTTTGAGGCTTGTAGCCTTGTATGTATTTTCTAGTTTGAGGCCTCTACGGTCTTATGTTGTATAAGTTGGAAGAATGTAATAGTTGTAAACTTATACCCTTGTGACTAGTAAGGAAATGCATGCTAATGGAGTTGATTAGTGGCATAAAAACTTGTGTAGTATGCATGGCATTTTGGTTTGGAAAGTTGGTTAATAAGAGAATGTATATTGTAAAGAAAGTCGGCTTGTTTTGATTATTTTATGGCTTTCGCAAGTATTATATTGATTTTAGGGTTTTTGGATCGTCCGCGATACAGAGGAGACTCCGTCCGTGTGTCAGGTCCGGGCTTGGCTTTTGCGGGGTTGGGTCGGGGCGTGACACGCAGTATTTAGCCCCTGATATAACCGGCAACCGTAATCTCTCAAGTCTGAGGATTAATTTGCACAATTCTCAACTAAATAGTAAACTATTAACATGAAATCATGCAGTTCACTATTTATTGTCACGTTCAATGATTCGTACACAGACGATCACTCATATTTTTATTAGTCCACATCATCATGCTGTTCTGGCATTTCGCACGCCATCCTTTATCATTAACATCACTATGTTAATCAAAGGTAATAACATATGATAACCCGTACTCGATTATTCTAGTCCCGGTTGAACAATCCAAAGGGCTATGAATCGATTCTCAATGCTTATCATATCGAAGAGAAAGTACGAAATATCCTAAACCCTTTTAGAACATTTCTCTTCTCGAATAAACATTAGGGACATATTCACATCGAAGCGGATAATATGAATATCCTACAAATCATATAGTGTATAAAACACATAAATATATTCTCATTAAACCCTAATAAGGTCATCTCAAACTTTAGCATTAGGGCATATCCCCAATAGCTCATGCTCCGATTCAGTCTTAGGATATACCAAGATATCGTCAATAAATATTACCACGAACTGGTCCAAGTATGGTTGAAAGACTCGATGCATAAGATCGATGAATGTTGCCGGTGCGTTAGTTAGTCCAAATGGAATAACTACAAATTCATAATGCCCGTACTAAGTCCTGAAAGCAGACACTTGAACATCCTCTGTACGGATCCGAAGCTGATAATACCCCTGCCTCAAGTCAAACTTAGAGTAGACTTTGGCTCCCTGAAGTTGATCAAACAACTCGTCAATTAGTAGCAAAGGATACTTGTTCTTGATGGTCACTTGATTCAAACCACGAGAGTCGATATATAATCTCAAGGTACCATCCTTCTTCTTCACAAATAAAACAGGTGCTCCCCACGATGAAGAACTCTGTTGAATAAAACCCTTCTCTAATAACTCCTGCAATTGAGTTTTCAGCTCTTTAAGTTCAGCTGGTGCCATCCGGTACGCTGATTTAGAAATAAGTTGAGTACCGGGAATTAGATTAATCACAAACTCAATATCTCTCTCTGGCGGCAATCCTGGCAACTCCTCGGGAAATACATTGGGATATTCCCAAATTATCAGAACTTCCTACAGCTTTAGCTTATCAAATGGCTTGTTGATCAAATAAGCTAGATAACCTGAACTCCCCTTACTAACCAGCTTAATAGCTTTAACTAATGAGATAATGAAACTCGTCTTAGCATCCCAGTTTCCCGCTACCTCGACCATTGGCTATTCTGGCAATCGAAACTATACTACCTTTGTTCTACAGTTTAACTGAGCATCATACTTGGCAAGCCAATCCATACCCAAGATAACATCATACCCTCGGATAGGAAATAAGATAAGGTCCGAAGAAAAATCCTGACCCTTAACATGTATTTTACAATCCTTACCTTTGTTTTTGGAAATAAAATTCACTAAATCATCCAAAAAAAAGGTTGCACATTAACACGTTGCACACAAGTAGGTGTAATGAAAGAATGCGTAGCACCAGTATTAATCAATACTTTAACAAGTTGATTGAGTATAAGGAAGTTACCTTCCACGACTGCTGTTGCCTCAGGTATCTCCTCCAAGTCTATTACGTAGGCCCTAGCCTGAACCCGCTGCTGCTGAGGTGTACCACCCGCAGGTTTGTCACGCCCCAACTCAACCCCACTTACAATCAATCAGGACGCAACAGAATTTCAGTATTATAACGTTTGTAACACGGACATCAAGGCTCTAATCTAACCATTTATATAACATAACACAACCAACTCCAAGTTCAGCAACAACTCCAACATCCATTCAACTAGTACAAAGCCATTCATTTAACATCCATACGACATTCAAACATAAGTCATAAGCCTCTGTTTCAACAACATACCACAAGACTATACATTTGCAAAATAGATTATAAAGTAGTCTAGCAACCTAATCATATTCAAAAGGAAGACTACTAAACTAGTATTATATAATCCATTATCTTTGAGTAAGTTATACAATACAACATACTATAAAAGCTAAGACAAAAACACAGAGCACTTCAACATAACTCATGGATAAGACTCCTCCACAGAAGGCACATACTCAGCTTCCCGAGGGACGTACCCAAAGTCTGGCTCAGTTACACCTAATGACAATAAACGAATGAGGGTGAGCTTATATATAACAAAGCTCAGTGAGGATTCGAAAGACCTTTTGAAAACACTTACTTTATCCCTTGGGAATCATCCTATGAGCAATAATAACAACAAATTTCATTAACATCAACATTTCAATTCAACCACATAAATAGCCGATCAATTGTGAAAGGATACTCTAGTTGATGTAGCTTCATATGCCATCACGATCACAATTAACCCCATACGCCCATTGATACACTCCGGAAGTACCCGATTCTAGACCCACATTCCATGGCATCTCTGCTCATGCGAGATAGGAGATAGCACATGACAATCATGCCGTTATCAACCCAACAGCTCGATACTACTAGAGAGGTGGCACACACTATCATGACTCACAACAATAATATTAAACATTTCATTTTCTAAGATGACAACAAAGTAGGTTGTTTTCCAGTACAACAAAAATCATCAATCAGTTAACAATATTCAAAATAACATAACATCAATTAAACAACTAAGTTAGATGACAAAGTAGGCCACCCAACATAACATACATTTGAACATGCATTCAATCCCGAGCCTAATCAACAACAACCCAAGAATCAACTACTCAAACACTACCCAAACAACCAAAGACAACATTTCAACATTTTAAAGTAAGACCACACCAACTTCTAAAAGTCATATCTTACAATCTACTAATCAAACAACCCCCAAACCTTTTCCTATCACTCCACCACATGTGTAACTACATTAACCACCTCAGAAACCAACCATAAACCATCCAAAACAAGCCCAACAACCCTAATTTTGCAATGCACCATGGCTGAATTTTCCAGACTTTTGCCACGATATCCAAATCAAAAATTCGGCATTACAACATTACTACACCATAATTAAAAGACTTTTAGAAGCAACAACCAATCAATTTCAACTACTACAACAACAATTATTCAACAATGAACCAATAAATTAATTTTAATACCCGAAAATTAGAAATACATGCTACAACCGTTCAAAATAACTATAAATATATATAAACGATCCTTGGCAACTACTGAGATATAATCTAAAGGCAATTTAACAAAACATTAGATAAAAATGTAAATATAGAAATTTGACATAAAAAAGCATTTCTAGATCTATAATTTTTTTCTCACCTTTGATGTCAAATGATGTTAGAAAGATGTAGAATGGATGCCCAACAAGTGAAATCTAGCTTTGGATGAAGAGATTTGGACTTCAAATGAGTTTCCTAAAGAAAAATTGCTTTGAAAAATAGTTGAAAATGGCTTTTTTTCTCCCTAAGGAGTTTCAGCCATGTGTGTGTGTTTTTTTTGTTTTGAGTTTCGCCTAAGTGTATTGTATATGCATAATAGGTATATGATATATTTATATGCATAGTCAACATAATAAACTAAGGTCAAAGTTGAAACACTTAGTCATTTTTAGTTGTTTTTAGTCTATATATATATATATATATAACACTTATACTATTTAAGTAGTTTATTTTTTTAGTTGACAACAATAGATCCATACATATACATGCATAGAGCTATAAAACTCAATCTTTTGCAAAAGGTGTAAAATCCTTTTAAATTCCTAATTCATTTTATTCAAACATGGGTCCATTAATATCCGAGGACTAGGTTTTCAAACACTTAAAATGAAAGTCATTAGCCAACATAAGCTATCATGTGATAACATAATCATAAGTTGGATTCAAAATTGGAAAAGTTGTGCATGAACACCTTAATATAGCCGAAACATACATTGGCTATCAACAAAAATTTTCCAAGTTTTGCAACAAAGATCAACATGCTAACTTTATATTATGTTCATTGATTATCAACACAAGCTATATATATCAACTATACATATACAAAAGGAGGTTCATAGGTATACCTCTCTAGTAGATCACTTTGGAGGTGATGAAGTTGAATGACAAGCTTTTGAATCCTTCTACCTTGAAGGCCCTAGTTAGTCCACCAAGCATCCAAAGTTCTACCCCACCTTGAAGACAGAATGTGCTAGTATATCTTCAATGTATGAAGCTTTGTATATGTGGTTATAGAACAAAGGCAAAAAGCTTCATGTATATCTAGCTATGGCCGAAAGTTCTTGTTCAAAAGAAGAAGATGAAGTTCTCTCTCTTCTCTCTTGCCTTAGCCGAAATTTTATGTGTAAATATGTGAAGTTATCACATGAAGAAAGAGAGTATTATCATCTAATATAAGCTAATAACATATTAAGTGACCAATCACTATTGTCACCTTTTTATGACAAGCCATGCAAACCATTAGATTTCAATCATTAGCATTAGATGATAAAAGATAATCATCTTCTTTCTCCTCCATGGCTTGGCCGAAAATGCAAGTGGGTGGAGAGAGAAGGTTGTCATCTTTTAGTATATATATAGATCATACTCATATAAATAAATATATATATATATATATATATATATATATATATATATATATAATGTTACTTTAATAGATAGCCAATCAAAATTGCTTACTTCTAAAGTAAAAGCCATGCAAATCCTAAGGTTGTAATCATTGCAATCCAAAGGTAACTTTTATTCTCTCTCTTGACACTTGGCAAAAAGCTTTTATCTTCAAAAGTAAAGGCTTGGATTTATTTGTCTTTATTCAAGACTCAATCCTAGCCATCTAATTCAAATTCAAATGACTAGGATTGATGACATGTACAATCCTAGTCATCAATCTCTACATGCATATGCCACATGTAATTATCTAGTCATTAATTTGCAATTCATCTTTTGACAACTAAGATGATGATGTGGCATTTCTCAAATTACATCACCATAATATATATATATATATATATATATATATATATATAATATAAACTCCTTTATATATATTATTGTGATCAATTGTGTGTATAAAAATCGGTATTAAACGACCAAGTTAAAATACCCGCAAGTGCACAGATCTTCGTAGTGTAGTATGCTTAGAGTGCAGAATCATACCATAGGGAATGTGAAACTCCACTTTTCTATCTTATCTCGATTTGCGTGCTTTACCTCATTTTGTGTGAATTGACCTGTTTATGTGCTATATGACTTAGAATGTGTTAAATATGTGATTAATACTCCTAATACGTGCTATGTGTGCATTCATGAAATTTTGGTGATATAATTTGAGAAATGCCACATCATCATCTTAGTTGTCAAAAGATGAATTGCAAATTAATGACTAGATAATTATATATATATATATATATATATATATATAAACTCCTTTATATATATTATTGTGATCAATTGTGTGCATAAAAATCGGTATTAAACGACCAAGTTAAAATACCCGCAAGTGCACAGATCTTCGTAGTGTAGTATGCTTAGAGTGCAGAATCATACCATAGGGAATGTGAAACTCCACTTTTCTATCTTATCTCGATTTGCGTGCTTTACCTC
Source organism: Ehretia macrophylla (assembly GCA_037974665.1). Lineage (NCBI taxonomy): Eukaryota > Viridiplantae > Streptophyta > Magnoliopsida > Boraginales > Ehretiaceae > Ehretia > Ehretia macrophylla. The sequence goes on along the minus strand of CM075776.1, from coordinate 60,764,032 downwards.
GTTTTGTGTGAATTGACCTGTTTATGTGCTATATGACTTAGAATGTGTTAAATATGTGATTAATACTCCTAATAAGTGCTATGTGTGTATTCATGAAATTTTCATCAAAATCGGCATCTGAAATTTTATCGTTGATTTTTGTGAATAATATTTTAAAAGCACATTCGCTAAAATTTTGACACGGGTGTTTTTAGGGTTTGAAAACCTATTCCTCTATTATTAATAGACACATGTTTGATAAAAATTGATTCTGAAATGGAATAGGAATTTAAATAGATTTTACGGGCGAAAAAGTACGTTTTAAAGCTAAAATAGTGATTTTTGCTCAAAACGATTCTTGTGTTGACTTTCATTGTCCTAGTATATATTAAATACAAATTATATTTCATTTTAAATATTTATAAGATGACACAATTGAAAAATGTCTTTAAAAGACATTTGAAAACAAATAAATATAACTTTTCACATTCTTTTCCAAAAACCGAGTTTTTACCCAAGCGGGTGTATGAGTATGCATGTGAAATGTTGTCACCTACTCTTAAAGTACAAAATATAGTATTTTTTTACTCGAGCAAGCAAAATAGTAAAAAAAAAAACTACTTAAAAGATTAAAAACATTAATTAAAAGACTAGAAAATCAACTTTGACTTTTAATATTTTTGTTGACTTTGAGTTTATATCATCAACACACATTAAAACAAGCCAAAAACATCCCAAAAACACACACAAAAACGTGAGTTCAAGGAGGAGGAGGAATAAGGCATTTTCAAGGCTTTTCAAAGTATTTTTCTCATAGATTTTGCAATTCAAGTCCAAATCACTTCATTCAAAGCTTGATTTTGCTTGTTGGGCATCCATTCTACATCTCTCTTGCATCAAAACACATCAAAGGTGAGAGAAAAATTCTAGATCTCAAAATGTCATTTTTATGTTTTTGCATATAATTGAATTTTGAACCGTTAGAATGTTAATTTGAAGTTATATTATTGCTCAGTGCATGCTAAGGATCGATTATATGTATTCTTATGAGATTTGAACCGTTGTAGCATAAATTTTTATTTTTGGGTATTTAAAGTTGATAGTTTGGCCAATTGTTGAATATTTTGAGTTGTAGTGGTTGGAATCGATTGCCATAGATTTCTAAAAGTTTGTTAAATACGGGGTAGTGCCGTTGTAATGCCAAAATTTTGATTGTGATGTCGGTGTGAAAGTCCGAAAATTTCAGCCAAGGTGCATTAGGGTTTTAGGGTTGTTGGGCTTGATTTGGATGGATTATGGTTGGTTTCCTAGAGGGCTAATATTGTTGATTGAGTGGGTGAGTGATAGAAACTGGTTTGGAGTTGTTTGGATTAGTAGAATGTAAGTTATGATTATTAGAAGATTAGGTTGTCTTTCTTTAAAATGTTGTTACATGCCTTTAGATGATCGGGTGGTGTTTGAGTGATTGAATTGTGAGTTGTTGATGGTTAGACTAGGGTTTGGTTGTGCGTTTAATGTCTGTTGAGTTGGATGGCCTACTTTGTCATCTAACTTAATTGTTTCATGATTATATAGTTGTTGATTGTTAAATGTTGTTTAATTGATTGTTAAAATACGGATTGATTGATTATTGATTATTGATTGTTGTTACAAAACCGTGAGGAGCACGCTCGGGGTTAATCCGGGGTGTTACATTGTTAATTGATTGTTATTGTTTTTTTATGAGTCGAGGGTCGGACAGCCAATGTTGTTGACTTCTCGAATTGTTATTGTTATTGTTATTATGAGTCGAGAGTCGGGCAGCCAATGTTGTTGACTTCTCGAATTGTTATTGTTATTGTTATTATGAGTCGAGAGTCGGGCAACCAATGTTGTTGACTTCTCGAATTGTTATTGTTATTATGAGTCGAGAGTCGGGCAGCCAATGTTGTTGACTTCTCGAATTGTTATTGTTATTGTTATTGTTATTATGAGTCGAAGTCGGGCAACCAATGTTGTTGACTTCTCAAATTGAGTCCTATTGTTGTGAGCTTTGATAATGTTGTGTCACCTCAGGAGGCATCCTGGGCCGGGCACAGTTATCATGGCTAATCCCTATCTCGCATGAGCGGAGAGGCCATGGGGTGTGGGTCTAGGTCAAGGTACCTCAGGTTTGTGTCATTGAGTTTGGAGGAGTTATTGAGCATAGAATTGGTGTATGGAGCTTCATCAGCAAATGTATCGTATCCTTATTGTGTGTTTACGGTTATTACTATTGTTGCATTTATAATGATTATTGACGTTCATTGTGTGTTTACTGTTCAAAGGATGATTTCCAAGGAGTATAGTAAATACTGTTACAGATCTATCGGATCCTCACTGGGCTTGTTTTATATAAGCTCACTCTCAATTATTGCATGCATGCAGGTGTTACTGAGCCTGACTTCGGGAACGTGCCTCTTGAAGAGGGAAATGTGCCTATCATGGATGAGTCTTATGTGCAGGAGTCTTTGCCATGAGATTGTTTGTAATTGATGTATTATGATGTATTATAAACTTACTTTAACTTAAAGACTTATGTATGATGGTTTAGTAGTCTTTCTTTTGATCATGTTTAGATTACTAAGTTGGTTTATAATCTATTTTGAAATGTATGTATAGTCTATGTATGAAGTTAGAACGGAGGTGTATAACGATGAACGGATTGTTGAAGGAATGATAATTGTGTAATGTGGTTATGTGGTATGTTGTTAACTTATTTGAGGGGTTGATTGTTGTATGCTGGTGGAGTTTGGTTGTATGGTTCTGTAGAGGTTGGTTTAGAGCCTCGGTGTCCTAATTACTGTCGTTATACTGCCGAAATTCCGTTGCGTCCTGACTGATCGTAGGAGGGGTCGAGTTGGGAAGTAGTGTGAAAGTGTTTAAAATGCTTAAGTGATAGGTTTAAAATCGGAGTGTAAATTATACTACAATTAACTAAGTTATCTAAGTTAAACTAACTAAGTATGAATACGAGGGGTAGTGATCTAGGGGTTAGAATATGTAAATGAGGCAATCTAATATAGGCTTGGTATCAAAGTTATCCAATTCTGTAAGGGCTTAAGCTACAGGCATACACCCGGTTAAGCTAAACGCTATAGACCTAGTTAATCTACTTAGCTTATTTTAACCAAGTACAACAAGGCAAACTAAACTAAGGAATTAACCTTCAGGTAGAAACTATGGTACAACCTATAGTTTCATGGAGTCTATGGTACAACCTATAAACTCATGATTAAAACATTTATATGGCACTAAAGTAACGCAATCATAACATTAACTACAAGTATAACATTATGATACAAAAGTAAAGCATTCATAATATCTACTTTAAAGCATTATGTATGAATAATGAATTATAACAAGCCATACATTGCAATATGAATTGAATAAGCCAAATCCGAGACCATATATTAAAATACTATCATTTACAATATTCACCCCTAGATATCAATCTACTCAGACATAATTGAATACGAGTTATGTAAATAAGAGTGAGTCAAGAAAGGCTCCCCCGTATTGATGAACGTGTATTTCTGATCCCTGAAAATTGAGCAGAGGTCTGACGCAAAGTAGCTATTTGGGCGGAGCTAATTTCCCCCGAATAAGAGCTTGCCTATTAAAAGCTATTCGGACAGAACCTCTCCCGGATAATAACTACTCGGGTCGAACTTTCCCTTTTTAGTAGCTATTCGGGCAAAAATTTCCCCAAGCAAGAACCACTAAAGAGGGATTTCCCTCGTATCCTACTAATTAACTACGACTAAAAACTAATTAGAATTAACTCAAAAATTGATTAAAAATAACCAAAATCCAAAATAAATTAATAAATTCAGAGGGAGGGAGGGGGCTATTTATAGACAAAATTTCAGAGGCGCGCTCGAGCGCCAATTTGGCTCGCTCGAGAGTGCCTGGTTTCCCTCCAATCAACGCGAGCCACGTTAGCATTCCGGAAGATTCCGCGATGGGCGCTTGAATGACAGTTTGGAGCGCTCAAGCGCCATTCTGCTCCATCATTGACTTTGCGACACGTGTTTTCTTCCAGAACATGGTGGAATAATCTACATAGGGCGCTCGAGCGCCCTTCTGTTGACTTTATGCGCTGGAATTTTGACTTTTGACCGGGCTTTGACTGAGCACTGACCGAGACATTTTCGAGCTATTTTCAGCATTCCGAGTCTGATTATGCGCTAATTTCGGCCAAATTCCGACTCTAAGGACTCTATTATTCCATCGTTCCGCATGTTTCTCAAGTGTTCACTTTTTTGACTTGCATTTTGGATCGTTTTGAGTCTGAACATTCACTTTCTGGTATTCTCCTACATCGCATCAAAAGTATCAAAGTATTTGCAATATTTCCCAAGTTAAGATGCAAATATAGTACAAATACCAAGGTTTGAGTTTTGCAAATACAGTCACATCAACATCTCCAAACCTAAACCTTGCTTGCCCTCAAGCAAGACTGTCTTTAAAATAGATGTGAAAGTGAAATTTTGCATAATTTTTACAAGTCAAAACATATCAAATAATCTATCATATCTTTTTGTCAAACATTTTTCAAGTATGAAACATGAGAAATGCAATCTACTATCTTAAACCTATTCAGCAGTTGATGACAAACATGATAAGAGAACCCTGTACATAGTTTTCACAAAAAGGCACTCTTATTGGAAATCAACTATTGATTGCTCCGGAGTACATATTTAGAACACTAAGCAGATTAAGTTCATTCAATACTCAACTTTTAAGTTATGCAAACAGATCGGACTTTGATATTCTCACCTACATTTGGAATCAAACTCTTGATCATGCCTTAAACCTTTAACATTTTCCAAAAATATAAAAGTACAACTAATAATATCTCTATATAGTGTTCAGTTTCCTTTGTTTTCTGGATATCCCATGTAGCGAGCTTTAAGGCCAACAATCCCCCACCATTATGACTATGGTTGCCAGGTTTCAAAGGGACCCCTACGTGCCTTAATCACCCGAGATATCAGGCTCGAAACCTTACACTATAGCACATATCCCAAATTACAATGTCTAGGATAGCGGTTCTTAGAGATTTACAATATATTTACACTAAAAATTTTATTTCAACAGTAAAGGTATGTACAACTTTTTCTCTTTTTCTTTTTTTTGCATTGTTTTCTTTGTTTTTTTTTTGCTTTTTTTGTTTTTTTTTTTTCAGAGTGTACATACAGACAGAGTAACATAATATGTACAGACATGGCAAAAGGGTTCAGGTTTCAATCACAAGAAGTTCTTATAACAAACGATAATTTTATCTCAGTTCTTTCATAATCACATAGCTATCAATCGAAGAAAGGAAGAACAACAAGGTTTACTCATGAATACTGTACCCCAAAGTTTTTCTTACAGAGTTTTCTCAGAGCTTTTCACAATACATAGCTAACAAGACAGGTTCTCAAATAATCTAAATCATCTCCTTTTAAACAAGTAAGGTAGCAAACTACTCTTCTCATGAACAAAAATGGTGTATTTCTTGCATATTTTGAAAAAACAGTTCATGAAATGTATGCACCCCCACACTGAAACTTTGCTTGTCCTCAAGCAAATAGCAATGTAAGATAGTGAGAGTGTAATATGCAAGTAATAACATAATGACAAATGCTACATCCCCAAACCTATGGCTTGCTTACTCTTCAACGCATGTTGATCAGGTATAAAGGGAAATGTAGTAAGGATAGATATCACCTGATGTGAAGTATTTCTATGTTGATGTCAAAGCTTTTCTACTAACTTTTGCCAAAAGATGTATCATTCTGCAATTAAAGATTAGTAGACAAAACATTTTACAGATTATTAACAACACAACAAAAATAATAGTTAATCTATACAAAATAGTATAAGGGAGGGGGGTCAAAAAGAATTTATGGTCAAAGAGACTAACTAATACATAAAGCAAATAAATAAACTACCCAGACCATTTAGACTCTTTTTTTTTTTTTATAATTCAGTGAACATTTATTGAAATCCAAAGGAGATGGTACAAGTACATGGATGTTGACAAACAGCGTAAAAACAAGATCAAGGCAGGGAATTAGAAAAGAATCAGTCCAACAAGGACTGAAAGAACAACAGACAAGAAAACCAAAAACACAAAAGGATCAAAGAAAAACAAATCTCCTTAATGAGCTTTCCGATCAGGGGGCCTTCCAGTAAAAATGCCTCGGACTGCCTTAGTGTAATCGAAAGAAGTTGATGCCTTGGAAGTAAAGGCATTGTTGAAAGAGTTGTCAACAACATGAACGGTAGAGATGGCTTTGCCAATATTGTGCATAGTAACCTTATCCTTAGAACCTTGAGATGGGTACGGGGTGACCGAAATATACGAAGTAGGCTGATGTACATTAACTCGGTTAGGGATGTTGACCTTTCGAACATTGGTATTTTTGTGGAAAACACCAGTGCCTGCAGTTTGATTCCAACAATCATGGACTTATTAAAATTTAACTCACAAGCATCAATTTGATCATCAATGTCAAGACCATTAAATCTGTTATTGCTAACCAGATTCTCATTTTGACGTGAAGCACCACGCCTTCTCCTATTCTTTTTCCCAGCCTCATTCCATTCCGGTTTAGGGTCAGCTGGTATTTTATCATCTCTATCTTCCTGTGAATTAGGACAATTAGAAGTGTCGTGACCTGCAACATTACAAAAAGTACATTTCGGTGGTTTCCAATCATATTCGATTAGAATCTCAGCCTTTTCACCATTAAGGAGTTCAACAAAGGTCCTATCCGGGAGATCTTTCAGAATGTTCATTTCAATACAAACTCTTGCATAGCCGAGATGTAAGCGGGATGCAGTTTTTGAATCCATCTGAAGAGGGATGCCAATTATGCTAGAAACGAAGCTGAGACCATCTTTGGTAAGTAAGTCAAGTGGGACATTTCTCAATTTTAACCAGATTGGCACTCTTTCGCAGTTGAGCTTGATGAGTTGGAGACCGGTTTCCCAACGTCTAAGGAGAAAGGGAGTGATGGTGAACATGCCAAAGCTCTTGCATCACACGATCACAAAATTCTTGAGATGCAAAACGAAAAACAAACAACCCAGACTCATTGGATTGAATATCAACATGACCAAATTTCTTCCATTAAGTGTCAACCATTCTTCTAATTAAGAAAAAAAGGGGTGGTTTTCCTATGAATTGACCAATAAGACAGCAATTCCTGTGTAATAATCCTTCATGGAAAACATTTGCTAGTGGAACAACAATTTTTCTCCCATCCTTGATTTTGATACTCCAACAAAGACTAGCTCTTCCAGAGGTTTCTGTGCTCACGACATCTAGTGCTTTCCTTCCGCTACGTAAGGCCAAAGCTAGTTCCATAGGGTCAAAGATAGAACAGTAGGGTTTTACGTCACAGACGTTACGTCTGGTGTATGCTCACACTCCTAACTACCTTATCAAGTAATACCCAACAGACCCAAACTACATTAAGCTGGTGGAGTAGCTTACACTATAAGATAAAGTTACACAATTAAGCTAACCGCACACAAAAATGTATAATGACCATTAGTATAACATACTGGTACCTCTATGAATGTTCCTAAGGGTTTAAAACCCAAACTACCTAAAGCTAGAGAAAGATTCAAAGAGTACATGTAACGACAGAATTTAAACAAATATTTACACTAAAGAGTACTAGGTTGCCTCCTAGTAGCGCTAAGTTTAATGTCTTCAGCTAGACGGTTGTACTGTGTTTATTGCCATCAGCTAGGCAGATTCCGTTTTATGGAAGGTAAATAGGGTCCAGAAGTTCAACGGATTCAACTTCATTAGGGACCACCTTAGGATTGAATGCATGCTTCAATCGTTGCCCATTGACTGTGAAGATGCGACTATCTTCGGGGTGCTTAATCTTGATAGCTCTAGAAGGATATGCTTCAAGCACCTCAAAAGGACCATCCCACATTGTTCTCAATTTGCCTAGGAAAAACTTCAATTTGGATTTAAACAACCAAACTGTATAAGAAGGAGATAAGGTTTTCCTCAGAATAGATCTATCATGAATCCTTTTCATTCTCTCTTTACTCAACGCCAACTTCCTACCTTCACCCACCTATTGCAAGTCAAATTTCTGGGCTTTAATAACCCAATAGGCTTTATCCTCTAGTTCAACAAGGAGGTGGCAAGCTTTACCGTATACCAATCTATACGGGGACATACCGATAGGAGTTTTGAAAGGAGTATGGTAGGCCCATAATGCATCATGTAGACGGCTTGACCAATCTTTGCGATCGAGCCTAATCATTTTCTAAAGAATTGACTTGATTTCCCTATTCGACACCTCCACTTGACCACTTGTTTGTGGGTGGTAAGGCGTTGCTATCTTGTGGTGGACTTAATATTTTCTTAAAAGGGCTTATAGTGTCCTATGATGGAAATGCTGTCCACCGTCACTTAGAAGAACACGTGGCACCCCGAATCGAGAAAATATGTTCTTTTTAATGAACTTGACCATGACTTTGTGGTCATTGGTTTGGGTTGCCACTGCTTCTACCCACTTGGACACATAGTCCATACCAACAAAAATATAAGTATATCCTGAGGAAGGAGGAAAGGGACCCATGAAGTCTATACCCCAAACATCGAATATTTCACATATAAGAATGGGTGTGAGATGCATCATGTTCCTTTTGAAATGGAGCCAGCTTGTTGACATTGTGGGCAATTTTTACATACTTGCTGGTCATCCTTGAAAAGAGTGGGCAAGAAGAACCCACATTGAAGGACTTTGGTAGCTATCATTTTTCCTCTGAAATGTCCACCACATGCTTTAGAGTGGCAGAATTGGAGAATGCTGTCAGTTTTGTCCTCAAGAATACATCTCCTAATGACTTGATCGACATAGATCTTGAAAAGATAGGGATCTTCCCAGATAAAGTACTTGACTTGTGCTATGAATCGATCCCTTTCACGTTTACCCCAGTGAGTTGGAATCTCTTGGGCAACCAGATAATTTACAAAGTGGGCATACCACGGGGTCTTATATGAGCCAGCAAAAAGTTGCTTGTCAGGGAATGTATCTTTGAAAGACAAAGTATCAATAGGAGAATCACGTACCAAACGTGATAGATGATCGGCAACAGAGTTTTCGCTTCCTTTCTTGTCCTTGATCTCAAGGTCGAACTCTTGTAGGAGTAATAGCCAACGGATTAGACGGGGCTTTGTATTCTTTTTAATCAATAAATACCGCAAAGCTGCGTGGTCCGTGTACACTATTACTTTGGATCCCAGGATGTAAGATCTGAACTTATCCAAGGAGAAAACTACAGCTAGCAATTCCTTTTCAGTGGTTGTGTAGTTCTTTTGAGCTTCATCTAAAGTTTTGCTAGCATAATATATCACAGTAGGCAGCTTATCCTTCCGCTGGCCTACTCCAGCTCCCACTGCATAGTCTGATGCATCACACATTATTTCAAATAGGAGATTGTAATCAGGAGGTTGGATGATAGAAGCAGAGGATAGCAAGGATTTTAATTATTTCACATTATTGTTTCGTTTTGTCCGTTTTCAAGTTTTTTTTGCTTCGGTCTGCGACCGATTTGATTTTCACTTGTTTCTTCATTGTTCTTGTTTATGACACCAGTTGTCATGCAATTTGTACTTTGATGTACTTTTTCTTTTTCTATCAATAAAATCCCACTGAATTAACAAAAAAAAAAAAGCTTCTCAAATGCTTCTGAGCACTTGTCATTAAAGTTGAATTCGGTATCATGTGCTAGAAGACTAGAGAGAGGTCGGGCTATGTGGCTGAAGCCCTTGATGAAATGCTGATAGAAACCAGAGTGACCAAGGAATGATCGAATGTCATGCTCTGTCTTGGGTACGGGCAGCTTTTCTATTAGCTCGACTTTGGCTAGATCCACATGGCTTCCATCCTGTGTTACAACATAACCCAGAACTATACATTGCTTAACCATAAAATGGCTCTTTTGCCAACTTAGAACCAGGTTCATTTCAACACATCGGTCAAGCACTTGTGAAAGATGTGTAAGGCACTCGTCGAAGGTAGCTCCAAACACTGAGAAGTCGTCCACGAAGACTTTCAGGAACTTTTCAATCATATCCGAGAAAAGGGCCATTACACACCTTTGAAACGTCGTAGGGGCGTTGCAAAGACCGAAAGGCATGCACCAAAAAGCAAAGGTCCCATAGGGACAAGTGAATGTAGTCTTTTCCTGATCTTCAGGAAAGACTAGGATTTGATTGTATCCCGAATACCCGTCCAAAAAGCAGTAGTAGCCTTGTCCAGCTACTCTATCAATGACTTGGTCAAGGAAGGGTAAAGGGAAGTGGTCTTTTCTTGTCTTGGAATTGAGCTTCCTGTAATCAATGCATACACACCACCCAATAGTGGTACGTGTAGAAATGAGCTCACCTTTATCATTTGGAACCATTGTAATCCCAGATTTCTTCTGTACCACTTGTACCAGACTTACCCAAGGACTGTTAGAAATCAGGTAAATAATACCTGCATCAAGCAACTTAATGATCTCTTTGTGGACAACATCACCAATCTTTGGGTTTAGTCTTCTCTAAAATTCTCGAGAATGATTAACTCCTTCCTCGAGATGAATTTTGTGCATACACACAGAGGGATCAATTCATTTCAAGTCTGAAATTGTCAAACCTATCGCCTGTTTATGCGTATTAAGGACCTTCAAGAGTTTGGCTTCATTCTCGGTAGTCAAATCCGAGGCAATAATGATTGGTCGGGTCCTAAGTAGGCATACTTAAGATGGTAGGGCAAGGTTTTGAGTTCCAACGCTGGTGGAGACTCAATTGTGGCGCACTCTGAAACTTCAGGGAAATGAGTTGTTACTTGATCATCCTTATCTAAATCAACAACAACGGAAGCAGAGGCGACCATTTCAGGAGAAATGTCGCATTCAAACAATAGCCATTCAAGTTCGGTTATCTCATCTTCAGGAGACAGGAGTGATTGGGAAAACTCATCTATACATGAGTCAATGGTATCAACATGGAAGCATTCTTCTTCCTCATCTTTGTTCAACTTATTGGCTGCGTCAGCAACCCTAAATTTTGTTCTCATGTTCCCAAATGTAAGTTCTATCATGGGGGTCCTATAGTAAATAATAGCATGAGGTGTTACTAAGAAATGTCTGCCTAGTAAGACGGGAGTGGTATTCTTGATATCAGGGCCTAAGTCTATATCTAACACAATGAAATCCACTGGGAACAAGAATTCTCCTACTCTAACTATGACATCTTCTACAACTCCTCCAGGTCTTCGCTCAGATCTATCTACCAACTGGAGGGTTACATTAGTCGATGTCAACTCTCCAAGACCTAGCCTTTGGTAAACTATGTGTGGGATGAGGTTAACACTAGATCCTAAGTCTAACAGGGCGCTTTCAATGTGTTGATTATTAATCAAACATGGAATGGTGAAAGCCCCTGGGTCGCTGCACTTTTGAGGAAGTCCTTTAGTGCAAATGTTACTAACCTTTTAAGTGAGACGAACCTTCTTAGGAGTGGAGTTGGTCCGTTTCTTTTTCACACACAAATCCTTCAGAAATTTGGCATAGGCAAGGATTTGTTGGATTACCTCTACTAAAGGCAAATTGATCTTAATGTCTTTAAGATGCTATAAAACCTTAAGTTGTTTCGGATCATCAATCAGCTTTGGACGGGACAGAGCTGTGGGGAAGGGTACTTGAGAGGATGGTTCAACTATTGGTTCTACCGTTGGGTTTTGATTCCTACGGGAGTTATTGACATTGTTGCTTACAACCTCAATTTCACCGGGAACATCCCTAACCTTTTCTCTAACCTGGTTGTCTATGGTCTTCCCACTCCTAAGGGTAATTACAGCCTTGGCCTATTCTTGTACAATCTCAGTTTGGATAGTACTACACTGTCCTCGTGGATTTGCCACGGTCTGAGACGGAAGCTTACCCTCGTCTCTCTTGTTTAAAGTTTGGGCCATCTGCTCGAGTTGTCCTTCAAGTTTAACTATAGACTGTTGCTAAACTTGGAACATTTGCACTAGTTTATCAAATTTGTCATTAAATGATGACTGTGCAGGAGGAAGAGCGGGGACATTATTTCGTTGTGTTCTGAATAGATTGTCCTGTTGGACTGGGTAGTAACCAGGAGGATTATTATTTTGTGGCCTCTTATATTGATGTTGAGGCTCATAGTTTCCTTGTCTTTTATGATATTGTTGTTGAGGAAACTGAGTCTCATGATTCCTTTGTCGCCACGAAAGTGCAGGATTGTCTCGCTAGCCAAGATTATACGTGTTAGAATACGGATTGTAATTACTTGGATATCCTTGAGTGGGGAAAACTTGTTCTTGCATGAATTCGGGAAATTGTGAACCAATTGGACAGTCTAGAGTAGAGTGATCTACTACAGAACATACGGCACAAATTTCTGTGATTTGATGGGCTTGTGAAGAAGTAGACCCTAGAGAGATGATTTTTCTACTTGTTGGGCTAGGGCATCTACTTTGTCGGTTAACTGGGTGTTGGAGTTAGAGTTAACTTTAAACAATGCCCTCTTTTGGGGATTGTGAGTGCTCTTAGTTTCTCTATCTATAGCTGTGTTCTGAAGAGAATCTTCAGCTATATTCTCAATTCTACTCCAAGCTTCATCCACTGTGAGGTTATAGAAACCTCCATTACTCATTGCATTAACCATCATTTTCTGTTGAGGTGTAAGACATTTAAAGAAATAATGCAAAAGATCGTGACAATCAAACCCATGGTGAGGACACTGATTTCTAAGATCAAGAAATCTTTCCCATTCTTCATGAAATGGTTCTAAGTCTGATTGAGCAAATGTTATGATGTTAGTTCGAAGAGTGGTAAACGACCAAGTTAAAATACCCGCAAGTGCACGGATCTTCATAGTGTAGTGTGCTTAGAGTGCGGAATCGTACCACAGGGAAGCTCGTTAGTTAAGTTAGTGAAGTAGTGTGAAAGTGTTTAAAATGCTTAAGTGACAGGTTTAAAATCGGAGTGTAAATTATACTACAATTAACTAAGTTATCTAAGTTAAACTAACTAAGTATGGATACGAAGGGTAGTGATCTAGGGGTTGGAATATATAAATGAGGCAATCAAATATAGGCTCGGTATCTAAGTTATCCAATTCTGCAAGGGCTTAAGCTACAAGCATACACCCGGTTAAGCTAAACGTTATAGACCTAGTTAATCTACTTAACTTATTTTAACCAAGTACAACAAGGCAAACTAAACTAAGGAATTAACCTTCGGGTAGAAACTATGGTACAACCTATAAACTCATGATTAAAACATTTATATGGCACTAAAGTAACGTAATCATAACATTAACTACAAGTATAACATTATGATTCGAAAGTAAAGCATTCATAACATCTATTTTAAAGCATTACGTATGAATACTGAATTAAAACAAGCCATACATTACAAAATGAATTGAATAAGCTAAATCCGAGACCATATATTAAAATACTATCATTTATAATATTCACCCCTAGATATCAATCTACTCAGACATAATTGAATACGAGTTATGTAAATAAGAGAGAGTCAAGAAAGGCTCCCCCGTATTAACTAACGTATATTTTTTATCCCTGAAAATTGAGTAGAGGTCCGATGCAAAGTAGCTATTCGGGCGGAGCTAATTTCCCCCGAATAAGAACTACTAGGGATGAGTTTTCCCCGAATAAGAGCTTTCCTATTAAAAGCTATTCGGACAGAACCTCTCCCGGATAATAACTACTCGGGTCAGACTTCCCCCTTTTAGTTGCTATTCGGGCAAAATTTCCCCGAATAAGAACCACTAAAGAAGGATTTCCCCCGTATCCTACTAATTAACTACGACTAAAAACTAATTAGAATTAACTCGAAAATTGATTAAAAATAACCAAAATCCAAAATTAATTACAAAATTTAGAGGGAAGAGGGGCTATTTATAGACAAAATCTCAAAGGGGCACTCGAGCGTGCCTGGTTTCCCTCCAATTAGCGCCCGTCACGTCAGTATTCCGGAAGATTCTGCGATGGGCGCTCGAACGCCAGTTTGGCGTGCTCGAGCGCCATTCTACTTCATCATTGACTTCGCGACACGTGTTTTCTTCTAGAACATGGTCGAATATTCTGCATAGGGCGCTCGAGTGCCAGGAGGGCGCGCTCGAGCGCCCTTTTGTTGACTTTTTGGACTAGAATTTAAACTTTTGACCGGGCTTTGACCGAGTGTTGACTGGGGCATTTTCAGGCTATTTTTCAGCGTTTTGAGTCTGATTATGAGCTAATTTCGGCTAAATTCCAATTCTAAGGACTCCATTCTTTCACCGTTCCACGTGTTTCCCCAGTGTTCACTTTTTTGACTTGCATTTTGGATCCTTTTGAGTATGAACATTCACTTTCTGGTATTCTCCTACATAGCATCGAAAGTATCAAAGTATTTGCAATATTTCCCAAGTTGAGATTCAAATATAGTATAAATACCAAGGTTTGAGTGCTGCAAATACAGTCACATCATATATATATATATATATATATAACCTTTTCCTATTTTAATCTCTATTAGAATTTATACATTGAAACCACTTTTCAATAATTACAATTTGGCTCCCAAATGTTTTGGTAATTATAATTTGACCCCAAAACTTTCAAAAATTATACTTTTGGCCCAAATACCAACATAGATGACTCTTAACACTTTAAAGCCACCAACCAAATTATACAAGCTCCCGGTGAACTTATTCATGATACTTATTAGTGTGTGACCTTCTAGATTCATAATTGCGTACCGATGAGGACCAATAAACTTCCTTATCTATTTCGAAAATGTCTTTGTCATTTACCAAAATACCCTCATGCTCATGAGTGACGTACTAGCAATGAACGTACCATGAGAATGTATACGATAATGAAGACAACGTCTTCTATGAACCCATTTAACCGTCAAGAATTAGCGTGCAGTCCGATCCTTTTATTAAAAATGCCCTGATCGGGAAAGGACCATGAAATGGTTAAGTCCACATCTAATACTATGTATAAATCTAAATCTGTGAAACGAGAGATGACTATCATGGAAAAACTTATTTCCATCACTTCATATTCGCCTTGGCCAAGGACTTCCTCGTTTACCAATCGATCTCAGATATCATAGGACATTGCCTCACATCGGAGGTTAACAGATCCTATCTTGACAATTACCTATCGATTCATACCACAAGACTAAAACACGAAAGGCCATAACCCACCTTATGGAAGATGGGTATTGTCCAAACGCCCCTGATATAATCGGCAGTCGTAATTTCTCAAGTCTGAGGATTAATTTGCACAATTCTCAACTAAATAGTAAACTATTAACCTGAAATCATGCAGTTCACTATTTAGTATCACATTCAATGGTCCGTAGGCAGACGATCACTCATATGCTTATTAGTTTACATCATCATGATGTTCTGGCATTTCACATGTCATCCTTTATCATTAACACCACATATGATAACATGTACTCGATTATTCTAGTCCCGATTGAATAATCAGGAGGGCTATGAATCAATTCTTAATGTTTATCATATCAAAGAGAAAGTGCAAAATATCCTAAACCCTTTTAGAACATTTCTCTTCTCACATAAGCATTAGGGACATATTCATATCGAAGCGGAGATTATGAACATCCTACAAAAGGTATAGTGCATAAAACATATAAATATATTCTTATTAAACCCTAATAAGGTCATCTCAAACTATAGCATTAGGGCATATCCCCAACAATCTCCCACTTGCACTAATGCTACCAACCATAGGATCTAGTGCATTTTACATTCGTATCTGCATACTCATCTTCTCCAAGATGCTTATCAACTGTAACTATCTTTACAGGATCAGTGGGCCAACTATAGAAGCATCTATAGGAATTTATTATGCTATATCATTTTCTATCAAGAAAGAAAATCTTGAATTGACTCTTATCATGTTCGGACTCTTGATGAGATCGGGTTCTTTTAATTTTGTGCAATAAAGCCTCTATAATAGTCACCATATCACATGCTATTGGCTACCATCAATAGACAGAACCACATAATATCCAAACCTCATATTGTGTACCTTGTGTGAAGTATATAGTTCAATTACTAATAATTGGAATAGAGGTTTGTTGCATTAAGGGTTAAATGCTTGTCTTAATGTTTGAAGTAGGTGACCTAAGTGCTAGATTGACTAGTTTAATGCTTAGAATTGCTAGAATGTGATTTGAACTTGTGGAAGAGCTGATTGAGTATAAGGGCCATTTGGTGTACTTTAAGTCGTGTGAGAGTTTGTGTGCTATAAAGTGCTTGGTTGTGATTCATTGGTGATTATGGAGTGTCTAGAGTGAATATAATGTGTTTTCATTGATAAATGGATAGTTTTGTGATTATGGAATGTAAAGGGCCATTTTTTTTTTGATAATTCAGTAAAATTTTATTCAAAGAAAAAAAAAAGTACAAGTACAACTAAGGAAAACCAAAAAAGACAAAAAACAAAATCAATGAAAAAGAAAGAACAAAAAACAAGAAAGCAAATGAATTACTAATTAAAGTAATTCAGTAGCCCCCATCGCTCCAAAACATCACGATTGATAGATGTGTTCTTGAATTTTTTGCTCGTGAGGATTTTGGAGTTGACATCGTTCTGGATAAACTTAAAGATTTGTTCTTCAGTAAAGGCTTCTTCTCTGAAAATACGTCTATTTCTCTCGATCCAAATATCATAACTCCAAATATCAATAGAGCTAGAAGTATCCAAAATTTTGGGAATAGTGAACAGTGAGCAATCAATGGAAAGTGCCGACAATCCCTGTCTCCAGATTCTCCGAGTGAAGGAACATTCAAAAAATAAGTGCTCATTTGTTTCACATCCCATGTAGCAAAAAACACAATTAGAATTATCTTGAATGCTCCAAGAAACAAGTCTGTACTTAGTTGTCAACTTATTCAAGATTGCAAGCCAAGTGATGAAGCTATGTTTAGGGATGCAATTGTTAAACCAAATAAGTTTAAACCAATGAATCTTATCCCTTTTAACTCTAATGTTTTCCCAAGTCTTTTTGAAAGAGAACTTCCCATTAAAAACATGAGCCCAATTAAAAGTATCATCATCATCATTAGGAGCTAAAATAGCACAAGGGTGGAGATTTGCCAATGAAGGAGGGTGATGAGGCCAAACCCAGTTGTTGTTATAGATGATATCAGCAACTCTAGCATCAAAAGATGGATAGAAAGTTTCTATCCCATAAAGAGTACGAAGACTTCCTGAAAAATGCTAGTTATCATGCCAGAAAAAAGTAGAGATACCATTACCAATACAATGAGTAATGAAGGTTTTAGCCAAACATCTGAGTTGCAAGATTTTTCTCCAAGTCCAGCTGCAATCTTTGGGGATAGAGAGAGTCCAAATGCATTTGTCTTTGATGTGGTTAGTCCAAACCCAATTCGCCCAAAGAGAATAACGAGATGAATAAAATCTCCAGAAAAGCTTCAAAAGTGCAGTTTTGTTTGTTTCCTCAATTGTCCGAATACCAAGGCCACCCTCATCAATTGGTTTACAAACATTAGCCCAGGCAACCTTCGGGCCAACTCCGTGCCACAAGAAAGCACGAAATTTGCCTTCAATGACAGAAATTAGGCCTTTTGGAAGAAAGAGTGAGCTAGTCCAATAAGTATACATACCAGACAAAACAGACTTGATCAATTGAAGGCGACCCACAAAAGAAAGCCAGCGAGTAGTCCAGTGATCAATTCTTTTCGAAATTTTATCAATGATAGCCTGGCAATCAGATTTTTGAAGTCTGCCAGAAATGAGAGGAACACCAAGATATTTAACTGGAAAGGAACCCTCTTCAAAGCCAAGAATAGAAAAAATCAAGTTAATCTTCTCCTGAGAACAATTGCCATAATAAATTTCACTCTTTTCAGGATTGCAAAACAATCCCGAACATTTGTGGAAATTAGCCAGAGTAGTAGAGATAGATCTAATAGTATGTTCATCAGCTTTACAAAAAATAAGGAGATCATCCACAAAACAGAGATGGTTGAGCTTAAGTTCTGCACATTTGGGATGAAACAGAAATCCAGTGGAAGAGTGAAGCTTATTCAACATACCAGTCAAAATTTCCATAGCAATGATAAAGAGATAGGGTGAAAAAGGATCACCTTGGCGAACACCTTTTGATCTAGGAAAATAACCTTCAAGACTTCCATTAATGGCAACAGAAAATCTTGTGGTACAAATACATTCCATAATCCAGCCAACAAACATATCAGGAAACCCAAATACATGAAGAGCTTGACAGATAAAATCCCAGTGGACAGAATCAAAAGCTTTCATAAGATCCACCTTCATAGTGCATCTTGGAGTAAGGCCACCCCTGGAATAATTTCTAACAAGATCTTGAGCAATAAGAACATTATCCAGCATCATTCTATTCTCAATAAAAGCAGATTGATTATGAGAGATAATATGAGGAAGACTACCCTTAAGACGATTCGCAATGATCTTAGAGATGCATTTATAAATCGTATTACAACAAGAAATGGGCCTAAAATCCTTAACCATTGAGGGAGAACCAATTTTGGGAACAAGTGCAATAATGGTTGAATTGATCTCCTTCAAAAGAGAAGTAGAATGAAAGAAATAAAGAACAGCTTCCGTAACATCTTTTCCCATAATATGCCAAGCAATCTTGTAGAAATGAGCAGTAAAGCCATCAGGTCCAGGACTTTTACTTCCATTGAGAGAAAACATCACTTTTTTAATTTCATCAGCAGTCACAGAAGCAATCATATGATGGCGATTCTCCATAGGGGCAGTTTGATGCACAAAGGGAAGAATATCTTCCATAAAAATAGGCATGTGTCTAGGTGAATTAGGACCAAGAAGATTAGAAAAGAAATCCACAATCTCAATACGCACCTCATCCTCATTCATGGTAGAACTACCATCTGAACGAGAAAGTTTAGTGATAGAATTGCGAGAATGTCTGCCTTTGATCACATTATGAACTACCATTTGGAAGAAAGTTAGATTGATTGTTGGTAATTGAACTTGAATTGATTAGCCAAGTGTGTAATTGGTGTCCTTTGGGTACTTTGAATGTCCTTTAAGTGTAAGGTATTTAATTCGAGTGTAATGATGTGATTAAGTTGAGTTGAGTGGTGGAATGGAGTGGTTTGGTGAAGAGAGATCTATCTAGGTGGATACGTGAACTTAGTATTAATTGTTTATTGGTTTTTAAGTGCAATTGGACTAGCTAAGTGATTGAGTGTACTTTGGGACTATGATTAGCTTTTCAGTAAAGTTTTGTGGCTTGAGTTGCTTAGCTACCTTGTTAAAATGTGAGTATATCTTGATTATATTGTTATGTTACTTATAGATTGTAACTATATGCGAGAGAATTAATGAACAAAATACATGCTAAAAGGTGAAAGGAACTTGATAATTGTATTACATTATATGTTTAAAGTGTAGTTACTTTTGTTGTTTATGAAGTTGAATTGTTCATTGCCTAAGTTGTTAGAATTCTAGTATGGTTAATGTTATTTGCAAGATTAAAGAAATGTATTTAATAGTTATGTTAGTTAATGGAATTAAATGGGGATGAATAAGTTAATGAAATTATGAACTAGCTTTAGTTGAGAATGAATGTATAACTTCTTATGCAATTAGTTGATTGTATTATGTAAAGGTAATTGGAAAGAGTTGATGCTTTGGAGTTGAATTGGAGGGGTTTTTGGCAAGACTCCTATAGGTTTGGTTTACTAAAGGTGAGGGAGTTGCATCTTATTTGCATTTCTCTATTGTATATTGAATATGTTAAATAGTTTTCATGCTATCAATGTTATTAGCGTATTCTAATGAGATTTGCTAATTTTAAAGTTAGTAGAATGGTTGCGCAACCTTATCGTCGGGGCGTCAGCCGGCTTGCCAGGGTTGGTTGCTCTAGCTCCGTACCCTATTCCCTCACTTGCTTGGTCCGGAGATTGCCGGGCAGTGTTGGGTCGTAGGTATCGGGTACATCCGGAGTAGCCATTGGAGTTTGGGATGCCAGTATATCGAGATTGAGTTCGTGGTTCGTTGATCGGGGATTGAAGATTTGTAGTGATAAGGGTTATCGATCATATCCTTTTAAAGTGTGGTATTGGAATTGTTATTCATTGTTTATTTATTGTGTTAATTGTGTTAAATTGTTACATTGCACGAACCCAGTATACTGTTCCCCTTTCCCCCTCCCTTACTAAGTATACATGTTGGTATACTCACCCTCGTCTCTAACATTTTCAGGGTTTGTGCTTCCAGAGTTGACATAGTGAAAGCTCGAGAACTTTTGAGATTGGTTGTGTTGGCGTCAATTGTTTGTACCTGTGAATCTATGTGGAATAGTTATGTGGCTTGGATGGTAGTCCTTGGAGACCATAGGAATATTGGAAGCAATTGTAGTTGGTCTTGTATGTATGTGTATTGTCATGAGGAGTTGCAATGTACAGTTAAAGACTTGTAAGAATTATTAGTGGTAGGTGGCTTGTAATAACTTAATGATTTACTTTATTGCCTGACGGTCTTCCATGCTTGTGTGCTTATTTTGTTTAAGTCCATGGCTCGCATGGCCTTGAGACAAGAAAAAGTTGATGACTGGAGTTGAGGTTGTATGAGAATGTTGGATTATAGCATTGTGGTTGTATTCTGTTGTTCACAGGTTATCAGATAAGTCTTATAAACATGGGAGACTCTGTCCATTTTCCCTTGTTTTTTGTGACCTTGAGATATGGAATCGGGACCCAGTCTCATGAGGGATCGGGGCATTACAAATGATATCAGAGCTTAGTTAGCTCTCAGCCAGGACAGGATTCTTGGTCTGTTGGGTAGTAACCCTCGAGTGCGTGCATGTGAAGTGTGTTTTTATTAGGTGTGTGCTTGTATGAGAGTGTTGCGTGTTTTACATGAAAATGTGTGCTTATATGATTCACTGTGCCAACGTGACGATGGTGCATATGTACAATTGTGTGGTTATATGTGCATCTAAATATGTGATATGTGTATTTTGTGACTTTGTACACATTTATGTGACCTTTTTCGTGCAATAAGTGAACCCTAGGTGGTATTTTTATTTATGCGAATAATTATGCATCTAAGTAATTTCTTAATAGTTCACTTGCCTTGGTTACATATAGTATTAATTATTAAGTGTTAATCTTATGTGAAACCCACTACATACATGCATTACCCTTGAAAATAGTAAGTAAACATCCTTCCCTATAAAGAGAAGACCAGTTGCAGCTTACTTGAAGAAGTGGACCAACGGAAGAAGGGAACAATTGATCAAATGCTTATCAGGGTTCATAATTGGTATTTTTCTTGTGTGTTCATACTCGGCATTTGGAGTAGACTTTTTTTTTTTTTTTTGTTAATTCAGTGTGATTTTATTAAAAAAAGAAGAACAGTACAACAAAAGTACATCAAACCAAAGTGGAAAAACAAAAGAAACAAAAGGAAAAACAATCAAAATGTCCAAGAAAATTTCTTGGATCACAAAGAGATGAAAAACAAAAAGAGATAATAAATAAAATTAAACTCCCCAGCTGTTCAGAGTTCTATTGTTTAGAGTTGAGTTGTTGGAACGACGACCGAGAAAGATCTTTGAAGTAACCTCATATCGAATGATATTCAATAATTGTTCTTCAGTAAGAGCTTCATTGTTGAAAATTCTACGGTTACGTTCCAACCAAATGTTGTAGATGGTTGCACAAAGGTAAGTTCTAAAAATCTGAGTTTTAAGATCCCCACTTTTGTGTTGAATAGAGGTAGCAATTCCCATGATGCTTGGCAATGAAGATATAGAGTGATCAATAGAGAGTGCAGTTAATCCCTGAATTTGGGAATTCTTATTCGGGTTTTCTTTGGTATGCCTATTGGAATTTGATGATGTCCTTAATCAGCGATTATTTATGAATGGTCTTCTTTGGGATTTCTATTTAGGGGATCTTGTTTGAAGTATTTCTTTGGCAGTTCTTCTTGGCATTCTTTCTCAGCATTTATATATGAAGGGCCTCCTTCAGAATTCTTGCTTGGAATTAATTTGGTGTTTTCTCTGGACTTCTTATATAACAAGCATATTGGGGATTCTTATATGGTGTTCATAATCGGAGGGATTCTTATTTAGACTTCTGGATTGGTATTCTTATTCGGAGCCTTTATTTGGCATTCTTAATCGGGATTTCCGTAGGTATTTTCTTGGAGTTCAACTTATTCATCTGGAACGAGTTATCACAGTTGATATGGGATTCTTCTAAGAACAAGGAATTGCAAGAAAGCAATTGTTTTAAAGGGTGAAGGATGTGATACCCCAAACCCGACATATAGAGAATAATACATGTTTGCATTTAATTAGGTTCTATCTTGAATGCTAGCATAGAATTATGTGTTTACCTTAATGAATTCATTCATTTTTAGCACTATTTCATAATTTTTCAAAATATTTAAATAATAGTTAAATTAATTATTTAAAATGAATATTAGCTAAGTTATTAATTATAATACTCGGTTTCATTTTTTTTTTTTTGACTTTATTTACTTTGTTTTCAACTAATTGAGATAGTAGCTCCGAGCCCGGAACATGAAAATTTTCTGTTTCTTTTTCTGAATTTTATATTTTTTCCTTAATACTTGCTATTTTAGATGCATACGTTCATTGAATTTGCTTGCATAGCATATCAGGAACAATGAGAAAAAATTGATTAGTGAGCTTAATTAAATAGTGAAAAATTCAGCATTTTAGTTTTGTATTTTGTTTTATTTTTGAATTCATTTGACCCACTCAGTCAAGTTACTTGACTCAATAACCCAACCCATTGACCCATTGACCCAACTTAAACTCTTAGAACCCAAATCTCTCAAAAAATGCTCAAAAAGGGTAAAAAATCAGCCAAACCCCCATATACGGAAATAATATTTTTTTCTTGCAAAATTGCTATAGTTGGCCATTTCCATCCATTCCAAGCTTGAATCTTGAGTTCTTGAACATGTTTAAGCCTTCTTCAAGTTTCTTTAGCCTTGTGTGGTAAGAATTGCATCTTATTTTTGTATTTGAAAGTTTTGCACCTAAACTTTATTTTTAAGATTTGTTGATATATTGCTTGATTATGCTTGTTTATGCTTAAATTACTCTTATTTATGATCATAGAGCACACTTTTGTGGTTAGATAGAATTTTGAATGATTGAAAATGGAGTTGGAGCTTTGGAAAAGATGATGAATAGTAGATTTTGAAAATTTTGGGTTTTGGTGGATTTTTTGTTACGAGCTTGAATTAATGTTTTCTATAGGTGCTATAGGTGCTAATGAACATAGATTAATGATTGTATATGATTGGTTTGCTCGGAATTGGATTAAATTTGCATAATTGGCTTGATTTCAAAAGGGGACGATGAACGAAGTGTTGACTGGGAAAGTTTTGAGTGTTCGTATGGCCTTAGATATGCAAGGAAATAAGTGCGGTGCAATTCTAATCTTGATTGGATGAACGGTTTAAGTAGCTGTAGTTCAAACGGATAAAGGGCCATTTTGGGGTTTTTAGTAAACGTAGGTTAAAGTGTGGTTTCGTGTGATTTAAATGCATCATAAAGTGACTAGATTTGAGTAGAGAAATCGGATTTCAAGTATTATAGCTCGTTTGGATGTGGTAGCTTGTGAGAGTTAGATAAATGAATAGTATTTTGTTGGTTAACAGTGAATTGCTTGGTCTGATGCTTTCTAATGATACCATAAGTGTTATTGAACCTAGGTTAATGATTAGAATGTATATAGGTTGAGTTACCTTGCATAAACTAGTAGAATTAACTTGAATTCAAAAGGGGCTTTGCGTAAAATTATTGACCGGTGAATTTGAATGATGTAGTTAGTGTTCATTAGGTGTGGTAGTGCTTAAAATGCTTTTATGGTGTTGGTTTGAGGGATGGTTTGAGTAGCTTTGGCTCAAAGTGACCACGGGGCCTTCGGGACTTTTGTGCTAGACATTGCTAAAAACGGGTTTGCTTAGCCTTAGATTGCATCATAGAGTGTCATTAGAAGTGTGGAGTAGCTAGCTTCTGAGTTAGGTGACTTTTGTTTGGTATGAGCATTGAATTGAACTAATGAACCAAGGGGTCATATGAACGGAGTACTGATTAAGTGTGTCTAAGTGTGTTGGATAGTCTTAGATAGGTTGATTATTGATTATGATGCGTTTATGACATTGATTTGGCAATCGGGTTTAGTAGTTGTAGTTCAAATGGACATTGGGGCATTTCGGAGTTAAATGATAATTGTGCGTTAAAGTGAGATTCCTTAGCATTGAAAGGAGTCATAAGGTGTACATATGGAGTTAATATAGTTAGAGTGGGAGTTGTGTACCTTGTGTGAAGTATATAGCTCAATTACTAATAATTGGAATAAAGTTTTGTTGCATTAAGGGTTAAATGCTTGTCTTAATGTTTGAAGTAGGTAACCTAAGTGCTAGATTGACTAGTTTAATTCTTAGAATTGCTAGAATGTGATTTGAACTTGTGGAAGAGCTGATTGAGTATAAGGGCCATTTGGTGTACTTTAAGTCGTGTGAGAGTTTGTGTGCTATGAAGTGCTTGGTCGTGATTCATTGGTGATTGTGGAGTGTCTAGAGTGAATATAATGTGTTTTCATTGATAAATTGATAGTTTTGTGATTATCAAATATAAAGGGCCATTTGGAAGAAAGTTAGATTGATTGTTGGTAATTGAACTTGAATTGATTAGCCAAGTGTGTAATTGGTGTTCTTTGGGTACTTTAAGTGTCCTTTGAGTGTTGGTATTTAATTCGAGTGTAATGATGTGATTAAGTTGAGTTGAGTGGTGGAATAGAGTGGTTTGGTGAAGAGAGATCTATCTAGGTGGATACATGAACTTAGTATTAAATTGTTTATTGGTTTTTAAGTGCGATTGGACTAGCTAAGTGATTGAGTGTACTTTGGGACTATGATTAGCTTATCGGTAAAGTTTCGTGGTTTGAGTTGCTTAGCTACCTTGTTAAAATGTAAGTATATCTTGATTATATTGTTATGTTACTTATAGATTGTAACTATATGCAAGAGAATTAATGAACAAAATGCATGCTAAAAGGTGAAAGGCACTTGATAATTGTATTACATAATATTTTTAAAGTGTAGTTACTTTTGTTGTTTATGAAGTTGAATTGTTCATTGCCTAAGTTGTTAGAATTCTAGTATGGTTAATGTCATTTGCAAGATTAAAGAAATGTATTTGATAGTTATGTTAGTTAATGGAATTAAATGGAGATGAATAAGTTAATGAAATTATGAACTAGCTTTAGTTGAGAATGAATGTATAACTTCTTATGCAATTAGTTGATTGTATTATGTAAAGGTAATTGGAAAGAGTTGATTCTTT
This sequence comes from Ehretia macrophylla, assembly GCA_037974665.1. NCBI lineage: Eukaryota > Viridiplantae > Streptophyta > Magnoliopsida > Boraginales > Ehretiaceae > Ehretia > Ehretia macrophylla. The sequence goes on along the minus strand of CM075776.1, from coordinate 60,738,577 downwards.
GGAGTTGAATTGGAGGGGTTCTTGGTTAGACTCCTACAGGTTTGGTTTACTAAAGGTGAGGGAGTTTCATCTTATTTGCATTTATCTATTGTATATTTAATATGTTAAATAGTTTTCATGCTATGAATGTTATTAGCGTATTCTAACGAGATTTGTTAGTTTTGTAGTTAATAGAATGAGTTTAATGGATAATGCTCGTTATTTCACTTCTATTATTGTCAACTGGTTATAATTCCTTATGTGTGAGGACAACCTCTTTTTGTTGTTCCTCGATTATGTGTTTATCGGCTTACCTTGTTATATTTCTTTTATTAATGCTTCTTGTGTTATCGAAACGATGGTTGGGCAACCTTATCATCGAGGCGGATGCAATGGGCCTCTCTGGGTGGCAGCGGGCTTGCCAAGGTTCGTTGTTCTAGCTTCGTACCCTATTCCCTCACTCGCTTGGTTCGGAGATTGCCAGGGGGTGTTGGGTCGTGGGTATCGGGTACATCCAGAGTACCCATTGGAGTTTGGGATGCTGGCATATCGAGATTGAGTTCGTGGTTCGTGGATTGGGGATCGAAGATTTGGAGTGATAAAGGTTATTGATCATATCCTTTTAAAGTTTAGTATTGGAATTGTTATTCATTTTTTATTTATTGTGTTAATTGTGTTAAATTGCTGCATTGCACAAACCCCGGTATACTGTTCCCGTTTCCCCCTCCCTCACTGAGTATACATGTTGGTATGCTCACCCTCATCTCTAACATTTTCAGGGTTTGTGCCTCCAGAGTTGACATAGTGAAAGCTCGGGAACTTTTGAGATTGGTTGTGTTAGCTTCAATCGTTTGTACCTGTGAATCTATGTGGAATAGTTACGTGGCTTGGATGGTAGTCCTTGGAGACCATAGGAATCTTGGAAGTAATTCTAGTTGGTCTTGTATGTATGTGTATTGCCATGATGAGTTGCAATGTACAGTTAAGGACTTGTAAGAATTATTAGTGGTTGGTGGCTTGTTATAACTTAATGATTTACTAAATCGCTTGACGGTCTTCCATGCTTGTGTGCTTATTTTGTTTAAGTCTAAGGCTCGGATGGCCTTGAGACAGGGAAAAGTTGATCATTGGAGTTGGGGTTGTATGAGAATGTTGGATCATTGTGGTTGTATTCTGTTGTTCGCAGTTTATCAGATAAGTCTTATAAACAGGGGAGACTCCGTCTGTTTTCTCTCGTTTTTCGTGACCTTAAGATATGGAATCGGGACCCAGTCTCGTGAGGGATCGAGGCATTACAACCCCAACATTACATAATTCACTTGATCTTCAATCACAAACCTCGATACATGAACCTCGATCAATGTGCCGGCAAAAACCCCAATCACTCTAATGGGTGTGCTCTGGATGTACCCCGAGAATCCTATGACCCAACACCCCTTGACAATCTTCGGACCAGGCAAGTGAGGGACTAGAGCACGGAGAACGAATATCCATTGGCAAGCCCGTTGCCGCCCAGCTGATATCCAATACATCCGCCCCTGACACTATGGTTGCGCAACCACTATACAATGAACTTTAACAATTGACAATATAATAACATTGTAAAGAAATAACACTTACGAGGGACAACAAAGTAGGTTGCCCTTAAAAACAGTTAAAACTATAGACATTAACATATAGTCAACTAAATGAATACAAAGAGGTCAATAACATTCTTTTCATAAAACTCTACCAAAAGCTCATAACCAATCTAAAAGTACATTTAAACAACTAATAAACATTCACAAGGTCATAGATGCGCGAAACAACCGATTTCCTACTTTTCTCCCTTTGTAACTTAAGCTATTTAGTTCCAAAATAAAAGGGAAAGCTCTAGATTCACAAGTGGTGTATTCCATACTTCTAATTACTCCTTATGACACCCATAGGACCCTTGAAATTACCCAATTACCCGAGATGACCACAAAAGCCCCGATTGCCCCTTTATGAGTTTGTACTACACGTACCTTAACCAAAACTCAACTGCGAATTAAAAACGCACATCTAACACCTACATAGCCTAAAAATACCAAATGTGATGTCCAAATTAACTCGGATTTGCATTACACCTGAAACCATTTTCTAAAAGTCGCTAAATTCTCATTTTTACCAAGTTAATAGCAATTAAACTTCACAGGGTTATTAATCTACCTTCATTAACATCTAAAATGCCTAATTGAAGCATTGAATCAAGCTATACAACACATTTTTCTCAAAACCCTAAAAAATGTCACTATTCACTACCCTAAAATCAAACGAACGAATTTAACTGTTTAAATAGCTAAACAATTACATAAATATAGTCTCTACAACATTTAGGTGACATATAAAGCAATATTGAAGCATATTTCAAGCCATGAGCAAGAAATCTAGAAATTACATAATATGGCATCAACTTTAAATTCACAAAAGAGTGCAAAATCCCTCACCAAATGCACGTAGGAGCTAGTAGGAAGATAAGGATCCCTCAAAAACACCTAATCCTAGCTTGAGAGAGCTTGAAGTGCAAGATTTGATGAGCAAAAAATTTTCTTTTTCCCTTTTGCTGCTGTCGGGTTTGGGGTTGGGACAAGGGGGGGTATTTTTATGTTTTGTTTTTTGCCTATTATGCATAAATGTGTATAACATGTATATATGTAATATGTGGCCATAAGTTTATTCTAAGTTGACACTAACTTTGAGCTCAAAATACTTATAAAATCTACTAAAGTTAAGTCCAAGATGCAATTAATTATTAGCTAGCTCCAAAACTATGTTAAACCACATTTTACTATTCACTCAATACACTAAAACATTTTCTAAACGAGCTCTCTTAACGCATTTTGCTCAAACACACATTTTTCTCATTCCTAAAATAATGAATATAGCCTAAGGTAAATAGTAATTCAAAGAAAATAAGCAATTGAAAATGCAATGAATAGTGACTAAGAAAATAACAAGTAAAGACGCAGTTAAATTGCACAAACAGTAGATGCACAATTAATGAAAATACGGCAATGTTCTCGGGCGTCACACTCTCTCCCACTTAAACTAATTGCGTCCACGCAATTCTTACATGATTTAGCAAATAAATCTGGATATCTATCTCGCATCTGATCCTCTCTCTCCCATCTAGCATCCTCTAACCTGTGATGATCCCACATAATTTTAACCATCGGGATGCTTTTAGTTCTAAGCTCCTGAACTTTCCAGTCCACAACCCGAAGAGGTTTCTCTATATAAGTCAAAGTCTCACTGATCTCTAACGGCTCAGGCTTAGGAATATGAGAAGGATCTGGCTGACATTCTCGAAGCATTGATACGTGGAAGACATCATGAATTCTGCCCAAACTAGGAGGTAAAGCTAGTCGGTAAGCCAATGCACCAATTTTCTCAGTTATTTCAAACGGCCCCACATATCTTGAACTGAGTTTACCCCTTTTACCGTGCCGAATCAAACCCTTACGAGGAGAGATTTTCAGAAATACCCGATCACCCAAAGCAAACTCCAAATCTCGACGGCGCCTATTCGCATAACTTTTTTGCCGACTTTGGCTGTAAGCATTCTCTTCTTGATAAGCTGCACATTATCAATCATTCTGTTCATCTCTGGTAATAGAGTAGGGTCAATAGTCTTCATCTTACCAACCTCATCCCAATATAAAGGAAATCTGCATTTACGCCCATATAGCGCCTCATACGATGCCATACTAATAGTAGCTTGGTAACTATTGTTATAGGCAAATTCTGCAAGTGGCAAATATCTCTCCTAACTCTTACCAAAATCCAGAATACAAGTTCTCAACATATCCTCGAGTATTAGGATAGTTCTCTCGGATTGACTGTTAGTTTGAGGGTGATAAGATGTACTGAAGCTCAACGTAGTGCCCAAAGCTTTCTGAATCTTCTGCCAGAACTGAGATGTGAATCTAGGATCTCTGTTCGACACAATACTCTTCGGAATCCCATGAAGTCTAACAATATTTTCAACATACAACTCAACTAGCTTGTCAAGAGAATCAGTTTCCTTCATAGCAATAAAGTGAGAAGTTTTGGTCAGTCTATCAACAACAACCTAAACTAAATCATTACCCTTCGAAGACCTTGGCAAATCTGACACGAAATCCATAGTAATATGGTCCCATTTCCAGTCAGGAATAGCCAAAGGCTGTAACAACCCTGCGGGTCTCTGATGCTCAGCTTTAACTTTATGGCAAGTCAAGATTTAGCCACATAATCAGCAATCTCCCTTTTCATGTTATTCCACCAGAAGTTATATTTCAAATCCCTGTACATCTTTGTACTACCTAGGTGGATGGATTTGGATCCTCTTCTAACTAGAAGTTTGTTCTAACTTTCTAACATTGTATCTTAGCCATTCATTCACTTAACAAAAATATTTTCCCTCCAATGTTTGTAATTTGAAATTCAAATGAATGGTTATGATACAATGTTAGAAGGTTAGAATGATTTTTAGTTAGGAGATGATCTTAATCTTAGGTGGATAGTGTATTTTGAACTGTGTGCCTCAGCAACTATTTCTTTCTTTAAGGCTGGTTCACTCAGAATACAAATTCTGCCCTTGAATTTGAGAATGCCATCATCATGAAGTTTGAAGTCCGACTCTCCCCCTTTAGACTTTTCTAGGATTTTCAACAATTGTGGATCAGTCTGCTAAGCTTCTCTAATTCTGGATAATAATAGAGATTGAATTTGTAGACTTGCAAATTGAATACCATAATTTGAAGTCTTGGGTTTCCACAAACATAGTTCTTCCATGAACTCCCAATTTTTTATAATCAAACTAGCAACTGTAGCCTTTAAGCTCAAAGCATCAGCGACAATATTGGCTTTACCTGGTAGATAATTAATAGTGCAGTTATAATCCTCAAGTAATTCCAACCAACGCCTCTGCCTCATATTCAACTCTTTCTGAGATAATAGATATTTCAGACTCTTGCGATCGGTAAAGATTTCAAATTTGTTACCCAAGAGATAGTGATGCCATTTCTTTAGCGCAAAGATAATAGCCCCAAGCTCAAGATCATGCGTTAGATAGTTGAGTTCATAGGGTTTCAGTTCCCTGGAGGCATATGCAATAACTTTTCCATTATGCATCAATACACAACCCAAACCTTCCTCTAAAGCATCACTATAGATCACCAGATTATCAGTCCCCTCGGGCAGTGCAAGAATAGGGCTGTGGTAAGTCTCTTTTTCAATTCCTGAAAACTAGCCTCACACTTCTCATTCCAGTCAAACACAGTCTTCTTCTGAGTAAGCTGAGTCAAAGGTCCAGCAATTTTAGAGAAATCTCTGACAAACCTTCTATAATATCCTGCTAAACCCAGAAAACTGCAGATCTCTATAACAATCTTAGGCCATTTTCATGCCAATACAACCTCAATCTTTGCTGAATCAACAGAAATACCATCCTTCGAGATAATATGACCGAGAAAAGCAACTTGCTTTAACCAGAACTCACATTTGCTAAATTTCACAAATAATTTATGCTCCTGCAGAGTCTGTAATACAATCCTCAGATGTTGTTCGTGTTCAGCCTCTAATTTAGAATATACCAAAATATTATGAATAAAAATAACCACAAACTGGTCTAAGTATGGTTGAAATACCCTTTGCATTAAATCCATAAATGCAGCGGGAGCGTTAGTTAAACCAAACGGAAGAACAACAGACTCATAGTGACCATACCGAGTTCTAAAAGCAGTTTTAGGCACATTATCCCTCTTAATCCTCAACTGATAATAACCCTGCCTCAGGTCAAATTTAGAAAATACCCTGACACCCTGTAACTGATCAAATAATTCCTCAATTAAAGGCAACAAATACTTATTTTTAATAGTCACCTGATTGAGACCCCGATAATCAATACATAAGCAAAGAAATCCGTCCTTTTTACCAAATAGACTGGTGCACCCCAAGGTAAAAAACTCGGCTGAATGAATCCCTTCTCAAGCGAACCCTGCAGCTGAACTTTCAATTCATGCAATTCAGGCAGAGCCATTCTATACGAAGTTCTAGAGATAGGTGTAGTCCCCGGCATAGGTCAATCACGAATTCTATCTCTCTATTAGGTGGCAACCCAGGTAATTCTTTAGGAAAAACCCCCGGAAACTCTTTCACTATAGGTACTTCATTCAGTTTTAGCTTATCTATAGGTTGATTAATCAAGTAGGCCAAATAAGTATCACAACCTTTACTCAGCAATTTAGTCGCCTTAATAGAAGAAATTATACTAGTACCCGTGGATTTATGACTACCGACCATCTCAATTACGGGTTGATTAAGAATTTCTAGTTTCACATTTTTTCTTCTACAATCTAGATAAGCATAATATTCACCCAACCAGTCCATACCCAGAATTATTTCAAAGTCCTTAAAAGGCAGGATAATCAAATCAACAGGAAGGACTCAACCCCCAATACATAATTCATAGGCTTTACACACAGATTCAGTTAAAAACTTAGTGCCTATAGGTGAACCTACCTCAATGTTATAAGGCAATTTATCAATTTTCAATGCTAAAGATTGTGCATACATAGGTATGATAAATGATTGTGGAATCAATTAAAACTATGACTGATTTATTATTGAGAAGAAAAGTACCTTCAACAACTGCAGTCGTATCCAGGAGTTCCTCCGCATCCAAAGCAAATACTCGGGCCTGCCCCCGAGGTGCTGGTGCTGTAGCTGGTGCCCTGGTTTGAGTGCCCTGACCAGATTTCTACCCCCTGGTGTTCTTGAATTTCAAACAATCCTTGACCCTGTGTTGGTCACTCCCACAACCTATACACCTGTTCAATCTCTTCCAACAATTCTCCTCTGTGTGGCCCTGGCACTGACAGAAGCTGTACTACTGGTGACGTCTAGCAATAGTGCCTCCTGTAGGAGCACTGTAAGAAGAGGTAGCTGAACTACCCTACTGAGATCGTGCCACAATTGGACGAGGCTGCCCTTGATTCTGACTCTAAACTGGTTGTGCCTAAGTCTGAGTAGGCCCAGTATAACTCTGAATCTGCCTCGGCTACTGACTGTAACCAACTGAAATAGTCTGCCTCTGATACCCCTGACTCTATGTTTGATGTAGTCATTTATTGGGCTGACTCGGCTCCATAAACAAGTCTGTTTTTCGTTTCTCATATCTGGCAGCTATCCTAACTGTTGCGGCATAAGAGGGATAGTCCTGAGTAGAAAAATTCAACAAAATATCGGGTCTCAAACCCATAACCAATCTCAGAATCCTCTTACTCTCTGGCTACACTAAGGCTGGCACATAACGAGACAAGCGGGTGAAGGCTGTGTCATACTGATCAACTGACATGTTGCCCAGTTTCAGATTAATAAACTCTTGCTCCCGTCTCTCAATAGCTATCTTTGTAATAAATTTCTCCCGAAACTCTTTGACAAACTCATCCCAAGTCCGCGGTATTGCCTCAGCCTCCCATCTGGATTTCATGGTATGCCACCATTGCTCGGCATCTCCCTCGAGCAGAAAATCAGTACAAGCAACCCTCCTCACATCATTGTACTCAAGGCCAGTAAGAATTTTCCCCACTTTGTTCAACCATTGCTCAGCCAACATATCATCGGGCTCTCCGAAGAAGCTAGACGGACCACGGTGCAAGAACTTCTCAAGATAGTTGCTACTACCGCCCTCTGTTCCACCTTGGCCCTGACCCGGATTACCTGAGGGGACATTTCCTCCTTGTCAGTGCAATACCTCTGCAATCTGACCTATGCCAGCTGTTAACAGATCTACTTCTTCTTCCCCGACAACATTCTGATTTCTGGTCTGACGGCGGGGCCCCATTTCGGATAACTAGAATGCAAAGTATTATGACAGGCATATATGTAATCCACAAATAAGCCACATAAGAATAAGCTCAAATAAGTTCACATGAAGTCACATATAAGGTCATACAAATACATTATACACAAAAGATACAAATAAGACACTTAATCATTCTTTCCATTCTAAACTTTTCACATTCATACCAAACTCATAATAGACATTTCATATTCTCATTTCCATGCTACCATGTTTTTTACTAAATCAATCTCTCACTTATTCAATCAAAAGAAACACTTATTCACACAATCACACATTCACATGATAGACCTCTACCCCACAGGCCGAGAAACCTATCCAGGCTCATGCATTCTATAAGCTCTGATACCACCTAAATGTCACTCCCCGACCCAACCCCATACTCAAAGGTTAAGTCCGGACCTGATAAACGGACAGAGTCTCCTTTGTACCATGGACATTCTGGTTACCTGCAACATCAAATAAAGCCACAAATATAAAACTAAACTTCAACAACTCCAACTCTAACTAATCCCAACTTCAAGGCCATCCGAGCCTTAAACAACACAACACATTATAACACATACAAGCATGCAATTCACAATCCTAGAATTTTATCTTTGTCCGCTTATCATACCACTCTATGTTATCATTTAAACATACTTAAGAATTAAAGCCAACCATTCAACCCTTGCATTCACACCCAAGCATGCAACATAACTAGAAGCAGAGTTATAAACTATTACAGTCCAATATCATACAAGCCATAAAATAACTTAGCTATTACAATCCTTTCAATACAACACACATAAATACAAGCCCATAGGCACAAATAGAACGTAATATACAACAAGCAAAGTCTTCACATAACCACAATTACACTCCAACCTCAACAAGTACAAAAAATCAAGGCAACTCCTCAATTTGTACCTCCTCTTCCACTCCCTCAGCACCTTCTCAAACATGTTAGCGAGGTATGAGCAACCATAATTGCCCAGTGAGAGATATATTCTACCGGGGCGTGCAATGCAACAGTAAATACAAATAAAGTAATTAAACAACAAAAGACCAATGTAAATGTCAAGTTACCACACATTAAAAAGGATACAAATCACTTAACCCCAACACTCCAGAATTCACTTGATCTTCAATCACGAACCTCGATCCACGAACCTAAATAATGTGCCAGCAAAAACCCCAATCACTCCAATGGGTGTACTCCAGATGTACCCTGAGAATCCTACGACCGAACACCCCCTGGTAATTCCCGGACCAGACGAGTAAGGGACTAGAGCACGGAGATCGAATATCCACTGGCAAGCTCACTGTCGCCCAATCGATATCCAATACATCCGCCCCTAACACTATGGTTGCACAGCCACTAAGCAATGCACTTTAACAAATGACAATATAATAAAATTGTAAAACAATAACACTTATGAGGGATAACAAAGTAGGTTGATGTAATACCCCGATCTCTCACGAGACTGGAGGCTCTAAGAACCATGCTATTCTTAACACAATCCCAAACCCGGTCTCAGAATTTTAGAGAAAATGGACGGAGTCTCCCCTGTACCGTGGACATTCTAGAAACCTGTAAACATTCAATATAGCTACAAAATAACCTAGAACACCAATTCTAATCAAAACCTAGCTTCAAGGCCATCCGAACCTTAAGCGATACAAACAAACAGTTGATATACATACAAGCATGCATTCACAACTTAATTCCTTTGCAAAACCGCTTATCATGCCACTCCATGATAGCATTGAAACATTCCTAGAAATTGAGACCAATCAAACATCAGAACGTTCACTCCTAAGCATGCAAGGTAGTTAGAAATAGAAACATAAGTTATTACATGCCATGGTTCTAAATCTACTACTACAACATCTATCTTTCAATTTGCAAACTATATAACATACACATATCACTTAGGCTACAAAATAGAACATAAAGTAAATCAAACAAGTTCTACTCTCATCAACAAGAACATAGTCCACCTCAGGCAACTAGACACAACAACTAAGGCAATTCCTCCAACTGCGCCACCTGAAACATGTTAGTGAGGTATGAGCAACCACTGTTGACCAGTGAGGGATAAAGACTACTCGGGACGTGCAATGCAACAATTGTAGCAGTTAAGAAAGAAGGCAAATAAAGTACATTTGAAACCGTAAATAACCACACATATCAAAGGATACGATACACTTAACCCCAACACTCCAGAATTCTCTTATCTTTGATCACGAACCATGATCCACGAACCATGATCAATATGTCGGCAAATCCCCAATCACTCTAGTGGGTGTACTCCGGATGTACCCCGATAATCCTACGACCTAACATCCCCTGGCAATCTTCAGACCAGGCGAGTGAGGGAATAGGGTACAAAGATCGAATATCCACTGGCAAGCCCGCCACCGCCCAGCCGATATCCAATACAACTGCCCTTGACACTATGGTTGCGTAACCACTATGCAATGCAATGCACTTAGCAATGGCAAGACAATTTCAACAATATAAGCAGTAATCACGTGGGAGGATCAACAAAGTAGGTTGACCTCGAAAAATATAAAATAGAAGTAGTTTCATATAAGCAATTGAGAAATTTACAAAGGGGCATATTCAAGATACACATAGAACTCTACCAAAAGCTCCAAAACAACTTGAAACCACATTTAAACACACAAGAAGTCATGCCAAGGTCTTAGAAGCATGACACAATCGAATTTGCAATTAAACCCCTTTGTTATTTAATCTATTTTCCTTCTAAGCTCAAGTTAATGATCCGAATTCATAGGGAAGCTATACCATACTTATAATTAACCCTTAAGGCACCCTTATAACCTTCAAACACATTCAAATACTCGCAATTACCCCAAAAGCCCTAATTTCTCTCTTATGGCTTTGAACTACACATACCTTAATCAGAATGCAAACAAGGGTTAGCAAAGCTTCTATAGCATCTAGGTAGTCTAAGAATACTAAAAGTGAAGCTCAAATTAACCCGGATTAGCATTAACCTCGAAACCCCTTTTTAAAAGTTGGTTATTTCACATTTTAACCAAGTTTAGAGCAATTCTAGGGCACGGGGCTATTGGACTACCTTCATTAGCATCTAAGGCATCTATTAGAAGCAATGAATCAAGCCAATACGCACAATTACACAAAACCCTAAAAATCCGTCACTATTCACCTCAAAAATTAAAGTAACGATTCCAACCGTTTAAAATGCGAACTAATGGCTTAAATGTGTTCTTTAGCACTTATATACAATGTATAATAGCATAGATAAGCTTTGCAATAGAATTTGATAGCATTTCTAACAAATCAAGAAAAATGCAACATATTTAATATGCGAAAATAGTCATGAAATCCCTCACCTAAAGCGCATAGGAGCACCTAGAAGGCTTGCACACACCCTAAACTACTTGCTCTAGGCTTGGAAATGCTTGGATTGATGAATTGGTGAGCAAAATCTCCTCCCTTGGCTGCTATAGGGCTGTTCGGATTTTGAACAGTAATTCCTGCATCTTTTTTGTTTTGTTTTTGCTAAGTTATGAGCTTATGTGGTGCTTATGAGAATATATATTAAATTGGGTTTAAATTGGGGCATATATGGTCTTCTAAAATGAGTCTAATAAGCTTTAAAACGAGTCTAAGGTACAAAATGAGTGCTAGCTAATTAAAACACTAAGTTAAGTTACGTAACACTATTTATTAGTTCACTAAACCATTTTCTAAACGAAGGCTCCTATCGCTTTAAGCTCAAAGGCACATTTTTCTCATTCCTATAACAATTAATATGATTTAAGAAAAATGCTAATTCATGGTAATTATGTAGTTGAAAAATAGAATGAATAGTAACTAAAGAAGACAACAGGAAAAACACAGAAGAAATGCATAATTAGTGGATGCAACAGTGAATGAATGTACGGAAAAAATCTTGGGCGTCACAGTTGCCCTAAAAAATAGTTAGAAATATAGACATTAACATATAATCAACTAAATGAATACAAAGAGGTCAATAACATTCTTTTCATAAAACTCTACCAAAAGCTCATAACCAATCTAAAAGTATATTTAAACAACTCATAAACATTCACAAGGTCATAGATGCGCAAAACAACCGATTTTCCACTTTTCCCCCTTTGTAACTTAAGCTATTTAGTTCCAAAATAAAAGTCAAAGCTCTAGATTCACAAGATGTGTATTCCATACTTCTAATTACTCCTTATGACACCCTTAGGACCCTCAAAATTACCTAATTACCTGCGATTAGCGCAAAAGCCCCGATTGCCCCTTTATGAGTTTGTACTACACGAACCTTAACCGAAACTCAACCGCGAGTTAGAAAAGCATATCTACCACCTACATAGCCTAAGAATACCAAATGTGATGGCCAAATTAACCCAGACTTGTATTACACACGAAACGCGTTTCTAAAAGTCGCTAAATTTGCATTTTTACCAAGTTACGAGCAATTAAACTTCACGAGGTTATTAATCTACCTTCATTAACATCTAAAACGCCTAATTTAAGCATTGAATCAAGCTATACGGCACATTTTCTCAAAACCCAAAAAAACGTCACTATTCACTACCCTAAAATCAAACGAACGAATTTAACTGTTTAAAAAGCTAAACAATTAGATAAATATAGTCTCTACAACATGTAGGTGACATATAAAGCAAGATTGAAGCATATTTCAAGCCATTAGCAACAAATATAGAAATTACATAATATGGCATCAACTTTAAATTCACAAAAGAGTGCAAAATCCCTCACCAAATGCGCGTAGGAGCTAGTAGGAAGATAGGGAACCCTAAAAAACACTTAATCCTAGCTTGAGAGAGCTTGAAGTACAAGATTTGATGAGAAAAAAATTTTCTTTTTCCTTTTTGCTGCTGTCGGGTTTGGGGTTTGGACAAGGGGGGTATTTTTATGTTTTGTGTTTTGCCTATTATGCATAAATGTGTATGATATGTATATATGTACTATGTGGCCATAAGTTTATTCTAAGTTGACATTAACTTTGAACTCAAAATACTTATAAAATCTACTAAAGTTAAGTCCAAGATGCAATTTTATTAGCTAGCTCCAAAACAATGAATATAGCATAAGGGAAATCGTAATTCAAAGAAAATAAGCAATTGAAAAATGCAATGAATAGTGACTAAGAAAATAACAAGTAAAGCCACAATTAAATTGCACAAACAGTAGATGCACAGTTAATGATAATATGGCAATGTTCTCGGGCATCACAGTAAGAGTTTGCATGAACATGTCTCGCATTTGCATTCGGTTTTGGATGTGCTTATAAATGAGAAGTTATATGCTAATCTCAAAAAGTGTACTTTTTGCACCGATAAGCTTGTTTTCCTAGGTTTTGTTGTTAGTGCTAAAGGTATAAAGGTTGATGAAGAGAATATCAAAGCCATCCAAGAGTGGCCAACCCTCTCCAATGTAGGTGATGTTAGAAGTTTTCATGGACTTGCTATTTTTTACAGAAGGTTCATGAAGGATTTTAGCACCATCACAACACCGCTTACCGAAGTTATCAAGAAGAACGTTGCATTCAAATGGGGTGAAGATCAAGAGAAGGCATTTCAGCTTATTAAACACAAGCTTACTCATGCTCCTTTACTTGCTTTACCTAACTTTTCTAAAATGTTTGAAATTGAATGTGATGCTTCAGGTGTAGGTGTAGGTGTTGTTCTTATGCAGGAAGGAAGACCACTTGCGTACTTTAGCGAGAAGCTCAACGGGGCTGCACTTAACTAACCCACTTATGACAAAGAGTTGTAGGCTTTGGTTCGAGCTTTAGAGCAATGACAGCACTACCTGTGGCCAAAGGAGTTTGTAATTCATATAGATCATGAATCCTTGAAGCAATTGAAAAGTCAACACAAGCTGAACAAGAGACATGCTCGATGGGTTGAATTCATTGAGACTTTTCCTTATGTCATTCGGGAAAAACAAGGTAAGAAAATTGTGGTTGCGGATGCACTTTCACGAAAGTATGCCTTAATCTCTACTCTTGATGCTAAATTTCTTGGTTTTGAGCACATTAAGGACCTTTATCAAGATGACCATGACTTTGGTGAAGTTTATAGAGCTAGTGAAAAGACTGCAAAGGGTAAGTTCTATAGGCATGAAGGCTTCTTGTTTAGAGAGAATAAGTTGTGTGTGCCTAATTGTTCTATGAGAGACTTATTAGTTCGGGAATCCCATGGTGGAGGTTTAATGGGACATTTTGGAGTCGCTAAAACCTTAGTTGTTTTACAGGAGTACTTTTATTGGCCACACATAAAATGTGATGTTGAGAGAACTTGTGGTAGATATGTCACTTGTAGGCAAGCTAAATCAAGGGTTCAACCATATGGACTTTACACACCACTACCTATTCCTAGTTCACCTTGGATTGACATTTCAATGGACTTTGTTTTGGGTTTACCTAGGAGTAGGCATGGAAGGGATTCAATTTTTGTGGTTGTAGATCAATTTTCTAAGATGGCTCATTTTATCCATTGTCATAAGATTGACGATGCTTCATATGTCGCATATTTGTTCTTTAGGGAGATTGTGAGGTTACATGGTATGTCTAGGACAATAGTTTCAGATCGCGATGCTAAGTTCTTGAGTTACTTTTGGAAGACATTATGAGGTAAACTAGGAACAAAACTTTTGTTTTCTACAACTTGTCATCCTCAAATCGATGGTCAAGCAGAAGTAGTTAATAGGACTTTATTTTCATTGTTAAGGGCTATTATAAGTAAGAACATTAAAACTTGGGATGATTGTTTATCACATGTTGAGTTTGCTTATAATCGTACCATTCATTTTGCTATTAAATTCTCACCATTTGAAATTGTTTATGGTTTTAATCCTTAGACTCATTTGGATTTATCACCTTTACCTGTTTCTGAGCATGTGAACTTAGATGGTAAGAAAAAAGCAGAATTTGTGCAACAACTCCATGAGCGAGCATGACTTAACATAGAGAGGAGAACTGAACAATACACCAAGCAAGCTAACAAGGGATGTCGCAAACCCGTCTTTGAGCCCAGAGATTAGGTGTGGGTACACATGAGAAAAGAAAGATTTCCAGCATAGAGACGTTCTAAGTTGCTTCCTTGAGGAGATGGACCTTTTCAAGTCCTAAAATGGATCATTGAGAATGCTTACAAACTTGATTTACCTGGTGAGTACAATGTTAGTGCTACTTTCAATGTTACTAACTTAAGTCCTTTTGATGTAGGTGATGATTTGAGGACAAATCCTTTTCAAGAAGGGGGGGAGGGGAGGGGAGAAGGGGGAGTGATGAGGACTTCAAGGTTGCAAGGAATGTTCTAGATCCAATTCAAGTTCCAGTTGGTCCAATGACGAGGGCTCACGCTAAAAGGTTCAAAGAAGAGTTGAGTAACTTGGTCCAAAGAGTGCTATAACGAGAAGAAAACATGTTCACTAATAAAGGCAAACAAAGGCTAGTTTTACTCATTCAAGTTGATCCAAAAGATAGCCAAGAACCAGCCATACACATCCACATTCAATGAACCATTTGGGCTTTTTTTCCAGCAAAGAATCAAGTCAAGATTATATTTTCAAGATTCAAGAAATTCAAGATTCTTCAAGAAGTTTCAAGAAGCTTGGAAGATTTGGTCAAGATTTGATTTCTTTGAAATTCTATCTTAGTTTTAGTTTCAGTTTAATTTGAATTCTAGTTTTCTTTTAGAGTCCATTATGGATGAAAATTAGGAGATTAGATAGCTCTAATTCCAATCTTTAGTCAAATTCATAAGAGGAATGAGTCTTTCTTGACTCAAAGTCTACTTTCTTTTACTTAGTTATTTTAGACGTTTTTCTACTTAGGATAAGGATTAGGAGTTATTTTCCGAGTAGGATACCTCTTTGTTATTTTGCCTATATAAGGCTGACTTTCAAGATTATTCAATATATATTTTTGATTCATTAAATTGTGAGATTATTCTCTTTTGAGTTCTTCAAGAAACTCTTCGAACTTATTAAGGATTATCTTGTGGCATTAAACCTCGACTTATCAAAGATATTTTCCATCCCCGTTTGTGGCGTCTTCACCATACCAAGGTTCTTGCTTTGCTAAGCAAAGGGTTGTAATTTCTATCGTTCTTGAAAGATCTTGGGTTCGTTTTCACCATTCTTGGTGTTGGGTCTCATCGCATATTGAGGTGGTTCATATCACTAAGTACAAGAGAAACTATGTCCGTTTTTCCTCATTTTTCGTGACATGGGAATAGGATCGAGGACTCGATTCCATGAGGGATCGGGTCGTTATAGGTGCTATCAGAGCTTAGTTGGCTCTTAACTGGGACAGGGTTCTCGGTCTGTCAGGTAATAACCCTCAAGTTCGTGCATGTGAAGTATGTCTTGAATAGGTGTGTGCTTGTATGTGAGACCTGTAAGCCTTAAATGAAAATGTGCATAAGTGTTATACTTGTGTAGAATATGAAAGATGTGTGATATGTGTAATTATGTGGCTTTATGTGCACTTGTGTGTCATATTTGTGTAAAATGTGAAGATTGTGTGGTATGTGCATTTATGTGACTATGTGTACATCTAGGTGATTGTGAAACCCCACTTTTCTGCTTATCTCATTTTACGTGATATACATCGTTTTGCGTGCATATGACCTGTTTATGTGCTATAGGACCTAGAAAGTTATAATTTTGATGTCAATACTCCTAATACGTGTTAAATGTGCATTCATGAAATTTTCATAAAAAACGGGATCAGAAATTTTATCGTCGATTTTCAGTGAATAGTGTTTTCAAAACACGTCCGCTAAAATTTTGAAACTGGTCTTTTTAACCCTTCTAGACCTAGTCCACGGACTTTAATAGACCTATGTTTGATGAAAACGGTTTTAAAATCGGCTTAAGAATTTATTAGGATTTTTACACCGACTTTTGCAAAAAATCGAGTTTTAAGCCGACTCGGGTGGAATTCTTTGAATGTAAAACTTCTTGTCACCTAAAAATAATCCACTTGAGATGTCTTGGGGGTTGCATAAATATTTTTAACATTGGTGAGCAATAAAATGAGTTTAAAGTCAATAAAACATTAAAAAATAATAGTTTTCTCGACTTAAACTATTTAAAATACTAAATATATTTGCTCACACTAGTTACACACACTAAGCAAAGCACAAAACACACTCCACACACACACAAAGGGCCGACAGAAAGAGGGAGAAGAAAAAGAAAGAAATTCAAGGTTTTTCAATCAAAAATTCAAAGAAAAACTTGGTTTTTGTACGTAAAACTTCGCACCGATTTGGATTCTGCTTGTTGGGCACGCACTTCACGCATCCCTAAGCTTTTATCGCATCAAAGGTGAGAGAAAAATTCTAGATCTCAAAACTTGTCTTTTGCATTTTTGCATATAAATGAAGATTGAACCGTTAGAATTGTAATATGATGTTAGATTATTGCTCCTTGCATGCTAAGGAGCGTTTACTGGTAATACTACGAATTTCTGTCAAATGTAGCATAATTTTTATTTTTTGGGTATTAAATTTTGATTAAATTGTTTAATGTTGAATTAATTGAGTTATGATGATCGAAATCGATTGCCATCGATTTCTAAATACTTGATAATTACGTGTTAGCGCTGTTGTAATGCCGAATTTTCGATTACATTGCTCGTCGGAAAGTCCGGAAAATTCAGCCAAGACATCCTAGGGTTTTAGGGTTATTGGGCATGATTTGGAGGTGTTATGGGGGATTTTCGAGAGGGCTAATGTAGTAGGTTGAATGGGTGAGTGATAGAAACTGATTTGGCAATGTTTGGGTTAGTAGAATGTAAGTTATGAATTTTTGAAGTTTAGGTTGTCATTCTTTAATTTCTTGAACGATGCCTTTAGATGATTGGGTGGTGTTTGAGTGTTGAATGGTAAGTTGTTGATGAGTAATTTAGGGTTTAATTGTGTATATAATGCATGTCCGGTTAGATGGCCTACTTTGTCATCTAACTAAGTTATTGTTGTTTAAATGATAATTGATGCTATCAATGATGAATAAATGATGATTGATTGATGATTGATTGATGATTGATGATGATTATGGAGTCTTGGTATGTGTGTGCTATCTCTCGGGCAGCGTTGGGTTGTCGGGTTGATAACGGCATGACTGCCAGAGGCTACCCTCAGCTCGCATGACGGAGGTGTCATGGAGGGAGGGGCTAGTGAGGTACCTCGGGTGCGTGAGTAATGGGGAGTTATAAGAAGAACGGTTGAGATCGTGATGGCGTTTGGAGCTACACCAAATAGAGTATCCTTTATTGAATGGTTATATAGTTATGTGATTATAGTATTATTTATGTTATTGTGTGTTTACTGACTCAAAGGATTATTCCAAGGAGTTTAGTAGACCTTGCTCGAGATCTATCGGATCCTCACTGAGCTTATTTATATAAGCTCACTCTCTATTAATGCATGCTTACAGGTATTGCAGAGCCGGATTACAGGTACGTGCCTCCTGAGGAGGAAAATGTGCCTTACGTGGACGAGTCATATGTCCCAGAGTCTTATCCGTGATTCTGTGCTGTTATTTATCATGTATATTAGTTTAGTAGTCTTTTCTATGCTTTATAGTTCTTGTTGTATAGGATGCTGAAAATAATATGAATTAGTTGTTATTATTATAGCAGCTTCTTTTGTCTATGGTTAAGTTGTTAGATGGGTCTCAACTTATTTTTGAAATGTATGATAAGGTTGAGGTATTGTATGTTATGTTGGAACGGAGGCAGATAACAAGAACTGATTATTGTATATTACGGTTATGTTGTGTGTTGTTATGCTGTTGAGGAGATGTTGTTTGTATTGTTATGGAATTGGATGTTTAATGTTATTAATGAGGTTGGTTTAGAACCTCGGTATTCTATTTACTGTCGTTATACTGCCGAAATCCCGTTGCGTCCTGACTGATTGTAGGTGGGGTCGAGTTGGGGCGTGACATTTAAGTGGTATCAGAGCGCATGTTAGTTGTTAGCTGGGGTATTCTCGGAATGTGGGTAATGGTCTTAGCATGAAATATGTATGAAAATAAAGAAAAGTGAATTATGTATTGATATGACTAAATGATTAAGTGATTATGTGATTTAAGTGCTTATGTGATTATGTGATCAATATTCTTATGTGATTGAAACTTATGTGATCTATGTGCTTTATATGAGTTTGTTGTTTATGTGTTAAAAGTTGTGTATAACCTGTTTACGTGCTATAACCTGTGCTAACTCTTTGATTAGTACGATGGCCGGAAGACCGAGGACTCGTGGTAGGCCCGAGATAGTAGATGAGGTTCCTGGTAATGTGGCACAGGGTCGTGATAGGGGTGATGTCAGGTTAGGGGCAGCAATGGATCGGATTGCAGATTTGATGGCTGGACAGGCCCAGTTGTTAGCGGGTCAGGCTGCTCAGACTCAGGCATTGCAGGCCCAGATACAGAATGTATAGGGTGGTAATCACGGTCGAGGTACTATGAAGGAGTTTCTGGGGTACTATCCTCCTAGATTTCAGGGAGAGCCTGATGATAGGAAGGCCGAGTCGTGGATTAGTAAGTTAGAGAAAATTTTTGATCCTCTCGGGTACACTGATGAGAGGAAGGTGACTTCTGCTGTCTATTTGCTTGATGATGAGGCAGAGGAGTGGTGGCGCACTCTGAGAGCCAGTTGGGAGACCCGGGGTGTTCCGTATGTTTGGGATGCCTTTCTGACTGCTTTTAGGGATAAGTATGTCCCGAGGGTTGCACGGGAGAGGAGAGAGGCTGAGTTCCTGTCTTTGGTACAGGGGGATTCTACTGTGGTTCAGTATGAGGCTACATTCACTAGGTTGTCCCAGTATGCACTGGAGTTTGTAGCGGTGGAGGAGAGGAAGACCCGTAGATTTATGTTGGGATTGAGGCCCGAGATTCAGGATGCAATGGCTCTGAATCGCTATGATATCTTCACTGAGCCTTTTGATGCAGCTTCTAGGTTAGAGAAGAGGAAAGGGGATCAGATTGTCTCCAATCAGCCTAGTAAGAGGCCGTATCAGCCACAGGGCCAGCAGGTTATATATAGGCCTCCAGTACAGCAGGTTGTCTACAGGCCACCAGCCCAGCAGGGTTCTTATAGGCCACAGGGTCAGCAGAGTTACTATCGGCCTCAGTTTCAGCAGGGGCCATATCAAGTTCAGACTCAGTATAGGCCAGCCCAGTCTCAGGATCAGTACAGGCCTAGTGTGGTGAGACCTCAGCAGCAGGCTGTATCAGCTGCTTCATCAGCTTTTGGTTCTTCTAGGGGCAGTGTTAGTGCCACATCATCGCAGTGTAATTACTGCAAGCGCCCAGGGCATGTGGAGTCCGACTACAGGGTAAAGGTAGAGACATGTTTGGGTTGTGGTAGCAGCGAGCATAGGGCGAAGGATTGCCCTAGATATGCGAGGACTGAGGGTCGGGCAGCAACTCAGGGTTACCAGGGTAGGCCTACGGGCAATGTACCACAGCAACAGCGGGTTCAAGCTCGGGCTTATGCAGTTGATATGGAGGAGATGCCTGAGGAGACTGCAGTGGTGGAAGGTAACTTCCTTATACTTGATCAACTTGTTAAAGTGTTGATTGATTCTGGTGCTACGCATTCTTTCATTACTCCTGCTTGTGTGCAACGTGTTAAAATGCAACCTGAAAGATTGCCTTATGTGGTTGAGATTAGTACCTCTTTGACTGATAAGTATGTTACTGGCTTAGTATGTAAGGATTGTATAATACATGTTAAGGGGCATAATTTTCCTTCAGACCTTATCTTATTTCCTATCCGGGGGTATGATGTTATTCTGGGTATGGATTGGCTTTCTAAGTATGATGCCCAGTTAAACTGTAGAACCAAGGTAGTACAGTTTCGATTGCCGGATCAGCCAGTAGTAGAGGTAGCGGGTAACCGGGGTGCTAAGACGAGTTTTGTTATCTCAGCAACTAAAGCTGTTAAGTTGGTGAGTAAGGGGTGTTCGGGTTATCTAGCTTATTTGATCAACAAGCCATTTGATAAGCTACAGCTAGAGGAAGTCCCTATTATCCGGGAATATCCTAATGTATTTCCCGAGGAGTTGCCAGGGTTGCCGCCTAAGAGGGATATAGAGTTTGTGATTAATCTTGTTCCCAGTACTCAACCTATTTCTAAATCGGCGTACCGGATGGCACCAGCTGAGTTGAAGGAGTTGAAAGCTCAGTTACAAGAGTTATTGGAGAAAGGATTCATTCAGCAGAGTTCTTCACCTTGGGGAGCTCCAGTCTTATTCGTGAAGAAGAAGGATGGTACCTTGAGGTTGTGTATAGATTATCGTGGGTTGAATCAGGTGACTATCAAGAATAAATATCCTTTGCCACTAATTGACGAGTTGTTTGATCAACTTCAGGGGGCTAAAGTCTACTCTAAGTTTGACTTAAGGTAGGGGTATTATCAGCTTCGGATTCGTACGAAGGATGTTCTGAAGTCTGCCTTCAGGACTCGGTACGGGCATTATGAGTTTGTTGTTATGCCCTTTGGGTTAACTAATGCACCGGCAGCATTCATGGATCTGATGCATCGAGTCTTTCAGCCGTACTTGGACCAGTTCGTGGTGATTTTTATTGATGATATCTTGGTCTATTCTAAATCTGAATCGGAGCACGAGCAACATCTACAGCTTGTATTAGAGAAACTGTAGGAGCATCAGTTGTTTGCCAAGTTCAGCAAATGTGAATTTTGGCTACAACGGATTTCTTTTCTTGGCCATGTTATTACACAGAGCGGTATTTCTGTAGATCCCACTAAGATTGAATCGGTGATGTCTTGGAAACGGCCAGAGAGTGTTTCTGATGTCCGTAGCTTTCTTGGCTTGGCGGGTTATTACCGTAGGTTTGTCAAGGACTTCTCGAAGATTGCGGGGCCACTATCTAAGTTGACTCAGAAATGGACTATCTTTAATTGGGATAAGAAGTGTGAGAGTGGATTTCAGGAGTTGAAAAAGAGGTTGACTACTGCTCCAGTACTTGCTCTACCAGAGGGGACCGATAATATGGTTATTTACAGCGATGCATCCAAGGAGAGCTTGGGATGTGTTCTTATGCAGGATGGTCGAGTTATTGCCTATGCTTCTCGAAAGTTGAAGCCTTATGAAGAAAACTATCCGACTCATGATCTTGAGTTGGCAGCAGTTGTCTTTGCACTCAAGAAGTGGCGTCATTATCTGTGGGGTAGTAAGTTTGAGATTTTCACTGATCATAAGAGTCTTAAGTACTTATTCTCACAGAAGGAGTTAAATATGCGCCAGAGGAGATGGATGGAGCTTCTTGGAGATTATAATTGTTCTATCAATTATCTGCCTGGAAAGGCAAATGTTGTAGCAGATGCTCTCAGCCGGAAGGCTAGTATTTCTTGTTTGGTTATCAAGAAGTGGGAGGTTCTTGAGGAGTTTAGTTATTGGAGACCAGAGTTGGCTCAGGTTGGAGTGATGTGTTCACATCTCCGTATTCAGCCTTTATTATTGTCTCAGATCAGGGAAGCTCAGCAACTTGATGTTAAACTTCAGAAGATCAAGGATTAGATCACGGATGATCAGTCTGACTTTAAACTGCATGAGGACGGTATTCTTCGGTTTTGGAACAGGGTTTGTGTTCC
Source organism: Ehretia macrophylla (assembly GCA_037974665.1). Taxonomy (NCBI): domain Eukaryota; kingdom Viridiplantae; phylum Streptophyta; class Magnoliopsida; order Boraginales; family Ehretiaceae; genus Ehretia; species Ehretia macrophylla. Next base: position 60,716,077 of record CM075776.1, on the reverse strand, counting down.
TGATGAACCGGGCTTGAGGCGAGGTATTCTGGAGGAAGCTCATAATTCTAAATATACTATTCATCCCGGTGGAACTAAGATGTATCGGGATTTGAAGCAACATTACTGGTGGGACAACATGAAGAGGGAGGTTGCTCAGTTTGTATCTAGATGTTTGACTTGTCAGAGGGTGAAAGCCGAGCATCAACGACCAGCAGGTTTGCTTCAGCTGTTGGCTATACCACAGTGGAAATGGGAGCATATTACGATGGACTTTGTCTCTGGTTTGCCTAGAACACCAAGGGGTAATGATGCAGTTTGGGTTGTCGTGGATCGTTTGACGAAGACAGCTCATTTTATTGCGATGAGGATGGGAGATGAGGTTACAAAGTTGACGGGTCTCTATCTGGATCAGATTGTTAGACTTCACGGGATTCCGTCTAGTATTGTCTCTGATCGAGATCCTCGATTTACTTCTCATTTGTGGGAGAAACTTCAGGAGACTTTGGGTACTCAGTTAAACTTTAGTACCGTGTATCATCCACAGACCGACGGTCAGTCTGAACGGACTATTCAGATTCTGGAAGATATGCTTAGGGCTTGTGTTCTGGACTTCGGAAAGAACTGTCAGAGGGTGAAAGCCGAGCATCAACGACCAGTAGGTTTGCTTCAGCTGTTGGCTATACCACAGTGGAAATGGGAGCATATTACGATGGACTTTGTCTCTGGTTTGCCTAGAACACCAAGGGGTAATGATGCAGTTTGGGTTGTCGTGGATCGTTTGACGAAGACAGCTCATTTTATTTCGATGAGGATGGGAGATGAGGTTACAAAGTTGACGGGTCTCTATCTGGATCAGATTGTTAGACTTCACGGGATTCCGTCTAGTATTGTCTCTGATCGAGATCCTCGATTTACTTCTCGTTTGTGGGAGAAACTTCAGGAGACTTTGGGTACTCAGTTGAACTTTAGTACCGCGTATCATCCACAGACCGACGGTCAGTCTGAACGGACTATTCAGATTCTGGAAGATATGCTTAGAGCTTGTGTTCTGGACTTCGGAAAGAACTGGGAGAAACATCTACCGCTTTCCGAGTTTGCCTATAACAATAGTTATCAAGCTACTATTGGAATGGCACCTTTTGCAGCTCTTTACGGTCATAAGTGTCGTTTACCTTTATATTGGGACGAGGTAGGAGAGATGAAGACTGTTGATCCGACTATTATGCCAGAACTTCTTGAGAAGATTGAAAATGTTCAGTTGATAAGGCAGAGAATGCTTACGGCGCAGAGTAGGTTCAAGAGTTATGCTGATAAGCGTCATCGAGACTTAGAGTTTGCAGTCAGAGATCGGGTTTTCTTGAGATTGTCTCCTCGAAAGGGGTTTGCTCGTTACGGTAAAGGTGGTAAGCTGAGTGCGAGATTTGTTAGGCCGTTTGAGATTACTGGCAGGGTTGGTAAGTTGGCATAACGGTTGGCTTTACCAGAGAACTTCTCTAATGTCCACGATGTATTTCACGTGTCTAATTTACGGAAATACAATCCGGATCCTTCTCATATTCTTGAGCCAGAACCGTTAGAGCTTCGAGAGAATTTGACTTATGACGAGCGTCCGATTCGTATTCTAGATCAGATGGACCGAGAGTTGAGGTCGAAGAGGATTCCGATGGTTAAGGTGTTGTGGAAGCATCATGGCATTGAGGAAGCTACGTGGGAGAGACGAGATCAGATGCAGCAGCAATACCCAGATCTATTCCATACATCAAGTAAAAATTTCGAGCACGAAATTTCTATAAGGGGGGGAAATGTGAAACCCCACTTTTCTGCTTATCTCGTTTTACGTGCTATACCTCGTTTTGCATGCATATGACCTGTTTATGTGCTATAGGACCTAGAAAGTTATAATTTTGATGTCAATACTCCTAATACGTGTTAAATGTGCATTCATGAAATTTTCATCAAAAACAGGATCAGAAATTTTATCGTCGATTTTCAGTTAATAGTGTTTTCAAAAACACGTCCGCTAAAATTTTGAAACTGGTCTTTTTAACCCTTCTAGACCTAGTCCACGGACTTTAATAGACATGTGTTTGATGAAAACGGTTTAAAATCGGCTTAAGAATTTATTAGGATTTTTACACCGACTTTTGCAAAAAATCGAGTTTTAAGCCAACTCGGGTGGAATTCTTTGAATGTAAAACTTCATGTCATCTAAAAATAACCCACTTGAGATATCTTGGGGGTTGCATAAATATTTTTAACATTGGTGAGCAATAAAATGAGTTTAAAGTCAATAAAACATTAAAAAATAATAGTTTTCTCAACTTAAACTATTTAAAATACTAAATATATTTGCTCACACTAGTTACACACACTAAGCAAAGCACAAAACACACTCCACACACACACAAAGGGCCGAGAGAAAGAGGGAGAAGAAAAAGAAAGAAATTCAAGGTTTTTCAATCAAAAATTCAAAGAAAAACTTGGTTTTTGTCCGTAAAACTTCGCACCGATTTGGATTCTGCTTGTTGGGCACGTACTTCACGCATCCCTAGGCTTTTATCGCATCAAAGGTGAGAGAAAAATTCTAGATCTCAAAACTTGTCTTTTGCATTTTTGCGTATAAATGAAGATTGAACTGTTAGAATTGTAATATGATGTTAGATTATTGCTCCTTGCACGCTAGGGATCGTTTAGTGGTAATACTATGAGTTTCTGTCAGATGTAGCATAATTTTTATTTTTCGGGTATTAAATTTTGATTAAATTGTTTAATGTTGAATTAATTGAGTTGTGATGATCGAAATCGATTGCCGTCGATTTCTAAATACTTGATAATTACGTGTTAGCGCTGTTGTAATGCCGAATTTTCGATTACATTGCTCGTGGGAAAGTCCAGAAAATTCAGCCAAGACATCCTAGGGTTTTAGGGTTATCGGGCATGATTTGGAGGTGTTATGGTGGATTTCCGAGAGGGCTAATGTAGTAGGTTGAATGGGTGAGTGATAGAAACTGATTTGGCAATGTTTGGGTTAGTAGAATGTAAGTTATGAATTTTTGAAGTTTAGGTTGTCATTCTTTAATTTCTTGAACGATGCCTTTAGATGATTGGGTGGTGTTTGAGTGTTGAATGGTGAGTTGTTGATGAGTAATTTAGAGTTTAATTGTGTATATAATGCATGTCCGGTTAGATGGCCTACTTTGTCATCTAACTAAGTTATTGTTGTTTAATTGATAATTGATGCTATCAATGATGAATAAATGATGATTGATTGATGATTGATTGATGATTGATGATGATTATGGAGTCTTGGTATGTGTGTGCCACCTCTCAGGAAGCGTTGGGTTGTCGGGTTGATAACGGCATGACTGCCAGAGGCTACCCCCAGCTCGCATGACGGAGGTGTCATGGAGGGAGGGGCTAGTGAGGTAACTCGGGTGCGTGAGTAATGGGGAGTTATAAGAAGAACGGTTGAGATCGTGATGGCGTTTGGAGCTACACCAAATAGAGTATCCTTTATTGAATGGTTATATAGGTATGTTATTGTGTGTTTACTGACTCAAAGGATTATTCCAAGGAGTTTAGTAGACCTTGCTCGAGATCTATCGGATCCTCACTGAGCTTATTTATATAAGCTCACTCTCTATTATTGCATGTTTACAGGTGTTGCAGAGCCGGATTACGGGTACGTGCCTCCTGAGGAGGAAAATGTGCCTTACGTGGACGAGTCATATGTCCCAGAGTCTTATCCGTGATTCTGTGCTGTTATTTATCATGTATATTAGTTTAGTAGTCTTTTCTATGCTTTATAGTTCTTGTTGTATAGGATGCTGAAAAGAATATGAATTAGTTGTTACTATTCTAGCAGCTTCTTTTGTCTATGGTTAAGTTGTTAGATGGGTCTCAACTTATTTTTGAAATGTATGATAAGGTTGAGGTATTGTATGTTATGTTGGAATGGAGGCAGATAACAAGAACTGATTATTATATATTACGGTTATGTTGTGTGTTGTTATGCTGTTGAGGAGTTGTTGTTTGTATGGTTATGGAATTGGATGTTTAATGTTATTAATGAGGTTGGTTTAGAACCTCGGTATTCTATTTACTGTCATTATACTGCCGAAATCCCGTTGCGTCCTGACTGATTGTAGGTGGGGTCGAGTTGGGGCGTGACAGTGATTCTCTGAGCAATTACTTGTATTAGCTATTGATTGTAAATACGTAGTTTCAGTTACATACATACATTACCTATTGAATGGGAAGTAATCTCTATTCCCTATAAAGAAATGATCAGTAGCTGCTTACTTGAAGATGTGGACCAATAGAAAAAGGGAGTATTTAATATGTCGTCTACCGGTGATCAGTGAAAAGAATTCAGTGCTCGGAGGTTTATACTCAGTAATTAGTTGTGGGTATTCTTCTTCACCATTTTTCTCGGTATTCGAAATTATGATTCTTATTTAGTATTATCCTTGGTATTTTCATTCGAGATTCTCGACTGGACTTCTTACTCACTAATCATACTTGGAATTCTTATATGATATTCGTCATCAAGGGATTCATCTCTGGAATTCTATGTTGATATTTTAATTAGAGCCTTTATTTGGCATCCTTATTGCGGGATTTCTTATTTGATATTTTCTTTGGTAATCCACTGAGATTCTTATAGGTAATCTTTCAGCGTACATGTTGAGATTCTTCTTTAGGATTTCTAATGAAAGATCATTATTTGGTAAGTTCCTTTGGTACTCCTACTTGGTAGTCGGCAGTAGATAATCAAGGTTCAGTACTCGATGCTTCATCTGGAATACTTGGGCTGGAATTGTGGTAGTCCGATGTGGAATTCTTTTGTGAAGAAGAATTGCGAGGACGCAATTATTGTAAGGGGGGGAGAGTGTGACACCTCGTACCTAGCACATAGTTAATATATTTATTTGCATATGTTTATGTGTTTAACTCAAGTGTTTGTGCATAATTACATATTTACTTGAGTTAATTGCATTTGTTTACTAACATTCATTTTCCTATTTCTAGAAAATGTGCATTAATAGTTATTTGTATTTATTTGAATTTGTATTTAAGTAACTTGCATAAAATGGTTATAATATTAATTTATTATTTGAAATTATATTCTTACATCTAATAATGTAGTTTTCATCATTTAAAAATAAACCCTGAGCCTGGGATGAAATTTAAAGTATTTTATTTTACGAATTTCACATTTTTTCCTCATTACATAATTGATTTCAAGCATACATTCATAAATTTTAATTGCATAGCACTTCGGGAAGGCGGGTAGAAAAATTGTTAAATATATCATATGAATAGTAACCTCAGGAAACTAGTTTGGGCCATTTAATGAACTAGATAGCATTTGGGCCAACTTTTACTACCCAAACTAAATTAAACCAAGCCCAACCTAAACCCAAACGCAAACCCAAGCCCAACACCTATCATCTAAATAGCCTTAATTAGCAAAATTGACCAAAAATCATCAAAAATTGGAGCCTTGAGAGCCGTCCACAAGAGAAGGAAAAGAGAAAGAAATTGCAACCTAGAGTTTGATCCTTTGAGCCAATCTAAGGTGTTTGAGAGTGGACTAAAGCTAGTTCTTGCATCTTTGAGCTTGGTAGAGGTGAGGGATTCATCCATTGTGGCATTTTTAAGTTGTTATTATGCTAGCAAGATAATTGTTAATGTTACAAATGCTTGATTTTAAGGTTGTTTTGCTTGTAATGATAGTTATTAGATGTGTAGAGTAAATTTTTAAGCTTCTTGCACTTATTTAACTAGAGCTTGTGTATGGTGTAGTGAAGAAGATGATGAATAGTGATTTTGTTTTAAAGTTTGATGATTATGGTATATGTGTTTGTTTTAATGCCTAAATGAAGTCTTAAAGGTACCTACATAGCTAAATAAGTGTATGAACTAACTAGAACTCAACCAAAGATTAGGGGGGCATTGTGTGTGTGTGTGTGTGTATATGGTATTTTCGGCCATGAGAGGGAAATCAACCTATATGCATTTCAAATTGATTGTCTTGTTTATTTTAGAAGACGTTTAATTGTAATTGGTTAATGTTTGAAGTATGTTAGATATTGAACTTGTAGAGTAGTCTTTTAGTGTTATAGAACTTGTGTAATTGATTTTAGTCCATTGATTTAGTTGTGCTATTGTCTTTCTCATGTGAACAATAACAGCTTAATGCATGCTAGAAGTTAGAACATAGTCTAGTTGATGGTCCTAATGAACACTTGTTAAAATGGTAAATTAGTCACAAAGTAGTTTATAGTTAACTTTTGCTACTAGTTCTAAATTACTCATTTCATATGTGCTATTGTATCATTTATCAGTATTCGATTACTTTTATGATTACTTGGGTTACGTGTTAATGTGAAATATGTTAATGATTGAATAATCTCTATCGTTGTGTGTTGAGGACAACCAACTTTGTTGTCCTCATTTATGTGCCTATTGAATTACTTGATATACGTGTTATCTTGTGTGTATCAAATCATGGTTGCACAACCATATCGTCGGGGCGGATGTGTTGGGTGTAACACCCCGACCCCGAGCATATAGTTGTTTTATTTACTTGCATATATTAATATGCTTATTTTAATCATTTGCGCACATTTACATGTTGTCTTAATTGTTTGCATATAATTATTAGCATTACTTTTTATATTTCTTGGAAAATGTACATTCGTCTCATTTAGCATACATTCACGTGCATTTTCATATTCTAAGTATCGTAGGCATATCGTAGACATTATTTAAGTGTCATCAATTTGCAAATAGCAACTAAATTAGTTAGAATGAAACTAGAATGGAAAACTAGTTAAAAACATTTAGTTAAGAGGGCAAATGGGTCATTTACCCTTTTATTAAAATATCCTACCTAACAATTGACCAAAATAAAACAAAACACACACATTACATATTGGTCCCTACACACACACATAATTCTGCACACACACAACATGCAACAGAGAGAAGAAAATGGAAAAAACAGAGGAAAAAGAAGAAAAGAAGGAAAAAGAAGTGGTTCCAAGCTATTTTTTCATGCTCTTTTTCATGTTTAGGTGAGGGAAATTCATCTCTATGTGCATTGTTTTCCTTATATCTTGCTTCTATCAAGTTTAGTATGAAGTTATTGAATGATGTATCAGCTTATAATTGCATGAGAAGATGATTTGTAGCATGCTTGGTATTGTAGAAGTTCTTTTTTGCTCATGTGTTAAGTGTTGTAAGTAACCTTAATAATATTGTAGTTGATTAGTTAAAGTTCATGTATGAGGTTTAGATGTTTGATATAAGGCCTCAAAGAAGTGTATTAGAGTTAAATAAGCTAAAGCTAACGAAATTATAAGGAAATAAGCAAAATGATAACAATGAATATGCATATGTATATGTCCTGTTTTGGGTCAGTGCATTGCCCAAGATTTTACGAGCTTTTTTAACTAGTAAACGTCCTCGAAACTTAACAAAATTTATATAGCAACTAGATTAGGAAGTTTAGAGCAAATGTTGATTTCTAGTGCTAAGGCTAATTCTAACGGTTTAACCTTCCGATTTAGCCATTTTATAAATATGTCCTGAAAATCGCTAGTACTGGTCAGTTTGCGCAGTCGCATGGAAAATGTCATAACTTGCTAAATTTACATCGGAATCGAGCTCCGTTTGATTCCAAAGTCATCTACACTCGAAGAGATATGTTTATATGTAAAAACCATAGAATTTGGAGGTCATTAGCATAGGTGATTTATTTGATAAAATAGAATTCTGTTACAAGTTGGAAAATGAACTTGCCTAGAACTTGGTTAATTAAATTTGATCATAGAGGCGGTAATTGTAGGTTATATGATAAATGCTTGTACGATTGCTTTTTTTATATTAATCCAGTGGTGGTATATTAAAATGAAAATGAAAGAAAGGTACATCAAGGTACAATCCAAGTACAAACAAGTTCATGAACTAAATGAAAAAACAAAAATGAAAAAAGCTAGCATAGAGTCATGCAAACTCATAAATCCCCCAAGTGAACAGAGTTCGTCTGTTGAGAATAAAATGCATGTATTATTGCTTAGTTTATATGTCATAGTTACCTTGTATTCTCGTGTATTGCAAGATGTTTAACTTGACTACATGAATACATGAATGGAATTAGAATAATCAAATTGTTAAGTGTTATGCTAGTTTTAATTGCTAAAGGATTATTGCCATATAAATTGCTGAATATGTGTTGATTTGTAAGTATAAAGTTGATTGTCTAGCTTGATTGTAAAGTAATTATTATAGGAATTAGAGCATGATAAGTGTTATTTTGTTGCAATATGAAATGAGTGTATGGTTATTACATGATTTGATTGCTAGGGTTATTTGGCGTGGTTAATTGATGTGTGGTGCTAAACACCTGAATGTGCCGGAGTATATCTCCTGAATGTGCCAGAGTATAACCCTTGAATGTGCGATGTGTCGAAACATAGTTCCTGAAGGTGCGGTGTTAATCACCTGAATGTGCCGACGTATATCTTCAGAATGTGCCGAAGGTTAACTCCTGATTGAGTCAAGCTTGACTACATGATATTCGTCCTAATCAATTTAATTGTTATCTTGTTACGTGGATATCTATTGCGTAACTCTCGCTTGGGCCCTTGTTCCTTGGAGAGTTATCTTGGATTATGATCTTGTAATTATATCGTATACTTATCTTGATGTGGTTACTCTCTTTCCTTTTTTATGTGACACTTAATTGTTAATTGTACATTGGTCTCGCCTTGTTAATTGTGTTTACGTGGCTATTGTAACTCTCGCTTGGGCCCTTGTTCCTTGGAGAGTTGCCTTTAAAGGTGATCTTATATGAAATTGTATACTTGACTTGATGTGAATATTCTCCTTTCTTTGATATGTAACACTTAGTTGCTAATTGTATATTGGTCTCATATTGTTAATTATGTTTATGTGGTTAATAAGTTACAAAGTCTTGCTTTTTATCTTATTGCTTGTACTTAGTTATAGTTCCTGAATATGTTATTTAGTTTTATTATCTTGAACGAGTACGTATCTTGTTAATTGATTTTATGCTTTACCTGCATTGCACGAAAACCTTTATGAAAACTCCCTGGTTTTATGTTCCATCCCTCACTAGGCATACGCGTTGTAGTATGCTCATCCTTCTTCTAACCATTTTAGGTTTGGAGCCTATAAAGTTGGAGGTAAAGGAAGCTCGGGATTCACCTTGATCGGATGTTTTAGTTTGTTGTTAATTCGATGTGTACTTGTAATGAATTATGTTTCTTTTGAGGCCTGCGTGCCTTGTCTATGCTTGTAAAGTTAAGTCTCAAATAATTTGATAGGTGTAGCTGGATTATAATAACTTCAATGATTTACATTGTTGTCTAATTAGCTTCATGCCTGTGTGAATTAAAATGATGAATGATTGAAAGATTTAATCTTTAAATAGATTGAATAGAGTGTATTAGAGTAGTATGATAATCAATCTCCTGACTTAGGAATTCTATAATCTACTGCATGCTTGCTTGTGGACTTTTGATGGGTTTCAAAGCTCCGATGGCCTTGAGGAGTTGTTGAATGTGATGGTAATGGAGGATGGGAGCTGTTAAAGAGTTTGGGTTATGGTTTCTTGGGTTTATATTTTGTGTGCAGGTAAACTATTAGTCCTATAAATAGGGGAGACTCCGTCCGTTTTCCCCTCATTTTTCGCGACCTCAGGAATAGAATCGGGGCCTCCGGTCTCATGAAAGATTGGGGCAATACATTGGGCATTTGCTGGGCGGCAACGGACTTACTAGTGAGTGTTCAACCTCCGTACTCTAATCCCTCACTCGCCTGGTTCGGAGATTGCAAGGGGGTGTTAGGTCATAGGATTATAAGGATACATCCGGAGTACCCTACTGGAGTGAAAGGGGAATTACCGGCATAATATCGTGTTCATGTTCGTGGTTCGTGGTTCATGGTTCGTGGTTCGTCTTCATGATCGTGATTATAAACTTGGAGCATTTGGGGTTAATCGAATTGTATCCTTTTTATGTGTTCTTTAGTTTCATGTACTTGAATGTTACTTCATATTAATATTGAATTCCCGTGGTTATCATTATGTACTTGTTCTTGGTTATTGATTATCTAGTTAGTTTAGATTCATTGTACGAAAATATTTTTGAAAACTCTCCAGCTTTATCCTTCCTCACTGGGCTAGTTGTAGCTCACCCTGTTTTCTTCCCCTTTTACAGATTGTTCGATTCTGGAGCTTAGAAGTAGGCAAGAGTTTGTGGATATGAGACCCCGAATTTGCTCTTATTTGCAATTACGTGTTTTAACCTGTTTATATGTTATTTGAATTAAAATGTGATAATTATGTGATTATTACTTCTATTACATGATAAGTGAGTATTCATGAAATTTTCATAGAAATTTGCAATGAAAATTTTATCGTCGGTTTTTGTGAATAGTATTTGAATCACACGTCCGCTAGAATTTTGAAACTAGTCTTTTAAACATTTTAGAACTTAGTCTTATATTATTAATAGACCCGTGTTTGATAAAAAATAATTCTGAAACGAAATAGAAATTTAAATAGACTTTTCGGGCGAAAAGTAGCATTTTTGAGCCAAATAGTGATTTCTGCTAAACCCGATTCTTGCGTTGACTTTCGTTGACCTAGTATATATTAATATAAATTTATTTATATGTGATATTAAATGATTTTAAATTAATTGATCAATCAAAAGAAAATTGAAAACAAATAATATGACTTTTCATCTTTTTTTGCAAAAATAAGCAATTCATTTTAATTGTATGTAATTAAATGTCTACATATAAATGTTGTCAACTAAAAATAGTCTACTAAATGTAGTATTTAAGTTAGATAGTATTTATATGACTATTTTTGGCAAAAACTCAACTAAAATAACTAAATTGCCAACTTTGACTTTTTGCAAATTGTTGACTATGCTTATATATATTCAATATACATACATAATACATAAAAATAAGCTCAAACACACTCAAAAAACACACACATGGTCAAAAATCCAAGGAGAAAAAAAAGACATTTTGCTTAGGTTTCAAAGTAATTTATTCATAGATTTTGCAATTCAAGGCCAAATAACTTCATTCAAAGCTTGAAATTGCTTGTTGGTCATCCATTCTACACATTCCTACCATTGTTTTGCATCAAAGGTGAGAGAAAAATATAGTTCATTATTTCAAAGTTAAGTTGAGATTTTAGTTGATGCACTGTTAGTTGTTATTTTGTTAAATTGATGTTAGATTATTGCTTAGAAGATGACAAGGACCAATTATATGCATTTATATCCATTTTGAACGATAGTAGCATGTATTTCTAATTTTCGGGCATTTAAATTGATTTATTGGCTTATAGTTGAATAATTGTTGTTGTAGTGGTTGGAATTAAATGGTTGTTGTTTCTATAGGTTTGTTAATTATTGTGTAGTAATGTTGCAATGCTGAATTTTCAATTTGAATGCCATAGCAAAAGTCGAAAAAATTCAGCCAATGTGCATTGCCAAAATTAGGTTGTTGGGCTTGTTTTGGATGGCTTTTGGTTGGTTTCAGATGGGGTTAATGTAGTTTCATGTATGGTGAAGTGATAGGAAAAGGTTCGGGGGTTATTTGATTAGTAGATTGTAAGTTATGAATTTTAGAAGTTTGTGTAGTCTTCCTTTGAAATGTTAAAATGTTGTCTTAGTTGATTGGTTGTGGTTGTGAAGTTGTTTCTTGGGTTGTTGTTGAGTAGGTTCGGGTTTGAAAGCATGTTCAGATATGTGTTGAGTTGGGTAGCCTACTTTGTCATCTAACTTGGGTGTCTAAATTGTTTGATTAATTGTTAAGTTGTTATAATGTTGTAGAAGGTATTGATACTTGTTGAGATGCCGGGAGACAACCTACTTTGTTGATCTCTCAGAATGTTAAATGCTAAGTGTTGTCTGATGAAAGCCGTGATAGTGCTGTGTCACCTCGGGCGGCATCGGGCTTGCCGGGTTGTCGGCACAACTATCATGTGTTACCCCTATCTCGTGTGGTCGGAGAGTGCCACGAAGTGTGTGGGCTAGTTGAGGTACTTCCGGAATGCATCAGTGGGCGTTATAAGAAGTTGGTTCAAATCGTGATGACGTATGGAGCTACATCAACTAGTGTATCCTTTTAACATGAATGGTTATATGTGTTGTCCTAATTGAATAAGTGTTGATGATGAAGTTTATTGATTGTTATTGTTCATAGAATAATTTCCCAAGTGGTAATGTAAAAGGTTTCAAAACATCTTTCGAATCCTCACTGAGCTTTGTTATATATAAGCTTACCATCATTTGTTTATTGTTATCAGGTGTAACTGAGGCAGTTTTTGGGTACGTCCCTCAGGAAGCTGAGAATGTGCCTTTTGTTGAGGAGTCTTATGTGCCAGAGTCTTATCATGATGTATTGGCTGAAGTTCTCTATTTGCTATCTTGTATATTAGAACCAGTTGTATTGTACCTACTTTGAAGTATGTATTGTATAAGATGTTATAATGATAGTGAAAAGTACAATGCTAGTTTAGTTGTCTTACTTTGGAATATGAGTAGGTTGCTAGACTAGTTTATAACAAGTATGCATGTGAATGGTATAGCTTATGGTATGTTGTTGTAACAGAGGCATATGACTTGTGTTGGTATGTTGTATGGTTATTTAATGTATGGTGTTAGATGTGTTGAATGTTGATGAATGGTTGTGGAGTTATTGTTGAAATTTGGAGTTGGTTGTATGACGTTATAAAGGGTTGGTTTAGAGCCCTGATGTCCAAGTTACAGATGTTATATTGTCGAAATTCCATTGTGTCCTGACTGTAAATGGGGTCGAGTTGGGGTGTGACAGTGGATCTATATGTGATGGTTGTGCCGAAGTGACTGTGTATTTAACTATAGTGATGAATTTGTATAATGTGTTTTATGGGAATATGTAATAATGATTTAATGAACTTGATTTGTCTAACAATTTGATGTATTCGAATTGGAGAAGACAAGATTTAAAACTATTTTATGCTTATGGATATAGTTTGTGGTTGAATTCTTCTGCGTGCAGGTTTTTGGTTTGACCTAAGTACAGGGGAAATTTTATCTATTTTTTCTCGTTTTTCGTGACTTGGGAATGGGATCTGGGACTCGTTTCTGCGAGGGATCGAGTTGTTACAGTATATCATTGTCTTAAAGGATATGATTTTTGTAACGCCCCGGCGAAGCGAATATCCCGAAGGGCAGAGGCCCAACAGCGACACCACATAAGTTGATATTGTCCGCTTTGGGTTACCACATTGGGCCCCTCACGGGTTTGTTTCTCACAGCCCAACTTGGACTGGAAAATGCGTCATCTTGAATATAAGGGAGAACCATCCACTATATATTCAGTAGTCCCAGCTCGTAACCAACTGATGTGGGATATTACATCCATCCCCCTTTGGGGACCCAGCGTCCTCGCTGGCACAAAAGTCGGCCCGCTCTGATACCACTTCTGTAACGCTCCAGCTAAGCGAATACCCTGAAGGGCAGAGGCCCACCAGCGATGCCACATAAGATGATATTGTACGCTTTGGGTTACCACATTGGGCCCCTCACGGGTTTGTTTCTCACAGCCCAACTTGGACTAGAAAATGCGTCATCTCGAATATAAGGGAGAACCCTCCACTATATATTCAATGGTCCCAGCTCGTAACCAACCGATATGGGATATTACAATTTCTATTTTAATGATCAAGGAGTATTGGTAAATTAGAATATAATCTTTCTTGAAGAAAATATTTTGTTCAAGAAGACATTGTATTCTATGAAAAATAAAAATTGAGGAAGTGTCCTCCAAGTTACAAAATCACCTAAACCTAAATATTGAATTTATTCAATTCGGTCTGGAATGTGTCATTACACAAGATCTTTGTAAATCTAGTAGTGTATCTCATCCTTTAAAAGAATATAGGGATATCTTCTTTAGAATGCACAAAAGTGGTTTGTGTCTTTGAGATAACGATCATTTAGATGATCCTACGATTTTTGAAGAAATGATATGTGATATTGACTCCAAAAAATCTTTAAATGCAATGCATACTTATTAGACTCCATATATGTCAACCACATCTGGATATTGGATCTTCGAGAGAAAGGTTGAAGTTAATGGAAAAGGTAATGACCTTTTATAGCTAGATTGATTTATAAAAGATATCATCAATGACAAAGGGTTGTCTATGATGAAGTCTTTTTACCAATTGTCGTGCTTAAGTCTTTCATGTTATGCTAATCATTATAGCACATTGTATATACTACATATGGTAAAAAGAATTCAAATTTATGTTCTTAATGGACATCTTTTAGAAGACATCCATATAGAACAATTGTGATGATTGAAATCCATGGATATTAGTAATATGTGCATGCTTGATAGATCCATTTGTGGTCTTAAATAAATTTCTTGGAATTGTTGCATCCAATTCATATGAGACTAAAGAGTTAGGTTTCATTAAGAGTGTGGATGAACCTTGTAATTACAGAAGAGTTAGTAGAAGCGCAACCACTTTTTTTCAGTTTGTATATTGATGACATGTTTATCGTGGTTGATGATATATATGATATGATGTCGGTTAAAGTCTAGTTGTGTCAAATGTTCTCCATATGGAAGATGTCATTCGAATCTTGAGAATTTGTAGCTATGGTGATAATGCGAGGAGATTACTTGACATATTCCAAAGATAGTACATAAAGTGATATTGAAGGTGTTGAAGATGGATTTTAGAAAAGGATTCGAAGAATGAATTATTATCTTTGAAACAATGAATCCATCACTAAAGATACCTCTTCGAAAAATTCTTGTAGCATAGCAAATTTGTGTTTAAGCTATCTTATGGCTTGGCAATAGATAGAGTCATATTTGCTATAGTATGTACAAGGCCTGATATTGTGCAAACTGTAAAGTGTTACGAGTAGATATCAATCTAATCCAGGTTGAAAACGTTGGATAATACTAAAATATATTCTAAAGTGCTTTGGAATAACTAAAGATATATTTTGGTTTATGGAGGAAGTAAACTCTGTAGTGACAGATTTACTTGTCAGATTTTCAATCTGAAATTGATAATAATTCTATTTCAGGGATCATGTTTATTTGTAGTGGGAGCGCAGTAAGTTAGAAAGGTTCTGAACGAACTGTATATTCCATTACATATCTCGTGTCTTTTGTAATATGTGATGTTTCAAAAGAAGTTGTTTGGATTAAGGTAATCATACAAGCTAATAAGGGTTCCCACTGTTAAGTTGTGATGCTTTTGTGTTACGACTATAATGGAGCTACTGCACAAGCTTATGGAACCAGGGTCTCACAAGATGTCCAAACATTTGGAAAGGCATTTTCATCTTCATACTTTGTGTTTGTAGCCTATATGCATATTGTGATATGATTTTGCAAAAAACAACCACATTTATAATTGTAGCTGACCCACTTACCGTAGCTATGAATTAGTTACAACTAGATCATCATCTTGAGAAGATGGATATGTGATATCATTGTATGTTGTGCTAATACTATGTAACATAGCATTAGTGCAAATAGGAGATTATTAGAGATATGTCATAATGCTATATAGTTGGATGACCTATTTTGGGCATTTTGATGTAAATTTGTATATTATGGCATAGTTTTCTATATGTTTGTTTACATATTAACTTGTTAGTGACATTCATATTTTTTTTTTTATATGAATGAGTCTCTAGTGTTTATCATTAGAAAAGATGTATTCCAAAGGGGGTTTAGAATATGTTGGCATATTTCTTTATTATGATAAACACTTTAAGTTATTCATAATCCTTAGCTTATTTGATCTGGGCTTCAATAATCTATTATGGACTAAATGGGGTTTAGAATATGTTACATTTATTAATATAGAGATATTAATGATAAAGGATGGTGAGTCACATGCCATAACAACATGAGATGCGATTAACAAACATGTGGGTCATTATTCGTTGAATAAATCACTTAACGTGACGTGAATAACAAATCACATGGCTTGTGATTAATGATTTGTTATTTGTTGTTGTTGTGCAAGTAATCATTTGACTTGCCACATTATGGTTGTCATATGTATTGGGGTTTAATACTAGTACTTGGACAATGCTTGTATTCAAGTACAAGATGAGTTATAGCCTCTTGCAGTTTTATTCTCTTGGTAGAGTGTGTCACGCCCCGACACCGACCCTTCACTAGGCTAAGGCCGAAACATGACGTTCGTAACTCTTATTCCTTAGATTAACAACTTAATAGCTTTAAAACTTATGAATAATAATCTAATAACAGATACATCCATTAAAAATACCACAAGAAGTTTCCAAAGACTTTCAAAATTCTCCCAAGCTATCAGCCTTAAAGGTTCACAATACCCTGTTACATATTTACAAGACCTGAATCCACTTGTTCAACATCTCAACCTAGGTCTCATAAGTAAAAAAAATCAATCTGAGCTAGGTATTTAGTTAACTAAAAGAATATACAACAGAACAAATAGCTCAATTTACAAAATCATACTCTACACAACAAGAAATGAATCTCCTTAAGCAAGGACGAAGTTCACATAGTTCATGTATCCAACTCATCAACTCAACAAAGCTTGCAACCACATGGGAGCTTGCTCGGGCTAATCGTCACCTAAAATGTTGAAAGAGGGGTGAGCTAATAATGCATATAGCTCAGTGAGGATGAAATAAGAAGGGTTTTCACAAAGGTTTTTATCTTTTCATAAACGTTTTAACAAGCGTGCAATGCATAGAATATCCTAACGAGTACATTCATTAGCAATCATAAATCATATCTTCTCCCGAGGTATCATTGGATCCCGGTGATTAGGCTGTTCCAGGGTATTCAATGGCGCTCGGCAAGAGAATGAATTAATACTTCATATATTGCCCCGAGGTATCATTGGTTCCCGGCATTTAGATTGTTCCGGGGTATTCAATGGCGCTCGGCAAGAGAAGGAATCAACATAATCATAAATCACATCTTCTCCTGAGATATCATTGGTTCCCGGCAATTAGATTGTTCCAAGGTATTCAATGGCGCTCGGCAAGAGAAGAAGTCAATACAGTGGTAGTCGAGTTATACAGGCAAGCCCAACTCTGCCCAGAGTTCCCGTCACTACCTCATTCAAATATGGTTGCAACCTAACCGCGCATTTACAATTCATATACATATGCATTTTACATAAGTATGCAAGTTCAATCAATCATGCGGCATATTCAAGTACCTTCCATACTGAGCATCATGTAAACGTGTCAAGCATTTATCATGCACTCCTAAGAACATGTAACACATACAATATCTATCATGTAAGCTCCTTTAGTATTAGCTCATAATATCGAGGACTTACAAGTTGGCCACTTAATAACAACACCTACCAATAGTAACCACTAGATACACCAAGTAACTTCAATGCTTTTGCATTAGCCTAAATTAAACAGTTAATTTTCCTACCTTCCTAAACTCCAATTACTCTATTTTTGGTCTATAATCAAAGTTTATCGAATGTAGATAGTTCTAGAATAAAATGAAACTCAATTCGGAGTTGAATTGAGTGAGATATGGCTTTTAGAAAAATGTTGCGCAAAAGGGGAGGGGTAGTCGGACGAGACTCTCGTCCGACTCCTTCGACTGACTCAAGCAGTAGGAGTCAGATGAGGGAGTCAGGTGAGCTCCCTCGACCAACTCCCTTGACCGACTCAAGCTGTCAAGGTCATTCCAAGCTTGATTTTCATGTTCTTTCCTTCTTTCTTCTTCAATCTTGCTTCAACCAAGTTCATACCTCAAATTCTTTTCAATTACAACTTTATTAACATCATCTAGCATCAAAATCATCATAGAAGCAACAAAAGTAATCAACCAACAACTACAATACATTTGCAAGCTCAATCATCAAGATTTGTCTTCTAGAATTGCTTCTTCTATTTTCATACTTCAAATCAAGTGTAGTAATCATAGTTAGCATTTTGATAGCTTGCAAGAATAAGAATAAGCACAATGGAGCTTAATCATTAAGTCTTGAAACCCTAGAAAACCAAACCAAATTCAAATCCATCATCTAACATGCATATTAGCTCAATCTGCTTTACACATATATAGATCACTCTACCATGAGTTGTATGCCTTTATAAAACATTTGAAAATCATCCCTCACATTTGATCTTGTGCCCTAGAAGATCAAGAGAGAAGCAAGACACACTTGAAGCTAGCTAGAAGGTATAGGAAATAGCTTGAAAATGATTGAAATCTCTACCTCCTCTTCTTCTTCGTCTTATTCTCTTCTCTTTTCTTTTTTTCCTAATGGTTTGATCGTGTAGTATGTGTGTTGTGTGTGAACTGGGTGTGTGTGTGTATGTAATGTTTTGTGTGTGTGCATACTGCACTTTTGGTTCAAGGGCACTGTTGTCTTTTGGCAACCAAACAAAATATCCTACCTACGAATATATATATAAATATATAAATATATATTTATATATATATTCGTAGGTAGGATATTTTGTTTGGTTGCCAAAAGACAACAGTGCCCTTGAACCAAAAGTGTATTTACAAGCTTGCCATTTGGTTCTAATTTAAGTATTCTAATTAGCTAGTATGATGGTGTAGGATTTAATTAGCCCTTACGATATTTAAAATACTCAAATGCACGAAATAGAATTTAAATGCATGTTAAACGATATAAAAGTACGAAAAGTAATTCAAATGCACGTAAATCAATATAAACACATGTTAAATGATATGATATGCACATGGGCTTCGTGCGGGGTCTCACATCCTCCCTACCTTAACAGAATTACGCCCTCACAATTTTTTTGTTCTAATTCTCCTTTGTCGTTCACACAACTACATTAAACCCCACATTCATTTTCAAGCTTCCAAAGAATCACATTTCATAACTCTGACTCAAGATACCAAGTTCAAACCTATTTACACAACATGGTCATAACTAATTTCACCCCGTTAGATTTCAATCCTTGTCATGCCTCCTTACTTTTATCCTTAGGAAATTGAGCACTACACTCTTACAATATTTCTAGCTCATTTCAAAACCAAGCAAGAATCTCTTGAAATCAATAAGTAACACTCAAGGTCCTTTGAGATACTTTCTAGCACCAATTGGCTTTGTATGCCTATCCTTATTTTATTACACTTTCCAATTCACATATAACATAAGTAAGACACCTTAGTTAACTAGGTACCTTGGCTTTTTAGCACAATATAACACCATAATTCTTTAGGTAACATCAAGATGTCAAACCTTAGCTCAAATCATCGCATAAAACAATGGCATTTTCAATAACACCTATGTCATAATCAATAAGCCATTCTAGCACAATCATAGGTTACAACGCCCAAGGCTAGCACCTAACGTTGGGGGTTTCATTCAAGTCCAAATTCACGTATATTACTCCATGTCTATTATCCATCAAGATGTCCTAGCACTGGTAACAACTTAGCATCCGTATATGAGAGTCCTGGCCATGGATATATGTAAACTTCATATTCACTTATTATACCCTTTGTGCATAACTTGTACTCCTAGGTGCACTTACAACACTAAATATGCTAATGGTTCAAAACTTGATCATATTATAGCTATTGCTAATTAGTTTATGTGTATCGTATATCTCAACCACACTTACTACATAAATTCTTCCTTTACCAATACTCCAAACTCTCTAAATAGTTATAGTAGTCACCAAGATCCATAATCTGAGTTCTAGGATTCTTGCATCTAACTAATGCAATCAACACCTAAGTAAGACACCTTAGTTAACTAGGTACCTTGGCTTTTTAGCACAATATAACACCATAATTCTTCAGGTAACATCCAGATGTCAAACCTTAGCTCAAATCATCGCATAAAACAATGGCATTTTCAATAACACCTATGTCATAATCAATAAGCCATTCTAGTACAATCATAGGTTACAATGCCCAAGGCTAGCACCTAATGTTGGGGGTTTCATTCAAGTCCAAATTCACGTATATTACTCCATGTCTATTATCCATCAAGATGTCCTAGCACTGGTAACAACTTAGCATCCATATATGAGAGTTCTGGCCATGGATATATGTAAACTTCATATTCAC
Organism: Ehretia macrophylla; assembly: GCA_037974665.1. Taxonomy (NCBI): domain Eukaryota; kingdom Viridiplantae; phylum Streptophyta; class Magnoliopsida; order Boraginales; family Ehretiaceae; genus Ehretia; species Ehretia macrophylla. Next base: position 60,695,938 of record CM075776.1, on the reverse strand, counting down.
TTATTATACCCTTTTTGCATAACTTGTACTCCTAGGTATACCTACAACACTAAATATGCTAATGGTTCAAAACTTGATCATATTATAGCTATTGCTAATTAGTTTATGTGTATCGTATATCTCAACCACACTTACTACATAAATTCTTCCTTTACCAATACTCCAAACTCTCTAAATAGTTATAGTAGTCACCAAGATCCATAATCTGAGTTCTAGGATACTTGCATCTAACTAATGCAATCAACACCTAGTAACTAGCGAATAAGAACTTAACCCTACCAATATTCTGATAATTTTCCCAAAGATCCACTGCGTCTAAAACATCTTAGCCTAATCTAAACCTTATAATCCATGAATAAATAAATCCATCAATGACCATTAAGGATCGATAACTCCAAATGCATATTAAACATCAATAACTATTATAAGTTCTCTAAGATCTAACTTACAATATATATAGCATTAAATCCATCCTCATAGTCCCTTTCCATCTATGGGTATGAATGTCACTCATGGTTGTATGTTATGTATGCATTACATGAGATATGAATTATATGACATGTATGCACGGTATGAAACAAGAGTACAAGTCCTATCAATACTCCTAATCATGCAACTTTAGAATTATATCTAACACATGTATTTCATATAAGCAAGAAACATTTATGGCATGATAGGCATATAAGATTCACACAAGCACGTATATAACGTAAGCTCATATAAGCACATACAGACACCCAAGCATGTTCCCATCGTAAGTCTCCTACCCACAGACCAGGGGTTCTACACCCAGCTTGCGCCTAGCTATCTAGCTAAGCTCTCATACCACTCAAATGTGTCACGCCCCGACCCCGACCCGTCACTAGGCTAAGGCCGAAACATAATATTCTTAACTCTTATTCCTGAGATTAACAACTTAATAGCTTTAAAACCTATGAATAATAATTTAATAACCGGTACATCCATTAAAAATACCACAAGAAGTTTCCAAAGACTTTCAAAATTCTCCCAAGCTATCAGCCTTAAAGGTTCACAATACCCTGTTACATATTTACAAGACCTGAATCCACCTGTTCAATATCTAACATGTAAGCTCCTTTAGTATTAGCTCATAATATCGAGGACTTACAAGTTGGTCACTTAATAACAACACCTACCAATAGTAACCACTAGATACACCAAGTAACTTCAATGCTTTTTGTATTAGCCTAACATAAATAGTTAATTTCCCTACATTCCCAAACTCCAATTACTCTGTTTTTGGTCTAGAATCGAAGCTTAGCGAATGTAGATAGATAGTTCTAGAATCAAACAGAATTCAATTCGGAGTTGAATTGAGTGAGATATGGCCTTTAGAAAAACGCTGCACAAAAAAGGAAGGGCAGTCGGACGAGGGAGTCGGACGAGACTCACGTCCGACTCCTTCGACCGACTTAAGCAATAGGAGTCAGATGAGGGAGTCAGGTGAGCTCCCTCAACCAACTCCCTTGACCGACTCAAGCTGTCAAGGTCATTCCAAGCCTGATTTTCATGTTCTTTCCTTCTTTCTTCTTCAATCTTGCTTCAACCAAGTTCATACCTCAAATTCTTTTCAATTACAACTTTATTAACATCATCTAGCATCAAAATCATCATAGAAGCAACAAAAGTAATCAACCAACAACTACAATACATTTGCAACTCAATCATCAAGATTTGTCTTCTAGAATTGCTTCTTCTATTTTCATACTTCAACTCAAATGTAGTAATCATATTTAGCATTTGATAGCTTACAAGAACGAGAATAAGCACAATGGAGCTTAATCATTAAGTCTTGAAACCCTAGAAAACCAAACCAAATTCAAATCCATCATTTAACATGCATATTAGCTCAATCATGCTTTACACACATATAGATCACTTTACCATGAGTTGTATGCCTTTATAAAACATTTGAAAATCATCCCTCACCCTTGATCTTGTGCCCTAGAAGCAAGAGAGAAGCAAGAAGATAGCTTGAAAATGATTGAAATCTCTTCTTCCTCTTGTTTTTCTTCTTCTTCTCTTCTCTTTTCTTTTTTCCTAATGGTTTGATCGTGTAGTGTGTGTGTTGTGTGTGAACTGGGTGTGTGTGTGTATATAACGTTTTGTGTGTGAGTGTAGTATATATATATTTGTATGTTGTGTAATGTATATATATATATATATATATATATATATATATATATATATATATATATTGGTAGGTAGGATATTTTGTTTGGTTGCCAAAAGACAAAAGTGCCCTTGAACCAAAAGTGTATTTACAAGCTTGCCATTTGGTTCTAATTTAAGTATTCTAGTTAGCTAGTATAATGGTGTAGGATTTAATTAGCCCTTATGATATTTAAAATACTCAAATGCATGAAATAGAATTTAAATACACGTTAAACGAGGTAAATGCACGAAAAATAATTCAAATGCACGTAAATCAATGTAAACACATGTTAAATGATATGATATGCACATGGGCTTCATGCGGGGTCTCACATCCTCCCCATCTTAACAGAATTGCGCCCTCGCATTTTTTTCATTCTAATTCTCCTTTGTCATTCACATAATTACATTAAACCCCACATTCATTTTCAAGCTTCCAAAGAATCACATTTCATAACTCTGACTCAAGATACCAAGTTCAAACCTATTTACACAACATGGTCATAACTAATTTCACACCGTTAGATTTTAACCCTTGTCATGCCTCCTTACTTCTATCCTTAGGAAATTGAGCACTACACTCTTATAATATTTCTAGCTCATTTCAAAACCAAGCAAGAATCTCTTGAAATCAATAAGTAATACTCAAGGTCCTTTGAGATACTTTCTAGCACCAAGTGGCTTTGTATGCCTATCCTTGTCTTATTACACTTTCCAATTCACATATAACATAAGTAAGACACCTTAGTTAACTAGTTACCTTGACTTTTTAGCACAATATAACACCACAATTCTTCAGGTAACATCCAAATGTCAAACCTTAGCTCAAATCATCGCATAAAACAATGGCATTTTCAATAACACCTATGTCATAATCAATAAGTCATTCTAGCACAATCATAGGTTACAACGCCCAAGGCTAGCACCTAATGTTGGGGGTTTAATTCAAGTCCAAATTCACGTATATTACTCCATGTCTATTATCCATCAAGATGTCCTAGCACTGGTAACAACTTAGCATCCGTATATGAGAGTCCTGGCCATGGATATATGTAAACTTCATATTCACTTATTATACCCTTTGTGCATAACTTGTACTCCTAGGTGTACTTACAACACTAAATATGCTAATGATTCAAAACTTGATCATATTATAACTATCGCTAATCAGTTTATGTGTATTGTATATCTCAACCACACTTACTACATAAATTCTTCCTTTACCAATACTCCAAACTCTCTAAATAGTTATAGTAGTCACCAAGATCCATAATTTGAGTTCTAGGATTCTTGCATTTAACTAATGCAATCAACACCTAGTAACTAGCGAATAAGAGCTTAACCCTACCAATATTCTGCTAATTTTCCCAAAGATCCACTGTGTCTAAAACATCTTTGTTACGCCCCGGCTAAGCGAATACCCTGAAGGGCAGAGGCCCACCAGCAACGCCACATATGACGATATTGTCCGCTTTGGGTTACCACGTTGGGTCCCTCACGGGTTTGTTTCTTATAGCCCAACTTGGACTGGAAAACGCGTCGTCACGAACATAAGGGAGAACCCTTCACTATATATTCAATGGTCCTACCTCATAACCAGTCGATGTGGGATATTATATCCGCCCCCCCTTGGGGACCCAGAGTCCTCGCTGGCACAAAGACCGACCCACTTTGATACCACTTATGTAATGCCCCAGTTAAGCGGATACCCTGAAGGGTAGAGGCCAACCAGCAACGCCACATAAAACGATATTGTCAGCTTTGTGTTGCCACATTGGGCCCATCACGGGTTTGTTTCTCATAGCCCAACTTGGACTGGAAAACGTGTCATCACGAACATAAAGGAGAACCCTCCACTATATATATTCAATGGTCCCAGCTCGTAACCAGTCGATGTCGGATATTACATTCACCCCCCTTTGAGGACCCAGCGTCCTCGCTGGCACAAAGACCGATCCGCTCTGATACTACTTCTGTAACGCTCTGTCTAAGCGAATACCCCGAAAGGTAGAGGCCTACCAACAACGCCACATATGACGATATTGTCCGCTTTGGATTACCACATTGGGCTCCTCACGGGTTTGTTTCTTACAGCCTAACTTGGACTGAAAAACGCGTCGTCACGAACATAAGGGATAACCCTCCACTATATATTCAATGGTCCCAACTTGTAACCAGTCGATGTGGGATATTACATCTGCCCTCCCCCCTTGGGTTAAAGATGTAATAATATATTTTATCAGAATTAAGTTATTAACAGGTGGTGTGATTATGGTGATTAACAACTTGGATGTTTGGTTCGTAGAAATTAGAGCTCGGGCGTATAATGTGCCTTAGCGGACTTAAAAGGAGTAATCTTCTTAAGCTCGTGGCATCACGATCCCGGATTTTGAAGTCTTCATAAATTAAGTTTAATCCCATCTGTGTCGTTATTGCGGTATTAGAGAATATTATAGAAATGAAAGAAATGGGGTCGTGACACTATTCCTCCTCTTCCAAGCTAGAGCATACGACCAAGAAGGAGAAATAGAAGAGAGAAAATTATTTTTGCTATTTCACATGTACAAGCTCAAATTTCTTCATGGATTAAGCTAGCACAACTATCCTAGAAGCTCATGGAAGCCATTTTTTTTGTTTGGGTGGACCAACTAGAGCTCTTGTACTTTCAAGAGGTGTTGTCTCAAGTGAGCAAAGCTAGTTCATGTGTATAGACCTAAGAGATCTTTCATAACAGGCATTGACCCATTCAACCAAATGTCAACCAACTCCCTAAAGATCATGGGTCACGATTTACTCCACAATCCAGGGGCCAATATCCCCACTTAAGTGCAACCACATTCCACAAAATTGGAGCTATATTTAACGGGAATAAGCCTCCTATGTATCTATAAATATTTGAGTCCACAAGTTCAAAAGGATAAGTGACTTTTACTCACTATTTGCTATTTGCTCATTTGCTTTAGATAAGCACTCTTTGGTCTTCATAACTTACTCAAGTATCGGAGGAGGACTCCAAACCTAACACTTGGGTCCTTTGTTTTGCAGGTCTGGAGTGTCACACCCCAACTCGACCCCACTTATGATCAGTCAGGACGCAATGGAATTTCGGCAATATAACATCTGTAATATGGACATCAGAGCTCTAAACCAACCCTTTATAACATCACACAACCAACTCCAAATTTCAACAACAACTCCACAACCATTCATCAACATTCAACACAACACATTAAACAACTATACACTAAACCAACCACAAGTCATATGCCTATGTTTCAACAACATACCACAAGCTATACTATACATTTGCAAAGTAGATTATAAACTAGTCTAGCAACCTAATCATATTCAAAAAGAAGTAAACTAGTATTATATAAACCATTATCTTTGAGTAAGTTATACAATACAACATACTATAAAAGCTAAGACAAAAACACGGAGCACTCCAACATAACTCATGGATAAGACTCCGGCACATAAGACTCCTCCACAGAAGGCACATACTCAGCTTCCTGAGGAACGTACCCAGTATCCTGCTCAGTTATACCTGACCAAATAAACAAATGAGGGTAAGCTTATATATAACAAAGCTCAATGAGGATTTGAAAGATGTTTTGAAACCCTTTACTTTACCACTTGGGAAATCATCCTATGAACAATAACAATCAATAAACTTCATCATCAACACTTATTCAATTAGGACAACACATATAACCATTCACGTTAAAAGGATAAACTAGTTGATGTAGCTCCATACGCCATCACGATCTCAACCAACTTCTTATAACGCCCACTGATACATTCCGGAAGTACCTCAACTAGCCTACACACTTCATGGCACTCTCCGACCACACGAGATAGGGATAACACATGATAGCTGTGCCGGCAACCCAGCAAGCCCGATGCCGCTCGAGGTGACACAACACTATCATGGCTTAACAATTATCACTAAACACTTAACATTCCGAGAGAACAACAAAAGAGGTTGTCTCCCGGCACTTTAACATTCAACAATTCAATTTAACAACACTTAATCAATCAACTACTAAACAATTACAAAACAACAAAGATAGATGACAAAGCAGGCCACTCGAACTCAACACATACTTCAACACTTAATCAAACCCGAGCCTACTTAACATCAACCCACATTATAACCTCCCAAACAATACCAAACACCCCAAAGACAATACTTAGACAATCAAAGAAAGATAATCCAAACTTCTAACCAATATAACTTACAAACTATACATCAAACAACCCCCGAACTTCTTCCTATCTCTCAACCAGCAATGCAAGCACATAAACCCCCTTGGAAACCAACCAAAAGCCATCCTAAACAAGTCCAACAACACTAAAAATGGAAAAACCCTAAGGCTGAATTTTTGGACTTTTCCTACGGCTTTCAAATTGAAAATTCGGCATTACAATATTACTCAACAACAATTAACAAGAATATAGAAATAACAAGCCACCGAAAACAACTACTACAACAATAATTATTCAAGAAACAAGCCAAATAATCAAATAAATACCCGGAAATTAAAAATATATGTCCCTACGAATAAAAATGGCTATAATTCAACTATGTTAGTCTACAGCACTTAACTAGCAATAATCTAAAGATAGATTAATAAAATAACAGCTAAATATGCAATAATAGAATTTAAACTACAACTTTAACTTCTAGATCTAGTTTTTTTCTCTCACCTTAAATGCCACAAGAAGCTAGGAAGATGTAGAATGGATGCCCAAAAAGCAAAATCTAGCTCATAATGAAAAGATTTGGCTTTGAAATGCAACTTCTATGCAAAATTTGCTTTGAAAACCAAGTGAAAAATTCTCTCTTTTTCTCTCCAAGGCTCACAGCAATGTGTGTGAAAAATGTGGGGTTTTTAGCTTGTTTTAATGTGTGTTGTCATCTTATAATAGAAGTCAAAGCTAGACAACAAGGTCAAATGCAAAATTAAATTGAGTTTTAATTCAAAAGACAAGTTTAACCTTCTATTTCAATGCATTATGCGATTGTGCCATTCTAGGATTATTTAAGATGACAATTAATTTATATTTAATATATACTAGGTCAATGAAAGTCAATGCAAGAATCGTTTCGAGCAGAAGTTACTATTTTAGCTTAAAAACGTACATTTTCACCCATAAAATATATTTAAATTCCTATTCCGATTCAGAATCAATTTTTATCAAACACAGGTCTATTGATAACTGAGAACTAGGTTTTAAGACATTTAAAACACCCGTGTCAAAATTTTAGCGGACGTGTTGTGAGACCCCAGAATTTGCCCTATTTGCAATTACGTGTTTTCACCTATTTAAATGCTATTAGAATTAATATATATGTTTATATGTGAGTTATTAAATGATATTGCATTAAATGTGCATTTAAAAGACATTTTTAAAAAAAATATTGTGACTCTTCATTTTCTTTTGTAAATTGGTGTAGTATAATTAGCATATATGTAATTAAATGCTTATGAATAAATGTTGTCCCCAAAAATAGTCCACTAAAAATAGTATTTAAGTTGGATAGTATTAATATTACTATTTTCGGCAAAAACAACTAAAATAGCTTAAGTTATCAACTTTGACCAAGACTTCTAGCTTTGACTTTATTAAAACCGATTATTGCATTGACTTTTCATCTACCTTGACTTTTGAAAAATGTTGACTTTCATTTACTTTGACTTTTTGAAAAATGTTGACTTTTATTAACTTTAATTTTTGAGAAAATATTGACTTTTATCATCTTTGACTTTTTGTAAATGTTGACTTTTTGTCTCCTCTGACTTTGACTTTTTATATTATTTGACCAAACTAGTTAATTTAAATACTACTCCTTTTACATGATATATATGCATTCATAAAATTTTCATAAACATTTTTAGAGAAAATTTCATTTAAAGTACCGTTAAATAGCATTTGAAGACCCTTTCGCCAAATTTTTGAAACTAGTCTTTTAAATATTTTAAAAACTAGTCCTCCATTATTAAAAGACCCATGATTTACTAAAAAATATTTCTAAAACAGATTAGGAATTTAAAATAGACTTTTCAGGTGAAAAATTAGCATTTTTAGCCGAATAGTGATTTCTGCTAAACTCGATTCTTGCGTTGACTTTTGTTGACCAAGTATATATTGTAAATAAATATTTCATCATCTTAAATATTTTACTAAGGTAAAATTTCAATTAGAATTAAGAACAAAGACTAATTTAGACTTTAGTCATTAAAAATCAAATTTTTGACAACTTTGACCAATTCTTTTTGTATTGACTTTTTACTTAACTTAATATATACTCAAATATCAGCCAAAACACCACAAAAACACACCAAAAACTGTGGCTCCTTGGAGGAGAAAGATGAAGAACATTTTCAAGGTTTTCAAACCATTTTTCTCATAGATTTTGCATTTCAAAGCCGAATTGAGTCATTCAAAGCTTGATTTCACTTGTTGGTCACCCATTGCATACATTTCTAATATCATTTGGTATCAAAGGTGAGAGAAAAATTCTAGATCTCAAAATGCTATTTTATGTCATTTTCATATAATTGAATTTTTATCCGATGAAATGTTAAATTTTCTTTATATTATTGCTCAGTAGATGCCAATGATCGTTTATGTGCGTTTATATAAGTTTTGAACGGTAGTAGCATGTATTTCTATTTTTCAGGTATTAAAATTGGAGTTTAGGTTCATTGTTGAATAATTGTTGTTGTAGTGGTTGGAATTGATTGATTGTTGCTTTTAAAAGTTTGTTAATTATGAGGTTGTAATGTTGTAATGCCGAATTTTTGATTTGGATGTCATAGCAAAAGTCTGAAAAATTCAGCCTTAGTGCATTGCGAAATTAGGGTTGTCGGGCTTGTTTTAGATGGGTTATGGTTGGTTTCCGAGGGGAATAATGTAGATGCATGAGTGGGTGATTGATAGGAAGTGGTTTGGAGGTTATTGGATTAGTAGATTGTAAGTTATGATTGTTGAAAGTTTGTGTAGTCTTTCTTTAAATGTTGAATTATTGTCTTTGGTTGTTTGGGTGGGGTTTGAGTGGTTGAATCTTGGGTTGCTGTTGGTTAGATTCGTGATTGGTTGTGTGGTTTAGTGCATTTTAAGTTAGGTGACCTACTTTGTCATCTAACTTAGTTGTTACTTGTTTATTTGATTAATTGATGTTATGTTATTGAAATGATGTTAACTGATTGATGATTGATAATGTTGGGAGATAGGCAACCTACTTTTGTTGTCCTCCCGTAATATGAATGTTTATTATTACTGTCATGAGTTTTGATAGTGTATGTCACCTCTCGAGCAGCATTGGGTTGTCGGGTTGATAACGGCATGACTACCATAGACTACCCCCAGCTCGCATGGGCGGAGATACCAGGGAAGGAGGGACTAGATGAGGTACCTCAGGTGTGTGTTATGGGGAGTTATAAGAAGATGGTTGAGATCGTGATGGCTTATGGAGCTACATTGTAACGTCCCAACTCGACCCCTCCTAAAATCAGTCGGGACACAACGGAATTTCAGTAGTATAACGACTGTAACTTGGATACCGAGGCTCTAAACCAACCTCTTTTATAACTCTTACAACCAAGTCAACAACCAACTTCACAATCAAATTGATATCATACAACACAACCATAATATACATTAAACATTCTTTACTATTGCATCCATAGGTTATACGCCTCTGTTCTAACATCATACATTTACTATATAATATACATTCCCAAAAAAGATTATAACCAATCTAGTAGCCTTATCATATTCCAAAACAAGACCACTAAACTAGCAACTTTAAATCCATTATCTTTACAACATCTTATATATTATAAACTTCTAAATAAATATAAACCAACTAGTTTTAATATACAATATAACAAAAAGTACATCATCGGATATAAAGGACAAGACTCTGGAACATAGGACTCGTCCACATATGGCACATAATCCTCTTCTGGAGGCACGTACCCGTAATCTGGATCGGTAACACCTGTGTGCATGCAATAATTGAGAGTGAGCTTATATAAAACAAGCCCAGTGAGGATTCGATAGATCTCTAATAGTATTTACTATACTCCTTGGAAATCATCCTTTGAGCAGTAAACACACAATAATCATCAAAAACAATATAAGCGCATTAACTATAATGACCAATCAATAAAGGATACTTTAGTTGGTATAGCTCCAAACGCCATCACGATCTCAACCGTTCTTCTTGTAACTCCCCATTACTCACGCACCCGAGGTACCTCTCTAGCCCCTCCCTCCATGACACCTCCGTCATGTGAGCTGGGGGGTAGCCTATGGTAGTCATGCCGATTTCAACCTGACAACCCGATGCTGCCCGAGAGGTGGCACACACATACCAAGACTCAGCAATAATAATAATCATTCAATTCACAGGAAGACAACCTCTCACGTTGACTATCTCCTGGTTCATCAATAATCAACTATCACAGGAGGACAACAAAGTAGGTTGCCTCTCTCGCGGTTCAACAATAATCAATCAATAATCATCAATTCAACAACATAACAACAACTAATCAATTAGACAACAAATAACTAAGTTAGATGACAAAGTAGGCCCCCCAACTTAACATGCATTAGACACACAACCAAACCCTAATCTAACCATCAACAACTCACAATTCAATCACTCAAACACTACCCAAACATCTAAAGGCATATTTCAACATTTTAAAGAAAGACAACCCGAACTTCTAAAAGTCATAACTTACATTCTACTAATCCAATAACCTCCAAACAAATTTCTAACACTCACCCACTCAATCAACAACATTTACCCCCTCGGAAACCAACCATAAACCATCCACATCAAGCCCAACAATCCTAAAACCCTAATGCGTCAAGGCTGAAATTTTTGGACTTTCACACCGACATTGCAATCAAAATTTCGGCATTACAATATTACTACCACGTATTTAACAAACTTTTACAAACTAACAGCAAGCAATTCCAACAACCACAACAACAACAACATTTATTCAATAAATAGCCAAATACTCAACTTTTAACCCCCGAAAATAGAAATATATACTACGACGGTTCAAATCTTATATAAATTCATATAAATGATCCTTAGCATGCACTGAGCAATAATATAACATCAATTCAACTTTCTAACGGTTCAAAATTCAATTATATGCAAAAACATAAAAATGATATTTTGAGATCTAGAATTTTTCTCTTACCTTTGATGTGTTATGAAGCTAGAAAGATGCTCAATGAATGCCCAACAAGTGAATTCAAGCTTTGGACGATGAAGTTTGGCCTTGAATTGTAACTTTTAATGAAAAATTGCCTTCGAAAACTTGAAGAAAAACCTTCCCTTTTCTACTATGGTGCTCTCGGCCTTGTGTGTGTGAGTGAGTGTGTTTTGTGAGATTTCTATTGTCTGTTGATACTAATATACTCAAGGTCAACTAAATTAAAAGAAAGTCAAAGGTGAAAACTAGTTTATTTTTAGTATTTTCTTGTCTTTTAATTCTATTTTTAGACTATTTCTTGCTCAAACATTAAATTGACACTTAAACTAATTCTAGATAATATATTTTAGGTGTCAAAGAGTTTTATATTCAAACATTTCCACCCGAGTCGGCTTAAAACTCGATTTCTTGCAAAAGAAAGTGTAAAAATCTTTAAAATTCCAAATCCATTTTAATCAAACACGGGTCTATTAATACCCGAGGACTAGGTTTTAAAATGTTTAAAACACCCCTGTAAAAATTTTAGCGGACAGGTGTTTAAAACACTATTCACTAAAACCGTCGATAAAATTTATGATGCCGATTTTGATGAAAATTTCATGAATGCATACATAGCATGTATTAGGAATATAAATCACATATTTAACACATTCTAACTCATATAACACATAAACATGTCAAATCACGCAAATCGAGGCAAAACACGCAAATCGAGATAAAGGAAAAATATGGGGTCTCACATTCTCCCCTCCTTAAAGAAATTTCATCCTCTAAATTCTTACTTGCTGAACAGAAAAGATCTGGGTACTGCTGCTACATCTGATCTCGCTTCTCCTAAGTAGCATCCTCAATCCCGTGATGCTTCTATAATACTTTGACCATCGGAATCTTCTTCGATCTCAGTTCCCATTCCATCTAATCAAGAATGCGAATCAGCCTCTCATCATAAGTCAGATTCTCACTAAGCTGTAACGGCTCTAGCTCTAGAATATGAGAAGGATGCGGCTTATACTTCCGCAAATTAGACACGTGAAAGACATCGTGGACATTAAAGAAGTTCTCCGTTAAAGTCAACCGATATGCTAACTTACCAACCCTGCCAGTAATCTCAAACGGCCCTGTAAACCTCGGACTCAACTTACCAACTTTACCATAACGAGCAAACCCTTTTCGAGGAGATAATTTCAAGAAAACCCGATCCCCGATTGCAAACTCCAAATCCCGACGATGCTTATCAGCATAACTCTTGTATCTGCTCTGCGCTGTATGCATTCTCTGCATGATCAGTTGTACATTCTCAATCTTCTCTAGAAGCTCTGGCATAATAGTCGGATCAATAGTCTTCATCTCCCCTACTTCATCCCAATACAAAGGTGAACGACACTTACGGTCGTAGAGAGCTGCAAAAGGTGTCATCCCAATAGTAGCTTGATAACTATTGTTATAGGCAAACTCTGCAAGTGGTAGAGGTTTCTCCCAGTTCTTCTCGAAGTCCAGAACACAAGCCCTGGGCATATCTTCCAGAATCTGAATAGTCCTCTCAGACTGACCATCGGTCTATGGATGATACGCGGTGCTGAAGTTTAACTGAGTACCCAAAGTCTCATGAAGTTTCTCCTACAAACGAGAAGTAAACCGAGGGTCTTGATCTGAGACAATACTAGATGGAATCCCGTGAAGTCTAACAATCTGATCCAAATAAAGATCTGCCAACTTTGCAACCTCATCCCCTAACCTCCACGGAATTAAATGAGTTGACTTCGTCAAACGGTCTACGACAACCCAAACTGCGTCGTTACCTCTTGGTGTTCTAGGCAAACTAGAGACAAAGTCCATCGTAATATGCTCCCATTTCCACTATGGTACTGGCAACGGCTGAAGTAACATTGCAGGTCGCTGATGTTCGGCCTTCACTCGCTGACAAGTCAAACATCTAGATACAAACTGAGCAACTTCCCTTTTCATGTTATTCCACCAATAATGTTGCTTCAAATCCTGATACATCTTGTTTCTACGGGGATGAATGGTGTACTTAGAATTATGAGCCTCCTCTAGAATACCTCACCTCAAACCCAGTTCATCGGGAACACAAACCCTATTCCAAAACCGAAGAATACCATATTCATGTAATTTGAAATCAGACTGATCATCCGTGATCTAATCCTTGATCTTCTGAAGTTTTGGATCAAGCTACTGAGCTTCTCTGATTTGAGACAGCAATAAAGGTTGAATACGGAGATATGAACACATCACCCCAACCTGAGTCAACTCCGATCTCCAATAAGTGAATTCCTCAAGAACCTCCCACTTCTTGACAGCCAAACAAGAAACACTCGCATGACAGCTAAGAGCGTCTGCCACAACATTTGCCTTCCCAGGTAGATAAATGATAGAACAATTATAATCTCCGAGAAGTTCTATCCATCTCCGTTGATGCATATTCAACTCCTTCTGTGAGAACAAGTACTTAAGACTCTTATGATCAGTGAAAATCTCGAACTTACTGCCTCACAGATAATGACGCCACTTTTTCAGTACGAATACAACTACTGCCAACTCAAGATCATGAGTTGGATAATTCACCTCATACGGCTTCAACTTCCTAGAAGCATAGGCAATAACCCGACCATTCTGCATAAGTATACAACCCAAGCCATCCTTGGATGCATCATTGTAGATAACCATATTATGAGTCCCCTCTGGTAGAGCAAGTACTGGAGCGGTAGTCAACCTCTTTTTCAACTCCTGAAACCCACTATCACATTTCTCATCCCAAACAAAGCTAGTCCGTTTCTGAGTCAACTTAGAAAGTGGCCTTGCAATCTTAGAAAAGTCCTTGACAAACCTACTGTAATAACCCGCCAAGCCAAGGAAGTTACGAACCTCCGAAATATTCTTCGGCCATTTCCAAGACATCACCACTTCAATCTTAGTGGGATCTACATAAATACCGCTATGTGTGATCACATGGCCAAGAAAAGATATACGTTGCAACCAAAATTCGCATTTTCTGAACTTCGCAAACAACTGATGCTCCTGCAGTTTCTGTAAGACAAGTCGTAGATGTTGCTCGTGCTCCAATTCAGACTTAGAATAAACTAAGATTTCATCAATAAAGATTACCACGAACTGGTCCAAGTACGGTTGAAAAACCTGATGCATAAGGTCCATAAATGCTGCCAATGCATCAGTCAGTCCAAAGGGCATAACAACAAACTCATAATGCCCGTACCGAGTCCTGAAAGTAGACTTCGGAACATCCTCCGTACGAATCTGAAGCTGATAATACCCCTGCCTCAAGTCAAACTTAGAGTATACTTTGGCTCCCTAAAGTTGATCAAACAACTCATCAATCAGTAGAAAATGATACTTGTTCTTGATGGTCACCTGATTCAAACCACGATAGTCGATACACAATCTCAATGTACCATCCTTTTTTCTTCACAAATAAAATAGGTGCTTCCCATGGTGAAGAACTCTACTGAATGAAACCCTTCTCTAATAACTCATGCAGCTGAGTTTTCAGTTCCTTAAGCTTAGCTGGTGCCATCCAGTATGCTGATTTAGAAATAGGTTAAGTACCGGGAATAAGATTGATCATAAACTCCACATCTCTATTTGGCGGTAACCTTGGCAACTCCTCGGGAAATACATTGGGATATTCCCAAATAATAGGAACTTCTTCCAGCTTTTTCTTATCAGATGGCTTGTTGATCAAATAAGCTAGATAACATGGACACCTTACTCACCAGCTTAACAACTTTAGTTGATGAGATGATAAAACTCGTCTTAGCAACCCGGTTCCCTGCTACCTCAACCACTGGCTGATCTGGCAAACGAAACCCTACTACCTTTGTTCTGTAGTTTCGCTGAGCATCATACTTAGAAAGCCAATCCATACCCAAGATAACATCATACCCTCAGATAGGAAATAAAATAAGGTCCGAAGGAAAATCTTAACCCTTAACATGTATTTTACAGTCTTTACAAACTAAGCCAGTCACATACTTATCAGTTAAAGAAGTACTAATATCAACCACATAAGGCAATCTTTCAGGTTGCATGTTAACACGTTGCACACAAGTAGGCGTAATGAAAGAATGCGTAACACCAGAATCAATCAACACTTTAACAAGTTGATTGAGTATAAGGAAGTTACCTTCCACAACTGCTGTATCCTCAGGTGCCTCCTCCAAATCAACTGCGTAGGCCCGAGCCTGAACCCGCTGCTGATGAGGTGTACCACCAGTAGGTCGACCCTGATAACCCTGGGTCACTGCCAGACCCTCAATCCTTTGATATCTAGGGCAATCCTTCACCCTATGATGATTGTTGCCGCAACCCAAACACGTTCTTTCATTCGCCCTGCAGTCGGCCTCCACATGTCATTGACGCTTGCAGTAAGTATACTACGGTGATGAAGCACTGCCACTGCCCCTAGAAGAACCAGTAGCCGAGAAAGCAGCTGTTCCAGCCTGCTGCTGAGGTCTCACAACACTGGGACTATATTGACCCTAAGACTGGGCCGACCAATACTGTGACTAAGCCTGATAAGACCCCTGCTGAAACTGAGGCCGATAGTAACCCTGCTGACCCTACGGTCTAAAAGAATCCTGTTGCACTGAAGGTCTATAACTACCCTGCTATACTAAAGGTCTATACATACCCTGCTGGCCCTGCGGCTGAAATGGCCTCTTGCTAGGCTGACTAGGTCCGATCTGTTCCCCTTTCCTCTTTTCCAGTCTGGATGCCGCATCAAAAGCCTCAGAGAATATATCATACTGATTCAGGGCCATCGCATCCTGAATCTCCGACCTCAAACCCAACATAAACCTTCGGGTCTTGCGCTCCTCATCTGCTACAAACTCTGGTACATATTAGGACAGTTTAGTGAAAGTGGCCTTATACTGAGCCATTGTAGCATTCCCCTGAATCAAAGATAGAAACTCTGCCTCTCTCCGCTCTCATGTAATCCTCGGGACATATTTCGCCCGAAAGGCTCTCAAAAAGGTATCCCAGACATATGGAGTACCTCTTGCCTCCCAACCGATTCTCACTGTGCGCTACCATTCCTCTGTCTCATCATCAAACAAGTAAACAACATAAGTGACTTTCCTCTCATCAGTATAGTCTAGAGGATCGAATATCTTCTCTATCTTATTAATCCACGCTTCCGCTTTCCTATCATCTGGCTCCCCCTGAAATCTCAGCGGATAATACCCCAAGAATTCCTTTAGCGTACCACGCCCGTGGTAACCATCCTGAACGTTCAACAACTGAGTCTGTAATGCCTGTGCTTGGGCAGCCTGCCCTGCTAGTATATGTGATTGCCCTGCCATAATCTCTGTCATCCTATCCATGGCTACACCAAAACGGTCATCACCCCTATCTCGGCCCGGTGCCACATTATCGGTTGCCTCGTCAACTACCTCAGGCTTACCTCTTGTTCTTGGTCTACCAATCATTCTACTAATCAAATAGTTAGCATAGGTTATAGCACATAGACAGGCTATAGACAATTATTAGCAAATGAACAACAACTCACATAAAACACATAAATCACTTAAGTATCAATCACATAAACAAATTGATCACATAATCATATAGTCACTAAATCACATAATCATTTAATCACTTAATCATATTAATACATATTTCACTTTTCTTTCACTTCATACATACTTTCATGCTAAGACCATTACCCACATTTCGAGGATACCCTGGCTGACAACTAAACATTAGCTCTGATACCACTTAATGTAATGCCCCAACTCGACCCCTCCTAAAATCAGTCGGGACGCAACGGAATTTCGGCAGTATAACGACTGCAACTCGGATACCGAGGCTCTAAACCAACCTCTTTTATAACTCTTACAACCAAGTCAACAACCAACTTCACAATCAAATTGATATCATACAACACAACCATAATATACAATAAACATTTTTTACCATTGCATCCATAGGTTATACGCCTCCGTTCCAACATCATACATTTACTATATAATATACATTCCCAAAATAGATTATAACCAATCTAGTAGCCTAATCATATTCCAAAACAAGACCACTAAACTAGCAACTTTAAATTCATTATCTTTACAACATCTTATATATCATAAACTTCTAAATAAATATAAACCAACTAGTTTTAATATACAATATAACAAAAAATACATCATCGGATATCAAGGACAAGACTCTGGCACATAGGACTCATCCACATATGGCACATAATCCTCTTCTGGAGGCACGTACCCGTAATCTGGATCAGTAACACATGTCTGCATGCAATAATTGAGAGTGAGCTTATATAAAACAAGCCCAGTGAGGATTCGATTGATCTCTAACAGTATTTACTATACTCATTGGAAATCATCCTTTGAGCAGTAAACACACAATAATCATCAAAAACAATATAAGCACATTAACTATAATGACCACTTTATTAAGGATACTCTAGTTGGTGTAACTCCAAACGCCATCACGATCTCAACCGTTCTTCTTGTAACTCCCCATTACTCACGCACTCGAGATACCTCTCTAACCCCTCCCTCCATGACACCTCCGTCATGCGAGCTGGGGGTAGCCTATGGTAGTCATGCCGGTTTCAACCCGACAGCTCGATGCTGCCCAAGAAGTGGCACACACATACCAAGACTCAGCAATAATAATAATCATTCAATTCACAGAAGGACAACCTTTCACGTTGACTATCTCCCTGTTCATCAATAATCAATTATCACATGAGGATAACAAAGTAGGTTGCCTATCTCCCGGTTCAACAATAATTAATCAATAATCATCAATTCAACAACATAACAACAACTAATCAATTAGAAAACAAACAACTAAGTTAGATGACCAAGTAGGCCCCCCAACGTAGCATGCGTAAGGCACACACCCAAACCCTAGTCTAACTACCAACAACTCCCAATTCAATCACTCAAACACTACCCAAACATTTAAAGGCATATTTCAACATTTTAAAAAAAGACAACCAGAACTTCTAAAAGTCATAACTTACATTCTACTAATCCAATAACCTCCAAACCAATTTCTAACACTCACCCACTCAATCAACAACATTTACCCCCTCGAAAACCAATCATAAACCATCCACATCAAGCCCAACAACCCTAAAACCCTAATGCATCAAGGCTGAAATTTTCGGACTTTCACACCGACATTGATATCAAAATTTCGGCATTACAACATTACTACCACATATTTAACAAACTTTTACAAACTAACATCAAGCAATTCCAACAACCACAACAACATTTATTCAACAAATAGCCAAATACTCAACTTTTAATACTCGAAAATAGAAATATATACTACAACGGTTCAAATCTTATATAAATACATATAAACGATCCTTAGCATGCACTGAGCAATAATATAACATCAATTCAACTTTCTAACGGTTCAAAATTCAATTATATGCAAAAACATAAAAATTATATTTTGAGATCTAGAATTTTTCTCTCACCTTTGATGTGTTATGAAGCTAGAAAGATGCTCAATGAATGCCCAACAAGTGAATTCAAGCTTTGAATGATGAAGTTTGGCCTTGAATTGCAACTTTTAATGAAAAATTGCCTTTGAAAACTTGAAGAAAACCTTCCCTTTTCTCCTATGGTGCTCTCGGCCTTGTGTGTGTGAGTGAGTGTGTTTTGTGAGATTTCTATTGTGTGTTGATGCTAATATACTCAAGGTCAACTAAATTAAAAGAAAGTCAAAGGTGGAAACTAGTTTATTTTTAGTATTTTCTTGTCTTTTAATTCTATTTTTAGACTATTTCTTGCTCAAACATTAAATTGACACTTAAATTAATTCTAGATAATATATTTTAGGTGACAAAGAGTTTTATATTCAAACATTTCCACCCGAGTCGGCTTAAAACTCGATTTCTTGTAAAAGAAAGTGTAAAAATTTTTAAAATTCCAAAACCGATTCCAAATCCATTTTAATCAAACACGGGTCTATTAATACCCAAGGACTAGGTTTTAAAATGTTTAAAACGCCCCTGTAAAAATTTTAGTGGACAGGTGTTCAAAATACTATTTACTAAAACCGTCGATAAAATTTATGATGCCGATTTTGATAAAAATTTTATGAATGCACACATAGCATGTATTAGGAATATAAATCACATATTTAACACATTCTAACTCATATAACACATAAACAGGTCAAATCACGCAAATCGAGGCAAATTACGCAAATCGAGATAAAGGCAAAATATGGGGTCTCACATACACCAACTAGAGTATCCTTTCTCAAATGAATGGTTATTTATGTGAATGAATTGAATTGTTAATGTTGAATAAGTTATTTGAATGTATTGCTTATATGGTGGTTTACGAGTGTAAATGAATGTTTTCTCTAGATCTATTGAATTCCTCACTGGGCTTGTTTTATATAAGCTCACTCTAATTCGTTTTCTGCAATCAGGTGTTACTAAACAGGATTTCGGGTATGTGCCTCAGGAAGTTGAGAATGTGCCTTATGTGGACGAGTCTTATGTGTCGGAGTCATGTCCATGAGCTTGTCTTAGTTCTTGTAGTATGATGTATTGTATAACTTACCTAAAGATAAAGACTTATAAAATGCTAGTTTAGTAGTCTTTCTTTTGAACATGATTAGTTTGCTAGACTGGTTTATAATCTATTTTGCAAATGTATGATATAGCCTATGTATGATGTTGGAACGGAGGCGTATAATTTATGGATGAATTGTTGAAAGAATGTTTAATATATGGATATGGTTGTGTTGTATGTTGTTAACATGGTTGTGGAGTTATTGTTGATCTTTGGAGTTGGTTGGATGAAGTTCTAAAGGGTTGGTTTAGAGCCCTGACGTACGTGTTCCTGCCGTTATACTGCAGAAATTCCATTGCATCCTAACTGATTGTAGGTGGGGTCGAGTTGGGGCGTGACATTTAAATGGTATCAGAGCGCATGTTTAGCTGTCAGCCGGGGTATCCTCGGAATGTGGGTAGTGGTCTTGTCATGAATGCATGTACTAAGTGTAAAGTGAATTGCATGTTAATATGTTTATTTGATTAATTTACTTATGTGACTAACTTTCTATGTGATCAATATGCCTTATGTGTTAAGTGAATTAAATGTGGTCAATGTTCTTTATGTGAATAACGTTTCTTACGTGCTCAATGTGTTTTATGTGACCAGTGTGTGGTACGTGCTCAATTTGCTTATATGAAGATTGTGTACTAGTATATTTATGTGACATTATGCGTGTTTAATTGATTTCCTGGGTACGTGCTTTAGATATTAGTAGCAATGTGTGAATCTATCTTATGTAGCTTATATTTTAAATTGTGCTAGATATCTTGCAAATCTGATTAGGTATTACTGAACTCTAACATAGTTACTAGATTCATAGAATGAGCAAATTGAACTAAAAGTGTATGTGTGTTATGAACAGTTTACTTTATATGCTATTAACTGTGTACATGCATTACCTGTAACATGGTAAGTAATCTCTTCCCCTGAAAAAGTCGGCTAGTAGCGGATCTCCCTAAAAGTAGATTAACAGAAGAAGGAACAGTAGATCAATGGTTATGGTGATCAGTAGGTGGTACTCAATGCTCAGAGTTGGTATTTAATGATCAGCCTTTGGCTTCTTCTTCGGTATCTTCATTCAGAATTCTTGCTTGGTGTTCTTATTCAGTATATGACTTTCGGTATTCGGTATCGTCTTTGGAATTCTTATTTGGATTCTTTTGGCAAATGGTGATCTTATTCGGCATTCTTCTTCGGGATTTCTATATGAAGATTCTTATTCAGTATATTACTTTGGAATTCTTCTTTGGTATTTTTATGCGGTATTCTTATTCGGAATTCTTATATGGTGATATCCGGAGTTCTTATATTGGGATTATTATTCGGTATTCTCGCTCGGTGATCTTGTTTGAAGTTCATACTTGATATTTGTGATCGGCGTTCTTATTCGTCATTATTATTCAAGCTTCTTGTTCGGGGATTCTTATTCGATGATCTTATTCGGTGTTCCTACTTGGTGTTCTTAGTTGGTATTTGGAATTTGGTATTCGGTCTTTCATTTCGTATGTTTGAGTCAGTCAAGCCTAAGTTACTCTGAGGATCAAGGCAGACTTGCGCGGACGCAATTGTTTTAAGGGGGGGAGAATGTGAGACCTCGGAATTTGCCCTATTTGCAATTACGTGTTTTCACCTGTTTAAATGCTATTAGAATTAGTATATATGTTTATATGTGAGTTATTAAATGATCTTGCATTAAATGTACATTTAAAAGTCATTTGAAAAATAAATAATGTGACTTTTCATTTTCTTTTGTAAAATTGTATAGTATAACTAGACTATATGTAATTAAATGCTTATGAATAAATGTTGTCCCCAAAAGTAGTCTACTAAAAAAAGTATTTAAGTTGGATAGTATTAATATTACTATTTTTGGCAAAAACAACTAAAATCGTTTAAGTTATCAACTTTGACCAAGACTTCTAGCTTTGACTTTATTAAAACCGATTATTGTATTGACTTTTCATCTATCTTGACTTTTGAAAAATGTTGACTTTCATTTACTTTGACTTTTTGAAAAATGTTGACTTTTATTAACTTTGATTTTTGAGAAAATGTTGACTTTTATCATCTTTGACTTTTTGTAAATGTTGACTTTTTGTCTCCTTTGACTTTGACTTTTTATATTATTTGACCAAACTGGTTTACTTAAATACTACTCCTGTTACATGATATATATGCATTCATAAAATTTTCATAAACATTTTTAGAGAAAACTTCATTTAAAGTGCCGTTAAATGGCATTTGAAGACCCTTTCGCTAAATTTTTGAAACTAGTCTTTTAAATATTTTAAAAACTAGTCCTCCATTATTAAAAGACCCATGATTTAATAAAAAATATTTCTGAAATAGATTAGGAATTTAAAATAGATTTTTCGGGCGAAAAAGTAGCATTTTTTAGCCGAATAGTGATTTATGCTAAACTCGATGCTTGCGTTGACTTTTGTTGACCAAGTATATATTGTAAATAAATATTTCATCATCTTAAATATTTTACTAAGGTAAATTTTCAATTAGATTTAAGAACAAAGACTAATTTAGACTTTAGTTGTTAAAAATCTAATTTTTGACAACTTTGACCAATTCTTTTTGTATTGACTTTTTACTTAATTTAATATATACTCAAATATCAGCCAAAACACCACAAAAACACACCAAAAACTGTGGCTCCTTGGAGGAGAAAGATGAAGAACATTTTCAAGGTTTTCAAACCATTTTTCTCATAGATTTTGCATTTCAAAGCTGAATTGAGTCATTCAAAGCTTGATTTCACTTGTTGGTCACCCATTGCATACATTTCTAATATCATTTGGCATCAAAGGTGAGAGAAAAATTCTAGATCTCAAAATGCTATTTTATGTCATTTTCATATAATTGAATTTTTATCCGATGAAATGTTAAATTGTCTTTATATTATTGCTCAGTAAATGCCAAGGATCATTTATGTGCGTTTATATAAGTTTTGAACAGTAGTAGCATATATATTATTGGGATTTAGGTTTATTTTTGAATAATTGTTATTGTAGTGGTTGGAATTGATTGATTGTTGCTTCTAAAAGTTTGTTAATTATGGGGTAGTAATGTTGTAATGCCGAATTTTTGATTTGGATGTCATAGCGAAAGTCTGAAAAGTTCAGCCTTAGTGCATTGCGAAATTAGGGTTGTCGGGCTTGTTTTAGATGGGTTATGGTTGGTTTTCGAGGGGACTAATGTAGATTCATGAGTGGGTGATTGATAGGAAGTGGTATGGAGGTTATTGGATTAGTAGATTGTAAGTTATGATTGTTGAAAGTTTGTGTAGTCATTCTTTAAATGTTGAAATATTGTCTTTGGTTGTTTGGGTGGTGTTTGAGTGGTTAAATCTTGGGTTGCTGTTGGTTAGATTTGGGATTGGTTGTGTGGTTTAATGCATGTTAAGTTAGGTGACCTACTTTGTCATCTAACTTAGTTGTTAGTTGTTTATTTGATTAATTGATATTATGTTATTGAAATGATGTTAACTGATTGATGATTGATAATGTTGGGAGATAGGCAACCTACTTTTGTTGTCCTCTCGTAATATGAATGTTGATTATTACTGTCATGAGTCTTGATAGTGTGTGTCACCTCTCGGGCAACATTGAGCTGTCGGGTTGATAACGGCATGACTATCATAGACTACCCCCAGCTCGCATGGACGGAGATGCCATGGACGGAGGGGCTAGATGAGGTACCTCGGGTGTGTGTTATGGGGAGTTATAAGAAGATGGTTGAGATCATGATGACGTATGGAGCTACCCCAACTAGAGTATCATTTCTCAAATGAATGGTTATTTATGTGAATGAATTGAATTGTTAATGTTGAATAAGTTATTTGAATGTATTGCTTATATGGTGGTTTACGAGTGTAAGTGAATGTTTTCACCAGATCTATCGAATTTCTCATTGGGCTTGTTTTATATAAGCTCACTCTAATTCATTTTCTGCAATCAGGTGTTACTGAACAGGATTTTGGGTACGTGCTTCAGGAAGCTGAGAATGTGCCTTATGTGGACGAGTCTTATGTGCCGGAGTCATGTCCATGAGCTTGTCTTAGTTCTTGTAGTATGATGTATTGTATAACTTACTTAAAGATAAAGACTTATATAATGCTAGTTTAGTAGTCTTTCTTTTGAACATGATTAGTTTGCTAGACTGGTTTATAATCTATTTTGCAAATGTATGATATAGCCTATGTATGATGTTAGAACGAAGGCGTATAATTTATGGATGAATTGTTGAAAGA
The DNA here is from genome assembly GCA_037974665.1 of Ehretia macrophylla. Classification (NCBI taxonomy): domain Eukaryota; kingdom Viridiplantae; phylum Streptophyta; class Magnoliopsida; order Boraginales; family Ehretiaceae; genus Ehretia; species Ehretia macrophylla. The sequence continues at coordinate 60,671,663 of CM075776.1, read as the reverse complement.
ATGTTTAATATATGGATATGGTTGCGTTATATGTTGTTAACATGGTTGTGGAGTTATTGTTGATCTTTGGAGTTGGTTGGATGAAATTCTAAAGGGTTGGTTTAGAGCCCTGACGTCCATGTTACTGTCGTTATACTGTCGAAATTCCGTTGCGTCCTGACTGATCGTAGGTAGGGTCAAGTTGGGGTGCAGATTTTTATGAAAATTTCATAAATACTCACTTATCATGTAATAGAAGTAATAATCACATAATTATCACAATTTAATTTAAATAACATATAAAAAGGTCAAAATACGTAATTACAAATAAAAGCAAATTCAGAGTCTCACATAGAGATCAATAGAATCGCAAAATCTAAGCTTGATTCATTGTTAGAGCCAACCAGGTTAACTGTTCACAACAATAGTTGTTAAAAATAATTAGCTTGTATCATGAGGGAAATCTCAAGCCTAATAGCGGTTAAAAGTTGTTCATTGCAGGTCTAGTAGTTGATAAAAATTATTGGCTTAGATTCTGATGAAATTGTTGGCCTAATAATTGTCAAAATCTATTAACTTGCATTATAACGAAAATTGCATAGCTATAGAAAAAATATTTTACCTTGCATTGTAATCAAAATCACAAGCCTATAGTTGAGGAAAATTTTTGGTTTCCATTGTGAAAAAATAGCAAGCCTAACAGTTAAATTCCCTGAACTAGATTTTTTTTTTTTTTTTTAAAAGTGTTCTCAGCCATTTCAATGTAATGAACAACTAATTCGTGTGTGATGAACTATCAACAAATTGACTGTTATAAATAAGTAATGGTATTAAATTTGAAGGACTTGTCGAGAGAAAAAAAAAAAAGGAATTTAAATGAGAAGAAATTAGAAAATGAGGGACCCAAATATCTTTTACCCCTTTGTTTTTCTCCCTGTCTTTCATCCCAAGCATATTGGTGAGCGCCTTTTTTAACTTGAAACAACAATCCTTTGGTTGCTTTCACTTTCCTTCCCTCAATGCGATAGACATAACCAAACTATGAACCCAAGTACAATCTGACCCAAAAAGAAAAGAGTTTTGAAAACCCAAGTAAAATGACACACTGTGAGTTTTTTTTTATTTTTTATTTTGGGTCCAAAAATGACACAGTAATCACAACGTCCAATTTCATGAAACTTGCAAGTAAAAGTAAAGAAATTAAAAAAAAAAGGAAATATAACCAAAGAGGAAAAGGCCGATTGGATATGCCAAAAAAGACGTGGCTGAGGTTCACCCGTGCCCTCTTAATGGAAAAACTCGGTACGGTATCAAGAGAATGATTCTCTAATTTTCAGCCAACCAAAATACTTGGAAAGAAGAAATAAACAAAAATTATATTATTACTACGTACCAAAGCTAGAATTCTTGGAAAAGCATGATATTCTTTGCCGCAACTAATGGCTTCGTTGTCAGGTCTTAACTGTTGGTTATCGCATCAACCACCTTCTTTTCATTCACAATCACAGCCCCGTAAAGTTGTAGATACCTTATCTTCAACTCAAGCAAGACGAAACGACGGCTCTGATAAGATCAGCTTAAAACCCATTGTAGTTAATGGTGACCCTCCAACTTTCGCCTCAGCCCCAGGTCGTCGTATCGTTGCAGGTTCGTTTTGTTAGCTCCTTCCTGCTTGGTCATTTTCTGTTTTGACTTTGTCAGTTTATCTTTCTTTTTTATTTTTTTTACTTATACAACCATACATAATATAGGTTCAATTATTTTTGCATGCATGTCTAAAAATATTTGAACTGATCATAACTCGATGTACATTATATTTCAATACTAACTAAGTATCTCTAGCTGTTCATTTTGCTACAAGTAAAAGATTCTGTATACTATAAATTATTTATGCTTATATGTAAATTAAAGTCATTTTCGGGTCACTGCCTTTTTTCCTAAAACTTGAGTAACCTTCTTCATCACAAGTCAAAGATAACTCTTTAATTACAGATTTCATTATTTATTTGTTTCAAATCCATGAAATGACTGAATGTTAAGTAGCAAAAATTGGAAATTATAATTACAGATATTAATGATTGTTGAATATATATAAGTCATTATATTGGAACAACTATTGGGTGAAGATTTGCTGCTTGGTTTTATCGGATTTCCTAAATAGTTGCAACTTCTGACTGTAGTGCTGTGGCCATATTTGAAATTATAGCTTTACCACCATTCACACTAGAGTTGCCTGAAAATCAACAGAGATATGATCAATAAGTTAAGAGATATTAGTATACCATGCTTTCGACAGAGTAGATGATCCAATAAAGAAGTTGAAGATGACATAGCGAAATTACTTTTTATTTAGTGAGAGAGAGAGAGAGAGAGTGAGAGAAAGAGCGGTAACCGGGGGAAATTAAGTCATATACATAAATTTTTGTTTGTAGCTAAGGTTGTATTCGATGAGAAAATTCTGGATTTAGCTGTATATGATGCAGATATGTGCTTTTTTATTTTCTTTGAGTATTAGAAATTTTTAAAAGATGTTTTACTTTATTACTAACTTTTGTATTGCTGTTAAACTATATATTGGTTAACCTAGTTGGAGATTTGCATGGAGATATAGATAAAGCAAGATGTGCACTTGAGATTGCTGGTGTACTAAGTTCTGATGGTCATGACTTGTGGATCGGTGGAGAGACGGTATGGCATCTACTTTCATATAAGTATATCCATCTATTTCAAATGACATCTATCAAATTAAATATGTTTGAGGATGAAATTATCATATGGAGACTGTTTTAAGCTTCAAATGGTTAACTTTTATCTTTATACCAGGTATTGATTCAGCTTGGTGACATCCTTGATCGGGGTGAAGATGAAATTGCAATATTATCCTTGCTGAGATCATTGGATATCCAGGCCAAAGAAAATGGTGGAGCAGTTTTCCAGGTTTGTGGTTGTTTACTTGTTGCCTATTAATTGGTAGCTGACAAACTTAGCTTAGCATGAACTACTGTTTGCATATTCTTTAACATCAAACCATGAATGCTACATTTGGAGCTTAAATTTCAACTTTAGAATCTTTTACAATTTGAGGAAATGAAGAACTGATGACATGATTGTAAATTTGGTTACTTTAGATTAATGGAAATCATGAAACCATGAATGTAGAGGGAGATTTTCGGTATGTTGATTCGGGGGCATTTGATGAATGTAAAGACTTCCTTGAATATCTGGATGACTGTGAACACAATTGGGAAGAGGCTTTCATAAATTGGTTTGGTGTGTCTGAAAGATGGAAAGAGGAAAGGAGAATATCTCAAAATAACTGGGGACCATGGAATTTGGTTAAGGTATGTTACATTCCTGGAATACTTATTTTCACTTGTTGTTCTATGCATATTCATTTGTTGTTTCCTCCTAACCTTGTTACTTAGTTAGCTTGAACATGGAGATCGAGTTTCTACAAGTCGGTCAAATCATTTGTCAAGTTCTCTCCAAATAAAACATGAAGATCAGACTTGGTGGTACAACTGGAATAGAGATATGACATCATAAATATCTTCAGCACCAGGAAGAACTTACTTTTTTTTATCTTTTGTTAATGATAGCTCTTTTTCATAACTTTTGAACCACAAACAAGCTTGAGTAAAGATACTTACTTCAAAGCTCAAACTATACTTTTGATAGTGTAAATAAGGAAGGGAGAAACCTTATAGTTTAGTAGTTCTATTTAAAAGGAAATATTATTTATATAAATGGGTAAGCATCATCAGTCTTATATGAGATACATGTCATGTTGTTATTAAAAAGTGTTACCAGATGAATAGCGACACCAACATCAGTCATCTGAAGTAATTTAATCATTCTTTTTTTCCTTTACAAGAAAGATAGTTTGGTATTTGCCCCTTAAGCTGGATATCTAGATTTTAGATCTTCTAAATTGTCTCAAACTCTTAAACAGAGGAAGTTTTGCAGCTCCTACACCCAGCCTCTCTTCCCCTTTTCTCTTGGGGGCTGGGAGCGGGGATGGGGTTGGATATCAACTATGATTGAAACATTTATACCCCATGCTCCTAAGTTCAGACTTGAAAGCACATTTTGACGAATATGTTTTCTTGTTAGATGTTCATCAGAATTAGTATCAGAAGACTCTTTCTCTTTATTCTTTCTTGTACTGTTTACCAAAGGAAGACCTTGTCCTTTTCACTCTACTGATAATAATTCTGACTCTGATCATCAAAATACTAGCACAGAGACAAAAGGGTGTTATGGCCAGATCAGTCCTCTTCAGACCAGGTGGTCCATTGGCCGCTGAGTTGGCACGACATGCTGTTGCTCTCAAAGTCAATGATTGGGTCTTCTGCCATGGTGGTCTCCTTCCTCACCATGGTAAAATTTGAATTTATCAATTTAGAATAATGTACATTTGTTATGCGTTATAGATGCTTCTTTGACTTGTTGCATTCTGCAGTTGCCTATGGCCTTGAGAAGATGAATAAAGAAGTATCTGATTGGATGAGAGGCCTTACCACAGAAGATAAATATCCAAAAATCCCTTTCATAGCCACCAGTGGATATGATAGTGTTGTATGGAACCGCTTATACTCTAGAGATGTTTCAGATTTGGAAAACTATCAAATCAGAAAGGTCATTTTCCATTCTTGTTTTACTTCTGCATTGCTAAATTGTTCATCATTTGTTTGCTATACTCATTTAAATTTGAAAAGCTTTTACAACAAGACTAACCCATGTTGCTGTCATGCCATTCGGTCTGGAGTTGTTGATTAGTCTCTTTACATCTCCATGTACCAATTTGGTTATATGCTTGAAATGTTATCTGAAATAAAATTTTGTTCTCTAGAAGTAATCTTTTCTTTCTTTATTTTTCTTGTCCTTTTCTTGAAATAACTAACTTTTCCTTCTTATGGGCATCAGATTCAATCCATTCTTGATGAGACACTGCGAGGGTTAGGTGCCAAAGGAATGGTGGTCGGACATACTCCGCAACCCACAGGAGTGAATTGGTATGCAGCCTCAGTCACATGACAACTTTTTGTTTTATAAGATTGAGATGGTATTTAATTTGGTGGCCGCCTACTTTGGCATTTTCTTTTAGTTGCAAGTGTTATGTCGTTACCAGGAAAGAATATATAAAAATTACGTAGTGTACTGTCTTTGTCGTGCCCTCATCTCAGTTCCACTGGGTTTAGAAGCAGAGAATTGGAAGGGAACTTGATATGAGGAACTGCCTATTCTAGATCAGAGGCTCTCTTTCCAAATGATAGATCTTTCTGGATAGTTATTAATGTACTTGCAATTTTCCATGGTTGCACTCTCTTTGATGTTCTGGCAATCTGATGTTTCCAATAATTAGTATCTCTAGTTCGTATAATTAGAGAAAATTAGTCTCCTTTGGATTGAGTGATATTGGACTTCACCTGCAGTGAATTCAATTGTTGCATTTGGCGCATTGATGTTGGGATGTCCAGTGGAGTTCTTGATTCAAGCCCCGAGGTAAATTGCTTTTGTACGGCCTGAAGTTGAGTCCTTGTTAAGCATATTTGTAGTCCTCCTTTTGTGCATTTTGTTTTCCTTTTCCCTTTCCTCGTCCTGCCCTTCTCTCAAGTACTGCTACTTGTATATCATCTAAAATTAATAGATGGAGGGGAGGAGGGATGGAGAGTGACTTGGATGTAAGCATGAGCCACAGACACATCTGAGTCTTTGTAATAAGCTAAATGGCTCAATGTAAAATCATGGTCTTCAAATTGATGTTGGTGACTGTCTTTTCTCCTTGACCCTGTTTTCATTCTGTAATTAATTGCACCTAGTTGCATAGCTTCTTCAAGTTTCAATTACCAACACTGGGTAATTGTACGTAGTAGGCCATGCACCACCTACTATAACATAATCTTGTTTAGCAGGTTCTTGAAATAACAGATAATAAAGCAAGAGTTATACAAAGCAAAAGGGACAGATTCAGTGAACTTCAGGTTGTTGATCACATATAGAGAGACCAGGATCAATTGAAGGTACCATGAACAGAAATTATGTCCTACGTTTTCTATTTTGTTGCAATTTTATTCGAGCTAGTTTGTGACAGCTTAACTTTTCTCTCCCTCTCTCTCTCTTTCCCTAAACCCAAACATACACACAACAAAAGAAAATGGGTTTATCATCCCATTGGTCCTTTATCTTTATCAATTTTGTCAAGTTAGTCCTTTATCTTTATAAGTAATACCTTTTGATCATCTATCTTTTAAAACTATGCCACCTCTAGTCCTTATGCGAATTTCTGTTAAAAAACAATCTGAAAAGCCATGTGAATAGTACATGGCTGCAAAAACAACTATTTGGCAAGGGTAAAATGGTCCGCATAGTAAAAATTTTCCCTAATTTCATCCTTTTCACGCTATTTGGTCCAAAAATCATGAATCCCTCAGCCTAAATCCCTAATCCCCTAATTTTTGGAAAATTTCTCCTATTTTCCTCAACACCCACCACCTCTTGGATTGCATACATATATATAGGATTTGGATCCTCTTCAATTAAGGGTAATTATAGAATCCTCTAATTACTTCTTAGGAGAGTGACGCATCACCTTCCCTTTAAATGAACGGTTAGATTTCTACCAACTCATTGCCCACTTAAATTTAACACTAAAATGAGATTGTTTTGCACATTCCATAACAAACTAATTAAAAAAATATGATATATACAATAATAGTACTAATCTCTCCTCTAAAAATGTGGCGAGAAGGGAAAAAAAGAAAAAGAAAAGGAGGCAAAAACAAAATAAACTTTATAATATACGATATTATTATTTACTCAGAATTATACCATTTTCTTAGTTAATACAAAAACCATAATTATACGGAATTAAAGTTGGCTTCTTTTGTACATTATAATGTTTATCTTAAAATAAAGACCAATAAAAATGTCACTAAGGCTTTGGTCCACTGGTAAGGTTATTCGCTATTATGCAAGAAATTGGGAGCTCAACTCTCGATATTACGTTATACGGCGTTAAGCCTTTCCTAAATCCAAGAAAAAATCAATAAAAATAAATAATAATATCAATTTTTTTTTTTTACGATGAGCAACAAGGACCACGAAATAGGAGTTGAACTAACTAATACCATTTTCTTAGTTGAAATACAAAAACTCTACTTCTAAGATATTAAAATTGGCTCATTTTGTACATCATAAACTTTACGTTAAATAAAAACCAATAAAATTAAATAATAATATCATATGTTTTGTTTTGTGGGTAAGAAACAAGGACCACGAGATGGAAGTTAAACTAAATAATATCATTTTCTTAATTGTGATGCCAAAACAAGTTTTGTGATATTAAAAATTGGCTTATTTTGTATACTATAAAATTTACATTAAAAAAAAAAAAAAACCGACAAAAATAATAATAATATCATTTATTTTGTTTTGGAGGTGAGCAGCAAGGACCACGAGATGGAAGTTGAAATAAATAATAATATCATATATTCTTAGAGCTCTTGTGCTTTCAAGAGGTTGTTGTCTCAAGTGAGCAAAGCTAGTTCATGTGTATAGACCTAAGAGATCCTTCATAACAGGCATTGACCCATTCCACCAAATGTCAACTAATTCCCCAAAGATTATGGGTCATGATTTACTCCACAATCTAGAGGCCAATATCCCCGCTTAAGTGCAACCACAATCCACAAAATTGGAGCTTTTTCCAACGGGAATAAGCCTCCTATGCTTCTATAAATACTTGAGTCCACAAGTTTAAAATGATAAGTGACTTTTACTCACTACTTGCTATTTGCTCATTTGCTTTACATAAGCATTCTTTGGTATTCATAACTGACTTAAGTATTAGAGGAGGATTTCGAACCCAACACTTGGATCCTTTGTTTTGTAGGTCTTGAGATCAACAAAATTGCAAAATCTAAGCTCGATTCATCATTCGAGCCAACCGGGTTAACTGTTCACAACAATAGTTGTTGGAAGTTGAAATAAATAATAATATCATATATTCTTAAAGGTTTTTTTATTTTTATTTTTCCTCATTTTCTTTTCAGGAATATTTTTATAATTGTAGATATCATATATTTTTTATTAGTTTGTTATGGAATGCAGAAAATTACGTCATTTTAACATTAAATTTAAATGGATATGAGTTGGTAGAAATCTCAATATATATATATAGTCACCACCTCTTGAATTGCATATGTACATACATATATATTGTATAAATCGACAAAATCATATGGTTCCGTAATGCTTCCGGCACATGGCATAAATTAGGAGGAGAAGATAGCAACTATTTAGTTTCTTTGACATAATCATCGTATATGTATGTATGTATATATATATGTTCACATTTATATATAAGGGTAAATGTCTCCATGGATTAAACTATCAACGGAGTCCTGTTTTGGCTATTAAACAAATAATAGTCCTACAAGGGTCATTAGTTAATATAAATGGATCCTAAACTAGCCATTCCATCAGGTAACTATCTATAACTGACTGACACAAAACTAAATGAAGGGTAAAATGATAAACTAATTCTAAACAATCACAAAACAACCTCATAATTATTAGATATTTGCTATTCAGTCCCAGTGCATCACTGTATCCTTCATAAATTCAATAAAAATCTTAAATAAATACTAAAACCCTATTAACACACACATAAACGTGTTTATTCATACTAACACACATAACATCAAGTCCAAAAATGATACAAACACACATGAAAATTAACATACACACACGAACCTGCAAACACACATAATCTGCAAATAATGGGCAGACATTTGGTTTCAAAAGCTAAATAATACAGGTCAACCTTCTATGGTAGTAAAGGGATTCACAAAATCTATGGGCTCCAGATTAGAAATCATCAAGTCATGTGAATGAAGGAGATGGACTCTAAGACATCCTAGGCATATTTTTCTTGTTTACAAACAGTGTATAAACATAATATGGCTGCCATTAAAATCCATAAGTGAAAAACACGTAATCATTCATAAAACGTTGTCGAAATCGAATATCTAGTGCTAGATTTAATAGTCTGTGATTTTACCGATTCGTGTTGGCTTAAAATCTCAACAAACGAGTGACACACGGACTGTGGGATGACTAGAAAATCTGTCCAAGGCATGAGAATGCCCCCAAAGGTGCGATTCCACGAACCTTCTCCCCTATTCCTCAATCCTTACGTATGGCGATTGAGATTTTCTTTTTCTCACTTGGCCGTGTATAGCAATGTGTGTGTGTGTGTGTGTGAAGTCGTGTGAATATGTGTGCATAGGCTAGTAATAGTAGAGTATTAGAGGGGTTGGGAGTCTAAAGTCCTAGATTGCGTAGGATAGTGATTTTTGATTATCTAATTGAATTATCTGAAAATAAAATGTATTATCTGAAGGTAAACATTATATAGCATGAATCAAATTTTAAAATTGCAAGAATAAGGAGAAAACATTCATGCATGGATCTTTAAAATAAATAAAGCATGAAATAGCTAATTGAACATCTAAACAACTCATAGTTTAATTATTAAAACAAATAAAGTTTTCTGACATACCTTTCGCGAGGAACGAAAAATGAAAATTTCACCTTTGCTGAAGAACAAGCTCCACATGCCTAGAAGAAGTTTTTGCTCCTTGACTCTGATCTTTCCCTATATTCCAAATCATAGCTAAAGTGTTTCCTAGTTGTGGGATTAGAACTAAATCTAAAGAAAAATTATTTCGAGTTTCTTCAAAGATTGAAGCTTACTCGTAAGAGAGAAAGAAATAGATCTCAAAAGAAATGGTGCAATTGTAAAGCTTGGGGTAGAGACCTTTATATAGGAAAAATCCGTGAGGTAATTCTGTCTGAAAACATAATTCTAATGAGGAAAGGATTAGAACTTCGAATTATCCTTTAATTCCATAATACAATGGAAATCCTACTCTACCACAAATTAACATTCCCATAGCGTTCATACTTGTCCTAGGCGTCCCACCTAGGGGTGGTGCCTAGGACCTTGCGCCTAGCCTTGGTTTACGAGCCAAGGCTCTGGCTCAGCCCTCTATGCTTCCAATTGATTTTCAAAGTCCAAATCTAGTCTACTATTAAAATAGAACTTTTCTCCAAGCTTGAAAAAACTATTCTAAATATTAATTATCGTTTAGTAATTATTTAATCCAAAATTCAGACAATAATCAAAATAGAAAATATCTTCCACAAATAGGAATATTCATGATCTCTAATTGCCAGAAGATTAAATCCTCTCTTTCAATTTAGTAATTCTTTAGTTTAGTAAATACACTTATAAGATAAATGGCTAGAAGGGGGACCAAAAACAAAATTATTCTTCCACTGAAAATGACTAAAATATTCTCACTAGTCTCCTAGCAATATTTTACCATTTTAACCTTAGTCTGTTCCACAAAAGGCCTACACTCCAAGATAATTACTGTATGAACAGGAGTTAGTCAATAATATATGACACTCAGTCTTTAGACCAATTAAGTGATAATGATCACACTGTCCCTCTATACTCACTTCTAGCCAAGACATGTTTACCAATTTTAACTATCACCTCTTTGACTACATTTTTCTCCTTAGAACCTCTAACACATAATCTAACCATCCTATGGAAGTTATCCACTTGACCAAGGGAATGACCCACAAGCGTAACAACCAATACATCATGTATCACTGCACACACAGATTTAGGATGATCAACCTGAATCATTCTAAGCGAGTGATTATTGTATAGATTCCTTACTACACATGCATGTCTTGTCACGCCTCAACTTGACCCCACTTACGATCAGTCAGGATGCAACGGAATTTCGGCAATATAATGTCTTTAGTATGGACAACAGGACTCTAAACCAATCATTTATAACATCACACAACCAACTACAACTTCAATCACAACTCCAACCAATCATTTATCAACATACAACACATCCAAAACCATTCATTATACATCCATACAACATCCCAACCACAAGTCACATGCCTTCATTTCAACAACGTACCACAAGCTATACTATACATATGCATAATAGATATAAAACTAGTGTAGCAACCTATTCATATTCTAAAAGTAAAACAACTAAACTAGCATTACACTTTTCACTATCTTTATATCATCTTATACATTATAACACCAAAATAAATACAATACAACTTGTTCCATATTTCAAGACAACAAAAAGAGCACTCCAACAAAGACATCAAGGACAAGACTCTTGCACATTGGACTCATCCACATATTGCTCGTACTCAGTCTCCTGAGGAACGTACCCTAAGTCTAGCTCGGTAACACCTGAAAGTCAACAAAGAGGGTGAGCTTATACAATACAAAGCTCAACGAGGGTTCAATAGAATATTTTGAAAACACTTTACTTTACCACTTGGGAAAAACATCCTATGAATAATAACATACCATAAACTTCATCAACAACATTAATTCAATTGAAACAACACAAGTAACCATTCAATTGAGAAATGATACACTAGTTGATGTAGCTCCATACGCCATCACGAACTCAACCAACCCTTTACACCCATTGATACATTTCGGAAATACCCTATCTTAGACCCATCCTCCATGGTATCTCTGACCACACAAGATAGAGGATAGCACATGATAGTCATGTCGTTTTCAACCCGTAGCCCGATGCTGCTCGAGAGGTGGCACTTATCATGACTCACAATAATAACATTAAACATTTCATATTCTGATAAGACAATAAAGTAGGTTGTCTTCCAGTACAACAACATTCATCAATCAATAAGCAACACTTTAATCAACGTAACATTAAATAAACAACTAAGACAACCAAGTTAGATGACAAAGTAGGTCACCCAACTTATCACACATTTCAACATGCATTCAAACCCGAGCCTACTCAACATCAAACCAAGTATCAACCATGTAAACACTACAAAGCAATTAAACGCAACACTTAAGCATTTCAAAGAAAGACTACTTAATATTCCAAACTTCATAACTTACAAGCTATCAATCAAACAACCCCCGAACCTTTTCCTACTACTCAATCACACAAGCAACTACATTAACTCCCTCAGAAACCAACCAAAAGCCACCTAAAACAAGCCCAACAAGCTAAAAATGGCAATGCATACATGGCTGATTTTTTTGACTTTTGCTATGGCACTCAAATTGAAAATTTGGCATTACAACATTACTACACAATAATTAACAAGCCTATAGAAGAACCTACAACTCAATTTCAACTACTACAACAACAATTATTCAAATATAAGCCAAAATATCAATTTAAATACCCAAAAAATAAAAATATATGCTACTACCGATTAAAATGGTTACAAATACATTAAGTTGGTCCTTATCATCTACTTAGCAATAATCTAACATCAATTTAACAAAAAAACAATTAAAAATGCATCAACTAAAAATTGACACAAACTTTAAAAAAAAGATCTAGTTTTTCCCTCACCTTTGATCCCAGGAAAGGTTAGAACTATGTAGCACAAGTGCCCAACAAACAAAATCTAGCCCAGAATGAAAAGATTTGGCCTAAAAATGAAGTTTGCTTTTAAATTTTTCTTGAAAACCTAAGCAAAAATGACTTCTCCTTCTCCCTCAAGGTGCACGGCTATGTGTGTGTTTTGTGAGGTGTTTTTGCTTTGTTTTAATGTGTGTAGTCATCTTATAAGCAAAGTCAAAGCAAGACAACTTGGTCAAAGTTGACAACATTTGTTATTTTAGATGTTTTTAGCCAAAAATAGTATTATTTCTACTGTCTAACTTAAATACTAAATTTAGTAGACTATTATTTAGTTGACAACATTTAATATATGCATACATATACATACAACTAGGGTATAAAACTCAATTTTGCAAAAGAAGTTGAAAAGTCACATTATTTGTTGTGCAAATGTATTTTAAATGCACATTCAATATATAATCACTTAGTAGCACATATAAATTCATACATATCAATCATAATAGCATTTAAACAAATAAACCACGTATTAGCAAATAGATCAAAATCGGGGTCTCACATTCTCCCTCCCTTAAAGAAATGTCCCCCTTGAAATTCTTACTTGTTGCTCGGAACAAATCTAGGTATTATTGTTAAATCTGATCTCTTCTCTCCTAAGTAGCTTCCTCAATATAGTGATGTTTCCACAACACTTTAACCATAGGAATCTTTTTCGACCTTACCTTCCGATCCATCTGATCTAGAATACGAATTGGTCGTTCATTATAAGTCAGATTCTCACAAAGCTGTAACGGTTCTGGTTCTAGAATATGATAAGGATCCAGATAATACTTCCTCAGAGTAGACACAAGGAAGATATCATGAACATTAGAGAAGTTCAGTGGCAAAGCTAACTGATACGACAACTTGCCAACTCGGCCAGTAATCTCAAATAGCCCTACAAACCTCGGACTCAATTTACCACCTTTACCATGACGAGTAAAACCCTTACGAGGAGACAATTTCAAGAAGACTCGATCACCGACTGCAAACTCCAAATCCCGACGGCGTTTATCTACATAACTCTTGTATCTGCTCTGTGCTGTCAGCATTCTTTCCTTGATCAACTGTACATTCTCAATCTTCTCCAGAAGTTCTAGCATCATAGTCGGATCAATAACCTTCATCTCCCCTAATTCATCCCAGTACAAAGGTGATCGACATTTACGGCTGTAGAGAGCTGCATAAGGTGCTATCCAAATAGTCGCTTGATAACTATTGTTATAGGCAAACTCGGCTAACAGTAGATGTTTCTCCCAGTTCTTCCCCAAGTCCAAGACATAAGCCTTGAGTATATCTTCCAGAATCTGAATAGTTCTCTCCGATTGACCGTCGGTCTGAGGATGATACATTGTGCTGAAACTCAACTCAATACTCACTGTTTCCTGAAAACGTTCCCAAAATCGAGAAGTAAACCGAGGATCTCGATCAGAGACAATACTAACTGGAATCCCGTGAAGTTTAACAATCTGATCCAAATAAAGATTTGCCAACTTTACAAGTTCATCCCTCTTCCTCATCAGAATAAAATGAGATGTCTTCGTCAAACGGTCCACGATAACCCAGACCGCATCACAACCTCTCGGTGACCTAGGAAAATCAGTGACGAAGTCCATCGTAACATGTTCCCATTTTCACTCTGGTATTGCCAATGGCTGAAGTAACCCTACAGGTCGTTGATGTTCTACTTTCACTCATTGACAAGTCAAACATCTGGATACAAACTGAGCAACCTCCCTCTTCATCTTGGTACACCAATAATGTTGTTTCAAATCTTGATACATCTTGTTTCCACCAGGATGAATGGTATATTTAGAATTATGAGCCTTCTCGAGAATACCTCTCCTCAAACCCAGTTCATCGGGAACACACACCCTGTTCCGAAACTGAAGAATACCATCCCCATGTAATTTGAAGTCAAATTGATCATCCGTTATCTAATCCTTGATCTTCTGAAGTTTTACATCAAGTTGTTGAGTTTCTCTAATCTACGACAACAAATAAAGGTTGAATCTGTAGATGTGAACATATCACCCCAACTTGAGTCAACTCGGGTTTCTAGTAACTAACTTCCTCAAGCACTTACCACTTTTTAACTGCCAAACAAGCAATACCTACCTTACGGCTAAGAGCATATGCTACAACATTTGCCTTCCCAGCCAGATAATTAATAGAACAATTATAATATCCTAGAAGCTCCATCTATCTCCGTTGGCGCATATTCAACTCCTTTTGTGAGAATAAGTACTTCAAACTTTTATGATCAATGAAGATTTCAAACTCACTGCCCCATAGATAGTGACACCACTTTTTCAGTTCAAACACAACAATTGCCAACTCTAGATCATGAGTCAAATAGTTCACCTCATACGATTTTAACTTTCTAGAAGCATAGGCAATAACCTGACCATTCTACATAAGTACGCAACCCAAGCCCTCCTTGGATGCATCGCTATAGATGACCATATTATTGGTTCCCTCTGGCAATGCAAGTACCGAAGCGGTAGTCAATCATTTTTTCAACTCCTGAAACCCACTCTCACATTTCTTGATGCGAACCAGCCGTCCACGTTCAATGAACCATTTTGGGTGCTTTTAGAGCAAATAATCAAGTCAAGATTTTGTTTTCAAGATTCATGAAATTCAAGATTCTTCAAGAAGTTTCAAGAAGCTTGAAAGATTTGGTCAAGATTTGATTTCTTTGTAATTCTATTTTAGTTTTAGTTTTAGTTTAATTTGAATTATAGTTTATTGCCTAGAGTCCAATATAGACAAAATTAGGTGTTCACACTAGGAATGAGTCTTTCTTGGGCTCCAAGAAAAGGAGACTTTCTTGGGCTCCAAGGAAATGAGTCTTTCTTGGGCTTGAAGTTTACTTCTTTGACCTACTTACTATTCATGTCACTATTCATGAAACACTATTCACGTCACTATTCATGTTGGGGTTTAGGAGTTCTTTTCCAAATTATAAACTTATTTGTTCTTTGCCTATATAAGGCTGATTGTCATGAAATAAAAGTAAGATGTTTTGACTATTAAATTGTGAGATTATTCTCATTGAGTTCTCCAAGAGACTCTTTCGAACTTATTAAGGGATTTCTTGTGGTGTTTACCCTCGACTTATCAAGCGGATTTCCATCCCCATTTGTAGCATCTTCACCATACCAAGGTTCTTGCTTTGCTAAGCAACGGGTCGCGGTTTCTATCATTCTCAATTATACCAAGGTTCTTGCTTTGCTAAGCAACGGGTCGCGGTTTCTATCATTCTCAATTATACCAAGGTTCTTGCTTTGCTAAGCAACGGGTCGCGGTTTCCATCATTCTTGAAAAGATCTTGGGTTTGTTTTACCATTCTTGGTGTTGGGTCTCGTCACATGTTAACCAGGTTCATATCAGTTGGTAATCAGAGCTTAGGTTTATCAGGTTTGCCTATCCTTTTTCTTGTTTTCTTGGTTAATGTCGTGTGTCTAGGTTAGGTTTCAATTTTCTTTCTTGGTTTTTGATTAAGTCTTGCTTTCAATTCCTTTTTCTTGAATTCCTCGGTTTTATTTGTGTCTAAATTCCGTGTCTTGTTTTCTTTTCAATTCCGTTTCTTGTTTTCTTGTCAAATCCGTTTCTTGTTTCAATTCCGTTTTCTTGTCTTACTTTCAATTGGCCAAACCCTAGAATCTTGAATTAGGGTTTCTTGTGCTTCTAAATTTGAATTCTTGTGACTTGCTCATTGTTTTTGTTGCTGAAAAGTCAAGAAAAGAAATAAAAGAGAGAGAGAAAAAAAAACAGTTCGGAGCTGAAAAATCGAAAAATAGTAAACAGTAATTTTTTTTTTTTTTTGTGGAATTAGCCGTCGAGGCCAAACTTTTCTAAAGAAAAACGACGTTATGAGCATAACCCATAATTATATTGTGGGCACCACCCCCTTAGGGCCAAATTCCATCAGTTGCTATGAGTTTTAGGTGTTTTTGTGTTTTTGCATAGGGTTTTCTCAACTTTTCTTATTTTTCTAGATTTCCTTCTTTGGGTTTTGTTCAATTTTCTTTGTCTAACCTTGTTTCCATAGCCTTAGAGGTCTGTTAAAAAAAAAACAAAAAACAAAAAAAAAATTCAGATTCCGATAGAGAGTTGATACGCTGCTTTGGTTCATTTCTTGATATTCTTGGTTAGTTTCTAAGGAACTTGAAGGAGAATACGAGAGAAAAAAGGCAGAGTGCGTGAGATTAATAGAGGGTAAAAGCCAAATTGAGTTGAGTGAAACACGTGAGGGAGTAAAATTTAATCATGTCTCAAAACCAAGCGGACAATACCAACGAAGGAGGTCAACAAGCTACTGTTCCAAATTTACATATGCAAGCTTTGATAAGAGAGATGAGACGAATGATGAGAGCTGAATTTGATACGAACCACGCCAACATGCGACGCGACCCAACATCAACTATGGCAAACGACCCCAAGACCTTTCAGGAATAGATGGAACCGCGGCCCGTTGCTTAGCAAAACAAGAACCTTGGTATAATTGAGAATGATAGAAACCGTGAGGGAGTGAAATTTAATCATGTTTCAAAACCAAGCGGACAACACCAACGAAGGAGGTCAACAAGCTGTTGTTCCAAATTTACAGATGTAAGCTTTGATAGGAGAGATGAGACGAATGATGAGAGCTGAATTTGAACAAATACATGAGAGGCTTGAACAAATATATAAGGTCAAGCCCGAGTCCAAACAATCCACCAATGCCACGACCTTCCAAGGTAAATCAGCATCTACTACGACTCGATCTAGTGAGATTAGATATTTTAAATGTCAGGGATGGGGACACATAGCAAGCCAAAGCCCAAATACGAAATGCATTTTGATGACATGCCCATACTAGAGGATATCACAGAGGGAGAAGAGGAATTTGGGGCAGATCATAGGGAGATGCTTGGACTAGTGGCACGACGACCCTTGAGCTTACAAGATAAAGAAGAGGAAGAGGTAGCATAACATGAGAACATCTTTCACACTCGTTGTCATGAGAAAGATAAGGTATGTTGCTAGTGCTTCAATGGTTGATAAGCTAGGGCTCACAACAATTAAGCATCCACGTCCATACAAGCTGCAATGGTTGAATAATTATGGTAAGGTAAGGGTTACAAAACAGGTTGTGGTGCCGTTTCACATTGGAAAATATAAAGATGAAGTATTGTGCGATATGGTACCTATGCATGATGGACATCTTCTATTATGAAGACCATGACAATTTGATCGACGTGTGCAACATGATTATCAGGCTTCACCAACAAGTACTCTTTCATGTTCAATCAGTGGACAATCACTTTAGTTTCGATGACACCAAAACAAGTTTATGAGGATCAAGTGAAGTTACAAAAAATGAGTGATTAAAAGAACTTGAGTGAACAAAAAAATTTGAGTGATCAAAAGAATCAGAGAGAGCAAAAGAATGAGAGTGAAAAAAAGAGTAAGGCTAAATCGGGAGAGGTAGTAAAAAGAGAAAAGAATGTGGCCAAGGAGGTAAAAATAGAGGGAAAACAAAGAAATTTTTATGCAAAAACAAGTGAGGTTAAGAGAGCTTTGATATCAAAACGACCAATGATTGTACTTATGTACAAAGAGGCTCTTTTAAACACTAACCAACTTGACTCTGCATTGCCTAGTGTTGTTGTTTCTCTCTTGCAGGATTTTGAGGAAGTGTTTCCTGAGGACATACCACATGGTCTACCACCTAGGCTAGTCTTTGAACCCAGTGAATTTGAGGACAAATCCTTCTCAAGAGGGGAGGAATGATGCGAACCAACCGTCCACGTTCAATGAACCATTTTGGGCATTTTTAGAGCAAAGAATCAAGTCAAGATTTTGTTTTCAAGATTCACAAAATTCAAGATTCTTCAAGAAGTTTCAAGAAGCCTGGAAGATTTGGTCAATATTTGATTTCTTTGTAATTCTATTTTAGTTTGAGTTTTAGTTTAATTTGAATTCTAGTTTATTGCATAGAGTCCAATATGTACAAAATTAGGTGTTCACACTAGGAATGAGTCTTTCTTGGGCTCCAAGGAAATGAGTCTTTCTTGAGCTCCAAGTCTACTTCTTTGACCTAATTACTATTCACATCACTATTCATGTTAGGGTTTAGGAATTTTTTTCCAAATAGGAAACTTATTTGTTCTTTGCCTATATAAGGCTGATTGTCATGAAATAAAAGTAAGATGTTTTGATTATTAAATTGTAAGATTATTCTCCTTAAGTTCTCCAAGAGACTCTTTCGAACTTATCAAGGGATTCCTTGTGGCGTTCACCCTTGACTTATCAAGTGGATTTTCATCCCCGTTTGTGGCATCTTCACTATACCAAGGTTCTTGCTTTGCTAAGTAACGGGTCGCAATTTCTATCATTCTCAATTATACCAAGGTTCTTGCTTTGCTAAGCAACGAGTCATGGTTTCCATCATTCTTGAAAAGATCTTGGGTTTGTTTTACCATTCTTGGTATTAGGTCTCGGCACATATTGACCAAGTTCGTATCATTTCTCATCCCACGAAAAGCTTGCTCGTTTCTGAGTTAGCTTAGAAAGTGGCTCCGCGATCTTATAAAAGTCCTTCAGAAACCTGCGATAATAACCCACCAAACCAAGAATGCTGCGAACCTCTGTAATATTCTTTGGCCATTTCCAAGACATCACCACTTCAATCTTAGTGGGATCTACTAAGATACCGTTCTGAGTAATCACGTGGCCCAGAAAAGATATTTGCTATAGCCAGAATTCACATTTACTGAACTTTGTAGACAACTAATGCTCCTGCATTTTCTGTAAGACAAGTCGTAGATGTTGCTCGTGCTCCGATTCAGTCTTAGAATATATTAAGATATCATCAATGAAAATTACCACGAACTGATCCAAGTATGGCTGAAAGACTCGATGCATAAGATCCATGAAGGAAATCAATTCTACTATTATTGAGGCTATTCTCTCTTTCTTTAGCTCTTCTTCTATTTTGAAGGAAATCAATTCTACTATTATTGCACTAATTCCTAAAGTTGATTCTCCTTTGATGGTCAAAGATTTTAGGCCAATTTCATGTTGTAATACTATTTATAAATGTATCTCTAAGATCATTGCCAACCGTATGAAGAGCTGCCTTCCACACATCATTTCCCACAACCAATCTGCTTTTGTGGAAAACAGATCAATTTCTGAAAATAGTCTCATTGCACTTACATTGTGCGGAATTACTCCAGGAAGAATCTCACTCCTCGTTGCACTATGAAAGTGGATATTATGAAAGCATTTGATTCTATCAATTGGGACTTCATCATCCTTTCTCTCAAGGCATTCGGATTTCCTGATATCTTTATTGGTTGGGTCCGAGAGTGTATCACAACAACTAGATTCTCTATTTCTATCAACGGGAGTCTTGAAGGCTATTTTTCAGGTACAAAGGGTGTTCGACAAGGTGACCTCCTCTCACCTTACCTCTTTGTTATTGCTATGGAGATTCTTACCGGTATGTTTAATCAACTTCATTGTTCTAGAGATTTTCATTTTCATCCAAGATGTGCTAAACTCAAGCTGAATCATCTTTCCTTTGCGGATGACCTTCTTATCTTCTGCAAAGCGGATGAACTTTCTGTTAGAAGTATTATTCGGACACTTGATAATTTTCATACAATTTCTGGGTTAAGGTATAATCCTGACAAGAGTCAGATTTTCTATGGTAGCTGTACTCCTGATACCATTAATCTTATTAACGGCATTCTTGGTTTCGAAGAGGGTGAATTGCCTGTTCGTTATTTAGGGGTTCCTCTTATTTCTGGTAGACTCCGTAAAAGTGATTGCCAAATGCTTCTCGACAAAATCTCTAAACGTATTAATCATTGGGCGAATAGATGACTTTCTTTTGTAGGCAGGCTCCAACTAATCAAATCAATCTTGTCCAGTATGTACTCTCACTGGATTAGTACAC
Source organism: Ehretia macrophylla (assembly GCA_037974665.1). NCBI lineage: Eukaryota > Viridiplantae > Streptophyta > Magnoliopsida > Boraginales > Ehretiaceae > Ehretia > Ehretia macrophylla. The sequence goes on along the minus strand of CM075776.1, from coordinate 60,651,218 downwards.
TTTTTATTCCTAAAGGTGTCATTTTGGATATGGAAAGAATGTTCAAAGCTTTTCTTTGGAGGGATAGTGGTCCTAAAATTGCTTGGGATCTTATTTGCAAACCAATTGATGAAGGTGGACTTGGAATCCGTAGTATTGAGGAAGCCAATAAAACTGCTCTCCTTAAGCTTTTTTGGAGGTTTTACTCAACACGGGATACTCTCTGGGCCTCATGGGTATGGTCAAACCATATCAAAGATAAATGTATTTGGACACTCACTATTCCGCAGGATATTTGTTGGACGTGGAGAAAAATGCTTCATATCAGGAACTTGGCAAAAAATTCCATTACTCATCTTATTGGTAACGGAAATTTGACACATTTCTGGCATGATAACTGGCACCCTTCAGGTAACTTGTTACATGAATTTAGTGTTGATGTTACTTTTCCTTCCATCAATGCTCATGTTTCAGATGTCATTCATGATAATAATTGGATCTGGCCTCATCATCCACCTTCTCTTGCCGATCTCAACCCCTGCAATCTTATTGATTTGGCTTCCAATACTTCGGATTCTTTTAATTGGGCACACTGTAGAAATGGTATTTTTTCTTTCAAGGACACTTGGAATGCAATTAGGAAATGTGGGCAAAAAATTCAATGGTTCAAACTTGTTTGGTTTCCTAATTGTATTCCAAAACACAGCTTCATCACTTGGCTTGCGTTCCAGAACAAACTTGCTACTCGCCAAAGGCTTGTTTCTTGGGGGATTCAAGACAATTCAAACTGCATCTTCTGCTACTTGGTGTGTGAAACAAATGAGCATCTTTTCTTCGAATGTTCATTCACAAAGAGAATCTGGAATCAGGGGTTAACTGCACTATCTATTGATCACTCTATATCTTCATTGCCAAGCATCATGGGAATTGCTACCTCTATTCAACACAAAAGTGGGGATCTTAAAACCCAGATTTTTCGAACTTACCTTTGTGCAACCATCTACAACATTTGGTTGGAACGTAACCGTAGAATTTTCAACAATGAAGCTTTTACTGAAGAACAATTATTGAACACCATTCGATATGAGGTTACTTCAAAGATCTTTCTCGGTCGTCGTTTCAACAACTCAACTCTAAACAATAGAACTCTGAACAGCTGGGGAGTTTAATTTTATTTTATTCTCTTTTTTTGTTTTTCATCTCTTTGTGATCCAAGAAATTTTCTTGGACATTTTGATTGTTTTTCCTTTTGTTTCTTTTGTTTGATGTACTTTTGTTGTACTGTTCTTCTTTTTTAATAAAATCACACTGAATTAACAAAAAAAAAGATCCATGAATGCTGCCGGTGCATTAGTTAGTCCAAAGGGCATAACTACAAATTCGTAATACCCATATCGAGTCTTGAAAGCAGACTTTGGAACATCCTCCGTACAGATCCAAAGCTGATAATACCCCTGCCTCAAGTCAAACTTAGAGTAGACTTTGGCTCCCTGAAGTTGATCAAACAACTCGTCAATCAGTGGCAAATGATACTTGTTCTTGATCGTCACTTGATTCAAACCATGATAATCGATACATAACCTCAAGGTACCATCCTTCTTCACAAATAAAACAGGTGCTCCCCACGGTGAAGAACTCTGCTGAATGAAACCCTTTTCTAATAACTCCTGCAACTGAGTTTTTAACTTTTTAAGCTCAGCTGGTACCATCCGGTACGCTGATTTAGAAATGGGTTGAGTACCGGGAAATAAATTAATCACAAACTCAATATCTCTCTCTGGCGGTAGTCTTGGCAACTCTTCGGGAAATACATTGGGATATTCCCGAATTATCGGAACTTTCTCCAGCTTTAGCTTATCAGATGGCTTGTTGATCAAATAAGCTAGATAACCCGAACACCCCTTATTCACCAGCTTAATAGCTTTAACTAATGAGATGATGAAACTCGTCTTAGCATCTCGGTTTCCCGCTACCTCGACCACTGGCTATTCTGGAAACCGAAACTGCACCACCTTTGTTCTATAGTTTAACTGAGCATCATACTTGGCAAGCCAATCCATACCCAAGATAACATCATACTCTCGGATAGGAAATAAGATAAGGTCTGAAGGAAAATCCTGACCCTTAACATGTATTTTACAATCTTTACATACTAAGTCAGTCACATATTTATTTGTCAAATGAGTACTAATCTCAACCACATAAAGTAACTTCCCAGGTTGTACATTAACACGTTACACACAGGTAGGTGTAATGAAAAAATACGTAGCATCAGAATCAGTCAATACTTTAACAAGTTGATTGAGTATAATAAAGTTACCTTCCACTACCGTTGTTGCCTCAAGCAACTCCTCCAAGTCAACTGCGTAGGCCCATGCCTGAACTTGCTGTTGCTGGGGTGCACTACCTACAGGTCTACCCTGATAACCTTGGGTCGTTGACTAACCCTCAACCCTCTGATATCTGGGACAATCTCTCACCCTGTGTTGGTTGCTGTCGCAACCTAAACACATCTCTGCCTTCATTTGACAATTGGCCTCCAAATGGCCCTTACGTTTACAGTGAGTACAATGCGGTGCCGGGGTACTAACACTGCCTCCCGAAGAAGCAGAAGCTGAATAGGCAACTGCACCAGTTTGCTGAGGTCTCAACATATGGCCTGTGTCACACCCCAACCCGACCTATGGAGGCTAGACTAGGGTATGACCTAATTCATTTAGCTTATTTCACCTACTTAATCATTTGTTATGATTTAACACTTAACGTTGGCCTAGAATTTCAAAAGTTTTCTGAAAAATCGATAGTATAACGGTTGTATTTTAGACCTTTGGTTTGATCTAATTTTTCTAGAACGCCTTAAAATTTTCAATCGTTAATCCGATTCCAATAAAGATTCATGTTTTGTCATCAATAGATATGCCTACTAATTTATCTCGATAGTCTCGTTTGATTAACAAGCCTAGCATGATAACTATGTCCCATTTATTTGCCAGTTCCTGTCTTGCAAGTACTTTTTTTTTTTGTAAGTCTTGTGCAAGTCTTGCAAGTACTTATTATCGCTTAGCTTATACATAAGCACCTAAGTGAGATTAGATAGAGTTTCATTATATGCTTCTTCACCTAGTGGTTTAAACACCTATGATAACTACTAATCAAGACAATAAAAGCAATAACCAAATAAAGAGTTCGTCTGGTTATAGATAGTACAATCCAAAATTAGACCCAAATTACAACGGGGTTATTTACATCAACAAAATAAAGAGTCCACAAACAAACACAACATCCCTAATAGCATCCATGTTCACGAAAAGCACGCAATGCACATAGTCGTTCCAAAGGTTCATCAACTAGCACATTTTCTTCGGGTACCTGTTCCAAATCTGTTTCACCTGTGACAAAAAAAAGGGTAAGTCCTTATGAACTCAATGAGGGGGGAACAAGTGACAAGGTTTTGAAATCCTTTTTCCGGTTAATCTTATGAAAACTCCTTTGGAAACATGTCATATAAAATAAGTAAGTTCATAACATAACATGAATATAAATGAACACATTTACCCGTTTTTCCTCCCTGAGGACCTCTAGGAACCAAGCGAGAGTACTTAAACACATAGTGAAAAAGATACGGTTTGATACGTACAGGACTCTAGAGGTGGCTCCTACGGGCTCAAGAGGTAACTCCCACCACTTTTAGGTGTAGTACTTTGCCTCATATAGCACTTAGTTCCTGCCGTTCAAGGGATACATTACGCTTTTGCTTTCAAGTTCATTTCCAATAACCATTGTTGTAGTCGGCATCCATCATCCATTTATCACTCCAACGGGTGTACTCTGGATGTACACCAAATCCTATGACCCAACTCTCCAAGGAAGTCTAGCCCCCCAAGCGAGAGAGGGAATTGGACTATGGTAGTCACGCCAATGCACCGGCAAGCCCGATGCCGCCCAGAGTGATGCGAAAGCTACCATGCCAAAATGAAAGGTTGCAACTTTATATGCAATGCACATTTATGCCATTTAACATTTCACATTAGGAGGTCAACAAAGTAGGTTGCCTCCGAGCAAGTATATGATCACATTTTGACATATTGGCACATAAGGCATTGTAAGAACATATAATCATTTCATATATCAATTTGAAAGCAATTGAAATTTCACGGGCAGCCAAGTAATCATGTTCAAAATAAGCCATAGAATATCAATTCACATTAGGAGGTCAACAAAGTAGGTTGCCTCCGGATGCACGTATGATCACATATCGATAAGTAAACATACGAGGCATGCTTTGACATGTAAATTCACTTTGTAAAACACTTAGGAGCATGTGAACATTTAACGGACAGCCAAGTAACACCATATAAAACAAGTCATATAGCTCATTTTAGTTCACATATCAAGTGTTGAGATCATACAAGTATGCTACGACACTTACACAAAACCGGGTGTAAGAATAGTTCACTTATCAACACGCAATCATCGAGAATAATGTTTAGAGTTATAAAGACAATTCTGGGCAGCCTATTAACGTTCCTCAACATCAATTATAAGTCACACAAGAGTGGTTCATTACTTGGGAGTCTACGTGGCCATTAGGGTTTGCAAGGGCCGTACTTGGGTGTTGGTTTGTTTGCTAAGGACCACAAGAAACACTTAAACCATTTCAAGCATACTTAGAAATTATTGGACAGCCTACTAACCACTCAATTGAATACATTTAACCATAGGATCATCACTTAGCAAGTTTTCATAAGCAATAGGGCCTCAATTTCGTGCTTATACATGCGATTAAGCAACAATTCATCAAATAATGAACCTAAGCCATGCATCAACCAAATTAAGCGACCTCAACCAACCAAAATAGCCCACACAACTTCTAATTTCCACAATTCCAAGCATTCAATACCACAAGTAAAGTTACCACATGATTCAAAGCATATTACCAAGCCAAAAACCCTACTGTAATGGTCTGTTTTTCCTCATTCATTTAGCCAAGAAAATAACCTCCAAATTCAGTGAAACAAATGTCAAATTGAAGCTTAATTAGTACGTTAAATATAGGAACAAACCTTGTAACGCCCCGATTCCTCACGGAACCGGGACTTCTATTAACCATACTAATCACAACCCAATTCCAACCCGGACTCAAAATTTTAGGGAAAACGGACAGAGTCTCCCCTGTACTGTGGACATTCTGGAAATCTGTAAGCATTCAAATAAAACACGAAGCAAAATGAACAACATTTCTAATTGAAATCCCAACTTTAAGACCATCCGAGCCTTAAGCAACACAAGACAATATAAACACATACAAGCATGCAACCATAGTCATAAAATCTTTGTCTTCATTCGCTTATCATACCATTCTTTGTTAGCAATTAAACATTCTTAGAAATTAAAGCCAACCATACATCCGTTCATTCACACCCAAGCATGCAACGTAGCTAGAAGCAGAAGCATAAGTTATTACATGCCACAATTCCATAACATTTACTACATCCACTTAGCTTTCAAATTTATAACTACTCAAATATATATACATAAGCCATTAGGCTCCAAAATAGAACAAAAAGTAGACAAGCAAGGTCTTCTACAATTTAGCAAGCAATTACTCCAATCTCAAGTAATAGTACACAGCAACCAAGGCAACTCCTCCAACTGCATCACCTGAAACATGTTTAGCGAGGTATGAGCAATCACAATTGCTCAGAGAGGGATAAGGTCTACCGGGGACGTGCAATGCAGCAACTTAACACAATTAATACAATAGATAAACAGTGAATAACATTATAATACCACATTTTAAAAGGATACAATCGATAACCCTTATCACTTCAAATCTTCAATCCCCGATCCACGAACCACGATCTCAATTTCGATATGCCGGCATCCCTTACACCAATGGGTACTCCGGATGTACCCGATCCTACGACCCAACACCTCCTGGCAATCTCCGGACCAGGCGAGTGATGGAATAGTAGACGGAGCTAAGGCAACCAACACTGGCAAGCCCGATGCCGCCTAGCGAGGCCATCGCATCCGCCGCGACAATGAGGTTGCGCAACCACGATGCAATGCAAGAATGATAACAATGACAATATAATCAGTAAACACATTTAAGGACAAAAAGTAGGTTGTCCTCGCACCAAGTTACAATTTAGCAACAATAAGCATATATCAATTACGCAATTATACTAAACAATATACTCTTTTAGCAAGAAAATAAACTATAATACACGTAAGGATGCATGTCCCTCATCTCTACCGAGTTCCAAGATGTAAGTTTGAATCACATCATTTCCAGTCACCTTGAACCTATGAGCAAACATTACTTCAATTACTCTTTAACTACAACATTCATTAATTATTCAGCTAGGTTAGCTAACTCATAACTTCGCTTATTTAGCATATATACAATATCTATTAGAATTCTATTTTTAACAAAATGTCACTTTTATATACTTTAACTTAACATATATTCCAAGTAGTCATTTCCCACAACATAACTCATATAATTATAAGCAACATGGTATTATAAACAAGATACAAACATATTTTAATGAAGTAGCTATATAACTTATTTCATGAAACTTATCCAAACAACTACATATTACATACCATTACCATTTAAACTCTTATTTAAATCATTTAAAAATCAATTCTAATAAATAAAATAATTCAAAAAAACAACTAAGCACCAAGCTCAACTAATTCACATAAAATCCCATTAAAACCTTTCCACATGCTTAGTATTTAGGTCATAAACTTCATACTTATACAACATATAACTCAATCATGATCAATTAGAGCAAATATAACAATATAATAACTACTAATGCAACTAATTCAAGTGATTCACAAGAAATCTAACAAATCTCCTTCTAAATGCTTACAAAACAAGCTCTAAACTTCACACAAAATAACAAACCTCAAATCTAACTATACTACATCTCTAATGACACTTTATGGCACAATTTAAGCCCTTGAAAATCTCACTTTAAAGTACAATTACCCGAAAAGTCCGAATTTGCCTCTTCATGCATTACTCTACAAGTACTCTAATCGGAGCTCAACTAAGCGAAACGAATACATTCTTAGCACCTACTCACTTACTAGACACTAGCCCTAATGCCCGAACGCACCCGGATTCACTTTCAACCCAAAACCCCTTTGTCAATCTTTGCTATTAAGCCCCAAACCGAAAGGCAAGGTTCAAGATTCCCAAACAAGTTATCATATCCTTCAAATCACACCTTATGGCACCCCAAGGACCCTCGAGTTCACCCGTTAAACCTCGTTTACCATTAAATCCCTGATTTCCTCTTTGTGCGTTTACACTACAAGTACCAATTTCGGAACCCAAACAAGCGAAACGAAGGCACTTCTAAAGCTTCAATACTTAATAAAGACTAGCCATAACCTCGAAACGTGCCCGAATTTGAGTTAACCCCGGAACCCCTTATTAAAGTATCTTAATTTGATCAAATTATTCAAATTTTGTACATGGCAAGTGCAACTAACATTTTTTCCATGCTCAATGACCTAATTAGCAACTACTAGAAGAATTGAATCAAATTAAATTGCACAAATTTTCGGAACCCTAGAAATTTCACTATTCATCATCTTCCCCAAAGCTCCAACTCCATTTTCAACCATTCAAAATGCTATGATCATTAATAAGAGTATGCTCTATGATCAATAATAGGAGTAATTGAAGCATAAACAAGCATAACCAAGTAATATCTCAACAAATCCCAAAAAAAAAATAAAGTTTAGGTGCAAAATTTTCAAATACAAAAATAAGATGAAATTCTTACCACACAAGGCTAGAGAAGCTTGAAGAAGGTGTAAACATGTTCAAGAACTCAAGATTCAAGCTTGGAATGGATGGAAATGACCAACTATAGCAATTTTGCAAGAAAAAGTTACTATTCCCGTAACTATTTTTTGGCCATTTTTTGACTCTTTTTTTTGTTTTTGTTCTTGGCTTATATTATTCTCATGAGAAGGTCAAATGGTAGGTCAAATAATTAAGACATTTTAGTAAGGGCCAAAGGGTCATTTGGGTGATCAAATTTCAGCAAAACAAATGCCAAAAATCAGAAAAAAATCTGGGAAAAAAAATCCCGCTGGTACTATTTATCAGACATTTCGCGAATTTTTTCCCGTTGATCCCGATATGCAATGCATGCACGGTCAGGAGCTGTAGTCCCTTAAAAATATGTAGTATTTTATAAAAATATAAAATGCATGAAAAGAAATAATTGAATTTATGAAAATATGGAAAATAAAAAAATAAAAAGTAATTAGCTAAGTTACATCCAAATTAACCATTTAATGAATGCAATTAATGAAGTGCTAGGTTCGGGGTGTCACAAACCTCGCTGCATTTAGAGTTCGGACTTAGGAGTTTTGGCCAAAACCGTGAGACTACGCAAAATTGTCCAGTTTCATACACATTTCGATATTTTCCATTTTTAGGGGTTTTAAACTCAAAAATAGGCTTAGCCTATTTCTGCAAGATATGTTTAGAACTGAAAACTATAGTGAATCACCTAAGTTCATGGATTTTTAAGATCCTTTTCTAGGCTAAAAACATTTCGTTCTACACGGACAGAGAGCTGCCAAAAAACGTCACTTCTAGTCTCAAGGTTTCTAGCAATTTCCAAGCCATGCACGAGAAGATATGCTCATAGAAACACATGTACATGAACTTCAAGAGTAAATACAGCTATATAAGAGCATGCATGTGAGTTTTGAAAGCATTTGAAAAGATTTAACTTTTACCTCTTTGAAGACTTAGCTAAAAACGCACGAAATCCTTGTTTTCGAGCCTTGAAGGTGCCAAATCCTTCCTACTCTTAGCTTGGCCGAATGGTAGCTTGTTTTTCCTTAAATCCTAACCTAGTTAGCAAGTGTAGAAGGTGTGCATGTGCTCAAAACCAAAAGGGGAAGAGGATGAACCATAAAACTTACCTTTGGCCGAAATAGTGAGCTTTTTGAGAGATTTGAGTATTCTTGCTTGGCTTGCTTGCTATGGCCGAGACTTTGAGTGTTCTAGGGAGCAAGCTTGAGTCTTGGAAGCTCAAGGAGAGGCTAGGGCCGAAAATGGTGAGAGAGGGAGAGAGAGTTGAGAGAAAAATGAAAGTTGAAGTGTTTATTTGTGTGTATGCATGTGTGTGTCGGTTTTGGTGACTTGAGAGAGTGTGTTTGTGTTGTTTTTTGTGTATAATCTGAATTTTGATTATATTTGGGGTGTGTTGGTCGAAATTGGGAGCTTGGGTAATGTGTGGGTGTGTATTTTTTTTATGTTTCTAGTGTTTTGTGATGAATGTTTGAGTGTCTTGTGTTTTGTGTGTGTATAGAATATAATTTTGTGTGTATGGTGTGTAGGAATTTCCTTGTAGGCCGTGTAGAGAATGTGTGTGTGTGTGTTGTTTATTTATTTATTTATTTTTTGAATTTTAGTGTTTGATGATAGGATTTAGGGTTTGGGGTTATTTTGTCATTTAGTGAGTTGATTTATGATTAAAGTATAGTATTTAATAGTTAGTGGGTTTTGTAGAAAAATGTGATTATGTATATTATTTTGGGGATTGTTTGGATGATGATAGGATTTTTTCTTGTAGTGTATTTGAATTAGGATTAAAATAATGTTAGTGGAATGTTTTTGAATAATTTAATGTTATTTTATTGTTAGTGGAGTTTGTAGGATTTGAACTAGGAATATAATAATGGTTAGTGGATTGTGTAGGATTATTTTATTGTCTAGTGCTTTATGTAAGAATATTTATTGATTAGCGTGCAGGCATGCATTCCTAGGTTTAGGGCACATAATACGAGGTAAGACATGTACTTCTAGGTGAATGCGCAGATTCCAATGCAAATGCACGCAAACTTAGGTAATGCACGTAAACCAATATAAGACACGTAATTCAATGCAATGCACATAAATCAAGGTATGACACTTAAATCTAGGTTACTGCACATGAATCGAGGTATCGCACGTAAATTGATGTCAGGGCACACAATTCTAGGTCAAGGCACGTATAACGAGGCATGCACAAAAACCAAGACAAGGCACATAATCCAAGGTCGGTCATATAATTCTGGGTCTAAGGCACACAAATCAAGGTAAGACACGTTATTCGGGGTCGGGCATCACAGCCTGTACTGACCCTAAGACTGTGCCGGCCTCTGCTATGACTGTGACTGATAGGACCCTTGCTGAAACTGGGGTCTGTTAGTACTCTTCTGCCCCTGAGGTCTATAAGAACCCTGCTGCACTAGTGGCCTGTAAACACTTTACTGCACTGGAGGCCTATAAACAACTTGCGGACCCTGTGGCTAAAACGACCTCTTATTGGCCTGACTAGAACTAGCTTAGTCCCACTTCATTTTCTCCAATCTAAAGGCTATATTAAAGGCTGCAGGAAACTCATCATACTCTATGAAGGCCATTGAATCCTGAAGCTTTGGCCTCAACCCCCGTATAAACCTCTGAGTCTTCCTTTCCTAGTCCTGCACAAACTTCGGTGTATACTAGGACAACCTAGTAAAATTGGCCTCATATTGAGCCACCGTAGAGTTGCCCTAAACAAGGGACATGAACTCTTCTTCTCTACGCTCCCTGGCAAGCCTCGGAACATATTTAGCCCGGAACTCCCGAAGGAAATTAGCACAGAGATAGGGAGTACCTTGAGCCTCCCAAGCTGACCTCACTGTATGCCACCACTCCTCTGCCTCATCATCAAGAAGATACATAGCAAAGGATTTTCTAACATTTGTGTAGTCAAGTAGGTCAAATATTTTCTCGATCTTGTTCACCCAAGCTTCGGCCTTCCTATCATTAGGCTTACTCTAAAACCTTGGTGGAAAGTATCCCAAGAATTCCTTTAACAAACTACCCCCACGGTAACCACCCTATACATTTTGCACCTGCACCTGCACATTCTGAACCTGAGCAGCCTGCCCTGCCAATATCTATGTTTGCCCAACAAGAACCTTGGTTAAACGGTCCATTGCTACAACTATCCTATCCATTCTCTGATCCCGACCTTGTTCTTGATTCCTCTGATCATCATTAACTTCCTGAGGCTTGTTACGGGTTCTCGGACGTCCAGCCATCTTACTATCAAAGAGTTAGCCACAGGTTATAGCATGTAGACAAGCTATAGAAAATTAATAACACATAGGCAACAAACTCACGTAAATGAGTTAATCACATAATCACATAATCACATAATCATATACTTCACTTTTTCACTTAATACATACTTGCATGCTTAGCCGACCTACATACCGAGGATAACCCGGTTGATAGCTAAACATGCGCTCTGATACGACTTAATGTCATGCCCCAACTCGACCCCACTTACGCTCAGTCAGAATGCAATAGAATTTTGGCAATATAACGTCTGTAATATGGACAATAGGACTCTAAACCAATCCTTTATAACATCACACAATCAACTACAACTTCAATCACAACTCCAACAATCATTCATCAACATACATCACATCCAAAACCATTCATTATACATCCATACAACATCCCAACCACAAGTCATATGCCTCCGTTTCAACAACGTACCACAAGCTATACTATACATATGCATAATAGATATAAAACTAGTCTAGCAACCTATTCATATTCCAAAAGTAAGACAACTAAACTAGTATTATACTTTTCACTATCTTTATATCATCTTATACATTACAACACCAAAATAAATGAAAGAGACTATGATACAACTTATCATGGACCAAGATCTAGGAAGATTAGCATGAATACATTGCCATGGCTGAACCTATAGTAGGCATATTTCAAAAAATTTACAAGCTAAATAGCAAGATTCAACATGCAATCTTCTTGTTATATTCATAAAACTATATACATATATGTGTAAGCATCAAGTGTATGTACCAAAAGGAAATAGTAGTAGTATTAGGTATACCTCTTGAAGCTTTCCAAAATAAATGCAAGCAAGGCATTGAACTCCTTGAAGGCACTAGTTGGTCCACCCAAACATCCAAAGATCACCAACCCTCTTGAAGACTTAAGTGCTAGTAATGTATTCAAGAGACCAAGCTATATGTATGGTTAGCTTTTAGCAAAAACAAAGCTCCTTCCTTCTTTCTTCAATGGTTGAAAGTTACCACTTGGAGAAGAAGAAGTTTTTTTTTTCTTTTTGTTCTTGTATTAGCCGTGTAAGTGCAGGTTGAGAGAGAGAGAAAGATTAACTTCTATATTATCACTATAATATATCTATTATCTAATCTCAAACACCCAATCAAAAGGAGATAAATTGATTGTCAATTTAGATAATCAAATTGCATGTTATTGGATTGTCATCATTACAATCCAATGCATGAAAAATAAATCTTCTATTTCCTACCTTAGATGGCCGAAAATGAGAGAGCAAAAGAGAGAGTTTTGTCATCCATTTGATTAACATATTCTCTATTATATTATCAAATGACATATAAAAGATAACCAATCAAAAAGGGTTATCTTGAATAAAAAGACAAAGTTACCCCATTTGCATGTCATTAGATTGCAATCATTTGAATCTAATGGCAAAACCACCATCTTCTCTCTCTTCCTCATGTTGGCCGAAAATAGGTAGGTTTAGGAGAGAGAAATTATTTTGCAATTACATATATATAATATCTATTCTCATAATAATATTATATATATAGGTAGCCAATCAAATTAGCTTTCTTAGTTGCAAGAAGAAAGATAAACCATGCATGACCTTGGATTGTAATCATTACAATCCAAAAGCTACTTTTCAACTTTCTTTTTCTCTTTCTTGAAACTTGGCAAAAAGCAACTATCATCAAAAGCTAATGGCCTAGATTCTTTTGTCTTTATTCAAGACTAAATCTAAACCATCCAATTTAAAAAGCTAGGATTGATGACATGGACAATCCTACACATTCCTATTGCCACATGTCATTGTCCAATCAAATAAATTTTCTTTCCAATATGATGACTAGGATTGATGACGTGACATTTCACAAATTACATCATCAATACATACATATATATATAGGTAAACACCTTTATATATATATATATATATATATATATATATATATATATATATATATATATATATTATTTTTGCCTATTCTAATATCTATTAGAATAAATATATTGAAACAACTTTTTTAATATTTTCATTTTGATCCCAAAAGTTTTGATAATTACAGTTTGACCCCAAAACTTTCAATAATTACATTTTTGGCCCGAACACTACTATAGATGACTCTTAACATTTTAAAGCCATCAACCACATTATAAAAGCTTATGGTGAGCTTATTCATGATACTTATAAGTGTGTGACTTTCTAGATTCATAATCGTATATCAATGAGGGACCGATATCGTCTTATCTATTTCGGAAATGTCTCCGTCATTTCCCGAAATACCCTTATGCTCATGGGTGATGTACTAGCAACAAACGTGCCATGAGAATGTACCCGATAATGAAGACGCAGTCTATCTATGAATCCATTTATTGTCGAGAATTACTGTGTAGTCCGATCCTTCTGTTAAAACGTCCCGATCGGGAAAAAGACTATGAAAATGTTAAGTCTACATCCGATACTGTGAATTGATCTAAAACGGTGAAACGAGAGATGACTACTATGGAAAAACCCCTTTCTATCAATTCATACTTGTCTTGGCCAAGGACTTCCTCGTTTATCTACTGACTTCAAATATCATAGGATATCCTACTCACATCGGAGGTTTAATAGATCCTATCTTAACAATTACCTGTTAGTCTATATCAAAAGACTAAAATACGAAAGGCCGTAACTCACCTTTACAAAAGGCGGGTATTGTCCAAAAGCAATGTTTAGCCCCTTATATAACCGGCATCCGTAATTTCTCAAGTCTGAGGATTAATTTGCACAATTCTCAACTAAATAGTAAACTATTAGCCTGGAATCATGTAGTTCACTATTTACTATCACAATCAATGACCTGTACCATTGACGATCACTCATATGTTAATTAGTGCATATCAACATGATATTCTGACATTTCGCATGACATCCTTTATCATTAACATTACTATGCTAATCAAAGGTAATTACATATGATAACCTGTACTCGATTATTCTAGTCCCGGTCGAACAATCTGAAGGGTTATGACTCAGTTCTTAATATTTATCATGTCGAAGTAGAACAGCGAAGCACTTTAAACCCATTTTAGAATGTTCTCACTTCTCCGATAAACATTAGGGATACATTCATATTAAAGCGGAGAATATGAATATCCGAAAACATCAAGGTGTATAAAAAACACATATATTCTTGTTAAAACCCTAATTAGGTCATCTAATCATCAGCATTATGGCATATCCCTAACAATAAATACAATACAACTTGTTCCATATTTCAAGACAACAAAAAGAACAATCCAGCATAGACATCAAGGACAAGACTCTTGCACATTGGACTTGTCCACATATTGCTCGTACTCAGTCTCCTTAGGAACGTACCCTAAGTCCGGCTTGGTAACACCTGAAAGTCAGCAAAGAGGGTGAGCTTATACAATACAAAGCTCAGCGAGGGTTCAGTGGGATATTTTGGAAACACTTTACTTTACCAATTGGGAAAACATCCTATGAACAATAACATACCACAAACTTCATCAGCAACATTAATTCAATTTTTTTCAACACAAGTAACCATTCAATTGAAAAATGATACACTAGTTGATGTAGCTTCATACGCCATCACGAATTCAACCAACCCTTTACGCCTATTGATACATTCTGGAAGTACCCAATCCTAGACCTACACTCCATGGTATCTCCAACCACATGAGATAGGTGATAACATATGATAGTCATGCCGTTTTCAACTGATGCTGCCCGAGAGGTGACACAAACTATCACGACTCACAACAATAACATTAAACATTTCATATTCTGAGAAGACAACAAAGTAGGTTGTCTTCCAGTACAACAACATTCATCAATCAATAAAGAACACTTTAATCAACACAACATTAAATAAATAACTAAGACAACCAAGTTATATGACAAAGTAGGCCACCCAACTTATCACACACTTCAACATGCATTCAATCCCGAGCCTACCCAATAACAAACCAAGTATCAACCATGTAAACACAACAAAGCAATTAAAGGCAACACTTAAGCATTTCAAAGAAAGACTACTCAATATTCCAAACTTCATAACTTACAAACTATCAATCAAACAACTCCCGAACCTGTTCCTACCACTCAACCACACAAGCAACTACATTAACCCCCTCAGAAACCAACCAAAAGCCACCTAAAACAAGCTTAACAAGCTAAAAATGGAAATGCATACATGGCTGATTTTTTCAACTTTTGCTATGACACTCAAATTGAAAATTTGGCATTACATTACTACACAATAATTAACAAGCCTATAGAAGCAACTACAACTCAATTTCAACTACTACAACAACAATTATTCAAATAAAAACCAAAATATCAATTTAAATACCCAAAAAATAAAAATATATGCTACTACCAATTAAAATGGTTACAAATACACTAAGTTAGTTCTTATCATCTACTTAGCAATAATCTAACATCAACTTAACAAAATAGCAACTTCAATTGCATCAACTAAAAATTGACGCAAACTTTATAAAAAGATATAGTTTTTCCTTCACCTTTGATCCTAAGCAAGGTTAGAACTAGGTAGAACAAGTGCCCAACAAGCAAAATCTAGCCCGGAATGAAAAGATTTGGCCTAGAAATGAAGTTTGCTTTGAATTTTTTCTTGAAAACCTAAGCAAAAATGGCTTCTCCTTCTCCCTCAAGGTGCACGGCTATGTGTGTGTTTTGTGAGGTGTTTTTTCTTTGTTTTAATGTGTGTAGTCATCTTATAAGCAAAGTCCTTACAAGACAACTTGGTCAAAGTTGAGAACATTTATTATTTTAGTTGTCTTTAGCCAGAAATAGTATTATTTCTACTAACTAATTTATATACTAAATTTAGTAGACTATTATTTAGTTGACAACATTTAATATATGTATACATATATATACAACTAGGGAACAAAACTCAATTTTGTAAAAGAAGTTGAAAAGTCACATTATTTGTTTTGCAAATGTATTTTAAATGCACATTCAATATATAATCACTTAGTAGCACATATAAATTCATACATATCAATTATAATAGCATTTAAACAGATAAAACATATATTAGAAAATAGAGCAAAATCGGGGTCTCACATGTCCCTTCTAACCAAGTCAAGACACCCAAATCACGGAGCTGTTAACCTATATATAAGATCTCACCCATAGTGACTCAAAGTGTAAGAACTTGACTTCATCAGTTTATCTATATATGTTCAAGATTAAGAGCACTGGCCCACTTAGAAGCTTGTAGGTAAAGGTGACCTCTTTCTTTGATAGTATTAATTTAGAGTATCACACCTACGGTGACCCGTCCAATGCATACACATGCATAAGTGAAGTAAGTCTGGAACCCTATCCGTGATGAAGACAAATCACCTTACTATAAAGGGAACTTACTCACAATAACTTTTACCATAGTAGAGTGCCCAACTCTACTACTTAGTTATGGACTAAATAGTTTTGCTTAACAAGTGACCATGACTTACATGTTCTGTACGTAACCACCACGCACCTAAGTCAACACTTGAAGCAAGGACCTTATATCCACATAAAATAGTCAACCACATAAGAGAGAGACATGCTCATATAAGTAAGATGACAATAATTATTCGTTGCAAACATCCAGATATATCAATGATAATGTGTTAGTGGTCTTTTGGGTATACTATTCCCAACAGACTCCCACTTGCACGAAAAAGCACTAGGTTACAATATGTAACAGCTTAACCCCACTGACCCAATATTTACAGAAGTGACCTTCTTTCAAAGAGTCTTATCAAGAGGATTTGTTAAGTCACTTGTAAAGGCAATTCTATCTATCACTATGTTTCCTTTCTGGATGTATCCCTAGATTAAGTGATATTTTCTCTCAAGGTGTTTGCCTTTCCTACATTCTTTGACTCTTTATTCAAGTACTAGTTTATTATATTATATATTGAGCCCAGTAGACTAACATGTAGTCATTCGTTCTCCGAAGATACTTGAATATATGTTTTACTACTATCTAGTGACTTTGTCCTATGTTTGACTGTTATCTAGTTCAATATTCAACATGATGAATATGAGATGCCAATTGTTGACGCACAAGGAATCCGTCTCATGCCTACTTTCTTATCAGACATTCTGGGGCACTGATATCTGGAAAGTGTAACTTTAAGCCTGGAGAGCAATAAGCCCTTCTTGTAGTTTTACATGTTAAACTTAACCAAGATTTTCTCAACATATGCAGCTTTGGACAATGCTAGTACCTTTTTCTAATAATCTCGTATGAGCTTAAACCCTAGAACACAACTAGCTTATCTCAAGTCCTACATTAACAATTTGAGAAGACAATCAAACTTCTATGAATGACAACATCCTTACAACGTCCCCAATTAGTAGGATGTAATCCACATGAAGACAAGTTATACAATAGCGTTGCTATTCCTTTTCCTCTTAGTACACGTATGGATCATCAATGTTCTGTTAAAAATAAAAAACTTTGATTGCTACATTGAATGGAATGTTCCATGTTTTAAATGCTTGTTTAAATCCGTAAATGGACCTCTAAAGCTTATTGTCCAAATTCTTTTGGCATTTCATAATGGATTTGTCTAGTTGCATCATGTAGATGCATTTGTCAAGATTCCCACTAAGGAATGTACTATTGACGCCTATTTCCATATCTCGTAATCACAAAGACAAACAATGGCTAAGTGAATCCTTATGGACTTTAGTTATAGCTACTGGTGAAAAAATCTCCATATGACCAATGCCTTCTTTAGAGTGTATCCTTTTCCATCACCAACCTAGTTGTCCTGTCCACTCATCTCTTACTCTTGTAGTCATTTTTTGCACACCAAAGGTTTTACCTTTTCCCGTGCAGCTATAAGCCTCCAAACTCCGTTGGAATACATTAACCCCAACTTAAGTTTCATTGTCTTGTGCCAATTTGTTAGCATCTACGTATGTTACTACTTCAACGTTACTAGTGGATTTGTCAACCTGATTGGAGACTGCCTCAAAAGACTCTCCATAGTATCAATCTGGTTGTCTTAATATTCTCCCACTATGACAAGATTTCGGGGTACTTAAGGATTTTGCTGTTTTGTTTATAGGTGTAGGTGTAATGGAAGTCTCATAAATGACTTCCTTTAGTGTAGTTTCTGAATTCAACTTTTGATGAAATTACACCACCTTCCTCCAAGTCTCTAGCATAGTACTTATTAGCACCCTTTACTCCTTAGGAAGGTAGAATATTCTACCACTTGTTCCTTTAGAATTTTCTATGAAACGACACATCTTGAGCTTAGCTCTAGTTAAGAAGCAAAGTTGTTCAGTACATAAGCTGGATACCCCTATATGTGGATATGCCTTATATTGGGCTTGCGGCTTGTCCACAACTTACAAGCTGTCTTAGGTACTGATTTAGAAGGCACTTAGTTCAAGATGTTAGTTGTCGTCTCTAAAACTTATCCCAAAACTGATATAGGCAGAGTCGTGCGACGCACCATGGATTTTACCATATCTAGTGGGGTTTGATTCTATCTCTTAGATGTACCATTCTGCTGAGTAGTGCTAAGTGTAGTCCACTAAAACAATTCCCTTTTGTATATGATTACCTATAAACCCACTTGAGAGACATTAAAACCTCCTCGCTCTAGTGTGCTCATGGGTCTACCATACTCATCAATGTGCATCAATTCCAATATTACTCTTGTCCTATGCCATTTGGAAGAATATGGCCTCTCGGCCACCTTTTCTTAAGATTCGTACTGAGCCTATAGTTCGAAATCTAATGAGTCCAAGAGCCCATCCTCAACTAACCTCTGAATATGTTCAGGTTTATATGACCCGAATCATAGGTTCCACAAGTACAAGCCATTGATGTATGATAACTTTCTTTTCTAAAAGGAATTTGAGTATTCAAAATCTACATTATCGCAAAATAAAAATAGTTAGATAAAGATAGAATAAATATATCATGCATACTTCCAGACTTAAACAAAAAAACTCTATTTAATAAGAAAACGAAATAAAAGTTTAACAAACATAATATTTTAAAACAAATATCAAAACAAAACTTTCTCATGTCTGGAGAATGATAAACATTGACTTATTCTAAAATCTATCACTAAATAATAAAACAACTATTCCAATAGCAGTAGCCCAGACAATCGCTTCAACGCCAACCTTCAAAGCTAATCTACCTTTACTTAGCCTATTTGTTTTCTGAAATCCCTGCATGGTAATGCAGACGCAGTCAGTGGTTCTAGAATCAACCACCAAACTTGTTTCAACGACACAAGTAAAGTCCGTACCTTTGTTTTTCTTGGCTAGGTACTTTGGGCAGTCTTTCTTCCAATGACCTTTCTTGCCACACTCGAAGCACTTCCCTTTAGGCTTACCACCTACAACCTTTTTTTATTCTTCTGCCCATTACCAGTTAGGCCTCTGCCTTTATCATTTCTCTGCTTTCCCTTCTTCCATAACTTTTTCCCTTTCGGGTTTTGTCCGGAGAAAAATACTTGGGCCATATGGGCTTGACATTTGGGCCGTATGATTGCTTCAATTGCTTGAAGCTCCTTCATTAGCTCAATAAGCCCCATATCCATCTTGCTCATGTTGTAGTTGAGCTTCAATTAGGAAAAGGATTCAAGCAATGTCGCGATAATCATGTCCATCTTACTTTCATCGTCAATTTGAGCCCCCAAGACTTCTGCGAGGTTAAAGTTGTCCATCATCTTGAGAACGTGTTCTCTTATAGACAAACCCTCTACCATCTTGGTTGTCATGATCTCCCTCATTGCAGCTTGCTTTACAGGCCTATTTTTATCTGAGATGTAACATGAAAAGAACACCTAGCACATAAGAGATAATAATAAGCTAACTAATCACAATTAGACACTTAATCACATTAGAACTCCAATCTCAAGATAAAACCTAATTCTACAACACATTGCCTCCAAACACATACATATAAGCAAATATTTAAAGAAAATAACAATAAGCAATAATTTAGATACAAACCATAAGAAGTCCATTAAAACTATATTCCAAACGTTGGCATTTTAGGCTATACACTTCACATAAGTTCCCAAACCCCTAATCCAGTTATACCAATCTTCTAGGCACACTTTATGACACGTTTCTATGCTACGAAACCTTACTTTCCCAATAGAACCCCGAAAGTCCACCTAGCACGTTTTAACTAATGTTATACTAACCGAACATCCAATCGACGTCACAATTGCTCCAAAAGTACTTCCATGCACATACAAGACTAACCCCCCACTCAAAACGAGCACGGTCAACACTTGGTCAAAGGGTCCCTTTACAAATTTCAACTAAAAGGTTATTTTCTGAGCAACGGAAGGACAGTACGAGCATGCTAAGCATTCATTAATCACTAACCAACCACAATGGAGCTCTATGAGCACCTAAAACACTCAAAACAATCCAACGACCCAAAACGCACAAATGGCCCCTTTATATTCCAATTCAAATTTACCAATTCTAGTTATGTAATAACTATTTAAACTTCACATTTAGCCTCCTAAATGTTTATGACACCTAACCAAAACAATACAAATGACCCCTTTATATTTATTTAATTACATCTAAATGATTTACATGAAGTAAATAATTTATTTTATTATTTGTCTATGATTAATTGATTAGCAATTTTTCGAGCTCGAAGTTTATTTTATTTTATTTTATTTATTTTATCTGCTTCCCTATTTACTTTAATTAATTTATTTCGCGCATTTATTCAGTGAAATCTTTGGGCATTGCATGTCCGGGAAGGTAGAATTAGTGAGATTAGTGTTTCAGGTTTAATTTTATTTTAGCTTGGGCCTAGCACTTAGTTTAATTTAGACCTAGAATAGCATTTTAATTAATAAGCCCAAAACATAGCCTTGTTTTAGACAATTTAATTAATCAAATAAGATTAAAAAAAAAAAAGAAGAGAAAACGTGAAGCTTCCAAAGGAAGCTTTAGGCAGCCAACAAAACAAAAAAAAAGAAGAAAAAAATAAAGATACATCTAGACCAAGCTAGATAGAATCAGCAGAAGCAAAAATAAGAAAGGAAATGATGGTGCTCGGATAAGAAAGAAGAAAAGAACATGAAGCATCTAGGAAAAAAAAGGAAGAAAAATCACGGCAGGAGCAAAACAAGAAAAAAAGAAAGAAAATGAAAGGAATTTGAGCTTTTCTTGCATTTTTAACTTGAATAAGGTGAGGGGTTTCACTCTTTTAATGCATTTAGTTTTTAATTGTGCTAGATTATGTAATAGCTTACTTTTGGATTGATCTTGACTATAGTAGTAATTGTTTAGTTCATGAAGTGATTCGCCAGCTTTACTTGTGTTTGAAATGAAATGTTGCATGAAATGTTGCTAACAACACTAGATTTGGAAAGCTTAGTCTCTACTGTCTGTAATATGTATGAATAAATACTTAGAAGAAAATGTTAAGCTCAATGGCTTCATAATAAAAGCTGGAACAAGTCTAATAAGCATCTAAATTGATTAAGATTGTGTACGTGTGTGTGTGTTCAATTGTGGCTGTCCAGTTATTTTTTCAGCAAAAATGAGGAAATTTGGGGCTTAACACTGTATTAATTGGAGAAGGATTAGGGGTTGAATTATGCACCGTTAGAAAGCTTTACGAGTTTAGTTTCTAATACTTGTTACGATGCATTAATCGGAGTTTTCTAGAATAAGTTATGATCGTTTTAGTGAGATGTGTCGGAACTGCCCTGTTACGTGGGAATCCGAATTGTATTGTTATTTTGCTATAGTGATGATATATTTCAATTCTAATTGGATGTATTCAATCAAGACCTTATTGTGTAGTATCCTTGGATGATTAGTAGCGTAATGGAGCTCTTATAGTTAGGTTGTTTTCATGAATTGTAATTGAAATCTAATTGCTAGTAAAGTTAATTTAAATTGAAAGCTATTCTATTCGATTGTGTATGAGAAATGCTAGTAGAGTTTTAATGGTCACCACGTTTAGAGATAAGTAATGTTTTTATATATGCTAAACAATTCAATTGTTAGAATTGGTTGTTGTTATCAATGTGTAACTAGTGAACTCTTAGAAGGGTTAAGTAAGCTATGTGAAAGAATGTGTTTAATACTCTTTGAACCTACATGTAAGGTTAATTGTAAATTGATAGTTGTCTATTATATGTTAAATGTAATTAACTTAAGTTGAGAGTGATATGTTAGAATCTTAGCTTGAAGTATAGTTATTTTTCTAAAATGGTATGTTAGTTATTAAATGGTTGATAGTTAACTTTTCTATTAGTTGATAAATGCATTTCTTCTCCTATGTGCTAATATTGGGCTATCTTCATGGAGATATTACTAACTATTGTAAGTAAAGTAGAATATGAATTAGAAGTTCATTAAAATAGTTTAGTGTCATTGTGAATGAATGTGTCATTTGGACATTAAAGTAACCTAACCTTTATTATCTATAAATTCTTTAGAGGAATTCCTTTAGTTCAGTTAATGACTAGTTTATTATTATGTGGAGTGAATTAGTTTCTTGTACAAGTTATTAACTAAAATAAAATGAGAAATAGTACGAGTAACTGCAGGCTCATGTTGTCATGCCCCGACCCAACCCCATGCTTAAAGGTTAAGTCTGAACCTGACAAACGGACATAGTTTCCTTTGTACCGTGGACAATCTGGTTACCAGCAAACAGAAAATAACACCACAAATACAAACCACCACTGTCTCTAACTCCAACTCCACCAATTCCCAGCTTCAAGGCTATCTGAGCTTTAAGCAAGACAAGACATTACCACACACAAGTATGCAAGGTGAAAACCATTGAAATCCATCCTTTTTAATCCACTTATCTTACCACTATAACATTATCATTTAACAATCTTATAATTTTAAGACCAACCGTCCAACTAGCTTTCATTCACACAAGCGAGTAACATAAAAGAAAGGTAAAGTTAAGCTATTACAAGCCACACATCAACCTAACTATTACAATCTTTCAACAACTCTAAATATATACAAACCTATAGGCACAGAACATAACATAATACAATACAAGCAAGTCTTCACATAATCTAGCAAGCAACACTCCAACCTTAAGCAATAGCACACAGTAGTCAAGGTAATTCCTCCAACTGCACCACATTCTCTCCCTCGACAGCTAAGAGCTGGGGGTCTATCTTAGCACCTCCTGAAACATGTTTAGCGAGGTATGAGCAACCACAATTGCTTAGTGAGGGATAAAGTCTACCGGGGCATGCTCGTGCAATGCAACAGTTAAATACAAGTAAAGCAGTTAAGTAACTAAAGTATGAATAAGCAATAAGATACGACACATTAAAAAGGATACGATTCACTTTAACCCTAGACACCCCAGAATTCACTTGATCTTCAACCACGAACCTTGATCCACGAACCTCGATCAACGTGCCAGCATAAACCTCAAACACTCCAGTGGGTGTACTCCAGATGTATCCCAAAAATCCTACTACCTAACACTCCCTGGCATCTCCAGACCAGGCGAGTGAGGGACTCGAGTACGGAGATCGAATATCCACTGGCAAACCTGTTGCCGCCCAACCGATATCCAATACATCTGCCCCTGACACTATGGTTGCACAACCACTATGCAATGCACTTAAATCCAATGACAATATAACAATAATATAAAGCAATAACACATAGGAGGGACAACGAAGTAGGTTGCTCTCGAAAACAATTAAGGTATAAGCGTTAGCATGAAATTAGCTATATGGGCTGTGAAACAAATGAGCACTTATTTTTTGATTGTTCCTTCACTCGAAGAATCTGGAGACAGGGATTGTCGGCACTTTCCATTGATTGTTCACTGTTCACTATTCCCAAAATTTTGGATATTTCTAGCTCTATTGATATTTGGAGTTATGATTCCAAAGTCCAGATTTTCAGAACTTTTCTCTGTGCTGCTGTTTATCATATTTGGATCGAGAGAAATAGACGTATTTTCAAAGAAGAAGCCTTTACTGAAGAGCAAATCTTTAAGTCTATCCAGAGCGATGTCAACTCCAAAATCCTCATGAGCAAAAAATTCAAGAACACATCTATCAATCGTGATGTTTTGGAGCGATGGGGGCTGCTGAATTACTTTAACTAGTAATTCATTTGTTTTTTTGTCTTTTTGTTCTTTCTTTTTCATTGATTTGTATTTTGTCTTTTTTTGGTTTTCCTTAGTTGTACTTGTACTTTGTTTTTTTTTTCTTTGAATAAAATTTTACTGAATTATCAAAAAAAAAAAGAAATTAGCTATATGAATATAAAGGGGTCAATGACATATTTCTCACAAAACTTTACCAAAAACTCACAATTACCTTAGAAATGCATTTAAACACATTATAAGCATCTACAAGTCAATAGGTGTACAAAACAACCAACTTTCCACTTTTCCCCTTTTGTTAACATAGGCTAATTGGCTCCAAACCGAAAGACAAGGTTCTAAATTCACAAGAGAGATATTTCATACTTCTAATTACACTTTATGGCATCCCTAGGACCCTCGAAACTATCAAAATACCTGTGTTTGCCACAAAAGCCCCGATTACCCCTTTGTGCGTTTGTACTACAAGTACTTTAATCGAAGCTCAACCGAGAGTTAGAAAAGTACATTTAGTACCTACTTACCCTAAGAATACCAAATATAATGCCCAAATCAACCCGGATTTCCATTACACCCGAAACCCCTTTGTAAATTTTGCTAATTTCGCGTTTTAACTAAGTTCCGAGCAATTAAACTACACGAGGTCATTAAACTATCTTCATTAACATTTATAGCACCTAACTAAAGCATAGAATCAATCTCTAATGCACGTTTTATCGAAACCCTAAAAATTATACTATTCATTGTCTTCCTCAATTACCCTATGCAAAAATTACCATAACCGAGCTTTAAAACTATATATACAAGGTCTCTACAACATGTAAGCACCATTTATCACCTTATCTACGCATTCAATAAAAAATAAATAACAAATCTAGAAATTATAAAACTTGACAACATTTTCAAAATGCAAATAATATGTCAAAATCCCTCATCAGGGTGTATAGGATGCTAGGAAAGGCCTTAGAACACTTCAAAATAGCTCCAAACACAAGCTAGAGTGATCAAAATGAAAGCCTTGAGGAGTTTTTCTTCTTTTTCTTTATGCAGCCTCTCGGGTTTGGGGGGGGGGGGGGAAATGGGTATTAAGGGATTTGTTTTATGAGCTATTTTGTTTGTGTATGTATATTAATGTGTATAAATATTTTATATGCTATATTTTTGTATAGTGTTGACAACAATTTTGGCTAATATAACTTGTAAAAGCTACTTAAAATAAGTCCAAAGAAAAATATTTCATTTAGCATAAAAATCTACTGTTACACTATTCACTCGAACCGTAAATTATTTTCTAAACGAATACTCCTAACGCGAATTGCTCAAATACTCAATTTTCTCATTCTTCAATTAAGTGATATAATCTAGGAAAAATGTTAATTTAGAGAAATTAGATAGTAAAATTTTATGTTGAATAGTAGCTATTGGCAAAAATAAATAAATACACATTAGAATGCACAAATAGTGAATGCAACAATTAATGGGAAGTACGGTAATGGTCTCGGGTGTCATATCTTCTCACCCTTAAACTAATTGTCACGCCCCAACTCGACCCCTCCTACGATCAGTCAGGACGCAACGGAATTTCGGCAGTATAACGACAGTAAATAGGATAGCGAGGTTCTAAACCAACCTCATTAAACATCATACATCCAGCAAATCCTCAATTCAAACAACAACATACAACACAACCATATTATACAATAAACCATCCTCGTTATACGCCTCCGTTCCAACATAACATACAATACCTCAACCTTATCATACATTTCAAAAATAAGTTGAGACACAACTACAACTTAACCACAGACAAAAGAAAGCCACTAAGTTAACATCGTTTGGATCATCATCTTTCGACATCTATTACAATAAGAACCATAAAGCATATAAAAGTCTATTAAGCTAATATACATGACACTAAACAACATATAATCATGGATAAAACTCAGGAACATATGACTCGTCCACGTAAGGCACATTTTCCTCCTCAGGAGGCACGTACCCGTAATCCGGCTCTGCAACACCTGTAAGCATGCAATAATAGAGAGTGAGCTTATATACATAAGCCCAGTGAGGATCCGATAGATCTCGACAGTATTCACTACGCTCCTTGGATTTAGTCCTTTGAGCAAGTAAACACACAACAACATAAATAATGCTATCATCACATAACTATATAACCAATCAATAAAGGATACTCTATTTGGTGTAGCTCCAAACGCCATCACGATCTCAACCGTTCTTCTTATAACTCCCCATTACTCACGCACCCAAGGTACCTCACTAGCCCCTCCCTCCATGACACCTCTGTCATGCGAGCTGGGGGTAGCCTATGGCAGTCATGCCGTTATCAACCCGACAGCCCAACGCTGCCCGAGAGGTGGCACACACATACCAAGACTCCATAATCATCATCAATCATCAATCAATCTCAATAATAATCAATCAATAACATCAATATTAAATTAAACAACGAAGTTAGATGACAAAGTAGGCCATCTAACCGGACATGCATAATATACACAATTAAACCCTAAATTACTCATCAACAACTCACCATTCAACACTCGAACACTACCCAACCATCTAAAGGCATCGTTCAAGAAATTAAAGAATGACAACCTAAACTTCTAAAATTCATAACTTACAATCTACAAATCCAAACATTGCCAAATCAGTTTCTATCACTCACCCATTCAACCTACTACATTAGCCCTCTCGAAAATCCACCATAACACCTCCAAATCATGCCCGATAACCCTAAAACCCTAGGATGTCTTGGCTGGATTTTCCGAATTTTCACACGAACAATGTAATCGAAAATTCGGCATTACAACAGCGCTAACACGTAATTATCAAGTATTTAGAAATCGACGGCAATCGATTTCGATCAACACAACTCATTTAATTCAACTTTGAACATTTTAATCAAAATTAAATACCCGGAAAATAAAAATTATGCTACATCCGACAGAAATTCATAGTATTAGTATATAACGATCCCTAGCATGCAAGGACAAATAATCTATCATCAGATTTCAATTCTAAAGGTTAAATTTTCATTTATGAGCAAAAACATAAAAATGACATTTTGATATCTAGAATTTTTCTCTCACCTTTGATGCGATATAAGCCTAGGAATACGTGCTATGCGTGCCCAACAAGCAGAATCCAAGTCGGTGCGAAGTTCTACGAACAAAAACTAGGTTTTTCTTTGAAAAATTGATTGAAAAGCTTTGAAATCTCTTTTCTTTTTCTCTCTTCTTTCTCTCGGCCTTGTGTGTGTTTGTGGTGGTGTTTTGTGTTGTGTTGAGTGTGTGTTGATGACTATATGTAATTTAAAGTTTGGTCAAATAAATAAAATGCAAAGTCAAAGTAATATTTAGTCCTTTAAATCATTTTCTTGTCTTTTAAATGCATTTTAACTATCTTCTTGCTCAAAACAAAAATGCAACTCCTAAGATAGCTCAAGTGGATTATTTTTAGGTGACAAGAAGTTTTACAATCAAACAATTTCACCCGAGTCGGCTTAAAACTCGATTTTTGCAAAAGTCGGTGTAAAAACCCTAATAAATTCTTAAGCCGATTTTAAAACCGTTTTCATCAAACACAGGTCTATTAAAGTCCGTGGACTAGGTTTAGAAGGGTTAAAAAGACCAGTTTCAAAATTTTAGCGGACGTGTTTCGAAAATACTATTCACTAAAAATCGACGATAAAATTTCTGACTCCGTTTTTGATGAAAATTTCATGAATGCACATTTAGCACGTATTAGGAGTATTGACATCAAAATTATAACTTTCTAGGTCCTATAGCATATAAACAGATCATATACACGCAAAACGAGGTATAGCACGTAAAACGAGATAAGCAGGAAAAGTGGGGTTTCACATTCTCCCCTTCTTATAGAAATTTCATCCTCGAAATTCTTACTTGATGTACGGAATAGATCTGGGTATTGCTGCTGCATCTGATCTCGTCTCTCCCACGTAGCTTCCTCAATGCCGTGATGCTTCCACAACACCTTAACCATCGGAATCCTTTTCGACCTCAACTCTCGGTCCATCTGATCTAGAATACGAATCGGACGCTCGTCATAAGTCAAATTCTCTCGAAGCTGTAACGGCTCTGGCTCAAGAATATGAGAAGGATCTGGATTATATTTCCGCAAATTAGACACGTGAAATACATCGTGGACATTAGAGAAGTTCTCCGGTAAAGCCAACCGATATGCCAACTTACCCACCCTGCCAGTAATCTCAAACGGCCCAACAAATCTCGGACTCAGCTTTCCACATTTACCGTAACGAGCAAACCCTTTTTGAGGAGACAATCTCAAGAAAACCCGATCTCGAACTGCAAACTCTAAGTCTTGACGACGCTTATCAGCATAACTCTTGAATCTACTCTGCGCCGTAAGCATTCTCTGCCTGATCAACTGAACATTCTCAATCTTATCAAGAAGTTCTGTCATAATAGTCGGATCAACAGTCTTCATCTCCCCTACCTCGTCCCAATATAAAGGTGAAGGCACTTACGACCGTAAAGAGCTGCGAAAGGTGCCATTCCAATAGTAGCTTGATAACTATTGTTATAGGCAAACTCGGCAAGTGGTAGATGTTTCTCCCAGTTCTTCCCAAAGTCCAGAACACAAGCCCTAAGCATATCTTCCAGAATCTGAATAGTCCGCTCAGATAGACCGTCGGTCTGTGGATGATATGCGGTACTGAAGTTCAACTGAGTACCTAAGGTCTCTTGAAGTTTCTCCCACAAACGAGAAGTAAATCGAGGATCTAGATCAGAGACAATACTAGATGGAATACCGTGAAGTCTAACAATCTGATCCAGATAGAGGTCCGTCAACTTTGTAACCTCATCTCCCATCTTCATCGAGATAAAATGAGCTGTCTTCGTCAAACGATCCATGACAACCCAAACTGCATCATTACCCCTCGGTGATCTAGGCAACCCAGTGACGAAGTCCATCGTAATATGCTCCCATTTCCACTCTGGTATAGCCAACGGTTGAAGCAAACCTGCAGGTCGTTGATGCTCGGCTTTCACTCTCTGACAAGTCAAACATCTAGACACAAACTGAGCAACCTCTCTCTTCATGTTGTTCCACCAGTAATGTTGCTTCAAATTTCGATACATCTTAGTTCCACCGGGATGAATAGTATATTTAGAATTATGAGCTTCCTCCAGAATACCTCGCCTCAAGTCCGGTTCATCGGGAACACAAACCCTGTTCCGAAACCGAAGAATACCGTCCTCATGCAGTTTGAAGTCATCCTTGATCTTCTGAAGTTTAACATCAAGCTGTTGAGCTTCCCTGATCTGAGACAATAATAAAGGCTGAATACGGAGATGTGAACACATCACCCCAACCTGAGTCAACTCTGGTCTCCAATAACTAAACTCCTCAAGAACCTCCCACTTCTTGACAGCCAAACAAGAAATACTAGCCTTCCGGCTGAGAGCATCTGCCACAACATTTGCCTTTCCAGGCAGATAATTGATAGAACAATTATAATCTCCAAGAAGCTCGATCCACATCCGCTGGCGCATATTTAACTCCTTCTGTGAGAACAAGTACTTTAGACTCTTATGATCAGTGAAAATTTCAAACTTACTTCCCCACAGATAATGACGCCACTTCTTGAGTGCAAAGACAACTGCTGCCAACTCAAGATCATGAGTCGGATAATTTTCTTCATAAGGCTTCAACTTTCGAGAAGCATAGGCAATAACTCGGCCATCCTACATAAGAACACATCCCAAGCCCTCCTTGGATGCATCGCTGTAAATGACCATATTATCGGTCCCCTCTGGTAAAACAAGTACTAGAGCGGTAGTTAACCTCTTTTTCAACTCCTGAAATCCACTCTCACACTTCTCGTCCCAATTAAAGATAGTCCGTTTCTGAGTCAACTTAGATAGTGGCCCCGCAATCTTCGAGAAGTCCTTGACAAACCTACGGTAATAACCCGCCAAGCCAAGAAAGCTACGGACATCAGTAACACTCTCTGGCCGCTTCCAAGACATCACCGATTCAATCTTAGTGGGATCTACAGAAATACCGCTCTGTGTAATAACATGACCAAGAAAAGAAATCCGTTGCAGCCAAAATTCACATTTGCTGAACTTGGCAAACAACTGATGCTCCTGCAACTTCTCTAATACAAGTCGTAGATGTTGCTCGTGCTCCGATTCAGATTTAGAATAGACCAAGATATCATCAATAAAAATCACCACGAACTGGTCCAAGTACGGCTGAAAGACTCGATGCATCAAATCCATGAATGCTGCCGGTGCATTAGTCAAACCAAAGGGCATAACAACAAACTCATAATGCCCGTACCGAGTCCTGAAGGCAGACTTCGGAACATCCTCCGTACGAATCCGAAGCTGATAATACCCCTGCCTCAAATCAAATTTAGAATAGACTTTGGCTCCCTGAAGTTGATCAAACAACTCATCAATCAGTGGCAAAGGATATTTATTCTTGATGGTCACCTGATTCAAACCACGGTAATCAATACACAATCTCAAAGTACCATCCTTCTTCTTCACAAATAAAACAGGAGCTCCCCAAGGTGAAGAACTCTGCTGAATAAATCATTTCTTCAATAACTCCTGTAACTGAGTCTTCAACTCCTTCAACTCAGCTGGTGCCATCCGGTACGCCGATTTAGAAATAGGTTGAGTACCGGGAACAAGATTAATCACAAACTCTATATCCCTTTCTGGCGGCAATCCTGGCAACTCCTCGGGAAATACATTAGGATATTCCCGGATAATAGGGACTTCCTCTAGCTGTAGCTTATCAGATGGCTTGTTGATCAAATAAGCTAGATAACCCGAACACCCCTTACTCACCAACTTAACGGCTTTAGTTGCTGAGATAACAAAACTCGTCTTAGCACCCCGGTTACCCGCTACTTCTACTACTGGCTGATCTGGCAAACGAAACTGTACTACCTTGGTTCTACAGTTCAGCTGGGCATCATACTTAGAAAGCCAATCCATACCCAGAATAACATCATACCCCCGGATAGGAAATAAAATAAGGTCCGAAGGAAAATTATGCCCCTTAACATGTATTATACAATCCTTACATACTAAGCCAGTAATATACTTATCAGTCAAAGAGGTACTAATTTCAACCACATAAGGCAATCTTTCAGGTTGCAATTTAACACGTTGCACACAAGCAGGAGTAATGAAAGAATGCGTAGCACCAGAATCAATCAACACTTTAACAAGTTGATCAAGTATAAGGAAGTTACCTTCCACAACTGCAGTTTCCTCAGGCATCTCCTCCATATCAACTGCATAAGCCCGAGCCTGAACCCGCTGCTGCTGTGGTACACTGCCTGTAGGCCTACCCTGGTAACCCTGAGTCGCTGCCCGACCCTCAGTCCTCGCATATCTAGGGCAATCCTTCGCCCTATGCTCGATGCTACCACAACC
The DNA here is from genome assembly GCA_037974665.1 of Ehretia macrophylla. NCBI lineage: Eukaryota > Viridiplantae > Streptophyta > Magnoliopsida > Boraginales > Ehretiaceae > Ehretia > Ehretia macrophylla. The sequence goes on along the minus strand of CM075776.1, from coordinate 60,619,476 downwards.
CAAACATGTCCCTGCCTTTACCCTGCAGTCGGACTCCACATGCCCTGGGCGCTTGCAGTAATTACACTGCGATGATGTGGCACTAACACTGCCCCTAGAAGAACCAGAAGCTGATGAAGCAGTTGATACAGCCTGCTGCTGAGGTCTCACCACACTAGGCCTGTATTGACCCTGAGACTGGGTTGGCCTATACTGAGTCTGAACCTGATATGGCCTCTGCTGAAACTGAGGCCGATAGTAACTCTGCTGACCCTGTGGTCTATAAGAACCCTGCTGGGCTGGTGGCCTGTAGACAACCTGCTGTACTGGAGGCCTATATATAACCTGCTGGCCCTGTGGCTGATACGGCCTCTTACTAGGCTGACTGGAGACAATCTGATCCCCTTTCCTCTTCTCTAACCTAGAAGCTGCATCAAAAGCCTCAGTGAAGATATCATAGCGATTCAGAGCCATTGCATCCTGAATCTCGGGCCTCAATCCCAACATAAATCTATGGGTCTTCCTCTCCTCCACAGCTACAAACTCCGGTGCATACCGGGACAACCTAGTGAATGTAGCCTCATACTGAGCCACAGTAGAATTCCCCTGTACCAAAGACAAGAACTCAGCCTCTCTCCTCTCCCGTGCAACCCTCGGGACATACTTATCCCTAAAAGCAGTCAGAAAGGTATCCCAAACATACGGAACACCCCGGGTCTCCCAACTGGCTCTCACAGTGCGCCACCATTCCTCTGCCTCATCATCAAGCAAATAGACAGCACAAGTCACCTTTCTCTCATCAGTGTACCCGAGAGAATCAAAAATTTTCTCTAACTTACTAATCCACGACTCGGCCTTCCTATCATCAGGCTTTCCCTGAAATCTAGGAGGATAGTACCCCAAAAATTCCTTCATAGTACCTCGACCGTGATCACCTCCCGGTACATTCTGTATTTGAGCTTGCAACACCTGAGTCTGAACAGCCTGACCTGCTAACAACTGGGCCTGCCCAGCCATCAAATCTGCAATCCGATCCATTGCTGACCCTAACCTGACATCACCCCTATCACTGCCCTGTGCCACATTACCAGGAACCTTATCTACAATCTCGGGTCTACCACAAGTCCTCGGTCTACCGGCCATCGTACTAATCAAAGAGTTAACACAGGTTATAGCACATAAACAGATTATATACAACTTTTAACACATAAACAACAAACTCATATAAAGCACATAGATCACATAAGTTTCAATCACATAAGCAAATTGAGCACATAAGCACTTAAATCACATAATCATTTAATCATTTAATCATACCAATACATATTTCACTTTTCTTTCTTTTCATACATATTTCATGCTAAGACCTTTACCCACATTCCGAGAATACCCCGGCTGACAACTAATATGCGCTCTGATACCACTTAAATGTCACGCCCCAACTCGACCCCTCCTACGATCAGTCAGGACGCAACGGAATTTCGGCAGTATAACGACAGTAAATAGGATACCGAGGTTCTAAACCAACCTCATTAAACATCATACATCCAGCAACTCCTCAATTCAAACAACAACATACAACACAACCATATTATTCAATGTTTACCATCCACGTTATACGCCTCCGTTCCAACATAACATACAATACCTCAACCTTATCATACATTTCAAAAATAAGTTGAGACACAATTACAACTTAACCACAGACAAAAGAAAGCCACTAAGTTAACATCGTTTGGATTATCATCTTTCGACATCTATTACAATAAGAACCATAAAGCATATAAAAGTCTATTAAGCTAATATACATGACACTAAACAACATATAATCATGGATAAAACTCAGGAACATATGACTCGTCCACGTAAGGCACATTTTCCTCCTCAGGAGGCACGTACCCGTAATCCGGCTCTGCAACACCTGTAAGCATGCAATAATAGAGAGTGAGCTTATATACATAAGCCCAGTGAGGATCCGATAGATCTCGACAGTATTCACTACGCTCCTTGGATTTAGTCCTTTGAGCAAGTAAACACACAACAACATAAATAATGCTATCATCACATAACTATATAACCAATCAATAAAGGATACTCTATTTGGTGTAGCTCCAAACGCCATCACGATCTCAACCGTTCTTCTTATAACTCCCCATTACTCACGCACCCGAGGTACCTCACTAGCCCCTCCCTCCATGACACCTCCGTCATGCGAGCTGGGGGTAGCCTATGGTAGTCATGCCGTTATCAACCCGACAGCCCAACGCTGCCCGAGAGGTGGCACACACATACCAAGACTCCATAATCATCATCAATCATCAATCAATCATCAATCAATCAATTGGGAGATCAGCAACGAAAGTGCCCGATTCCCGAACTCAATAATAATCAATCAATAACATCAATATTAAATTAAACAACGAAGTTAAATGACAAAGTAGGCCATCTAACCGGACATGCATAATATACACAATTAAACCCTAAATTACTCATCAACAACTCACCATTCAACACTCGAACACTACCCAACCATCTAAAGGCATCGTTCAAGAAATTAAAGAATGACAACCTAAACTTCTAAAATTCATAACTTACAATCTACAAATCCAAACATTGCCAAATCAGTTTCTATCACTCACCCATTCAACCTACTACATTAGCCCTCTCGGAAATCCACCATAACACCTCCAAATCATGCCCGATAACCCTAAAACCCTAGGATGTCTTGGCTGGATTTTCCGAATTTTCACACGAACAATGTAATCGAAAATTCGGCATTACAACAGCGCTAACACGTAATTATCAAGTATTTAGAAATCGACGGCAATCGATTTCGATCAACACAACTCATTTAATTCAACTTTGAACATTTTAATCAAAATTAAATACCCGGAAAATAAAAATTATGCTACATCCGACAGAAATTCGTAGTATTAGTATATAACGATCCCTAGCATGCAAGGAGCAATAATCTATCATCAGATTTCAATTCTAACGGTTAAATTTTCATTTATGAGCAAAAGTATAAAAATGACATTTTGAGATCTAGAATTTTTCTCTCACCTTTGATGCGATATAAGCCTAGGAATGCGTGCTATGCGTGCCCAACAACCAGAATCCAAGTCGGTGCGAAGTTCTACGAACAAAAACTAGGTTTTTCTTTGAAAAATTGATTGAAAAGCTTTGAAATCTCTTTTTTTTTCTCTCTTCTTTCCCTTGTGTGTGTTTGTGGTGGTGTTTTGTGTTGTGTTGAGTGTGTGTTGATGACTATATGTAATTTAAAGTTTGGTCAAATAAATAAAATGCAAAGTCAAAGTAATATTTAGTCCTTTAAATCATTTTCTTGTCTTTTAAATGCATTTTAACTATCTTCTTGCTCAAAACAAAAATGCAACTCCTAAGATAGCTCAAGTGGATTATTTTTAGGTGACAAGAAGTTTTACAATCAAATAATTTCACCCGAGTCGGCTTAAAACTCGATTTTTGCAAAAGTCGGTGTAAAAATCCTAATAAATTCTTAAGCCAATTTTAAAATCGTTTTCATCAAACACAGGTCTATTAAATTCCGTGGACTAGGTCTAGAAGGGTTAAAAAGACCAGTTTCAAAATTTTAGCGGACGTGTTTTGAAAACACTATTCACTAAAAATCGATGATAAAATTTCTGACTTCGTTTTTGATGAAAATTTCATGAATGCACATTTAGCACGTATTAGGAGTATTGACATCAAAATTATAACTTTCTAGGTCCTATAGCACATAAACAGATCATATACACGCAAAACGAGGTATAGCACGTAAAACGAGATAAGCAGGAAAAGTGGGGTTTCACACTAATTACGTCCACGCAATTCTTATATGTTTTGGTGAATATCTCTGGATATCTTTATCGCATCTGATCCTCTCTCTCCCAAGTAGCATCCTCTAGTCCATGATGATCCCACAGAATCTTAACCATCAGAATGCTTTTAGTTTTGAACTCTTGAACCTTCCAGTCCACAACCCGAAGAGGTTTCTCTGTATAAGATAAAGTCTCATTGATCTCCAATGGCTCTAGCTCAATAATATGAGAAAAATCTGGCTGATATTTCTGAAGTATCGAGACATGGAAGACATCATGAAGTCTGCCTAAACTCAGAGGCAAAGCTAATTTGTAAGCCAATGCGCCGACTTTCTCAGTTATTTTAAATGGTCCCACATATCGCGGACTGAATTTAACCCCTTTTCCATGCCGAGTCAAACATTTAAGAGATGAGATTTCAAAAAACACCCGATCACCCATGGTAAACTCTAGATCACGACAGCGTCTATCTGCATAACTCTTTTTTCGACTCTGTGATGTAAGCATTGTGACGCCCGGCTCCTAATGTATGCATTTATCATTCATGTGCATTTATGTGTGCAACTATTTGTTTAAATGCCTACTTTTCCTATAAAATGCTATTAAGTGTTTATTTACTCTCTATGTGCTAATATTTGTTAAATTGCTTTTAAATATCAAAATTTTGAGTTTATTTACTTTAGTAAATAATAAATGAACATTCAAATTATTTTTATCATAGACTTTTTAGTAAAACTTGCATTTAAAAAGTTTTCTATTAAATTGAGCCCGAACTAAAAATTTTATTATCTTATTTCCCGGATTTCATATTTTTCTATTATTACTTAACTTATAATTAGCCTACGTTCACAAAAATTATATTCATTGCATATATGACGAGTGATTTGCAAAAATATCTTGATATTATATGAATAGTAAAACTATGTATTATTTTGGGCTTAAAAAAGTTTTCTTGCATTTATTCTAATACACCTAAACTCAAATTCATTTTAACCAACAACTCAAACCCAATATCCAACCCATCAACCCATATAATCATCCTATACATATATATACTAAACAAAACACAAAAAAAACTCAAATAAGCCAAAAAAGGCCAAAAATTAGCCAAAAAAACCAATTACGGGAATAGTGCTTTTCTTGAAAATTTTGCTCAATTTGATCTTGCAAGCCTTGCCAAGCCATCTCCAAGGAGTGTTCATAGCTTCCAAGCCTTCTCCTAGCTTCTTTGCACGTTTTAGGCGATGGATAATCATTTTATATGCATTTTTTTGAATGTTAGGGCTTATGTTGAGTTTTGGAAATTGTTGTATATTGTGATATTAACGCTTATGAATGCTTCTAATATCTTCTAAAATGCCTATAGAACACTCTTTTGTAAGCTAATAGCATTTGTTATGGCTAGAAATTGGAATTGGTAGTTGGAGAAGACGATGACTAGTGTCATTGTAGGGTTTTGAAAGAAATTGCTTGTTGGATTGATTTCATACTTGTAATAGATGCTGGGGATGCTAACTAACATATAATTATAGTTTTATGGACCTAGAATGCCTAAAACTTGGTTAAAAATGCAAATTTAGCTTAGGTAACAAAGGGGTTTCGGGGTAAAAGCGAATCTGGGTTGATTTGATCGATATATCTAGTGTTCTTAGGGTATATAGGTGTTAAATGTGCTTTTCTAATGCTTGTTTGGACATCGATTAGGGTATGTGTAGTTCAAAGGCATAAAGGGGAAAATCGGTGTTTGGTAGGAAACGAGGGCTATCGGGTGGACTTAAGGGTTAAACGGGTGCCATAATGTGGGGGTTGGAGGATAGGTTTGTGAATTGGGAACCTTGTCTTCCAGTTAGAAGCTAAATGACCTATGTTAACAAAGGGAAAAAGTGAAAAATTGATTGTTTGAGTGCACCTAGTGACTTGTAAATGCTTATAATGTGTTTAAATGCATTTCTAAAGTACTTGAGAGCTTTTGGAAAAGTTGTGAGAAATGTGGCATTGACCCCCTTTGTGCTCGTATAGTTATTCTTATAATAATGCTTATACCGTATAGTTACTTCCATGTTAATACAAATATTGTACATGTTCTCGAGGGTAACCTACTTTGTTGTCCCTCCTATGTGTTATTGTTTTATATTATTGTTATATTGTCATCAGATTTAAGTGTATTGCATAGTGGTTGCGGAACTATAGTGTCAGGGGCGAATGTATAGGGTATCGACTAGGCGACAACGGGCTTGCCAATGGATATTCAATCTCCGTGCTCGAGTCCTTCACTCGCTTGGTCCGAAAATTTGCAGGGGGTATTAGGTCATAGGATTTTCAGGATACATCCAGAGTACACCCACTGGAGTGTTTGAGGTTCATGCCGGCTTATCGTGATCGAGATCGTGGTTGAGAATTGAAGAATTGATTGATAAGGGTTACCGATTGTATCCTATTTAAATGTGGTATTTAATTGCTTTTTAGTGTTTATTGCTTATTGTTATTAATGTTTGATGTTCCTATGTTGCATTGCACGAATCCCCTTATAAATGTTTCCCGTAACTCCACATCATGAATCTTTAAGGTTATAGCCAAAGAAAGTGAAGTATGTGATTACGTGATAGTTCGTGCTTGAAGATTTGTCTTACGTGTTATGTGGCTTGAGTTGTAAAAGTTGGAAAGTTTTACATTCATGAATTCTACATGCTTAATGTATGAAAGAAATATAATTAAGCTTAACTAAGTCATTAGTGTGCTTTGATAACCTAGTTTATGTAATAAGTTAATGAGGTTTGAGTTCAATGCATATATATAGTTATTTTAAGAAAGAGTATGGTAGTCTTTGTATTCGGAAATGCACATTTGATTGTGAATTTTTGTGGTGAACCAAGACTTGGATGGCCTTGAGGAGTTGTTGTATGCTAGACACGATATTGGTCCATTTATATGTTGTGTGCAGGTAAACTGTTCGTCCTATAAACAAGGGAAACTCTGTCCGTTTTTCCTAAATTTTGTGACCGGGTTTGGTATTGGGATGAGTATAGATTGATTAATAGAACTTCTGGTCTCGTGAGGGGCCGAGGTATTACAAGTGGTATCAAAGCTTAGTTAGCTCTCAGCCGGGATAGGGTCTTTGGTCTATCGGGTAGTAAACCTTACGTGTGTGTTTGTTAATCGTGTCTTGAAAGTTTGTGCCTGTATATGAGAATGTGTGTCTTGATTTGAATGTGTGCACCTATGTGAAGTAGTTGTGAGTTATATGCTAAATGTGTGTTAAGTGAAGTGAAGTGGCTATTTGTGAATCGAATCGACCTCGTGAATCATTATTTTCTTGAATTATTGATTGTAATATGTGTACTTGAATGCTTTGAATTAGGTTTTGTGGTAATTTGTCTTGGTTGTGTTGTGATTCGTATTTGAACGACTTTCTTGATTAAACTGAGTTTTGTAAAACTCTTTTATAAACATGCTTGCATAATAGGTTAAAGCATATTTGTATATATGTGATATTCTGGCATTCATGCATGGCCCGTTGGAATGGTGAGTTGATTCCCTTCCTCCCTTTGAAGAGAAGTGGTTAGTAACAGGCCCTCCAAGTTATGTGGATTAGCGGCAAAGAGAAGCATTTGGTCAGTCCTTTTGTTTGGGAATTGGAATTTATATTTGGAGTTTGGTTATTAGGATTTCTTCCAAGGCATTCTTCTAAGCTCAGCAGTTAGAAATGAAAGGCTTTCTTTAAGGATTCTATATGACTGTTCTCCGGAACATTTCCTTAATAATTTCTTATTAGGTATTCTTCTGGTATTTTCTTATTGGCATTTCTTGGAAGGTTTGGTACTTGGGAATTCTATTCAAACTTCTTGTATGGCATTCATGTTAGCATTCTTCTGAGAACTTTTGCCAACATTCTCGCACAGTAGTCTAATTTCAGATACTTGTTGGATTTCTGTTGAAGATGCTTAAATGGGGTGTTTCCTCTGTATTTTATTTGGTATTCTCTTTGGCATTCTTCTTAGTGTTCGATAACAGTATTATCTTCGGGATCTGCTTGGCTATTCTATTTGGGTTCATTTAAGGACTTTTAATATGTATATATATATCGGTGTACATGCTTGGAACCTTATTTGGGTACTTCTGGAGCTATTAATTGTAAGACTTCTCTGGAGTTTTTTTTGAAGTATGTTTTACCGGGTTTCTTGCTTGGAGTTTTCTTGGTATTTTCTCAGCTCTTCTAACAGGGAACTCTTCTGTGGTATTCTCGACCAGTGGGATTCTTACTCGTATTTCAAGCTAGTATTCTCATTTGAGCCTTTATTTGGCTTTCTTACTTTGAAATTCTCAAGCGGTGGTATTTGAATTCACAATGGGCTTCTTACGAGTCTCGTTATTTAGGGTCTTGCTCAGCAACCGATGAAGGATAACAAGAGTTGGACTTTAGTGGATGCTGAGTTCTATTGGAAGAAGAATTACGCGGGTGCAATTGTTGAAAGGGGGATCGGTTCCTGGAAACGTGTAATTCACAACATAAAAGAGTTAAAGAGGAAGCGTTGAGCATTTTAAAAATTTCAATATTAACTTTTGTAATCACATGCATTTCCAAAGTAAAGTCCATGGTAATCAACATGCAACATATAATATATCAAATATACTATAAAGTAAACGAAAGGTAAAACGACATACCTCCTGTTTATAGCCAAGTGAAGGTAGAACCATGACGGAGATGCTATGGCATGGACAAGCCTTCTTCACACATGCAACGACACTAGATCAAAATACACAAGCATCCAACAGTTATTACTACAAACTAAGTTAATGTGCTACTTAGTAGTAGAAATAAGATTGTATATAATTATAAAGCAAAAAGAATAACACTCACCTTTTTTTGTGCTTTGGCCGAGAGCATCAATGAATAAGATATAGTTCTCATCTCGTAGATAGCGTGGACTAGCCTCCTTCACAAGTGTAAAGGTCATAGATCAAAACACACGAGCATCCAATGGCAAACACCACCAACCAAGTATATGTGCTAGCTTCTCGGTGAAAGATCTAAACTTGTATAAAGTTAGAAAAACAAGAGAAAATTCCCTACCACTTTTCTCTACTATGGCCGAAAATACCATAGGAAAAAGGAGAGGATTTTCTTGCTCATGTTTGTGTGCCTTGGCCCAAAAAACAACACTAGAAACAATGAAGAGAAGTTGGCTTTATATAGAGTCTTGAGATATGTAGGCATATGACAAGGGGCATGTTATGTCTTCTCAAGACATCACCTTTTTGCCAAGTGTCAAACATATATATATTCAAGCCAACTTGTTCTTTGTCTTTTAGTGTTTGTCTTCTAGTGTTTCGTCTTTTAGTGCAACTTGTTGTTTGTCTTTTTGTGGTTTGTCTTTTTGTGGTTTGTCTTTTAGTGTTTTGTCTTTTAGTGCAAGTTATTTGTCTTTTACCCCTTAAGAATAATTAATTGAAGATTGACCCCTCAATCTATTTGCACTTAGACCCCAACACTTTTAGTATTTGCACTTAGACCCTAACACTTTCAAAAATTACGATTTTGGCCACGTCTAGCAACATATGTGCATCATGACAATTTATACGGTAATGAAGTCCAACTTTTATGAATCTATTTATAGTCGCGAATTAACGTGCAGTCCGATCCTTCCATTAAATATGTCCCGATCGTTGTGGGGACCATGATACGATTAAGTCCACTAAACGATTCTATGCATAGATCTATTCGGTGGAATGAGAGATGACACCTATGGAACCCTTTCCATCATTCAATCTGTTATGTGCCCTGGCCGAGGACTTCCTCATTCAACAATCGAAATAAGATCGCATAGACATCGCCTCACGTCGGAGATTAACGGATCCTATCTTGACAATTACCTGTCAATTCATACCACAAAACTAAAATGCGAAAGGGTGTAACCCACCTTTTGGAAGACGGGTATTGTCCAGACACAGTATTTAGGGCCTGATATAACCGGCAACTATAATTTCTCATGTCAAGGATTAATTTGCACAATTCGCAACGAATAACAAACTATTAATCTAAAGTCATGTAGTTTGTTATTCTGGTCACATTCAGTGATTTGTTCAACTAACAATCACCCATATGTAAGTCAATTGCGTCCCTATGTTGTTATGGCACAAGGCTCACCACCCTTTATCATTAACTATGTTTTTTTTTTTGTTAATTCAGTGTTTATTGAATCCAAAAAAGACAGTACATGGGTACAGATCGGTTACAAGGTGGCCGCGGCCAATTCGAAAAATGACAAACAGATCACATCAAAAAAAATGACGTAAAAATTCAGAGACCAACCAGAAAGGAAAAAATCAATGCATCCAATCGGGTGGTTCTCTGTCAGAGTAGTCCTCAAAGGCATCTGTTTCATGAGCAGGGCCAGAAATGGACTGAAGAATATCCTTGCGCATTTTTTCGCGCGCTTTAAAATCGATCTTATTCTTGCCACGAGAATTGAAATCATCAGAAGACTTCCTACCTCTTTGGGCGAAAATGGCTTGGGCATTTCTATAAGCTTTTTGAGGATACTTTGGATTTTTCCTTGCTTGGTCCATAGATTTACCAGGAATGGGAGGAGTTGCATTCTTGTTTGCAACATTTCGTTGACTAGTTGATGCAGCAGTTGGGTCAATTGGCTGCATAGTACCAATTTCTGGATTCTCCGAGAAAACATCAAACTTGTTTTTGGTAAAGGCTGTAGTTGAAGAAGTCTTGTTATTCTTCTTCGAAACATTGGTAGCGGTCTTCCACTCATTTTCTTTGGTAACTTTCTCAGATTGGGTAACATTTTGCACTAGAGCGGAAACTGTTTCCACTGGAACGGATACTGTTTCCTTTGGGATGGCAGTACAGGTCACCTTATTATGACCGAAAACCTTGCAGTAAGTGCATTTCTTTGGTTTCCAAGTGTACTCAATTTGAATTTCGGCAACTGACCCATCAAGAAGCCTAACCGAAGTAGACTTCGGGAACTCCTTTTCAACATTCATTTCGACACAAACTCGTGCATACCCTAAGTGTCGGCGAGAAGCAGTAAGGAAATCCATTTGAAGAGAGAAACCAATAGTGCTTGCCACATAACTGGGACCATCTTGATTCCATAAATGCAGTGGAACGTCAATAAGTTTGAGCCAGATTGAAACTCTATTACACTGCAGGTTAATCAACTGAGTTCCCGGAGTCTAACGCCTCAACAAGAATGGACGGTGATAAACATGCCAGAGCTCTTCAAGAACCACATCACAGATAGCTTCCGTCTCAAATTGAAACACATACATGTCAGATTCAATAGATCTGATGTCTACCGGACCAAATTTTTTCCATTTTGTGTCGACCATTCATTGAATCAAGAAGAATGGAGGTGGTTTGTCAAAGAATTGACCAATCAAGCAGCGTTGCCAGTGTGTAGCTCCAGCATGAAAAATTTCAGGAGGAGGACAAACAATTGGTTTACCATCATTCTCTTCAAATTCAAAGAACTTAAGCTTAAGTGAGCTGTTAAGATCTCCCATGAAGATACCCCTCCAGCTGGTTGAGACGTTGCAAGGATGAGCATTATTCTTGTTAACAAAAGAATCATCATGTTGAGCATTCTTGGTGTTGTCCTCTTTCCCTCGAAGTGGAGGAAAATCTTCCAGAGAGACTTTAGTGCTTGGTTGGCCATTAGATGGCTGATTCACATTGAGAGTAGGATTTGAGATACTGGCACCCAAAGCTAGTGTAGAATTCTCATTATTCTTCTCATTTGCCACCTGACCATCCTCAGGTTGTGCCTTTGAAATTGGAATACCAAGGAGCCCATGTACATTATCTGAATTGTCCACCAGCGTATGATCCCCACGTGGAGCATCAGGAATGTTTTTAGCATTTGCAGTTGTGAAGTTTATCTATGATAGCCCGTACTTGATTATTCTAGTCCCGGTCAAATAATCTGAGGGCTATGAATCATTTTGAATGTTTATCATGTCAAAGAAATATGCCAACGTATTCTAAACTCTTTTAAAATATATTTCTTCTCCGAAAAACATTAAGGACACATTCATATAATAGGAATGGTGGAGAATATGAACGTCACAAACAAGTCAATATGTAAACAAACATATAGACGTAAATGCCATTAGGTACAAGTTAATGCCAAAATATCCCAAAATAGGTCATCTAACTATATAGCATTAGGGCATATTTCCAACAATTGTTTGAAGAAGGGGATGATGTGACTCCCGGCTCCCAGTGTATGCATTTATCATTCATGTGCATTTATGTGTGCAACTATTTGTTTAAATGCCTATTTTTCCTATAAAATGCTATTAAGTGTTTATTTACTATCTATGTGCTAATATTTGTTAAATTATTTTTAAATATCAAAATTTTGAGTTTATTTACTTTAATAAATAATAAATGAACATTCAAATTATTTTAATCATAGAATTTTTATTAACACTTGCATTTAAAAAGTTTTCTATTAAATTGAGCCCGAACTAAAATATTTATTATCTTATTTCCCGGATTTCATATTTTTTTATTATTACTTAACTTATAATTAGCCTATGTTCACAAAAATTATATTCATTGCATACATGACGAGTGATTTGCAAAAATATCTTGATATTACATGAATAGTAAAACTATGTATTATTTTGGGCTTAAAGAAGTTTTCTTGCATTTATTCTGATACACCTAAACTCAAATCCATTTTAACCCACAACCCAAATCCAATATCCAACCCATCAACCCATATAATCATCCTATACATATATATACTAAACAAAACACAAAAAAAAACTCAAATAAGCCAAAAAAGCCAATTACGGGAATAGTATTTTTCTTGCCAATTTTGCTCAATTTGATATTCCAAGCCTTGCCAAGCCATCACCAAGGAGTTTTCATTGCCTCCAAGCCTTCTCCTAGCTTGCTTGCACGTTTTAGGTGAGAGAGAATCATTTTATATGCATTTTTTTGAATGTTAGGGTTTATGTTGAGTTTTGCAAATTGTTGTATATTGTGATATAAATTCTTATGAATGATTCTAATATCTTCTAAAATGCCTAGAGAACACTCTTTTGTAAACTAATAGCATTTGTTATGGCTAGAAATTGGAATTGGTAGTTGGAGAAGACAATGAATAGTGCCATTATAGGGTTTTGAAAGAAATTACTTATTGGATTGATTTCATACTTGTAATATATGCTAGGGATGCTAACTAACATAGAATTATAATTGTATGGACTTGGAATGCCTAAAACTTGGTTAAAAAAGCAAATTTAGCTTAGGTAACAAAAGGGTTTCGGAGTAAAAGCGAATTTGGGTTGATTTGATCGATATATCTAGTGTTCTTAGGGCATATAGGTATTAGATGTGTTTTTCTAACGCTTGTTTGGACATCGGTTAGGGTATGTGCAGTTCAAAGGAATAAAGGGGAAAATCAGTGTTTTGTAGAAAACGAGGGCTATCGAGTGGACTTAAGGGTTAAAAGGGTGCCATAATGTGGGGGTTGAAGGATATGATAATTTTTTTATGAATTGGGAACCTTGTCTTCCGGTTAGAAACTAAATAGCCTATGTTAACAAAGGGAAAAAGTGGAAAATTGATTGTTTGAGCACATCTAGTGACTTGTAGATGTTTATAATGTGTTTAAATGCATTTCTAAAGTACTTGAGAGCTTTTGGGAAAGTTGTGAGAAATGTGGCATTGACCCCCTTTGTGCTCGTATAGTTATTCTTATAATAATGCTTATACCGTATAGTTACTTCCATGTTAATGCAAATACTGTACATGTTCTCGAGGGCAACCTACTTTGTTATCCCTCCTATGTGTTATTTCTTTATATTATTGTTATATTTTCATCGGATTTAAGTACATTGCATAGTGGTTGTGCAACCATAATGTCAGGGGCAGATGTATTAGATATCGACTGGGCAGCAACGGGTTTGCCAGTGGATATTCGATCTCTGTGCTCGAGTCCCTCACTCGCCTGGTCCGAAGATTGTCAGAGGGTGTTGGGTCATAGGATTTTTGGGGTACATCCGGAGTACACCCACTGGAGTGTTTGAGGTTCATGCCAACTTATCGTAATCGAGATCGTGGTTGAGAATTGAAGAAGTGGAGTGATAAGGGTTACCGATTGTATCCTCTTTAAATGTGGTATTTAATTGCTTTCTAGTGTTTATTGCTTATTGTTATTAATGTTTGATGTTCCTATGTTGCATTGCACGAATCCCCTTATAAATGTTTCCCGTAACTATTCCCCTCCCTCACTGAGTATACATTATTTGTAGACTTACTCCATATCATTAATCTTTCAGGTTATAGCCAAAGAAAGTGAAGTTCGTGATTACGTGATAGTCCGTGCTCGAAGAGTTGTCTTATGTGTTATGTGGCTTGAGATGTAAAAGTTGTAAAGTTTTACCTTCATGAATTGTACATGCTTAATGTATGAAAGAAATGTAATTAAGCTTAACTAAGTCATTAGAGTGCTTTGATAACCTAGTTTATGTAATAAGTTAATGAGGTTTGAGTTCAATGCATGTATATAGTTATTTTAAGAAAGAATAGGGTAGTCTTTGTATTCGGAAATGCACATTTGATTGTGAATTTTTGTGGTGAACCAAGGCTTGGATGGCCTTGAGGAGTTGTTGTATGTTGGACATGGTACTAGTCCAATTATATGTTGTGTGCAGGTAAACTGTTCGTCCTATAAATAGGAGAAACTCCGTCCGTTTTTCCTAAATTTTGTGACCAAGTTTGGTATTAGGATGAGTATAGATTGTTTAATAGAACTTCTGGTCTCGTGAGGGGCCGGAGTGTTACAAGCATTCTCTTCTTTATAAGCTGCACATTATCAATCATTTTGTTCATCTCTGGTATCAAAGTAAGGTCAGTAGTTTTCATCTCTCCAACCTCATCCCAATATAAAGGAGATCTACACTTACGCCCATAAAGTGCCTCATACGGTGTCATACCAATAGTAGCTTCGTAACTATTGTTATAGGAAAATTCTGCAAATGGCAAATATGTCTCCCAACTCTTACCAATGTGCAGAATGCAGGCTCGTACCATATCCTTAAGTATTCTGATAGTTCTTTTGGATTGACCGTCAGTTTGTGGATGATATGATGTGTTGAATCTCAACGTTGTGCCTAAAGCTTTCTGTATTTTTTGTCAGAACTGAGATGTGAATCTGGGATCTCTATAGGATACAATACTCTTTGGAGTCCCGTGAAGCCTAACGATATTCTCAATGTACAACTCTACTAGCTTATCAAGATTATCTATCTTCTTTGTGGCAATAAAATGAGATGTCTTGGTCAATCTATCAACAACAACCCACACTGAATCATTACCCCTTGAAGATCTTGGCAAGTTTAACACGAAATCCATAGTAACGTGGTCTCATTTCCAATTAGGAATAGCCAAAGGTTGCAACAACCCGGTAGGTCTTTGATGCTCAACTTTAACTTTCTGACAGGTCAAGCATCTAGTTACATAGTCAGCAATCTCTCTTTTCATGTTGTTCCACTAGAAGTTATGTTTTCAATCTCTGTACATCTTTGTACTACCTGAGTGGATATTATACTTTGAACTGTGTGCCTCTGCTAGTATTTCTTTCATTAATGTTGGATCACTTGGAATACAAATCATGCCCTTAAATCTAAGAATGCCATCATCATGAAGTTTGAAATTTGAAATTCGACTCTCCCCCTTTTGACTTTTCTTGAATTTTCAACAACTGAGGATCAAACTATTGTGCTACTCTGATTCTTGACAACAATAAGGATTGAATCTGTAAACTTGCAAATTGAATGCCCGAATTTGAAGTCTTTGGTTTCCAGAAGCATAATTCCTCCATGAACTCCTAATTCTTAATAATCAGATTGACAACCGTAGCCTTTCGGCTCAAAGTATCAGGGACAATATTGACCTTACCTAGTAGATAATTAATAGTGCAGTTATAATCCTCAAATAGCCCCAACCAATGCTTCTACCTCATATTCAACTCTTTCTGTGAGAACAGATATTTCAGGCTCTTGTGATCTATGAAAATTTTAAATTTGTTACCCCAAAGATAGTGACGCCATTTCTTTAGTGCAAAGATAACAGCTGCAAGCTCAAGATCGTGCGTATGATAATTAAGTTCATAGGGTTTCAATTTTCTTGAGGCATATGCAATCACTTTTCCATTCTGCATCAACACACAGCCTAAACCCTCCTTTGAAGCATTACTATTGTAACGAACCCAACCCGACCCTTTCCAAGATTAGGTCAAAGTCTGTGTTCATTGTTGCTGTAGTCTCATGTAAATAATTAACGGTAACCTTAAGAGAAAGAAAATACAGAAAACTATGCCACAATAGGCTTTTATACAATAAATTAAGTACAAAGGGTGTCACATCATCACCCAAGATATGGAAACTAACCGACTGTCATACAACCTAAGGTTTCAGCACAGCTACCTTTCTACCCAAGAGTAATACAACAAACTCTAACTTTTACAACTTGGAATGACATATGACAGGCAAGGTGCCTCGAGCACGTAATTATAATGTCAACTCATATCAAGCTAAGCTGCACCTGCAAGGGGGGAGAAAAGAGGGTGAGCTCTGAGGAAGCTCAGTGATGACGGAATAGAAGAGTTTTGAAAACATTTTTGGTCGGTCTCTTTTGCAATTCATGATGCAATTCACATACTGTATTATTAACAAATTATTCACATATGGTAAATGCTAAAATACAATAACATGTGATAACCAGTAGTGTCATAAAGATAAACAGTCTTTCCTCTCTGAGGGCGGTACTGGTCCCAAGCGAGAGTACTTAATCACATAATAAAAAGATACATTTCAATATCACCAGAGGTGGCCAGCCTCGAATCAAGATCACAACTTCTTATCTCTCCCAAGAGGGTACTCCAAATTGTACCCGAATTCTACGACCCAGCTCTCCAAGGGTTGAATGCCAAGCGAGAGAGGGAATAGGATCACAATAGTCACGGGAGCACCGGCAAGCCCTATGCCGCTCGGCGTTCGTGAAACACTATCGTGGCTGAGGTTGCAACCCTCAATCAAGTAGCACACAAGCATACACAAGTTGTCACGTAACACACAATAACATTTTGAGAGAACGACAAAGTAGGTCGTCTCTCGCGTATTTGATGATATTTGCAATTTATGATTACGTAATACGATAAACACGTAAGTGGGATACAACGAAAGAGGTTGTCGCCGAGCAAGTATCTTTGGGAATGTTAATACAGGCAGATAATAAAACGTAAATTATAACAATTCATTGTTGTCA
Source organism: Ehretia macrophylla (assembly GCA_037974665.1). Taxonomy (NCBI): domain Eukaryota; kingdom Viridiplantae; phylum Streptophyta; class Magnoliopsida; order Boraginales; family Ehretiaceae; genus Ehretia; species Ehretia macrophylla. Next base: position 60,602,355 of record CM075776.1, on the reverse strand, counting down.
CTTAAAATGTTTAACAAATTCCACTTTAGTTGATAATTAATAGATAACCAACAATAAAGATTGACTATTATATGATACGTATATGTTATATTCTAGGTAAATAGAAATCATATTGCTTGAAAATTTGGTCATCTTAGCTAATTAACAATTTGCACCTTATCTACTTACTTAATATTCTGCGGACATTAGTTAAAGAAAACTAAACCTTCACTCAGAACATAAAAATTAATTCTAAAGATATTATGCTAGTGTCCTGATAATCTCTAATTCAATAACTAATTTTGTAAGTAGTATCTTCTTTCATCCATAACCTGTAACAACAATCTATTAAACCCTATACCACTTTCCAATCCACCTAGTTAGATTTTTCCATAATGACAACTTAATTACTTCAGTTTCTAATCCGCAATCCTTAACAAATTATCAAAGTTCAATTTGTCCGATAAAGGTCTACTACTAGCACACTATGAGAGGTAATTTCAAAATATTTCTCAAATAAGTTTATTGTAACGTCTATTTAGGTAATCTCTTTCTTAGTTCACTTGGCTGCACTATAGGTACATTTGAAGTATAAATCTATTTCTATTAAAAAGAAGTAGACTATCTCTTAATACTCCCTGACTTACTTACCTGTTAATAACTAGTTTTTAACACACCTGATAGGAGTCCACCAGCATTTTCCTTTCGTTTCAAGCTTTGGTTCAATCTCTTTTTATTTCTTTCTATGCCTGCTTAGAATGATACTAATGTTTAGCTTCAATCTTTAGTTACATTGCCAAGTAGGCTAACATCTAGTCGGTGGTGGAGACAATTTGATCAATTTAAAACAATAAGACATGGCTTACCTTGTGCTTTGAACTGACGGTGATGAGGAGAACAAAAGCGAAACATAACAGTAGTCTAATGTCATAAAAGCTAAGGCTCTACCAATTTCTCACATAAATTAATTTTAATAAATTCTTGTACATATATACTTTCATGATCGAAGTAATCCACTTCCTGTCAAAAAACAATTTCCTCATATAATCTTATTGTAACCATACGCCAAACATGTATAGATAACTATGCAGCTTTTAGTAAAATTCCTCACATAGGCTTATTGCTAAACAAAAAAAAAAAGAAAAATATATATATATATATATAAACATGCAACTTTTAATAAACCTTCTCACCTCGAATTATAAGCTGAATTAGTTAGAAACCAAAGGAATTGTTTACTGTTCACAAGCTACTGAACACACACACACACACACACACACACATATATATATATATATATATATATATATATATATATATATATATCTATTGACGTGTGAATTGTGTGTTTCGCTATGGCCGAAGGTGAAGGGCTTATATAGTGTTCTGACTTTGGTCTAATTGGTAGCGGTAAGTAAAATATGCAAGGTGGTAATAATTTCGCCTTATAACCTGTAATGCTCATACAAGGCAACACGTCCTACAATGATATGCTGATTCATGTTTTTAGCTTTGCTGGCTCGAGGGGAATTGCACAGGTACATGCTAGCTTTAGAGTAATGATAGTGCTAATCTACTAAACTATGTTGTCTTGAAAAGTTATTGGAGCAAGCAGCGGCTTTGTTTGTTTACTAATGATTGTTACAAGTTTTGCTGTCTAAAGGTTATTCGCACGTTATTGCTAGGACAGTGAATAGTTTATTTACTTGCTCGACAACAGTTATAAGCTATCAGTAGGCTTAATTGATTGCTATGCTTGTATTTATCTAACACCATTGATAGTTCTAGCACTAGGTGACATTAAACGCTGGCTGGGCATGCATGCAAGGTGACAGCGAAGTGTTGTCTATTAATTCCGATCGTGTCCTTACTTGACGTGAAGTGGGCGGTAATATTGGTGGCTTGGGATGACTCAGCTTTTCTAACGAAAGATGGCAGCAGTGAGCAAATTTAAGTAGTGACTAATGTAGGCTAACTATGATAACGTGGCTTTTGTTGAAGTTGGTAGTAGACCATGTAGGTGGCGGTGAAATAAAGCAAATCGGGCAGGCTAGATGCTACTTTCCAAAATGATAATTTAGAGAAATATTTGTTTGTAATAGATGTTCAGCTACAATTTACAACTAATAAATCCTATTCAAGAACAAGTAAATTACTTTAATATTTTCTATTAAAGAGTAATGTTTAATTTTTTTTTTTGTAGATGTCTATATTCTTATTTCTATTTTAGAATTTAGGATTGCTATATAAGTTTATTAGTGCAGTATTAACTTACTAGCTTTTCTTAATTTATTTAAGATACACAGTAACAGATCTAGGTACATTTCCCAAACATTTTAGTAGATTACATTTCCTAGCTAATAAATCCTATCCAAAAATCAATGAATTATTTTCAACATGTTATCTTAATCTTTTGTTTAATGGAGAGCTATATTAACTTATTGAGAGTTAATATTTCCAATAACATTTACTAAGGTGATAACCCTAAGTATAATAATGTACCTTGTACTATTAGGTTAAACCACTTAAACAAACTAATTTTATTATTAAAATACAGGATAGTAGTCATATAAAATTCATCCTCTAATCTTCTTTCTGGTCTTTTTGCATTTTCCTGCTTTGTACTATTTCACTTCAAATACCCGAGATCATAAGCAACAATCATTAAAAAAAAAAAAAAACACTGCCAAAATGTTAAATGCTTGAAACGTTGTATAACAATATTGCTACAAAAACTGTAAGCTTGGTTTACAGATCCACTAAGTTGAAATTTAGAAAAATGAAGTAGCAATAGATGAAAAAAATGTTTATAATACATGAAAGTTCATTATGTTATCCTAGTTGAATTCTTCAAATCAACTTTTCTTATTCCTGTATTTCCCACCTCTTCAATGTCCTCATCACTGCTAGCCTCCTCATTTTCACGGCCAAGCTTAGCGTATATGCTCAACAAGTATTTTATTTTCGTGTTGAGTCACCTAAATCAAAGACATCTTAGTAACACAACATGAAACAACTAGCCTTGCTGAACCTTTTTTACAAAGTCGAAAAATATCAACATGACAACAGACAAACTTTTGAATCCAAAATAAACATGGTAGCAAGGATGCTATTAGAAGACAATCAAGATCAATTGAAGAACTATATCAACATTCATGTACATAATAGTCATATAAACCTTGTCAACCATCAAAACTAAATAAGGATCTTTTATGACTATGGGCATCTTCTGCTACAATTTGAAAATAAAATTTATCATGTGCAGAAAACTTCACAAAGATGAAACAAATGAATTAGTTGTTTCCTCCACAAGGTCCTATTCAAATAGATGGCAAAATATTATAACCACCACCTCTATGACTAACATTTATTACTCTTTCTATAAAAATATAGCACCTTTCTAGATTTCTTTCTACTAATCTGACTCAGCATTTGTAATAAAAGATAAAGGCATAGACCAAAGAGGAATTAGTATTGATTTGAATAAAAAGAGGAACACAAGAAGGAAGCAAATAAGTAATCAATATGTCCAAAAACTTCAAAGATCTGATGCTTTCTGCCAGTAAAAGAAACTCTTTGTAATAGAACTAGATAAAGAGTCTTGTGGATTAAACTATACAGAGGAACCTCAACTTGCTTATACAGAATATTTCTCCAACAAAAGGGTTCGTTACTCTATAGTAACTTTGTTTAACTTTAACAGCATCTATAACAATAAATATCTAAAACCCTCTCAACACTCTGCTCCGATTAAAAATTTCTACAGAGAATATCTACACATGAAAATGTAATCTTGTCTACAAAACACAGGAAGGGAACAAAGAAAGACATACATTTATGGTGCATGTCTATAACTTTAGCAGTAACACCAAGCAAATCACTCCCTGAGTACCTCTGCATCACATAAAACCACTTTAATTACATAACAACATAAAACTTTTGTGGAGGCAATCTGAAGAACATCAGGCGAATTATTATGCTAATGAGAAGAAAACTTATAGTACTGGATTTAATAAAAGAACCAGTCCAACAAAAAACGTTAGACTAATAGGAAAAATTCTCAGCACTCTCAAAGAAGTAGCCAACAGTTAATTTTTGCTGCAAAAACAAAGAGACACAAAGAAAAATTATGTCAATCGGAATTGTCTTAAGACAGAAACTTCACATGAAGAATCACTAGCTGCAAACTCTGGTCGTTTAGAAGAGGGTGATGTATCAAATCTCTGTTGCATAATTTTCATTTATGCACAAATTTCTTTGTCCCCGAACAGAATGGGAATGAAGTTAGATAGGCCAGACTCATTTTCAATCTACAAAAGAGACTAATTCAATAACATAATCATTTGAGTTTTCCACATCCAAAAGAAAACCAAACTGAGAAGCTGAGAACCTTAATCTCTGCATTGTAAAAAAAAATACTTTTGACATTCCAAACACATCAAAGACCCTAAATGAATTTAGTTTATTATCAAGACAAAATGATTATGTTAATTTCGACCTGAATGTAGTAAAAGAAGCTTCAATTAACATTTTTCCTTTTTTCTTTCCTTCCTTCTACACTCTAACCATTTTCCATCCAAATTATGGAAGATAGAAAAGAATATAGTTCATTGCAACAATTAGCCAACTTTTAAGTAAATTTAATTCTACCAGCAAACAAACAGTTTGATTGAACTTTATCCCTCATAGATGGAGTTCTCTCATCCGTCCTTGCCTGTAAAGTGAGTTTAAGATCAGGCCTACTAGTTATGCTCAAACTATAACAAAGCTAAAGCAATCTCGCAATAAGATCGGAGCATTACTCCACAATAATCAAGTTCAAGCATTTAAGAACCTCCTAATGATTATAAGATTAACCAAAATAAAGTCTTCCAAACTAATACACATTTGGGTCTATAGAATGACTGTAATAAGGTCTAGGAATAGCATCTAGAAAGATAAAGAAAGTAAAGTGAAAGGCAATATTTCCTTTAACCTCATTAAGTTACATTTTCATTCAACCTAAACATCTTTTCTGAACTTTCATTGATAGTAAATTAACATCTAGTATTCAATATCAGTAACGATGTAAACAAATCTATAAATATTCATTCAAGGAAGACGAGAACAAAAACAACTTAACCTTTTACCTTTCTCTTCAGAATCCCAATAACAGATGTAACACACTCAGTAGCATTCTTCTTGTCCCCTCATAGCAAATAAGTGTTTAATCCTTGGTTAGATAAATATTCAATAACATGACTCTTTCTTGAATACTATGATTTGAATAAAACAATTCAACCACTATTGACAATCATTTCGGGTAAATTGAAACCCCCAAATTGAAAACCCAATTGTGGGTTTCAATTACCCTAAATTCGAAACCCTCAAGGGTTTCTAATTTTGGGTAAATGAAACCCCAGTTTTGGGGTTTCGATTTGGAGGTACCGTGGTGATTGTGTCGTGGGGATGATGTTGTCGTCGTCATGGTGGGATGGCACCGCTGTTGGGGGAAGGGGTGGGGATAACACAACTATTAGAGGGTGGGGGTGATGGGGTTGCCCCGAGGGGGGTTACGGGGTGGGTGTCGCGCCGTTGTTAGAGGTGGGGGTTGGTGTCGCGCGTGTATGAAAGGTGGGGTATCGCGCGAGTGTGAGGGATTGGGGTGTGGGTTTCGTGCGGCTGTGTGTGGGGTTGTGGGTGGGGAGTGTGGTTTGAGTCTTTGAAATCTTGTTGTGGGGGAGTGATAATATAAGCCACATTCTGCAAATACTACACATTAGCAGCGGTATACAACAAAATTCATATTCTGCGGCGGTTACTAAAACCGCCGTAAATAAAGAGTCACTGATAACCCTTTTTTTGTAGTGACTAAGTATCCAATTAAATTATATAGCTAACATCCTAATTTTTATTTCAGAAATTAAGATTACTATAGTTTATTACCTAATCATTACATTCCCAAGGTATTATCTTTTACCTAAGATAAGTAGAACAAACAACTAAATCATGCTTAAATGCTACATAATCCATATGACCTAAGATAAGTAGAACAAACAACTAAATCATGATTAAATACTACATAATCCATATGAGAAGTAAAGTTCTAAATTTCTTATTTCTAACTTCTTGACATCTAAGTTATCCAAATGTACCTACCAAGGTATCTGTCATGCCCTGACCTAACCCCGCGCTAAAGGTTAAGTCCGGACCCGACAAACGGACAGAGTCTTATCTGTACCGTAGACATTCTGAAAACCTGTAAGCATTCTATAAGGCCACAAAACAATCGAGAACTCCATTTCTAATTAAGTCCCAACTTCAAGGCCATCCGAGCCTTAAGCAACACAAGACAATATAAATACATACAAGTATGCAACTATAATCCTATAATATTTGTCTTAATTCGCTTATCATACCACTCTATGTTAGCAATTAAACATTCTTAGAATTTAAAGCCAACCATACATCCATTCATTCACACCCAAGCATGCGACGTAGCTAGAAACAGAAATATAAGTTATTACATACCATAGTTCCATATCTCCTACTACATCCATTTAGCTTTCAAATTTGCAACAACACAAATATATACATAAGCCCTTAGGCTCCAAAATAGAACATAAGGTAAAACACGCAAAGTCTTCACATAACAACAAGAACCACAATCCACCTCAAGCAAATGGGCACTGCAACTAAGGCAACTATTCAGTCTGCACCTCCTGCTCCTCACCCTCAACCAAATCAAGCTGGGGTTCAACCTTAGCACCTCCTGAAATATGTTAGCAAGGTATGAGCAACCACAATTGCCCAGTGAGGGATAAAGTCTACCCGGGGCATGCAATACAACAGTTATGTCAAATAAGCAATAAGAGCAAATATAGTGTGATTGAAGTAGTAAATAACCACACATTTCAAAGGATACGATACACTTAACCCTAACAATCAAGAAGTCACTAGATCTTCAATCAAGAACCTCGATCCATGAACCTCGATCAATGTGCCGGTATAACCCTAAACACTCCAATGGGTGTATTCCGGATGTACCCTAATAAACCTATGACCCAACACCTCCTGGCAATCTCCGGACCAGGCGAGTGAGGGACTAGAGCATGAAGATTGAATATCTACTGGCAAGCCTGCTGCTGCCCAGCCGATATCCAACACATCTGCCCCTGACACTATGGTTGCGCAACCACTATGCAATGCACTTCAACAATGACAATACAATAACAACAATGGAAGCAATAACACATGGGAGGAACAACAAAGTAGGTTGTCCTCAAAACAGTTAGAATAGAAGCATTAACACATAAACAGCTAAGCAATTGCAAAGGGCATTTACACATTTCACATAGAACTTTACCAAAAGCTCAAGAATGTCTTAAAAACACATTTAAACACCTAAGGAACAGTTATAAGCTCATAGAAGCGTGAAATAACCGATTTTCTACTTTATCCCCCTTGGTACACAACCCATTTTCCTTCCAAACTCAAGCTATTGCTCTAGTTTAGTAAGTGGCCTATTCCATACTTCTAATTAACCCATAAGACACCCTTAGGACTATAACGCCCCGACTCGACCCCTCCTACGATCAGTCAAGACACAACGGAATTTCGGCAGTATAACAACAGTAATTAGGACACCGAGGCTCTAAACCAACCTCTTCAAAACTCATACAACCAACTCCACAACAATTCAACAAGTAAACAACACAACCACAATATACAATAAACATTCTTTTACCATTGCATCCATAGGTACGCCTCCGTTCCAACATTATGCATTTACTATATAACATACATTCCCAAAATAGATTATAACCAATCTAGTAGCCTAATCATATTTCAAAACAAGACCACTAAACTAGCAATATTTAATCTATTATCTTTACAACATCTTATATATCATAAACTTCTAAGTAAATACAAACCAACTAGTTTTAATATACAAGATAACAAAAGAGTACAACATCAGATATCAAGGACAAGACTCCGGCACATAGGACTCGTCCACATATGGCACATTATCCTCCTCTGGAAGCACGTACCCGTAATCTGGATCGGTAACACTTGTATGCATGCAATAATTGAGAGTGAGCTTATATAAAACAAGCCAAGTGAGGATTCGATAGATCTCTAACAGTATTTACTACACTCTTTGGAAATCATCATTTGAACAGTAAACACATAATAAACATTATTAACATTATAAGTGCAACAATAACATTAACAGTAAACACACAATAAGGATACGATACATTTGCTAATGAAGCTCCACACACCATTTTCAATGCTCCTCAACTCCTCCAAACCCTGTGACATACCCCTGAGGTACCTTGACCTAGACGTACACCCCATGGCCTCTCCGCCCATGCGAGATAGGGATTAGCCATAATAACTGTGCCCGCAGCCCAGGATGCCTCCCGAGGTGGCACAATATTATCAAAGCTTACAACAATGGGACTCAATTCGAGAAGTCAAGAACATTGGTTGCCCGACTCCCGACTCACAACAACAATAACAATCAGTTAACAATGTAACACCCCGGATTAACCCTAAGCGCTACCAATAAAGTAATGTTTGCTTTGGCTACACCCCGGATTAACCTCGAGCGTGCTCCTCACGTTTTTGTAACAACAATCAATAATCAATAATCAATTAATCCATATTTCAACAATCAATTAAACAACATTTAACAATCAACAACTATATAATCATAAAACAATTAAGTTAGATGACAAAGTAGGCCATCCAACTCAGCAGGCATTAAACACACAACCAAAACTTAGTCTAACCATCAACAACTCACAATTCAATCACTCAAACACCACCCAAACATCCAAAGGCATAATTCAACATTTTAAAGAAAGACAACCCGAACTTCTAAAAGTCATAACTTACATTCTACCAATCCGATAACCTCCAAACCAGTTTCTATCACTCACCTACTCAATCAACAACATTAGTCCCTCTCGGAAACCAACCATAATCCATCCAAATCAAGCCCAACAACCCTAAAACCCTAATACGTCAAGGCTGAAATTTTTGGATTTTCACACCGACATCACAATCAAAATTTCGGCATTACAATATTACTACCACGTATTTAACAAACTTTTACAAGCTAACAGCAATCAATTCCAACCACCACAACTCCAGATATTGAACAAATAGCCAACAACTCAACTTTTAATACCCAAAAAATAAAATTCATGCTACAACGGTTCAAATCTTATATAAACACATATAAACGATCCTTAGCATGCATTGAGCAACAATATAACATCAATTCAACATTCTAACGGTTCAAAATCCAATTATATGCAAAAACATAAAAATGACATTTTGAGATCTAGAATTTTTCTCTCACCTTTGATGTTGTTTGATACAAGAAAGGTGTATAATGGATGCCCAACAAGCAAAAACAAACTTTGATTCAAGTACAAAGGCTTTGTATTGCAAAATATAATGAAAATTTTGATCAAGATTCAAGCAAAAATGGCCTTGATGGTTTCGGCCATGTGTGTATGTGTTTGTGGTATTTTGAGCTTTTGTTTGTGAGCTATTTTTAGTTATTTAGTATATATAAGGCAAGTCAAATAAAATAATGCAAAGTCAAAGTTGAGCAATTTTGTATTTTTTTTTTATCTTTTAATTTGTTTTCTAGTCTTTTAATTTAGTTTTAGACTATTTCTTGCTCAAAACATTAAATTGGCACTTAGACTATTTCTAGATAATTTATTTTAGGTGACAAAGAGTTTTACATGCAAACATTTCCACCCGACTCAGTTTAAAACTCGTTTTTTCGCAAAAGAAAGTGTAAAAAACTTTAAAATTTCAAAACCGATTCAAAATCTATTTTAATCAAACAAGGGTCTATTAATACCCGAGGACTAGGTTTTAAAATTTTTAAAACACCCCTGTAAAAATTTTAGTAGACAGGTGTTCAAAATACTATTCACAAAAATCGTCGATAAAATTTCTGATGCCGATTTTGATAAAAATTTAATGAATGCACACATAGCATGTATTAGAAATATAAATCACATATTTAGCACATTCTAACCCATATAACACATAAACATGTCAAATCACGTAAATCAAGGAAAGACACGTAAATCGAGGTAAAGAAAAAAACTGGGGTTTCACAAGGACCCTCGAAGTTTCCCAATTACCCGCGTTTAACACAAAAGCCCCAATTGCCCCTTTATGACTTTGTACTACATGTACCTCAACCGGAACTCAATCGATAGTTAGCAAAGCTTATTTAGCACTTATATAGCCTAGGAATACCAAATGTGAAGGCCAAATTAACCCGGATTTGTGATAACCCCGAAACCCTTTTTTAAAAGTCGCCCATTTCGCACTTTAGCCAAATTCCAAGCAATTAAACCTTACAGGGTTATTAATCTATATTTATTAACACCTAAGGAGCCTATTAGAAGCAATGAATCAAGCTATAAGACACCATTTCACAAAACCCTAGAAAAACGTCACTATTCATGCCCTAAAATCAAACCATCGAATTCAACCGTTTAAAATACGAAACAATAGCATAAAGATGGTCTCTTCTACTTGTATACAACATATATGGCCTACTTTAAGCATTCCACAACCATATAGTAGCAAAACAAGAAATTCAAGTAAAGTATAACATTTTTAAAATGCAGAAACAACCATGAAATCCTTCACCAATGCACGTAGAAGCTCTTAGGAGGCTAGCAAACATCCTAAACCATTTGCACCTAGCTTGGCTTGGCTTGAAATGAAGAATTTATGAGCAAAAATTCCTTATCCTTGCACACAAGGGCTGTCGGGTTCTGCACAGTATTTTTCAGCTTTTTTTTTCTAAGTCCTTTTATGAGCTAAGTGTTATATGTTGAGTATTTATTATATGAGGTGTTAAGTTATGTGTATATGTTGACTAAAAAGGTGAGCCAAGCTAGCTTAAAACAACTCTTAAGGTGTAATTAAATTTAAGCTAACCAAAATATAAAGTTTAACTACGCAATACTATTCACTAGCTTCAATAAAACATTTTCTAAACGGGCGCTCTCAACCCTAATCGCTCAAAAGCATATTTTTCTCATTCTTTAAACAATTAATATGATTTAAGAAAAATATTAATTCGAAATAATTAAATGGTTGAAAAACGTGATGAATAGTAACCACATAAAGCAACAAGTAATGCATAGTAAAAATGCGCAAATAGTGGATGCAACAGTTAAAAGGTGTACGGTAGAATCTCGGGCGTCACAGTATCCTTTTTCGCCTTAATTGAAACGAATGGTTAGTTTTCTATACTAATTATATTCCTTAAGTTCCACTTAGTTCAGATTATGAGAACTTAAGAACACCTAGTATAGGTTACTATTATTCAAAATACGAACTTAAATAATGAGACAATTAATTATAAATTAAATGCAAGCAAGTAATGACAAAGACATGTTTTCCAAGAATAATGAAATAAATAAATATAAATTTTTGTAAATGCATGGTCGGCTCGGGTATTACAACTATAAATCACCAGATTATCAGTCCCCTCAGGCAGTGCAAGAATAGGAGTCGTGGTAAGTGTCTTCTTTAGTTCCTGAAAACTCTTTTCACATTTGTCATCCCAGTTATACACGGTTCTCTTTTAAGTTAAGGAAGTCAATGGTCCAGTAAGTTTTGAAAAGTCCTTAACAAATCTCCTATAATAACCAGCTAACCTAAGAAAACTACGAACCTCAATAACGGTCTCAGGTGTTTTCCATGCCATAACTGCCTCTACTTTTGTAGGATCAACTGAAATTCCTTCTTGAGAAATAATATGGCCTAAGAAAGCAACCTGGCTCAACCAGAATTTACACTTGCTAAATTTGAAAAACAATTTATGCTCTTGCAAAGTCTGCAACACAATTCTCAAGTGCTGCTCATGCTCAGCCTCAGATTTAGAATATACCAGTATATCATCAATAAAAATTACCACAAACTGGTCTAAATACGGCCTAAACACCCTTTGCATCAAATCCATAAAAGCAGCTAGAGCATTTGTCAACCCAAATGGTAACACCACAAATTCATAATGGTCGTACCTGGTTTTGAAAGCTGTTTTAGATACATCATCCCTTTTAATCCTCAACTGATAATAGCCCTGCCTCAAATTAAATTTAGAATATACCTTGGCATCTTGCAACTTCAACCACTGCAGTCGTCTTAGGAAGCTTCTCTTGATCTAAAGCAAATACTCGGGCCTGTCCTCGAGGAGCTGGTGCCCTGGTCTGAGTGCCTTGACCGGATGTCTGACCCTTGGCATTCTTGAATTTCAAACAATCCTTGACCCTGTGCTGGTCGCTACCGCATCCTGTGCACCTGTTCAATTTCTTCTAGCAATTTTCCTCTGTATGGCCCTGGCGCTGACAGAAGCTGAACTGTTGGTGATGTCTTGCAACAGTGCCTCCCGTAGGAGCTCTGTAAGTAGAGGTAGCTGAACTACCCTGCTGTGATCGTGCTACCATTAGACGAGGCTGTCCCTAATTCTGACTCTGTACAGGTCACGCCTGAGTCTGAGTAGGTCCGATATAACTCTAAATTTGCCTCGGTTGCTGACTCTGACCAGTTGAGTAAGTTTGCCTCTGATTTCTCTGACTCTGCGTCTAATGAGGTCGTTTACTGGGCTGACCCAATTCCCCAAACAGATCTACCTTACGTTTCTCATATCTCGAAGCTACCCTAACTGATGCTACATAAGTAGGATAATCCTGAGTTGACAAGTTCAACGAAATATCATGCCTCAGCCCTTTAACAAACCCCTGAATCCTTTTGCTCTCTGGCTACACTAATACTGGTACATAATGGGATAAGCAGGTAAAATGAGCATCATACTGATCAATTGTCATATTAACCTGCCTCAAAGAAATAAACTCTTCTTCCCGTCTCTCTCTAACTGTCTCTGTGATATATTTCTTTTGAAACTCTCTTACAAACTCAGCCCAAGTCCGTGGTGTTGCTTCAGCTTCCCACCTTAATTTCACAGTTTGCCACTACTACTCGGCATCTTCCTCGAGCAGAAATTCAGCACAAGCAATCTTCCTCGCATCGGTGTACTCAAGGCCAACAAGAATTTTCTCAACCTTATTCATCCATCTCTCAGCCATAATGTCATTAGGCTCTCCAAAGAAACTAGACGGGCCGTGGTGCAAGAATTTCTCAAGATAGTTACTGTTACTGCCTTCTGCCCCACCTCGGCCATGACCGGGATTTCCTCCAGGTACATTACCTCCCTGCCTCTGCAATACCTGTGCAATCTGACCTATTGTTGTAGTTAACCGTGCATTAATCATCTGTTGATCCACTTTTTCCTCCTCAGCATTCTGATTCCTAGTCTAACGATGAGGCCCCATCTCGGATAACTAGAATGCAAAGTATTATGACAAGCATATATGTAGTTCAAAGATATAACACACAAGTTCAAGTTCATACAAGTTCATATAAAGGCATACCAGATCATACAATTTCACATAAGTCCACATAAATGCATACAAGGCACCTTGTCCATAACAGTTACATATAAGACACTTAACAAGCAATACATTCTAAACTTTCCATATTCACCCAATTCCTTTATCTTAGCACTTTATTCCTTATTCACAAGTTAACATGCTTATCACTTAGAACATTAAACACTTAGACAATTTAACAATCACACAATATAATTTCCATATAAGGATCTCTACCCCCATATACCGAGAAACCTATCCCGGCTTGTGCTTTCAATAAGCTCTGATAGCACCTAAATATTACGCCCCGACCCAACCCTACGCTAAAAGGTTAAGTCTGGATCTGACAAACGAATAGAGTCTCCTTTGTACATGGACAATCTGGTTACCTACAAATAGAAAATAATGCCACAAATACAAACCACCACTGTCTCCAACTCCAACTCCACCAATTCCCAGCTTCAAGGCCATTCGAGCCTTAAGCAAGACAAGACATTACCACACACAAGCATGCAAGGTGAAAACCATTGAAATCCATCCTTTTTAATCCACTCATCTTACCATTCTAACATTATCATTTAAACAATCTTATAATTTTAAAACCAACCGTCCAACTAGCTTTCATTCACACAAGCAAGCAACATAAAAGAAAGGTAAAGTTAAGATATTACAAGCCACTACCATACAAGCCACACATCAACCTAACTATTACAATCTTTCAACAACTCCAAATATATACAAACCCATAGGCATAAAATAGAACATAATACAATACAAGCAAGTCTTCACATAATCTAGCAAGTAACACTTCAACCTCAAGCAATAGTACACAATGGTCAAGGCAACTCCTCCAACCGCACCACCTCCTCTCCCTCGACAATTAAGAGCTGGGGGTCTATCTCAGCACCTCCTGAAACATGTTTAGCAAGGTATGAGCAACCACAATTGCTTAGTGAAGGATAAAGTCTACCGGGGCGTGCTTGTGCAATGCAATAGTTAAATACAAGTAAAGCAGTTAAGTAACTAAAGTACGAATAAACAATAAGATACCACACATTAAAAAGGATATGATTCACTTTAACCCCAGACACTCTAGAATTCACTTGATCTTTAACCACGAACCACGAACCTCGATCCACGAATCTCGATCAACGTGCCGGCATAAACCCCAAACACTCTAGTAGGCGTACTCCGGATGTGCCCCAAAAATCCTATGACCCAATTCCCCCTTGCAATCTCCAGACCAAGCGAGTGAGGGACTCGAGCAGGGAGATCAAATATCCACTTGCAAGCCCGCTGCCTCCCAGCCGATATCCAATACATCCGCCCCTGATACTATGGTTGCGCAACCACTATGCAATGTACTTAAATCCAATGACAATATAACAATAATATAAAGCAATAACACATAGGAGGGACAATGAAGTAGGATGCCCTTGAAAACAATTAAGGTATAAGTGTTAGCATGAAATTAGTTATATGAACATAAAAGGGTCAATGACATATTTCTCACAAAAATTTACCAAAAGGCTCACAATTTCCTTCGAAATGCATTTAAACACATTATAAGCATCTACAAGTCAATAGGTGTGCAAAACAACCAACTTTCCACTTTTCCCCTTTTGTTAACCTAATTGGCTCCAAACCGAAAGACAAGGTTCTAAATTCGCAAGTGAGCTATTCCATACTTTTAATTACACTTTATGGCATCCCTAGGACCCCCGAAACTATCCAAATACCCGCGTTTGCCACAAAAGCCCCGATTACCCTTTTGTACGTTTGTACTACAAGTACTTTAATCGAAGCTCAACCAAGAGTTAGAATAGCACATTTAGTACTTAATTACCCTAAGAATACCAAATATAATGCCCAAATCAACCCGGATTTACATTACACCTGAAACCCCTTTGTAAATTTTGCTAATTTAGCGTTTTAACTAAGTTCTGAGCAATTAAACTACACAGGGTCATTAGACTATCTTCATTAACATCTATAGCACCTAACTATAGCATAGAATCAATCTCTAAGGCACGTTTTATCGAAGCCCAAAAAATTATACTATTCATTGACTTCCTCAATTACCCTATGCAAAAATTACCATAACCAAACTTTAAAACTACATATACAAGGTCTCTAAAACATGTAAGCACTATTTATCACCTTATCTAAGCATTCAATAAGAAATTAATAACAAATCTAGAAATTATAAAATTTGACAACATTTTCAAAATGCAAATAATATGCCAAAATCCCTCACCAAGCTGTGTAGGATGCTTGGAAAGGCCTTAGAACACTTCAAAATAGCTCCAAACACAAGCTAGAGTGATCAAAATGAAAGCCTTGAGGAGTTTTTCTTCTTCTTTTTCTTCCTGCAACCTCTTGGGTTTGGGGGGGGGGGGGGGTAAAATAGGTATTAAGGGATTTGTTTTATGAGTTATTATTGTATGGTGTTGACAAAAATTTTGGCTAATATAACTTGTAAAAGCTACTTAAAATAAGTCCAAAACAAAATATTTCATTTAGCCCAAAAATCTACCGTTATACTATTCACTCGACCCCTAAATTATTTTCTAAATGAATGCTCCTAACACAAATTGCTTAAATACTCATTTTTCTCATTCTTCAATTAAGTGATATAATCTAGAAAAAATGTTAATTCAGAGAAATTATATAGTAAAATTTTATGTTGAATAGTAGCTATTGGCAAAAATAAAAAAATACACATTAGAATGCACAAATAGTGAATGCAACAGTTAATAGGAAGTACAATTGTGGTCTCGTGCGTCACACATGTGTTGATTTTAGTTAAACTAAATTCTAGCTCGGTTTACATCTAGTTATAGCATGCTGGTTGAATCATTCTCTTTTAAGTTTTTGAACTGTCTTCTTAATTAACTTGTAGACTATTGAAAATATGGAGTATATGAGTTAAATATTCTAATTGCTGTAACTTATAAGTTGTTTGTATTGTATGCAAAAGTTTCAACTACGACTTTGTCTAACTTGTCTAGTGGTGATTTCTAATTGAAATCTCTCTTATTCTACATAGATTACTAGCTTATAGTAGATTGCTTGTTATGGTGACTTAATGAATATTGTACTAATTAAAACTCAATTAAAACTAGAGTATAATTATGCATAGCCTACTAAGTTAGGTACATAGATCATGTATTATTTGAGCTATATTGTATTATTTGAGCTATGTTAATTCTAGTTAATTATTTGGATATTCAAATGGAATTTATATAGTTAATTGATAAAGTGTTATACTTGTGTGAAGAGACTAGGGTTGCACATTTGAGTTAAGTCAAGAAGGATGGAGTACATCTAAACTTTACCCTTGCATTATTAACCTAATCCAAGGTGATGGAGTTTTTCGTCCTTTGTGCATATTAGTTTATTTTCTTACTCATAGATTATGTGATTTAGTATAATTGTTAAAGTAGTGTGTGCTTATTGATTGCCATACTATAACGAGGGCAACCTACTTTGTTGCCCCTCGATTATGTGTTTATTGGATATCTTATCTATTATCATTTTGAGTGCATTGTATCATGGTTGCGCAACCTCATCATCGCGGCGGATGCGATGGCCTCGCTGGGCAGCATCGGGCTTGCCAGTGTTAGTAGCCTTAGCTCCATTTGCTATTCCCTCACTCGTCTGGTCCGGAGATCGTCAGGGGAAGTTGGGTTGTAGGTTTGGGTACATCTGGAGTACCCATTGGTGTTTGGGATGCTGGCATATCGAGATTGAGTTCGTGGTTCATGATTCAAAGAGTTGGAGCGATAAGGGTTATCGCATTGTATCCTTTTTAAATGTGTGGTATTTCATAGTTTAATTGCTTCTTAATTGTTTAATTGATATCTTTTGTTTTTAAATGTTGCATTGCACGAAAATACTTTCGAAAACCTTCCTGGTTAACTGTTTCCCCTCCCTCACTAAGTATACATGTGTTGTTTGCTCACCCTTCTTTCTAATCATCTCAGGTTCGGGTCCTTCAGAGATTAAGGAGAAGAGGTTCAATTTGGTCAAATGCCTTGACTTGTTGCTTACCGAGGTTCGATGACTTGTGTGAAGAATGTGATGTTGTCATGTATATGTTCAATTTTAAGATGTTTTGGTTTTGTTTGTATTTATTTACTAGCTTGGAAGATTGTAATACTTAATGTGTTGATGTATAGTTTGGATTGTAGCAGCATGTAATAACTTTAACTCTGCTTTAATGTCAATGTTGCATGCTTGTGTGGACAATGAATGTTAGTTGGTTGGTTGGACTTAAATTATAAGTAGGTTAAATTAATAATATTAGAGTGATATGATAAGCGGTTCTAAAACACAAAAATTCAATAGATTTGACATTGCATGCTTGTATGTCTTCAATGTTGGGTTCCACGGCTTGGATGGCCTTAAGGAGTTGGTTGTATGTGATATTAGTGGTAGTTGAGAATTACAGAGAAGGTTGGACTTGGATTTGAGGTTATAACTGCTTGTACAGGTTTTGGATTGCCCTATAAACAGGGGAGACTCCGTCTGTCTTCTCCTTTTTTTGTGACCTCGGGTATTGGATCGGAGCACCGGTCTCGTGAGGGATTGGGGAATTACAGATAAGCCCTATGGCGTCCGGCGTTCGTAAATGCTATCGTGCTTGAGGTTGCGACCCCCAATTCCAATAGTACACAAGCATGCACAAGTAACCACGTAACACACAATTGATAGCAATTTACCTAATTCGATAAACATGTAGATGGGGAACAATAGAAGAGGTTGTCCCCGGTCAAGTACATTTAGCAATATTAATTCTCTGGGAATTCAAATAACTCAAGTAAAGCCATAACACACAATTGAAAGCATTTAAGGGGACGAAAAAGTAGGTCGTCTCAGTACAAGCAATTAATAGAGTTTAACTTATAATCACTTATTGTTGTTACTTAAAAACAATAGATTGTATTTCAATTGTCTTTCAATGGCACTTTTCATTTCCTAATAGTTAATCGTAAACATGTATCATAGTTCGAGAAACAAAGAATTAGAGCCACTGCTAATTTTAATAAATTTCCCTAGATAAGGTAACTCATAATAATGTGTCCCCGAGTCTTACTTCATTAAGGAGCTTAAAATAGTTTTCTTCAACTACACCAGGGATGTGAGTTAACTTCTTAGTATCTTTAATAAGTGGTTCAATAATCGAATCTAACCCTTATCTTCTAACTCAGTAGTGTAACCTATTGGTTAATACCTAACATTAAATAAACCTACTTAGACATGTAACAATAGTTGACTCCAAGTATGAACCTCCAATCCATTTTCTTAACATCATTCTCTAATTTTTAAGCTTGTAACCATATTTATTTAACTCTTGGTAGTAAACTTCTCAATCATCCAAGTAAATTTATTAATACCATTTACTTACAACTATTTTTATATCTAAGTGAACTATTATAGATTATATAATAAACATATATATAAAGATATTGTTAGATAAAACCTCTTAAAACTATATTAGTTAATTAATATCTAATTAGAAATATACATGCAGAACTTAAAATAATACATTTATAAGTTCTAATCTTATACGTGGTTAAAAACGCAAACTTCATACATTAAGTATACAAGGCACATACAGACAATGCTTTTTAATAAAGTTTCCTCACATAGAATTCTCATGATAACTTGCCTGCTCACAACATTATACACGCAAGGCTGCCTCATACAAGCTTATGCATATACTCCTATATGAATAAACTAGCAAGCAGTAATGCTTTTATTTAAAATTTCCTCACCTATATCCACCGCCTCAGCTTCTGCTTGTATTTCTTTTGCTTTGTGCCTTATCCACTAAATGATGCTTTATAGCTATCCAATATAAAGACCTAGTTAAACAGCTATTTCACGGGTTGACTTCCTTTTGGCCAATTAAGTTTGGCTTATGTTTTTAGTTTTTTTTTGTTGCTTCACCGTCGGTGGAGTATAAAAGATATCAAATGGGCTTAATGTAGAGTTGATGAAATGATGGTGTCGACTAGCTATAATGGTACTAACTAATGTTTTTGTTTGGACGGTAATCACATCCTAGAATATAGGCATTTATATAATAGGATTGCTTTACAAGCTTCTCACAGTTGTATGTAATCTGTTTTGTGTGTTTATTCGCTAAGGTACAAGGCCCCTTTATATAGGAACCTTGGTCAGGTTTTAATTGGTTCCGGGTGGTGTGCATAATGATCACAACGATGGCAATAGGTGGCATGAGGCAGGCTGCTGCGTGCTAATTTATGAAGAGGGTGGCATGGTTTGTCCAATAGAAGCTCGCGGTGGTGGATAAGTTTCAATGTGATAAGGCTGGTTTTGAAGAGTAGGATAGTGTTATTCCTTGGCAAACTAAGAATGAAGCACGTAAGGTAATTTTACTGAGCAGATTTGATGATGGTGCTATCATTTAGCTTGGCTATGTGGTTTGTATATACTTAGGATAGTAAATCATTGCAACTTAAGCAAATAGGTGATTTAACCTTAGGTGGTGATTGCTAAGAGCTTCTATAATTTCATGCAAGTTATCCGCTGCTATGTGTGCTTGTAATGCTTATGCTAAAAACAAAAAGAAACCAGGTGGTTGTCCCGGAAGGTGTTGCCGAATGACTATGCTAAACTAGGTATTGGTTGCTCATGATATTTCCCTATGTGGGTGGTGAAGGACATGTAGGCTGCTGATTAATATGAGTTCGTTATAGATAGTAATTGACGTGCTTAATTCTAATAAAGACAAACCAAATGGCTGTCGTCGATGCTTATGTGCTGTCTGTTGTGCATCACTAGATTATTAATTTGCTAGGAATGTTGCTATCTCTAGTTTGGGTGGCACGATAAAGTATCTAGCAGACAAGACTCTTTGCTAAGGAGAAATCATATTTTGCCAGCTAGGTGGTGAAGTTTATGTGCACATATTATATTATGGGTTAAGTAGTATAACTACTAAACTACAACTATATCATTTATCAAATTACATTACGCATATGTAAATGTTAGATTCCCATTTTGAAAGATAATCCCAATATAGGGCTTTGTGATTATGAGATCAAATGATTAAGTAAGACGCCATTATAATTTCTATAAAATTTATATACCCATGTTATTTTCAAATAATAGGTACAGTGTATTATAAATATATTTTAGGTACAAATTAGTTCAAGCCAGTTATCCAATAAACTAATTTTCTTCTTTTACTAAGATAAGATTACTAAGGATGGTGATGATTCGATACCACAAAATATGATACGAGATTTCCTAATTTGGACAGTAACAGATCTTTAATGAATCAACTAATAGATTTTTTAATGAATCATATCTCATGCTATTATTTCATTTTATTGAAAAGTAATATATGACTTAACATCCCTAACTTATTTACCTAAATCTTTTAGTAGTAGCCTAACTAAGAATTAGTTAGGATCTGTTAATAATAATTGGAGTATAAATGTATTAGATAACTTAGTTTAGTTAGTCCACTCAACTTTCATCATTTGTTTTTTATTAGTTAGAGTTGCTCTAGTCAACCTTTTAGAAAAACTTGCAGGCATCCTACTAAATCATAAGTTAACAATTACACCTAGCTATAAGTGAATGATCAAAGTTTTAGGGAACATGAACAACTACACTCAAATCCATTCTAATGGCAAATAGTATTGATTTGATATAAGCTAACACTTCTACCTTATTTGTAAGTATCAAATAACAAACTTAGATATTTTCAAGGTATCCAATTAAATTACTTAGTTAACATCCCAATTTCCCATCTTTTATCTCGCAGGCTAAGTTTGATATATAATTAGGATAATCTATATCACTTTATATCTTAACCATGCTTCAATTATGTAGTTTATAAAGTCCCATATCAAATACATTTAACAAATTTTAGCTAATACCAATTAAACTATAAAAGTTATTAAATCAAAGTAGTAAGTAAAGTATAATACTTTAATTGGTTACTATTCCTACCAAACTAATCTTCATTTTAATTGAAACAAATACTTAGTTTGATATGTTAGGTTTTATATATTCTCTAAGTTTAAGTTTATATATTCTCTAAGTTATTAACTCACGAGATGAAACTCAGCTGATGAATCTACCAGTGCATCAATCTTTCTCCAAGACTTCCTTTCTTCCGAACTACGTACGGTCATTAAATTTCCCGCCAGAAAATCTTCTCGATACAAGATACTACATGTTAACTGTAATTATCTAGGGGTAGGGTTCTTCATTATAGTCATACCGATTCCTATTCTTAATCATCTACGTGTCTTTCTAGTTTAAGATTACGCTGTGATTTTGGAAGTTACTATGTGGCATTATAACTATGTGTCACGTAGACAATCTAAACATATTATTCTTCTAACACTCACCTTTAATTAAGAATTTAACAATGTTAATTTGCAAAGGTTTAATAGTGTGAATATAATCTGAATCCTATAAGCTATTCTTTACTTACTAGGATAACTCATACTCCGAATTAAGTTATGTCAATTAATATACCTTACCTTACCCCTTACTGAATTCCATATAAGTTTATCAAAGAAGACACGAAATCAATACACATTAGTTAATTCATATAAGACACACAAGGCACATTGAACAAGTTTACACGAAACACATAAGCATATAATCATCCAAACACATTTTTCTTAAAACTTTTACCCACTGACCGAAGATCCTATCCCGGCTTATGAGCTATCTAAGCTCTGATACCACCTGTAACAACCTCAACCCAACCCTTCTCAAGATTAGGTCAGAATCTGCACTTATTGTTGATGCGGTCCTTTTATAACATTAAATGGAATAAAATATAGAGAACTAGTCAATAACTATTTACTATACAATAGTTAAAATACAAAAAGGCTATTACAAATTAGGGTTTCAGTAGCAACTACCCTTCTACCCGAAAATAATACAAGTACACCCCAGTCTTTACAATTTGAATCATATACAAGAACAAGGCAGACAAAGAACTTTGAGCACGTAATCAATCAACTTTGGCATATAATATCAACTTTTATCTCAAGCTAAGCTTCACCTGCAATGGGGGAAAAAAGAAGGTGAGTTCTTGGAAAGCTCAGTGAGGATGAAATAGGAGAGTTTTAAAAATGCTTTTGGGTAGGCCCTTTTGAAAATCATGATGTGATGCAATATACATACGATATTAATAAACTATCCTCATATGGTAGACAAAAAGATACAATATCATATGATAACCAGTAGAGATTTCTATCATATACGATTCATGTATTAATAACAGTAGTAACATATAAATAAATAGTCTTTCCTCTCCGTGGTCCTCTAGGGTCCAAGCGAGAATACTTAATCATATCAGTAGTGTAACCTATTGGTTAATACCTAACATTAAATAAACCTACTTAGACATGTAACAATAGTTGACTCCAAGTATGAACCTCCAATCCTTTTTCTTAACACCATTCTCTAATTTTTAAGCTTGTAACCACATTTATTTAACTCTTGGTAGTAAACTTCTCAATGATCCAAGTAAATTTATTAATACCATTTACTTATAACTATTTTTATATCTAAGTGAACTATTATAGATTATATAATAAACATATATATAAAGATGTTGTTACATAAAACCTCTTAAAACTATATTAGTTAATTA
Organism: Ehretia macrophylla; assembly: GCA_037974665.1. NCBI lineage: Eukaryota > Viridiplantae > Streptophyta > Magnoliopsida > Boraginales > Ehretiaceae > Ehretia > Ehretia macrophylla. The sequence goes on along the minus strand of CM075776.1, from coordinate 60,579,255 downwards.
ATATCTAATCAGAAATATACATGCAGAACTTAACATAATACATTTATAAGTTCTAATCTTATACGTGGTTAAAAATACAAACTTCATACATTAAGTATACACGGCACACACAGACAATGCTTTTTAATAAATTTTCCTCAAATAATTCTAATGATAACTTGCCTGCTCACGAAATTATTCATGCAAGGCTGCCTCATACAAGCTTATGCATATATTTCTATATGAATAAACTAGCAAGCAGTAATGCTTTTATTTAAAATTTTCTCACCTATATCCACTGCGTCAACTTCTTCTTGTATTTCTATTTCTTTGTGTGTGAAATCCCACTTTTCTATCCTATCTCGTTTTGCGTGTTTATTCTCGTTTTGCGTGAATTAACCTGTCTATGTGCTATATGACTTAGAATGTGATAATTTTGATATCAATACTCCTAGAACATGCTAAATGTGCATTCATGAAATTTTCATAAAAAACGGAGTCAAAAATTTTATCGTCGATTTTTAGTGAATAGTATTTTCGAAACACGTCCGCTAAAATTTTGAAACTGGTCTTTTTAACCCTTCTAGACCTAGTCCACAGACTTTAATAGGCCTGTGTTTGATGAAAACAGATTTCCAATCGGCTTAGGAATTTATTAGGATTTTTACACCGACTTTTGCGAAAATCGAGTTTTAAGCCGACTTGGGTGAGATTGTTTGATTGTAAAACTTCTTGTCACCTAAAAATAACCTACTTGAGCTATCTTGGGTGTTGAATAATTGTTTTGAACATTGGTGATCAAGAAAATGCATTTAAAGTCAAGAAAACACAAAAATACTAAGTTAATTCAACTTTGACTTTCATTAAATGTTGATCTTCATGCATATATCACCAACACACACTCACATAGCACAAAAACATACTCAAAAACACCTAAATGGCCGAGAGCTTCATGGAAGAATAAGCCAAGGAGTTTTCAAGATTTTCAAAGCAAAATTTCAAAGAAAAACCTAGTTTTTGTCCGTAGAACTTCGTGCTGAGTTGGATTCCGCTTGTTGGGCACGCATTGCACGCATTTCTAGGCTTATATCGCATCAAAGGTGAGAGAAAAGTTCTAGATCTCAAAACTCATCTTTTGTGTTTTTGCGTAGAATTGATTATCGAACCATTAGAATGTTAATCTGATGTTAGATTATTGCTCCATGCATGCTATGGATCATTTATATGTAATCCTACGAGATTTGAACCATTGTAGCATAATTATTATTTTTCGAGTATTTAAAGTTGATTAATTTGCTAAATGTTGATTATTTTGAGTTGTGTTGATTGGAATCGATTGCCGTTGATTTCTAAAAGTTTGTTAATTACGTGGTAGTGCCGTTGTAATGCCGAATTTTTGATTGTTATGTCCGTGCTAAAATTTGGAAATTTCAGCCATGACACACTAGGGTTTTAGGGTTGTTGGGCATGATTTGGATGTGTTTTGGTTGGTTTTCAAGGGGGCTAATGTAGTTGATTGATTGGGTGAGTGATAGAAACTGATTTGGAGTTGTTTGGATTAGTAGAATGTAAGATATGATTATTTGAAGTTTAGGTTGTCTTTCTTTAAAATGTTAGATTATGCCTTTAGTTGATCGGGTGTGGTTTGAGTGATTGAATTGTAGTTGATGATGGGTAAACTAGGGTTTGATTGTGTGTTTAATGCATGTTCAGGTAGATGGCCTACTTTGTCATCTAACTTAGTTATTTGTTGTTAAATTGATTATTGATGTTATTATGATGATAAATGATGATTATTGATTGATTATTGATTGATGATTGATTGATTATTGATTGATTATTGATTGATGATTGATGCCGGGAGATAGGTAGTTTTGCTAGACTGTCCTCCTGTGAATGATTGATGTTTATTATTATTGCTGAGTCTTTGGTATGTGTGAGCCACCTCTCGAGCAGCATCGGGCTGTCGGGTTGATAACGGCATGACTACCAGAGACTACCTCCAGCTCGCATGACGGAGGTGTCATGGAGGGAGAGGTTATTGGGGTACCTCGGGTGCTTGAGTTTATGGGAGTCACAAGAAGGCTGTTATGATCGTGATGGCGTTTGGAGCTATACCAACTAGTGTATCCTTTATTGAATGGTCATTATAGATTATGTGATGATAGTATTATTGATGTTATTGTGTGTTTGCTTGCTCAAAGGATTATTTCTAAGGAGTATAGTGAATACTGTAGAGATCTATTGGATCCTCACTGGGCTTATTTATATAAGCTCACTCTCTATTATTGCATGCCTACAGGTGTATTGTAACGCCCCGATCCCTCACGAGACCGGAGGCTCTAATAACCATGCTATTCTCAACCCAACCAACCCGGTCACAAAATTTTAGGGAAAACGGACAGAGTTTTCCCTGTATTGTGGACATTATGAAAACCTGTAAACTCTCAAATGAGATATCCACAAGATAAATGAACTTTTCATAACTAAATATTTAAAGATTCAAGGCCATCCGAGCCTTGAAGCAAACAATAGTTCCAAAACCACACAAGCATGCGAGTAATATTGTTTACAACATAATCTAATAGCCATGACCTCCTAGGATAACATTAAAACATACTTAGAAGATAAAACATTCTACATTAAGCCATTCACTCCCAAGCATGCAAAGTGAATAAAAGCAGAAACATAAGTTATTACAAGACATAGGTTCTCAAATCTACACTACAACCAACTATCCTTCAACTTCTTACAGCAACCAATATAAACAAAACCCTTAGGCCACAAAATAGATACACAAATACCAAATAGAAACAACAAGACACAACCATCTCAGAACAACACACAGCAACTAGGGCAACTCCTCCAACTGCGCCACCTGAAACATGTTAGCAAGGTATGAGCAACCACTGTTGCCCAGTGAGGGATATAGTCCCGGGGGCGTGCAATGCAACAGGTAATACAGTTAAACAACAATAACAATTAGACAATTAAAGAACCAATGATAGCTTAAATAACCACACATTTGAAAGGATACATTTCACATAACCCCTATACACCAATCTTCACTGGTCTTCATTCACGATCCACGAACCACGAGCACGATCACGATAAGCCGGCATAATCCCCAAATACTCCAGTGGGTGTACTCCGGATGTACCCCGATAATCCTACGACCCAACATTCCCTGGCAATCTCTGGACCAGGCGAATGAGGGACTAGGGCACGGAGTTTGAATATCCACCGGCAAGCCCTTTGCCGCCCAGCCGATATTCAACACATCCGCCCCTGACACTATGGTTGCGCAACCACTATGCAATGCACTTAACAATGGCAAGTTAATAACAATAATAGAAGCAATAACACATAGGAGGATCAACAAAGTAGGTTGACCTCGATGCAGTTAGAATAGAAACGATTATATAAGCAAATAAGCAGTTTTACAAAGGGACATATACAAGATAAGCATAGAATCATACCAAACGCTCCAAATCAACTTGAAACCACATATAAACACTCAAGAAGTCATGCCATGGGTTTAGAAGTGTGAGTCAACCGAAATTGCACCTAAACCCCTTTATTTTTCAAGCTATTTCTCTTCCAAACCAAAGTTAATGATTCTATTTCAAAGGAAAACTCTCCCAACCTTCTAACTAACCCTCAAGGAACCCTCTCAACCCTCTAATTCATTCAAACGCTCGCAATTACCCCGAAAGCCCCAAATTCCCTCTTATGGCTTTAAACTACACATACCTTATCCGGGCTTCAAACAAGGGATATCAAAGCTTCTATAGCACCTAGGTAGCCTAAGAATACTAGAAGTGAAGCCCGAATCCACCCGGATTCGCATTAACCCCGAAAGCCCTTTGTTAAAGTCGACTATTTTACGTTTTATGCGATTTTAGGACAATGCAAGTGCACGGGGCTATTAGAATACCTTCACTAGCACCTAAGGCATCTATTAGAAGTATTGAATCAAGTTAAAATGCGCAATTTCACAAAACCCTAGAATTTCTATCACTATTCACCCTAAAAATCAAACTAACGATTCTAACCGTTTAAAAAGCAAAACGATGTCTTAAATGTGTTCCCTAGCATTCATATACATGGTATAATAGCATAGATCATCAATACAATAGCATATGAACACATTTTCAACAAATCAAGAAAATAGCAACTATTTAGAAATGCGAAAATAAGCCGTGAAATCCCTCACCAATGCGCGTAGGAGCACCTAGGAAGCTTGCAAACACCCTACACTAGTTGCTCAAGGCTTGGCTAGGCTTGGATTGAAGAGTTGATGAAGAAAAATTTCCTCCCAAGTGCAAGAAGGGCTGTCGGGTTTCTGCCTGTTTTTTCAGCTTTTATTTTTTTTTTCTTTTGCATTTTATGAGCTTTAGTTGATATTTAAGGTGCATGGTTGGGTGGGGTCAAGTTTGGGTGTTTAAGTGGTCAATTATAATGCGCGTAGTAAGCTTAAAACGAGCCTAAAGTGAAACATGTGAGCTAGCTAATTAAATCTCTAAGTTAGTTACGTAACACTATTCATTCAACTACAAAAATTATTTTCTAAACGAGCTCTCCTATCGCCTCTAGCTCAATTGCACATTTTTCCCACTACTTTAACAATTAATATGATTTAATAAAAATACTAATTAACTAATAGAATGCAGTTTAAAAATAGAGTGAATAGTAACTTAAGAAGACAATTAATAAGGCATAGAAAGAGATGCGCAAATAAAGGATGCAACAGTAATTGAATGCATGGCTAAATCTCAGGCGTCACATGTACTTTCGCAGGATTACGTGTACGTGCCTCCTGAAGAGGAAAATGTGCCTTACGTGGATAAGTCTTATGTTCCGGAGTCTTATCCTTGATGTTGTATTGTTTTACTAGCTTGTATATTAACTTAGTAGACTTTTATATGCTTTGTAGTGCATGATGTAAAAGATGTTAAAAAGATGATGTTCTAAATGAAGCTAACTTAGTAGTCTTTCTTTTGTCTATGATTAGGTTGCTAGGTTGGTTTCAACATATTTTGCAATGTATATTAAAGTTCATGTATTATGTTGGAACGGAGGCGTATAACAAAGAATGATTATGATGTAATATGATTATGTTGTATGTTGTTATTTTATTGAGGAGTTGTTATTGTATGGTTATGGAGTTAATGTATGATGTTCTATTGAGGTTGGTTTAGAACCTCGGTATCCTATTTATTGTCGTTATACTGCCAAAATTCCGTTGCGTCTTGACTGATTATAGGAGGGGTCGAGTTGGGGCGTGACATTTAAATGGTATCAGAGCGTATATTAGTTGTCAGCCGGGGTATTCTAGGAATGTGGGTAATGGTCTTAGCATAAAAGTATGTATGAAAGAAAAGAAAAGTGAACTATGTATTAATATGATTAAATGATTAAATGATTAAGTGATTATGTGATTTAGTGCTTATGTGATTATGTGATCAATTTGTTTATGTGTTTTGTATGAGTTTGTTGTTTATGTGTTAATAGTTGTTTATAACCTGTTTACGTGCTATAACCTGTGCTAACTCTTTGATTAGTATAATGGCTAGTAGACCAAGGACCAGAGGTAGGCCCGAGGTAGTAGATGAGACTCCTGGTAATGCGGCACCGGGCCGTGATAGGGGTGATGACTGTTTGGGGACGGCTATGGACAGGATTGTAGAGTTAATGGCCAGATAGGCCCAGTTGATAGCAGGGCAGGTTGCCCAGACTTAGGCTTGGTAGGCTCAGTTGTTGAATGTGCAGGGTGGAAACCACGGGCGTAGTACCCTGAAGGAGTTCTTAGGGTATCATCCACCTAGATTTCAAGGGGAACCCGATGATCGGAAGGCTAAAGCGTGGATTAGTAAGGTGGAGAAGATTTATGATCCTCTTGATTATACCGATGAGCAGAAGGTCTCTTTTGCCGTGTACTTGCTGGATGATGAGGCAGAAGAATGGTGGCGCACGGTGAGAACTAGCTGGGCGACTCAGGGTATTCCGTATGTTTGGGGTACCTTTTTGTTGGCTTTCCGGGCAATGTATGTCCCGAGGATTGCGAGGGAGTGGAGAGAGGCAGAGTTTTTAGCCTTAGTGCAGGGAGATGCTTCAGTGGCTCAGTATGAGGCCACTTTCACTAGGTTGTCCCGGTCTGCATTGGAGTATGTGGCTGATGAGGAGCGGAGGACTCATAGATTTATGTTGGGGTTGAAGCCCGAGATTCAGGATGTGATGGCTCTGAATCGGTATGATATATTCACTGAGGCCTTTGAGGCAGCTTCTAGACTAGAGAAGAGAAATGGGGATCAGCTTGTGTCTAGTCAGCCCAGTAAGAGGCCGTATCAACCGCAGTATCAGCATGGTATGTATAGGCCTCCCGTACAGCAGGTTGTGTACAAGCTGTGACGCCCGAACTTTTTGCCTTGCATTAATTTACTGTTGCATCCCTTGTTTGTGCATTTCCTTCTGTGCTTTACTAACTGTCTTCTTTAGCTACTATTCACTTCATTTTCAAACTGCATTCTATTAGTGAATTAGCATTTTTATTAAATCATATTAATTGTTAGAGGAGTGGGAAAAATGTGCAATTGAGCTAGAGGCGATAGGAGAGCTCGTTTAGAAAATGATTTTAGTAGTTAGATGAATAGTATTACGTAACATAACTTAGTGTTTTAATTAATTAGCATACACTCTACTACCTAGGCTCGTTTTAAACTAACTAAGCGCATTTTATTGGACCACTTAAGTACCCAAACAAGACTCCACCTGTAACGACCCCAACCTAACCTTTCTCAAGATTAGGTCAAAGTCTGTGTTTACTATCATTGCAAGATCATAACTTTCTAATAAATAAAGAATTGCTTAATAACAAGTCTCTATATAATAATTTAAGTACAAAAGGATGTTACAACATCTGAAATTTGATAACTACCCGGCTATTATACAAACTGAGGTTTCAACACTGCTACCCTTATTCCCGAAATTAATACAACAAACTCTAACTTTTACAACTTGGATCCAACTATGACAGCAAGAGGCTTCGAGCATGTAAACATTCAAAGTCTATTTCCATTTCAAGCTAAGCTGCACCTGCGCTGGGGGGAGAAAAAACGGTGAGCTCTGGGAAAGCTCAGTGAGGATAGAATAGAAGAGTTTTGAAAACATTTCTGGTCGGTCTCTTTTGAAAATCATGATGCAAATCACGTACGGTGGTATAACAAATTGTCCATATAAGATATAATAGCATATGATAACTAGTAGTAAATTATTATCACATTTGAGTCATATATAATAACAGAAATGACATTTAGGTAAACGATAGTGGCATATATCCACAACAGATATCAGCTTACTCTCCGAGGGTGGAATGCCAAGCGAGAGTAGGACACTACTCTCCGAGGGTGGTACCAAGTGAGAGTAGGAACAAGTCAAGTATTCCATGAGGTGGCTAGCCTTTGATCAGAATTTCAACTTCTTATCTCTCCCAATAGGATACTCCGGATTGTACCCGAAATCTACGACCCAACTCTCCAAGGGTGGTACCAAGCGAGAGAGGGAATAGGTCCACGATAGACACGGGAGCACCGGCAAGCCCTACGCCGCCCAACGTTCATGCAAGCTATCGGGCCTAACGTTGCAATCCCCAAGTACACACAAGCATGCACAAGTAGTCATAGAACGCACAACAAATGATATGGGGATCAACTAAAGTGGTTGTCTCGGGCAAGTAATAAACATTTTCTTGGTAGTAGAATAACGGCTATAATAAAGCAATTTTCAAGTATAAATAGGGCATTATGACGGCATGCAAATAACATGTATAACATTTATGTAAATATTTGGGTAACATCTCTGCTTATCTTATGCTAAAACAATCAAATAAATCGAGCAGTAAATATTATCAAAGTCAACTCTAATTCAAATAAATAAAGAATATTAATAAGCATGATATTTATCTCAGGCTAGAATATTAAAATAACAAATCATGTTATAGACATATAATAATCATATAAACATATAAGATGCTGTTTTTAATAAAATCTTCTTACCTCAAAATGCCGACAATTGGAAAAGATTTAGACCCGTTTTGAAACTTTCGGAACGTTAACTAACTGAATCGATATAATTTAGTGAAATCGGGCCAGAGAAAGTGTTTGTCTGTTTGATTTCTGGGGGTCAAGTGACCCCTTTATATAGTTTTTCCAAACCAATGCATGCGGAACACGTGTCCCGCTACGTGTCTCACATGCGTGGCATGTCCACGCATGTGTGACACGTCATGTGTGACACATGTCCCTCCACGTGTCACTCCCCGAGAGTGACACCAACGTTCCATTATTTACCCGTTTCGTGCGTAGGTGTCCTGATTTTTGTATTTTCGGGTCGGAATGCAATTTTGCCAAACTTCACCGTTAAGTAGTACAAGTTAAAAGAAACTCAATGGCGTATACCTATTTTTCGTGACGGAATCCCGATTTTCCTATAATTGACCCCGAAGTGAAACCCCTTTTACGGACCAAAAACCCCTAAATTCGGAAAAACAGCCGAAATAGCTCAAAAAGTTAAAGGAAATCACCCATACTCTTGTAAGCAGCTAAAAAGTTTTACTTGGTCACGATATGAGGTTTTACATCCCTGTAATGACCCTAAGCTTTATGTTAATTAATGTTATAAGAACACCTATTAATTCGTGGTAGGTATAAACTATAGTTAGATTAACAGTTTCTAAGAAATCTTATGTTTATCAAAAGTCAAAGCTTTTAAATGATAATAGGCAATGGAAATACTCAATTATCGTAGCCTTTCCTTGTCTTAATTTCATATGCTTTGTTAAATCCATAATTGTCACAAATAAAGGCACTCAACACTCCAGTATTATTTAATCTTTTATTCCTTAATTTCAATCAAATCAATTAACTTTACAGATTACCATCCTCAAGCTAATACTTTTACTAGCAACCTGTTAAGTGTACTAATACTACTTCTCTCCAAGCCCAACTCAGTATAACGCCTATGTAAGCGGATAGCAATATTTTGTTTAACCCCTAGCGTTAAAACTTCTAATCCATTTATGCCGGTTAATATCCTTTACTTAATTTAAACCCATGTGTTAGCAACTTCAAAGAATATTCCTATAGTAAACAATTAATTAATTAACCCTGACCACCAAATTAACGGTCGGCTATGTTAATCCCTAGCTAACACCTTGCTCAACGTTTATATTTCTATTGCTTTACTCAACAAAGCTGGTTATGATAGCTGCGTAAGTAAAATAAAGAAGACTAATAAATTAAGCTACGTCCATCTTATCCCACATTTACTGATCGGATCTCCTACTTATTCAAGTGGGTGTTATATCATCACCCTAGTAGAAGTTGATTCCCCTATTTAGCCAGTACTAATCAATTCTAATTCCCAAATTTTTACATTACTTGGTAGTAGGTCCATTTATAACTATACCGTTTTCTTGTAACAATTTAATTCTATAACCGAAGCTACCCAAGATGATACTCACCCATCTTTACTCTAATACCCATTCTAATGTCTGCAAACATTCCTCAAGATAACTAGTATACTATACCATCTTATAGAAGACAACTGAATTCCTAATGACATATTTTAAAAGAAAACTTTATCTTAATAAGTTTAACTAACATTCTAATTCCTTTTTGCTAAACTAAGTTAATCCCTCAATGAAACTATTCAACGAAGTTACAGTAATATTTTATTTAATTTATATCAAACTACCATACTCCAAGGTCTATCTAAATTACTTATAAAATTTGAACAGTAAAACTAGGTATCATTCTCAAATTAGAATAGTTCAGCTAACGCCTTACCTTCTTTTCCTCAGATAATATTTTAGTTTATTATCCTGACACTCCAAATAATTAAAGGTCGATTAATAGAATCCCATAAGTTTAGTATTTCCAATTACTTCCAAGCACAAATTATCTTAATTTACTTGATAATTGAAAGGAATGCTTAGCTTGATATGTTAGTTACAACATTTCCTCTTAATTTAAAATATCACGAAGCATAAAACACTTATCTCTAAACACGAAAACACCAAGCACATAAGTGAAGTAAGCCAAACACATAAGGAACACTTATTTCATATATTATTATTCGGGATCCGAGTACGGGTCCTTACACCACCTAAGCTTAGTCATTATATAGTCTTATAAGCTCATAAAATGCAAAAGAAAAAAAAAATAAAAAGCTGAAAACAGAAGCAGAAAATCTGCTAGCAGCTAGGGAAGAAAAGGAAAGATTTTGCTCATTCAACTCTTCAATCCAAGCCTCTCCAAGTCTTGAGCAAGTAGATTAGGGTGTGTGCAAGCCTCCTAGGTGTTCCTACACGCTTTGGTGAGGGATTTCATGGCTTATTTTCGTATTTTAAAATAGTTGCTATTTTCTTGATTTGTTGAAAATGTGATCAAATGCTAATGTATTGATTATCTATGTTATTATACCTTGTATATGAGTGCTAGAGAACATATTTGAGCCATTGTTTCGCTTTTTAAACAGTTAGAATCGTTAGTTTGATTTATGAGGTGAATAGTGACGTTTTTCTAAGGTTTTGTGTAATTGCACGTATTAGCTTGATTCAACACTCCTAATAGATGCTTTAGGTGCTAATGAAGATATTCTAATAGCCCCGTACACTTGAATTGCTCTAAAATCGCATAAAACGTGAAATAGTCGACTTTAACAAAGGGGTTTCGGGGTTAATGCGAATCCGGGTGGATTTGGGCTTCACTTTTAGTATTCTTAGGCTACCTAGGTGCTATAGAAGCTTTGCTAACCCTTGTTTGAAGCCCGGATGAGGTAGGTGTAGTGTAAAGCTATAAGAGGGAATTTGGGGCTTTCGGGGTTATTGCGAGCGTTTGAATGTGTTAGAGGGTTGAAAGGGTTCCTTGAGGGTTAGTTAGAAGGTTGGTAGAGTTTCCCTTTGAATTGGAATCATTAACTTTGGTTTGGAAGAGAAATAGCTTGAATAACAAAGGGGTTTAGGTGCAATTTCGGTTGTCTCGCGCTTCTAAGACCTTGGCATGACTTCTGGAATGTTTAAAAGTGGTTTCAAGTTGGTTTGGAACTTTTGATGTAATTCTAATTATATATTGTATATGCCCCTTTGTAAAACTGTGATGTAATTCTAATTATATCTTGTATATGCCCCTTTGTAAAACTGATTATTTGCTTGTAGAAACTGCTTCTATTCTAACTGCTTTGAGGTCAACCTACTTTGTTGATCTTCCTACGTGTTATTGCTTATCTTATTGATATTAACTTGCCATTGTAAAGTACATTGCATAGTGGTTGCGCAACCATAGTGTCAGGGGCGGATGTGTTGAATATCAGCCGGGCGGCAGAGGGCTTGCCAGTAGATATTCAAACTCCGTGCTCTATTCCCTCACTCACCTGGTCCGGAGATTGCCAGGGGGTGTTGGGTCGTAGGATTATCGGGGTACATCCAGAGTATACCCACTTGAGTGTTTGGGATTATGCCGGCTTATCATTATCGTGGTTCGTGGATCGTATTCGTGGATTGAAGATTTGGTGTTGGGGTTAAGTGAAATGTATCCTTTTTAATGTGTGGTTATTTAAGCTATCGTTACTTCTTAAATTGTTTAATTACTATTGTTGATTAGCTGTTTTAATTGTTGCATTGCACGCCCCGGGAGACTTTATCCCTCACTGGGCAACAGTGGTTGCTCATACCTCGATATATGTTTCAGGATGTGCTGAGGGTGATCCCTAGCTAGTTGAGGTGATAGTAGAAGAGGAAGAAGTTCAGACTGATCCTTTACCTTAGTTGCTGTGCCTGATAGCTTGAGGTGGTTTATGTTCTTGCTGTTATGTGGAAGACTCAATTGTTTATCTTATGTTCTATTTTGTAGCCTAAGGGTTATGTATATGCTAGTTGTAAAAAGTTGAAGGATAGTTGGTTGTGGTGTAGATTTGGAAGCCTATGTCTTGTAATAACTTATGTATCTGCTTTAATTACCTTGCATGCTTGGAAGTGAATGTTCTAATTCTAGCCACTAGCATGCTTGTGTGTTTTGGGACTATTGTATGCTTCAAGGCTCGGATGGCTTTGAACCTTTGTTGTTTAGTTATAAAAAGCTTGTCTTATCTTGTTGAGGTTTTATTTGAGTGTTTACAAGTTTCCAGAATGTCCACAGTACAGGGGAGACTCTGTCCATGTGTCGGGTCCGGACTTAACCTTTAGCTTGGGGTTTTGTCGGGGCGTTACATTTTAAGTGGTATTAGAGCTATAGATTGCATGAAGCCGGGTTAAATTTCTCGGTCTGTGGGTAGAGATCTGTTATGTGACCTTGTGATTGTATGAATTTGTAGTCCTTTGATTTGCCTAAGTGGAATTTGAATTAGAAAGGAACATGCTAGCATGATAATGGAATGCGAAGGGTCTCTAAAAGTTAATGGTTGAAAGTGAGAAGTCTAGAATGTCAAGCATGATTAAGTGATTATGAATCTCTTGTATGTGAATATTCTCCTAATGTAATATGTGACTTATGTGAATTTATTTGAACTTCTTCTTATGTGCTTTACCTGTAATTTATATAAATGCTTGTCATAATACTTTGCATTCTAGTTGTTGAGATGCGGAGACGGGGCAGACCAGGGAGAGAGCCGGAGGAAGCTCCCAGGCAGGGTGTACCGGGAGAGGGTGAAGGAGTAGCAGATAATGCACCACCGCAGGGACCAGAACCCAGCACTGCACAGATTCTGGCTACTATGGCTACTGCAATGAACACTATTGCACAGTTTGTAACTCAGCAGGGTCAGGCAGGGGCTCCTAGGGGTAATCAGGCCGTCAGAGCCGAGGGTAGTGGTGCCGCTGGAGCTAATTTGTATGACTGATTTCTACATCACGGAGCCTACAACTTCTTTGGTGAACCTGATGATATGAAGGCCGAATTATGGTTGAGGAAATTTGAAAGGGTGGCTGCAATTCTAGAGTGCAGTGATGAGAGAAAGATCACTTATGCTACATTTCTGTTAGAGGGTGACGCCAAGGAGTGGTAGCGTACTATTAATGAGAAATAGGAAGCTAAGATGGTTCAACATTCGTGGGCTGATTTCGTTCGAGAATTCCGAGACAAATATATCTCCGTGGTTTCCCGTGAAAGGCGTCAGGCAGAGTTCATAGCTTTGAAACAGGGGAGTATGTCAGTGGATCAATATGAGGCTGCTTTTACTAGGCTTTCCTGCTATGTGCCGGCTTTGGTACAACCTGAGGATATGAAGATGCAGAGGTTCATTATGGGATTAAGGAATGATATTATGCTTAGTCTGTCTGCGAATGATTACCCTAACTATGCCGCAGTGGTCAAAGCCGCCTCGAGGTATGAAAAACACAAGGCAGACGTGATGGCAGAGCCTAGCCAATCGAATAAGTGGCAGTTTCAGTCTCAGAGTCAGGGGTACCAGAGGTAGACTATTCCACTTGGGCAGAGTCCACAGCCGAGGCAGACACAGAGTTATACAGGGCCTGTTCAGATTCAGTTGCGACCAGTCCAGAGTCAGAGTCAGAGCCAGGGGCAGACCCGACCAGCAGTAGTTCGCTCTCAACAGGGTAGTTCAACTACCTCTACTTACAAAGCTCATTCGGGAGGCACTGTTGCAAGACGTCACCAGCAGTGCAGCTTCTGTCAACGCCAGGGTCATACTGAGGAGAATTGTTAGAAGAGATTGGGCAGATGTACCGGATGCGGCAGTGATCAACATAGGGTTAGAGACTGTCAGAAATTCAAGAATACCAGGGGTCAGACATCTAGTCAAGGCAATCAGACCAGGGGTTCAGTTGCAACACCAGTACCGCGGGGTCAGGCCCGAGTATTTGCCTTAGATGCTGAGGAGCTTCCGGATACGACTGTTATAGTAGAAGGTACTTTTCTTCTTAATGATCAATCAGTTAAGGTTTTAATTGATTCCGGGGCTTCGCATTCATTTATTATACCTGTTTGTGCACAAAATGCTAAGTTGAAACATGATAAATTGTTGCATGATATTGTGGTTTACACTCCTATGGGGCCGAAGTTTGTCACCAAATCTATCTGCAAGGCATGTAATATTTATATTCAAGGTCGTGTTTTTCCTGCCGATTTAATTATTCTACCTTTCCGCGACTTTGAAATTATATTGGGGATGGACTAGTTAGGTAAATATTATGCCCAGCTTGATTGTAGAAAGAAGATTGTGAGTCTAGAAATGCCCGACCAGCCTGTACTTAAAATAGTTGGTAGTAGAAAATCTACGGGAACTCCTATCATATCTTCTATTAAAGCATCAAAAATGTTAGGTAAGGGTTGTGAGGCTTACTTTGCTTATTTGATTAATCAACCTAGTGATCAATTGAAATTGAATGATGTACCTATCGTGAGAGAGTTTCCAGGGGTGTTTCCTGAGGAGTTACCTAGTTTACCACCTGATAGAGAGATAGAGTTTGTGATTGACTTATTACTAGGGGCTACGCCTATCTCTAGAACTCCGTACAGAATGGCTCCACCTGAGTTGCAAGAATTGAAAATTCAGTTGCAGGGTTTACTTGAGAAGGGATTCATTCAGCCGAGTTCTTCACCTTGGGGTGCACCGGTCTTATTTGTTAAAAAGAAAGATGGATCTCTTCGGTTATGCATTGATTATCGGGGTCTTAATCAGATAACTATCAAAAACAAATATCCATTGCCTTTGATTGAAAAATTATTTGATCAGCTGCAAGGTGCCAGGGTATTTTCTAAATTCGATCTGAGGCAAGGCTATTATCAGTTAAGGATTAAGTCTGATAATGTTCCCAAAACTGCTTTCAGAACTCGGTATGATCATTATGAGTTTGTTGTTCTGCCGTTTGGGTTAACTAACGCTCCTGCCGCATTTATGGATCTGATGCAGAGAGTATTCTACCCCTATCTAGATCAGTTTGTGGTTATTTTCATTGATGATATTCTTGTCTATTCTAAATCTGAGTCAGAACATGAACAACATCTCAAGATTGTACTGCAGACTCTTCAGAAGCATCGGTTATTTGCAAAATTCAGTAAGTGTGAGTTCCGGTTAAGACAAGTCATTTTTCTGGGCCACATTATTTCTCAGGATGGAATTTTCGTTGATCCAGCTAAGATTGAGGTTGTTATGGCATGGAAACGGCCGGAGACTATTATAGAGATTCGCAGTTTTCTGGGTTTAGCGGGTTATTACAGAAGGTTTGTCAAGGATTTCTTTAAAATTGCTGGGCCTTTGACTCAACTCACTCGGAAGAAGACTATATTTGACTGGAATGAGAAGTGTGAGGCTAGCTTTCAGGAATTAAAGAAGAGATTAAACACAGCTCCTATTCTTGCTCTACCTGAGGGTACCGATAATCTGGTAATCTATAGTGTTGCTTCTAAGGAAGGTTTGGGTTGTGTATTGATGCAGAATGGGAGAGTTATTGCTTATACTTCCAGAAAACTGAAACCTTATGAACTTAATTACCCGACGCATGATCTCGAGCTTGCAGCTATCATCTTTGCGTTATAGAAATGGCGTCATTATCTTTGGAGTAATAAATTTGAAATCTTTACTGATCACAAGAGTTTGAAATATCTCTTTTCCCAGAAAGAGTTGAATATGAGGCAGAGGCGTTGGTTGGAGTTGCTTGAAGATTATAATTTTACTATCAATTATTTGTCAGGTAAGGCTAATATTGTTGTTGATGCCTTAAGCCGAAAGGCCACAATTGCTAGTCTAATCATCAAAAATTGGGAGTTCATGGAGGAATTATGTTTATGGAGACCCAACATTTCAGATTCTGGTGTTCAATTTGCAAGTTTGCATATTCAGTCTCTTTTATTATCCAGGATTAGAGAGGCTCAGCAAGCTGTTCTTCAATTGATGGAAATCTTAGAAAAGTCGAAAGGGGGAGAGTCGGATTTCAAATTACATGATGATGGTTTTCTTAAATTCAAAGGTAGAATTTGCATTCCTTCTGAGCCAGCTTTAAAGAAAGAAATTCTTGCAGAGGCTCATAATTCTAAGTATACTATCCATCCAGGCAGTACCAAGATGTACAGTGATCTGAAACAGAACTACTGGTGGAACAACATGAAGAGAGAAATTGCTTCCTATGTTACTAAATGTCTTACGTGTCAGAAAGTAAAAGCTGAACATCAGAGACCAGCAGGGTTGTTGCAGCCTTTGGCTATTCCTGTTTGGAAATGGGATCACATTACCATGGATTTCGTGTCAGATTTACTGCGGTCTTCAAGAGGTCATGATTCAGTCTGGGTTGTTGTGGATAGATTGACCAAAACCTCTCATTTTATTGCTACTAAGAAGACTGAATCTCTGGATCGGTTGGCTGAAATTTATGTTGAGAATATTGTTAGACTTCATGGAATTCCTAAGAGTATTGTATCAAATAGAGACCCCAGATTCACATCTCAGTTCTGGCAGAAGATTTAGAAAGCTTTGGGCACGACTTTGAGTTTCAGTACAACTTATCATCCTCAGATAGATGGTCAATCCGAGAGAACTATCTTAATCCTTGAGGATATGTTACGAGCTTGTATTTTGGACTTCTGTAAGAATTGGGAGAAATACTTACCTCTTGCAGAATTTGCTTATAACAACAGTTATCAAGCTACTATCGGTATGGCACCGTATGAGGCTTTGTATGGGCGGAAATGCAGATCTCCTTTATATTGGGATGAAGTTGGAGAGTTGAAATCTATTTATCCTACCTTATTGCCAGAGATGAACAGAATGATTGATAATGTTCAGCTTATCAGAAAAAGAATGCTTACAACACAGAGTCGGCAAAAGAGTTATACAGATAGACGCCGTTGTGATTTGAAATTCGCCGTTGGGGATTGAGTATTTCTGAAAATTTTTCCTCGCAAGTGTCACGCCCCAACCCGGCCTATAAAGGTTAGACTAGGGTGTGATCTAAACATTCAAGTCCTTCCACATTCTTAATCATTCTAGGAGGTTTAGCACTTAACGTTTTATTCTAGACTCCAAATTTTTCCGAAAATCCAGCATAATAAAGGCTGTAATTGGTCTCTTTGTTTTGACCTAATTCTCTAAACGCCTCAATTATTCCAATCATTAATCCAATTCCATTAAAGACTCCTATTTGTCACCAACCGATTTGCCTACTAGTTTATCTTGAAAGTCTTGTTTGGTTAATAAGCCTAACATGATAACTATGTCCCGTTTATTTGTCAATTTCCTATCATGCAAGTACCTATTATCCTTTAGTTTGCAAATGAGCACCTAAGTGAAATTAGATAGAATTAACTTAGTTGATTGTTCATCTAGTGGTTTGAATGCCTACGATAACTACTAATGAAGAAAACGAAAGCAAACAACCAAATAAAAGTTCGTCCGGTTATAGATAGTACAATCCCAGAATTAGACCCAAATTACAACGGGGTCATTTACATCAATAAAATGAATATTTACAATCAAACACAACATCCATATAGCAACCACTTTCAGGAAAGGCACAAAACCACGTAGGGACAGGCAATCACTCCAAGGAATCATCGATAAACACGTTGTCCTCGGGTACCTGTACCTGTTCTTCTTCACCTGTGATAAAAAGAGGGTGAGTCCTTATGAACTCAGCGAGGGGGAACGAGAAATACGTTTTGAAACTCATTTTCCGGTTAAACTTATGAAAATCCCTTTCTCAAGCATGAATACAACAGAAATACAAGTACAGAAATACAAGTACAGAACAGGAAGACCGGTCTTTCCTCCCCGAAGTTCTCTAGGATCCAAGCGGGAGTACTTATATACATAATAAAAAGGATATGGCGAGCTTTTCCTCTCAGATCGGTTTCAGAATCAGAAGTTGCGGCCGACTTCAAATCCTTCCCCAAACACACCAGGTGGGTGTACTCCGGATGTACCCCAAAATCCTACGACCCAACTCTCCGAGGAAGTCTAGCCCCCAAGCGAGAGAGGGAATGGGACCATGGTGGTCACGGTAACACCGGCAAGCCCGATGCCGCCCGGCGTGCGTGATCGCTACCATGCCGACAGGAAAGGTTGCAACCTTGTATGCAATGCACATTTATGATAGGTAATATATCACAGTAGGAGGACAACAAAGTAGGTTGCCCCCGGACAGTCATAAGATTGCACATTGACCAAGTAAACAGGCAGGGCACGATAAAATAGGTAATATATCACAGTAGGAGGACAACAAAGTAGGTTGCCTCCGGACAGTCATAAGATTGCACATTGACAGGGAGACAAGCAAGGCACGATAAGACATGAAAATTTCACTTGAAGGCATATAGAGTTATATGAAAATTAAACGGGCAGCCATGTAACACATGTAAAACAGGCCATATAACTCATTAAGAAGCCCACGTGATCAAGTGATAAGATTATTCAACATGCAATGACATCAATCATGGGTTCGGGTGCAAGAAAAGCTTATTTGTCAACATGCAATGGTCAAAATCACATTTGAAGTTATAAGACATTTACGGGCAGCCCACTAAGCATCTAATTTCCACACAATATCCAAATGATCAACACTTAGCAAGACTACCTAGTCATTAGGGTTTCCGTTTCATGCTTAACCGCGTGATTAAACCCTAAGTCAACTCAAAATCATTCTCAAGTCATGCATCATTCAATTCAAACATCCTCAAGTACCCAAAACAGTCCACACAACATTCCAACACCACAATTCCAAGCAATTAGTACCACAAGGGAGGTTACATCAATTTTCCAAGCATATAGCTAAGTGAAACCTTTACTGCAATAGGCTGTTTTCTCACAATCAATAGGATAATCAAACAACCTCCAAATACAGTGAATAAGATGTCAAATTAAATATTTAGAAGTTAACTAAAATCAGAAACAAACCTTGCATCAATTGGAGTTCGAGATCATTAGATATAGCCGAAACAGTGGAAT
The DNA here is from genome assembly GCA_037974665.1 of Ehretia macrophylla. NCBI lineage: Eukaryota > Viridiplantae > Streptophyta > Magnoliopsida > Boraginales > Ehretiaceae > Ehretia > Ehretia macrophylla. Next base: position 60,560,325 of record CM075776.1, on the reverse strand, counting down.
AGCACAAAACTGTCCAGATTTACACACATTTCGATAATTGACGTTTTTGAGGTCCTTAGAGTCATTTTTAGCTTTGGTCCATTTCTGACAAAATTGTCCAGAACTGAAAAATCTAGCAGCACACCAATTTTCATACATTTTGGACATCATTAACTAAGTCAAATATGGTTCGTTCCACAAGGTCAGTGCATCTGCCAAAACCTGCTTCATTTTTCCAGATTTCCAGATTTGGTCACATTTTAAATATTTTCCATTTTGAGGACCTTAGAGTCAAAATTAGCTTTGTCCTATTTCTGTGAAAAGTGTTCAAAACTGTCCAAACTAGTCACCTACCAATTTTCATGAATTTTGAACATCATTTGCTTAGCTAAACTTACCTCGAACAGACTGGTCAGAGAGCTGTCATCCATTTCGACTTCACCTAGCATCATTTTCAAGCCAAGATCTTGCCATGCATGGTTGTTTAAGCTTATGAACGACCATATAGCTCAAGTACAGACTCAAATACACACATTTATGAACATGCATGTGAAATTTCAAAGAGTTTTCAAAAGCTTTTAACCCTCACCTTTGCAATCAACCAAAAGATGCACAAAAACCTTGTTGAGGCTCAAATTTCTTCTTCTTCTTGCTTAGCCGAGTTTCCAACTTGGTTTTCTCTATTTTTCCTATCCTAGTAAGCAATATCTTAGTACATGCATGTAGTTAGGACTTGAAGAAAAGAAATGGAAGCTTAGTAACTCACCTAGGCCGAAAATGAAGCTTCAATGCACATGCATGAGTGATTTTTGCATCCTAGCTTGTTCGGTTGAGGTCCTTTGCTTGTGGCTTGCTTGGTTTAGCTATGGTGTGAAGAAGAGAAGCTATGGAGGTAGAGAACTCAGCCAAAACCGAAATGGAGAGAGAAAATGAGAGGGAGAGAGAGAAAATGTGAGGAAAGTGAGAGAAATGAGAGAAAAAGGAGGCTTTTGCAATTTTTTGAGCATGTGGTCAGCCTTGGGCATACAAATTCAGAATTTTTTTGTCTTCAAGATGGAATTTTGAAATGTTAGCATGGGCATAGGTGGTTTGGTCGAAAATGGTGTGAGAATTGAGGTGGTTTGAGCAATTTTTTATGCATTGATAAGTGTTTTTGTGTCATGACTTGTCTAGAATCATTTTGAATTAAACATGCATGCAAAAATCTGATTTTGTGTCATCTTTTGAATTGTTTTAACATGTGTGTAAGAGAATGTTGGGTATTTAGGGATTTTAGGTAGAATAGAATATAGGATATGTTTGTTGATGAGTTGAATTATGAAGAAAATAATAGATAGTGGAAAATGTAGGAATAGTTTAATATTATTTTATTGTTAGTGGAGTTTGTAGAGAATTTGAATTAGGAATATAATATTGGTTAGTGGATTGTGTAGGATTATTTTAGTGCCTAGTGCTTTGTGTAGGATTCTTTCTTGATCAACGTGGTGGCACGGATTCCTAGGTCTAGGGCACGAATTACGAGGTAGACACGAACTACGAGGTAAGACATGAACTACAAGACTAATGCACGTACTTCAAGACTAATGCACAGATTTCAATGCAAATGCATGCAATCCCTAGATAAATGTACGTAAACCAATACAAGGTATGTAATTCAAGACACGACTCTTAAACCTAGGTTAAAGCACGCAGTTTAAGGTTAATGCACACGAAACGAAGAGACACAAGCAAATCGAGGTCTCGCACGTAAATTAAGGTCATGGCACGTTTATCTAGTTATCACACGTATATCGAGGATTAGGGCACACAATTCTAGGTTAAGGCACGTATAACGAGGCATGCATGAAAACCAAGACAGGGCACGTAATCTAGGGTCGATCGTACAGTTCTAGGTCTAAGGCACGCAAATTGAGGTAAGGCACGTTATTCGGTGTCGAGCCTCACATCCTCCCCTCCTTAAAAGAATTTCGTCCCGAAATTCATTCTTACTTGTTAAGGTCATTTAAACGGATTCCGACCATTGTCATTTTCAACTCCGGGTCGTCCTTTGCTCTGTGATCTCTCTTACCATAACGAATTCACTTCTTAGCTTTCTCCAATCATTTAATTCGGTGTGACCCCTACATTTACAGTTCGTTCCTTTGAACAACTCTCTTTTCTCCAATTGATCTTAAGGTCGAGTTCATTAACTAAGGTTAGAATCTCCAAACATAGTCATCAAAACTGCATCGGTATCCTAACAATAGAACTATAACTCCAAAATCATGACTCATGTTGTATCAATCTCGCATCCATACCTCAAAAGGAATATCACAATAATACCGCGATCTTATGGTTACATACACTAATTTCAAGATGATAGGTCTATATCCGATTTACATATCATATCTACTAGCTTCAAATTGTTAGCACGTAAGACATACACATGTTATGGATTATTTCCACAATACGACTCTATTTTCAGGAAAAACTCTCCAAACAAACTGATCCATCTCAAATCGTCATCTATCGATGGTATTATAGCCCTTCTTATCTCGCAGGTACATTAGATTAGCAAATCTTCTAATGACTAGTCTCCTAATCATAGGCTCCTATTCACTAACATCCTTTCCCAGCTTCGTTAACCTTCATGCCCATAATCAAGGAGAAAGACTGTTGAGGTTCATGAAACTCAAACTCTAAGGTTTATTAAGTACCACCAACAAATTGCCATTGAAATTGCATGACTAACTAATCATGTAGCACTAGTTCAACTTTTCAGTAAGCTTCATCAGCTTGTGATCCACAATTTATTTCCATATTCAAATCTCTATTTTCAAGTGACAAGGCTTCAGAACTTTCTTTTAATCTTATCCAAATTTCCTAAGACAAATAGCTTCAACCTCAAATAAATTATACTCACCTTAATCCACAGTTACGTCATACTTAAGAAGACAATGGTCCTACTCACTTAGCGACCTAGTCATCCCTTCGAACACTTAATGCTCGCCAATATATCTTCGACATTAATGTTACTAAGCTGGGTTCATCACCATGTAAGTGATATCAATACTCTACTAGGTTACCGACCGTACAACAACAATCCTAGGACTATAAATGGGTACCGAAATGACCGAGCTCATAAAATACTTACACGAGATAACTTCAAGGTTGTATCAACATAAGAATTATAACCACAATATAATCTAATAGAACTTCAAAAGTAATCAATTACTTATTTAACTATCACTACAAAATTCACCCCTCTTATTCGATGACCACAATTCGAAGTCTCCAACTGCTAGTTTCTAGAAGTGAAACGGTGCACATAGATACGGTGGTCTAACAATAGTCTCTTGGGTCATCATGACTCTGATTTATCTCTATCTTACTCTCTTCGTTTACATGTTCAACTAACTAAGAACATCAAGACTCATCGACCTTAGGTTCTAGGGTTCACCATGAATCATCATGCATAGTTACTATTAGCTATTTAGGATTACTAATCATATCCTAACGACTCCACTTTGCAACCAGATGCTTTAATCTCATTTCCATGGTTTATATAATAAGTCTATCGGTCTTACTTAAGGATATATGCTTTCCAACATCCTCTAGAGTATCCAAACAACGAGTGCATAGAATGACTTACTTGCATAATCACAACTAAATCCGAGAGGCACCAAATTAATACCATGATTCTAAATATCACCGACATCCAACCTAGGACCTTAGCAACATTAGTCATCCAATACATAATTCAATACTTTACACTTCTATCCGTCCTAACATTTTAGGTGCAGTTTTCTAAACACGAGTTCTAGTTACGTGAATTCCTCAATTCTAGCATCCTTATATCTTGTTATATCAAGAATCATCAACCTTGTTAAATTTGGTCTCCAGAGTTGCCTACATGTCTTGAGGTTATCCATCGCTAAGTCACTCAAATACATTATCCATGTCTCAATAATCTAACCCCTATCGTCCATTTCCACGAGTTCATCTCTTAATTTCTAGGTCACAATCTTACCATTGAGTGAACTTGAAACTCGTTAATATACACCTTATTAGGTTCAACGATGCTTAATTCCAATCAAGTAAGGATTCGATCATATAAATAGTCTATTATACCATTTCAAGATATAAGAATTTGATTCAAAAGCAACTCATAAGTCAAACATCCATTATAAGCATATGAACATATATATACTACTTCACATGTCCAATAGTATATTCTTATATCTAAGGAAAGTTGTATGTCCTTAACATTTATTCTTGAACCACAATTAGAAGAACGGTTTAACGGAATCAGGAACTTTATAGCTATAAAATTGATAACTTAATCACAGGCATGTGTATTCCAAAGATAAGGAGATAATTTTACTTCGACAATTATACTCGTGCTACGCATTTTATACATATGCATATCCAATAATACATACTATCCATCGAGTACCTGTGAAGATGCCAGAAATCTCTAACCGAGACTTTTCGTTCTTCCTGCATGAATTCACTTCCCTGAAAGTCCTAATCCTAACTATCTATGTATATAAACAGTCATTCATGGTTATATAACATGCACATGTATCAAGGAATGAGTATAAAAGCATGCATGCATTATTGAGGGCACTAACGTGTCGGTGTGCATGGCACATAATACATATAGTCCACAAAGGCACATAGTATTCAATGCTCAAAGCAATTAAAGCACATTAGCACACATAACACATATAAACAAGACATCACAATTACCTTAGGGCTTCTACCCATGGTCCGAGAGTTGAACCCGACTAACGCCTAGTTAGTAAACTAAGCTCTGATACCATTCTAATATAAGGTGTCACGCCCCAACCCGGCCTATAAAGGTTAGACTAGGGTGTGATCTAAACATTCAAGTCCTTCCACATTCTTAATCATTCTAGGAGGTTTAGCACTTAACGTTTTATTCTAGACTCCAAATTTTTCCGAAAATCCAGCAGCATAACGGCTGTAATTGGGCTCTTTGTTTTGACCTAATTCTCTAAACGCCTCAATTATTCCAATCATTAATCCAATTCCATTAAAGACTCCTATTTGTCACCAACCGATTTGCCTACTAGTTTATCTTGAAAGTCTTGTTTGGTTAATAAGCCTAACATGATAACTATGTCCCGTTTATTTGTCAATTTCCTATCATGCAAGTACCTATTATCCTTTAGTTTGCAAATGAGCACCTAAGTGAAATTAGATAGAATTAACTTAGTTGATTGTTCATCTAGTGGTTTGAATGCCTACGATAACTACTAATGAAGAAAACGAAAGCAAACAACCAAATAAAAGTTCGTCCGGTTATAGATAGTACAATCCCAGAATTAGACCCAAATTACAACGGGGTCATTTACATCAATAAAATGAATATTTACAATCAAACACAACATCCATATAGCAACCACTTTCAGGAAAGGCACAAAAGCACGTAGGGACAGGCAATCACTCCAAGGAATCATCGATAAGCACGTTGTCCTCGGGTACCTGTACCTGTTCTTCTTCACCTGTGATAAAAAGAGGGTGAGTCCTTATGAACTCAGCGAGGGGGAACGAGAAATACGTTTTGAAACTCATTTTCCGGTTAAACTTATGAAAATCCCTTTCTCAAGCATGAATACAACAGAAATACAAGTACAGAAATACAAGTACAGAACAGGAATACCGGTCTTTCCTCCCCGAGGTTCTCTAGGATCCAAGCGGGAGTACTTATATACATAATAAAAAGGATACGGCGAGCTTTTGCTCTCAGATCGGTTTCAGAATCAGAAGTTGCGGCCGACTTCAAATCATTCCCCAAACACACCAGGTGGGTGTACTCCGGATGTACCCCAAAATCCTACGACCCAACTCTCCGAGGAAGTCTAGCCCCCAAGCGAGAGAGGGAATGGGACCATGGTGGTCACGGTAACACCGGCAAGCCCGATGCCGCCCGGCGTGCGTGATCGCTACCATGCCGACAGGAAAGGTTGCAACCTTGTATGCAATGCACATTTATGACAGGTAATAGATCACAGTAGGAGGACAACAAAGTAGGTTGCCCCCGGACAGTCATAAGATTGCACATTGACCAAGTAAACAGGCAGGGCACGATAAAATAGGTAATATATCACAGTAGGAGGACAACAAAGTAGGTTGCCTCCGGACAGTCATAAGATTGCACATTGACAGGTAGACAAGCAAGGCACGATAAGACATGAAAATTTCACTTGAAGGCATATAGAGTTATATGAAAATTAAACGGGCAGCCATGTAACACATGTAAAACAGGCCATATAACTCATTAAGAAGCCCACGTGATCAAGTGATAAGATTATTCAACATGCAATGACATCAATCATGGGTTCGGGTGCAAGAAAAGCTTATTTGTCAACATGCAATGGTCAAAATCACATTTGAAGTTATAAGACATTTACGGGCAGCCCACTAAGCATCTAATTTCCACACAATATCCAAATGATCAACACTTAGCAAGACTACCTAGTCATTAGGGTTTCCGTTTCATGCTTAACCGCGTGATTAAACCCTAAGTCAACTCAAAATCATTCTCAAGTCATGCATCATTCAATTCAAACATCCTCAAGTACCCAAAACAGTCCACACAACATTCCAACACCACAATTCCAAGCAATTAGTACCACAAGGGAGGTTACATCAATTTTCCAAGCATATAGCTAAGTGAAACCTTTACTGCAATAGGCTGTTTTCTCACAATCAATAGGATAATCAAACAACCTCCAAATACAGTGAATAAGATTTCAAATTAAAGATTTAGAAGTTAACTAAAATCAGAAACAAACCTTGCATCAATTGGAGTTCAAGATCATTAGATATAGCCGAAACAGTGGAATAGCACAAAACTGTCCAGATTTGCACACATTTCGATAATTGACGTTTTTGAGGTCCTTAGGGTCATTTTTAGCTTTGGTCCATTTCTGACAAAATTGTCCAGAACTGAAAAATCTAGCAGTACACCAATTTTCATACATTTTGGACATCATTAACTAAGTCAAATATGGTTCGTTCCACAAGGTCAGTGCATCTGCCAAAACCTGCTTCATTTTTCCAGATTTCCAGATTTGGTCACATTTTAAAGATTTGCCATTTTGAGGACCTTAGATTCAAAATTAGCTTTGTCCTATTTCTGTGAAAAGTGTTCAAAACTGTACAAAATAGTCACCTACCAATTTTCATGAATTTTTAACATCATTTGCTTAGCTAAACTTACCTCGAACAGACTGGTCAGAGAGCTGTCATCCATTCGACTTCACCTAGCATCATTTTCAAGCCAAGATCTTGCCATGCATGGTTGTTTAAGCTTATGAACGACCATATAGCTCAAGTACAGACTCAAATACACACATTTATGAACATGCATGTGAAATTTCAAAGAGTTTTCAAAAGCTTTTAACCCTCACCTTTGCAATCAACCAAAAGATGCACAAAAACCTTGTTGAGGCTCAAATTTCTTCTTCTTCTTGCTTAGCCGAGTTTCCAACTTGGTTTTCTCTATTTTTCCTATCCTAGTAAGCAATCTCTTAGTACATGCATGTAGTTAGGACTTGAAGAAAAGAAATGGAAGCTTAGTAACTCACCTAGGCCGAAAATGAAGCTTCAATGCACATGCATGAGTGATTTTTGCATCCTAGCTTGTTCGGTTGAGGTCCTTTGCTTGTGGCTTGCTTGGTTTAGCTATGGTGTGAAGAAGAGAAGCTATGGAGGTAGAGAACTCAGCCAAAACCGAAATGGAGAGAGAAAATGAGAGGGAGAGAGAGAAAATGTGAGGAAAGTGAGAGAAATGAGAGAAAAAGGAGGCTTTTGCAATTTTTTGAGCATGTGGTCAGCCTTGGGCATACAAATTCAGAATTTTTTTGTCTTCAAGATGGAATTTTGAAATGTTAGCATGGGCATAGGTGGTTTGGTCGAAAATGGTGTGAGAATTGAGGTGGTTTGAGCAATTTTTTATGCATTGATAAGTGTTTTTGTGTCATGACTTGTCTAGAATCATTTTGAATTAAACATGCATGCAAAAATCTGATTTTGTGTCATCTTTTGAATTGTTTTAACATGTGTGTAAGAGAATGTTGGGTATTTAGGGATTTTAGGTAGAATAGAATATAGGATATGTTTGTTGATGAGTTGAATTATGAATAGAATAATAGATAGTGGAAAATGTAGGAATAGTTTAATATTATTTTTTTGTTAGTGGAGTTTGTAGAGAATTTGAATTAGGAATATAATATTGGTTAGTGGATTGTGTAGGATTATTTTAGTGTCTAGTGCTTTGTGTAGGATTCTTTCTTGATCAACGTGGTGGCACGGATTCCTAGGTCTAGGGCACGAATTACGAGGTAGACACGAACTACGAGGTAAGACATGAACTACAAGACTAATGCACGTACTTCAAGACTAATGCACAGATTTCAATGCAAATGCACGCAATCCCTAGATAAATGTACGTAAACCAATACAAGGTACGTAATTCAAGACACGACTCTTAAACCTAGGTTAAAGCACACAGTTCAAGGTTAATGCACACGAAACGAAGAGACACACGCAAATCGAGGTCTCGCACGTAAATTAAGGTCATGGTATGTTTATCTAGGTATCACACGTATATCGAGGATTAGGGCACACAATTCTAGGTTAAGGCACGTATAACGAGGCATGCATGAAAACCAAGACAGGGCACGTAATCTAGGGTCGATCGTACAGTTCTAGGTCTAAGGCACGCAAATTGAGGTAAGGCACATTATTTGGTGTCGAGCCTCACAGCAAGGGCTTGATTCGGTATGGCAAGGGAGGTAAACTCAGTCCTTGTTACGTGGGACCGTTTGAAGTAATTGAAACTATTGGTGAATTGGCCTATCGTTTAGCTTTGCCTCCTAGTCTGGGCAGGATTCATGACGTCTTCCATGTTTCTATGCTTCGGAAGTATCAGCCAGATCCCTCTCATATTCTTGAGCCCGAGCCTTTAGAGATTAGTAAGATCTTGGCGTACACAGAAAAACCTCTTCGAATTGTTGATCAGAAAGTTCAGGAGTTGAGGACTAAAAGCATTCCGATGGTTAAAGTCTTGTGGGATCATCACGGGTTAGAGGATGCTACTTGGGAGAGGGAGGATCAGATGCGGGAGCGATATCCAGAGTTATTCGTCGATTCATGTAAGAATTGCGTGGACGCAATTAGTTTAAGGGGGAGAGGATGTGACGCCCGAACTTTTTTCCTTGCACTAACTTACTGTTGCATCCCTTGTTTGCGCATTTCCTTCTGTGCTTTACTAACTGTCTTCTTTAGCTACTATTCACTCCATTTTCAAACTGCATTCTATTAGTAAATTAGCATTTTTATTAAATCATATTAATTGTTAGAGGAGTGGGAAAAATGTGCAATTGAGCTAGAGGCGATAGGAGAGCTCGTTTAGAAAATGATTTTAGTAGTTAGATGAATAGTGTTACGTAACATAACTTAGTGTTTTAATTAATTAGCATACACTCTACTACCTAGGCTCATTTTAAGCTAACTAAGCGCATTTTATTGGACCACTTAAGTACCCAAACAAGACCCCACCTAAGCTTAGTCATTATATAGTCTTATAAGCTCATAAAATGCAAAAAGAAAGAAAAAATAAAAAGCTGAAAACAGAAGCAGAAAAGCCGCCAGCAGCTAGGGAGGAAAAGGAAAGATTTTGCTCATTCAACTCTTCAATCCAAGCCTCTCCAAGTCTTAAGCAAGTAGATTAGGGTGTGTGCAAGCCTCCTAGGTGTTCCTACATGCTTTGGTGAGGGATTTCATGGCTTATTTTCGCATTTTAAAATAGTTGCTATTTTCTTGATTTGTTGAAAATATGATCAAATGCTAATGTATTGATTATCTATGCTATTATACCTTGTATATGAGTGCTAGAGAACATATTTGAGCCATTGTTTCGCTTTTTAAACGGTTAGAATCGTTAGTTTGATTTATGAGGTGAATAGTGATATTTTTTCTAGGGTTTTGTGTAATTGCAAGTATTAGCTTGATTCAATACTCCTAATAGATGCTTTAGGTGCTAATGAAGATAGTCTATAGCCCCGTACTCTTGAATTGCTCTAAAATCGCATAAAACGTGAAATAGTCGACTTTAACAAAGGGGTTTCGGGGTTAATGCAAATCCGGGTGGATTCGGGCTTCACTTTTAGTATTCTTAGGCTACCTAGGTGCTATAGAAGCTTTGCTAACCCTTGTTTGAATCCCGGATGAGGTAGGTGTAATGTAAAGCTATAAGAGGGAATTTGGGGCTTTCGGGGTTATTGCGGGCGTTTGAATGTGTTAGAGGGTTGAAAGGTTTCCTTGAGGGTTAGTTAGAAGGTTGGTAGAGTTTCCCTTTGAATTGGAATCATTAACTTTGGTTTGGAAGAGAAATAGCTTGAATAATAAAGGGGTTTAGGTGCAATTTCGGTTGTCTCGCGCTTCTAAGACCTTGGCATGACTTCTGGAATGTTTAAAAGTGGTTTCAAGTTGGTTTGGAACTTTTGATGTAATTCTAATTATATCTTGTATATGCCCCTTTGTAAAACTGATTATTTGCTTGTAGAAACTACTTCTATTCTAACTGCTTTGAGGTCAACCTACTTTGTTGATCTTCCTACGTGTTATTGCTTATCTTATTGATATTAACTTGTCATTGTAAAGTGCATTGCATAGTGGTTGCGCAACCATTGTGTCAGGGGCAGATGTGTTGAATATCGGCTGTGCGGCAGAGGGCTTGCTAGTGGATATTCAAACTTCGTGCTCTATTCCCTCACTCGCCTAGTCCGGAGATTGCCAGGGGGTATTGGGTCGTAGGATTATCGGGGTACATCCGGAGTACACCCACTGGAGTGTTTGGAATTATGCCGGCTTATCGTTATCATAACCGTGATCGTGGTTCGTGGATCGTATTCGTGGATTGAAGATTTGGTGTTGGGGTTAAGTGAAATGTATCCTTTTTAATGTATAGTTATTTAAGCTATCGTTACTTCTTAAATTGTTTAATTACTATTGTTGATTAACTGTTTTAATTGTTTCATTGCACGTCCCGAGAGACTTTATCCCTCACTGGGCAACAGTGGTTGCTCATACCTCGATATATGTTTCAGGATGTGCTGAGGGTGATCCCCAGCTAGTTGAGGTGATAGTAGAGAGGAAGAAGTTCAGACTGATCCTTTACCTTAGTTGTTGTGCTTGATAGATTGAGGTGGTTTATGTTCTTGCTGCTATGTGGAAGACTCAATTTGTTTATTTTATGTTCTATTTTGTAGCCTAAGGGTTATGTATATACTAGTTGTAAAAAGTTGAAGGATAGTTGGTTGTGGTGTAGATTTGGAAGCCTATGTCTTGTAATAACTTATGTATCTGCTTTAATTACCTTGCATGCTTGGAAGTGAATGTTCTAATTCTAGCCACTAGCATGCTTGTGTGTTTTGGGACTATTGTATGCTTCAAGGCTCGGATGGCTTTGAACCTTTGTTGTTTAGTTATAAAAAGCTTGTCTTATCTTGTTGAGGTTTTATTTGAGTGTTTACAGGTTTCCAGAATGTCCACAGTATAGGAGACACTCTGTCCATGTGTCGGGTCCGGACTTAACCTTTAGCTTGGGGTTGGGTCGAGGCGTTACACAGGCCACCAGCTCAGCAGGGTTCTTTCAGGCCACAGGGACAGCAGAGTTATTATCGGCCCCAGTTTCAGCAGGGGTCATATCAGGTTCAGTCCTAGTTCAGGCCAGCCCAATCTCAGGGTCAGTACAGGCCTAGTTTGGTAAGGCCTCAGCAGCTGGCTGGTTCAGATGTTTCTTCCGCTTCTGGTCATTCCAGGGGCAGTGTTAGTGCATCATCAGCGCAGTGTACACATTGCAACTGCACGGGGCATGTGGAGGCCGATTGCAGAGTGAAGGCAGGGACGTGTTTAGGATGCGGCAGCAATCAGCACAGGGCGAGGGATTGCCCTAGATATTCGAGGAATGAGGGTCGGGCAGCGACCCAGGGTTATTAGGGTAAACCTGCGGGCAGTGCACCTCAGCAGCAGCGGGTCCAGGCTCGGGCCTACGTAGTTGACTTAGAGGAGATGCTTGAGGAGACTGCAGTTGTGGAAGGTAACTTCCTTATACTTGATCAACTTGTTAAAGTGTTGATTGATTCTGGTGCTATCAACTTGTTAAAGTGTTGATTGATTCTGGTGCTACGCATTCTTTCATTACTCCTGCTTGTGTGCAACGTGTTAATTTGCAACCTGAAAGATTGCCTTATGTGGTTGAGATTAGTACCTCTTTGACTGATAAGTATGTGACTAGCTTAGTATGTAAGGTTTGTATAATACATGTTAAGGGGCATAGTTTTCCTTCAGACCTTATCTTATTTCCTATCCGGGGGTATGATGTTATATTGGGTATGGATTGGCTTTCTAAGTATGATGCCCAGTTAAACTGTAGAACAAATGTAGTACAGTTTCATTTGCCAGATCAGCCAGTAGTTGAGGTAGTAGGGAACCAGGGTGCTAAGACGAGTTTTGTTATCTCAGCAACTAAAGCTGTTAAGTTGGTGAGTAAGGGGTGTTCGGGTTATCTAGCTTATTTGATCAACAAACCATCTGATAAGCTATAACTGGAGGAAGTCCATATTATTCAGGAATATCCCAATGTATTTCCCGAGGAGTTGCCAGGGTTACCGCCAGAGAGAGATGTGGAGTTTGTGATCAATCTTATTCCCGGTACTCAACCTATTTCTAAATCAGCGTACCGGATGGCACCAGCTGAGTTGAAAGAGTTGAAGACTCAGTTGAAGGAGTTATTGGATAAGGGATTTATTTAGTAGAGTTCTTCACCTTGGGGAGCTCCTGTTTTATTTGTGAAGAAGAAGGATGGTACCTTGAGATTGTGTATTGATTACCGTGGTTTGAATTAGGTGACCATCAAGAATAAATATCATTTGCCACTGATTGACGAGTTGTTTGATCAACTTCAGGGAGCCAAAGTCTACTCTAAATTTGATTTAAGGTAGGGGTATTATCAGCTTCGGATTCATACGGAGGATGTTCCAAAGTCTGCCTTCAGGACTCGGTACGGGCATTATGAGTTTGTTGTTATGCCCTTTGGATTAACTAATACACCGGCAGCATTCATGGATCTTATGCATCGGGTTTTTCAGCCGTATTTAGACCAATTCGTGGTAATCTTTATTGATGATATCTTGGTCTATTCTAAATCTGAATCGGAGCACGAGCAACATCTACGGCTTGTCTTACAAAAGCTGCAGGAGCATCAGTTGTTTGCCAAGTTCAGCAAATGTGAATTTTGGTTGCAACGCATATCTTTTCTTGGCCATGTTATTAGACAGAGTGGTATATCTATAGATCCCACTAAGATTGAAGTGGTGATGTCTTGGAAACAACTAGAGAATGTTTCTGAGGTCCGTAGCTTTCTTGGCTTGGCGGGTTATTACCGTAGGTTTGTAAAGGACTTCTCGAAGATTGCAGGGCCACTTTCTAAGTTGACTCAGAAACGGACTATCTTTGCTTGGGATGAGAAGTGTGAAAGTGGGTTTCAGGAGTTGAAAAAGAGGCTAACTACTGCTCCAGTACTTGCTCTACCAGAGGGGACCGATAATATGGTTATTTACAGCGATGCATCCAAGGAGGGCTTGGGATGTGTTCTTATGCAGGATGGCCGAGTTATTGCCTATGCTTCCAAGAAGTTGAAGCCTTATGAGGTGAATTATCCGACTCATGATCTTGAGTTGGTAGCAGTTGTCTTCGCACTGAAGAAGTGGCGTCATTATCTATGGGGCAGTAAGTTCGAGATTTTCACTGATCATAAAAGTCTGAAGTACTTGTTCTCGCAGAAAGAGTTGAATATGCACCAGCAGAGGTGGATGGAGCTTCTTGGAGATTATAATTGTTCTATCAATTATCTGCCAGTCAAGGCAAATATTGTAGCAGATGCTCTCAGCCGGAAGGCGAGTGTTTCTAGTTTGGCTATCAAGAAATGAGAGGTTCTTGAGGAATTCACTTATTGGAGACTGGAGTTGACTCAAGTTGGGGTGATGTGTTCACATCTCCGTATTCAACCTTTATTGTTGTCTCAGATCAGAGAAGCTCAGCAACTTGATATTAAATTTCAGAAGATCAAGGATCAGATCATGGATGATCAGTCTGACTTTAAATTGCATGAGGACGGTATTCTTCGGTTTCGGAACAGGGTTTGTGTTCCAGATGAACAGGGCTTGAGGCGAGGTATTCTGGAAGAAGCTCATAATTCTAAGTATACTATTCATCCCGGTGGAACAAAGATGTATCGGGATTTGAAGCAACATTACTGGTAGAATAATATGAAGAGGGAAGTTGCTCAGTTCGTGTCTAGATGTTTGACTTGTCAGCGAGTGAAAGCTGAGCATCAACGACTTGCAGGTTTGCTTCAGCCGTTGGCTATACCAGAGTGGAAGTGGGAGCATATTACGATGGATTTCATCACTAGTTTGCCTAGAACTCCCAGAGGTAACGATGCAGTTTGGGTTGCCGTGGATCGTTTGACGAAGACATCTCATTTTATTTCGATGAGGATGAGAGATAAGGTTACAAAGTTGACAGGTCTTTATTTGGATCAGATTGTTAGACTTCACATGATTCCATCTAGTATTGTCTCAGATCGAGATCGTTGATTTACTTCTCGTTTGTGGGAGAAACTTCAGGAGACCTTGGATACTGAGTTGAATTTCAGTACCGCATATCATTCACAGACCGACGGTCAGTCTGAGCGGACTATTCAGATTTTGGTAGATATGCTTAGGGCTTGTGTTCTGGACTTCGGGAAGAACTGGGAGAAACATCTACCACTTGCCGAGTTTGCCTATAACAATAGTTACCAAGCTACTATTGGGATGGCACCTTTCGCAGCTCTTTACGGTCGTAAGTGCCGTTTACCTTTGTATTGGGACGAGGTAGGGGAGATGAAGATTATTGATCCGATTATCATGCTAGAACTTCTAGAGAAGATTGAGAATGTTCAGTTGATCAGGCAGAGAATGCTTACGGCGCAGAGTAGATTCAAGAGTTATGCTGATAAGCGTCATCAGGACTTGGAGTTTGCAGTCGGAGATCGGGTTTTCTTGAGATTGTCTCCTCGTAAGGGGTTTGCTCGTTATGGTAAAGGTGGTAAACTGAGTCCGAGATTTGTTGGGCCGTTTGAGATTACCGGTAGGGTTGGTAAGTTGGCATATCGGTTGGCTTTACCGAAAAATTTCTCTAATGTCCACGATGTATTTCAGGTGTCTAATTTGCGGAAATATAATCCGGATCCTTCTCATATTCTTGAGCCAGAGCCGTTACAGCTTCGTGAGAATCTGACTTATGACGAGCGTCCGATTCGTATTTTTGATTAGATGGAACGAGAGTTGAGGTCGAAAAAGATTCCGATGGTTAAGGTGTTGTGGAAGCATAACAGCATTGAGGAAGCTACTTGGGAGATACGAGATCAGATGCAGCAGCAGTACCCAGATCTGTTCAGTACATCAAGTAAGAATTTTGAGGATGAAATTTCTTTAAGGGGGAAAGAATGTGAAATCCCACTTTTCTATCCTGTCTCGTTTTGCGTGAATTAACCTGTCTATGTGCTATATGACTTAGAATGTGATAATTTTGATATCAATACTCCTAGAACATGCTAAATGTGCATTCATGGAATTTTCATAAAAAACGGAGTCAGAAATTTTATCGTCGATTTTTAGTGAATAGTATTTTCAAAACACGTCCGCTAAAATTTTGAAACTGGTCTTTTTAACCCTTCTAGACCTAGTCCACAGACTTTAATAGACCTGTGTTTGATGAAAACGGATTTCCAATCGGCTTAGAAATTTATTAGGGTTTTTACACCGACTTTTGTAAAAATCGAGTTTTAAGCCGACTCGGGTGAAATTGTTTGATTGTAAAACTTCTTGTCACCTAAAAATAACCTACTTGAGCTATCTTGGGTGTTTAATAATTGTTTTGAACATTGGTGATCAAGAAAATGCATTTAAAGTCAAGAAAACACAAAAATACTAAGTTAATTCAACTTTGATTTTTATTAAATGTTGACCTTCATGCATATATCACCAACACACACTCACATAGCACAAAAACATACTCAAAAACACCTAGATGGCCGAGAGCTTCATGGGAGAATAAGCCAAGGAGTTTTCAAGGTTTTCAAAGCAAAATTTCAAAGAAAAACCTAGTTTTTGTCCGTAGAACTTCTTGCCAAGTTGGATTCCACTTGTTGGGCATGCATTGCACGTATTTCTAGGCTTATATCGCATCAAAGGTGAGAAAAATTATGTATCTCAAAACTCATCTTTTGTGTTTTTGCATAGAATTGATTATCAAACCATTAGAATGTTAATCTGATGTTATATTATTGCTCCATGCATGCTAGGGATCATTTATATGTAATCCTACGAGATTTTTCGGGTATTTAAAGTTGATTAATTTGCTAAATGTTGATTATTTTGAGTTGTGTTGATCGGAATCGATTGCCGTCGATTTCTAAAAGTTTGTTAATTACGTGGTAGCGCCGTTGTAATGCCGAATTTTTGATTGTGATGTCTGTGCTAAAATCCGGAAATTTCAGCCATGACACACTAGGGTTTTAGGGTTGTTGGACATGATTTGGATGTGTTTTGGTTGGTTTCTAAGGGGGCTAATGTAGTTGATTGATTGGGTGAGTGATAGAAACTGATTTGGAGTTGTTTGGATTAGTAGAATGTAAGATATGGTTATTTGAAGTTTAGGTTGTCTTTCTTTAAAATGTTAGATTATGCCTTTAGTTGATCGGGTGTGGTTTGAGTGATTGAATTGTGTGTTGATGATGGGTAAACTAGGGTTTGATTGTGTGTTTAATGCATGTTCGGGTAGATGGCCTACTTTGTCATCTAACTTAGTTATTTGTTGTTAAATTGATTATTGATGTTATTATGATAATAAATGATGATTATTGATTGATTATTGATTGATGATTGATGCCGGGAGATAGGCAGTTCTGCTAGACTGTCCTCCTGTGAATGATTGATGTTTATTATTATTGCTGAGTCTTTGGTATGTGTGTGCCACCTCTCGGGTAGCATCGGACTGTCGGGTTGATAACGGCGTGATTACCAGAGACTACCTCCAGCTCGCATGACGGAGGTGTCATGGAGGGAGAGATTATTGGGGTACCTCGGGTGCGTGAGTTTATGGGAGTCACAAGAAGGCTATTATGATCGTGATGGCGTTTGGAGCTACACCAACTAGTGTATCCTTTATTGAATGGTCATTATAGATTATGTGATGATAGTATTATTGATGTTATTGTGTGTTTGCTTGCTCAAAGGATTATTTCCAAGGAGTATAGTGAATACTGTAGAGATCTATTAGATCCTCACTGGGCTTATTTATATAAGCTCACTCTCTATTATTGCATGCCTACAAGTGTACTTTCGCAAGATTACGGGTACGTGCCTCCTGAAGAGGAAAATGTGCCTTACGTGGATGAGTCTTATGTTCCGGAGTCTTATCCTTGATGTTGTATTGTTTTACTAGCTTGTATATTAACTTAGTAGACTTTTATATGCTTTGTAGTTCATGATGTAAAAGATGTTAAAAAGATGATGTTCTAAATGAAGCTAACTTAGTAGTCTTTCTTTTGTCTATGATTAGGTTGCTAGGTTGGTTTCAACATATTTTGCAATGTATATTAAAAGTTCATGTATTATGTTGGAACGGAGGCATATAACAAAGAATGATTATGGTGTAATATGATTATGTTGTATGTTGTTATTTTATTGAGGAGTTGTTATTGTATGGTTATGGAGTTGATGTATGATGTTCTATTGAGGTTGGTTTAGAACCTCGGTATCCTATTTACTGTCGTTATACTACCGAAATTCCGTTGCGTCCTGACTGATTATAGGAGGGATCGAGTTGGGGCGTGACATTGTGCCTTATCCACTAAATGATGCTTTATAACTATCCAATATAAAGACCTAGTTAAATAGCTATTTCACAGGTTGACTTCCTTTTGGCCAATTAAGTTTGGCTTATGTATTTAGTTTTTTTTGTTGCTTCGCCGTCTGTGGAGTATAAAAGATATCAAATGGGCTTAATGTAGAGTTGATGAAATGATGGTGTCGACTAGCTATAACGGTACTAACTAATGTTTTTGTTTGGACGGTAATCACATAATATAATATAGGCATTTATATAATAGGATTGCTTTACAAGCTACTCACGGTTGTATGTAATCTGTTTTGTGTGTTTATTTGCTAAGGTACTTATAAAGGAACCTTGGTCAAGTTTTAATTGGTTCTGGGTGGTGTGCATAATGATCACAACTTTGGCAATAGGTAGCGTGAGGCAGGCTGCTGCGTGCTAATTTATGAAGAGGGTTGATGAGGACATCAAGGCTGCAAGGACAATTCAAGATCCAATTCAAGTGCTAGTTGGGCTAGTGACGAGGGCTCGAGCTAAAAGGTTCAAAGAAGAGATTAATAACTTCATCCAAAGAGTTCTACTATAAGTTGAAAATGAGTCGGCTAATAAGGGTGAACAAAGGCTGGTTTTACTCATCCAAGTTTACTCAAAAGATAGCCAAGAACCAGCCTTACAACACACCCACATTCAATGAATCATTTGGGCATTTTTTAGAACAAATAATCAAGTCAAGATTCTGTTTTCAAGATTCAAGAAATTCAAGATTCTTCAAGAAGTTTCAAGAAGCTTGGAAGATTTGGTCAAGATTTGATTTCTTTGTAATTCTATCTTAGTTTTAGTTTCAGTTTGATTTGAATTCTAGTTTATTCTCTTGAGTCCACTATGGACGAAAATTAGGTGATTGGATAACTCTAAATCCTATCTTGAGTCAAATTCACAAGAAGAATGAGTCTTTCTTGGCCTCCAAGTCTACTTCCTTTGACCTAGTTACTATTCACATTTTCCTAATTGGGATAGTGTTTAGGAGTTCTTTTCCAAATAAGAAACTTATTTGTTCTTTTCCTATATAAGGCTGATTTTCGTGAAACAAAAGTTAGACGTTTTTGACATATTAAATTTGTGAGATTATTCTACTTTGAGTTCTTCAAGAAACTCTTCGAACTTATCAGGATAATTATTGTGGCGTTCAACCACTTATCAAATGGATTTTCCATCCCCATTTGTGCGTCCTCAATTATACCAAGGTTCTTGTTTTGCTAAGCAACGGGTCGCGGTTTCCATCATTCCTGAAAGGTCTTGGGTTTTGGTTTTGCCATATTTGGTATTGGGTTGCGTCGCATGTTAATGTGGTTTGTATCAGTTGGTAATCAGAGCTTAGGTTTATCAGGTTTGCCTATCCTTTTTCTTGTTTTCTTGGTCAATTTGTGTGTATAGGTTTAGGTCTTTAAATTCCTTTATTTGTTCTTGATTGAGTCTTGCTTTCAATTCCTTTTCTTGATTCCTCGTTCTTGCTAGTTTTTCAATGTCATTTCTTTCTAGTTTTCAATTCATTTTCTTGCTAGGTTTTTCAATTTCATTTTTTGTTTTCAATTGGCCAAACACAAATTAGGGTTTTTGTGCTTCTAAAGCAGAGATCTTGTTATTTGCTCACTGTGAACGTTTTTGTAACGTCAAGAAAAGAAAAGCAAAGTCATGAAAAGAAGAAAAAAAAACAGCAAGAGAAAAAAATTTGGTTGAATTAGCCTTCGAGGCCAAACTTTTCTGAAGGGAAACGACGTTCTGAGCATAACCCACTACTATGTTGTGGGCACCACCTGCTTAGGGTCTAATTCCATTGTTTACTAGGGTTTTTGGGTGTTTTTGTGTTTTCGTATAGATTTTCTTTCACTTTTCTTATTCCTTTAGGTTTTTTCTTCTTGTTTTGTCTTAGTTTTCTTGTTCTTATCTCATTCCTACATCTTAGAGGTCGGTTTGCAAAAAAAAAAGAGGGGAAAAAAAGAAAATTCAGAATCCGTGATAAATTTATTACGCTGCTTGGATCCTTCTTGATATTCTTGGTGAAGGCGCATAAAGGTGTCAGCTTCATAATGAAGGCGCAAAAGGCGTCAGCTTCAAAAGTGGGAGTGCAACGGGATCATCTCGAGATATGTAAATAACAAAAACATGCAAGTGCAGCAGAGACAATAACAATAAAAACTTTGCATGTAGACAAGTTTGTATTTACATAAACGCAAGAGTAAATCCGTAACTTAGTACAAAAGGAAAATACATAAAAGTATATACAACTATATGCAAATGTATTTAAAACGAAATACCTCACGTGGAGAACTCAGGTGTAGACTCTTGAAAGGATGATCTTGACTCGGACAAATCTCCTCCTCAAGTACAAAGGCCCTAGTCGGTCCACGGGTATGCAAAAGCAAAGGACAACTAACTAATAGAAGTGCTAGCTTAGTTAAGTCCAATAGCTTTAGAAAATATGAGTTAGAAACAAGAAGCAAAAAGTTCTCTACACTATCTACACTTGGCAGAAATCACCAAAGGAAAAAGATAGATTTTTTGCCTTCAATTGTGTGTAATTTTCAGCCAAGAGCATCAAAAAGAATGAAGGACTTTTCTTCTATTTATAGATGCATGAACATGCTCATCAAATGCCAAGTGTCATGATCTAAGCAAATCAAGAAGCCAAGTGTCCTAATCCTATGCATGGCTGGCCATAGGAGGGCTTTTTGGACAATTTTCACTTGCAACTTCTTGTTTGTCCTTTTGTGCAAGTTGTCTTTTGTCCTTTTGTATTTTGTCTTTTAGTGTTTGTCTTTTTGTACAACTTGTTGTTTGTCTTTTAGTGAAGACAAACATTAATTAATTCTAAACCTCTTTAGAATAATTAATTCAAGATTGACCCCTCAATCTATTTGTACTATTAACCCAATACTTTTAAGTATTTATACTTTGGCTCCAAAACTTTAGAAAATTATGATTTTGGCCCACTTAACCAGTAATGTCCAAAATTACACCATTAACACTTTAACAAGTTTCCAACTCAATACCAAGCTCAAATATGCTTTATTCATGATACCCTAAGTGTGTGACTTTCTAGGTTCATGACCGTACAACAATAAAGGATCGATTCTGAAAATGTCTCCGTCATTTTTTGGAATACCTTCATGTTCATGAGTGACGCGCTAGCAACGAATGTATCATGACAATATGTACAATAATGAAGTCCAATTCCAACGAGCCTATTTATAGTCGTAAATTAGCGTGCAGTCCGATCCTTCTATTAAAATGTCCCGATCGTTGTGGGGACCATGAAATGATTAAGTCCACTAAACGATTCTATGCATAGATCTAATTCGGTGCAATGAGAGATGACATCTATGGAAAAACACATTTCTATCGTTCAACTACCCCGGCTGAGGATTTCTCATTTCAAACGACCAACACTAGATCACATAGGACATCGCCTCACTGTCGGAGATTAACAGATCCTATCTTGACAATTACCTATTGGTCTCTATATCACAAGACTAAACTACAAGAGGTCGTATCTCACCCTCAAAGAAGGCGAGCATTGTCCAAACACAACATTTAGCCCATGATATAGCTGACAGTCGTAATTTATCAAGTCAAATGATTAATTTGTACAATTTGCAATGAATGACAAACTATTAATCCAAAGTCATGTAGTTTGTCATTCCGGTTACATTCAATGATCTGTTCAACCAACGATCATTCATATGGGAATTAATCGCATCCCTATGCTGTTGTAGCTCAACGCTCGCTACCCTTTATCATTAACATCTCTATGTTAATCAAAGGTAACTATATATGATAGTCCGTACTTGATTATTCTAGTCCTAGTCGAATAATCTAAGGACTATGAATGCTTTTGAATGTTTATCATGTCGAAGAAATATGCAGTCGAATTCTTAACATATTAAGAATATACTTCTTCTCAGAAAAACATTAAGGACATATTCATATAATTGAACGGAGAATATATACATCCAATAAATATGCCATTTAGATTTACATCAAAATTCCCTATATAGGTCATCTAACTATATAGCATTAGGGCATATCTTTAACACTTGGTAGTTTTCTAGAAAACTTAAAGAAGAATACGAGTGGAAAAAGGCAGAGTTGTAAGAACATTAGAGGGTAAAAGCCAAATTGAGTTGAGTGAAACACGTGAGGGAGTGAAATTCAATCATGTCTCAAAATCAAGTGGACAACACAAACGAAGAAGGTCAACAAGCCACTGTTCCAAATTTACAGATGCAAGCTTTGTTGGGAGAGATGAGACGGATGATGAGGGCTGAATTAGAACAATTACATAGGATGGTGGATAGGGTAGAGTGGAGAGCTGAAAGAGCACAGCCACCAGTTGCTCCAAACGCACCAATGAGGAACAGGTTGCAACAAGGGAAAGTTGAAGATGTGGATGAAGTTGATGAGGAATGTTTAGACGAAAAGTTTGATAGGATGTCGGTAGCTAGCCATGGAAGACATGGCCGAGATAGAGATAGAGATAGAGAAGTTAGGGATCATGTTGATAACAATTTGGGAAGCATTAAGATGAAGATTCCTACTTTTCAAGGAATGAGTGATCCCGAAGCTTATCTTGAGTGGGAGAAGAAGCTAGAGTTGGTTTTCGATTGCCACAACTATTCCGATTTGAAAAAGGTAAAACTTGCTGCAATTGAATTTACTGACTATGTTATTGTTTGGTGGGATCAATTGTGCGTTAATAGGAGATGGAATGGAGATCGTCCAATTGCAACTTGGGATGAGATGACAAGAGTGATGAGGTGACGGTTTGTGCCAAGTCATTACTACCGTGAACTATACCTCAAGCTGCAAGGACCCCATCAAGGTAACAAAGGTGTTGATGAGTATTACAAAGAGATGAAGATGGCTATGATTAGAGCCAATGTGGAGGAAGATCGAGAGACGACAATGGCTAGATTTTTGAATAGGTCAAACAGAGAGATTGCTAACACCATCGAGTTACATCATTTTATAGAATTGGAAGATTTGGTGCATATGGCAATTAAGGTGGATAAATAATTAAAGAGGGGCGGCACATGACAAAGACAAGCCCCATAATACTCGAGTGCACCTTGGAGGACGAACTATCCAAAGAAAGAAGAGAATTCATCCACTTCCAATGCCAAGCCCGAGCCCAAAAAATCCAACAATGCCACGACCTCTCAAGGTAAAACAACTCCTATTACAACTCGATCTAGTGAGATTAAATGTTTTAAATGTTAGGGACGGAGACACATAGCAAGCCAATGCCTAAACAAGCGAGCAATGGTAGTCTTGGAAAGTGGTGAGATCGAATCTGAAGACGAAATGTATTCTGATGACATGCCCGTACTAGAGGATACCACAAAGGTTGAAGAGGAGTTTGGGGCAGATCATGGAGAAATGCTTGCACTAGTTGCATGACGAGCATTAAACTTACAAGCTAAAGAGAAGGTAGAGGTAGTACAACGTGATAACATCTTTCACACTCATTGCCATGTGAAAGACAAGGTATGTAGTGTCATTATTGATGGTGGTAGCTGTACCAATGTTGCTAGTACTTCCATGGTTAAAAAGTTAGGGCTTGCGATAATTAAGCACCCTCGTCCTTACAAGCTACAATGGTTGAATGATTATGGTGAGGTAAGGGTTACAAAACAGGTTGTGGTGTCGTTTCACATTGGAAAATATGAAGATGAAGTATTGTGTGATGTGGTACCGATGCGTGCTAGACATTTTCTCTTAGGAAGACCTTGGTAATTTGATCGACGTGTGCAACATGATGGTTTAACCAACAAGTTCTCATTTATGTTCAATCAACGGGCAATCACTCTAGTCCCAATGACACCAAAACAAGTTTATGAGGATCAAGTTAGGTTGCAAAAATTGAGTGATCAAAAGAAATTGAGTGATCAAAATAACATGAGAGGGCAAAAGAATGAGAGTGAAAAGAAAGAGAGCAAGGCCGAAGCTGGAGAGGTAGTAAAAAGAAAAAAGAGCTTGGCCAAGGAGGTAAAAACATAGGGAAAACAAAGAAATTTTTATGCAAAAACAAGTGAGGTTAAGAGAGCTTTGATCTCAAAATGGCCGATGATTGTACTCATGTACAAAGAGGCTTTTTTAAACACTAACTAGCTTGACTCTACATTGCCTAGTGTTTTTGTTTCTCTCTTGCAGGATTTTGAGGATGTGTTTCCCGAGGACATACCACATGGTCTACCACCTATTCGAGGGATTGAACATCAAATTGATTTCGTACCTAGTGGGTCAATACCAAATCGACCAGCTTATAGGAGCAATCCCGAGGAGACAAATGAGCTTCAAAGGCAAGTCGAAGAGTTGATGGGAAAAAGGTACATTAGAGAAAGCATGAGTCTTTGCGCAGTTTTAGTAATTTTAGTGCCTAAGAAGGATAGGACATAGAGGATGTGTGTTGATTGCAAAGCCATCAAAAACATAATGGTAAAGTATAGACATTCTATTCCTCACTTAGATGATATGTTAGATGAATTGCATGGTTCTTGTGTGTTTTCTAAAATTGATCTTAAGAATGGGTATCATCAAATAAGAATGAAAGAAGAAGATGAATGGAAAACAACATTCAAAACTAAATATGGTTTGTATGAGTGGTTAGTCATGCCTTTTGGATTAACTAATGCACCTAGTACTTTTATGCACTTAATGAATGATGTTTTGCGTGCTTTCATTGGTAAATTCGTTGTTTATTTTGATGATATTCTAGTTTATAGTGAGAGTTTGCATGATCATGTCTCACATTTAAATTCGGTTTTGGATGTGGTTAGAAAGGAGAAATTATATGCTAACCTTAAAAAGTGTACTTTTTACACTGATGAGCTTGTTTTCCTAGGTTTTGTTGTTAGTACTAAAGGTATTGAGGTTGATGAAGAAAAGATCAAAGCCATCCAAGAGTGGCCAACCCCCTCTAGTGTAGGTGATGTTAAAAGTTTTCATGGACTTGTTGGTTTTTACAGGAGGTTTGTGAAAGATTTTAGCACCATCATAGCACTACTTACTGAGGTCATCAAGAAGAACGTTGCGTTCAAATGGGGTGAAGATCAAGAGAAGGCGTTTCAGCTTATTAAACACAAGCTTACTCATGCTCCTTTACATGCTTTACCTAACTTTTCTAAAACGTTTGAAATTGAATGTAATGTGTCAGGTGTGGGCATATGAGTTGTTCTCATGCAGGAAGGAAGACCCCTTGCGTAATTTAGCGAGAAGTTAGGTGGGGCTGCACTTAACTACCCTACTTATGACAAGGAGCTGTATGCTTTGGAGACATGACAGTACTATCTGTGGCCAAAGGAGTTTGTGATTCATACAGATCATGAATCCTTGAAGCATTTGAAGGGTCAACACAAGCTGAACAAGCGACATGCTCGGTGGGTTGAGTTCATTGAGACCTTTCCATATGTCATTCGCTTTAAACAAGGTAAGGAGAATATGGTTGCGGATGCACTTTCATAAAGGTATGCCTTAATCTCTACTCTTGATGCTAAATTTCTAGGTTTTGAGCATATTAAAGACCTTTATCAGGATGACCATGATTTTGGTGATGTTTATAGAGCTAGTGAAAAGTTTGCATAGGGTAAGTTCTATAGGCATGAAGGTTTTTTGTGACGCCCGAGATTTAGCCATGCATTTAGTTACTATTGCATCCTTTGTTTGCGCATTTCTTTCTATGTCTTATTAACTGCCTTCTTAAGTTACTATTCACTCCATTTTTAAACTACATTCTATTGGTTAATTAGCATTTTTATTAAATCATATTAATTGTAAAAGTAATGGGAAAAATGTGCAATTGAGCTAGAAGCGATAGGAGAGCTCGTTTAGAAAATGATTTTAATAGTTAAGTGAATAGTGTTACGTAATAACTTTAGAGATTTAATTAACTAGACTATGTTTTACACATTAGCCTCGTTTTGGAGCTAGCAACGCGCATTTTA
Organism: Ehretia macrophylla; assembly: GCA_037974665.1. NCBI lineage: Eukaryota > Viridiplantae > Streptophyta > Magnoliopsida > Boraginales > Ehretiaceae > Ehretia > Ehretia macrophylla. The sequence continues at coordinate 60,534,388 of CM075776.1, read as the reverse complement.
AAAGCCACATAAGCACCCAATCAAGACCCCACCTTAGCCATTCATTAAATAGACTTATTTAGCTCATAACATAAGAAAGAAAAAAATATATATATAAGCTGAAAAAAGAGGCAGCTAGGCTGACAGCAGCAAACAGTGGGAAAACAACAATTTTTGCTCTTCAATCCTTCATTTCAAGCCACTCCAAGCCTTGAGCAACTAGTGTAGGGTGTTTGCAAGCTTCCTAGGTGCTCCTACGTGCATTGGTGAGGGATTTCACGGCTTATTTTTGCATTTCTAAATAGTTGCTATTTTCTTGATTTGTTGAAAATGTGTTCAAATGCTATTGTATTGATTATCTATGTTATTATACCATGTATATGAATGCTAGAGAACATATTTGAGCCATCCTTTCGCAATTTAAATGGTTAGAATCGTTAGTTTGATTTTTAGGGTGAATAGTGACGGGAATTCTAGGGTTTTGTGAAATTGCGCGTTTTAACTTGATTCAATGCTTATAATAGATGCCTTAGGTACTAGTGAAGGTAGTCTAATAGCCCCGTGCACTTTCATTGTCCTAAAATCGCATAAAATGTAAAATAGTCTACTTTAATTTGGGGCTTTCGGGGTTAATGCGAATCCGGGTGGATTCGGGCTTCAATTGTAGTATTCTTAGGCTACCTAGGTGCTATAGAAGCCTTGATATCCTTTGTTTGAAGCCCGGACATTGTATGTGTAGTTTAAAGCCATAAGAGGGAATTTGGGGCTTTCGGGGTAATCACGGGCATTTGAATGAGTTAGAGGGTTGAGAGGGTACCTTGCGGGTTAGTTAGAAGGTTGGGAGAGTTTCCTTTGAAAATGGAATCATTAACCTTGGTTTGGAAGAGGAATAGTTTGAAAAACAAAGGGGTTTATGTGCTATTTCGGTTGTCTCACACTTCTAAACCCATGGTATGACTTCTTGAGTGTTTATATGTGATTTTAAATTGATTTGGAGCTTTTGGTATGATTCTATGCTTATTTTGTATATGTTCCTTTGTAAACTACTTATTAGCTTCTATAATTGCTTCTATCCTAATTGCATCGAGGTCAACCTACTTTGTTGATCCTCCTATGTGTTAATGCTTATATTATTGCTATTAACTTGCCATTGTTAAGTGCATTGCATAGTGGTTGCGCAACCATAGTGTCAGGGGCGGATGTGTTGAATATCGGCTGGGCGGCAGAGGGCTTGCCGGTGGATATTCAAACTCCGTGCCCTAGTCCCTCATTCGCCTGGTCCGGAGATTGCCAGGGGATGTTGGGTCGTAGGATTATCGGGGTACATCCGGAGTACACCCACTGGAGTGTTTGGGGATTATGCTGGCTTATCGTGATCGTGCTCGTGGTTCGTGGATCGTGAATGAAGACCAGTGAAGATTGGTGTATAGGGGATTGTGTGAAATGTATCCTTTTAAATGTGTGGTTACTTAAGTTATCATTGTTTCTTAAATTGTCTAAGTGATATTGTTGTATAACTGTGTTATCTGTTGCATTGCATGCCCCGGGACTATATCCCTCACTGGGCAACAGTGGTTGCTCATACCTCGATATCTGTTTCAGGAGACGCTGAGGGTGATCCCCAGCTTGTTGAGTTAGTTGAGGAAGAAGAAGTTCAGATTGATCCTTTACCTTAGTTGTTGTGCCTGATAGCTTGAGGTGGTTTAATTTCTTGCTACTTTGTGGAAGGCTCAACTGTTTATATTATGTCCTATTTTGTGGCCTAAGGGCTATGTATATATTGTTGTGTAAAGTGGTAGGACAGTAGATTGTGGTGTAGTATTGGAAGCCTATGTCTTGTAATAACTATGTTTTTGCCTTTATTCACTTTGCATGCTTGGGAGTGATTGGCTTAAGGTAGAAATGTGTTATCTTTTAATTATGTTTTATTGATATCCTAGAATGTCATGGCTACTAGACTATGTTGTAAACAGATTTCTTGCATGCTTGTGTGGTTTTGGTATTGTTGTTTGCTTCAAGGCTCGGATGGCCTTGAATCTTTACATATATAGCCATGGAAAGTTTGCTTACCTTGTAATTACCTTATTTGTAAGTTTACAGGTTTTCAGAATGTCCACGGTACAGGGGAGACTCTGTCTGTGTGTCGGGTCCGGACTTAGCCTTTAGCTTGGGGGTTGGGTCGGGGCGTGACATTTAAGTGGTATCAGAGCTATAGATTGCATGAAGCCGGGTTAAATTTCTCGGTCTGTGGGTAGAGATTTGTTATGTGACTTTGTGAATACATGAGTCTTTGATTTTGATTTGCCTAAGTGAAATTTGAATTAGGAATGAACATGCTAGCATGGAAATAGAATATCAAGAGTCTAGAATGTCAAGTATGATCTAGTGATTTATGTGTACTTCAAGAATGTGGAATATCTATTTGAACTTCTATGTACTTGACTTTATGTGAATCTATTTGGACTTTTCTTTATGTGTTTACTTATAAATTGCATATATACATATGTATACCTGTCATAACACTTTGCATTCTAGCTATTCGAGATGGGGCCCCGCCGTCGTACTTAAAATCCGAATGTTGGTGGAGAACCCGAGGGGGTTCATGGGCAAGAAACTGAGGTGGCCGAAAATGCACCGCAGGTTCAAGAACCGAGCACTGCACAGATCTTGGCCACGATGGCCACTGCTATGAACACTATCGCCCAGTTTGTGACACAGCAGGGTCAGCCAGGGGTCGTTGGAGGTAATCAGGCTACGAGAGCCGGAGGTAGTGGCCCTACCGGAGGTAATCTGTATGACCGGTTCATTCATCATGGGGCCTATACTTTCTTTGGAGAACCGGACGATATGAAGGCTGAGATGTGGCTAAGGAAGTTTGAGAGAGTGGCAGCAATACTCGAGTGCCATGATGACAGGAAGATTACTTATGCCACTTTCCTTCTTGAGGGTGATGCTGAAGATTGGTGGCGTACCGTCAGTGAGAAATGGGAAGCCGAGGGCGTTCATCATTCATGGGACGACTTTGTCCGAGAATTCCGAGACAAGTACATATCGGTAGTTGCCCGCGAGAGGCGTCAATCAGAGTTCATAAACTTGAAACAGGGGAGTATGACAGTAGATCAATACGAGGCTACTTTTACCCGGCTTTCCCGTTATGCACCAGCTTTGATTCAGCCGGAGGACATGAAGATCCAGAGGTTCATCCTGGGTTTGAGGAGGGATATTATGCTGAACTTGTCTGCAAATGATTTTCCTAACTATGCTGCAGTAGTCCGAGCCGCCTCGACATATGAGAAACGCAAGGCCGATGTGTTAGCCAAGACCAGTCAATCGAGTAAACGGTTCTAGTCTCAGAGTCAAGGGTACCAGGGGCAGGCTATATCAGTTGGGCAGAGTTCACATGTGAAACCCCACTTTCTTGCTTATCTCGTTTTACGTGTTTTATCTCGTTTTGCGTGCATATGATCTGTTTATGTGCTATAGGACCTAGAAAGTTATAATTTTGATGTCAATACTCCTAATACGTGCTAAATGTGCATTCATGAAATTTTCATAAAAAACGGAGTCATAAATTTTATCGTCGATTTTCAGTGAATAGTGTTTTCGAAACACGTCCGCTATAATTTTGAAACTGGTCTTTTTAACCCTTCTAGACCTAGTCCACGGACTTTAATAGACCTGTGTTTGATGAAAACGGTTTTAAAATCGGCTTAAGAATTTATTAGGGTTTTTACACCGACTTTTGCGAAAATCGAGTTTTAAGCCGACTCGGGTGGAATTCTTTGAATGTAAAACTTCTTGTCACCTAAAAATAACCTACTTGAGCTATCTTGGGTGTTGGATAATTATTTTGAACATTGGTGATCAAGAAAATGCATTTAAAAGACAAGAAAACACTAAAAATAATTAGTTTCACCTTTGACTTTCTTTTATTTGTTGACCTTTGCTTAATATATCACCAACACACATTAAAACAACACAAAACACACTCATTTTACACACACCTTACCGAAATTCCATGGGGGAGAAGAAAGAAGACATTTTTCAAAGGTTTTCAAGCATTTTTCACATAGATTTTGCAATTCAAGTCCAAATAACTTCATTCAAAGCTTGATTTCACTTGTTGGGCATCCATTCTACACATTTCTTGCATCAAAACACATCAAAGGTGAGAGAAAAATTCTAGATCTCAAAATGTCATTTTTGTGTTTTTGCGTAGAAATGAAGATTGAACCGTTAGAATTGAAATCTGATGGTAGATTATTGTTCCTTGCCTGCTAGGGATCATTATATACTAATACTACGAGTTTCTGTCGGATATAGCATAATTTTTATTTTCCGGGTATTTAATTTTGATTAAAATGTTCAAAGTTGATTTAATTGAGTTGCGTTGCTCGAAATCGATTGCCGTCGATTTCTAAATACTTGATAATTACGTGTTAGCGCTGTTGTAATGCCGAATTTTCGATTACATTGTTTGTGTGAAAATCCGGAAAATCCAGCCATGACGTCATAGGGTTTTAGGGTTATCGGGCATGTTTTGGAGGTGTTATGGTGGATTTCCGAGAGGGCTAATGTAGTAGGTTGAATGGGCGAGTGATAGGAACTGATTTGGCAATGTTTGGATTAGTAGATTGTAAGTTATGAATTTTAGAAGTTTAGGTTGTCATTCTTTAATTTCTTGAACGATGCCTTAGATGGTTGGGTAGTGTTCGAGTGATGAATGGTGAGTCGTTGTTGAGTAATTTAGGGTTTAATTATGTATATTATGCATGTCCGGTTAGATGGCCTACTTTGTCATCTAACTACGTTGTTTGTTGTTTAATTTAATATTGATGTTATATTGATGTTATTGATTGATTATTATTGAATGCGGGAATCGGGCACTCTTGTTGCTGATCTCCCAATTGATTGATTGATTTATGCTTGCATGATGATTGATGAATATGGAGTCTTGGTATGTGTGTGCCACCTCTCGGGCAGCGTCGGGCTGTCGGGTTGATAACGGCATGACTGCCATAGGCTACCCCCAGCTCGCATGACGGAGATGTCATGGAGGGAAGGGGCTAGTGAGGTACCTCGGGTGCGTGAGTAATGGGGAGTTATAAGAAGAACGGTTGAGATCGTGATGGCGTTTGGAGCTACACCAAATAGAGTATCCTTATTGATTGGTTATATAGTTACGTGATGATAGCTTTATTTATGTTATTATGTTGTTGTGTGTTTACTTGCTCAAAGGACTAAATCCAAGGAGCGTAGTGAATACTGTCGAGATCTATCGGATCCTCACTGGGCTTATGTATATAAGCTCACTCTCTATTAATGCATGTTTCAGGTGTACTTTCACAAGATTTCGGGTACGTGCCTCCTGAAGAGGAGAATGTGGAAAATGTGCCTTTCGTGGATGAGTCATATGTTCCCGAGTCTTATCCATGACTTTATGTTGTTAAATGTCTTGTATATTAGTTTAATAGACTTTATATGCTTTACGGTTCTTAATGTAATAGATATTGAAAAGATGATGAACCAAATGATGTTAATTTAGTGGCTTCCTTTTGTCTATGGTTAAATTGTAGTTGTGTCTCAACTTACTTTTGAAATGTATGATAAAGTTGAGGTATTGTATGTCATGTTGGAACGGAGGCGTATAACGAGGATGTTTTATTGTATATCATGGTTGTGTTGTATGTTGTTGTTTGTATTGAGGAATTACTGGATGTATGATGTTTAATGAGGTTGGTTTAGAACCTCGGAAATCTGTTTACTGTCGTTATGCCGCCGAAATTCCGTTGCGTCCTGACTGATCGTAGGTGGGGTCGAGTTGGGGTGTGACATCACAGCCGAGGCAGACTCAGAGTTATACAGGGCCTACTTAGACTCAGACACGACCAGTTCAGAGTCAGACTCAGAGTCAATTCCGTCCAGCAGTTTCCCGTTCGCAGCAGGGTAGTTCAGCTACCTCTACTTACAGAGCTCATTCGGGAGGCACTATTGCTAGACGTCACCAGCAGTGCAGCTTCTGTCAGCGCCAGGGCCACACTGAGGATGTTTGTTGGAAGAAACATAACAAATGTATAGGTTGCGGTAGTGATCAGCACAGGGTTAAAGACTGTCATAAATTTAAAAACCCTAGGGGTCAGACGTCAGCTCAGAACTCTCAGACCAGGGCACCAGCTGCAGTACCACCACCACGAGGTCAGGCCCGTGTATTTGCTTTGGATGCTGAGGAGCTTCTGGATACAACCGCTGTGGTAGAAGGTATTTTTCTTCTTAATGATCAATCAGTTAAGGTTTTAATTGATTCCGGGGCTTCGCATTCTTTTATTACTCCTACTTGTGCACAAAATGCTAAACTGAAACATGATAAACTGTTGCATGAGATTGTGGTTTATACTCCTATGGGTCCGAAGTTTGTTACTAGATCTATTTGCAGAGCATGTAGTATATTTATTGAGGGTCGTGTTTTTCCTGCTGATTTGATTATCCTACCCTTCAATGACTTTGAAATTATATTGGGGATGGACTGGTTAAGTAAATATTATGCCCAGCTTGATTGTAGAAAGAAGATTGTGTATCTAGAAATGCCTGACCAGCCTATACTTAAAATAGTTGGTAGTAGAAAATCTACGGGAACTCCTATTATTTCTTCTATTAGGGCATCTAAATTATTGAGCAAGGGTTGTGAGGCTTATCTTGCATATTTGATTAATCAACCTGGGGATCAATTGAAATTGAATGATGTACCTATCGTGAGGGAGTTTCCGGGGGTCTTTCCTGAGGAATTACCTGGGTTACCGCCTGATAGAGAGATAGAGTTCATGATTGATTTATTGCCTGGGATTTCACCTATCTCTAAGACTCCGTTCAGAATGGCTCCACCTGAGTTGCAGGAATTGAAAGTTCAATTGCAGGGCTTGCTTGAGAAGGGATTCATTCAGCCGAGTTCTTTGCCTTGGGGTGCGCCAGTCGTATTTGTTAAAAAGAAGGACGGATCTCTTCGCCTATGCATTGATTATCGGGGTCTTAATCAGGTAACCATCAAAAATAAATATCCTTTGCCTTTAATTGAAGAGTTATTTGATCAGTTGCAAGGCGCCAGGGTATTCTCTAAATTTGATCTGAGGCAGGGCTATTATCAGCTGAGGATTAAGAAAGATGATGTTCCTAAAACTGCTTTCAGAACTCGATATGGCCATTATGAGTTTGTTGTCTTGCTGTTTGGTCTTACTAATGCTCCCGCCGCATTCATGGATTTAATGCAGAGGGTTTTCCGTCCTTATCTGGACCAATTTGTGGTCATATTCATTGATGATATTCTTGTCTATTCTAAATCTGAGGCGGAACATGAACATCATCTCAGAGTTGTGTTGCAGACTCTTCAGGAGCATTAGTTATTTGCAAAGTTTAGCAAATGTGAGTTCTGGCTTAAGCAAGTTGTTTTTCTTGGTCATATTATCTCGCAGGATGGTATTTCTATTGATCCAGCGAAGATTGAAGTGGTATTATCTTGGAAACGACCTGAAACTGTAATAGAGATTCGTAGCTTCCTTGGTTTAGCTGGGTATTACCGGAGATTTGTCAAGGATTTCTCTAAGATTGCAGGGCCTTTAACTCAACTTACTCAGAAGAAAACAGTATTTGACTGGAATGATAAATGCGAGGCCAGCTTCAAGGAATTGAAGAAAAGATTGACTACAACTCCTATCCTTACGTTACCTGAGGGTTATGATAATCTGGTGATCTATAGTGATGCTTCGAAGGAAGGACTGTGTGATGCCCGAGATTTAGCCATGCATTTAATTACTGTTGCATCCTTGTTTGCACATTTCTTTCTATGTCTTATTAACTGCCTTCTTAAGTTACTATTCACTCCATTTTTAAACGGTATTCTATTGGTTAATTAGCATTTTTATTAAATCATATTAATTGTAAAAGTAGTGGGAAAAATGTGCAATTGAGCTAGAGGCGATAGGAGAGCTCGTTTAGAAAATGATTTTTAGTAGTTGAATGAATAGTGTACGTAACCAACTTAGAGTTTAATTAGCTAACATTAATTTATGCTTAGGACTTGTTTCTAACTAGCTTGACTCACATTTTGACCATACACTTAAATTAAAACAACTCACCTAAGCTTATATAACCCACACACAACTCACCTTATATCATAACTAGCAAAATCAAAACAAAAAAATGCTGAAATTTATTGTAGCATAGCCGACAGCCCTTCTCTTGCTCCTTGAGGATTTTTGCTTCTTCAAATCATCAAATCAAGCCACTCCAAGCCTTAAGCAACTAGTGTAGGGTGTGTGCAAGGTTCCTAGGTGCTCCTACGCGTATTGGTGAGGGATTTCACGGCTCATTTTTGCATTTCTAAATAGTTGTTAATTTCTTGATTTGTTGAAAATGTGTTCAAATGCTATTGTATTAATTATCTATGCTATTATACCATGTATATGAATGCTAGAGAACATATTTGAGCCATCGTTTCGCAATTTAAACGGTTAGAATCGTTAGTTTGATTTTTAGGGTGAATAGTGATGTTTTTCTAGGGTTTTGCGTAATTGCTCGAATTAGCTTGATTCCATGCTTCTAATAGATGCTTTAGGTGCTAGTGAAGGTATTCTAATAGCTCCGTGCACTTGCATTGTCCTTAAATCGCTAAAAATGTAAAAATAGTCGAATTTAATTTGGGGCTTTCGGGGTTAATGCGAATCCGGCTGAATTCGGACTTCAATTCTAGTATCCTCAAGCTACCTAGGTGCTATAGAAGCCTTGATATCCCTTGTTTGAAGCCCAGACATTGTATGTGTAGTTTAAAGCCATAAGAGGGAATTTGGGGCTTTCGAGGTAATCGCGGGCATTTGAATGAGTTAGAGGGTTGAGAGGGTACCTTGAGGGTTAGTTAGAAGGTTGGGAGAGTTTCCTTTGAAAATGGAATCATTAAACTTGGTTTGGAAGAGAAATAGTTTGAAAAACAAAGGGATTTATGTGCTATTTCGGTTGACTCACACTTCTAAACCCATGGCATAACTTCTTGAGTGTTTATATATGGTTTCAAGTTGTTTTGAAGCTTTTGGTATGATTCTATACTTAATTTGCATATGTCTCATTGTAAAATTGTATATTTGCTTATATAATTGTTCTATTCTAAATGCATCGAGGTCAACCTACTTTGTTGATCCTCCTATGTGTTAATGCTTATATTATTGCTATTAACTTTCCATTGTTAAGTGCATTGCATAGTGGTTGCGCAACCATAGTGTCAGGGGCGGATGCGTTGAATATCGGCTGGGCGGCAGAGGGCTTGCCGGTGGATATTCAATCTCCGTGCCCTAGTCCCTCATTCGCCTGGTCTGGAGATTTCTAGGGAATGTTGGGTCATAGGATTATCGGGGTACATCCAGAGTACACCCACTGGAGTGTTTGGGGATTATGCCGGCTTATCGTGATCGTGCTCGTGATTCGTGGATCGTGAATGAAGACCAGTGAAGATTGGTGTATAGGGGATTGTGTGAAACATATCCTTTTAAATGTGTGATTACTTAAGTTATCATTGTTTCTTAAATTGTCTAAGTGATATTGTTGCATAATTGTATTATCTGTTGCATTGCACGCCCCGGGACTATATCCCTCGCTGGGCAACAGTGGTTGCTCATACCTCGATATCTGTTTCAGGAGACGCTGAGGGTGATCCCCAGCTTGTTGAGTTAGTTGAGGAAGAAGAAGTTCAGATTGAGCCTTTACCTTAGTTGTTGTGCCTGATAGCTTGAGGTGGTTAATGAATTTGCTGCTATGTGGAAGATTCATCTGATTATCTTATGTACTATTTTGTAGCCTAAGGGCTATGTATATGCTTGTTGTATAAGTTGAAGACTAGTTGGTTGTGGTGTAGCTTTGAAAGCCTATGTACTGTAATAACTTATGATCTACTTCTATTCGCTTTGCTTGCTTGGGAGTGAACGGCTTAAAGTAGAAATGTTTGATCTTTCAATTATGTTTAATTGATTTCCTAGAATGTCATGATTATAAAACTATGTTGATAATAAGTTCTCGCATGCTTGTGTGTTTTGGAACTATTGTGTACTATAAGGCTCGGATGGCCTTAGAACTTTGATGTTTAATTAAGAAAAGCTTGTATTGTATTGTTGGGACTTTGTTTGAGTGTTTACAGGTTTTTAGAATGTCCACGGTACAGGGGAGACTCTGTCCGTGTGTCGGGTCCGGACTTAACCTTTAGCTTGGGGGTTGGGTCGGGGCGTGACATTTAAGTGGTATCAGAGCTATAGATTGCATGAAGCCGGGTTAAATTTCTCGGTCTGTGGGTAGAAATTTGTTATGTGACTTTGTGAATACATGAGTCTTTGATTTTGATTGGCCTAAGTGAAATTTGAATAAGGAATGAACATGCTAGCATGGAAATAGAATATCAAGAGTCTAGAATGTCAAGTATGATCTAGTGATTTACGTGTACTTCAAGAATGTGGAATATTTATTTGAACTTCTATGTACTTGACTTTATGTGAATCTAATTGGACTTTTCTTTATGTGTTTACTTATAAATTGCATATATACATATATATACCTGTCATAACACTTTGCATTCTAGCTATTCGAGATGGGGCCCCGCCGTCGTACTGATAATCCGAATGTTGGTGGAGAACCCGAGGGGGTTCATGTGCAAGAAGCTGAGGTGGCCGAAAATGCACCGCAGGTTCAAGAATCGAGCACTGCACAGATCTTGGCCACGATGGCCACTGCTATGAACACTATCGCCCAGTTTGTGACACAACAGGGTCAGCCAGGGGTCGTTAGAGGTAATCAGACTGCGAGAGCCGGAGGTAGTGGCCCTACCGGAGGTAATCTATATGACCGGTTCATTCATCATGGGGCCTATACTTTCTTTGGAGAACCGGACGATATGAAGGCTGAGATGTGGCTAAGGAAGTTTGAGAGAGTGGCAGCAATACTCGAGTGCCATGATGACAGGAAGATTACTTATGCCACTTTCCTTCTCGAGGGTGATGCTGAAGATTGGTGGCATACCGTCAGTGAGAAATGGGAAGCTGAGGGAGTTCATCTTTCATGGGCCGACTTTGTCCGAGAATTTTGAGACAAGTACATATCAGTGGTTGCCCGCGAGAGGCGTCAAACAGAGTTCATAAACTTGAAACAGGGAAGTATGACGGTAGATCAATATGAGGCTACTTTTACCCGGCTTTCCCGTTATGCACCAGTTTTGATTCAGCCGGAGGACATGAAGATCCAGAGGTTCATCCTGGGTTTGAGGAGGGATATTATGCTGAACTTGTCTTCAAATGATTTTCCCAACTATGCTGCAGTAGTCCGAGCCGCCTCGAGGTATGAGAAACGGAAGGCCGATGTGGTAGCCAAGACCAGTCAATCGAGTAAACGGTTTCAGTCTCAGAGTCAAAGGTACCAGGGGCATGCTATATCAGTTGGGCAGAGTTCACAGCCGAGGCAGACTCAGAGCTATACAGGGCCCACTCACACTCGGTCACGACCAGTTCAGAGTCAGACTCAGAGTCAGTTCCGTCCGGCAGTTTCCCGTTCGCAGCAGGGTAGTTCAGCTACCTCTACTTACAGAGCTCCTTCGGGAGGCACTGTTGCAAGACGTCACCAGCAGTGCAGCTTCTGTCAGCGTCAGGGCCACACTGAGGATGTTTGTTGGAAGAAACATAACAAGTGTACAGGTTGCGGCAGTGATCAGCACAGGGTTAAAGACTGTTAGAAATTTAAGAACCCTAGAGGTCAGACATCAGCTCAGAATTCTCAGACCAGGGTACCAGCTGCAGCACCACCATCACGAGGTCAGGCCCGTGTATTTGCCTTGGATGCTGAGGAGCTTCCGGATACAACCGCTGTGGTAGAAGGTATTTTTCTTCTTAATGATCAGTCAGTTAAGGTTTTAATTGATTTTGGGGCTTCGCATTCTTTTATTACTCCTACTTGTGCACAAAATGCTAAACTGAAACATGATAAACTGTTGCATGAGATTATGGTTTATACTCCTATGGGTCCGAAGTTTGTTACTAGATCTATTTGCAGAGCATGTAGTATATTTATTGAGGGTCGTGTTTTTCCTGCTGATTTGATTATCCTACCCTTCAATGACTTTGAAATTATATTGGGGATGGACTGGTTAAGTAAATATTATGCCCAGCTTGATTGTAGAAAGAAGATTGTGTATCTAGAAATGCCTGACCAGCCTGTACTTAAAATAGTTGGTAGTAGAAAATCTACGGGAACTCCTATTATTTCTTCTATTAGGGCATCTAAATTATTGAGCAAGGGTTGTGAGGCTTATCTTGCATATTTGATTAATCAACTTGGGGATCAATTGAAATTGAATGATGTACCTATCGTGAGAGAGTTTCCGGGGGTCTTTCCTGAGGAATTACCTGGGTTACCGCCTGATAGAGAGATAGAGTTCATGATTGACTTACTGCCGGGGACTTCACCTATCTCTAGGACTCCGTATAGAATGGCTCCACCTGAATTGCAGGAATTGAAAGTTCAATTACAGGGCTTGCTTGAGAAGGGATTCATTCAGCCGAGTTCTTCGCCTTGGGGTGCGCCAGTCCTATTTGTTAAAAAGAAAGACGGATCTCTTCGCTTATGCATTGATTATCGGGGTCTTAATCAGGTAACCATCAAAAACAAATATCCTTTGCCTTTAATTGAAGAGTTATTTGATCAGTTGCAAGGCGCCAGGGTATTCTCTAAATTTGATCTGAGGCAAGGCTATTATCAGTTAAGGATTAAGAAAGATGATGTTCCTAAAACTGCTTTCAGAACTCGATATGGCCATTATAAGTTTGTTGTCTTGCCGTTTGGTCTTACTAATGCTCCCGCCGCATTCATGGATTTAATGCAGAGAGTATTCCGTCCTTATCTGGACCAATTTGTGGTCATATTCATTGATGATATTCTTGTCTATTCTAAATCTGAGGCGGAACATGAACGGCATCTCAGAATTGTGTTGCAGACTCTTCAGGAGCATCAGTTGTTTGCAAAGTTTAGCAAATGTGAATTCTGGCTTAAGCAAGTTGCTTTTCTGGGCCATATTATCTCGCAAGATGGTATTTCTGTTGATCCAGCGAAGATTGAAGTTGTGTTATCTTGGAAACGACCTGAAACTGTCACGGAAATTCGTAGCTTCCTTGGTTTAGCTGGGTATTATCAGAGGTTTGTCAAGGATTTCTCTAAGATTGCAGGGCCTTTAACTCAACTTACTTAGAAGAAAACAGTATTTGACTGGAGTGATAAATGCGAGGCCAGCTTCCAGGAATTGAAGAAGAGATTGACTACAGCTCCTATTCTTGTGTTACCTGAGGGATATGATAATCTGGTGATCTATAGTGATGCTTCGAAGGAAGGTCTGGGTTGTGTATTGATGCAGAATGGCAGGGTTATTGCTTATGCTTCCAGGAAACTAAAACCTTATGAACTCAACTATCCGACTCATGATCTTGAGCTTGCAGCTATCATTCTTGCATTAAAGAAATGGCGTCATTATCTCTGGGGCAACAAGTTTGAAATCTTTACAGATCATAAGAGCTTGAAATATCTGTTTTCACAGAAAGAGTTAAACATGAGGCAGAGGCGTTGGCTGGAATTACTTGAGGACTATAACTGCACTATTAACTATCTTCCGGGCAAGGCCAATATTGTTGCTGATGCTTTGAGTCGAAAGGCTACTGTTGCTAGCTTGATTATCAAGAATTGGGAATTCATGGAAGAATTATGCTTATGGAAGCCTAGTACTTCAAATTCTGGTATTCAATTCGCAAGTTTGCAGATTTAATCTCTGTTATTATCCAGGATTCGAGAAGCTCAACAGGCTGATCTTCAATTGTTGAAAGTCTTAGAGAATTCTAAAGGGGGAGAGTCGGATTTCAAACTGCACGACGATGGTATTCTCAAATTCAAAGGTAGAATCTGTATTCCGAATGATCCAACTCTAAAGAAGGATATTCTTGCTGAGGCACATAGTTCCAGATATACTATCCATCTAGGTAGTACTAAAATGTATAGAGATTTGAAGCATAATTTCTGGTGGAATAATATGAAGAGAGAAATTGCTGACTACGTTGCTCGATGTCTTACTTGTTAGAAAGTTAAAGCAGAGCATCAGAGGCCTGCAGGGTTGTTGCAACCTTTGGCTATTCCTGTTTGGAAATGGGATCATATTACCATGGATTTCGTCTCTGATTTACCGAGGTCTTCGAAGGGTAATGACTCAGTTTGGGTTATTGTGGATAAACTGACCAAGACTTCTCATTTCATTGCTAAAAAGAAGTCTGATTCTCTTGACAAGCTGGTAGAGTTGTATATTGAGAATGTTGTCCGACTTCATGGAATTCCAAAGAGTATTGTGTCAGATAGAGATCCCAGATTCACATCTCAGTTCTGGCAGAAGATTTAGAAAGCTTTGGGCACGACTTTGAATTTCAGTACAGCTTATCATCCTCAGACAGATGGTCAATCCGAGAGAACTATCTTAATCCTCGAGGATATGTTGCGGGCTTGTATTCTGGACTTCGGTAAGAGTTGGGAGAAGTACTTGCCACTCGCAGAGTTCGCCTATAACAATAGTTATCAAGCTACTATTGGTATGGCACCTTATGAGGCACTATATGGGGGTAAATGCCGGTCTCCTCTCTATTGGGATGATGTTGGTGAAATGAAGACTATCGACCCTACTCTCTTACCTGAAATGAACAAAATGATTGATCATGTGCAGCTTATCAGAAAAAGAATGCTTACAGCACAGAGCCGACAAAAGAGTTATGCAGATAGACGCCGTCGTGATCTGAAATTTGTCGTGGGAGATCGAATATTTCTGAAAATTTCTCCTCACAAGGGTTTGATTCGGCATGGTAAAGAGGGTAAACTCAGTCCTCGATATGTGGGACCATTTGAGATAACCGAAACTGTTGGTGATTTGGCTTACCATCTAGCTTTACCTCCCAGTCTGGGCAGAATTCATGATGTATTCCATGTTTCTATGCTTCGGAAGTATCAGCCAGATCCCTCTCACATACTTGAGCCGGAACCGCTAGAGATCAGTGAAACTTTGACCTACACAGAGAAACCTCTTCGAATTGTTGATCAGAAAGTTCAGGAGCTGAGGACTAAAAGCATTCTGATGGTTAAAGTTCTGTGGGATCATCACAGAGTGGAGGATGCGACGTGGGAAAGAGAGGATCAGATGCGGGAACGGTATCCAGAGTTATTCGTCGAATCATGTAAGAATTGCGTGGACGCAATTAGTTTAAGGGGAAGAGGATGTAACGCCCGAGATTTAGCCATGCATTTAATTACTATTGCATCCTTGTTTGCGCATTTCTTTCTATGTCTTATTTACTGTCTTCTTAAGTTACTATTCACTTCATTTTTAAACTGCATTCTATTGGTTAATTAGCATTTTTATTAAATCATATTAATTGTAAAAGTAATGGGAAAATGTGCAATTGAGCTAGAGGCGATAGGAGAGCTCGTTTAGAAAATGATTTTTATTAGTTGAATGAATAGTGTACGTAACGAACTTAGAGTTTAATTAGCTAACATTAATTTATGCTTAGGACTTGTTTCTAACTAGCTTGACTCACACTTTGACCATACACTTAAATTAAAAACAACTCACCTAAGCTTATATAACCCACACACAACTCACCTTATATCATAACTAGCAAAATCAAAACAAAAAAATGCTGAAATTTACTGTAGCATAGCCGACAGCCCTTCTCTTGCTCCTTGAGGATTTTTGCTTCTTCAAATCATCAAATCAAGCCACTCCAAGCCTTAAGCAACTAGTGTAGGGTGTGTGCAAGGTTCCTAGGTGGTCCTACTGGTATTGGTGAGGGTTTCACGGCTCATTTTTGCATTTCTAAATAGTTGTCAATTTCTTGATTTGTTGAAAATGTATTCAAATGCTATTGTATTAATTATCTATGCTATTATACCATGTATATGAATACTAGAGAACATATTTGAGCCATCGTTTCGCAATTTAAACGGTTAGAATCGTTAGTTTGATTTTTAGGGTGAATAGTGACGTTTTTCTAGGGTTTTGCGTAATTGCTCGAATTAGCTTGATTCCATGCTTCTAATAGATGCTTTAGGTGCTAGTGAAGGTATTCTAATAGCCCCGTGCACTTACATTGTCCTTAAATCACTAAAAATGTAAAAATAGTCGACTTTAATTTGGGGCTTTCGGGGTTAATGCGAATCCGGGTAAATTCGGACTTCAATTCTAGTATCCTCAAGCTATCTAGGTGCTATAGAAGCCTTGATATCCCTTGTTTGAAGCCCGGACGATGTATGTGTAGTTTAAAGCCATAAGAGGGAATTTGGGGCTTTCGGGGTAATTGCGGGTATTTGAATGAGTTAGAGGGTTGAGAGGGTACCTTGAGGGTTAGTTAGAAGGTTGGGAGAGTTTCCTTTGAAAATGGAATCATTAAACTTGGTTTGGAAGAGAAATAGTTTGAAAAATAAAGGGGTTTATGTGCTATTTCGGTTGACTCACACTTCTAAACCCATGGCATAACTTCTTGAGTGTTTATATGTGGTTTCAAGTTGTTTTGAAGCTTTTGGTGTGATTCTATACTTAACTTGCATATGTCTCCTTGTAAAATTGCATATTTGCTTATATAATTGCTCTATTCTAATTGCATCGAGGTCAACCTACTTTGTTGATCCTCCTATGTGTTAATGCTTATATTATTGCCATTAACTTGCCATTGTTAAGTGCATTGCATAGTGGTTGCGCAACCATAGTGTCAGGGGCGGATGCGTTGAATATCGGCTGGGCGGCAGAGGGCTTGCCGGTGGATATTCAATCTCCGTGCCCTAGTCCCTCATTCGCCTGGTCCGGAGATTACCAGGGAATGTTGGGTCGTAGGATTATCGGGGTACATCCGGAGTACACCCATTGGAGTGTTTGGGGATTATGCCAGCTTATCGTGATCGTGCTCGTGGTTCGTGGATCGTGATTGAAGACCTGTGAAGATTGGTGTATAGGGGATTGTGTGAAACGTATCCTTTTAAATGTGTGGTTACTTAAGTTATCATTGTTTCTTAAATTGTCTAAGTGATACTGTTGCATAATTGTATTATCTGTTGTATTGCACGCCCCGGGACTATATCCCTCGTTGGGCAACAGTGGTTGCTCATACCTCGATATCTGTTTCAGGAGACGCTGAGGGTGATCCCCAGCTTGTTGAATTAGTTGAGGAAGAAGAAGTTCAGATTGAGCCTTTACCTTAGTTGCTGTGCCTAATAGCTTGAGGTGGCTAATGAATTTGCTGCTATATGGAAGATTCATCTGATTATCTTATGTACTATTTTGTAGCCTAAGGGCTATGTATATGCTTGTTGTATAAGTTGAAGACTAGTTGGTTGTGGTGTAGCTTTGAAAGCCTATGTACTGTAATAACTAATGATCTACTTCTATTCGCTTTGCTTGCTTGGGAGTGAACGGCTTAAAGTAGAAATGTTTGATCTTTCAATTATGTTTAATTGATTTCCTAGAATGTCATGATTATAAAACTATGTTGATAATAAGTTCTCGCATGCTTGTGTGTTTTGGAACTATTGTGTACTATAAGGCTCGGATGGCCTTAGAACTTTGATGTTTAATTAAGAAAAGCTTGTATTGTATTGTTGGGACTTTGTTTGAGTGTTTACAGGTTTTTAGAATGTCCACGGTACAGGGGAGACTCTGTCCGTGTGTCGGGTCTGGACTTAACCTTTAGCTTGGGGGTTGGGTCGGGGCGTGACAGTCTGGGTTGTGTATTGATGCAGAATGGCAGAGTTATTGCTTATGCTTCCAGGAAACTGAAGCCTTATGAACTCAACTATCCGACTCATGATCTTGAGCTTGCCGCTATCATTCTTGCATTAAAGAAATGGCGTCATTATCTCTGGGGCAACAAGTTTGAAATCTTTACAGATCATAAGAGCTTGAAATATCTATTTTCACAGAAATAGTTGAACATGAGGCAGAGGCGTTGGCTGGAATTACTTGAGGACTATAACTGCACTATTAACTATCTTCCAGGTAAGGCCAATATTGTTGCTGATGCTTTGAGCCGAAAGGCTATTGTTGCTAGCTTGATTATCAAGAATTGGGAATTCATGGAAGAATTATGCTTGTGGAAGCCTAGTACTTCAAATTCTGGTATTCAATTCGCAAGTTTACAGATTCAATCTCTGTTATTATCCAGGATTCGAGAAGCTCAACAGGCTGATCTTCAATTGTTGAAAACCTTAGAGAATTCTAAAGGGGGAGAGTCGGATTTCAAACTGCACGACGATGGTATTCTCAAATTCAAAGGTAGAATCTGTATTCCGAATGATCCAACTCTAAAGAAGGATATTCTTGCTGAAGCACACAGTTCCAGATATACTATCCATCCAGGCAGTACTAAAATGTATAAAGATTTGAAGCAGAATTTCTGATGGAATAATATGAAGAGAGAGATTGCTGACTTTGTTGCTCGATGTCTTACTTGTCAGAAAGTTAAAGCAGAACATCAGAGGCCTGCAGGGTTGTTGCAGCCTTTGGCTATTCCTGTTTGGAAATGGGATCATATTATCATGGATTTCGTCTCTGATTTACCGAGGTCTTCGAAGGGTAATTGTGACGACCGAGAACCTCTTCATATTCATTTTAAATTGTTGAATGTCTTATTTGAGTAGTAAATGTATATTTATTCAATTTTTAGTATAAGACACTATTCATAAAGAAAATTTACTGTTTAATTTTTCTGAAACTGTATTTTTCTCCTGTCACATATCATGTAGGAGAAATGTGAAAAATATTATTTTCTGTATTTAATGTTGGGAGTATGCATTTAGAAAATAGTTTTCGTTTTGAATGAATAGTATTACGAAAGAATAGTAACTTTTTGTAGGATTTTTATTTGGGCTTCTAGTGAATTAGCTAGACTTTGGACTTTTATTAGACCCTTAAATATGTTTAATTAGACCCCATTTATTAACCTAACTCATTATTTCCTTAGTCTATTACCTATATAATATAATAAGAGCCCGAACTAAAATTTTTATTATCTTATTTCTCGGATTTCATATTTTTCTATTATTACTTAACTTATAATTAGCATGTGTTCACAAAAATTATATTCATTGCATATATGACGAGTGATTTGCAAAAATATCTTGATATTATATAAATAGTAAAACTATGTATTATTTTGGGGTTTAAAGAAATTGTCTTGCATTTATTATAATACACCTAAACTCAAATCAATTTTAACCCACAACCCAAACCCAATATCCAACCCATCAACCCATATAATTATCCTATACATATATATACCAAATAAAACAAAACAAAAACACAAAAACACTAAAATAAGCCAAAAAGGCCAAAAATCAGCCAAAAAAAGCCATTACGGGAATAGTGATTTTCTTGCCAATTTTACTCAATTTGATCTTCCAAGCTTTGTCAAGTCTTCTCCAAGTGGTTCCAAGCTTCTCCAAGCCCTATCCTAGCTTCCTTGCACGTTTTTGGTGAGAGAGTTGCATCATTTTCATAGTTTAAAGTTTATGTCAAGTTTTTTTTTATTTTCGGATTTTGCTATTATGGAGCTATAAAATGCTTGTTTCTTGCTTTATATAGTATGTATACATGTTAGAGAACATCCATATGCAATATTATAGCTTGGTGTTGAGTTTTTAGCAAAGTGTCACTTAAGGAAGGTGATGAATAGTGAAATTTCTAGGGTTCCGAAAATTTGAGCAATTTAATTTGATTCAATGCTTCTAATAGTTGCTAATTAGGTCATTGAGCGTGGGAAAAATATTCGTTATACTTGCCATGTGAAAAATTTGAGAATTTTGATCAAAATAGGCTACTTTAATTGGGGATTTCCGGGTTAACTCGAATCCGGGTACGTTTTGAGGTTATGGCTAGTCTTTATTAAGTATTGAAGCCTTAGAAGTGCCTTCATTTCGCTTGTTTGGATTCCGGAATTGGTACTTGTAGTATAAACGCACAAATAGGAAATCGGGGATTTAATGGTAAACGAGGTTTAACGGGTGAACTCGAGGGTCCTTGGGATGCCATAAGGTGTGGTTTGAAGGATAGAATAACTCGTTTGGGAATCTTGAACCTTGCCTTTCGGTTTGGAGCTTAATATCAAAGATTGACAAAGGGGTTTCGAGTTGAAAGTGAATCCGGGTGCATTCAGGCACTAGGGCTAGTGTCTAGTAAGTGAGGAGGTGCTAGAAATGTATTTGCTTTGCTAAGTTGAGCTCCGATTAGAGTACTTGTAGTGTAATGCATAAAGAGGTAAATTCGGACTTTTCGGGTAATTGTACTTTAAAGTGAGATTTCAAGGGATTAAATGGTGTCATAAAGTGTCATTAGAGATGTAGTATAGTTAGATGTGAGGTTTGTTATCTTGTGTGAAGTTTAGAGCTTGTTTTGTTAGCATTTAGAAGGAGATTTGTTAGATTTCTTGTCAAATGGTTAGTCTTATTGCATAATTAGTTATTTGAATTGCTATAGTTGCTACATTTGATTGTTAATCAAGTAAACTATAAAGTTAGCTCATCTATTAGATGATTATTGATTGTTGTAGTAAAGTAATTGAAATTTATAGCTTATAATCTTAACTTAATGATATTTTGATGCTTCTAATGCCTTCTATGCTAACTAATGCGGTGGTAGAGTGAACCTTCTAACTTAATTACATGTGAAAAATGAGTTTGTGTGTATAAGTGAATTGAAGAAGAAAATGAATAGTAACTTGATTAAAGAATGTGAATTTGTTGCTTATGTTGTCTGAGTGTTAATAAGAGTGTCATTTTAACATGTCTTGTAATCTAAAGAAGTTAGTGTATGTTTAATGATTTTAGAAAAAAAATAGATAATCTTGTACATGATTTCACTTTGGATAATGCATATTAGAGTTCTTTTAACATGCTTAGTAATTGAATAATGCTTAGTATTTAAGCGTAATAGCGTGTATTAAGTGCTTACCTTGGAGGCTGTGTGCTGCATGCTTTCTTATGAGTTAAGTTGTATATTTAGGGTATATGTATATTAGAGGTAATCATGATAATAGAATTGCAATGGATAATGAAAGTGTTATACTTATATGAATAACTGGGGGTTGCACATTTGAGTGGATTCAAAGATGTTTGGAATGTCCTAATAACGTGTTTAAGAGTTCAAAGTAGTCTAGTGCATGGTTAATGGAATTATGAAAGTTAATGTTGCCTTCAAGCTTGTTAATTAACTTTTGATTAAAGTAAGCACATCATTTAGCCTTAGCATGAAATATGCATGTTTAGTGTTCTTAGATCATACTAATCGAGCTATATTTTGATGATTATATAAAATGTGACTATTGCACACAAATTAACTATTTTAATGTGAATGAGTTGTCTTTAAGTTGAATAGCATTGTTGTGTTAGGTAGTGGTTTTGAGTGGTTATTAAAGAGATTGGTGCTTTCGGAGAGTATTAGAGAGATTGGCTAAATTCTCGCAGGCTTGTTTTTAAAAAGGTGAGGGAGTTACATTCTTTTGTGCATCTTAATTTGTTTTACTGCTCATAAATTGTATAGTTTAATATGATTGCTTATAATTACGTGTACTTTGATATGAATAGACTAAATATACACTTGACTTTTATTTATATTGTTATATGGCTTATTTATTGTAATCTACGTGCGAGGGCAACCTACTTTGTTGTCCCTCATTTATGTGATTCTTGAATTATATTGTCATTGCTTGAATTATTGTGATCGAATATCGGGTTGCGCAACCTTTTCGGACATGGTAGTGTCGAGAAACACGGGCGGCGTCGGGCTTGCCGTGCTCCCTCGACTACCATGGTGCCTATTCCCTTTCTCGCTGAGGCATACTCCACTACCCCAGAGGCGTGGTTCACCTGCTGGGCATGGACCTACCTCGGGAGAAAGGGTCGTAGGATCGGGATACATCCGGAGTATCCCAATTGTTGGTGTTTGGGGTTTGCCGGCATGTTCGTGATGCTCGTGGTTCGTGGCTCGGGATCGAAGACTTGGAAGTAGAACCGTATCCTTTTTAAAGTGATTAATTGTTTGGCTTATTGTCTTGTTGGTTTACGTGGCTTATATATGTTTTCTTGTGTTGCATATCATGTTGCACGTTGGCATGTTGCATCACCTCCCTCGCTGGGCAACATTGTTGCTCATTCCTCATTTAATATGTTTCAGGTGAAGCTGAGGTGAATCCTCAGCTGATAGAAGAAGATGAATAAGTGCTAGTTAAGCAATTTCGATGACTTCTTGTGTTATAAGGTTGTCAAAAATGAGAAGCTTGCGTGGAGTTGTTGTTGATTGCCTTTTTGTGACCTTGGGGTCTTGAGTATAAATGGTGAATGTAATAATTTGTAATCTTGTATGTTGGATATAAAGTGGAATGACATGTAATAATCCATAGTAAACTTATTCTTTTGCATGCTTGTGTGATTAACAAACTTGGAAGTAGAACTTGGCTATTGTTGTATCTAACTACCTATAGTTAAAATTAGAAATGCTTTGCTTGCTTGTGTGTTATATGTAATTGTTGTTCCAAGGCTTGGATGGCCTTGTGATCGCGGGTGGCCCATAAAAATCTTGGAGGATTGGTTATATGAGTTGCTGGTTGTAGATCTAGCATCATGGGTGTCCTTGTGCAGGTACCAGTTTAGTCCTATAAATAGGGGAGACTCCGTCCGTTTTCCCCTAAAATTTTATGCCCGAGGTTTGGAATTGGGTGAGAATAGCATAATAAATAGGAGTCCCGGTCTCGTGAGGGATCGGGGCGTTACAGTAATGACTCAGTTTGGGTTATTGTGGATAGATTGACCAAGACTTCTCATTTTATTGCTAAAAAGAAGTCTGATTCTCTTGATAAGCTAGTAGAGTTGTATATTGAGAATGTTGTTCGACTTCATGGAATTCCAAAGAGTATTGTGTCAGATAGAGATCCCAGATTCACATCTCAGTTCTGGCAGAAGATTCAGAAAGCTTTGGGCACGAATTTGAATTTCAGTACAGCTTATCATCCTCAGACAGATGGTCAATCCGAGAGAACTATCTTAATCCTCGAGGATATGTTGCGGGCTTGTATTCTGGACTTCGGTAAAAGTTGGGAGAAGTATTTGCCACTCGCAGAGTTCGCCTATAACAATAGTTATCAAGCTACTATTGGTATGGCACCTTATGAGGCACTGTATGGGCGTAAATGCCGGTCTCCTCTCTACTGGGATGATGTTGGTGAAATGAAGACTATCGACCCTACTCTCTTACCTGAAATGAACAAAATGATTGATCATGTGCAGCTTATCAGAAAAAGAATGCTTACAGGACAGAGTCGGCAAAAGAGTTATGCAGATAGACGCCATCGTGATATGAAATTTGCTGTGGGGGATCGAGTATTTCTGAAAATTTCTCCTCGCAAGGGTTTGATTCGGCATGGTAAAGGAGGTAAACTCAGTCCTCGATATGTGGGACCATTTGAGATAACTGAAACTGTTGGTGATTTGGCTTATCATCTAGCTTTACCTCCCAGTCTGGGCAGAATTCATGATGTATTCCATGTTTCTATGCTTCGGAAATATCAGCCAGATCCCTCTCACATACTTGAGCCGGAACCGCTAGAGATCAGTGAATACACAGAGAAACCTCTTCGAATTGTTGATCAGAAAGTTTAGGAGTTGAGGACTAAAAGCATTCCGATGGTTAAAGTTCTGTGGGATCATCACGGAGTAGAGGATGCGACGTGGGAGAGAGAGGATCAGATGCGGGAACGGTATCCAGAGTTATTCGCCGAATCATGTAAGAATTGCGTGGACACAATTAGTTTAAGGGGGAGAGGATGTGACGCCCGAGATTTAGCCATGCATTTAGTTACTATTGCATCCCTTGTTTGCGCATTTCTTTCTATGTCTTATTAACTGCCTTCTTAAGTTACTATTCACTCCATTTTTAAACTACATTCTATTGGTTAATTAGCATTTTTATTAAATCATATTAATTGTAAAAGTAATGGGAAAAATGTGCAATTGAGCTAGAAGCGATAGGAGAGCTCGTTTAGAAAATGATTTTAATAGTTAAGTGAATAGTGTTACGTAATAACTTTAGAGATTTAATTAACTAGCCTATGTTTTACACATTAGCCTCGTTTTGGAGCTAGCAATGCGCATTTTAAAAGCCACATAAGCACCCAATCAAGACCCCACCTTAGCCATTCATTAAATAGACTTATTTAGCTCATAACATAAGAAAGAAAGAAAAAAAAATATAAGCTGAAAAAAGAGGCAGCTAGGCCGACAGCAGCAAACAGTGGGAAAACAACAATTTTTGCTCTTCAATCCTTCATTTCAAGCCACTCCAAGCCTTGAGCAACTAGTGTAGGGTGTTTGCAAGCTTCTTAGGTGCTCCTACGCGCATTGGTGAGGGATTTCACAACTTATTTTTGCATTTCTAAATAGTTGCTATTTTCTTGATTTGTTGAAAATGTGTTCAAATGCTATTGTATTGATTATCTATGTTATTATACCATGTATATGAATGCTAGAGAACATATTTGAGCCATCGTTTCGCAATTTAAATGGTTAGAATCGTTAGTTTGATTTTTAGGGTGAATAGTGACGGGAATTCTAGGGTTTTGTGAAATCGCGCGTTTTAACTTGATTCAATGCTTATAATAGATGCCTTAGGTACTAGTGAAGGTAGTCTAATAGCCCTGTGCACTTGCATTGTCCTAAAATCGCATAAAATGTAAAATAGTCGACTTTAATTTGGGGCTTTCAGGGTTAATGCGAATCCGGGTGGATTCGGGCTTCAATTCTAGTATTCTTAGGCTACCTAGGTGCTATTAGAAGCCTTGATATCCTTTGTTTGAAGCCCGGACATTGTATGTGTAGTTTAAAGCCATAAGAGGAAATTTGGGGCTTTCGGGGTAATCACGGGCATTTGAATGAGTTAGAGGGTTGAGAGGGTACCTTGAGGGTTAGTTAGAAGGTTGGGAGAGTTTCCTTTGAAATCGGAATCATTAACCTTGGTTTAGAAGAAGAATAGTTTGAAAAACAAAGGGGTTTATGTGCTATTTCGGTTGTCTCACACTTCTAAACCCATGGTATGACTTCTTGAGTGTTTATATGTGATTTTAAATTGATTTGGAGCTTTTGGTATGATTCTATGCTTATTTTGTATATGTTCCTTTGTAAACTACTTATTAGCTTCTATAATTGCTTCTATCCTAATTGCATCGAGGTCAACCTACTTTGTTGATCCTCCTATGTGTTAATGCTTATATTATTGCTATTAACTTGCCATTGTTAAGTGCATTGCATAGTGGTTGCGTAACCATAGTGTCAGGGGCGGATGTGTTGAATATCGGCTGGGCGGCAGAGGGCTTGCCGGTGGATATTCAAACTCGTGCCCTAGTCCCTCATTCGCATGGTCCGGAGATTGCCAGGGGATGTTGGGTCGTAGGATTATCGGGGTACATCCGGAGTACACCCACTGGAGTGTTTGGGGATTATGCCGGCTTATCGTGATCGTGCTCGTGGTTCGTGGATCGTGAATGAAGACCAGTGAAGATTGGTGTATAGGGGATTATGTGAAATGTATCCTTTTAAATGTGTGGTTACTTAAGTTATCATTGTTTCTTAAATTGTCTAAGTGATATTGTTGTATAACTGTGTTATCTGTTACATTGCATGCCCCGGGACTATATCCTTCACTGGGCAACAGTGGTTGCTCATACCTCGATATCTGTTTCAGGAGACGCTGAGGGTGATCCCCAGCTTGTTGAGTTAGTTGAGGAAGAAGAAGTTCAGATTGATCCTTTACCTTAGTTGCTGTGCCTGATAGCTTGAGGTGGTTTAATTTATTGCTGCTTTGTGGAAGGCTCAACTGTTTATATTATGTCCTATTTTGTGGCCTAAGGGCTATGTATATATTGTTGTGTAAAGTGGTAGGACAGTAGATTGTGGTGTAGTATTGGAAGCCTATGTCTTGTAATAACTATGTTTCTGCCTTTATTCACTTTGCATGCTTGGGAGTGATTGGGTTAAGGTAGAAATGTGTTATCTTTTAATTATGTTTTATTGATATCCTAGAATGTCATAGCTACTAGACTATGTTGTAAACAGATTTCTTGTATGCTTGTGTGGTTTTGGTATTGTTGTTTGCTTCAAGGCTCGGATGGCCTTGAATCTTTACATATATAGCCATGGAAAGTTTGCTTACCTTGTAATTACCTTATTTGTAAGTTTACAGGTTTTCAGAATGTCCACGGTACAGGGGAGACTCTGTCCGTGTGTCGGGTCCGGACTTAGCCTTTAGCTTGGGGGTTAGGTCGGGGCGTGACATTTTTTGTTTAGGGAGAATAAGTTGTGTGTTCCTAATTGTTCTATGAAAGACTTGTTAGTTCAGGAATCCCATGGTGGAGGTTTAATGGGACACTTTGGAGTTGCTAAAACCCTAGCTATTTTGCAGGAGTACTTTTATTGGCCACACATGTAACGTGATGTTAAGAGAACTTGTGGTGGACATGTTACTTGTAAGCAAGCTAAATCTAGGGTTCAGTCATATGGACTTTACACACCACTACCTATTCCTAGTTCACCTTGGATTGATATTTCGATGGACTTTGTTTTGGGTTTACCTAGGAGTAGGCGTGGAAGGGATTCAATTTTTGTTGTTGTAGATCTATTTTCTAAAATGGCTCATTTTATCCCTTGTCATAAGACTGATGATGCTTCACTTGTTGCAGATTTATTCTTTAGAGAAATTGTGCGGTTACATGGTATGCTTAAGACAATTGTTTCAAATCGAGATGCTAAGTTCTTGAGTTACTTTTGGAAGACATTATGGGGTAAACTAGGAACAAAGCTTTTGTTTTCTACTACTTGTCACCCTCAAACTGATGGTCAAATAGAAGTAGTTAATATGACTTTATCTTCATTGTTAAGGGCAATCATAAGTAAGAACATTAAAACTTGGGAGGAATTTACTACATGTTGAGTTTGCTTATAATCGCACTGTTCATTCTGCTACTAACTTTTCACCTTTTGAAATTGTTTAAGGTTTTAATCCTTTAACTCATTTGGATTTATCACCTTTGCCTGTTTCTGAGCATGCGAACTTAGATGGTACGCAGAAGGCAGAATTTGTGAAACAACTTCATGAGCGAGCACGACTTAACATAGAGAGATGAACTAAGCAATGCACTAAGCAAGCTAACAAGGGAAGTCGCAAACTGATCTTTGAGCCTGGAGATTGGGTGTGGGTACACATGCAGAAAGAAATATTTCCAGCACAAAGGCATTCCAAGTTGCTCTCTCGAGAAGATGGTCCTTTTCAAGTCCGAGAGCGGATCAATGACAATGCCTACAAACTTGATTTACCAAGTGAGTACAGTGTTAGTGCTACTTTCAATGTTACTGACTTAAGTCCTTTTGATGTAGGTGACGATTTGAGGACAAATCATTCTCAAGAGGGGGGGAATGATAAGGACATCAAGGCTGTAAGGACAATTCAAGATCCAATTCAAGTGCCAGTTGGGCCAGTGACGAGGGCTCGGGCTAAAAATTCAAAGAAGAGCTTAATAACTTCGTCCAAGGAGTTCTACTACAAGGTGAAAACAAGTTGGCTAATAAGGGTGAACAAATGATGGTTTTACTCATCCAAGTTGACTCCAATGATAGCCAAGAACCAGCCTTACAACACGCCCACATTCAATGAATCATTTGGCCATTTTTTAGAACAAAGAATCAAGTCAAGATTTTGTTTTCAAGATTCTTCAAGAAGTTTCAAGAAGTTTGGAAGATTTGGTCAAGATTTGATTTCTTTGTAATTCTATCTTAGTTTTAGCTTCAGTTTGATTTGAATTCTAGTTTATTCTCTAGAGTCCACTATGGACAAAAATTAGGTGATTGGATAACTCTAAATCCAATCTTGAGTCAAATTCACAAGAGGAAGGAGTCTTTCTTGGCCTTCAAGTCTATTTCCTTTGACCTAGTTACTATTCACATTTTTCCTAATTGGGATAAGGTTTAGGAGTTCTTTTCCAAACAGGAAACTTATTTGTTCTTTGCCTATATAAGACTGATTTCGTGAAATAAAAGTTAGATGTTTTTGACATATTAAATTTGTGAGTTTATTATCCTTTGAGTTCTTCAAGAAACTCTTCGAACTTATCAAGATA
Organism: Ehretia macrophylla; assembly: GCA_037974665.1. NCBI lineage: Eukaryota > Viridiplantae > Streptophyta > Magnoliopsida > Boraginales > Ehretiaceae > Ehretia > Ehretia macrophylla. The sequence continues at coordinate 60,506,171 of CM075776.1, read as the reverse complement.
ATTTTTGTGGCGTTCAACCTTGACTTATCAAATGGATTTTCCATCCCCGTTTGTGGCATCCTCAATTATACCAAGGTTCTTACTTTGCTAAGCAACGGGTCGCGATTTCCATCGTTCTTGAAAGGTCTTGAGTTTCGGTTTTGCCATATTTGGTGTTGGGTCACGTCGCATGTGGACGTGGTTCGTATCAAGGGTGGCGTAGTTTGTCCAATACAAGCTCTCGATGGTGGATAATTTTCAACGTGGTAAAGCTAGTTTTGAAGAGTAGGATAGTGTTATTCCTTGGCAAACTAAGAACGAATCACGTAAGTTAATTTTACTAAGCAGATTTGATGATGGTGGAGTTCGTTATAGATAGTAATTGACGTGCTTAATTCTAATAAAGACAAACCAAATGGCTGTTGTCCATGCTTATGTGTTGTTTGTTGTGTATCGCTAGATATTAATTTTCTAGGAATGTTGCTATCTCTAGTTTGGGTGGCATGATAATGTATCTGCCCGACAAGCCTCTTTGCTAAGGAGAAATGATATTTTGCCAGCTAGGTGGTGAAGTTTATGTTATATTATGGGTTAAGTAGTACAACTAACTACAACTATATCATTTATGAAATTACATTATGCATATGTAAATGTTAGATTCCCATTTTGAAAGATAATCCTAATATAGGGCTTTGTGATTATGAGATCGAATGATTAAGTAAGACGCCATTATAATTTCTATACAATTTATATACGCATGTTATTTTCAAATAATAGGTACAATGTATTATAAATATATTTTAGGTACTAATTAGTTCAAGCCAGTTAGCCAATAAACTAATTTTCTTCTTTTACTAAGATAAGATTACTAAGGATGGTGATGATTCGATACTACAAAATATGATACGAGATTTCCTAATTTGAACAGTAACAGATCTTTAATGAATCAACTAATAGATTTTTTAATGAATCATATCTCATGCTATTATTTCATTTTATTGAAAAGTAATATATGACTTAGCATCCCTAACCTATTTACCTAAATCTTTTAGTAGTAGCCTAACTAAGAATTAGTTAGGATCTGTTAATAATAACTAGAGTATTAATGTATTAGATAACTTAGTTTAGTTAGTCCACTCAACCCTACCACAAATGTGGCATCTTCTACCGCTAGAGTGCCTTCCGACTTGACCTCAACGGTCCATAAAAACAAATTTGATGGACTTCAAAGTGACAAACAGTTGTCGACAAATCCATCGACATCAAATGCTACTCATGAGTTACATCGCCAGCTATCTCCTCCTAGATTCGATCTCTCTCAGGCTATTCATAACTTAGTTTCAGGGAAGTAGATTTATAATGAAAGGAGACCGGGGGAATTCTATATGCCCCATATCGCTGAGTTGTAATTTCTTTTGTTTCTTTTTTACGACTTTGATTCTTAGTTGATTTTTGACTTTGATTCTTTATTGTAATTTGGTCTCTGACCAATATATTGTACTTTCATTTTTATTAATGATACCTTTTTTCCGCTGACTTAGCAAAAAAAAAAAGTTAGTCCACTCAACTTTCATCATTTTTTTTTATTAGTTAGAGTTGCTCTAGTCAACCTTGTAGAAAAACTTGCAGGCATCCTACTAAATCATAAGTTAACAACTACACCTAGCTATAAGTGAATGATCAAAGTTTTAGGGAACATGAACGAATACACTATAGCCTAACTATTTTCAATAATAAAGGTAGATATTGCCACTCGAATCCATTTTAATGGCAAATAGTATTGATTTGATATAAGCTAACACTTTTATCTTATTTGTAAGCATCAAATAACAAACTTAGATATTTTCAAGGTATCCAATTAAATTACTTAGTTAACATCCTAATTTCCCTTCTTTTATCTCACAGGCTAAGTTTGCTATATAATTAGGATAATCTATATCACTTTCTATCTTAACCATGCTTCAATTATGTAGTTTATAAAGTCCCATATGAAATAAATTTAACAAATCTTTGCTAAGACCAATTAAACTATAAAGTTATTAAATCTAAATAGTAAGTAAAGTATAATACTTTAATTGGTTACTATTCCTACCAAACTAATCTTCCTTTTAATTGAAACGAATGCTTAGTTTGATATGCTATGTTTTATATATTCTCTAAGTTTAAATTAGTTCTTAACGCAGGAAATATGAGCACATAATGTAATACCATCAATTGTAACACAATACAACTATATTAATAGGCTAATGTTCGGAACTTGAGTACGGGTCCTTACATTCATGACTCATGTAAAACATTCATAACCTATAACTGTGAGTGGTATCTATTATCTATAGATGGCAGGACCTAGTACCCGCAGTACTACAGGACTCAAGGAACGGGGAATGTGAATCAACCCAATCAAGGAGTGACAACGTTTAATTTAATGGCGATGGCTATTGATAGAATGAATAGAGTCATGGAGCAACAAGCAGCAGCAGCAGTGACAGCAGTTAATAACAATAATAACAACCAAGGTGCTGGCAACAACCCTAACAACAATAGGATAAATGAGTATGATACGTTGAAGGACTTTTTTGGGTACGGACCTCACCGATTCTTGGGTGAACCTGATGATGACCTGGCTTGCCAAAGTTGATAAGATATTTGTTGTACATGATTACACCGATGAGAAGAAGGTGCGTTTTGCAGCCTACTTGTTAGAGCAAGATGCAGAACAGTGGTAGAGAACATACAGATTTGTTGGGAGCATAGGGAAACACCGGTTACGTGGGCCAACTTTGCCAATCTTTCAGAGGGAATTATATTCTAGAGGTAGCATAGGAAAGGAAAGAAGAAGTGTTTCTCACCTTGAGGCAAGGTGCAATGTTAGTGGTGCAATATGAGGCCCGGTTTAACAAGCTGTCCCACTATATTCCTGAGTTGGTTCAAACCGAGGGTAGAAGGATCAATCAATTTGTACGGGGGTTGAGGCCCGAAATACAACACTTTCTAGCTTTCTATCGTTTCACTTCATATGGGGATATATTGGATTCGGTATCTCGTATTAAGAAGAAGAAGTTTGAGCATCCAAGAGGGCTGAGTCAACCTAACAAGAGGCTATTCTTGTCCCAAGTACCACAGAGGCCTTATCAGACTTAAGGTCAAGCACAGACTCAAGCAAGGCTAACTGTTACCAGACCCCAGCCTAATGCCATAGCCACTCAACTAGCCTGTGGTACACCAAGTGCTACCACTACTTCTCAGAATGTCATATGTGGTTATTCCGAGAAAAGGGGGCATACAGAAGGCCAATGTTAGAGAAAAATAGGCAAGTGTGTAAGGTGTGGAAGTGGCCAACACCAAGTCAAGGATTGCCCGAAGATGCAGAATAGGGGTGTCCAGAATTAGCTTGCCAGAAATGCTCCAGGACAACGAGTTCAAGCTCGAGCCTATGCCATGGATCAGACAGAACTCCTAGATGATGCAGTTGTTATTGAAGGTACATTCCTGATTCACAATCAATTGGTTAAGGTGCTTATTGATACTGGAGCCACGCATTCATTTATAACCCCCAAATGTGCATATCGCACTAAGTTACCAGTGGAGAACTTACTATATCATTTATAGGTTAGCACCCCAATAGGCTCTAAATGCGCTACTAGGTTGGTATGTAAAACATGCAAGATACGGATTGCGAGATCTTATAGTGCTAATCTTTTGGGATTATGAAGTTGTTTTGGGAATGGACTGGCTGTCACGACATCATGCACGACTAGATTGTCAAACGAAGGTTATAAAGTTCCAGGTACTGGGACAACCGGTGCTTATGGTGAAAGGTAAACGTGATTTGTTGGGAAAGGTCATGATATCCTCAATCAAAGCTGTGAAGTATATGAGGAAGGGTTGTAGTGGGTATTTGGCTTACCGAATCAACAAGCCAACAGATCAAAATAAGTTAGTAGAGGTGCCGGTGGTTAAGGAGTATGTTGATGTATTCCCGGAGGAGTTGCCTGGTTTGCCACCTGCAAGGGAAATCGAGTTTGTGATTGAAACGCTACCAGGTACACAACCGATCTCTAAAGCTCCGTACCGTATGGCTCCGGCCAAGTTGCAAGAGTTGAAAGTCCAATTGCAAGGTTTATTAAAAAAAGGGTTTATTCAACCCAGTTCATCTCCGTAGGGATCACTAGTCCTATTTGTGAAGAAAAAGGATGAACCATTGAGGTTGTGTATTGAATACAGGGGGTTGAATCAAGTGACTATCAAGAACAAGTACCCGTTGCCATTGATTGATGAGTTATTGGATCAACTTCAAGGAGCCAAAGTCTATTCGAAATTTGACTCGAGGCAGAGCTATTATCAACTTCGTATCAAACAGGAGGATGTGCCTAAGTCAGCCTTTAGAATGAGGTACAAATATTATGAGTTTGTTGCGATGTCATTTTTTTTTTTGATAATTCAGTGGTATTTTATTGAAAGAAAAAGGAAAAGTACATCAAAGTACACAATGCATGACACCTGGTGTCGCAATCAAGAAAATGCAGAAAAAAGCAAAAGCTAAATCGGTCGCAGACCGAAGGCAACAAAAGACATGAAAACAGAAAAAAAACAAAGAGAATCTCCTCATTTAATACGTCGATCTAGGGGTCTTCCATTGAAGATGCCTTGAACAGCTCGAGTGTAGTCAAACGAAGGAGTAGCGCTTAAGGTTGCCTTAGAAGTAGAGGCTTTGGCGTTATCATGACCAAACGAACTAATAGTTGATCTATCATTGCCTGGAGCAACTGTGAAATTTTTATCCTTGGAAACTTGTGACGAGAACGGGGTGACTGACATTCTTTGAATTTGTTTTTCATAAATTTGAGAGCTTGGCACTTCCACATTGACCCTACTAAAAGTGTTAGCAGGCAGAAAATTGACCTGATTCTTTAGGGAGTTTGTTTGCTTGTGATAAACACCCGTACCAGAAGAAAGATGATGATCAACCGCCTTTGACCTAGTAAAGTTGTCCTGAGGATGAACAAACGATTGGTTAAAATAATCTTCATCAATAACACTGAGAGCATTAAATCTGTTGGTTGTAGCCTTGTTCTCTTTTCGGGATGCACCACGTCTCCTTCTAGGTTTCTTACCAACATCAGTCCATTCTGGATTATCGCTATTGGTGTTTTCGTTAACTTTCGTCTCCGTATAATTAAGACAAATGGATGTGTCATGTCCAACAACATTGCATAGAGAACATTTTAGAGGTTTCCAATCATATTCAATCTGAATTTCTGCCTCTTTCCCATTAGGAAGTTCGACAAAGGTGCTATTCGGGAGATCCTTCTGGATATTCATTTCCACACAAACTCTTGCATAACCGAGATGTGAGCGTGAGGTAGTTTTGGAATCCATTTGAAGAGGGAGACCAATTGTGCTCGAGACATAACTGAGATCATCTTTGTTTAGTAGATCAAGTGGGACATTTCTCAGCTTTAACCACATTGGCACCCGCTCGGAGTTAATCTTTATGAGTTGGAGGCCAATTTCCCAACGTCTCAAGAGAATAGGGCGGTGGTGGACATGCCATAGCTCTTGCATCACACGGTCGCAAAATTCTTGTGATTGAAAACGGAACACAAACAACCCAAAGTCATTAGATTGAATATCAACGTGGCCAAACTTTTTCCATTAAGTATCTACCATTCTCCTAATTAAGAAGAAAGGGGGTGGCTGACCAATAAATTGACCAATAAGGCATCAATTCCAATGTTGAGCACCTTCCTGGAAGACACTTTCAGGCGGTATAGCAATTGTTCTCCCCTCCTTGATTTTGAAATTGTCAAAGAAGTTCAATTTAAGTGAATCATTCAACTCACCCAAAAAGTGCTTTTGCCAATTGTTGGTAATGTGATTTGTTCCAAAAGAACTATTTTGACCCCAAATGGAACGTTGCATAGGAACAAACTCTCTGGCTGCAGGATCATGAGCATCTGTGGAATTCTGCAGAGAATGAAACTCATTTTGCAAATTCGCAAAAAGGCCATTGTTGAATTGCGTTGGCAAATTGTGACCGAATGGATCGCCAATATGATTTGAGCTATCCTTGACGCCAAATGAGAGAGAGTCAGAATTTGCATCATCATGGTTCTCGTTCACTCCAGCATGGATATTTTCATGGACATGGTAGGTATTGGCTGAATACTCAACTGGAAGGGATTCAAGTGGGGTGGCCCACGCATTTGGGAGAGGAATGCTTGAAGTCTTGCCAGTAGTAGTTTGAATCGGATCTTCCTTGCTTGCTGAAAAGTTGGCATCAACCCCATGTGATTGTGGACCAGGAGCATCGTTGCTTTGTTGTGAGTTAATGGTAGGACCCACGGTAAAGCCAGTGTCACCAACCTAAAAATTGGCATTCTTTGAATTTGAATTAAAACCTGGACTTACTTTATTAGATTCACCACAGGGTGTTTCAACCGTATTTGGACCAATTCGTGGTGATTTTTATAGATGATATCCTGGTGTATTCAAAGACCAAGGAGGAATATGAGAGGTATATGTGTTTGGTGTTGCAGAGCTGAGAGAGCATCAGTTGTACGCCAAGTTTGGAAAATGTGAATTTTGGCTCAAACAAGTGGCATTCTTGGGACATGTAATATCTCAAGAAGGGATTGCGGTGGATCCGTTGAAGATTGATGTTGTACAATTGTGGAAGAAGCCGGAGAATGTCACCAAAGTGCGTAGTTTTCTTGGTTTAGCGAGGTACTATAGGAGGTTTATGAGAGAATTTTCTAGGCTTGTAGGGCCACTCGCAAAGTTCACATAAAAGAAGGTCAAATTTGAGTGGGATGGCGAGTGAAAACAGCTTCCAAGAATTGAAGAAGAGATTGATAACTGCTCCTGTATTAGTATTGCCCGAGGGAAGTCAAGGGTTTATTATTTATAGTGATGCCTCAAAGGAAGGATTAGAATTTGTTTTGATGCAGAACAATCAAGTCATAGCTTATGTATCACGGAAACTAAAGCCTTATAAGGTGAACTATCCTACGCATGACTTGGAGCTTGCAACTATTGTGCTTGCATTGAAGAAATGAAGACATTATCTATGGGGAAGTAAGTTTGAGATATTCACCGATCATAAGAGTTTGAAATATCTCTTTTCTCAAAAGGAGTTAAACATGAGGCAGAGAAGGTGGATGAAACTCCTGGATGACTACAATTGCACTATAAATTATATGCCCGGGAAGGCGAACATGGTGATAAATGCATTGAGCCGGAAGGCAAGCCTGGCAAGGTTAGAGATGTTGGAGATATGCCCTAATGCTATATAGTTAGATGACCTATTTTGGGATATTTTGGCATTAACTTGTACCTAATGGCATTTACGTCTATATGTTTGTTTACATATTGACTTGTTTGTGCATTCATATTCTCTGTCATTCCCATTATATGAATGTGTCCTTAATATTTTTCGGGGAAGAAATATATACTAAAAGTGTTTAGAATACGTTGGCATATTTCTTCGATATGATAAACAGTCAAAATGATCCACAGCCTTTAGATTATGTGACCGGGACTAGAATAATCAAGTACGGGCTATCATATGTAAGTTACCTTTGATTAATATAGAGATGTTAATGATAAATGATGGTGAGCCTTGTACCATAACAACATAGGGATACGATTGACTTACATATGGGTAATTGTTAGTTGAACCAATCACTGAATGTGACCAGAATAACAAACTACATGACTTTTGATTAATAGTTTGTTATTCATTATGAATTGTACAAATTAATCATTTGACTTGAGAAATTACGGATGCCTGTTATATCAGGGACTAAATACTACGTTTGGACAATACTCGTCTTCCAAACGGTGGGTTACGGCCTTTCGTGTTTTAGTTTTGTGGTATGAACTAACATGTAATTGTCAAAATAGGATCCGTTAACCTTCGACATGAGGCGATGTCCTATGCGATTTTATTTCGGTTGTTGAATGAGGAAGTCCTCGGCCGGGGCACATAACATATGGAATAATGGAAAGGGTTCCATAGGTGTCATATCTCGTTCCACCGAATAGATCTATGCATAGAATCGTTTAGTGGACTTAATCGTATCATGGTCCCCCACAACGATCAGGACATATTTAATGAAAGTATCGGACTGCACATTAATTCGCGACTATAAATAGATTCATAAGAGTTGGACGTCATTACTGTATAAATTGTCATGATGCGTGTATGTTGCTAAACGTAACTCTTGAACATGAGGGTATTCCGGAGAATGAGGGAGACATTCTCAGAATAAATTAAAAGCGTTTAATAGTCCCTCATCGCTATATGGTTATAAATCTAGAAAGTCACACACAAAAATAGCATCAAGAATAAGGCAATTAACGAGCTTGATATTAAGTTGGAAACACGTTAAAGAGTTAACGTTGTTTATTTTGGACGTTAATAGTTAAGCGGTCCAAAAGTGCAAATACAGAAAGTATTGAGGCCAAAGTACAAATATTAAAAGTATTGGGGCCAAAGTACAAATACTGAAAGTATTGGGACCAAAGTACAAATACTAAAAAATATTGGGGTTAAAGTACAAATATTAAAAGTATTGGGTCAAAAGTGAGAATATTAAAAGTATTAGGACAAAAGTATAAATACTGAAAGTATTGGGCCAAAGTGTAAATACTAAAAGTATTGGGGTCTATTTCTAATTAGTTATTCTAATGGGGATTAGAATTAATTATTGGAAAGTTGTCACTAGAAGACAAAAGACAACTTGCACTAAAAGACAAAAGACAACTTGCACTAGTGGACGAAACACTAGAGGACAAACAATAAGTTGCACAAAAAGACAAAGAACAAGTTGGCTTGAGTGTGTGCATGATTGACACTTGGCAAAAGGATGATGTCTTGAGAAGACATAACATGCCATTTGTCACAATCCTACACAACTCAAGACTCTATATAAAGGCCAACTATTCTACTCTTTTTGTTGTTGATTTTCGGCCAACACAAGAGCAAAAAGATGACAAAATTATCTCCTTTCTTTCATGGTATTTTCGGCCATAGTAAAGATAGGGTGGTAGGATTTTTCTCTTGGTTTTCTATTAATATACAAGCTTAGATCTATCACCGAGAAGCTAGCACATATACTTGGTTGGTGGTGTTTGCTATTGGATGCTCGTGTGTTTCGATCTATGACCTTTATACTTGTGAAGGAGGCTAGTCCATGCTATCTACGAGATGAGAACTATATCTTCTTCCTTGATGCTCTCGGCCAAAGCACGAAAAAAGATAAGTGTTATTCTTTTTGCTTTATATCTATATGCAAGCTCTAATTTACTACTAAGTAGCTATTACATCTACTTAGTTTGTAGAAATAACATTTGGATGTTTGTGTGTTTCGATCTAGAGCTTTGACATGTGAGAAGAAGGCTTGTCCACGCCGTAGCATCTCTATCGTGGTTCCACCTTCACTCGGCTATAAACGAGAGGTATGCCGTTTTACCTCTTGTTTACTTTATAGTATATTTGATATATTATATGTTGCATGTTGATTACCATGAACTTTACTTTGGAAATGCATGTGATTACAAAAGTGAATGTTGAAAATTTTAAATGCTCAAAGTTTCCGCTTTAACTCTTTTATGTTGTGAATCACACGTTTTCGAGAACTAATCCTTTCAAGAGATCAAAGAGTGGGAGATACTCAAAGAAGCAAATCGATGGAGGCCTGAGTTAACAAATAAGGGAGTGTCTTTTAATGCTCATTTGGTTGTGCAACCTATCTTGTCATCTAAGATTCGAGCGTCTCAACAACAAGACCCTCAACTTCAGAAGATGAATGAAGATAATCCGGATTTCAAGTTACATGAAGATGGGTTATAAAAGTTTAGAAACTGGATTTGTCTGCCAAATGATTTGGAGTTGAAGAAGAATATGCTAGAAAAAGCTCATCATTCTAGGTATACCATTCACCCGGGGGGTACTAAGATGTATCAAGGCCTAAAACAACATTATTGGTGGAATAATATGAAGTGGGAGATCGCAGAGTTTGTGTCTTGATGCTTAACATGTCGGTGAGACCCCATATTTTGTCTTTACCTCGATTTGTGTGTTTTACCTCGATTTGCGTGATTTGACCTGTTTATGTGTTATATGAGTTAGAATGTGTTAAATATGTGATTTATATTCCTAATACATGCTATGTGTGCATTCATGAAATTTTCATCAAAATCGGTACCAGAAATTTTATTGCCGGTTTTAGTGAATAGTATTTTTAACACCTGTCCGCTAAAATTTTTACAGGGGTGTTTTAAATGTTTTAAAACTTAGTCCTCGGGTATTAATAGACCCGTGTTTGATTAAAACGGATTTGGGATCGGTTTTGAAATTTTAAAGGTTTTTACACTTTCTTTTACAAAAATCGAGTTTTAAGCCGACTCGGGTGAAAATGTTTGAATGTAAAACACTTTGTCACCTAAAATAAATTATCTAGAATTAGTTTAAGTGTCAATTTAGTGTTTGAGCAAGAAATAGTCAAGAAAATGAATTAAAAGACTAAAAATACTAAAAATAAACTAAGTGTCAACTTTGACTTTTTAAAATTTGTTTGACTTTGAGCTATATTGCATCAACACACATTAGCAAAGCATAAAACACACTCATTTTACACACACATGGCCGAGAGCCATTAGAGAGAAAAACAAAGAGTTTTCTTCAAGTTTTCAAAGAGATTTTTCATTAGAAATTGCATTTGGAGGCCAAACTTCATCATCCAAAGCTTGATTCTACTAGTTGGGCATTCATTGAGCATCTTTCTAGCTTCATAACACATCAAAGGTGAGAGAAAAATTCTAGATCTCAAATGTCATTTTTTATGTTTTTACATATAATTGAATTTTGAACCGTTAGAAAGTAGAATTGCTGCTATATTATTGCACAGTGCATGCTAAGGATCGTTTATATGTATTTATATAAGATTTGAACCGTTGTAGCATGAATTTTATTTTTCGGGTATTAAAAGTTGAGTTGTTGGCTATTTGTTGAATATCTGAAATTGTGGTGGTTGGAATCGATTGTTGTTAGCTTGTAAACGTTTGTTAAATACGTGGTAGTAATGTTGTAATGCCGAAATTTTTTTTGTGATGTTGGTGTGAAATTTCAGAAATTTCAGCCTAGGTGCATTGAGGTTTTAGGGTTATTGGGCTTGATGTGGATGGTTTATGGTTGGTTTCTGAGGGGGTAAATGTTGTTGATTGAGTGGGTGAGTGATAGAAATTGGTTTTGAGGTTATTGGATTAGTAGAATATAAGTTAGGACTTTTACAAGTTCATGTTGTGTTTCTTTAAAATATTGATATATGCCTTTAGATGTTTGGGTGGTGTGTGAGTGATTGAATTGTGAGTTGTTAATGGTTAGATTACGGTTTGGTTGTGTGTTTAATGCATGTTAAGTTGGGGGGTCTACTTTGGCATGTAACTTAGTTGTTTGTTGTTTAATTGAATAGTTGTTGTTATGTTGTTGAATTGATGATTATTGATTGATTATTGTTGAACCGGGAGATAGACAACCTACTTTGTTGTCCTCCTGTGATAATTGATTATTGATGAATCGGGAGATAGTCAACGGAAAAGGTTGTCCTCCTATGATTGAATGTTTATTATTATTGCTGAGTCTTGTTATGTGTGTGCCACCTCTCGGGCAGCATCGAGCTATCGGGTTGAAACCGGTATGACTACCGTAGGCTACCCCCAGCTCGCATGACGAAGGTGTCATGGAAAGAGGGGCTAGTGAGGTACCTCGGGTGCGTGAGTAATGGGGAGTTACAAGAAGAACGGTTGAGATCGTAATGACGTTTGGAGCTACACTAACTAGAGTATCCTTTATTGATTGGTCATTATAGTTAATGTGCTTATATTGTTATTGATGATTGTTGTGTGTTTACTACTCAAAGGATGATTTCCAAGGAGTATAGTAAATACTATTAGAGATCTATCGAATCCTTACTGGGCTTGTTTTATATAAGCTCACTCTCAATTATTGAATGCATACAGGTGAAGTTGATCCAGATTACAGGTACGTGCCTCCAAAAGAGGATTATGTGCCATATGTGGATGAGTCCTATGTGCCAGAGTCTTGTCCCTGATTTATTGTTTTTTTGGATGATTCAGTGAATTTTATTTCCAAAAACAAACACAGTAACAAGTACACTGGGATACAATTACATAAAGGTCAAAGACCACACAGTCGTAAAAAAAATTACAACAGTGACTGAGAATAAAAAAAACAGACGATAAACAAGAAAACAAGAAAGAAAAAAGGAAAAAAAAGCAGTTAAGTTTTCCAAACAGCCCGTGTGTCTGGAGGAGCCGGTTTTCCATTAACTATGTCTTGAATGTCTTGGGAAAGCTTGCTCAATACTGTTTTTCCATCTTTCTTGTTCTGCGACTTTGAGGGTTCTCCCCTCTCCTTGGTTTCAAACGTTGATAAAATTTTACTTTGAGTACTCGGGGCCAACTTTTTGCGAGATACATTAATCGGAGTGACCAAAATAAGCTTGCTTTCGCTATTAACCACAGCAGGTAATTCAACCTTCTCAATGTTGGTATTGACAATCTCTTGGACCTATTCATCTGAACTTAAAACCTCAAACTGGTTGTTACGTTGTGATGAGTTCTGATCATTGGCTTGGGAAGCCCGCTTGTTCCTACGTTTAGCTTTTTTCTTTTGATTCTTGGTCATTTCCCAGCCACGATCTGTATTCTCAGTAGAAATAGCAGCAGCAGCTTGATCATCACTTCTCTTGACAGGAATTTCACTGACATTTGGGAGCTTGACTTTGGTGACATCCTTGAGAGTTTTCTCTAAATTTACAACATCATCCTTGATTTATGATGTTGTACTCTTTTGTTATATTGTATATTAAACTTAGATGTTTTGTATTTATTTAGAAGTTTATGATATATAAAATTTTGTAGAGATAATGGATTAAAAGTTGCTAGTTTGGTGGCCTTGTTTTGGAGTATGATTAGGCTACTAAGTTGGTTATAACCTATTTTGAGAATGTATGTTATATAGTAAATGTATGATGTAGGAACAGAGACATATAACCTATGGATGAAATGGTAAAGAATGTTTATTAGATATTGTGGTTGTGTTGTAAAATGTAGAATTATTGTGGAGTTGGATGTATGAGTTTCGAAGAGGTTGGTTTAGAGCCTCGGTGTCCTAATTACTGTCGTTATACTGCCGAAATTCCATTGCGTCCCGACTAATCATAAGAGGGATCGAGTTGGGGCATTACAATGTCAGTAGGTGAAAGCAGAACATCAAAGACCTACAGGGCTTCTACAACCTTTGGAGATTCCGCAATGGAAGTGGGAGCATGTAACGATGGATTTTGTAATGGAGATACCGAGATCACCTCGGGGATGTGATGTAGTTTGGGTTATTATGGATAGATTGACGAAGATAGCTCACTTCATTGTGATGAACAAGAAAACTAGCCTTGAGAAATTAGCTGAATTGTATGTAGCTAATATTGTGAAACTACATGGAGTGCCGACTACCATAATGTCTGATAGAGATCCAAGGTTTACATCCCAATTCTGGCAAAAGTTGCAGGAAGCCTTGGGAACGGAATTGAAATTTAGTACATTGTACTGCCCTCAAACTGATGGACAATCAGAAAGAACCATCCAGATTTTGGAGGACATGTTGAGGGCGTGTGTATTGGATTTTGGATGTACATGGGAGAAGCACTTGCCTTTAGTAGAGTTTGCTTATAATAACAGCTATCAGGCAACAATTGGCATGGCACCATACGACGCTTTGAATGGATGAAAGTGTAGGTCACCATTGTATTGGGACGAAGTCGGTGAGGTGAAAGCCGTTGAACCTACATTAATTCTGGAATGGTAGAGAAAATTGAAAATGTTCAATTGATTCGGAAAAAAATGCTCATGGCCCAAAGCAGACATAAGAGCTATGCCGACAAGCGGAAGCGAGACTTAGAGTTTGCAGTTGGTGATAGGGTATTCCTAAAGTTATCACCCCGAAAAGGGTTGATCAAGCACGGAAAATGTGGGAAGTTGAGCCCAAGATATGGTGGGCCATTTGAAATTGTAGGTAGAGTTTGTAAGTTAGCATATCGGTTACATCTACCCCGAATCTCTCCAACATCCACAATGTGTTCCATATTTTGAGGTTGCAGAAGTATCACCCCGATCCCTCTCATATTCTAGAGCCGGAACTGCTAGAACTTCGGGAGAACTTGTCTTATGAGGAGAGGCCTGTGTAGATTCAGGATGAGCAAGATCGGGAGTTGCGCAACAAGAGTATTCCTATGGTGAAGGTACTTTGGAATAACCATGGGGTCGAAGATGTAACATGGGAGAGACATGATCAAATGGAGTGGCAATACCCGTCTTTATTTGCGAGGTAAAAAGGAAATTGCGAGGGTGCAATTCTTTTAAGGGGGAAGGATGTAAGGCCTGATACGATACCCCATGTGCATATAGATCATATCATACATAATTAAGTTATTTTTTATGCATTTACCTTGTTTTATATGTTTTTATATTAGTTTATGTGTGTTTATCTTGATTTACGTTCATTTCATCATTTAACGTGCATTTGAGTAATTTATATAGCGTAGCAAGTAGTTAAAACCTATTAAGTTCAATAGCTAACTAGAGTAACTAAACTAGAACTATGACAATTAGAATTAAAGCTAGAATGGCATGCTAGTAAATACCCTTTTAGTTGGAAGGACAACTTAGGCATTTGGGCTTTAGATATTTCATCTTCCACCTTATACTATTCCTAGCTAGCTAAAGACACACATACCCACACGACACATACATTACACACACTAAACATACACGGCTGACGAAGGAGAGTAAAGAAAAGAGAAGAAGGAAGAAACAGAAGAGGAAGGAAAGGATCTTGAAGCCATCTTCTACCATTTTCTTGCACCCTCAAGCTTCTACTTGCATCTTGAACATCATCTCTTGCATTCAATTCCACATCTTGGTGAGGGTTTCTTCAAAACTTCTTAAAAAGATCATTCAAGGTTATTTGATCATTTGGTGTTAATCTTGTTTGTAGTGTGTATACAAGAGCTTAAAGGTGAAGATTGAGTATTTTGGATGTGTTGTAGATCTAGAACTTGTCTAACTTATATTGGATGTTCTTGAGAGGTTGAAGGATGAGCTTGGTAATGTTCTTGTGTGCGTGATGAAATATATAACTTGTATGTAAAAATTAGAAGTGTGCAGTTAGCATTTTGATACGTAGGTGTTGGTCTTGGAGTTTATGAGCTATATTAGATTTTAGGTACTTTGTATGTTAATTGTTGATGTGAGGTGTTTTGGTTGATTCTTGAACTCCTTGATGAAGCCTAATAAACCACCTTGTGCATGCTTGATTGCTAGTAGGAAGTTGGAAGATAGGTAGCAAGATAAGGAGTAAAAGGTGTGAATTTTCAGGTGTGTGTTGCCCAGGCTGGTTGAGTAAGACGGGCGAGTAACTCACCCGACTTATCAATCGACTTGAGACCTTTACTCACTGACCATGTTGGTCGAGTAGCTCGACCGACCTTGCCTGCACAATACTATACCTTTGCATGCTAATGCTAGCCTTATGTGTTCCTATGTTACTCAATCCCTTGCTATTAGTCTGTGGCATGAATATAACTTCTAAACTTGTTACTTCTAGGTATATTACTTGTCTTTGCTAATGAAATAATATCCAATGTGGTATTCTAAATGTTCTATACATACAATTGCTTACATGTATATCTATTATGCTATTGATATTACTTTATGACATAAGCAACCTACTTTGTGGCTATCCTAGTCCCTCTCTAACTTGGTGACGTCCCTTGGAGAGTTGGGTATTATATATATATATATATATATATATATATATATATATATATATATATATATATATATATATATATATATATATAATTCATGGTTGCACCTTCTAAAGGCCTTGGTGTAATCGATGGCCCCCGGGCAGCATTGGGCTTGCCGGTTTAGCCACGACCACCAAGGACCCACACTTATCTTTGAGGGGAATATCCGGAACCTTCGGTTGTTGACGGAGTTGGAGTCAGGTTATTTTTGAGGACTTGATCCTCGGTTGTGGTGTCAGGTTATCATTACTTAATTCAAGGCAAAAGCCGTCATCATCAGCAACTATAGCATCCTTTTCGATGAGTATCTGTTCATATTTTTATTTCATATTCAAGTTATATCTTGTTTACTTACATGCACATTCTAATATGCATGACATGTTTTATCAAATCATTTACGAAACGATAAAACCGTTACGAAAACCTTTCCTATTCTACCCTCACTAAGCTAGTTGTAGCTCACCTTTTTCTCTACCATTTTAAGTGAGGCAAAGCCCGAGCAGGCACCTCAAGATGCGAGAGAAACTCCTTGGTATAACATTGAGGATTTCTACCTTATGTGATCCTACATATTGATATACTTGAAAACTTTGTGATGTAATAACTCATTCTTTTGGACAACTTGATGTAACTAAGTATTTACATTTTTTTTAGACCTAGAAACCTGAGCGTTGGTTAGACATTATGTATGAACGGGTGGATCGAGGACTTGTATATATGTATCAGGTGGTGGATAACTTCTAAGGCCGAAGTTTTGGCAGAATTTTGAACTTTGTTGGAATATAAATGGATGTACAAGCTGTTAAGCTATCAATTTATAGGTTTTATTGGTTACAAACGTCGATGTGAAACCCCAGATTTCACCTTTGCATAGAATTGCGTGTTTTGACCTGTTTATGTGTTATATGAGTTAGAATGCCCTAATTATGTGATTCATATTCCTATTACATGCTATGTGTGCATCTATGAAATTTTCATAAAAAACGGCATTGAAAATTTTATCGTCAGTTTTTGTGAATAGTATTTTGAACGCACATCTGGTAAAATTTTTACACGGGCATTTTAAACGTCTTAAAACCTAGTCCTCGGATATTAGTAGACCCGTGTTTGATTAAAACGGATTAGGAATTTTAAAGGTTTTTACACATTCTTTTGTAAAAATTGAGTTTTTAATCGAGTCGGGTGTTAATGTATGCGTATGAAAATGTTGTCACCTATATTTAAACTACTAAATATAGTATATATGATAGATATATATATAAGTAAGCAAAATAGTCAAGAAAAACAATTAAAAGACTAAGTAAATCAACTTTGACCTTTGCAAATCAGTTGACTTATGCATATAAGATCTCAACACACATTAAAAAAAAAAAAAAACACCACACAAACACACACACATAACCAAGAGTTTGAGGGGAGAAAAGGAGAGAAAATTTCAAAGGTTTTCAAAGCAAATTTTCCTTAGAAAACTTAGTTTTTGTCAAAGCTTTTCAAACTGAGCTAGATTTCGCTTGTTGGGCCCCTATTGCACGCATTCCTAACTTTATTTCAGATCAAAGGTGAGAGAAAAATTTTAGATATTAAAATGCTATTTTATGTCATATTCATATAATTGAATTTTTATCTGATGAAATGATTAATTGTTGCTAGATTATTGCTCAGTAGATGCCAAGGATCGTTTATGTGCATTTATATAAGTTTTGAACAGTAGTAGCATGTATTTCTATTTTTCGGGTATTAAAGTTAAGTATTTGGCTTATTGTTGAAAAATTGTTGTTGTAGTTGTTGGAATTGGTTGGTTGTTGCTTCTAAAAGTTTGTTAATTATGGGGTAGTACTGTTGTAATGCCAAAATTTTCATTTGGATGTCGTGCTGAAAGTCCGAAAAATTCAGCCTTAGTGCATTGTGAAATGAGGGTTGTCGGGCTTGTTTTAGATGGGTTATGATTGGTTTCCGAGGGGCCTAATGTAGATGCAAGAGTGGGTGAGTGATAGGAAGTGGTTTAGAGGTTATTGGATTAGTAGATTGTAAGTTATGATTGTTGGAAGTTTGTGTAGTCTTTCTTTAAATGTTGAAATATTGTCTTTGGTTATTTGGGTGGTGTTTGAGTAGTTGAATCTTGGGTTGTTGATGGTTAGGTTCGGGATTGGTTGTGTGGTTTAATGCATGTTAAGTTAGGTGGCCCGCTTTGTCATCTAACTTAGTTGTTAGTTGTTTATTTGATTAATTGATGTTATGTTATTAAAATGATGTTAACTGATTGATTATTGATGATATTGGGAGTTAGGCAGCCTACTTTTGTTGCTCTCCCGTAATGTGAATGTTTATTATTATTGTCATGAGTCTTGATAGTATGTACCACCTCCTCGGGCAGCATTAGGTTGTCGGGTTGATAACGGCATGACTATTATAGACTTCCCCCAGCTCGCATGTGTTACGCCCCGACCCGTCCTCGCAAAAGGCCAAGCCCGGACCCGACACACGGACGGAGTCTTCTCTGTACCGCGGACGATCCGAAAACCCTAAAATCAATATAATACTTGCGAAAGCCATAAAATAATCAAAACAAGCCAACTTTCTATAAAACATACATTTCTTATTATCCAACTGTCCAAACCAAAAATGCCATGCATACTACACAGGTATTTATGCCACAAAACCATTAGCTATTAGCACGCATTTCTTCACTAGTCATCAGAGTATAAGTTTACAATTTTACAAACTTTAATCCATTACAACATAGGACCATTAAAGGTCTCAAAATAGGAAAATACATACAAGGCTACAAGCCTCAAAATTAAGCGACCTTCATGCAATATACATAACAAGCAAGGTTCGCACAAAACTGGTAACCAACCACCAGCCAAAGCAGAGAAGTGCTATCACGGAAACACCTCCACCTGCTCCTCCTCCTCAATTACCTCGAGAGGGTCTGCTTCAACTACTCCTGTAAAAACATATTATAGAGAGGAATGAGCAAAAACTATTGCTCAGCGAGGGCAATTGGTCTCAAGGACGGAGATGAGAGGAGTATGCAATGCAATTAGCCAAGCAATACATACAAATCATATAAGTTACATCCAAAGCCAACAATAAAGCAAGGCAAGTATTTAAAGTTGCAAACACTCAATCAAAGGATACGATACTCTTTTCACGAGCAACTTTCAAACACGAATTCGATGACGACGCGCCAGCCCAAACCACCTTATAACACCAGTTTGGAATACCCCGGAAGTATCCATTAACCTACGACCCAAATCTCCCTGGGAGGCAACCCAAGCGAGAAAGGGAATAGCAGCGGAGCTAGAGCAACCAACACTGGCAACCCAAGGCTACCCAGTGAGGCCCATCACTCACGCGCGAGACACTATGCAATGCAAGACTCGATACAAGACGATAAACAAGCGATAAAGCCACACGTGGGAGAATAACAAAGTAGGTTACTCTCGCACGCAATAGCAGCAATTTGATAAGCAATTCAATCCAAAACAACTCAATCAAGTATTCCAAGTAATTCTAAGTATTCTATAAGCATAAAGACAAGAAATCACACAAAAACACAAATCGGCCCCAACTATCAAAACGCTACCATTTCCAAACGAGCTACGAGTTCTGGAAACCGCCTTCGCCAACCCTCCTAGGTCACCATAAGGCACGTCTAAAGACCCCGAAACCTTACTTTACCCTAGAACCCGCGCGAAGCCCCGATTTCCCCCTTTCTCGTTTGAACTACAACTATAACAACCAAACACCCAACCAACGCCATAATCTCACCAAAAGTACTTCCATGGCTTCCCAAAGCAATGCCAACACGCAAAGCGAGAAAACGCAAAAGTCGACCTAAACGACCCCGACTTTCCCAAAGGCTTAATTCTCGTTTTTTCCACTACGCAACCCAAACAAACCACACATTTTAGCATTCTAGCATACCTAGCACGTTTCTACATCAACGGGAAGCATAACAACACAATTTCAACGTTTCAAGGTTTTACTATTCACAAAACACTATTCATTTCACAATTTAATTTGCAATCACAACATTTAACCGCAGAAAATGTTACAAAGCTATAAATACATGTTCTACAAATGCCAAGGAACATTCTAGAAGCATCAAATCGCTTTAAATAACGATCTACGGATAAATCTAAAAACTGACAAAGTTAACATACAAAACGTATAAATGCGCAAATAACATGCTTCCCTCACCTCAGGTACTCCTAGTCGCTAGGAAAACAACGTTGGTCACCTCGGAAATCACCCCGCACGAGCTCACGCGAAGATTGATCGTTTGGAAGGTGAAAAGTTTTTTTTTTCCTTCAAGGAAGCTCTCGGCCTGCTGCTCTTATTTTGCTGCTGTTTTTTTTTTTTTTACTTATTTTTTTTAGCTTATAAGTGTTAAAAGGTCAAAAGGGTCAAAGGCTAAGTCAACAACTTAAAATCTTGGTCAAAGAGCCCTATTTTGAGCGTTTTAAAGCCATTTTAACTAAGGTAAGATCAATTAAAGCTAGCAACATTTAAAATATAAAATTTAAGTCATCTAAATACTAGTTTCACTATTTGTTGAGGACTGGAAATCGTTCTCTAGCTATCGCTCCTGAAATGCAATGCACGTTGCGACGGCAAGAAAGTAACAATTAATTCACAAAGAAATTAAGGAAATAAAATTTTCAAAATAATAAACAAAGAATTTTCACATTCCGGGCTCGGGTATTACAGCATGGGCGGAGATGCCATGGAGGGAGGGGCTAGATGAGATACCTCGGGTGTGTGTTATGGGAGTTATAAGAAGATGGTTGAGATCGTGATGACGTATGGAGCTACACCAACTAGTGTATCCTTTCACAATTGAATGGTCATTTATGTGATTGAATTGAAAAGTGGATTTTTATGAAGTTGTTATTATTGTTGTTTATGGGATGATTTTCTTAAAGGGTAAAGTAAATGTTTTCAAAAGATCTATAGAATTCCTCACGGGGCTTTGTTTTATATAAGCTCACTCTAATTCGTTATCTTCAATTAGGTGTTACTGAATCGAATTACGGGTACGTGCCTTAGGAAGTTGAGAATGTGCCCTACGTGGACGAGTCTTATGTGCCGGAGTCGTTTCCATGAGTTTGTCTTAGTTTTGTAATATATTGTATTGTTTAACTTACCTAAGGATAAAGACTTATGTAATGCTAGTTTAGTAGTCTTTCTTTTGGAACATGAATAGGTTGCTAGACTGGTTTATAATCTATTTTGCAAATCTATGATATAGTTTATGTATGATGTTGGAACGGAGACGTATAACTTATGGATGAATTATTGAAATAATGTTTAATATATAGATATGGTTGCATTGTATGTTGTTAACATGGTTGTGGAGTTGTTGATCTTTGAAGTTGGTTGCATGGAGTTACAAAGGGGTTGGTTTAGAGCCCGGTATCCGTGTTACTGTCGTTATACTGCCGAAATTCCGTTGTGTCCTGATTGATTGTAGGTGGGGTCGAGTTGGGGCGTTATATTAAGTGGTATTAGAGCGCATGTTAGTTGTTAGCCGGGGTATTCTAGGAGTGTGGGTAATGGTCTTAGCATGAAATTATGTAAGAAGTGAAAGAAAAGTGAAATATGTGATAATATGACTAAGTGATTAGGTGATTAAGTGAATTATGTGATTATGTGATCAATTTGTTTATGTGAATAATATTTAAGTGACTTGCGTGTCTTGCGTGAGTTTGTTGCCTATGTGCTGTTAATTATTTATAGCCTGTCTATGTGTTATAACCTGCGCTAACTCTTTAGTAGTAGAATGGCTGGGTGACTGAGAATACGGGGTAAGCCCCAAGGTGATGCTGAAGCACCAGGTTAGGCGGCACCAGGCAGAGATCAGGGGTATGACCGTCTAGCAGTGGCTATGGACCATATAATCGTGGTCATAGCGAGCCAGGCATAGATATTAACAGGGCATGCTGTAAAATCCCAGATTTCACCTTTGCATAGAATTGTGTGTTTTGACCTGTTTATGTGTTATATGAGTTAGAATGCGCTAATTCTGTGATTTATATAGAAATTTTATCATTGGATTTTGTGAATAGTATTTTGAACATGCGTCCGCTAAAATTTTTACACGAGTGTTTTACATGTCTTGAAACCTAGTCCTTGGATATTAATAGATCCATGTTTGAGTAAAACGAATTTTAAATCGGATTAGAAATTTTAAAAGTTTTTACACCTTCTTTTGCAAAAATCGAGTTTTTAACCAAGTCGGATGTTAATGTATGCATATGAAAATTGTTGTCACCTAAAATAAACTACATAAAAATAGTCTAAGTGTTAAATGCATATTTGTGAGCAAAATAGCCAAGAAAAACAATTAAAAGACTAAAAATACTAGTTAAAAGACTAAAAACCAACTTTGACCTTTTTGATTTTGTTGACTTAGTATATATATGCATCAACACACACTAAAAAGCTCACAAAACACCACCACACACACACACATTGTCGTGAGTTCCTTGAGCATTTTAGAAAGTTTTTCATCTTATTTTACAAAGAAAATTTTGCCTAGAAAACTTAGTTTTTGTCCAAAGCTTTTCAAAACGAGTTGGATGCCGCTTGTTGGGCACCTATTGCACGCATTCCTAGCTTGTTTCGGATCAAAGGTGAGAGAAAATTTTTAGATCTCAAAATGCTATTTTTATGTCAATTTATATAATTGAATTTTTATCTGATAAAATGATAAATTATTGATAGACTATTGTTCGGTAGATGCCAAGGATCGTTTATATAAGTTTTGAATAGTAGTAGCATGTATTTCTATTTTTCAGGTATTGAAGTTGAGAACTTGGCTTATTGTTGAATAATTGTTGTTGTAGTGGATGGAATTGGTTGGTTGTTGCTTCTAAAGGTTTGTTAATTATGGGGTAGTAATGTTGTAATGCCGAATTATTGATTTGGATGTTGTGGTGAAAGTCCGGAAAATTCAGCCTTAGTGCATTGTGAAATTAGGGTTGTCGGGCTTGTTTTAGATGGGTAATGGTTGGTTTCCGAGGGGGTTAATGTAGATGCATAAGTGGGTGAGTGATAGGAAGTGGTTTGGAGGTAATTGGATTAGTATATTGTAAGTTATGATTGTTGGAAGTTTGTGTAGTGTTTCTTTAAATGTTGAAATATTGTCTTTGGTTGTTTGGGTGGGGTTTGGGTGGTTGAATCTTGTGTTGTTGTTGGTTAGATTTGGGATTGGTAGTGTGGTTTAATGCATGTTAAGTTAGGTGGCCTACTTTGTCATCTAACTTAGTTATTAGTTGTTTATTTGATTAACTAATGTTATGCTATTGAAATAATGTTAATTTATTGATGATTAATGATGTCGGGAGATAGGCAACCTACTTTTGTTGTCCTTCCGTAATATGAATGTTTATTATTATTGTCATGAGTCTTGATAGTGTGTGACTTCTCTCGGGCAGCATTGGGTTGTCGGGTGGATAACGGCATGACTATCATAGACTACCTCCAGCTCGCATATGCAGAGATGCCATGGAGGGAGGGGCTAGATGAGGTACCTCGGGTGTGTGTTATGGGGAGTTATAAGAAGATTGTTGAGATCATGATGGCGTATGGAGCTACACCAACTAGAGTATCATTTCTCAAATGAATGGTTATTTATGTGATTGAGTTGAATTGTTAATATTGAATAAGTTATTTGAATGTATTGCTTATGGGGTGGTTTACGAGTGTAAGTAAATATTTTCGAAAGATCTATAGAATTCCTTACTGGGCTTTTTTTATATAAGCTCACTCTCATTCGTTATCTGCAAGCAGGTGTTACTGAACCGGATTATTGGTACGTGCGTCAGGAAGCTGAGAATGTGCCTTACATGGATGAGTCTTATGTGCCGGAGTCGTTTCCATGAGTTTGTCCTAGTTTTTGTAATATGTTGTATTGTATAACTTACTTAAGGATAAGGACTTGTATAATGCTAGTTTAGTAGTCTTTCTTTTGAACGTGAATAGATTGATAGACTGATTTATAATCTATTTTGCAAATGTATGATATAGCCTATGTATGAAGTTGGAACGGAGGCATATAACTTATGGATGAAACGTTGAAAGAATGTTTAATATATGGATATAGTTGTGTTGTATGTTGTTAACATAGTTGTGAAGTTGTTGTTGATCTTTGGAGTTGGTGGTATGAAGTTCTAAAGGGTTGGTTTAGAGCCCTGATGTCCGTGTTACTGTCGATGTACTGCCAAAATTCCGTTGCGTCCTGACTGATCGTAGGTGGGGTCAAGTTGAGGCGTTACATTAAGTGGTATCAGAGCGCATGCTAGTTGTCAGCCGGGGTATTCTCGGAATGTGGGTAATGGTCTTAGCATGAAATTATGTAAGAAGTAAATGAAATGTGAAATATGTGATAATATGACTAAGTGATTAAGTGAATTATGTGATTACTTGATCAATTTGTTTTTGTGACTAATATTTAAGTGACTTACGTGCTTTACGTGAGTTTTGTTGTCTATGTGCTATAAACTGTCTATGTGTTATAACTTGTGCTAACTCTTTGATAGTAGAATGGTGGGTCGACCGAGAACACGGGGTAGGCCCCAAGGTGATGATGAGGCACCAGGTCAGGCGACACCCGGCAAAGATCAGGGGTATGACCATCTAACAGTGGCTATGGATCGTATAATCGAGGTCATAGCGGGTCAGGCACAAATATTGGCGGGGCAGGCTGCTCAAGCACAGGCTGTGCAAACTCAGATGTTGAACACACAGGGTGGTTATCATGGGCGTAGTACATTAAAGGAATTTCTGGGTTACTATCCACCGAGATTCCAAGGCGAGCCGGATGATAGAAATGCAAAGGCTTGGATCAACAAAATTGAGAAGATATTTGATCCTTTGGATTACATTGATGAGACGAAAGTTATATTTGTGGTTTATTTGTTTGATGACGAGGCTGAAGAGTGGTGGCGTACAGTAAAATCTGGTTGGGAGGCACGATGTACTCCTTATGTTTGGGATACCTTTCTTAGGGCGTTCCAGGCTAAGTACATCCCGAGGATTGCGCGGGAACAAAGAGAGGTGGAGTTCCTGTCTTTGGTTCAGGGTGATGCTACAGTGGCCCAGTATGAGGCCAATTTTACCAGGCTGTCCCGGTATGCACTGAAATTTGTAGCAGATCAGGAGCGTAAGACTCGGAGGTTTGTTTTGGGATTGAGGCCAGATATTCAGGATGCAATGGTCCTGATTCAGTATGATGTGTTTTCAAAGGCCTTTGATGCGGCTTCTAGGTTGGAGAAGAGGAAATGGGAGCAGATTGGTCCTAGTCAGCCTAGTAAGAGTCCATTTCAGCCGCAGGTCAGCAAGGTGTGTATAGGCCTCCAGTGCAGCAGGTTGTGTACAGGCCACCAGTACAGCAGAGCTTTTTTAGACCTCAGGGTCAGCAGGGTTTCTATAGGCCCCAGTTTCACCAGGGGTTCTACCAGGCTCAGGCTCAGTCATAGTACAGGTCGGCCCAGTCTTAGGGTCAATATAGGCCTAGCGTTGCGAGACCTCAGCAGTAGGCTAGTACAGCTACTTTTTTCATCTTCTGGGTTTTCAAGGGGCAGTGTTAGTGCTCCATCACCGTAGTGTGCTTACTGTAAACGTTAGGGCCATTTTGAGGCCAATTGTAAGGTAAAAGCAGGAACATCTTGGCTATAGACAGGCTTTCTAAGTATGATGCCCAGTTAAACTGTAGAACAAAGGTAGTACGGTTTCGGTTGCCAGATCAGCCAGTAGTTGAGGTAGCGGGGAACCGGGATTCTAAGATGAGTTTCATTATCTCATCAACTAAAGCTATTAAGCTGGTGAGTAAGGGGTGTTCGGGTTATCTACCTTATTTTATCAACAAGCCATCTGACCAGCTTAAGCTGGAGGAAGTTCCTATAATTCGGGAATATCCCAATATATTTCCCGAGGAGTTGATAGGATTGCCACCAGAGAGAGATGTTGACTTTGTGATTAATCTGATTCCCGGTACTCAACCTATTTCTAAATCAGTGTACCAGATGGCACCAGCTGAGCTTAAGGAGCTGAAAACTCTGTTGCATGAGTTATTGGAGAAAGGTTTCATTCAACAGAGTTCTTCACCATGGGGAGCACATGTTTTATTTGTGAAGAAGAATGATGGTACCTTGAGATTATGTATCGATTATCGTGGTTTGAATCAAGTGACCATCAAGAACAAGTATCATTTACCACTGATTGATGAGTTGTTTGATCAACTTAAGGGATCCAAAGTCTACTCTAAATTTGGCTTGAGACAAGGGTATTATCAGCTTCGGATCAGCACGGAGGATGTTCCAAAGTCTGCTTTCAGGACTTGGTACGGGCATTATGAATTTGTACTTAAGCCCTTTGGACTAACTAATGCACCGACAGCATTCATGGATTTTATGCATCGGGTCTTTCAGCCGTACTTGGACCAGTTCGTGGTAATCTTTATTGATGATATCTTGATTTATTCTAAGACTGAATCAGAGCACGAGCAACATCTACGACTTGTCCTACAGAAGCTGCAGGAGTATCAGTTGTTTGCAAAGTTCAGCAAATGTGAATTTTGGCTACAACAAATATCTTTTCTTGGCCACATGATTACTCAGAGCGGTATTTATGTAGATCCCACTAAGATTGAAGTGGTGATGTCTTGGAAAAGGCCGGAGAATGTTTCGGAAGTTCGTAGCTTCCTTGGCTTGGCGGGTTATTACTGTAAGTTTGTGAAGGACTTTTCTAAGATTACAGGGCCACTTTCTTAGTTAACTCAGAAACAAACCAGCTTTACGTGAGATGAGAAATGTGAGAGTCGGTTTCAGGAGTTGAAAAAGAGATTGACTACCGCTCCAATGCTTGCTCTACCAGAGGGAACCGATAATATGGTTATTTATAGCGATGCATCCAAGGAGGGCTTGGGTTGTTTACTTATGCAGAATGGCCGGGTTATTGCCTATGCTTCTAGAAAGATGAAGTCGTATAAGGTGAACTATCCGACTCATGATCTTGAGTTAGCGGCAGTTGCATTCGCACTGAAAAAGTGGCATCATTATCTGTAGGGCAGTAAGTTCGAGATTTTCACTGATCACAAAAGTCTGAAGTACTTGTTCTCACAAAAGGAGTTGAATATGCGACAGCGGAGGTGGATGGAACTTCTCGAAGATTATAATTGTTCTATTAATTATCTTACTGGGAAGGCAAATGTTGTAGCAGATGCTCTTAGCCGTAAGGCGAATATTGCTTGTTTGGCTGTTAAAAAGTGGGAGGTTCTTGAGGAAGTCAGTTATTGGAGACCAGTATTGACTCAGGTTAGGGTGATGTGTTCACATCTTCGTATTCAACCTTTATTTCTGTCTCAGATTAGAGAAGCTCAGCAACTTGACTCAAAACTTCAGAAGATCAAGGATCAGATCACGGATGATCAGTCTGATTTCAAATTACATGAAGATGGTATTCTTTGGTTTCAGAACAGGGTTTGTATCCTCGATGAACTGGGTTTGAGGAAAAGTATTCTAGATGAGGCTCATAATTCTAAGTACACCATTCATCCCAGTGGAAACATGATGTATTGGGATTTGAAACAACATTATTGGTGGAATAACATGAAAATAGAGGTTGCTTAGTTTGTATCCAGATATTTGACTTGTCAGCAGGTGAAAGCAGAACATTAATGATCTGCAAGGTTACTTCAGCCATTAGAAATACCAGAATGGAAGTGGGAACATATTACGATGGACTTCGTCACTAGTTTGCCTAGAACACCGAGAGGTAACGATGCGGTTTGGGTTATTGTAGACCGTTTGACGAAGATAACTCATTTTATTCCGATGAGGACGGGAGATGAAGGTAGGAAGTGGGAAGATCTTTATTTGGATCAGATTGTTAAACTTCACGGAATTCTATCTAGTATTGTCTCAGATCGAGATCCTCGGTTTACTTCTCGATTGTAGGAGAAACTTCAAGAGACTTTGGGTACTCAGTTGAACTTTAGTACAATGTATCATCCATAAACTGAAGGTCAGTCTGAGAGGACTATTCAAATTCTAGAGGATATGCTCAGGGCTTGTGTTCTGGACTTTGGGAAGAACTGGGAGAAACATCTACCACTTGCCGAGTTTGCCTATAACAATAGTTATCAAGCGACTATTGGGACAGCACCTTGTGCAGCTCTTTACGGCCGTAAGTGCCGATCACCTTTGTATTGGGATGAAGTAGGAGAGATGAAGACTATTGATCCGACTGTCATGCCAGAGCTTCTAGAGAAAATTGAGAATGTTCAGTTGATCAGGCAGAGAATGCTAACAGCGCAGAGTAGACACAAGAGTTATGCTGATAAGCGCCGTTAGGATTTGGAGTTTGCGGTCGGGGACCGAGTTTTTTTGAAATTGTCTCCTCGTAAGGGGTTTGCTCACTATGGTAAAGGTGTAAGCTGAGTCCAAGGTTTGCAGGGCCGTTTGAGATTACCGGAAGAGTTGACAAGTTAGCATATCAGTTGGCTTTACCGCATAACTTCTCTAATGTTCATGATGTCTTTCACGTGTCTAATTTGC
The DNA here is from genome assembly GCA_037974665.1 of Ehretia macrophylla. Taxonomy (NCBI): domain Eukaryota; kingdom Viridiplantae; phylum Streptophyta; class Magnoliopsida; order Boraginales; family Ehretiaceae; genus Ehretia; species Ehretia macrophylla. The sequence continues at coordinate 60,477,733 of CM075776.1, read as the reverse complement.
GGAAATATAATCCGGATCCCTCTCATATTTTAGAACCAGAGCCGTTGCAGCTTCATGAGAATCTGACTTATAGTGAGGGGCTGATTCGCATTCTAGATCATATGGAACGGGAGTTGAGGTCAAAGAAGATTCCGATGGTCAAATTGTTATGGAAGTATCACAGAATTAAGGAAGCTACTTGGGAGAAGAGAAATCAGATTCAACAACAGTATCCAGATCTGTTCCATCCAGCAAGTAAGAATTTCGAAGACGAAATTTCTTTAAGGGGTTGAGAATGTGAAACCCCAGATTTCACCTTTGTATAAAATTGCATATTTTGACATGTTTACGTGTTATATGAGTTAGAATGCGCTAATTCAATGATTTATATTAGTATTACATGCTATGTGTGCATTCACGAAATTTTCATCAAAATCCGCATAAAAAATTTTATTGTCGATTTTTGTGAATAGTATTTTGAACACGTGTCCACTAAAATTTTTACTCGGGTGTTTTAAACATCTTAAAACCTAATCCTTGGATATTAATAGACCCGTGTTTGATTAAAATGGATTTTAAATCGGATTAGGAATTTTAAAGGTTTTTACACATTCTTTTGCAAAAATTGAGTTTTTAACCGAGTCGTGTTCCATTGTGGATCAAATTGAAAAATGTTCTACTTTCTCTTTGGACTAGAAAATGGTTGAGTTATATTGCTAGCACCATTGGCTTCCCCCTACAGATGGACTCCGTGACAACATCAAGAAATCATCTCCGTTATGCTCGGATGTGCATTGAAGTGAATTTGGAGAAGCCTCTAAAAGAGGTCACAAAAGTCAAACTTTCAAATGGAAAGATAGCTTTCGTAGATATTTAGTATGCTTGGAAGCCGCAGAAGTGTAATCTCTACAATATTATTGATTATAGTACCAATAACTGTCCCAACTACATCCCACCTAGTGATAATCCTGCCAATGGGAATGATGGAAGTCTTGCTCCAATTGTTGTTGCTACAGCTACTGGGAATACAGAACCGGACTGGGAAATGACCACGAATCAAAAGCGAAAAGGTAAGCGTAAGAACAAACTGGCTGCCAAGGCAAATACCACATCTCAGAGTAGCAATCAATTTGAAGTTTTAAGTTCAGATGCACATGAGCAAGAGACTGTTGCAAGTAACAATGAGAAGATTGATACTTTGGTCACGCAGATTAATTCTCCTTCGAGAAAGGTATCCTCCCTTGCACAAAGCAAATTTATCCTGGCGTTTAAAAACATTGATAAGGGGGAATCATCAAAGCCCCTAAACAAGGATGAAAAAGTAGTCCTGAGCAAGCTTTCACAGGATATCAAGGATCTATTGAATGGAAAGCCGGCTCCACCAAACACACGTCCTGTTTGGTTCGATTACCATTAATCTGCCTTGTTTCTTTGTTCTGTGTCTGGTTTCCTTTTAACTCTGTTACTTTTGTACTTGTTTATGTTTTCGCGGTCTTTCGACCGTTCATGTACTTTGTAATTCTTTGTACTTGTTACTGTGTTGCTTTTTGGAAATAAAATTCACTGAACCATCCAAAAAAAAAATTGTTGTCACCTAAAATAAACTACCTAAAAATAGTCTAAGTGTTAAATGCGTATTTGTGAGCAAAATAGTCAAGAAAACAATTAAAAGACTAAAAATACTAGTTAAAAGACTAAAAACCAACTTTGACCTTTTTGATTTTGTTGACTTAGTATATATATGCATCAAAACACACTAAAAAGCTCACAAGAAACCACCACACATACACACATTGTCGTGAGCTCCTTGAGCATTTTAGAGAGTTTTTTTTATCTTATTTTACAAAGCAAATTTTGCATAGAAAACTTAGTTTTTGTCCAAAGCTTTTCAAACCGAGTTGGATTCCGCTTGTTGGGCACCTATTGCACGCATTCCTAGCTTTGTTTCGGATCAAAGGTGAGAGAAAATTTTTAGATCTCAAAATGCTATTTTTATGTCAATTCATATAATTGAATTTTTATCCGATAAAATGCTAAATTATTGTTAGATTATTGCTCGGTAGATGCCAAGGGTCTTTTATGTATGTTTATATAAGTTTTGATATGTAGTAGCATGTATTTCTATTTTTCGGGTATTAAAGTTTAGAATTTGGCTTATTGTTGAATAACTGTTGTTGTAATGGTTGGAATTGGTTGGTTGTTACTTCTAAAAGTTTGTTAATTATGGGGTAGTAATGTTGTAATGCTGAATTATTGATTTGGATGTCGTGGTGAAAGTCCAAAAAATTCAGCCTTAGTGCATTGGGAAATTAGGGTTGTTAGGCTTGTTTTAGATGGGTTATGGTTGGTTTCTAAGGGGGTTAATGTAGATGCATGAGTGGGTGAGTGATAAGAAATGGTTTGGAGGTTATTGGATTAGTAGATTGTAAGTTATGATTGTTGGAAGTTTGTGTAGTCTTTCTTTAAATGTTGAAATATTGTCTTTGGTTGTTTGTGTGGTGTTTCGATTGTTGAATCTTGGGTTGTTGTTGGTTAGATTAGGGATTGGTTGTGTGGTTTAATGCATGTTAAGTTAGGTGGCCTACTTTATCATCTAACTTAATTATTAATTGTTTATTTGATTAACTGATGTTATGCTATGGAATTAATGTTAATTGATTGATGATTAATGATGTCGGGAGATAGGCAACCTACTTTTGTTGTCCTTCCGTAATATGAATGTTTATTATTATTGTCATGAGTCTTGATAGTATGTGCCACCTCTCGGGCATCATTGGGCTGTCGGGTTGATAACGACATGACTATCATAGACTACCCCCATCTCGCATGGGTGGAGATGCCATGGAGGAAGGGGCTAGATGAGGTATCTCGGGTGTGTGTTATGGGGAGTTATAAGAAGATAGTTGAGATCGTGATGGCATATGGAGCTACACCAACTAGAGTATCCTTTCTCAAATGAATGGTTATTTATGTGATTGAGTTGAATTGTTAATATTGAATAAGTTATTTGAATGTATTGCTTATGGGGTGGTTTACGAGTGTAAGTAAATGTTTTTGAAAGATCTATAGAATTCCTCACTGGGCTTGTTTTATATAAGCTAGCTCTCATTCGTTATCTACAAGCAGGTGTTACTGAACCGGATTACTGGTACATGCCTCAGGAAGCTGAGAATATGCCTTACATGGACGAGTCTTATGTGCCGGAGTCATTTCCATGAGTTTGTCTTAGTTTTGTAATATGACGTATTGTATAACTTACTTAAGGATAAGGACTTGTATAATGCTAGTTTAGTAGTTTTTCTTTTGAACATGATTAGATTGTTATAGTGGTTTATAATCTATTTTGCAAATGTATGATATAGCCTATGTATGAAGTTGGAACGGAGGTGTAAAACTTATGGATGAAACTTTGAAAGATTGTTTAATATATGGATATAGTTGTGTTGTATGTTGTTAACATAGTTGTGAAGTTGTTGTTGATCTTTGGAGTTGGTTGTATGAAGTTCTTATGGGTTGGTTTAGAGCTCTAATGTCTGTGTTACTGTCGTTATACTGCCAAAATTCTGTTGCATCCTGACTGATCGTAGGTGGGGTCGAGTTGGGGCGTTACACAGGCTGCTCAGGCACAAGCTGTGAAACTCAGATGTTGAACACACATGGTGGTTATCATGGGCGTAGTACATTAAAGGAATTTATGGGTTACTATCCACCGAGATTCCAAGGCGAGCCAGATGATAGAAAAGCAGAGGCTTGGATCAACAAAATTGAGAAGATATTTGATCCTTTGGATTACACTAATGAGAGGAAAGTTATATTTGCAGTTTATTTGTTTGATGACGAGGCTAAAGAATGGTGGCGTACAGTGAAATCCGATTAGGAGGCACGAGGTACTCCTTATGTTTGGGATACCTTTCTTAGGACGTTCTGAGCTAAGTACATCCCTAGGATTGCGCGGGAACGAAGAGAGGTAGAGTTCTTATCTTTGGTTCAAGGTGATGCTACAGAGGCCCAGTACGAGGCCAATTTTACCAGGCTGTCCCGGTATGCACCGGAATTTGTAGCAGATTAGGAGCGTAAGACTCGGAGGTTTGTTTTGGGATTAAGGCTAGAGATTTAAGATGCAATGGCCCTGATTCAGTATGATGTGTTTTCAGAGGCCTTTGATGCGGCTTCTAGGTTGGAGAAGAGAAAATGGGAGCATATTGGTCCTAGTCAGCCTAGTAAGAGGCCATTTCAGCCGCAGGGTCAGCAAGGTGTGTATAGGCCTCCAGTGCAGCAGGTTGTGTATAGGCCACTAGTACAGCAGAGCTCTTTTAGACCTCAGGGTTAGCAGGGTCTCTGTAGGCCCCAGTTTTAGCAGGGGTCCTACCAGGCTCAGTCACAATACAGGCCGGCCCAGTCTCAGGGTCAATATAGGACTAGCATTGCGAGACCTCAGTAGCAGGCTGGTACAACAACTTTTTCAGCTTCTGGGTCTTCAAGGGGTAGTGTTAGTGCTTCGTTACCACAGTGTGCTTACTATAAACGTCAGGGCCATTTGCAGGCCGACTGTAGGGTAAAGGTAGGAAAATGTTTAGGTTGCGGCAGCAATCAACACAAGGCGAGGGATTATCTTAGATTTCAGAGGTTTGAGGGTCGGCCAGTGACCCAAGGTTATCAGGGTCGACTTACCGATAGTGCACCTCAGCAACAGCGGGTTCAGGCTCGGGCCTACATAGTAGATTTGGAAGAAGCACTTGAGGCAGCAGCAGTTGTGGAAGGTAACTTCCTTATACTCGATCAACTTGTTAAAGTGTTGATTGATTCTGGTGCTACGCATTCTTTCATTACACCTACTTGTGTGCAATGTGTTAACATGCAACCTGAAAGATTGCCTTATGTGGTTGAGATTAGCACTTCTTTGACTGATAAATATGTGACTGGCTTAGTATGTAAAGACTGTAAAATACATGTTAAGGGTCAGGATTTTCCTTCAGACCTTATCTTATTTTCTATCCGGGGGTATGATATTATCTTGGGTATGGACTGGCTTTCTAAGTATGATGCCCAGTTAAACTGTAGAACAAAGGTAGTACGGTTTCGGTTGCCAGATCAGCCAGTGGTTGAGATAGCGGGGAACCGAGATGCTAAGACGAGTTTTATTATCTTATCAACTAAAGCTATTAAGTTGGTGAGTAAGGGGTGTTCGGGTTATCTACCTTATTTTATCAACAAGCCATCTGATCAGCTTAAGTTGGAGGAAATTCCTATAATTCGGGAATATCCTAATGTATTTCCCGAGGAGTTGCCAGGATTGCCGCCAAAGAGAGATGTTGAGTTTGTGATTAATCTGATTCCCGGTACTCAACCTATTTCTAAATCAGTGTCCCAAATGGCACCAACTGAGCTTAAGGAGCTGAAAACTCAGCTGTAGGAGTTGTTGGAGAAGGGTTCATTTAGCAGAGTTCTTCACCATGGGGAACACCTGTTTTATTTATGAAGAAGAAGGATGGTACCTTGAGATTATGTATCGATTATCGTGATTTGAATCAGGTGACCATCAAGAACAAGTATCATTTACCATTGATTGACGAGTTGTTTGATCAACTTCAGGGAACCAAAGTCTACTCTAAGTTTGACTTGAGGCAGGGGTATTATTAGCTTCGGATTCGTACGAAGGATATTCTAAAGTCTGCTTTCAGGACTCGATACGGGCATTATGAATTTGTAGTTATGCCCTTCGGACTAACTAACGCACCAACAGCATTCATAGATCTTATGCATCGGGTCTTTCAGCCGTACTTGGACCAGTTCATTGTAATCTTTATTGATGATATCTTAGTTTATTCTAAGACTGAATCGGAGCACGAGCAACATCTACGACTTGTCCTACAGAAGCTGCAAGAGTATCAGCTGTTTGCGAAGTTTAGCAAATGTGAATTCTGGCTACAACGAATATCTTTTCTTGGCCATGTGATTACACAAAACGGTATATCAGTAGATCCCACTAAGATTGAAGTGGTAATGTCTTGGAAAAGGCCAAAGAATGTTTCAGATGTTCGTAGCTTCCTTAGCTTGGTGGGTTATTATCGTAGGTTTGTGAAGGACCTTTCTAAGGTTGCAGGGCCACTTTCTAAGTAAACTCATAAACGAACCAGCTTTACGTGGGATGAGAAATGTAAGAGTGGGTTTCAAGAGTTGAAAATCAGGTTGACTACTGCTCCAATAATTGCGCTACCAGAGGGAACCGATAATATGGTTATCTATAGAGATACATCCAATGAGGGCTTGGGTTGTGTACTTATGCAGAATGGTCAGGTTATTGCCTATGCTTCTAGTATGTTGAAGCCGTATGAGGTGAACTGTAATACCCGAGCCCGGAATATGAATTTTCTTTGTTTATTATTTTGAAAATTTTATTTCCTTAAATTCTTTGTGAATTAACTGTTACTTTCTAGTCGACGCAACGTGCATTGCATTTAAGGAGCGATAGCTAGATAACGATTTCCAGTCCTCAGCAAATAGTGAAACTAGTATTTAGACGACTTAAATTTTATATTTTAAATATTGCTAGCTTTATTTGAACTTACCATAGCTGAAACGGCTTTAAAACGCGCGAAATAGGGGCCTTTGACCAAGTTTTAAGTGGTTTGACCTTTGACCTTTGACCTTTGACCATTTGACACCTTATAAGCTAAAATAATAGGCAAAATAAAAAAAACAGCAGCAAATAGAGAGAGCAGGCCGTGAGCTTTGAGGGAGAAAAAAAAAAGATTTCAACTTCCAATCTTTCATTCTTCGCGAGAGCTCGTGCGGGGTGATTACCGAGGCAACCAACGTTGTTTTCCTAGAGACTAGGAGTACCTAAGGTGAGGGAAGCATGTTATTTGCGCATTTATACGTTGTGTTAGTTAACTTTATCAGTTTTTAGATTTATCCGTAGATCGTTATTTAAAGCGAATTGATGCTTCTAAAATGTTCCTTAGCATTGGTAGAACATGTATTTATGGCTTTGTAACATTTTTTGCGGTTAAATGTTGTGATTGCAACTTGAATTGTGATATGAATAGTACTTTGTGAATAGTAAAACCTTGAAACGTTGAAATTGCGCTGTTATGCTTTCCGCTGATGTAGAAACGTGCTAGGTATGCTAGAATGCTAAAATGTGTGGTTTGTTTGGGTTGCGTAGTGGAAAAAACGAGAATTAAACCTTTGGGAAAGTCGGGGTCGTTTAGGTCGACTTTAGCATTTTCTCGTTTTGCGTGTTGGCAGTGGGTCGGGAAGCCATGGAAGCTCTTTTGGTGCGATTATGGCGTTGGTTGGGTGTTTGGTTGTTGTAGTTGTAGTTCAAACGAGAAAGGGGGGAAATCGGGGCTTTGCGCGAGTTCTAGGGTAAAGTAAGGTTTTGAGGTCTTTAGACGTGCCTTATGGTGACCTAGGAGGGTTGGCGAAGTCGGTTTCCAGAACTCGTGGCTCGTTTGGAAATGGTAGCATTTTGATAGTTGGGGCCGATTTGTGTTTTTGTGTGTTTACTTGTCTTTATGCTTATAGAATGCTTAGAATTACTTGAATTACTTGTTTGAGTTGTTTTGGATTGAATTGCTTATCAAATTGCTGCTATTGCGTGCGAGAGTAACCTACTTTGTTATTCTCCCACGTGTGGTTTATCGCTTGTTTATTGCTTGTTTATTGTCTTGTATCGAGTCTTGCATGGCATAGTGTCTCGCACGTGAGTGATGGGCCTCTCTGGGTAGCCTTGGGTTGCCAGTGTTGGTTGCTCTAGCTCCGTTGCTATTCCCTTTCTCGCTTGGGTTGCCTCCCAGGGAGATTTGGGTCGTAGGATTGATGGATACTTCCGGGGTATTCCAAACTGGTGTTATAAGGTTGTTTTGGGCCGGCGCGTCGTCATCGAATTCGTGTTTGAAAGTGGTTCGTGAAAAGAGTATCGTATCCTTTGATTGAGTGTTTGCAGCTTTAAATACTTGCCTTGCTTAATTGATGGCTTTGGTTGTATCTTTATATGATTTGTATGTATTGCGTGGTATTGCATTGCATATTTCTCTCATCTCCGTCCTTGAGACCAATTGCCCTCGCTGAGCAATAGTTTTTGCTCATTCCTCTCTATACTATGTTTTTTACAGGAGTAGTTGAGGCAGACCCTCTCGAGGTAATTGAGGAGGAGGAGCAGGTGGAGGTGTTTCCGTGATAGCACTTACCTGCTTTGCTGGTGGTTGGTTACCAGTTTTGTGCAAACCTTGATGTTATGTATATTGCGTGAAGGAAGCTTAATTTTGAGGCTTGTAGCCTTGTATGTATTTTCCTATTTTGAGACCTTTAATGGTCTTATGTTGTAATGAATTAAAGTTGCAATGTTGTAACTTGTAACTGATGATTAGTGAAGAAATGCATGCTAATGGCTAATGGTTTAGTGGCATAAGTACTTGTGTTGTATGCATGGCATTTTTGGTTTGGAAAGTTGGTTAGTAAGAGAATGCAAATTTTAAAGAAAGTTAGCTTGTTTTGATCATTTTATAGCTTTCGCAAGTATTATATTGTTTTTAGGGTTTTGGATCGTCCGCGGTACAGAGGAGACTCCGTCCGTGTGTTGGGTCCGGGCTTGGCCTTTTGCGGGGTCGGGTCGGGGCGTGACATGAACTATCCTACTCATGATCTTGAGTTGGCGGCAGTTGTGTTCGCACTAAAAAAGTGGCGTCATTATTTGTGGAGCAGTAAGTTCGAGATTTTCACCGACCATAAAAGTCTGAAGCATTTGTTCTCACAGAAGGAGTTGACTATGCATCAACAGAGGTAGATAGAACTTCTCATAGATTATAATTGTTCTATCAATTATCTGCCTGGGAAGGCAAATATTGTAGCAGATGCTCTTAGCCGTAAGGCGAGTATTGCTTGTTTGGCTGTAAAAAAGTGGGAGGTTCTTGAGGAAGTCAGTTATTGGAGACCAGAGTTGACTCAGGTTGGGGTGATGTGTTCACATCTTCGTTTTCAACCTTTATTGTTGTCTCGGATTAGAGAAGCTCAGCAACTTGATTCAAAACTTCAGAAGATTAAGGATCAAATTACGGGTGATCAGTCTAACTTCAAATTACATGAAAATGGTATTTTTCAGTTTTGGAACAGGGTGTGTGTTCCTGATGAACCGGGTTTGAGGAGATGTATTCTGGAGGAAGCTCATAATTCTAAGTACACCATTCATCCTGGTGGAAACAAGATTTACTGGGATTTGAAACAACATTATTGGTTGAATAACATGAAAAGAGAGGTTGCTCAGTTTATATCCAGATGTTTGACTTGTCAGCCAGTAAAGCCGAACATTAACGACCTGCAGGGTTACTTCAGCCGTTGGCAATACTAGATGGAAGTGGGAACATATTACGATGGACTTTGTCACTAGTTTTCCTAGAACACCGAGAGGTAACAATGCAGTTTGGGTTGTTGTGGACAGTTTGACGAAGACAGCTCATTTTATTACGATGAGGATGAGAGACGAGGTTACAAAATTGGCGGATCTTTATGTGGATCAAATTGTTATACTTCATGGGATTCCATGTAGTATTGTCTCAGATTGAGATCCTCGGTTTACTTCTCGATTGTGGGAGAAACTTCAAGAGACTTTGGGTACTCAGTTAAACTTCAGCACAACGTATCATTCACGGACTGACGATTAGTTTGAAAGAACTATTCAGATTCTGGAGGACATGCTTAGGACTTGTGTTTTGGACTTCGGGAAGAACTAGGAGAAACATCTACCACTTGCCGAGTTTGCCTATAACAATAGTTATCAAGCGACTATTGGGATGGCACCTTTTGCAACTCTCTACGGCCGTAAGTGTCGATCACCTTTGTATTGGGATGAAGTAGGGGAGATGAAAGCTATTGATCCGACTATAATGCCAGAGTTTTTAGAGAAGATTGAGAATGTCCAATTGATCAGGGAGAGAATGCTGACACTGTAGAGCTGATACAAGAGTTATGCTGATAAGCTTCGTCGGGATTTGGAGTTTCATTCGGGGATCAAGGTTTCTTGAAGTTGTCTCCTCGAAAGGGGTTTGCTCGCTATGGTAAAGGTGGTAAGTTGAGTCTGAGGTTTGCAGGGCCATTTGAGATTACCGGCAGAGTTGGCTAGTTAGCGTACTGGTTGGCTTTACCGGAGAACTTCTCTAATGTTCACGATGTCTTTCACGTGTCTAATTTGCGAAAATATAATCCGGATCCTTCTCATATTTTAGAGCCAGAGCCGTTGCAGCTTCGTGAGAATCTAACTTATGATGAACGGTCGATTCATATTCTTGATCAGATGGAACGAGAGTTGAGAATGTAAAATTCCAGATTTTACCTTTGTATAGAATTGCGTGTTTTAACCTGTTTATGTGTTAGTATTCTGTGATTTATATTCCTATTACATGCTATGTGTGCATTCATGAAATTTTCATAAAAAACGACAATAAAAATTTTATCGTTGGTTTTTGTGAATAGTATTTTGAACGCATATCCGCTAAAATTTTTACATGGGTATTTTAAACATCTTAAAACCTAGTCCTCGGATATTAGTAGACCCGTGTTTGATTAAAATGAATTTTAAATTGGATTTAAAATGAATTTTAAATTGGATTTAAAATGAATTTTAAATTGGATTTAAAATTTTAAAGGTTTTTACACATTCTTTTACAAAAATCGAGTTTTTAACCGAGTCGGGTGTTAATGTATGCGTATGAAAATATTGTCACCTATATTTAAACTACTAAATATAGTATATATGATATATATATATATATATATATATATATATATATATATATATATATATATATAAGTAAGCAAAATAGTCAAGAAAAACAATTAAAAGACTAAAAATACTAATTAAAAGACTAAGTAAATCAACTTTGACTTTTGCAAATTAGTTGACTTATGCATATAAGATCTCAACACACATTAAAAACAAAGCAAACACCACACAAACACACACACATAACCAAGAGTTTGAGGGGAGAAAAGGAGAGAAAATTTCAAAGGTTTTCAAAGCAAATTTTTCTTAAAAAACTTAGGTTTTGTCCAAAGCTTTTCAAACCGAGCTAGATTCCGCTTGCTGGGCCCCTATTGCACTTATTCTTAACTTCATTTCGGATCAAAGATGAGAGAAAAACTCTAGATCTTAAAATGATATTTTATGTCATTTTCATATAATTGATTTTTTATCTGATGAAATGATCAATTGTTGCTAGATTATTGCTCAGTAGATGCCAAGGATCATTTATGTGCATTTATATAAGTTTGGAACGGTCGTAACATGTATTTCCATTTTTCGGGTATTAAAGTTGAGTATTTGGCTTATTGTTGAATAATTGTTGTTGTAGTGGTTGGAATTAGTTTGTTGTTTCTTCTAAAAGTTTGTTAATTACGGGGTAGTACTGTTGTAATGTCGAATTTTTTATTTGGATGTCATGGTGAAAGTCTGGAAAATTCAGCCTTAGTGCATTGCGAAATTAGGGTTGTCGGGCTTGTTTTAGATGGGTTATGATTGGTTTCCAATGGGGCTAATGTAGATGCATGAGTGGGTGAGTGATAGGAAGTGGTTTGGAGGTTATTGGATTAGTAGATTGTAAGTTATGATTGTTGGAGTTTGTGTAGTCTTTCTTTAAATGTTGAAATATTGTCTTTGGTTGTTTGGGTGGTGTTTGAGTGGTTGAATCTTGGGTTGTTGATGGTTAGGTTTGGGATTGGTTGTGGGGTTTAATGCATGTTAAGTTAGGTGGCCTACTTTGTCATCCAACTTAGTTGTTAGTTGTTTATTTGATTAAGTGATGTTATGTTATTAAAATGATGTTAACTGATTGATTATTGATGATGTCAGGAGTTGGGCAACCTACTTTTGTTGCTCTCCCGTAATATGAATGTTTATTATTATTGTCATGAGTTTTGATAGTGTGTGTCATCTCTCGGGGAGCATTGGGTTGTCGGGTTGATAACGACATGACTATTATAGACAACTCCTAGCTTGCATGGGCGGAGATGCCATGGAGGGAAGGGCTAGATGAGGTACCTCGGGTGTGTGTTATAAGAGTTATAAGAAGATGATTGAGATCGTGATGGCGTATAGAGCTACACCAACTAGTGTATCCTTTCACAATTGAATGGTCATTTATGTGATTGAATTGAAAAGTTGATTTTTATGAAGTTGTTATTATTTTTGTTTATGGGATGATTTTCCTAAAGGGTAAAGTAAATGTTTTCAAAAGATCTATAAAATTCCTCATTGGGCTTTGTTTTATATAAGCTCACTCTAATTTGTTATTTGCAAATAGTGTTACTGAACCGGATTACGGGTACGTGCCTCAGGAAGTTGAGAATGTGCCTTACATGGACGAGTCTTATGTGCCAGAGTCGTTTCCATGAGTTTGTCTTAGTTTCTGTAATATGTTGTATTGTATAACTTACTTAAGGATAAAGACTTATGTAATGCTAGTTTAGTAGTCTTTCTTTTGGAACATGAATAAGTTGCTAGACTGGTTTATAATATATTTTGCAAATGTATGATATAGTTTATGTATGATGTTGGAATGAAGGCGTATAACTTATGGATGAATTGTTGAAAGAACGTTTAATATATGGATATGGTTGCGCTGTATGTTGTTAACATGGTTGTGGAGTTGTTGTTGATCTTTGGAGTTGGTTGTATGAGTTACAAAGGGGTTGGTTTAGAACCCGGTATCCGTGTTACTGTCGTTATACTGCCGAAATTTCGTTGCATCCTGACTGATCGTAGGTGAGGTCGAGTTGGGGCGTTACAGTCGCAGTTTGGCCTTAGCCTAACAATAGGTCGAGGTCGGGGTGTGACAGGATATGTTGAGGGCTTATGTGCTGGACTTCAATAAAGGATAGGAAAACAATCTTCTATTGGCAGAGTTTGCATACAATAACAGTTATCAGTCCATTGTACTGGGATGAAGTTGGAGAGATGAAAGTAGTCGACCGCACAGTGTTGCCGTAGTTGGTAGAAAAGATAAAAAACGTGCACCTCATATGTAAAAGAATGCTCACTGCTCAGAGTCGATAGAAAAGTTATGCGGACAAACGGAGACGGGATCTGGAGTTTGAGTTAGGGGATCAAGTATTCTTGAAAGTATCACCTTAGAAGGGGTTGATCTGATATTGTAAAAGCAGGAAGCTTGGCCCGAGATATGTGGGGCCATTAAGGTTATTGAAAAAATAGGTAAGTTGGCATACCAGTTGGAGTTGCCTCTGAACCTCACAAATGTGCATAACGTGTTTCATGTGTTGACATTAAGAAAATACTATCCCGATTTGTCTCATGTCTTAGAGCCCGAGCCATTGCAAATTCAAGAGAACTTTGTTGGGGATATGCCCTAATGCTATAGTTTGAGATGACCTTATTAGGGTTTAATATGAATATATTTATGTGTTTTATGCACTATGTCTTTTCTAGGATGTTCATATTCTCCGCTTTGATATGAATATGTCCTTAATGCTTATCTGAGAAGAGAAACGTTCTAAAAGGGTTTAGGATATTTCGCACTTTCTCTTCGATATAATAAACATTAAGAATTGATTCATAGCCCTTCAGATTATTCAACCGGGACTAGAATAATCGAGTACGGGTTATCATACCTTTGATTAACATAGTCATGTTAATGATAAATGATGGCGTACAAAATGTCAGAACAACATGATGATGTGGACGAATAAACAAATGAGTGATCGTCTGCGTGCGGATCATTGAATGTGACAATAAATAGTGAACTGCATGATTTCAGGTTAATAGTTTACTATTTAGTTGAGAATTGTGCAAATTAATCCTCAGACTTGAGAAATTACGGTTGCAGGTTATATCAGGGCTAAATACTACGTCTGGACAATACCCGTCTTCCATAAGGTGGGTTACGGTCTTTCGCATTTTAGTCTTGTGGTATGAATCGACAGGTAATTGTCAAGATAAGATCTGTTAACCTCCGACGTGAGGCGATATCTTATGATATCTGAGATCGGTTGGTAAACAAGGAAGTCCTTGGCCAAGGCGAGTATGAAGTGATGGAAATGAGTTTTTCCATGGTAGTCATCTCTCGTTTCACCGATTCAGATTTATATATAGTATCGGATATGGATTTAACAATTTCATGGTCCTTTCCTGATTGGGGCATTCTTAATAGAAGGATCGGACTGCACGCTAATTCTCGACGGTTAAATGGATTCAGGAAAGACGTTTTCTTCATTATCGTATACATTCTCATGGTACCTTCGTTGCTAGTACGTTACTCATGAGCATGAGGATATTTCGCTAAATGACGGAGACATTTTTGAAATAGATAAGGAGGTTTATCGGTCCCTTATCGGTACGCGATTATGAATCTAGAAGTTCATACACTAATAAGTATCATGAATAAGTTCAGCGGAAGCTCGTATAATGTGATTGGTGGCTTTAAGGAGTTAAGAGTCATCTATGTTGGTATTTGGGCCAAAAGTGTAATTTTGAAAAGTTTTGGGGTCAAGTTATAATTACCAAAACTTTTGGGGCCAATATGTAATTATTAAAAAGTGGTTTCAATGTATATATTCTAATAGAGATTAGAATAGACAAAGGTCATATATATATTGTATATATACAATAATATATATATATATATATATATATATATATATATATATATATATATATATATATATAATAGAAGATAACATTCTCTCTCCATCCACTTGCATTTTTCGGCCAAAGGAAGGAGGAGAGAAAAGGTTGTCATCTTGTCATTCAAAGCTAATGATTAAGATCAAAAGGCTTGCATGGCTTCTTGCAAAAAGGTAACAAACATGATTGGTTACCTATTATGATATGTTCATATAATATAAGATATGTATATACACAAAACTCTCTCATGCAAAAAGGCATCTCACTCACACGACACAACCAACTAAGAAAGCAAAAAAAAAATGGACTTCAATTTTTCCTATGCTAGTTTTGGCCATAGCCAAATAGAAAGGAGAAGTTTTGTGTTTTTCTTTTTAATACTCATATATAGTTTCAAAGCTTGAAGATACTACTAGTACATTCAATCTTCAAATGTTGGTTGAGCTTTGGATACTTGGTGGACTAACTAGGACCTTCAAGTTAGAAGGGTTCAAAAGCTTGTCTTCCATCTTCATCTTCTCCAAAGTGATCTACAAGTGAGGTATACCTATGAACTTCCTTTTCCATATGTATAGTTTATATATATATATAGCTTGTGTTGATAGTCAAATGGATGTAATGGAAAGTTAGCATGTTGATCCTTGTTACAAAACTTGCAAAATTTTTGTTGATAGCCTATGTATGTTTCGGCTATGCCAAGGTGTCCATGCATGACATTCTCGATCTTGAATCTAACTTATGATTATGTTGTGACACGATATCTAATGTTGGCTAGTACTTTTCAAGTTGTATTAGAGCCATGTTTATATATCAATTGATTATCAAATGTTGGTCATGTGTTTTTGAACTCTATGGCCGAATGTGAGCTTGTAGATTTGCAAGTTTTGATGTTAAGACTTTAGCCTAGACACTTGCATGTTCAAATCTAGTTTAGACTTTGATTGATAATGCAGATCTTGAATATATATATGTGTATATATGTCTTAGCTTGAACTTGCATGCCACACCTATATAAGTGAGATGGCCAAAAATCACATGTATTTTTTGATGAGTTGTCCTTTTATTTAAAGTGTTAAGTTGTGAAGATAAATGAAGATTTAGTATTTGCATGTTGACTTTAGACTTGGAATAAGTAGACTATCTTGATATGTTCAAAAAAGGAAAATCAAAAAGTTTAGAAAAGACAAGTCTTGCCTTTATGTTGTGTTGGCAAAAAATTCTCTTGGTTGTAAGAGATTGATTTTGCTTTTGTTGTATGTGAAAAGATGATAGATGTTGCCTTGAAATCCTCAAAAGTATATTTCTACTATATGCATGTGTTAGAATGAAAGTTTAAAAGATAGTTTTAAGCTTATTTTATGTGATCATGCATGTGTATTATGTTGAGGACTACTTGAAGATTAAAAGTGTTTAATAGTCAAGAATGCAACTCACCTATGAGTCTTGAAAATTGCAAAATATATTTCACATAGTTGAAGGCCTTTATGTTTTAATCTCGAAATTAGAAATTATCTAATAAGTAGTATTGAGATGTTTTTAAATTTGAGAAAGTTGAAACTTGATTATATAATGATATAATACTTTCAAAGGACTATTGGGCTATAGTTAATGTATGTGGGCCTTAAGAGACATGTTGATTTGGGCTTGGGCCTTGTGTACAGCTACTTGTGCTTGATTTTAAGCTATTGGGTCACTTTGTGTGAATGGGCCGTGGACTTGTGTTTTTCTTTAAAAGTTTTGGACTAGGATGTGAATAAAATTAATTATAAAAGGTTATGAATTAATGGGTTAATATGACTTGTATCTATAAAAGGGGTTTTATAATTATGCAAAAGGGCATTGATTTAGTTTATTCTTTCATGTTTGATGAGTAGATTAAACTTGAATGCTAGAAATTAATGTGTTGGTTATTATATTTTGATATGAATAATCATGCATATTTATTATTTTGAGTATGGTGAATTTGATCATGGACTTGGGCTTTAGGGTCAATTCTTATTGGGTTGTAATATGAGACAAAAGTCTCAATTTATTTCTTGTCATTTGAGAGAATTATGTAGTGATGACTTTTATGTAATTCTTCAAAAGAAACTTTAAAAAGGCCCAATGGACTTTTCCTAGGAGTTGGAGGCCCAATGAAGATTTCAAAGTGTTGAAGATCTTTTAAATAGAATAGTTTTATTTCTTTAAGCCCAAAAGTCAAGCCTATGATCTACCATTCATTTATCTTTGCATTCATACTATTTAAATTGCTATAATTGTGATTATTAGCTTATAGTATGTCGAATGCTTAATGTTTTGATGAGATTATATTAACTCTCTACGTCCAAACGAATATTAGATTTTCAAAAACGGTAAAAGGAGTTTTATCGTAGTCCTTCGCCATCCTAGGATATTTAATAAGATCCAAAGGAATACGATCCTTCTTACCCAAAGGTAGAGGATATGTTTCAAAGTAAGTTTATTAAAATCGCTAGAATGAAACATAGAGATGTGGTTATTTTCTAAAATCTAACGGCCAATTATAGCCACAAAGGCTTGAGGTTATTGTTTCAATTTGTCAGATAACTAAGTGATGGCATGTACAATCTAACTAGATCACCTAATTAATTATAACCACAAAGGTTTGAGATCAAGTGATTTAGGGACTAAAGTAGACCATACTCTATTTAAAGAAATAGGCAACAAGGAGTTGTTGACCTTTGGTATTCATGTTTCAATTATAACCACAAAGGTTTAAGAAATGTGTCAGATCATAGGAACTTGGTCATCCCACTAAGAGTCTTCTCATAGATTCATGTTTTCTCATTAAGGGAGTACGAGATTTAAAACAAATAGTGGGAGTAGCTATTTTATTTTGCAATTTAATAGCTTTGCATATATTCTTGTTAGCCTGCAATCTTACTTTCTGTTATATTTACTTTTTCTGTAGTTTATTATGGCTTCATTCATAAATCC
The DNA here is from genome assembly GCA_037974665.1 of Ehretia macrophylla. Taxonomy (NCBI): domain Eukaryota; kingdom Viridiplantae; phylum Streptophyta; class Magnoliopsida; order Boraginales; family Ehretiaceae; genus Ehretia; species Ehretia macrophylla. The sequence continues at coordinate 60,460,161 of CM075776.1, read as the reverse complement.
TATTTTATCCATCCTTAATCATGATTATTTAGTTGGACCAAACTTCGAGAAATGGTACAAAAGTTTAAGGGTAGTCCTCCGATTTGAGAGAATTGAGTATATTCTGGATGTCCCAATATTTGCTCCTATAAATGAGACTACATCCGAGACTGACAAGATCACTTACTATAAATGGGTCCAAGATGACATATGCACTAGGGGATCCATTTTTTCATCAATGAGCGATGATCTGCGTCGATTCTATGAAGGGCTGCCTTATTCCGTAGATATCATTCGTTGTTTGGAGGAATCCTTTGGCGAGCGCAGTCAGTCTATGAGATTCTAATTGACTTGTGAGATTTTTAGTATGAGACTTGAAGAGGGTGATGACGTGAGCTAGCACTGCCACAGGTTGATTTACTTGATAACTCAACTAGAGGCATTTGGTTTCATTATGGATCCCCGACTTCAGGTAGACTTGATCTTACAATCTCTTCTACCATCCTACTCTCCTTTGACCTTGGACTTTCACGTACATAGAATTGAGGTCACACTGAATGAGTTGCTAGATATTCTGAGTAGCTGGCAGAACCTTGGTTTGGGTACAGCACCCGATCCTCATGTTGAGTCCTCTACTTCTGTGGCTGAGCCCAACCAAAACAAAAACAGAAGAAGGAGGAGGAAGAGACATAAGAGGAGCTGGGCTGTAGCATTCTTACCAGGAGATCTCTCATCAAGAGAGGATTGAGTAGTAGTCACTGGTTTTAAATGATTTGGTTGTTTTTGGATCTGCTTGGTATGCGATCCCCATTTTGAAAAATGTTTATAAATGTTCGGATTAGTTTGAACATTTCTTTAAATAGTAGTGACTATTTTCAATCGTTTCTATAGGTTGTTTTGGAAATGATCGTTTGTAAGAAATGATTGGCATTTTGTGTATATTTCATTATAGTAATGAAATGGTCGGAATGCGTATCGGAAGAAAGAATGTCTTCAAACTCAAACATTTATATTTCATTGCTTAGAATTTAATGAAATGGCTAAATACCAAATCATACATATATTGTCTTGAACTTTGAAATGGTCAAGAGTTAAAGACTTGAATTCTTTTATATGTCTATTCAAATGAGTTTGATAGATTAATTATTCTTTTTGACAAAAGAGTTTGTTCAAAATGAATAATTAAATGGAGTTTATGAGACTTCTCCAGAATATGTCGGGTTATAAAAGAAGATTAGAGAATGCATCTTTTATCACCAAAATCTTTCAAATTGTTTTTAAACTTATACCATGTTTTAATTCTATGGCTAAATAGAATTTAAACTCTTTCATGCGTAGTTTCTTTAGAGAAAGATAACTATGATGAGATGGATGAAATGGAATGATAGAGACCGTTTTCATTTAAAAAGGTAATATCTAAATTTATAAGAAAGGTTAGTGGGAGTTCATGCCCTTAACAAGTCTTGTGAATTTATGATACCTTCGTTCGCCAAGGTCCAATCAAATTTTATATCATGTTGTATTTCTTGGGTAAACTGATCATGTCTTGTAAGTATCATAAATATGAAGTACAATGGTATGATTGATTGTTTTCTAATGACTTGTACACCTAGTCACGATCTTAAAGTTCACTTTAAGATGGAGGAATCTAAGAAATTTTGGTCTCTAGTCTCAAATGACAGGGTATCCGTCTTTTCTTGTAGATTTCCTTTCGACTATTAAGGAAAGATCACGAATGGTTTTTGCACCTAATCCTTGCGCTGTTTGCATTATCCTTTAAATATAATGTCAAGTACTTGGCACGATATGATGTAATGAGTTACATGATAGATATCGAAGAGAATACATATAAGTTCTATTGATCTTATTGATATAATGATCTCTATATGAACACCCATAAATTTAAGGTTATTGTGGTTATAGTGAGGTTCTTAGTGAAGAATTCACTTAAAATGATAAAAGTGTATTTAATGGATTTGTGAATTATTGGAAAAAGTTTCGAATAATGATAAGTAATTGTTATGTTATTATTTGAGCCAAGAAGCTCTTGACTTTTATGAGGTTTGGATATTATGTGGTTCTGTCTATTGATGGTAGTCGATATCATGTGATATGGTAACTATTATAGAGGCTTTATTCACAAACTTAAAAGAACCCGATCTCATCAAGAGTCCGAAAATGAGAAGAGTCAATTCAAGATTTTCTTTCTTGATAGAAAACGATATAACATAATAAATTCTTATAGATGCTTCTATAGTTGACCCACTGATCTTGTAAAGATAGTTACAGACCATCTTGGAGAAGATGAGTATGCAGATATGAATGTAAAATGCACTAGATCCTATGGCTGATAGCATTAGTGCATGTGGGAGATTGTTGGGGATATGCCCTAATGTTATAATTTGAGATGACCTTATTAGGGTTTAATATGAATATATTTATGTGTTTTATGCACTATGTCTTTTGTAGCATGTTCATATTCTCTGCTTCGATATGAATATGTCCCTAATGCTTATCCGAGAAGAGAAATGTTCTAAAAGGGTTTAGGATATTTCGCACTTTCTATTCGATATAATAAACATTAAGAATTGATTCATAGCCCTTCAGATTATTCAACCGGGACTAGAATAATTGAGTACGGGTTATCATATGTTATTACCTTTGATTAACATAGTCATGTTAATGATAAAGGATGGCGTGCGAAATGCCAGAACAGCATGATGATGTGGACTAATAAACATATGAGTGATCGTCTGTGTATGGATCATTGAATGTGACAATAAATAGTGAACTACATGATTTCAGGTTAATAGTTTACTATTTATTTGGGAATTGTGCAAATTAATCGTCAGACTTGAGAAATTACGGTTGTCTATTATATTAGGGGCTAAATACTACGTCTGGACAATACCCGTCTTCCATAAGGTGGGTTACGGCCTTTCGCATTTTAGTCTTGTGGTATGAATCGACAGGTAATTGTCAAGATAGGATCTGTTAACCTCCGACGTGAGACGATATCCTATGATATTTGAGATCGATTGGTAAATGAAGAAATCCTTGGCCAAGGCGAGTTTGAAGTGATAGAAAGGAGTTTTTCCATGGTAATTATCTCTCGTTTCACCGATTTAGATTTATACATAGTATCGGATGTGGACTTAACCATTTCATGGTCCTTTCCTGATCGGGGCATTTTTAATAGAAGGATCGGACTGCACGCTAATTCTCGACGGTTAAATGGATTCATGAAAGACGTCGTCTTCATTATCGTATACAATTTCATGGAACGTTCGTTGCTAGTACGTCACTCATTAGCATGATGGTATTTCGCTAAATGACGGAGACATTTCCGAAATAGATAAGGAGGTTTATCGGTCTCTCATCGGTACGCGATTATGAATCTAGAAGTTCACACACTAATAAGTATCATGAATAAGTTCAGCGGAAGCTCGTATAATATGATTGGTGGCTTTAAGGAGTTAAGAGTCATCTATGTTGGTATTTGGGCCAAAAGAATAATTTTAGATAGTTTTGGGGTCAAGTTATAATTACCAAAACTTTTGGGGCCAATCTGTAATTATTGAAAAATGGTTTCAATATATATATTCTAATAGAAATTAGAATAGGCAAACGTTACATATATATATATATATATATATATATATATATATATATATATATATATATATATATATATATATAAAGGAGTTTATATATTGTATATATATGTTATAGTGATGTAATTTGAGAAATGCCACGTCATCATCTTAGTTGTCAAAAGAAATTAGAATAGGCAAAGGTTACATGTGGCATATGCATGTAGAGATTGATGACTAGGATTGTCCATGTCATCAATCCTAGTCATTTGAATTTAAATTGGATGGCTAGGATTGAGCCTTGAATAAAGACAAATAGATTCAAGCCTTTACTTTCGAAGATAAGAGTTTTTTGCCAAGTGTCAAGAGAGAGAATAAAAGTTACATTTGGATTGTAATGATTACAATCCTAGGATTTGCATGCCTTTAACTTTATAAGAAAGTAATTGTGATTGGCTATCTAATAAAGAAGGATTATATATATCTATATATATATATATATATATATATAGTAATAATAATAGAAGATAACATTCTCTCTCCATCCACTTGCATTTTTTGGCCAAGGGAAGAATGAGAGAGAAGGTTGTCATCTTGTCATTCAAAGCTAATGATTAAGATCAAAAGGCTTGCACGGCTTCTTGTAAAAAGGTAACAAACATAATTGGTTACCTATTATGATAGGTTCATATAATGTATGATATGTATATACACATTTCTCTCTCATGCAAAAAGGCCTCTCACTCACACGACACAACCAACTAAGAAAGCAAAAAAAAAAAGGACTTTAATTTTTCCTATGCTAGTTTCGGCCATAGCCAAATAGAAAGGATAAGTTTTATGTTTTGCTTTTTAACACTCATATATAGTTTCAAAGCTTGAAGATACTACTAGCACATTCAATCTTCAAGTATTGGTTGAGCTTTGGATACTTGGTGGACTAACTAGGACTTTCAAGTTTGAAGGATTCAAAGGTTTGTCACCATTCTCCATATTCTCCAAAGTGATCTACAAGTGAGGTATACCTATGAACCTCTCTATTTCTATATGTATAGTTGATATATATATATATATATAGCTTGTGTTGATAGTCAAATGGATGTAATGGAAAGTTAGCATGTTGATCCTTATTACAAAACTTGCAAAATTTTTGTTGATAGCCTATGTATTTTTCGGCTATACCAAGGTGTCCATGCACAACTTTCTCGATCTTGAATCCAACTTATGATTATGGTGTGACATGATATCCTATGAGTTGGCTAGTACCTTTCAAACTTGTAGTATTGGCTTATGGAAAAGTGATCGAAAGGTCACTTACAGCTAAATGACAAGGACAAAAGATGTACTAGGCTTGGTACACATAAGTGTAGACTAATGAGAAAACTAGTTTATTAATAGATACCCATGACTTTCATAGATGATCATTAGAAGAATGATTTTGTACCGCATAATGCAAAGTCTAAGCATTTTAGGCTTAGATAGAGCAATGATTGAATATGCGAATCATGGTACTTCAAATTGATCGTGAAAATGAATATCTATTAGGTGAGCTCTAGGACTACTTAGTTGTGACTTCGGTGACTACACCGGATTTTACTAAAGTAAAATGGTGTGTTTGAGAAGAGCAATTGTATTCTATCGAATATGATAAGATCCATGGGCGAACTTAAGGGTTTTTGTTAATATTCTTTTGGAATATGAAAGTAAAATAAAAGATTATGATGTCAATCTTGGTTCTATTTAAATCAAGACTTGGGGCACCCTAGTATTATGGATAGCGCTAGGACTTAGTTTTGGCACAAGGTCCATTTAAGGGGTTGTCCAGCCTATGTATTGAATAGCTATGCTAAGAAATAGGAAACCAAGATCTGACATATACTATTGCATAAGTTATCCAAAGAATACAATGTAGGGAACATTCTACAATACCAAGGAACAGAGGACGTGGTATAGTGTCCAAGCTAAGTACTTGGAGGAAAGTTGTATGAATTTTTCCAATAATCTAAGTCGGCTGGTAGTAGATCTCCTCAAATGTGGATCATTAGAAGAAGAAACAATTGGGTTGTGATTTATGGTAATCAGTAGATGGTACTCAATACTCAAGAAACGGCCATTGGTGTCTTCTTCGGTATCTTTACTTGGACTTCTTGCTTGGGATTCTTATTTGGTATTTTCTCTGGACTTCTACTCGATAATCTTATTTTCCATTCTAAATTGGACTTCTTAAGTGGAGCATTTATTTGGCGTTTATATTGCCTTTATTTGGCATTCTTATTCGGGAATTCTCATATCATATCTCTCGAAATTCTTACCAGGACTTCTTATTGGTATTTTCGTGTGGTGTTCTTGTACAGTATTCTTCGGTATTCTTATCCAGGTCTTTATATTCGAGATTCATGTTTGAAATTCTTACTTGGCATTCGGTACTCAATCTCGTGCATTGGGCCAGAGGTACTGTAACTCTGGAGGAAGTTATCTAATGAAGAAGTAAATTGCGAGGACACAATTTTTATAAGGGGGGGGAGGATGTGAGGCCCCATATTTCCGAGCATTAGCATATTATTTATGATTGAATTTGTGACGCCTGAGATTTTTGCCGTACATTTATTCACTGTTGCATCCACTAATTGCACATTTCTTATGTGCTTTGCTTGTTGTCTTCTTTAGTTACTATTCATTCCGTTTTTCAACTACATAATTACCATGAATTGGCATTTTTCTTAAATTATATTAATTGTTATAGGAACGAGAAAAATGTGCATTTGAGCTTAAAGCGATAGGAGCCTTCGTTTAGAAAATGATTTGTTAAAACTAATGAATAATATTACATATGAAACATTATGTTTTAGTTAGCTAACTTAATTTATGCACATTAGACTCATTTTTAAGTTGACTAGGCTCATTTTAGTAGGCAATAAACTCACCCAAGTTGACCCCACCCTTTAAATACTGAACATATATATATAATAGCTCATAAAACAAAAACAAAAAAGAGAAAAGCTGAAAACACTGTAGCAAATCCGAAAATCAGCATAGGAGGAGAAGGAGAGATTTTTGCTCAACAAATCTTCAATCCAAGCCTAGAGCATGTAGTTTAGGGTGTGTGCAAGCCTTCTAGGTGCTCCTACGCGCCTTAGGTGAGGGATTTGCATGCTATTTTTGCATTTTTGAAATGTGACAACTTTCTTGAATTTCTTGTTTTGCTCTTAAATGCTAATGCAATGCTCAAATATGCTTATGTATGTTATATATAAGTAGTAGATACCTAATTTATGCTATTGTTTCGTAGTTTAATCGGTTGAAATTGCTCGTTGAATATTTGGCATGAATAGTGACAGGAATGTTAGGGTTTTGTGAAATTGGGCTTTATAGCTTGAACATTGATCCTAATAGATTGCTTTAGGTGCTAATGGAAGTAATGTAAAAGCCCCGTAGGGTTTAATTGCCCGTAACCTAGTAAAAGAATGAAATAGCCGACTTTTAGAAAGGGGTTTTGGGGTTATCGCGAATCCGGGTTGAATTGGCCTCCACATTTAGTAATCCTAGGCCATTTAGGACCTAACTAAGCTTTGCTAGCTCCCATTTGAGTCCCGGTTGAGGTACGTGTAGTACAAAGTCAAAAGAGGGAATTTGGGGCTTTTGGGCTAAATGTGGGTGTTTGCGAGATTTCGAGGGTCCTATAGGTGCCTAAGGGGTTAACTAGAAGCATGGTATAGACCGCTTGCTAATGTAGAATCATAACATGAGTTTGGAAGGAAAACAGATTGAATAACAAAGAGGTTTAAGTGCAACTTCGATTGTCTCACACTTCTAGGACCTTGACATGACTCCTTGTGTGTTTAAATGTGTTTTCAAGATGATTTGGAGCTTTTGTTATAGTTCTATGTGAATCTTGATTATGCCTCTTTGTAATTTGCTTAATTGTTATATGAAATTGCTTCTATTGTTATTGTTATATTTGTTGTTGTTGTTAATTTGCTATCTTTGGACATGTGTAGGCTAGATGTTTGATAAAAATGCTTAATCAAGTGTGCAACAGTTATATATGCTTGAATAATGTTTAAAACTAGCTAGGAATGTAAGGGAACCAAGCAAAACTCACGCGTGCACATGTGTGTGTGTTCAACCGTGGCTGTCCAGATTTTTTCAGCAAAACTAAGGCAATTTCGAGCCTAAAACTGTATTAATTGGAGAAGGATTAGGGGTTGAATTATATACCGTTAGAAAGCCTTACGAGTCTAGTTTCTAATGATTTTTACGGTGCATTAATCGGAGTTTTCTAGAATAAGTTATGATCATTTTGGTGAGATGTGTCAGAACTGTCCTATTGCGCGAGAATCTGAATTTCATTGTTATTTTGCTAGAAGTGATGATATATTTCAACTCTAATTGGATATCTTCGATCAAGACTTTATTGTGTAGTGTTCTTGGATGATTAGTAGCGTAATGGAGCTCTTATAATTATGTAAATTGTGATATAATTGAGATTGAATGAGTAAATAGAAATCATGAGTTAGTATGGAATGAAACTGCCTTTTCCCTTGTCCTTTTTCCCATCTTGCTAAAATGTGAACTCATTTATTAAGTCATGTAGAGGTTAACTATAGCTTGAATGTCTTACTACCTACATGAAAATAATTGTTTAGTTATAAATGAATGTGATTTAGATCTATTGTTTATCTTGAATGCTAATTTGATTGGAAATGAAGACAAGTGTTTTGGTGTAGCATCTATTCTTTAAGCTTATGATTTAGTTTTAAATTGAAGAGTTAGTTTAATTGTGTAGGGGTTTATTTAGAATGTAAGTTAATTGTGAAGTAGTTATTTATTAGCTTGTTAAATTTTATCTTTAACTTGAGTTTGCTATGAAAGTGAGATGAAATTGTTCTTATTTTAAATTGCTGTCAAGTTAATGTTGAAGTTATTGATAGATAGGCTCTCTATCCCGTGTTTTACTTTTGAAATAATGAGTTATAAGTTATATTAAAGTTTGTTGAGCTAGATAATGATATGATTAGGATGGTTTGTTATCAGTTATAAAGTCTTAAGTGAAACACTTATTTCTTGAATAGTTAGCTAACTAAGAGCTGGAATGTTAGTTGAGTTAAATATTATGCACTAACTAATAATCATTGGAAAGTAAGAGAATGTATGATTTAGAAGTCTTTTAAGAAATAAATGTTTGGAAGTCGATGCTAATGAATGTATTATTGAACAATTATGGAACTTGTCTTATTTTAGCTATAAACTCTTAAGAGGATTCCTTAAATTGAGTTAATTGCTAGTCTATTATTAAGTGGAGTTGAACTAGTTTCACATGTAAGTTATTATCTAATCTAGAATGAAGAAAATCATAAACAATGTATGGTATTATGTTAACTTGGGTTAACTATGTTTTAACATAAATGCACCTAACTTTAATATTCTAGTTGAAACACTCCCTTCTTGAGTTGTTAAGTCATCCTTTTACTTTTAACCCTAAGTTTGCTAGTGAGAAGCTTCTAACTTAGATTACTTATTTTAGGATCATGCTATGTAATATTTCCATTTGTTTAACTCATGAAATTAATGGATTGAAATTATGAGTTTAATTGCCTACAAGTAAATTGCTAGTTATATGTGAATTATTGGATTATTAATGGTTGTTACAAGAAAAAGGGTATTTGATTGAGCTTGTTATAAAGGTTACTTGTAAAATATTAATATAGTTAATGCCATCTAGGAGGTTATGAAATGTTTTATAGCCACAAGAATGCTTCAGTGGACTATCCAAAATGTTGGAGAGTGAAGCCAATTCTTGCATCTTGGAGCTTGGTAAAGGTGAGTGATTTTTAACCTTTTGTACATTTTGGTTAATTTTCTCTTTAATAAATTGTATGACTTAAGATAATTGCTTGAGTTATATTCTTTTTATATCTTAATTGTTTTCGAGGGCAACCTACTTTGTTGTCCCTCCTATGTGTTATTGCCCTATATTCTTGTTATATTGTCATTAGATTTAAGTCTATTGCTTAGTGGTTGCACAACCATAGTGTCAGGGGCGGTTGTATTGAATATCGGCTGGGCGACAGCGGGCTTGCCAGTGGATATTTGATCTCCGTGCCCTAGTCCCTCACTCGCCTGGTTCGGAGATTGCCAGGGGGTGTTGGGTAGTAGGATTATCGGGGTACATCTAGAGTACACCCACTGGAGTGATTGGGGTTATGCCGGCACATTGATCGTGGTTTGTGGTTCATGGATCGTGGTTCGTGATCAAAGATAAGAGAATTTTGGAGTATTGGTGTTAAGTGTATCGTATCCTTTGAAATGTGTGGTTATCTACTGTTGCAAATGTACTTTACTTATCTTCTTGTTTAATTGTTATAACTGTTGCAATGTACATCCCGGGTAGTCCTTATCCCTCACTGGGCAATTGTGGTTACTCATACCTCGCTAACATATTTCAGGAGGAGCAATTGGAGGATGAGTTGCCTTAGTTGTTGTGTGATACTTGCGTGAGGTGGATTTAGGGTTCTTGCTGTTATGTGGAGATCTTGTTTGCTCTACCTTATGTTCTATTTTGTAGCCTAAGTGCTTATGTACATGTTTGAGTGATTGTAAGTTGAATGCTAGTTGATTGTAGTAGGAGATATAAACTATGGCATGTAATAACTTATATTTCTGCTCTTAGCTTCTTTGCATGCTTGGGAGTGAATGACGGGTTGTTTTCAATTTCTAAGAATGCTTAAAAGCTATCATGGAGTGGCATGATAAGCGATTTTGTAAAGAAGTTAAGTTATGAATGCATGCTTGTGTGTATCTAAACTGTTTGCATGTCTTAAGGCTCGGATGACCTTAAAGTTGGGATTTTTATTTTGGAAATGGCTTTAGTGTTGTTCTATAGCTTATTTGAATGTTTATAGGTTTTCAGAATGTCCACGGCACAGAGGAGGCTCTGTCCGTTTTCCTTAAAATTTTGAGACCGGGTTGGAATTGGGTTGAGAATAGCTTGGTTTTTAGAGCCTCCGGTCTCGTGAGAGATCGGGGCGTTACAGAATTATTTTACGATTAATGGTATTATCTTATGTGCTCGTATTACACATGTTTCTCGTGTTAAGAATTAATTTAAAAAACTATATAGAGAATAGCATACCAAACTAAGCATTCGTTTCAATTAAGGTGAAAATGATACCTTGGTAAGTGCATTTGGATAGTTTGAGTGCTGAAGAAGTTAGAAACAATAAATTTAGTACTTTATTTATTATTAAGTAATCAATGTAGTATTTAAAGCATAGTTAAGCTATGTTGAAATGTTGAATTAGCTACCTTGGTTGGAGTACGGCTGCAAACTCTATAAAGTAATCTTGAAAGTATACTGATAATGACTAGGTAGTATATGTGAAGCCCCGTACACACTCATACATTTATTTATAGGAGGTCATAAACAGTTAACGTGCATTTGAATATTCTTATTTGCATTCACGAGCTTTTAAGTGCATTTACTTGGTTTTACAAATATTTACATCGTTTTACGTGTACTTGCATCGTTTAACATGCATTTAAATTCAATTACATACCTTTGGATATGTTAGATATCATAGGCAATAGTTAAATTCTTTTACGTTGCATTAGCTAACTAAACAATTGCATTTGGATTAGAATGACATGCTAGTAATTAAGTTTCTAGTTGAAGGGGCAACTTAGACATTTAGTCACTTAGATATTTTCTACCTAATATAAAACACACACAACACACTCTACACACACGCAAAAATACTACAACACACATACACACATCATACACAATTAGGAAAGAAAAGAAGAAGAAGAAGAAGAGAATAAAAAGAAAAGGAGGAAGAAAAGATTTCAACCATTTTCAAGCTATTTCTTACACCTTCTAGCTAGCTTCAAGTGTGGCTTGCTTCTAGAATACAAGATCAAAGGTGAGAGATTCTTTAAAACTTCTTTGAAAAGTTCATTTAAGATTGTTTGATGTGCATTTGGTGCTAGTCTTGTTGTAGTGTACATACAAGAGCTTAAATGTGGAGGTTGAGTATATGTATGTGTTGTAGATCTAGGGCTTCCCTAACATGTGTTGGATGATCTTGAGGAATTGTTGATGAGATAGGTATTGTTCTTGTATATGTTTGAATGTATATAACTTGTATGCAAGGGTTGAGAGCATGAATCTAGCATTTTAGGACTTAGATGGTAATCTTGTTGTTTGTAAGCCATTGTTGATTCTTGGGGTTTTGGATGTTGATTGTAGATGGAAGAGTGTTGTGGTTGGTTTTGAACCCATAAATGTTTCTTAATAAATCATTTTGAGTATGCTAGAATGCTAGTTGAAGGTTGGGAGAACGATGGCAAGATATTCAGCAAAAGATGAAAATTTATGGGTGTGTTTTGCCTAGGTCGGTCGACGAGGCCGATCAACTAAACTCGCCCGACTTCTCGATCGACATTTGACTAAACTCTATGTCCTGGCCGGTTGACTAAGCCGGTCGACTAGCTCGCCCGACTTACTCGTCCGACTGTCTCTTCCCTTTTGCACAGCGTTTTTGTAGAGGTCATATCTCACTCAATTCAATTCTGAATTGAGTTTTCTTTGATTCTAGGACTATCTACTTTCGATAAGCTTTAATTCTATACCAAAATCAAGTTACTTGGAGTTTGGGAAAGTAGGGAAACTAACTGTTTAAGTTAGGCTATTGTAGAAACATTGAAGTTGCTTCATAGTGTCGCTCATGTTTGCATTTTGTTTCCATTCTAAGTAGTTTATTGATGTCTTTTCACTATCTTATGATACTTGAAAATATTTGAAGCACCATAAATGTGATATATGCATGATCATTATATGCTTCCTTGATATGCCATTGATTAATCATTTACTACCACAGGAGGTTTCCGTGCTTACTCGCCTTATCTTGTTATTATTGTTGTGACGGAAGCAACCTACTTTGTTGCTATCCTAGTCCCTCTCTCTCTTGGTGACATCCCTTGGAAATTTGGGTATTATATATATATATATATATCAAGGTTTCAACCTTCAAAATGTCTCAGTGTGATCGATGGCCCCAGGCAGCATCGAGATTGCCGGTTATATCCACAACCACCATGGACCTATTATTTACCTTTGAGGGGAGCTATCTGCAACCCTTGGTTGTTGGTGGAGTTTGGCGTGTTATCTTTGAAGACTTGATCCTCGGTTGTGGTGTCGAGTTATCAATATTTGATTCGAGGCAAAAGTCTTTATCATCAACAATCACAGTATCCTTTTACAATGAGTATATCATGTTCCTGTTCTTGATTCTTATTATGTATTCAAGTTTACAGGTTGTTTATCCTATGTGCATTTATATGTGCATAGCATGTTTTATCAAACTGTTTGCGAAATGATAAAACGATTCCGAAAACTCCCTTCCCCTTAATCCCTCGTTGAGCTAAGTTTAGCTTACCATTTTCTCTACCATTACAGGTTATTCAGGGCTGGAGCTTGAGAGCAGTTGCTCATTTTGGTTAAACTTCTGTTGTAATAGAATGAGCTAGGCATGTGATTTATTTGATGTAATGTATTAATCTTGTAAACACTTAACTATGTAATTAACCTAATACATTACTTTTTCGAAGCCTAGTCTTAGTAGTTGGACCTGTGTGAAGTAACTTAATGAATTCAGGTCTTGTAAATTTGTACTTGGTGGTTGTATTATTATCTTTTAGTGATGAAGTTTGTATAATGTGTGTTATTAGAATTGGTGTGATACATAGTTTTATGTTTTGAATTATGGTAATAGTGCTCGGGCTAGTGTTTCGTGTCTTAGCGAACTTAGGAGGAGTAATCTTCTTAAGCTTGTGGCATCACGATCTCAAAACGCTTGAGGATTCATAAGCTTCAATTTTAATTCCTTGTCATTATTATGGTATCAGAGATTGTTTTAGCAATTAAGAAAATGGGGTCGTGACAGAGTAGTATTAGAGTTTATCCAGTCAGCTAGGCGTAAGTTGGGTTTAGAACCCCTGGTCAGTGGGTAGATGTCCCGACTTGGAGATGCGATGTTCTGATTGCTTGCGTGTGTCTATTAAAAGCTGATACAGAGTGTGCCAGGAAATGACTTAAAAATACTTCAACATATATTAATGGGGATAAAACTTACAAAGGGTAAGAAGGTTACGAAATGGAAGCTAGGAAAACTTTTACTGGATACAAAGAAAGCTTAAATTTTTCGATGCTTAGAATGAAACTAAGGCCTTCCTTTTATAGGAAAATGAGGCAGATTACATTTTGCTATCAAACAAGACATTGCGTAAAACACACATAAAGCAATACTATAATTAAGCCTTTTGAAAATAACCACCAACTGGTAGGTGTAGTCATGAGTAGACTTTAAGTCTAATTTTTGTTCTTTTGGTGCAAATGCTCTTTCGGTGCAGATGCTCTTTCAGTGCAGATGCTCTTTCGGTGTAGATGAGATGTCTCAGCTACCCTAAATGAGATATGAAGTCTCTCATGTAGTCGTCGCCATCATCATCATCGTTGGGGTCTTGTGAGTCCTGAAAATAGCTGTCATCATCAACATGCATCTTTTCTTTTTTGATTTCCTTTAGTGCTGCTTTAAAAGAATCACAGAGGTCCTTTTTAGGAGTAGAGGACAACAAATCTTTGAAGAGATCTTTGAGATCTGAAGCTGGGGATACTGGTGGATGGGGTGTCTGTCCTTTTCCTTTAACAGTTTTTGCTTGGAATTCGAATTTATTCCACCACTTGATCATTGTTCGTCTGCAGAGCCAGACATGTGAGGCTTTGAGCCCGTCCATACAAACCTCTGGTGTAATCTCGAGAACATAATTCCATCTGACAATCCAAGAGATTTGCTCTAATAAGACAAAATTGAGAAGACCAATAATTCCTTCTCTTACATCTGTAGGAAGAGTCTGGACAAAATCTTCATAATGTTTTCATATAAACATTGGGATACTAGAGGGGTATTGTAACGCCCGGGAATTTCATCACATCTTTTTAAATAACTGTTGTATATCTTTTTGAGCATTTTTATGTGCATTTCTTTTCTTGCTTAATTGTTTTATTTAGAGAACACTATTCATAAGAAATTTGAATGTTTTAAATGCTCGATTTAATATTTTTCCTAAGTCATATGACACATAATAGGAATCAAAAACTTATGGTTTTAGACTTTCGAGCACGGGAGTATGCATTTGAAAAATAGTTTTTGCCTCGTTTGAATAGTGTTACGTATGTAAAAACATTGTTTTAAACTAGTTAACATTTGAATTGAGTTTTAGCTTTTTTGACCAAGATTTTAGTTGTACTTGACTTAATAAATCATAACCTACTCATACATTTACCTAACATATTACCATATAAGCCATTTACTCATAAAATAAAAAGCCACAAATTGGAAAAATACCCCACCCCCCTCCCCCGCCCCCCTCCCCCCCCCCCCCCCCCAAAAAAAAAAAAAAACCCATGACCTCTTTAGAGCAAGGAGGAGGAAATTTTTCGTCAAATCTTGCAAGCTTGGCTTCTAGGCTTGATCATGAGGAGTTTTTGGAGGCTTTAGAACATCTACAACTTGTCTTCACCTTCAATATTATGAGGGAGTTTCATATTTCTTGAGTTTAAAGTTGATGCATATATGTTGAATTTCTTGTATTGTTGAATATAGCTATATTGCTTGTTATATGATCTTTAGAGCCTATAGAACTATATTTTATAGCTTGATAGAGTATTCCATGGTTAAAGCTTGGGTTCTCATGAAGAAGATGATGAATAGTGCTTAAACTTAGGGTTTTGAGCAAACTTGCTAATTAGAATGAATTAAGGCTTCTTTTAGGGGCTCTGGACTATAGTGAATCTAGTTGGGAGGCTACATGAAGTTGAATCACCCGAAATTAAATAAAATCGCAAAATTAGCTAACTTTAAAAAGGGAATTTTTCACGTAAGGCAATCCGGGCATGTTTTGGTTTTCGATTAGGTATCCTTGGGGCATGGAAGCACTTTTGGTGCTTTCGTTGCATTAAATTAGGATCTGAATAGGGTAGGTATAGTTAAACCCCGCTCGGGGCCTTCCCGAGCTTTTGCCTCCAAAATAGGTTTTTATGGCCTTGAAAGGTGTCTTTTGGCTTAATTAGGAATGTAGAATGATTAGATTGTGGTTTTGTAACTTCGAAATGCGTATAGGAGAAGAATAACTTGGTTAAAGAAAAGGGAAAAGTAGTATTTGACTACTTTGATGCTTTTAAGTATTTGTAGATGTGTTATTATGTACTTATATGATTATTTAAAGTGTAATTGAGCTATTTGAGAAGGTTGTGGGAAAAGATAAGTTGTTTGCCTCTTTTGGGATTAGAACCTTGAATCTCCTTTGTAAGTGAAATTGCTTAGTTGTCAAAGGAAAAATAGTGTCAAAGTTTAATTAAATGTTGGAGATTGCTTTCTAATTGATTGATTAGGTGTTTATATGCATTTGTATAGCATGTGTATACCCTATTGGTGAGGTTTGTGATCTGAGTTGCTTAGTTACCTTGTTAGGATATGAGCATATTTTGATTGTATTGTTATATTAGTTCTAAATTGTAACTATATGCGAGGGCATTAATGAGTTAAATGCATGCTAGAGAATGAGAGGTACATGATAATTGTATTATATTATAAGTTTAAAGTGTAGTCACTTTTGTTGCTATAAGGTGGAATGATTCATTACCTAGGCTGTTAGAATTCTAGTGTAGTGAATGTCATTTGCAAGATCAAAGAAATGATTTAAAGTTACTTGTATAGTATTATGTGATAATATGTTGTATCTTGTCTATATGGTTGTACTGTTCTTATTATATGTTAGTGTCTTGGAATTGGTCAACTCATAATTAATTACGCTTGTGTGGAGTGTTTATCTACTTGGAGAAGTTTGTGAGTTGAGCCATTAATGTGATTTTATTGTGTTGGTTACGAATGTCTGTAGGAGATTCTTTTGATAAGTATATGTTCTATTACATGCTAGGGTTGATCCATTGAACCAATCCAAGGTGTTGAAAGTAGACTGACGCTAGTTCTTGTATCCTTTAGCTACTTGGTAAAGGTGAGGGAGTCTTCATCTCTTATATGCATCTTAACTTAATTTATTGTTTCTAGATTGCATTCATTAGTAATTGATAAACTTTATATGTGTTATTTACTTGCTATCTTGTGTCTTTCATGTTATCTGTGATTAACTGCGAGGACGACCTACTTTGTTGTTCCTCTTATGTGATATTAGATATACTTGGCTCTCGTGATCTTGATCCTAGGTTGCACAACCTTTTCTGACATGGTAGCATCGAGAAACACGGGCGACATTGGGCTTGTCGTTCTCCCTCAACTACCATGGTGCCTATTCCCTTTCTCTTGCTGAGTATACTCCACTACCCCAGAGGCGTGGTTCACCTGCTAGGCATATGGACCTACCTCAGGACAAAAGGGTCGTAGGATCGGGATACATCCAGAGTATCCCACATTTTGTAGGAATAAAGGTTGGTCGGCACTTGCTTGAAGATCTTGGCTCGTGGCTCGTGATGGAAGACAAGTGGAACCATATCCTTTATATATGTGATTAAATACTTGTCTAATTAACTTATTTATTTGTGTTATTAATGTTTTTATCTTGTTGAATCTCACGAAAACACGCCCTGGTTTACTGTATCACCTCCCTCACTGAGTAACTTTGGTTACTCATTCCTCGTTTTAACATGTTTCAGGAAAAGCTGTGGTTGGACGCTATGTACTGGTCTATGTGCAGGAAATGCAAGTTGCTGGTTGTATGTGTTTTGTTTTGAGATTATGAACCCTTGTGTATGTTCTATTGTCTAAAATGATGTAATATAAAGTAAATCTTGTATTCTTGTATAAGTTAATAACTGTAGATAGGTTGTAATAACTTCAATAATTTACTTGATTGCCCAGTTAGTTTGCATGCTTGTATGAATGGGATTGTACCTTGGAGTTGGATTGTAGTTTTGAGGATAAGTTACTGCTTGCAAGTGAACTAATAGCCTTATAAACAAGGGAGACTATGTCCATTTTTTCTCATTTTTTGTGACCTCGGGTATTGGAACGGGGCTCCGATCTCGTGAGGGATCGGGGCATTATAGGTATAATCCCCAAGTTTTGAACCATGTTAAGAACCATTGCAGAAATGTTTGATCTGGGTCATCAAGACGAAACTGGATGAACCAGCTATGCTTGCGTTGTTTGTTCTCATATAAGAGGGCAAGCTCCCAAGCAGACATATAATCAAAATAATTATAAAGTTTAGGATGAAAAGCATAAAATTTTAATCTTTTTTCAGCGAAAAGATCATTACCCCAGTCTGCAGGATTAAGTATCTATTTGATTGAGATTTAGCAGAATGCCATGTCTTCGATACCTTTTGACCGAAAAGTTGGGTCAAGGACGACATATCCTATTTCTATAAGGATCTGCTGGTAGTAGTGAACACCCTTTTGCCCATATTAAGGAATGATTTCCCCCCTGAGCACCAACTTAGCAATTTGATTTGGTGCCATTCTTACATTGCTTTCTTCAGCAATATACAGCGGGTGGTGACCTGTAATAATATAAGGATATTTTCCTCCGCTGTGTGATTCTGCTTTAGAATAAGCATCTTTAGATAAAAAGGTATCTTCGTCCTTTGTTTGAGAAGACGATGGTATGTCTCTAATCCTTTTAGGATCGGAAAACCTGTCCGCCATTGTTGTGTTAAAGAAACTCTCTGGTTGAGAAATCAGGAAGAAAGTTAGTTTCTCCTTTTATAAACTCAATATCTGTCACGCCCCAACTCGACCCCACCTACGATCAGTCAGGACGCAACGTAATTTTGTCAGTATAACGACAGTAAATAGAATACCGAGGCTCTAAACCAACCTTAATAGACTTCATACCTCAACTCCACAAACCATACAACAAACAACTCCTCAATAAAATAACAACATACATCATAGCCATATTATACAATAAACATTCCTCGTTATACTCCTCCGTTCCAACATAATACATGAACCTTAATATACATTACAAAAACATATTGAGCCAATCTAGCAACCTAATCATAAACAAAAGAAAGGCTACTAAGACAACATCAACTAATTCATTATCTTTTCAACATCTTTTATATTATGAACTACAAAGCATATAAAAGTCTACAAGTTAATTACAGGATAGTAAAACAATACAACATCAAGGATAAGACTCCGGAACATAAGACTCATCCACGTAAGGCACATTTTCCACATTTTCCCCTTCAGGAGGCACGTACCCGTAATCCTGCGAAAGTACACCTGTAGGCATGCAATAATAGAGAGTGAGCTTATATAAAATAAGCCCAGTGAGGATCCAATAGATCTCGAGCAAGGTTTACTAAGCTCCTTGGAAATAATCCTTTGAGCAAGTAAACACACAATAACAACAATAATACTATCATCACATAACTATAATGACCATTCAATAAAGGATACACTAGTTGGTGTAGCTCCAAACGCCATCACGATCACAACAGCCTACTTGTGACTCCCATAAACTCACGCACCCGAGGTACCCCACTAGCCTCGCCTTCCATGACACCTCCGTCATGCGAGTTGGAGGTAGTCTCTGGTAGTCATGCCGTTATCAACCTGACAGCCCGATGCTGCCCGAGAGGTGGCACACACATACCAAAGACTCAACAATAATAATAAACATCAATCATTCACAGGATGACAGTCTAGCAAAACTGCCTACCTCCCGGCATCAATCATCAATCAATAATCATCAATAATCATCAATAATCATATTATCATCATAATAACATCAATAACCAATTTAACGACAAATAACTAAGTTAGATGACAAAGTAGGCCATCTAACAGAACATGCATTAATCACACAATCGAACCCTAGTTTACCCATCAACAACTCACAATTCAATCACTCAAACCACACCCAATCAACTAAGGCTCAATCTAACATTTTAAAGAAAGACAACCTAAACTTCAAATAATCATATCTTACATTCTACTAATCCAAAAAACTCCAAATCAGTTTCAAACACTCACCCATTCAATCAACTACATTAGGTCCTTCTGAAACCAACCAAAACACATCCAAATCATGCTCAATAACACTAAAACCCTAGTGTGTCATGGCTGAAATTTCTGGATTTTAGCACGGACATCACAATCGAAAATTTGGCATTAGAACGGCGCTACCACTTAATTAAAAAACTTTTAGAAATCGACGACAATCGATTCCGATCAACACAACTCAAAATAATCAATATTTAGCAAATTAATCAACTTTAAATACCCGAAAAATAATAATTATGCTACAACCGTTCAAATCTCGCAAGATTACATATAAATGATCCCTAGCATGCATGGAGCAATAATCTAACATCAGATTAACATTCTAACGGTTCGATATTCAATTCTACGCAAAAATACAAAATATGAGTTTTGAGATCTAGAATTTTTCTCTCACCTTTGATGCGATATAAGCCCAGGAATGCATGCAATGCATGCCCAACAAGCAAGAACAAACTTTGGTTCAAGATTTTTGGCATTGGATTGCAATTTATAAGAGAAAAAATGAACAAAACTAAGCAAAAATGGCCTTGAGAGTTTCGGCCATGTGTGTGTGTGTTTGTGGTGTTTTGAGCTTATTTTTGTGAGCTGTTTTTAGTTATTTAGTATATATAAGGCAAGTCAACAATTAAAATGCAAAGTCAAAGTTAGTTATTTTAGTCCTTTAATTCATTTTCTAGTCTTTTAAATGCATTTTAGTTATTTCTTTGCTCAAAACAAATATGCAACTCCTATGATAGCTCAAGTAGGTTATTTTTAGGTGACAAGAAGTTTTACAATCAAATAATTCACCCGAATCGGCTTAAAACTCGATTTTTGTAAAAGTCGGTGTAAAAACCTTAATAAATTCCTAAGCCAATTTTAAAACTGTTTTAATCAAACACATGTCTATTAAAGTCCATGGACTAGGTCTAGAAGGGTTAAAAAGACCAGTTTCAAAATTTTAGCGGATGTGTTTCGAAAATACTATTCACTGAAAATCGACGATAAAATTTCTGACTCCGCTTTTGGTGAAAATTTCATGAATGCACATTTAGCATGTTCTAGGAGTATTGATACTAAAATTACCACATTCTAAGTCACGTAGCATATAGACAGGTTAATTCACGCAAAACGAGATAAAGCACGCAAAACGAGATAAGATAAAAAAGTGGGGTTTCACATTCTCCCCGCCTTAAAGAAATTTCGCCCTCGAAATTCTTACTTGATGTACTGAACAGATCTGGGTACTGCTGCTGGATCTGATCACGTCTCTCCCAGGTGGCTTCCTCAATGCCGTGATGCTTCCACAACACCTTAACCATCGGAATCTTCTTTGACCTCAACTCTCGTTCCATCTGATCAAGAATACGGATCGGATGCTCGTCATAAGTCAGATTCTCACGAAGCTGTAACGGCTATGGCTCAAGAATATGAGAAGGATCCGGATTATATTTTTGCAAATTAGACACGTGAAATACATCGTGGACATTAGAGAAGTTCTCCGGTAAAGCCAACCGATATGCTAACTTACCAACCCTGCCGGTAATCTCAAACGGCCCAACAAATCTCGAACTCAGCTTCCACCTTTACCATAACGACCAAACCCCTTACGAGGAGACAATCTCAAGAAAACCCAATCTCCGACTGCAAACTCCAAGTCCCGACAACGCTTATCAGCATAACTCTTGAATCTACTCTACGCCGTAAGCATTCTCTGCCTGATCAACTGAACATTCTCAATCTTCTCAAGAAGCTCTGGCATGATAGTCGGATCAATAGTCTTCATCTCTCCTACCTCATCCCAATATAAAGGTGAAGGGCACTTACGACCGTAAAGAGCTACGAAAAGTGCCATCCCAATAGTAGCTTGATAACTATTGTTATAGGCAAACTCGGCAAGTTGTAGATGTTTCTCCCAGTTCTTCCAGAAGTCCAGAACACAAGCCCTAAGCATATCTTCCAGAATCTGAATAGTCCGCTCAGACTGACCGTCGGTCTGTGGATGATACGTTGTACTGAAGTTCAACAGAGTACCCAAGGTCTCCTGAAGTTTCTCCCACAAACGAGAAGTAAATCGAGGATCTCGATTTGAGACAATACTAGATGGAATCCCGTGAAGTCTAACAATCTGATCCAAATAAAGATCCGTCAACTTTGTAACCTCATCTCCCATCCTCATCGAAATAAAATGAGCTGTCTTCGTCAAACGATCCACGACAACTTAAACTGCATCATTACCTCTCGGTGTTCTAGGCAAACCAATGACGAAATCCATCGTAGTATGCTCCCACTTCCACTCTGGTATAGCCAACGGCTGAAGCAAACCTGCAGGTCGTTGATGCTCGACTTTCACCCTCTGACAAGTCAAACATCTAGATACAAACTGAGCAACCTCTCTCTTCATGTTATTCAACTAATAATATTGCTTCAAATCCCGATACATCTTGGTTCCACAGGGATGAATAGTGTACTTAGAATTATGAGCTTCCTCCAGAATACCTCGCCTCAAGCCCGGTTCATCGGGAACACAAACCCTATTCCGAAACTGAAGAATACCATCCTCATGCAGTTTAAAGTCAGACTGATCATCTGTGATCTGATCCTTGATCTTCTGAAGTTTAACATCAAGCTGCTGAGCTTCCCTGATTTGAGACAGCAATAAAGGTTGAATACGGAGATGTGAACACATCACCCCAACCTGAGTCAACTCCGGTCTCCAATAAGTGAATTCCTCAAGAATCTCCCATTTCTTGACAGCCAAACAAGCAACACTCGCCTTCCGGCTGAGAGCATCTGCTACAACATTTGCCTTGCCAGGCAGATAATTGATAGAACAATTATAATCTCTAAGAAGTTCCATCCACCTCTGTTGGTGCATATTCAACTCCTTCTATGAGAACAAGTACTTCAGACTCTTATGATCAGTGAAAATCTCGAACTTACTACCATTGATAATGACGCCACTTCTTCAGTGCGAAGACAACTGCTGCCAACTCAAAATCATGAGTCGGATAATTCACCTCATAAGGCTTCAACTTCCGGGAAGCATAGGCAATAACTCGGCCATCCTGCATAAGAACACATCCCAAGCCCTCCTTGGATGCATCGCTGTAAATAACCATATTATCGGTCCCCTCTGGTAAAGCAAGTACTGGAGCAGTAGTCAACCTCTTTTTCAACTCCTGAAACCCACTCTCACACTTCTCATCCCAAGCAAAGATAGTCCGTTTCTGAGTCAACTTAGAAAGTGGCCCAGCAATCTTCGAGAAGTCCTTTACAAACCTACGATAATAACCTGCCAAGCCAAGAAAGCTACGAACCTCCGAAACATTCTCCGGACGTTTCCAAGACATCACTACCTCAATCTTAGTAGGATCTACAGAAATACCGCTCTGTGTAATAACATGGCCAAGAAAAGATATGCGTTGCAGCCAAAATTCACATTTGCTGAACTTGGCAAACAACTGATGCTCCTGCAGCTTTTGTAAGACAAGCTGTAGATGTTGCTCGTGCTCTGATTCAGATTTAGAATAGACCAAGATATCATCAATAAAGATTACCACAAACTGGTCTAAATACGGCTGAAAAACCCGATGCATAAGATCCATGAATGCTGCCGGTGCATTAGTTAATCCAAAGGGCATAACAACAAACTCATAATGCCCGTACTGAGTCCTAAAGGCAGACTTCGGAACATCCTCCGTGCGAATCCGAAGCTGATAATACCCCTGCCTCAAATCAAATTTAGAATAGACTTTGGCTCCCTGAAGTTGATCAAACAACTCATCAATCAGTGGCAAAGGATATTTGTTCTTGATGGTCACCTGATTCAAACCACGGTAATCAATTCACAATCTCAATGTACTATCCTTCTTCTTCACAAATAAAACAGGAGCTCCCCATGGTGAAGAACTCTGCTGAATGAATCCCTTCTCTAATAACTCCTGCAACTGAGTCTTCAACTCAGCTAGTGCCATCCAATATGCTAATTTAGAAATAGGTTGAGTACCGGTAATAAGATTGATCACAAATTCCACATCTCTCTCGGGCAGTAACCCTGGCAACTCCTCAGGAAATACATTGGGATATTCCCGAATAATAGGGACTTCCTCTAGCTGTAACTTATCAGATGGCTTGTTGATCAAATAAGCTAGATAACCCGAACACCCCTTACTCACTAACTTAACAGCCTTAGTTGCTGAGATAACAAAACTCGTCTTTGCACCCCGATTCCCTACTACCTCAACTACTGGCTGATCTGGCAAACGAAACTGTACTACCTTGGTTCTACAGTTCAACTGGGCATCATACTTAGAAAGCCAATCCATACCCAAGATAACATCATACCCCCGGATAGGAAATAAGATAAGGTCCGTCAGAAAATTATGCCCCTTAACATGTATTATACAATCCTTACAAACTAGGCCAGTCACATACTTATCAGTCAAAGAGGTACTAATCTCAACCACATAAGGCAATCTTTCAGGTTGCATATTAACACGTTGCACACAAGCAGGAGTAATAAAAGAATGTGCAGCACCAGAATCAATCAACACTTTAACAAGTTGATCAAGTATAAGGAAGTTACCTTCCACAATTGCAGTCTCCTCCGGCATCTCCTCTAAGTCAATTGCGTAGGCCCAAGCTTGAACCCGCTGCTGTTGTGGTGCACTGGCCGTAGGTCGGCCCTGATAACCCTGAGTCGCTGTCCGACCCTCAGTCCTCGTATACCTAGGGCAATCCCTCACCCTATGCTGATTGTTGCCGCAACCTAAACACGTCCCTGCTTTCACTCGGCAATCGGCCTCCAGATGCCCCGTGCGGTTGCAGTGAGTACATTGCGGTGATGATGCACTAACACTGCCCCTAGAAGAACCAGGAGCTGAAGAAACAGCTGATCTAGCCTGCTACTGCTGAGGCCTTACCAAACTGGGCCTGTACTGACCCTGAGACTGGGCTAGCCCGAACTGGGACTAAACCTGATATGACCCCTGCTAAAACTGAGGCCGATAAAAACTCTGCTGTCCCTGTGGCCTAAAAGAACCCTGCTGAACTGGTGGCCTGTACACAACCTGCTGTACGGGAGGCCTATACATACTCTGCTGATACTGCGGCTGATACGGCCTCTTACTGGGCTGACTAGACACAAGGTGATCCCCCTTTCTCTTCTCTAGTCTAGAAGCTGCCTCAAAGGCCTCCGTGAATATATCATACCAATTCAGAGCCATCACATCCTGAATCTCGAGCCTCAACCCCAACATGAATCTACGAGTCCTCCGCTCCTCATCAGCCACATACTCCGGTGCATACCGGGACAATCGAGTAAAGGTGGCCTCATACTGAGCCACTGAAGCATCTCCCTGCACTAAGGCTAGAAACTCTGCCTCTCTCCGTTCCCTTGCGATCCTCGGGACATACTTTGCCCGAAAAGCCATCAGAAAGGTACCCCAAACATACGGAATACCCTGAGTCGCCCAGCTAGTCCTTACCGTGCGCCACCATTCTTCTGCCTCATTATCTAACAAGTACACAGCAAAAGAGACTTTCTGCTCATCGGTATAATCAAGAGGATCATAAATCTTCTCCATCTTGCTAATCCACGCCTTAGCCTTCCTATCATCGGGTTCTCCCTGAAATCTAGGTGGATGATACCCTAAGAACTCTTTCAAGGTACCACGCCGGTGGTTTCCACCCTGCACATTCAACAACTGAGCCTGCCAAGCCTGAGTCTGGGCAGCCTACCCTGCTATCAACTGAGCCTGTCCGGCCACTAACTCAGCAATCCTCTCCATAGCTGCCCCCAAACAGTCATCACCCCTATCACGGCCTGGTGCCACATTACCAGGAGTCTCATCAGTCATCTAAGGCTACCTCTGGTTCTTGGTCTACCCATCATTCTACTAATCAAAGAGTTAGCACAGGTTATAGCACGTAAATAGGTTATGAACAACTATTAGCACATAAACAACAGTATCATATAAAACACATAAACAAATTGACCACATAATCACATAAGCACTAAATCACATAATCACTTAATCACTTAATCATTTAATCATATTAATACATAGATCACTTTTCTTTCTTTTCATACATACTTTCATGCTAAGACCATTACCCACATTCCGAGAATACCCCGGCTGACAACTAACATACGCTCTGATACCACTTAAATGTCACGCCCCAACTCGACCCCACCTACGATCAGTCAGGACGCAATGGAATTTTGGCAGTATAACGACAGTAAATAGGATACCGAGACTCTAAACCAACCTCAATAGACTTCATACCTCAACTCCACAAACCATACAACAAACAACTCCTCAATAAAATAACAACATACATCATAGCCATATTATACAATAAACATTCCTTGTTATACGCCTCCGTTCCAACATAATACATGAACCTTAATATACATTACAAAAACATATTGAGCCAATCTAGCAACCTAATCATAAACAAAAGAAAGGCTACTAAGACGACATCAACTAATTCATTATATTTTCAACATCTTTTACATTATGAACTACAAAGAATATAAAAGTCTACTAAGTTAATTTCAGGATAGAAAAACAATACAACATCAAGGATAAGACCTCGGAACATAAGACTCATCCACGTAAGGCACATTTTCCACATTTTCCTCTTCAGGAGGCACGTACCCGTAATCCTGCGAAAGTACACCTGTAGGCATGCAATAATAGAGAGTGAGCTTATATAAAATAAGCCCAGTGAGGATCCGATAGATCTCGAGCAAGGTTTACTGAGCTCCTTGAAAATAATCCTTTAAGTAAGTAAACACACAATAACAACAATAATACTATCATCACATAACTATAATGACCATTCAATAAAGGATACACTAGTTGGTGTAGCTCCAAACACTATCACGATCACAACAGCCTTCTTGTGACTCCCATAAACTCACGCACCCGAGGTACCCCACTAGTCTCGCCCTCCATGACACCTCCGTCATGCGAGCTGGAGGTAGTCTCTGGTAGTCATGCCATTATCAACCCGACAGCCCGATGCTGCCCGAGAGGTGGCACACACATACCAAAGACTCAGCAATAATAATAAACATCAATCATTCACAAGAGGACAGTCTAGTAGAATTGCCTACCTCCCGGCATCAATCATTAATCAATAATCATCAATAATCATATTATCATCATAATAACATCAATAACGAATTTAATGACAAATAACTAAGTTAGATGACAAAGTAGGCCATCTAACCGAACATGCATTAAACACACAATCAAACCCTAGTTTACCCATCAACAACTCACAATTCAATCACTCAAACCACACCCAATCAACTAAGGCTCAATCTAACATTTTAAAGAAAGACAACCTAAACTTCAAATAATCATATCTTACATTCTACTAATCCAAACAACTCCAAATCAATTTCAAACACTCACTCATTCAATCAACTACATTACCCCCCTCGGAAACCAACCAAAACACATCCAAATCATGTTCAATAACCCTAAAACCCTAGTGTGTCATGGCTGAAATTTCCAGATTTTGGCACGGACATCACAATCGAAAATTCGGCATTACAACGGCGCTACCACGTAATTAACAAACTTTTAGAAATCGACGGCAATCGATTCCGATCAACACAACTCAAAATAATCAACATTTAGCAAATTAATCAATTTTAAATACCCGAAAAATAATAATTATGCTACAACCGTTCAAATCTCGTAAGATTACATATAAATGTCCCTAGCATGCATTGAGTAATAATATAACATCAGATTAACATTCTAACGGTTCGATATTCAATTCTATGCAAAAACACAAAAGATGAGTTTTGAGATCTAGAATTTTTCTCTCACCTTTGATGCGATATAAGCCCAGGAATGTGTGCCCAACAAGCAAGAACAAACTTTGGTTCAAGAGTTTTGGCCTTGGATTGCAATTTATAAGAGAAAAATTGAACAAAACTAAGCAAAAATGGCCTTGAGAGTTTCGGCCATGTGTGTGTGTTTGTGGTGTTTTGAGCTTATTTTTGTGAGCTATTTTTAGTTATTTAGTATATATAAGGCAAGTCAACAATTAAAATGCAAAGTCAAACTTAGTTATTTTAGTCCTTTAATTCATTTTCTAGTCTTTTAAATGCATTTTAGTTATTTCTTTGCTCAAAACAAATATGCAACTCCGATGATAGCTCAAGTAGGTTATTTTTAGGTGACAAGAAGTTTTCCAATCAAACAATTTCACCCGAGTCGGCTTAAAACTCGATTTTTGTAAAAGTCGGTGTAAAAACCCTAATAAATTCCTAAGCCAATTTTAAAAATGTTTTAATCAAACACAGGTCTATTAAAGTCCGTGGACTAGGTCTAGAAGGGTTAAAAAGACCAGTTTCAAAATTTTAGCGGACGTGTTTCGAAAATACTATTCACTGAAAATCGACGATAAAATTTCTGACTCCGTTTTTTATGAAAATTTCATAAATGCACATTTAGCATGTTCTAGGAGTATTGATACTAAAATTACCACATTCTAAGTCACATAGCACATAGACAGGTTAATTCACGCAAAACGAGATAAATTAAGCAAAACGAGATAAGATAAAAAAGTGGGGTTTCACAATATCAAAATCAAAAGCAGATAAAAGTCCTTGCCACCTAGCAAAAATTTGTTTTGAAGCAAGGTTTTTAACATCTTTAATTAAAACATCTTTTACAGATTTGCAATCGATTCTTAATAAAAACTTTTGATTGATAAGATCACTTTCAAATTTAGTGATGCAAAGAACAATGGCCAAAATTTCCTTTTGATGGTTGAATAATTCTGTTAGGCTGGTTTCCACAGGCCCGAAGTGAATCGAACCAACTTTTCTTTCTCTTGAATCCTTTGTTTGAGGATTCCTCCGTAGCCTAACTCATAGGCGTCTGTTTCAACAATTTTGAAGGCTTCTAGATCAAATAGAACTAGACAGGGCAAAACCTTAGCCTTTCTCTTAATAACTTGGACAACCTTGGTATGCTCTTGGGACCATTGCTTTTTTAGCCTTGCATATAAAGGCTTGCAATCTTGTGCCAAACTAGGATAGAAGTCTGCATTGTAATTAAGACTTCCAAGTAACCATTGGAGCTGTGTTTTTTCTTTAAGCTCATCTGGAAATTTATCTGCAAATTGGATTGCATGATCTATAGGTATAATAGATCCTTAAGTAATATTGTGGCCAAGAAATCTTATCTCTCTCTGGAAGGTTTTGACCTTCTTTGCTGAAACGGCTAGTTTAACACCTCGATCCCTCACGAGAACGGAGCCCCGATCCAATACCCGAGGTCACAAAAAATGAGGGAAACAGACGGAGTCTCCCCTGTTTATAGGACAATCTAAAACCTGCTAGTAGCAAATACGACCACAATATAACACACCAACACCAACCGTACCACTTTTCCAAATCTCAAGGCCATCTGAGCTTTAGACAGAAAAACATAACCACACGATATGCAATCAAAAGACAATAAAGTATATCTCTAGCTATTACATGCCACTACACTATCAAATCATATAAGGCTGTAATTTAGTTTTCAATCCAACAAGCCATACAAAAAATACCTATAAGACCTCACGGGTCTCAACTAAAACATAACAACATTAAATCCCATCTTCACAAGAAGCTTCCAACCTCAGCAAGATAAACAACCAACAATACGGCACACAAGATAGTTGTTCTAATTGCACTTGAAACATGTTAAAACGAGGAATGGGTAACCAGAGTTACTCAGTGAGGGAGGTGATGCAGCATACCAAGGAATGCTTTCATGAGATGCAACAAAGATAATAACATTTACAACACAAAATAACAAAGCTATTTAGATAAGTATTTAACCATGTATAAAAAGGATACGGTTCCACGTTTGTCTTCAATCATGAGCCACGAGCCAAGATGTTCAACAAGTGCCGGCAAACCTCTTATTCTTCCAAATAGGGTACTCCGGATGTACCCCGATCCTATGACCCTTTCTCCGGAGGAAGGTCCATACGCCCTAACGAGGTGAACCACGCCTCTGGGGTAGTGGAGTATACTCAGCGAGAGAAAGGGAATAGGCACCATGGTAGTCAAGGGAGCACGGAAAACCCGATGCCTCCCGTGTTTCTCGACACTACTATGTCCGAAAAGGTTACGTAACAAGATCACGAGAGTCAATAATATCAAATATCACATAAGAGGGACGACAAAGTAGGCCGCCCTCGCAGTTAATCATAAATAACACGAAAAGACTCAAGATAGCAAGTAAAATAGTACATATAAACTTTATCAATTATTAAATAATTTAATTTAGAAACCATAAATCAAGTTGAGATGCACAGAAGAGATGAAGACTCCCTCACCTGGAATTAAGCCAAGCATGCAAGAAAATAGCTCCGATTCACTTCAAACTTTCTCGAATTAGCTCGAATACGTAGCCCAATTGCTTGAAGATGCTAGGTTTAGACTTAGAATAGCTTGAAAACACCTCAAAATGCCTTAGATTGAGCTCAAATCACCAACCTTAGCCAAATTTCTTTTTTTTTTTCCTATGAACCCGTCAGGTTCATGCTTTTTTTTTGTTCTTTTTCTAGCTTATATGTATTATGTATGTGTATGTAATAAGTATATGTAGATATATATTGTAGGTTGGGCTCTAAGAATAATGTTTGGGCTTGGTTTATATAGTGTAAAACTAATTAAAACATTAATGGCCCAAAACAATTTAATTGATATTATTCACTCGGGGACACTTACCATTTTATCTCTCATGCTCGGAGCATGCAATGCACAAACTTTCAATAAAAGAATATATTAAATTTGAGGTACATTGAGGGAAAAATATAAAATTCAGAAAATAAAATAGTTAAAAATTCACCCTAGGCACATATTAAACATAAAATTAAACAAATGAAAACAAGAGAAAAGGTTAAATAAGGCAAATATGCAAATAGAAAAATTAAATAATTTAAATTAAAGATCTCTCTTACTCGAAAAATACAAGTCAATTAAATGTAGACATATAGTAAAATAATAATTTATTTACTCCTTGTAACCCATATAGGTATAATTAAATAGATGTAAATATTAAAAATAATAAACTAGCCCGTTCAGTTCCGAGCCTGGGCTTTTATTCGAACAGTTAAACGAATTTATTCAGATGCA
The DNA here is from genome assembly GCA_037974665.1 of Ehretia macrophylla. Lineage (NCBI taxonomy): Eukaryota > Viridiplantae > Streptophyta > Magnoliopsida > Boraginales > Ehretiaceae > Ehretia > Ehretia macrophylla. The sequence continues at coordinate 60,429,353 of CM075776.1, read as the reverse complement.
AGTAAAATAAATTTGAATAATTAAAATGATAAGAGAAATGTCCCGACCAAATCAGTTGAATGGGAAATTAAATAAAAATAGATAGATATGTATTAAATTGGGCCTTGTTTTATTTAAAATAAAATGTGAGAAGCTCAATTAAAATGACCCAAAGTAAATGCAATTATAAAAGACCAATAAGTAATTTACTATTCATATGATACATAAAATGATTTTTTTACCCACCTTCCCAACGTGCTATGCAAATAAAAAATTTGAACGTATGCCCAGAATCACTTATATAATAAGGAAAAAAAATACTAGATTTGCAAAATAAAATACTTTATTTTTTTATTTTTTTTATTTTTACCCTAGACTCAGGGCTTGTTTTAAAATAATGAAAATATGTTTATTAGATGTAGAGAACAATTTTATATGATTCAAATACTAAAGTAATAAGTTAATTATTTTATATAAGTTAATTAGACTTAGTTTAGTTATTTTATTATTATTATTATTTTAAAAAAAAATATATATATATATATAAAGTAAACCAACACATAAATGCAATTTGCTAAATAATGAAGTAATCATAATACAACACTTAAATAACACATAAATATATGCAAATATATATGCAAATAAATATGATATGCATGCACTCGGGGCCGGGCGTCACAGCTCTCCCCCCTTAAACAAATTGCAACCTCGGAATTCCTTATTCTCAAGAGGATCTCACATCGACTGCGATAACTCTAATCAGAACTTTCCCAAGGATACCAACAAGATTATCCACAATAACACTATTGAGAAATCTAATAAGAATACCAGAAGAATGCCACAAAAGAAATCCCAACATAACATTGCGGTTCCCTTAAATAAGGAGTTAGAGAAAATCCCGAATACGAATACCACTGAGAATACCATCAATTATCCTGAATAAGTTCACAAGATACGGGTGTTGGATAAAATTTCCGTCAAGAATCTCCATAAGAATACAATGGAGAATATTATATAGTAGATCCATTAGAATTCCATATATGATGTCAAACAAGTTCACCGGAGGAATATCCTAACAATGTCTTTCAAGACCCCAACATGAATCCCAATAAGAATGCCACTGAGAATTCTAATAAGAAGTCCATCCAAGATCCCAGATGATGTTACTAATGAAAATACCATGAGAAATTCCATATAACGATGCCAAATAGAAATTCGTTGCAAGAGCACCAATGCAAAAGTCCGAGTAAGAATCCAAGATATCATTCCTGAAGAAAATACCAATAAAGAATGCCAAAAGCCAATGTAGTTTGTCCGAGCACCAATTAAGAATTTCAAACGGGAATACCATAGAGAAATGCATATGAACAAGAATACCGAAGGGTACTTCAAATAAGAACCTCTCAAATAGAATCCCAAAGAAGACCACCAAATATGAACGCCGAATAATACCAAATAAAAACTCCAAACCATAACTCCGAATGCAATATTGAATGAAATACCCAACAAGAAGTCCAAAAGAAATACCGAATAAGGAGTGCCAAGAAGAATCTTGATAGCTTATGAGAATTCCAATGATTAAGTTCCAAAGACAAAAGACAATACCAAGAAGAATTATTGAAGATGAACACCAATGGCTGTTTTCTGCGTATAACCTACGAGCACTAAATCCATTTCCCTAATCACCAATAGCCAGCTGATCCAGTACTTTCTCTTTTTCACTGGTCCACATCTTCGAGTAAGGCATCACTTGCCATCTCTTTATAGGGGAGAGTGTTTACTTACCATTTTGAAGGGTAATGCATGTATGCGAGGGGTTTTCACATAAGATAAACATTTAATACACATCATTACAAGCAACCAAGGTAAGTAAACACTCAATAGATCACTTAGACACACAATGAATGACATAAAGATACCTATCACACCCACCATCTTTACATATTACACACTTAGAACACATAGGTGTACACACACTCACATAACAAAATACACATCACATATTTTCCATTTATGGTACAAATAAGTCATATAGATACTGTAACACCCCGATCCCTCTCAAGACCGGGAGTTCTATCAATCAATCTATTCACAATCCAATTCCAAACCCGATCAAAATTTTAGGGAAAGACGGACGGAGTCTCCCCTGTTTCTAGGCAAAATGCAAAACCTGTAATAGTATATAAGTGGACCAGCACCGTGTCCAACCATACAAACACCTCAAGGGCCATCCGAGCCTTGGTTCTTAATAAGCAAACACAACTAAATATACATTTCCAATTTAAAAGCTAACCTATCCCTTTTCATCTTTGACAAGAACATTCATGCTAGGCAATTAAACTATACTAACCCATTGCACAAGATAGACTATCATACCATTCTAACTCTTTTCCTTTGGACATTACAAACATGCATTAAAGTTAAACTATTCTATCTGAATACATAAACTAGCTTTTCCAAATCACTTCAATAACCTAGAAAACTTAAATTATATTCCTTTTTAACATTAAATACAAACAACACATGAAACATATATCTTTGCATCTTTGACAACTCAAGCCACATAGCACGCAAGACAACTCTTCAAGCATGATCTTTCACGTAATCACGAACTTTTCAGCTAACATGGAATTTCCTGAAATGTGGTAGTGAGGAGTGAGTATACACAACACGTATACTCAGTGAGGGCGAAACATATATCGAGGTGGAGAGAAAGAAGTTCGTGCAATGCAACTAGGTACAACTAAGCAATATAATTGACAAGCAAGCATTCAATATAAACAATCAATACAATAACCAATTAATAAAAGCATTAACACAACCATTCAAAGCTATACCACACTCTGAAGGCTATGGTTCACTCGAACGAGAAATGTACCGATCATGACTTCAATGACTTTAACGATGACGCGTCGGCTCACCCACCTTATAACTGTCGTTAGAGTACTCCGGATATACCCTGTCAATTCTACGACCCAAAACTCCCTGAGTGGCAACTTAAGCGAGAAAGGGAATAGGACACGGAGCTAGAGCAACCAACACTGGCAACCCGAGACTACCCAGAGAGGCCCATCACTCACGCGCCTAACACTTATGCAATGAAATACAAGATATTTAACGATAATCGAGCAAGGCACTGAAGTGCAAGTCAGTAACAACATGCAATACAATAAGCACACAATAAGCAATTACAATCAATAAAATAACAAGAACAACACTAACAAGCATTATCATCAATTGATATACAAATTCAATCATAATCAACTTTAACAAGCATAACAAGCATTCTGTAGGCATTACACTATGAAAACACACAAAATCACAAAATGACCCCAACTTTCAAAACGCTACTACTGTCAAACGAGCCACGAGTTTTGGAAACCGACTTCACCAATCCTCCTAGGTCACCATAAGGCACGTCTAAAGACCATGAAACCCTACTTAACCCTAGAATTCACGCAAAGCCCCGATTTCCCCCTTTGCTCATTTGAATTACCGCTACCCTAACCAAACACCCAACCAACACCATAACCATACCAAAAGTGCTTCCATGGCCTCCCGAGACAATGCCATCACGTAAAATGATAAAATGCCAAACTTGACTTAAACGACCCCAACTTTCACTAAGCCATTTTCCTCCGTTTTTCCATTACACAATCCAATTAAACCACACATTTAGGCATTCTAGCATATCTAGCATCTTCCTACATCTACAGAATGCATAACGGAGCAACTTCATCGAAATGGGGGTTTACTATTCATAATTTACTATTCAATTATCAATTTAAATTTCAATTTCGATATTCAACCGTAGAAAATGCTAAAAATCTGTAAATACATGTTCTACGATTGCTAGGGAACATTCTTTAAGCAACGAAATGGATAAAATAACAATCTACGGTTAAATTACAGAAATTAAAGTTTAGATACAATAATTTCAAATGCGCAAATAACGATAAAACCCTCAACTTAGATGCTCCTAGACGCTAGGAACACCACGCTGGATGCCTCGGAAACCACCCCGAGAAAGCTCACGCGAAGATTTGGTTTGAAAATATATTTTTTTCTCTCTTTGTATTTTCGGCCAACCCTTGACTGTTTTTCAGCTTTGTGTTTCATTTTTTGCCTTCTAATTTGCTTAATAAAAGATGACAAGCTTGGTCAAAGTCAAGGTCTAGGTCAAAGCTAACTAAAAATTGGTCAAATAGGCTTATTTCTTGCATTTTAAAGCTTAAACAACTAGCACAATTTCAATTCTAGCTAACAACAACTAAAACACTAAAATTAAAACACTAAATACTAGTTTTCACTATTTGCTGAGGACTAGAAATCATTTCCTAACTATCTCTCTCGATATGCTATGCACTTTGCGACAATAAGAGAATAACAATTAAACCTCAAAGAATTTAAGAAAATATAGTTTTCGAAAAGTAACATAGTTTAAAATTTACGCTGGCTCGGTGCTACTTTTCGTTTAATTGAAAACCGAGCATTAAGATGCAAGAAAAAAAATAAAACCGATTAACATAAATATGAAAATAAAGCTACAAATGAATGTTTAACTAAAAATAAACACAAAATTCAATGCTAACATTTAAGATAACATTTAATTAAATGCAATTAAATGCCATTGAATGCATGCCGGGTTCAGGTTATCACATCCTTCCCCCCTTAAAACAATTGCGTCCTTGCAATTTTTCTTCCAATAGGACTCTGCATCCACTGAAATCCAACTCTGACTAATCTTCATCAACTGCTGAGCAAGTATATTAATCAAAATAACCAATAGGGAAGTTTAAGAAGAAATTCCAAGTAGTAATGCCGAATAAAGGCTCAAATGTAGATACCGCACAAAAATCCCGTTGACACGAATACCGAAGAAGAATAAAATTCCAACCAAAAGCGCCGAGATAATACTAATAAGGACTAAAGCAAAGATACTGTAGATAAAATCACATCACATATTAATGATAAGAAGAATACCAAATGAATACCCCATACACGAATCTCTAGTAGAAGTTCAACTATTACTGCCCGAGAATTCCCAAGCAATAAGCCAAATAAAGGCTCAAACAAAGGTTCCATCCAGAGGTCCAAAGAAGTACCCCGCTGGTCATGAATTTCATAGAAGAATTCCTTGTTAAGAGTGCTGAAGAAAATACTAAGAATCCAATCAAATAAGTGGGTATCCAAATAATAACCACATAGGACAACTAATTAGATTCCGAGTATCGCTATCAAATGCTGAGAAGAAGGTCTAAGGAAATACTAGAGGAATTATCATGTGTCTAATAAGACAGTCAAGTTAAATAACAAATATAGCTTCCCAGATAGATGAAAACCCTAAGGAAAATACCGAGCTGGTGCATAATATACAAAACCAAACTCTGAGGCCTCTTCACTGTTTGCCAAGTGAGAACTTTATACAACTTACCACCAAGAAAGCCCAAAGTATTCCACAGCATACCATAAGCAATATGAGATAATAAGTCTGAACAAGATTCCAAGTGTAAGACTTCCAATAAGTGCCGTCAAGGAAAGATACTAGTAGAATGCCCACTAAGAATTCTATAAAATGCCATTGAAGAATTTCCAATCAGGGATGCCAGTATCACACCAATAAAGACCGAGACTCATATGCCATAGATAATACCATACAGTAAGTCCGATTGAGATCCCAATAGCCAAGTCCACCGAGAAGTGCCAACAAAAGATTCCAAAGAATACCCAATAAGAAAACTAAGAATGCTCTCCAAAGAATAGCCAAATAGAACCTTAAAAGAAAACTACTCTTTCATAGCTGTTAAGCACAGAAGAGGACCCTAGAGATTCGCCAATAACCGAGCTCCAAAAGAAAACACCAACTTCCAAATCAAGGCTAGTTAAATGCCATTCATTTCCTGCCAATCCATACACCTTGAGAGGCCAACTGTAAACCACTTTCTTCAGGGGAGAAAGAGGATTTACTTACCACTTCCACGGTACATGTATGAATGCCAAGATATCACATTTATACACATGCCTTAAACTACTGTGCAAGCAAGTTTAATAAACAGTTTATTCAACAAAGTCACTCAAGCACAACAATCAAGTCAAGCACAACATAATCAATTCAAATCATGACATAATCAATTCAAGACATTCCAAGACACACATTACAAGCAATACTTCAAGCAAATAACAATTCACGAGGTCGATTCGATTCACGATGCCAATTCAATAGGTCAATTCAATACACAACTAGACACTTCACTTCAATTGAGAAACATTTAACACATAACACATAACTATATCACATAGGTGCATACATTCAAATCAAGACACACAATCTCACATGCAAGCATACACTTTCAAGACACACTTAACAAGCACACATTTAGGGATCACTACCCACTAAACCGAGGACCCTGTCAAGGCTTATGAGCTAAACAAGCTCTGATACCACCTGTAACACCCCGATCCCTCTCGAGACCGGGAGTTCTATCAATCAATCTATTCACAACCCAATTCCAAACCCGGTCAAAATTTTAGGGAAAGACGGACGGAGTCTCCCCTATTTCTAGGCAAAATGCAAAACCTGTAATAGCATATAAGTGGACCAGCACCGTGTCCAACCATACAAACACCTCAAGGCCATCCGAGCCTTGGTTCTCAATAAGCAAACACAACTAAATATACATTTCCAATTTAAAAGCTAACCTATCCCTTTTCATCTTTGACAAGAACATTCATGCTAGGCAATTAAACTATACTAACCCATTGCACAAAATAGACTATCATACCATTCTAACTCTTTTCCTTTGGACATTACAAACATGCATTAAAGTTAAACTATTCTATCTGAATACATAAACTAGCTTTTCCAAATCACTTCAATAACCTAGAAAACCTAAATTACATTCCTTTTTAACATTAAATACAAACAACACATGAAACATACATATTTGCATCATTGGCAACTCAAGCCACATAGCACGCAAGACAACTCTTCAAGCATGATCTTTCACGTAATCACGAACTTTTCAGCTAACATGGCATTTCCTGAAATGTGGTGGTGAAGAGTGAGTATACACAACACGTATACTCAGTAAGGGCGAGACAGATATCGAGGTGGAGAGAAAGAAGTTCGTGCAATGCAACTAGGTACAGCTAAGCAATATAATTGACAAGCAAGCATTCAATATAAACAATCAATACAATAACCAATTAATAAAAGCATTAACACAACTATTCAAAGCTATACCACACTCTGGAGGCTATGGTTCACTCAAGCTAGAAATGTACCGATCATGACTTCGATGACTTTAGCGATGACGCGCCGACTCACCCACCTTATAACTTCCGTTAGAGTACTCTGGACATACCCTGTCAATTCTACGACCCAAAACTCCCTGGGTGACAACCCAAGCGAGAAAGGGAATAGGACACGGAGCTAGAGCAACCAACACTGGCAACCCGAGGCTACCCAGAGAGGCCCATCACTCACGCGCCTGACACTTATGCAATGCAATACAAGATATTTAACGATAATCGAGCAAGGCACTGAAGTGCAAGTCAGTAACAACATGCGATACAATAAGCACACAATAAGCAATTACAATCAATAAAATAACAAGAACAACACTAACAAGCATTATCATCAATTGATATACAAATTCAATCATAATCAACTTTAACAAGCATAACAAGCATTATTAAGCATTCTGTAGGCATTACACTATGAAAACACACAAAATCACAAAATGACCCCAACTTTCAAAACGCTACTACTGTCAAACGAGCCACGAGTTTTGGAAACCGACTTCACCAATCCTCCTAGGTCACCATAAGGCACGTCTAAAGACCCTGAAACCCTACTTAACCCTAGAATTCACGCAAAGCCCCGATTTTCCCCTTTGTTCGTTTGAACTACTGCTACCCTAACCAAACACCCAATTAACACCATAACCACACCAAAAGTGCTTCCATGGCTTCCCGAGACAATGCCATCACGCAAAATGATAAAATGCCAAACTTGACCTAAACGACCCCAACTTTCACTAAGCCATTTTCCTCCATTTTTCCATTACACAATCCAATTAATCCACACATTTAGGCATTCTAGCATATCTAGCACCTTCCTACATCTACAGAACGCATAACGGAGTAACTTCATCGAAACGGGGGTTTACTATTCACAATTTACTAATCAATTATCAATTTAAATTGTAATTTCGATATTCAACAGCAGAAAATGTTAAAAAGCTATAAATACATGTTCTAAGATTGCTAGGGAACATTATTTAAGCAACGAAATGGATAAAATAACAACCTACGGTTAAATCATAAAAATTAAAGTTTAGATATAATAATTTCAAATGCGCAAATAACGATGAAACCCTCACCTTAGACACTCCTAGATGCTAGGAAAACCACGCTGGATGCCTCGGAAACCACCCCGTGCAAGCTCACGCGAAGATTTGGCTTGAAAATATATATTTTTTCTCTCTTTGTATTTTCGGCCAGCCCTTGACTGTTTTTTCAGCTTTGTGTTTCATTTTTTGCCTTCTAATTTTCTTAATAAAAGATGACAAGCTTGGTCAAAGTCAAGGTCTAGGTCAAAGCTAACTAAAAATTGGTCAAATAAGCTTATTTCTTACATTTTAAAGCTTAAACAACTAGCACAATTTTAATTCTAGCTAACAACAACTAAAACACTAAAATTAAAACACTAAATACTAGTTTTCACTATTTGCTGAGGACTAGAAATCATTTCCTAACTATTTCTCTCGATATGCTATGCACTTTGCGACAATAAAATAATAACAATTAAACCTCAAAGAATTTAAGAAAATATAGTTTTCGGAAAGTAACATAGTTCAAAATTTACTCTGGCTCGGTGCTACTTTTCCTTTAATTGAAAACCGAGCATTAAGATGCAAGAAAAAAAATAAAACCGATTAAGATAAATATGAAAATAAAGCTACAAATGAATGTTTAACTAAAAATAAACACAAAATTCAATGCTAATATTTAAGATAACACTTAACTAAATGCAATTAAATGCCATTGAATGCATGCTGGGTTCGGCTTATCACAGATACACATAATCATTTAAGACATAAAGGTATCACATGAAAGCAAACACCAATTCAAATCACATTTCACATGCACGCGATCAAAGGTCACTACCCAATAGGTCGAAGACCCTTTCCCGGCTGAGAGCTATCTAAGCTCTGATACCACAACTATAAGACCCCGATCCCTCACGAGAATGGAGCCCCGATCCAATACCCGAGGTCACGAAAAACGAGGGAAATAGACGGAGTCTCCCCTGTTTATAGGACAATCTAAAACCTGCTAGTAGTAAATACGACCACAATACAACACCCCAACACCAATCGTCCTACTTTTCCAAATCTCAAGGCCATCTGAGCTTTAGACATAAAAACATATCCACACGGTATGCAATCAAAAGACAATAAAGTATATATCTAGCTATTACATGCTACTACACTATTAAATCATATAAGGCTGTAATTTAGTTTTCAATCCAACAAGCCATACCAAAAATACCTACAAGACCTTACGGGTCTCAACTAGAACATAACCATATTAAATTTCATCTTCACAAGCAGCTTCCAACCTCAGCAAGATAAACAACCAACAACACAGCACACAAGATAGTTGTTCTAATTGCACTTAAACATGTTAAAATGAGGAATGAGTAACCAGAGTTACTCAGTGAGGGAAGTGATGCAGCATACCAATGAATACTTTCATGAGATACAACAAGGATAATAACATATACAACACAAAATAACAAAGCTATCTAGACAAATATTTAACCACGTATAAAAAGGATACAGTTCCACGTTTGTCTTCAATCACGAGCCACGAGCTAAGATCTTCAACAAGTGCCGGTAAACCCCTTATTCCTCCAAATAGGGTACTCCGGATGTACCCCGATCCTATGACCCTTTCTCCGAAGGTAGGTCCATATGCCCTAACGAGGTGAACCACGCCTCTGGGGTAGTAGAGTATACTCAGCGAGAGAAAGAGAATAGGCACCATGGTAGTCGAGGGAGGAAGACAAGCCCGATGCCGCCTGTGTTTCTCGATGCTACTATGTCCGAAAAGGTTGCGTAATCTCGAGTCAAGATCACGAGAGTCAATAATATCAAATATCACATAAGAGGGACGACAAAGTAGGCCGCCCTCGCAATTAATCACAAATAACACGAAAAGACTCAAGATAGCAAATAAAATAATACATATAAACTTTATCAATTACTAAATAATTCAATTTAGAAACCATAAATCAAGTTAAGATGCACAGAAGAGATGAAGACTCCCACACCTGGAATTAAGCCAAGCATGCAAGAAAATAGCTCCGATTCACTTCAAATTTCTCGAATTAGCTCGAATACGTAGCCTAATTGCTTGAAGATGCTAGGTTTAGACTTAGAATAGCTTGAAAACACCTCAAAATGCCTTAGATTGAGCTCAAATCACCAACCTTAGGCAATTTTTTTTTTCTTCCTATGAACCCGTCAGGTTCATGCTTTTCTTTTCTTTTTTCCTTTTGTTTTTGTTCTTTTTCTAGCTTATATGTATTATGTATGTGTATGTAATAAGTATATGTAGATATATATTGTACGTTGGGCTCTAAGAATAATGTTTGGGCTTGGTTTATATAGTGCAAAACTAATTAAAACATTAATGGCCCAAAACAATTTAATTGTTATTATTCACTCGGGGACACTTACCATTTTATATCTCATGCTCGGAGTATGCAATGCACAAACTTTCAATGAACGAATACAATAAATATGAGGTATATTAAGGGAAAAATATAAAATTCAAAAAATAAAATAGTTAAAAATTCACCCCAGGCACATATTAAACATAAAATTAAACAAATGAAAATAAGAGAAAAGGTTAAATAAGGCAAATATGCAAATAGAAAAATTAAATAATTTAAATTAAAGATCTCTCCGACTCGGAAAATACAAGTCAATTAAATGTAGACATATAGTAAAATAATAATTTATTACTCCTTCTAACCCATATAGATATAATTAAATAGATGTAAATATTAAAAATTATAAACTAGCCCGTTCAGTTTCGAGCCCGGGCGTTTATTCGAACAGTGAAACGAATTTATTGAGATGCGAGTAAAATAAATTTGAATAATTAAAATGATAAGAGAAATGTCCTGGCCAAATCACTTAAATGGAAAATTAAATAAAAATAGATAGATAAGTATTAAATTGAGCCTTGTTTTATTTAGAATAAAATGTGAGAAGTTCAATTAAAATGGCCCAAAGTAAATGCAATTATAAAAGACCAATAAGTAGTAGTATTTACTATTCATATGATACATAAAATGATTTTTCTACACACCTTCCCAACGTGCTATGCAAATAAAAATTTTGAACGTATGCTCGGAATCACTTATATAATAAGGAAAAAAAATACTAGATTTGCAAAATAAAATACTTTATTTATTTATTTATTTATTTTTACCTTGGGCTTAAGGCTTGTTTTAAAATAATGAAAATAGGTTTATTAGGTGTAGAGAACAATTTTACATGATTCAAATACTAAAGTAATAAGTTAATTATTTTATATAAGTTAATTAAACTTAGTTTTGTTATTTTATTATTATTATTATTATTTTAAAAAATATATATAAAGTAAACCAAAAAATAAATGCAATTTGCTAAATAATCAAGTAATTACAATACAACACTTAAATAACACATAAATATATGCAAATAAATATGATATGCATGCACTCGGGGCCAGGCGTTAAGCTTGTCCTGCTTGCTTGGCTTCTTGAATAAATACCTTTAAGTGTTTAATATGTTGATCAATGTTTTGAGAATATATGAGAACATCATCGATATAAATGATAATAAAATATGAGTAAGGATTGAATATCTTGTTCATAATTCTCTGGAATTTGAAGGTGCATTCTTCAGGCCAAAGGGCATGACATTCCTCTCAAAATGCCCAAACGAAACTGTGAATGCCGTCTTATATCGTTCGGTTTCTTCAATCTAGATCTGCCAATATCCAAACGTCATATCGAACTTTGAGAACATATTTGCTTTATACAAACGATTGAGCAAATCTCTTTTGTTAGGTAAAGGATACCTAATCCATCTCAAGGACTTATTTAAGGGCTTGTAATTGATGACCAATCTTGGTGCTCATGTTTCAAGTTCACCTGCATTCTCAACATAAATGCTAGACAGCTCCATGGACTGTAACTTGGCCAAATGAGACCCTTTTGCTGCAATTCAGCAATTTCTTTCTTGCACAACTCAAGAAACCTTGGACCCATAACAATTGGTCGAGCTTTTGTAGGGATAGATCTTTCTTCAAAATTTGGTTCATATGGTAGTTGTAGTTGTACCACATGTTTCATTCTTCCCCAAAAAGCGTTAGGTGTTTCAGCACAGTTTTTGCTTTTTATGAGCGAATCAAGAGATTGTATTTTTTCTTAAATTTTAGGACTTTTGAGTCTTTCTTTAACTTGCTTAAAAGAAATTTCCTTTTTGAGAGATAGCAATAATTTTTCTTTATGGGTGATAACCTCAGAAAGTGTGTCAAGGAATCTTTTATTTGGTTCGGACATGAAAGGGAGTTTGAACGGTATTCCTTGAATTTCAGCAAAGAATGTAAGAATGGGTTTCTATTCCTGATTCATCAATTTTATGAATAGGAAACAAAGAATGTAAGAATGGGTTTCCTAAAATGATAGGATGAGATAACCCTGGAACCATGAGAAATGGAAGTTTAAAACAAATGTTTCATTGGCAAATGGCTGCATCAGAAACTTTGTATTGAATTCTCAAGGGGGTGCTATCTGCTTGAGATAACTGTTGACTTGTTTTTTCTAAATATTTGGCTAGAGTTAAGCCTTCACGTATGCAATTCAAATTTGCACCTGAGTCTATTAAAACAATGGTGTTCACCTTGTGTTCTCTCTTGATTATAAGGGTAAGCTCAGAGTACCATTTGAAAGTGGTAACTCTCTCTATGACATTGACCCAATTTAATAGGGCTAATTTAGGTGCTTTGAGTGCCTTCTCTTTATTACTTCGCTCATTGATGACGAGAGCCTTTTCTTTTGATTTGACCTCTCCTTGTCCAGGAATTTCTGGTAGATCAGGAGTTTTAAGGTAGTCGAGACGATCTGGAAGATATTGATCTTCAAGCTGCCACCATGTTGATATATCAGTGTTAGCTTCAAGATCCATAACTCTTTCTTGAAGTAGAATGATTTCTGCTTGATATAAACCTTTGAGGTTTAATATTTCATTCTTGATTTCTCGAACTTCATGCCTAAGTTCTCCAATTGTAGGTTCCTTTTTTCTAGTAGAGTTTTCAACTCTTTCGAGAACTGTTTTGAACGAGTAAAAGTCTGGTTGCTTAGTTACGGGCTGAGTTGTTTCTAGAATAGTAGTCTCTTTAGGTTGAGAGATCTCTAGATATTTTGAAAGCATTTGAGTTTTAACTAGAGGATCCTGGATCTGGTTTATAAGATCCAATGTTAGATTATCTTGGGCTGAGAGAACATTTAAGCCTAATGCATTAATGTTTGTTGCGAAACATTCTTCGCATCCTCCATTGCAGGGACATTCTTCTTCTACTATGGAGCTAGAAGACTGATGAAGTTCATTTATTTCAGCTTCTGAGCCACTCTCTTCTTCTTCATTGCTGGAATGTGATCCTATCAAATTGACTTCTAGGTCTTCTCATTCATCGTCTGAAGGTGTTAAGAAAATACGACATAAAGATCTTTTGAGACCTTCATCCAGATCAAGAGCATTAATTTGTTTTTTCACAAGACATCTATTTTGATAGTGTCCAATATTTCCACATTTCTAACATACTGTAGCCTTTTGTTTACCATCCTTCTTATGGGATGTCGAGGCTTCTTCTTTTACGTAAGGTTTCGTTTTAAACCTAGTTTTCCCATGTGTCATTTTGTGAAATGAGGGACGCTTCTTGGGATACTCTTTTCTAAGAGGTTTATGACTGTGATATGACTTCTTTCTCTTTTCTGTGAAAGGCTAAAAACCCATTTGTTCATAGAAATCTCCCATAGCCTGCTTGCCTTTGAGCTTCTGGTTATCAAGATGGCGTTTGAGCTTTAAGTGGTTACATAGGTGCATTCCTTCAGTAATAACTTATGTTGCAAGTTGGTCAAATGTATACTAAGAATATGGAATGATTCCTCCATTTTCGTCTTTGAGACGAGTTCATAGCGTTTGAGCGAATGTTGCTAGAAGTCCATCAATAAACTTTTCTTTCTAATAGCTAGCTACAACATCATCTCTAGAATAGAGCTTGCTAAGGAAAACATCCTTATACCATTTGAAATCTGCTAGACATCTGCATCTTAGATTGGACAGTTATTTTCCAGTCTTTTCTGCTAATGTGGCAGTGGATCCTACAAATACTGTGGTGATTGTATATATTAAAGTATTAACAGCATCATATTGTAATCCCGTTTGCATTCCGCCTTCGAGGACGGGCATCGTGGCATTGTAGATTTGTTGGTGTGCCTCATCATTTAGATAATTGTCCTACCATCCTTGTAGCTGACCCGTAAAGCCAGAGACAATTGCCCTAGCAATATTCTGATCATCTTTTCCATGCAGTCTAAATGCTTGAGCAAACATGAACATTTGTTTTACTTTGTTCATGATCATCTGTTCTGAGTAACCGTCAATATTCCATTCAATAATATGGTCACCCGAGAAGACCGAATCTCCAAAATATTCTTCATGTAGGAGATCAGATAGTGTAGGCGTAGAGTAATAAGGCTCATATGTCTTTTTCCATGTAATTGTGTTGAGCTTCATGTTGGTTAAGACATTAAGTGTAGAGGTTTTGACCTCTTTTGCCGATTTGGCACTATCTTTGATTTTGATTCCACTAATAAGATTAGTAAGTTGATCTACAACTTCTTGTTTAACTGGATCTTTTAGAGAGAAATTCTTCAAAGATATACTTCGTGGTGGCTGGATCATTGGTGGATATGGTTTTTCTTCTATTTTCTCTTCATTCCCCTTTATGTTGAGGGCTGCCACTGCTGTTACAACATCGTCTATTTGCTTTCCAACTACTTGCAAATAGAGGTTAGTGTAGTTGTTCTGCTTAGCTATAGAATTGATAGCTTTAATAGAAGCATTTGAGCTTCTTGAGGAACCTTCTCCTAGATCAGTGGTTCCTGTGAAGGGGGTAGCAATTGCTTCCTTGGAACCCCGTTGAATGATTACAGTACAATCAGGGGGGTACTTAGATTTCACGATTTCCCCTTTAAATGTTTTATATCCTCTGACTATTGAGTTAAGAATATTTAGAAAGGATTGGTCCTGAAAATTAGGCCAATTGAATCATTTTCTTTTAAGCACAAATTCTAGCCATTTGAAGAAGTCGGCTTTGCTTCTAGTTTTTTGAAGCCATTCTTCAAAACGATCGGCGTAGAAATTTTGCATTTCGCTGCTTAATCTAGTAGTATACCAGGCTCTTTGATAACTATATTGAGGATCAAAGAACTTTGACTCTTTGAGAGTATTTGTTTTAGTTATAACCCCAAGAGAATATCTTTAGTTTGTATATCCCATATCTGAGAATGTAGGCGAGGTCGCCTTTTTACTACTTTCGGCCTTGGTAGCAGGAATCTCTACCTTGTATTGAGGTTGAGAAACTCCTTCACTAGATCTTTTGAGATCTGTAACAATACATGACTGTCTATCCTTTTCTTGTTCCGTATGAGGAA
Source organism: Ehretia macrophylla (assembly GCA_037974665.1). Taxonomy (NCBI): domain Eukaryota; kingdom Viridiplantae; phylum Streptophyta; class Magnoliopsida; order Boraginales; family Ehretiaceae; genus Ehretia; species Ehretia macrophylla. The sequence continues at coordinate 60,413,593 of CM075776.1, read as the reverse complement.
CTGAGGATGTGGATCTTCTTGAAGAATCTTCGAACTCGATCTTGACCTTCCTTCTTTATGAGAATTTTATTACAGCATCACCATCTTCATATTGAATAATATGCTCAATGGCTCGTGGCTCTTCTTTGTAAGAAGGGGTAATTGTTTCGAGTCTCTATTTTTCTGGTAGAGTGACCTGACTCCATTGTATAGTTTTTGGGATAGTAACACATGCTTTGTTGAGATTTGTAGTGAGAAGAGTAGTATCACCTCTTCTTGCCTGAATCTGTTTGGTTCTCGAAAAAACAGTATTCATGGCTTTGTAACATACCCTATAAATGAGGGCTACTTGTTCTCTTCTTTCTTTGGTATGGTAACTGTTGGATTGAACGATAAGAGAAAGAGTGTCTAGGATGTGTGGATCCGTGAGGGATACCGCAAAATTTGGGTAACAAGTAAAGTGTATAGGTCCATCACAGAGGGTAGATTCTACAACACCTAGTAGGGAATCATCTAATATAAGATGACTTGTATCCCTAAGAAGAATTAAGGTTGACACGTTTAAGCCTAATTTGATTAAGGGTTTTATTGCTACTTGAACAAAACCAAAATGCAAATATTTGTATTTCTGTTTATTCATTTCTATAAGGTGTTCAGAAAGCAATTGAAATGTTTGATGTCCTCCTTTGAGAGGGATAATTTCTTCCACAGTTTTGATAACATAATCAGAAGCAAATACAAAACTGCCTTGTTTAAATATAGTAGAAGGGGGCATGGATGGTAGCTTCCAGGCTAACAACTGATTTTCAACGTTTTCAAAAACCTGAACTTCTTTGTTCTTAGCTCCTGAAGCAGAGGCTACAAAACCAGTTCTAGACTTAGACAGACTTCTTCTTATACGATCCATAATATTTGCAAGTATCACTGTCAATGACGGATTACAACCCAACACTGTCACGCCCCGACCCAACCCAACCCCACACTAAAGGTTAAGTCCGGACTCGACAAATGGACAGAGTCTCCTCTGTACTGTGGACATTCTGGAAACCTGCACACATTCAATAAAACCACAAATACAACTAGAACTTCAATTCCAACTAACTCCCAACTTCAAGGCCATCCGAGACTTAAGCAATACAAAACAATTTAAATACATACAAGCATGCAATCAACCACTCTAGAATTTTTATCTCATAACCGCTTATCATACCACTCGCTATTATCATTTAAACATGGTTAAGAATTAAAGTCAACATTTCAACCCTTGCATTCACACCCAAGCATGCAACAACTAGAAGCAGAAATATAAGTTATTATATACCACAGTTACATATCTCATACTACATCCACCTACCTTTCATGCCTACAACTACATAAATATATTCATGAGCCCATAGGCTCCAAAATAGGACATAAAGTAATACAAACAAAGTCTTCATAAATAGGACATAAAGTAATACAAACAAAGTCTTCATATAAACAGCAAGAAACACAGCCACCTCAAGCACAAAGCACACAGCAACTAAGGCAACTACTCCGCCTGCACCTCTTGCTTCTCACCCTCAACTAAATCAAGCTGGGGTTCAACCTCAGCACCTCCTAAAACATGTTAGCGAGGTATGAGCAACCATAATTGCTCAGTGAGAGATATAGTCTACCGAGGCGTGCAATGAAACAGTTAATACAAAGAAAGCAATTAAACAACAAGAGAGCAATATAAATGTCAAGTTACCACACATTTAAAAGGATACAATTCACTTTAACCTTAACACTCTAGAAGTCACTTGATCTTCAATCAAGAACCTTGATCCACGAACCTCGATCAATGTGTCAACATAACCCCAAACACTCCAGTGGGTGTACTCCGGATGTACTCCGATAATCCTAAGACCCAACACACCCTGGCAATCTCCAGACTAGGCGAGTGAGGGACTAGAGCACAGAGATCGAATATCCACTAGCAAGCCCGCTGCCACCCAGTTGATATCCAATACATCCGCCCTTGACACTATGGTTGCGCAACCATTATGCAATGGATTTTAACAATTGATAATACAATAACATTGAAAGGCTATTACACTTAAGAGGGACAACAAAGTAGGTTTCCCTCGAAAACAATTAGAATATAAGCATTAGCACATAAACAACTAAATGATTACAAAGGAGCATTAACATATTTCACACAGAACTTTACCAAAAGCTCTTGAAGATCTTAAAATTACATTTAAACACTAATAATCACTTACAAGTTCATAGGAGAGCAAAACAATTGATTTTCCACTTTTTTCCCTTTATATCCTAAGTCGTTTGATTACAAATTAAAAGGGAATGTTCTAAATTCATGAGGAAGCTATACCATACTTCTAAATATCCCTTATGGCACCCCCAGGACCCTAGAAGTTACCAAATTACCCACGTTTAGCACAAAAGCCCTGCTTGCCCTTTTATGAGTTTGTACTACATGTACCCTAACCGGAACTCAACCGAGGTTTAGCCAAGCATAACTAGCACCTATATAGCCTAAGAACACTAAATGTGAAGGCCAAATCTACCCAGATTCGTATTACACTCGAAACCCCTTTCTAAAAGTCGCCAATTTCACGTTTTAGCCAAGCTTTGAGCAATGCAACCTCACGGGGATATTAATCTATCTTTATTAAAATCTAAGGCACCTATAAGAAGCAATGAATCAAGCTATAATGCACAATTTCACAAAACCCTAAAAAATATCACTATTCACTGCCCTAAAATCAACTAACAAATTTAACCAATTCAAAAATGAAACAATAGCATCAATGTGGTCTCTACAACATGTATGCATCATATATAGCAAGATTTGAGCATATCATAAGCCAATAACAACGAATCTAGAAATTCAACATTTTGATACCAACTTTATATACACAAAAAAATGCAAAATCCCTCACCTATTGCGCATATAGGCTAGTAGGAGGCTAGGGGACACTCAATATCACTTGTTCCTAGCTTGGAAAGGCTTGAATCGAATGTTTGATGAGCAAAATCTCCCTCTTTTTTCCTCTTGGAGCTGTCGGGCTTAGGGGGTACTATTTAGGGCTTTTTTTTTCTATGCTATATTCTATGTATATGTGTGTAAGGTGTATGTATGATATATGTAATATGTTAATATGTGTGTATTGCTAACTTAAAGTGGGCCAAACTAGCTTTAAAATGAGTCTAAAGGTGTAATTAAATGTTAGTTGGCTCAAAACAATGAACGATTACGTAATACTATTCAACGAACCACTAAAAACATTTTCTAAACGAAGGTTCCTAACGCAATTTGCTCAAACGCACATTTTTCTCATTCCTAAAATAAGTCATATAATTTAGGAAAAATACTAATTCGAAAAAAATAAATAGTTGAAAAATGCAATGAAAAGTAGCCAAAGAAGTAACAAGTAGTTGCACAGTAAAAATGTAGAAACAGTTAATGCAATAGTAAATAAAAGTATGGCAAAGTTCCCGGGCGTCACAAACACAGCCTTCACACAGCAACAACATGGTTTTACAACGTGACCTAGGGTTAATCAAGAATAACTTGTCTTTTATTTTTATGTGCATCAAGGATGCCCATTGAAATTTTCTATGGTTTTCTAAAAGTATAAATTAAGAGTAACTTGTCATCTAGTTTTGTGTGCATCAAGAATGCTCTGTGCTATGGTCACACAATGCTTTACACACTTCATTAATTTGACATGATCTTTTTCTTTGACACTTTTGTGATGGGACCATTTTTTATATATCAGAACTAAAGATTGATGTGCTAATGAGTCGAGTACTTGTTAATCACCCAAATGCGATGAAGATTTGAGAGAAAAGAGAAAAAGAAAATAACAACGTAAGAAAACACAAGAATTATGTGGTTTTTGGCTATATATGCCTACATCCACGAAGTATCAAATAATTCACTAATTCAATAGAGAAAGACATTACACTATTTCTACAATGGAAGAAAGGACTTCCAATATCTATAGTAACTCTCCCTCAAACTGCAATATTGCAAATTTACTATCATGAGATTATTTATAAAGAAAAACTAGAGCTAATTCTACAAGGATTATGACGAGATTAAAGAAACTAAAGGTATGATTAGATTCTTATCTTCTTTTCCATTAGACATCTATTTGTCAACCTGTAATGGTGGAAAAGAGGGGTGAGCTAGTCTTGCGTATAGCTTAGTGAGAATGGAAAAGGAAGGATTTTCGCAAGGTTTTTATTTTTTCGCAAACTTCTTTTTAAATCCGTGGTATGCATATACAACAAAAATAACAAGAATAACATGGATGACAAGTATACAAGGACAAATTAAGCAACGTATTAATCAAGCATTTCTACTCTCCAAGGGTTGTACCAAACAAGAGTAGATATCACATAATAATAGGATACAATATCACAAACTTTGTTAGAGATGGCCAATCTCGAGCTTTCCTTATCAACTCAACTTCAACACACCAATTAAATAGATAGGGCACTCCAGAGGCAACCCAAAACCATGCTAGCCGAGACTTATACCCGATGGCCCAATGCTGCCCCGGGAAATCGAAACTTCTACCGTGGGGTTCACAAGACTGCTTGTATTATTTAGCAATTGAACAAATACGTCCCGACTCTTTGAGGAAACACACCAAGTGAGAGTGGGCACTAATCGAACAAGAACATATTTGGAGGACAACAAAGTAGGTTGTCTCGATCACAAGAGTAATATCATTTCATAAACAATGACACCTTGTGCAAATAGAAATGACAAGTTTAGGAGGTATGAAATGCACCTTTAACTTATTTTCATAATGTAAACCGTTATCCAAGTGTTGGGCATCATACGACCATATAAATCCAATCAAATCAAGCAAATATTTTGAAAAAAGAGACTTCCCGATCGATCGGAGAAGATTCCCGATCGATTACGTGGCATGAAAACAAAATCAATGTTCTTTCCGATCGATCGGCCAAAGTGGCTGATCGATCGGGCACCTTGTCTGATCGATCAGGAAATGTAGCTGATCGATTGGACAGAAGGCCTGTTTGGCATGAACCATGCCTGATCGATCGGACATCATTCCTAATTGATTGGGAGTTGCACAAAAATGGGAACTTTTACACTTTTTGCTCTTCAACCTCATTGACTTGCTTCTAACCTTAGCTAAGCACCTAGTACACCCACAAGGCTTACAAGACTACATAATCAAGCTCAAGAACATGCAAGAACTCAAATCATAACCTATCTAACTCCAAACCAATTAAACCACAAACAAGATTAGATCTACTACTCACTTATGGATTAATTCAAGATTCAACACATATTATGGCATCACTAGGTCATCTAACTCATAATACACCATATGCAACTTTAGAAAAGCTTGAAGAAAACATCCCTCACCTTATCCAAGTGGTAATGCAAGAACAAGGCTAGAAAAGCATGAAGATAACTTGAAATGCCTTCCCTCTTCCTTCTCCTTCTCTTTTCTCTCTTATTTCTCTCTTTTCTAAGGTAAAAAATATGAGTGTGTGTGTAGTGTGTGTGTTTTCTGATGTGTGTGTGTGTGTAGTGTTTTTGTGTGTGTATATGGTGTAATGTGTGTGTTTTGTTAGATTTGGTAGGTGAGATATTTTAATTTTAGGCCAAAGGACCAATTTGCCCTCTTAACTAAATGGAATCCACTAGTTTGCCATTATGTCTAATATTAACTAATTTGTTTAGCTATTGTAGTGTAATAAATTCTAATTATCACCTACGATATCTAAATCACATAAATGCACGTTAAACGAGGCATGAGCATATAAAATGATATAAATGCATATTAATTAATATGAATGCATATTAAATGATGCAAAAATACTTGAAATGCTATAAAATGCATATGGCTCTATACTGGCTCGGTACGGGGTCTCATATTCTCCCCTCCTTAATAGAATTGTACCTTCGCAATTCCTTCATTCAGGTTCTCTTTTGTCATTCACACAACTTAACTAAACCCTTCATCCATTAACAAAACTCTCAAAGAATCACATTTCATAACTCCAACTCAAGTTACCAAGTTCAACCCCATTCTACTAAGAATACAAATTTTATGGCTCACAGGAGATTTACAATGGAAAAAGATAAAAGAGACCGAAGGAAAACCGATAATCATTTATTCAGGGAAGCCAAGTGGATTTAGGGAATTCGATAGATTTAGTGAAAGATATCAATAACCAATGTAGGGGAGCAATAATTCAAAAAGTGGAATGAAATGGGAAATCTCAAAATAAATGATTCAATGACATGTATATATACATACATATCATGGATTAAAGGTATCAAGAATGAACGTAAAGTCTGCAAATCCGAGTAACATAATTTCAAAGAAAATCAATCGATGAATTCAATGTATTAGTAGATTTGGAATAGAAGTATGATATGTTGAGGAGGTTCAATTCGCTTATATAAATGATGGTCAAGAGATGTATGTATCAACAGTTGTGGGATCCTCAGCAATCGTCCCATAGAATTAATGCCCACAAAGGAATAATCAATTTTCAAAGGAAGAAATGGTTTAGTAATTGAGTAAACAATTCCAACAGATAAAAGTGAAGCGAGCATTAAAGGATGTATACAATGGCATAAGTATGGAGTCTATTATTTCATTAGTCAATTTTTAAATGGAGAACAATTGATACATTTGGGGAATTCAAATTATTCTCAACAAACAACTAAGGAATAAAAAGAAACGATGAATGCCAATGGGTTGATCAAATAAGTAATGCAATGGTTTTAGTAGGAAGAAATATCCCGATAACCGTAGATGAAACAAATACCAAATGAGGATAAGAATATTAGACTCACATACCTCAATCTCAGATATCAGATGGTACCAAGTAGCTTAAAATGCTTAACCTTGTCTTGCCATACATCTCAATCTGTATATGGGATAAATAAGATACCTTATCCAACTAGCCTCAACTCCTTAGCATAATATAACTCCTCAATTTACCAGATATCTTCTGGATATCAATCCCTAATTCAAATCAACACTTAAAGCTAACATTTAATGTTTGGAATTCCATTCAAGTCTCATTATATCAAGTCGTAACTGACGTCTATAGTTTAAGTCCCTAGTTGGTTCAGTCAAAATCTCTCCCTTGTATAACACCATTTCTTTAGTCACATAACCCTATTACACTACAAGATCTTGCAAATCTTAATTGGTGGACTTAAATAATCCATACAAACATCAAAAGTTTATTCATCGAATATAATCTCTTTCCAAATTCTTTCCTTTCTTTCTTGATCAACTATCTTCAAAGTTAGCGTATTTTAATATCTACCAAGCGGAGATTACTTGTATACCATTGTCCTATTTCTACAAGTCATCCCTTAATGAAAGGTTCAATTCTTACTATATTATTATCTCCAAGGCACAATTAAACAAGTAGGGTTTTACAATTCTAATCGTCAATAACCTAGCAACTCAAGCTTTCACATTTAAAATCCAATCCAAAGTTTGGTTGTGAGATTTTGAGCTACCCAAGAGCCATTCCTAGCATCTTCTACTTGTTTAGGTGAGGGATCGCATATTTATTTACATTTAAAGCTTGTTTCAAGATTATTTAAATTTTTAGATTTGTTATAAATGCTTGAATTTATGGTTGTTCTTGCTTATATTGCATGTTATGGAGAGTGTAGAGCAAACGTTTGAGGTTATTTGATAATTTTGTTGGCTAAAAATGGTGGTGGCATGTTGGAGAAGACGTTGAATAGTGTCAAATTGGGGTTTTGATAAAAAGTTGCTTAATAGATTGATTTATTGCTTCTTATAGATGTTAGATGTAATACCCAAGCCCGGAACATGAATTTTTTTTTCTTCTGAAAATTATATTTTTCTTATATTCGATGATGTTTAAATGTTATTTGTTCATCATCGCAAAGTGCATTGCATATCGAGTGTGATAGCTAGAAAATGGTTTCTAGTCCTTAACAAATAGTGAAAATAGTTGTAGTCTTTTAAATGTAAGTATTTTAGTTGTTGTTGACTAGAATTATAGTTTTGTGCTTGGTTTTAGGCTTAAAATGCACAAGATAAGCTAGTTTGACCAATTATAAGTGACATTGACCAAGACCATTGACAATTTGACTTGTGTGTCATCTTTTATAAGCATAACACATAAAAAACAAGCAAAAGCTGAAAAACAAAGAGGAAAGGCCGAAACTTCAAGGAAAAAAAAACCTTTCAACTTCAAATCTTCAAATCTTCGGGTAGGCTTGCACGGGATCATTTCCGAGGCTTTCAACATTGTTTTCCTAGCATCTAGTGGTGTCTAAGGTGAGAGATGCATCGTTATTTGCGCATTTGAAATAGTTGTATCTAAACTTTAATTTTTGAGATTTATGCGTAGATCGTTATTTTAATTGTTTTATTGCTTGGAGAATGTTCCTTGGTGATTGTAGAACATGTATTTATAAGTTTTTAGAATTTTCTACGGTTGAATTTGGCTATTGAAATTTAAATTGTTAATGGAATAGTAAATTATGAATAGTAAAACCCGCATTTTTAATTTTTGTTCCGTATTCCGTTTTGTTGATGTGGAAAGGTGCTAGTTATGCTAGAATGCTTAAATGTATGGTTTATTTGGGTTGTACAATGGAAAAACGGAGAAAAATGCCTTGTTTCTTGTTGGGGTCATTTTGGTCAAGTTTGTCGGTTCCTCATTTTGTGTGATGGCCTTGTCTCAGGAGGCCATGGAAGCACTTTTGGTGTGGTTATGGCATTGGTTAGGTGTTTGGTTGGGGCAGTTGTAGTTCAAATGAGCAAAGGGGAAAATCGGGGCATTGTGGGAATTCGAGGTTAAATTAGGGGATGTGGCTTTTAGTCGTGCCTTACGGTGTTCTAGGATGAGTGGTGAAGTCAGTTTCCAAAACTCGTGCTCGTTTAAAAGTAGTAGCATTTTGAAAGTTGGGGCCATTGTGTGATTTCGTCGGTTTTTATAATGCTTTGCTTTTAAAATGCTTGTTGTTGTTTATTATGCTTGTTATACTTGTTTATGATTGAAATATATACCAACTGTTGCTATTGTGTGCGAGGGTAACCTACTTTGTTATTCTTCCACGCGTGGCTCTATCGTTCAATTGTTACAATGTTTATTGTATTGCATTCATAGAGTCAGGCGCGAGTGTGATGAGTCTCTCTGGGTAGCCTCGAGTTGCTAGGGTTGGTTGCTCTAGCTCCGTGTCCTATTCCCTTTCTTGCTTGGGTTGCCTCCTAGGAAAATTTGGGTCGTAGTATTGATTGGGTACTTCCGGGGTATTCCAAACTGAAGTTATAAGGTAGTTGGGCCGGTGTATCGTCATCGAAATCGTGATTTGAAGTTGCTCATGGAAAGTGAATCGTATCCTTTAATTGTGTGGTTATAGCTTAAATGCTTATAATGCTTGCATTGACATATTTTGGTTGGCTTAGTCTTGTGTTCTTAAATGTTTTGATTGATTGACCTACTTGACTATTTGCATTGCATTCTTCTCTCACCTCCGTCTCGTGAGACCGTTAACCCTCGCTGAGCAATAGTTTTTGCTCATCCCTTTCTATATCATATTTTACAAGAGTAGTTGAGGTTGTTCCTATTGAGGTGCTCGAGGAAGTGGAGAAGCGGGTGGAAGTGTTTCCTTGATTGCATTTTCTTTGCTTAGCTAGTGGTTAGTTACTAGACTTTTGTGGCGGGCCATGCTAGATGTACTTGTTGCTTGGTTGTTGCTTTATTTTGAGGCTTGTGGCCTTGTATGTAGTTCTATTTTAAGGCCTCAATGGTCTTGTGCTGTATAAGTAGGAAGTTTGTAAAACTGTATGATGTACTCGAATAACTAGTAAAGAACTGCATGCTAATGGTTTATATCTGTTAGTGGCATAACTAACTGCGTAGTATGCATGTTATTTGGGCTTTTGAACCGTTGTACCATTAATCAGAGGATGTATGTTTAAAAAAGAAGTTGTCTTGTTCCAAATGAATATTGTGGTTTTCGTATGTATTTTGTTGAATGTAGGAATTTCGGATTGTCCACGGTGCAAAGGAAACTCCGTTCGTGTGTCGGGTCCGGACTTGGCCTTTTGCGGGGTTAGGTCGGGGTGTGACATCTTAAGTAGTATCAGAGCATGATAGTATTGCATGAGCTGGGATATGTTTTTCGGTCTGTGGGGTAAAGGTCTAAATGATAAAGTGTTATTACGTGATTGTTAAGTGAAAAATGTTATAGTATGATCATGTGAACTTGGAGTGTTTATGTGCTTAAGTGAATTAGTTTGACATGTCAATTGCGTGTTATGTGAATTGTATGATAGGATATTTGATTGTTATTGACTTGAGTGTTATCTAATCTTATGTATTATATTTATGTCTATAAACTACTTTTATATGTTGCCACAGCTACTGTAAGTTGTTACTATGGCACCACGTCGTCGTACTTAGGGTCAAGAGGCAGAGGTAGAGGCAGCAGAACAGGGTCAGCAACCGAAGCTTGAACAGTTTATGGCTACTATGACCGCTGCAGTTGACCGGATTACCCAGGTACTGCTTGAACAGAGGCAGGAGCAAAATAATAATCCCCAGGGAAATCAAGTTAATCAAGGTGGACAGGGCCATAGGGTTGAGAACAATCAGTTGGAGAAATTCCTTAGGCATAAGCCGGGTAAGTTCTTCGAAGAGCCGGATGACGAGGTAGCCGAGAAATGGCTTAACCGTGTTGAATAGATTTATGCTGCCTTGGGATACATTGACGAGAGAAAGATAGCGTATGCAGTATTCCTATTTGAGGGCGACGCAGAGCAGTGGTGGAACACTGTTAGGCTAAGGTCGGATAGTGAGGATGTTCTGCATTTGTGGGATGACTTCGTTAGTGAGTTTTGGGACAAGTATATTCCCGACATGGCTAGGGAAATGCGGGAAGAGGAATTTGTGAGCCTGAGGCAGGGAAACATGACTGTCTCACAGTATGAGGCCATATTTGTTAGATTGTCGACGTATATGCCTGAGCTAGTACAGCCAACTAGGAGGATGATTAGCAGGTTTGTTCGTGGGTTGAGAATGGATATATAGCTGCATTTGACTGGAGGCCAGGGTGTGCAGAGTAGGACTGCAGGTGCAGGTCCAGCACATAAGATACAAGCTAGAGTCTTTGCCCTAGATGCGGAGGAGTTACCTGATACTACAACTATAGTGGAAAGTACATTTCTTCTCAATACTCAACCAGTTAAAGTTTTGATTGATCCTGGGGCTACGCATTCGTTTATAACTCCTTTATGTGCATAATTTGTTTATGTTAGCATTGATAAACTGCCACATAAAGTTGAAGTCAGTATACCTTTAGGCGCGAAATTTGTTACCGAGTCTATTTGCAAATCTTGTGATATATGTATTAAGGACTGTAATTTTTCTGCTGATTTAATCATACTGCCTTTTCGTGACTTTGAAATCATATTAGGAATGGACTTGTTAGGGAAATACTATGCATAGTTGGACTGTAGAACAAAAATTGTTTATCTTCAAATTCCTGACCAACCAGTGCTTGAGATTGTTGGGAACCGCAAGGCTACTAGAACACCCATTTTTATCATCAATCAAGGCTTTCAAGTTGTTGAATAAGGGCTGTGAAGCTTATCTAGCTTATCTAATCAATCAACCTACTGATAAGTTGAATTTGAACGAGGTTCCAACTGTTAAGGACTTCAATGGTATATTTCCCGATGAATTACCGGGTTTACCACCGGATAGGGAGATTGAGTTTGTGATTGACCAAATGCTAGGCACTGCGCCAATTTCTAGAACTGCTTATAGAATGGCACCGACCGAACTTCAGGAATTAAAAATTCAGCTTCAAAACTTGCTTGAGAAAGGGTTTATACAACCTAGTTCTTCGCCGTGGGGTACGCCTGTGCTGTTTGTGAAAAAGAAAAACGGTATGCTACGGTTATGCATTGACTATAGGGGACTTAATCAAGTTACGATTAAGAACAAATACCCCTTGTTGTTGATTGAAGAATTGTTTGACCAACTGCAGGGTGCGAAAGTGTACCCGAAATTTGACTTGAGGCAAGGTTACTATCAACTCAGGATTCAGAGTAACAATGTACCTAAAATATCATTCCCGAGATGGCTAGGGAAATGCGGGAAGAGGAATTTGTGAGCCTGAGGTAGGGAAACATGACTGTCGCACAGTATAAGGCCATATTTGTCAGATTGTCGGCATATATGCCTGAGCTAGTGCAGCCAACTAGGAGGATGATTAGCAGGTTTGTTCGTGGGTTGAGAATGGATATATAGCTACATTTGACTGGAGGCCAAGGTGTGCAGAGTAGGACTGCAGGTGCAGGTCCAGCACATAAGGTATAGGCTAGAGTCTTTGCCCTAGATGCGGAGGAGTTACCCGATACTACAACTATAGTGGAAGGTACCTTTCTTCTCAATACTCAACCAGTTAAAGTTTTGATTCATCCCGGGGCTACGCATTCATTTATAACTCCTGCATGTGCATAATTTATGAATGTTAGCATTGATAAACTGCCACATAAAGTTGAAGTCAGTATACCTTTAGGCGCGAAATTTGTTACCGAGTCTATTTGCAAATCTTGTGATATATGTATTAAGGACCGTAATTTTTCTGCTGATTTAATCATACTGCCTTTTCGTGACTTTGAAATCATATTGGGAATGGACTTGTTAGGGAAATACTATGCATAGTTGGACTGTAGAACAAAAATTGTTTATCTTCAAATTCCTGACCAACCAGTGCTTGAGATTGTTGGGAACCGCAGGGCTACAAGAACACCCATTTTATCATCAATCAAGGCTTTCAAGTTGTTGAATAAGGGCTGTGAATCTTATCTAGCTTATCTAATCAATCAACCTACTGATAAGTTGAATTTGAACGAGGTTCCAACTGTTAAGGACTTCAATGGTATATTTCCCGATGAATTACCGGGTTTACCACCGAATAGGGAGATTGAGTTTGTGATTGACCAAATGCTGGGCACTGTGCCAATTTCTAGAACTCCTTATAGAATGGCACCAACCGAACTTCAGGAATTAAAAATTCAGCTTTAGAACTTGCTTGAGAAAGGGTTTATACAACCTAGTTCTTCGCCGTGGGGTACGCCTGTGTTGTTTGTGAAAAAGAAAAACGGTATGCTACGGTTATGCATTGACTATAGGGGACTTAATCAAGTTACGATTAAGAACAAATACCCCTTGTTGTTGATTGAAGAATTGTTTGACCAACTGCAGGGTGCGAAAGTGTACTCGAAATTTGACTTGAGGCAAGGTTACGATCAACTCAGGATTCGGAGTAACAATGTACCTAAAACAGCATTCAAGACTAGATATGATCACTACGAATTTGTTGTGCTACCATTTGGGTTGACGAATGCACCAGCCACATTTATGGATCTAAAGCTGAGGGTCTTTCGAACTTATCTTGATCAATTTGTCGTAATCTTCATTAACGACATTCTGGTATACTCTAAGGATGAAGCTGAACATGAACAACATTTGAAAATTGTACTACAGACTTTGCAAGAAAACAAGCTTTTTGCTAAGTTCAGCAAGTGCGAATTCTGGTTGAATCAAATTTCTTTTTGAGCCATATCATTTCACATCAAGGAGTTTCCGTAGACCCAGCTAAGATTGAAGTTGTTTCGTCCTGGAAGAGACCTGAACTTGTGTCAGAAATCCGTAGCTTTCTGGGATTGGTAGGTTAATATCGGAGGTTTGTCAAATACTTTTCCAAAACTTCTGGGCCTTTGACCCAGTTGACTCAAAAGAAAGTAGGCTACAATTGGGATGCTGAATGTGACCCTAGTTTCCAAGAATTGAAAAGGAGACTAACTACAGCTCCTATATTAGCTTTACCTGAAGTTACAGAAAACTTTGTTGTCTACAGTTATGCGTCTAAAGAGGGATTGGGTTGTGTTTTAATGCAGAACGGTAAGATGATTGTTTATACTTCTAGGAAGTTGAAACCATATGAAGTCAATTACCCTACACATGATCTTGAGTTAGCTATAGTTGTGTTTGCTTTGAATAAGTGGCGTCATTACTTGTGGGGTAACAAATTTAAAATTTTTACTGACCACAAAAGCCTCAAGTACTTGATTTCACAAAAAGATCTGAATATGAGGCAGCGGAGATGGCTAGAACTATTAAGTGGCTATAATTGTTCTATAAACTATGTGCCAGGTAAGGCTAATGTTGTTGCGGATGCTTTGAGCCGCAAGGCTACTGTTGTAAGTCTAATTATCAAAGATTGGGAGACTTTGGAGGAAATTTGCTTGTGGAAGCCAGAAGCTATTGAAACTGGGATTCAGTTTACTAGTTTATAAATTCAATCTGGATTGTTAATATAAATCAGAGAGGCTCAGAAGACTAATCCTTAGATCTTGAAAATCCAAGAAAAAGAAAAAGGGAGAGAGTCAGAGTTTAAATTACACGCAGATGGTATCTTCAGATTCAGGAATAGGGTGTGTGTTCTTGGTGATTTGATTTTGAAGAATGAGATTCTGTCCGAGGCACATAATTCAAAATATACAATTCATTCGGGCAGTACTAAAATGTATAGAGATCTGAAACAATACTTTTGGTGGAACAATATGAAGAGGGAGATTGCGGGGTATGTATCTAGGTGTTTAACTTGCCAGAGGGTTAAAGGTGAGCATTAGAGGTCAGTCAGGGCTTCTGGAACCGTTGTCGATTTCAAAATGGAAATGGGTACATATAACAATGGACCTTGTAACTGATTTTCCAAGATCTCCAAGGGGGTGTGATTCTGTTTGGGTTATTGTGGACCAATTGACTAAGGTTTCACATTTTATTTTCGTGAACAAACAGGATAACCTTGATAAACTAGCTAAGCTCTATGTTCCTAACATTGTGAGACTTCATGGTGTGCCAGTGAGTATAGTGTCAGATAGAGATCCCAGATTTAGATCTCGTTTATGGTAGAAGTTACAATTGGCCATGGGAACTATATTGAGCTTTAGTACTGCAACAGATGGCCAATCGTAGAGAATTATCAGGATCTTGGAGGACATGCTACGGGCATGTGTGTTGGACTTTGGGAAGAACTGGGAAAAATTCTTGCCTTTAGCGAAGTTCGCCTACAATAATAGTTACCAATCTACTATAAGTATAGCTCCGTACGAGGCATTGTATGGTCGTAAATGCAGATCCCCATTGTACTGGGAAGAGGTTGGAGAGATGAGAATAGTTGATCCGACTGTATTACCTGAGATAATTAAGATGGTGGATAATGTTCACCTTATTCACCAGAGTATGCTTACGGCTCAGAGTCGTCAGAAGAGTTATACTGATAAGCACCGTGGAGATCTCGAGTTTGCTTTGGATGATCGGGTGCTTCTTAAGATTTCCCCTCGAAAGGGTTGATTCGCACAGTAAAAGTGGGAAAATTAGTCACAGGTTTGTGGGTCCATTTGAAATCACCGAAAATGTAGGTCCTTTAGCTTACCATTTGGCTTTGCCTCCGAGCTTGTCGAGACAGCACGATGTGTCAATGTTAAGGAAATATCATCCAGATCCTTCACATATACTTGAACCAGAACCTTCACAGATTGAGGAGAAGTTAACTTATAAGGAAAAACCGATTCGAATTATGGATCGGAAAGTCCAGGAGCTTCATAGAAAGAGTATTCTGATGGTAAAGGTTCTGTAGAGTCATCACAGGTTTGAGGAAATAACTTGGGAGAGAGAGGACCAGGTTCAGAGTCAGTATCCAGAGTTGTTTGTTGATCAGGTAAGAATTGCGAGGACGCAATTGTCTTAAGGGGGAGAAGGTATAATACCCGAGCCCGGAACACAAAATTTTTCTATTTCTTTTTCTGGAAATTATATTTTTCTTATATTTTGTGATGTTTAAATGTTATTCGTTCATCATCGCAAAGTGTATTGCATATCGAGAGTGATAGCTAGAAAATGGTTTCTAGTCCTTAACAAATAGTAAAAATAGTTGTAGTCTTTTAAATTTAAGTATTTTAGTTGTTGTTGACTAGAATTATAGTTTTATGCTTGGTTTTAGGCTTAAAATGCACAAGATAAGCTAGTTTGACCAATTATAAGTGACATTGACCAAGGCCATTGGCCATTTGACTTGTGTGTCATCTTTTATAAGCATAACACATAAAATAAAATAAAACAAGCAAAAGCTGAAAAACAAAGAGGAAGGGCCGAAGCTTCAAGGAAAAAAAAAAACCTTTCAAATTCAAATCTTCAAAACTTCACATGGCTTGCACGGGATCATTTTTAGGCTTTCAACATTGTTTTCCTAGCATCTAGTAGCATCTAAGGTGAGGGATGCATCGTTTTTTGTGCATTTGAAATAGTTGTATGTAAACTTTATTTTTGAGATTTATGCATAGATCGTTATTTTAACTGTTTTGTTGCTTGGAGAATGTTCCTTGGTGATTGTAGAACATGTATTTATAAGTTTTTAGCATTTTCTACGGTTGAATTTGGCTATTGAAATTTAAATTGTTAATGGAATAGTAAATTATGAATAGTAAAACCCTCGTTTTTAATTTTTGTTTCGTATTCCATTCTATTGATGTGGAAAGGTGCTAGTTATGCTAGAATGCTTAAATGTATGGTTTATTTGGGTAGTGCAATGAAAAAATGGAGAAAAATGCATTGGTTCATGTTGGGGTCGTTTTGGTCAAGTTTGTCAATTCTTCGTTTTGCGTGATGGCATTGTCTTGGGAGGCCATGGAAGCACTTTTGATATGGTTATGGCGTTGGTTGGGGTAGCTGTAGTTCAAACAAGCAAAGGGAAAAATCGGGGCATTGTGGGAATTCTAGGTTAAAGTAAGGTTTCGTGGCTTTTAATCATGCCTTACGGTGTTCTGGGATTAGTGGTGAAGTCAGTTTCCAAAACTCATGGCTCGTTTGAAAGTAGTAGCATTTTAAAAGTTGGGGCCATTATGTGATTTCGTCGATTTTTATAATGATTTGCTTTTAAAATGCTTGTTGTTGTTTATTATGCTTGTTATACTTGTTGATGATTGAAATGTATACCAACTGTTGCTATTGCATGCGAGGGTAACCTACTTTGTTATTCTTCCACGCATGGCTCTATCGTTCGATTGTTGTATTGTTTATTGTATTGTATTCATAGAGTCAAGCGCGGGGGTGATGAGTCTCTCTGGGAAGCCTCGGGTTGCCAAGGTTGATTGCTCTAGCTCCGTGTCCTATTCTCTTTCTTGTTTGGGTTGTCTCCCAGGAAGATTTGGGTCGTAGTATTGATTGGGTATTTTTAGGGTATTCCAAACTGAAGTTGTGAGGTGGTTGGGCCGGCGTGTCGTCATCGAAATCGTGATTGAAGTTGCTCGTGAAAAGTGAATCGTATCCTTTAATTGTGTGGTTATAGCCTAAATGCTTATAATGGTTGTCTTGACATATTATGGTTGGCTTAGTCTTGTGTTCTTAAATGTTTTGATTGATTGACCTACTTGACTATTTGCATTGCATTCCTTTCTCACCTCTGTCCCGTGAGACCGTTAACCCTCGCTGAGCAATAGTTTTTGCTCATCCCTTTCTATACCATCTTTTACAGGAGTAGTTGAGGCTGCTCCTATTGAGGTGCTTGAGGAAGAGGAGGAGCAGGTAGAAGTGTTTCCTTGATTGCACTTTCTTTGATTAGCTGGTGGTTGATTACCAGACTTTTGTGGCTGGCCATGCTAGATTTACTATTTGCTTGGTAGTCACTTTATTTTGAAGTTGGAAGTTTGTAAAACTGTATGATGTACTCGAATAACTAGTAAAGAACTGGATGCGGTTTATATCTTTTAGTGGCATAAGTAACAGTGTAGTATGCATGACATTTGGGCTTTTGAACCGTTGTACCGTTAATGAGAGGATGTATGTTTAAAAAAGAAGTTATCTTGTTACAAATGAATATTGTGGTTTCCGTATGTATTTTGTTGAATGTAGGAATTTCGGATTGTCCACGGTGCAGAGGAGACTCCGTCTGTGTGTCAGGTCCAAACTTGGCCTTTTGCGGGGTTGGGTCGAGGTATGAGATTAGAGATGTTAATAAACATAGAAGAGTAGTTGTATGGACTTAGATTTCTTAAGCCTTGGTTAAAAATGCAAATTTAGTTTAGGTAACAAAGGGGTTTCAGAGTAAAAGCGAATCCGGGTTGATTTGATGTATATATCTAGTGTTCTTAGGGTATATAGGTGTTAGAAGTGCTTTTCTAACTCTCGGGTGAGCTTTGGTTAGGGTACGTGTAGTACAAACTCAAAAAGGGACAATCGAGGCTTTTGTGGTAATTGCGGTTTAAATTATGGTTTTATGGTTTTGAATGATGTCATAATATGTATTTAGAAATGTAATATAGTTAGGTTATAAATTGGGAAACTTGTAATTTGTATCTACTTTGAATTAGGTCTTGAGCTAAAGGGGTCGTTTGACCACGTGTTGACTTTTCATGTTTTGATTGGAGTTTTGGTCCTAGAAGTGCATGGAATCACTTTTGGTGCTATTGTGGTATTGAATTGAGGGGCGGTTTGGGTAGCTGTAGTTCAAAGTGACTCGGGGCCTTCTGAGCTTCTGTGTCAAAAGCGGAGTTTTAAGGCTGGAGTAGGTATCTTTTAGTGTTCTTAGAGAGGTATGCTGGTTGGTTTGTGGAAATTGCACTTTGTGTTTCGATTGGAAACTAAATTGTGTTGGTAAATAAAGGGGTAATGGGCTAAAGTTAGGGTTAATGTTGTAACTGTGTTGCAATGCTACTTTTCATGCTCATTTAATGTCTATTAAATGGTTGGTTTAGAGTTTGCTTGAGTTTCATTTGTATGAGTAAAAAATTGGGCTAAAGGAGATTAGTTTAGAAAATTGAGATAGTTGCTAGTAACTGACTTTCAATTAATTAGTTAAGAGCTTAAATGTAGTTACGTAGAATGTTATTTCCTTTTGGAAGTTCTTAAATTGAACTATATGTTTACCTTGTTAGAGATTGAACAAATATGCCTAAAACTTGTTCATATTGCTTATTAATTGTATTAGGTGTGAAGTTATGCTTATGTAACTTGTTGGTTAAGTGTCATATAGTGTTTCTTCTAAAATAAATTGTCATTGCTAGTTAATGCATATGTTATTATTATGCTATTGTCTTCGTGTAATACTTGGCCTAAGAAATGTTGCATATGTAATTGCTTGAGTTGTGTGTTGATTGAGTAATGAATTGAATGCATGCTAAACAATGAAATATATTGATAATTGTGTGAGATCAATGGAATCAAATAAAGATGAATAAGTTAAGGGATTTATGAACTAGCGTTAGTTAAGAATGAACGTATAACTTCTTAAGCAAATAATTGATTGTGTTGCGTGATGATAATTGAAGGAATGGTACATTTGGAGAATATTGAAGAAGTTCTTGGCTAATTCTTACAAGTTTGGTTTTAAAAGGTGAGGGAGTCTTCATCCTTATGTGCATAATAGTTTATCTCCTTGTTCATAGACTATGTGAATTATTATAATTGTTAAAGTAGTATGTGCGTATTGATTATATATTGTGTGTGAGGGCAACTTACATTGTTGTCCCTCGATTTTGTGGTTATTCGGTTGTCTTAATTGTTATCATCTTGAGTGCATTGCATTGTGGTTGTGCAACTATTTGGGCATGGTAGTGTCGTGGAAGCCGGGCGGTATCGGACTTGCCGGTATACCTCGGCTACCATGGTTGCCCAGTCCCTCTCTCGCTTGGGATGCCGCCCAGGGAGAGTTGGGTCATAGGATTTCGGGGTACATTCGGAGTACACCCATTTTGGAGTTATAAGGGGATGCCGGCTTATCGATATCAGTGTCATTATTACATCGGGATTTCAGTTCGTGGCTCGTGGTTCGTGATTAAAGAGCAAGTGAATCGTATCCTTAATAATGTGTGGTATTTTTATTGTTTATTCGTACTTTAGTTACTTAACTGCTTTATTTGTATTTAAATGTTGCATTGCACGAATCCCCTTATAAATGTTTCCCGTAACTGTTCCCCTCCCTCACTGTGTATACATTATTTGTATACTCACTCCTCATCATGAATCTTTCAGGTTATAGCCAAAGGAAGTGTGGTTCGTGATTATGTGATAGTTCGTACTTGAAGAGTGGCCTTACGTGTTATATGGCTTGAGCTGTAAAAGTTGTAAAGTTTTACTTTCATGAATTGTATATACTCAATGTATGAGAGAAATGTAATGAAGCTTAACTAGGTCATAGAGTGCTTTGATAACCTAGTTTATGTAATAGCTTAATGAGGTTTGAGTTCAATGCATGTATGGAGTTGTTGTATGTTTGGACATGGTACTGGTTCATTTATATGTTGTGTGCATGTAAATTATTTGTCATATAAACAGGGAAAACTCAGTCCGTTTCACCTCGTATTTCGTGACTTGGGTTTTGGATCGGGTTGTGTTTAGTGGCTATATAGAGCTTCTGTTTCTGTGAGGGAATGGGGCATTACAATCATCCTTATGTGCATTTAAGTGCTTTACTTCGTTATATGTTAAATGTCATGTTTTGATAGAAGTTTGAGCATAAATACTAAGTACGTGAGCTAAAAAGTGTCATAATGGTTGTTAAGTAATTTAAAGTAGCTTAGCGCACATTTAGTGATCTTAGTGCATGTAAATGATAAGTGTCATCCAGCATAACATTGTGGCAGTGCCAACCAACATAAAATTGTGGTAGTGCCAACCAGCATAGCATTATGGCAGTGCCATCCAACGTAGCATTGTAGCAGTGCCATCCAGCGTAGCATTGTAGCAGTGCCAACCAACATATCATTATGGCAGTGCCAATTAGCATAGCATTATGGCAATGCCATCAACCATTCTAGCATTGTTAATGCTTATCATGTTAAATGTTACCTTTTAGCATAGTTATAATGTCAACCTAGCGCTTTAGTGTTTAATGTTTTGATGCTTTAGTGTTTTAGGTACATCATGTGGTGGGTGATATGCTCGCATTGTCACGCTCCAACTCGACCCGACCTACAATCAGTCAGGACGCAACAGAATTTCGATAGTATAACGACAGTAATTAAGACACCGAGGCTCTAACCCAACCTCTCAGAACATCATACAATCAAACTCCTCAACCAAACAATAATCAATTCCTCAATACCATTAACAACATACAACATAACCATATTATACAATAATCATTCTTAGTTATACGCCTTCGTTCCAACATAATACCTTAACTTTAACATACATATCAAAATAGATTATAAACCAACTTACTAATCTAAACATGATAAAAAGAAGACTACTAAACCATTATACATAAGTCTTTATGCTAAGGTATGTTTTACAATACATCATATTACAATAACTATAAGAAATCTCATGGCAAAGACTCCTGCACATAAGACTTATTCACGTAAGGCACATTTTCCCCTTCTCGAGGCACATACCCGTAATCTTGCTCAAGGACACCTGTAAGCATGCAATAATAGAGAGTGAGCTTATATAAAACAAGCTCAGTGAGGATCCGATAGATCTCTAACAGTATTTACTATACTCCTTGGAAATAATCCTTTGAGCAGTAAACACACAATAAAACATCAATAACAATATAAACACATAACTATAATGACCAATCAGTAAAGGATACTCTAGTTGGTGTAGCTCCAAACGCCTTCACGATCTCAACCATTCTTCATGTAACTCCCCATTACTCACGCAACCGAGGTACCTTACTAGCCTCGCCCTCCATGACACCTCCGTCATGCGAGTTGGAGCTAGTCTCTGGTAGTTATGCCGTTACAACCCGACAGCCAGATGCTACCTGAGAGGTGGCACACACATACCAAGACTCAGCAATAATAATAAACATCATTCACAGGAGGATGATCCAGAAGAATTTCGTATCTCCCGGTTCATCAATAATCAATCAATAATCATCTTTATAACATCAAGTAATTATTTAAACAACAAACAACTAAGTTAGATGACAAAGTAGGCCATCCAACTTAACATGCATTAAACACACAATCAAACCCTAATGTATCCATTAACAACTCATAATTCAATCACTCAAACACCAGCCAATCATCTAAAGGCTCAATTCAACAATTTAAAGAAAGACAACCTAAACTTCAAATAATCATATCTTACATTCTACTAATCGAAACAACTCCAAATCAGTTTCTAACACTCACCCATTCAATCAACTACATTAGCCCTCTCGGAAACCAACCAAGACACATCAAAATCAAGCCCAACAACCTTAAAACCTCAATGCACCTAGGCTGAAAATTTTGAATTTTCACACAACATCGCAATCGAAAATTTGGCATTATAACGGCGCTACCACGTAATTAACAAACTTTTAAAAATCGACGGCAATCGATTCCAACCACAACAACTCAAGATAATCAACAAATGGCCAATCTATCAACTTTAAATACCCGAAAATAAAAATTTATGCTACAATGGTTCAAATCTCACAAGATTACATATAATCGATCCTTAGCATACACTGAGCAATAATATAACTTCAAATTAACATTCTAACAGTTCAAAATGCAATTAGAAGCAAAAACATAAAAAATGACTTTTGAGATCTAGAATTTTTCTCTCACCTTTGATGTGTTTTGAAGCTACAAAGATGCTCAATGGATGCTCAAGAGGTGGAATCAAGCCTTGGTTGATGGAAATTGGCCTTGAATTGCAATTTTTAATGAAAATTTACTTTGAAAAAATGTTGAAAATGCTCTCAAGAAAAGCTATGGAGTTTCGACCACTTGTGTGTGCTTTGAGTGTGTTTTGTGTTATGTTTTGTGTGTGTTGATGCATATAAGCTAAGGTCAACATATTAAAAATGGTCAATGTTAGTTTTATTAGTCTTTTAATTCTATTTTCTAGTCTTTTAATTCATTTCTTGACTATTTCTTGCACAACTACTAAATTAACACTTAAACTAATTCTAGACATTATATTTTAGGTGACAAAGAGTTTTACATTAAAATAGTTTCACTCGAGTCGGCTCAAAACTCGTTTTCTTGCAAAAGAAAGTATAAAAATCTTTAAAATTCCTAAACCGATTCCAAATCCGTTTTAATCAAACACGGATCTATTAATACCTGAGGACTAGGTTTTAAAATGTTTAAAACACCCATGTAAAAATTTTAGTGGACATGTGTTCAAAATACTATTCACTAAAATCGGCGATAAAATTTCTAATTCCGTTTTTTATGAAAATTTCATGAATGCACACTTAGCATGTATTAGGAGTATTAATCACATATTTAATACATTCTAAGTCATATAGCACATAAACATGTCAATTCAAGCAAAACAGTGTAAAGCATGCAAATCGAGATAAAGCAAAATATGGGGTCTCACATTCTCCCCCCATTAAAACAATTGCGTCCGCGCAATTCTCGAACTGACAAACAATTAAATCCTCAATCGTTACCCTTAACAATACTTCTCTTAGTTCCTATTTACCTCTTAGGATGACACTTAACCAAAGACCTCAATAGAAATAAACTTCGTTGACTGCAAGATGATTATCATAATTCCAAGAAAATCTTTAATTCATAATTCTCTCCCACCTAATATCATATTGCATATGAAAGAATTCGCAACTCCAAAGTCTTAGCATGACACCACTTCTTATCAATCATCCCCTACTACACAAAAGAGCTCTATGAACACCCCGAGGGTTTAAAAACTCATTCACGATAACATGAATGATTACTGATCAAGGGAATATCTCAAAAGTGACATTGGTCAGAATATGGCTCTTATGAAATTTACAAGGAAATAAGAATATGGAAAGTCATTTTCGAGCCAACAATCAAGTGAACAAGATGTCAAATAGGTTAGAGAATCAAGAGGCTAATAGTTTAATAAGGAAGCATGATAACTAAGATAAGAAATGTCTCAGCACCTATCAGTTAAATAAGTACGAACAAAGGATGATGACGAGTCAAAACAGTGCTGAGTTTGTTGAACAAAATTCCTGAACAAGTAGACATTTCAATTCTCGATGATTGTTGAAGGAACCAACAAGTAGGTTGTACTTGAGGCGAAATGAAATTAAAAAATAAGAGATGATTAATTCAATAGAAAATATGAGTGTCAAGATAATGAGTATCTCAGCACGCAATAACCAAAGAAGAATAAATAAGAAAGGACAGTGCTAAGTATATTAAATGAGCAATTACAAGCAAAGAAATGGCTCAGCATGTAATAATAAAACAATAGGATTAACAAGGATCAACAAGAATGACAATGATGTACTTAGGTAGGGAGTACATCAAGCAAGTGAAATTCGAACAAGTAAAAGGGTATACCAAAGGAAAAATTACTTTCAAATGAATAGTAATAGGATGAAATGAAATATTGAAATCAATGGCTAGAGATATTGAATGAAATATAGAAGTCTCAAACCTTAACTCCAATAAACGACATTGCTATAAGAAGCAAATATGAATGTTAAGAATAGAAACAATGTCAAATGATTATAGGATCTATTAATCCAATAAGTAAAACTTTCAAGAAACAATTGATATGCTAGAAAAGTGTAACTCTCTCTCAAATAAGTGAGAATAGAGTAGAAAAGAATAATAAGACCAATAGAATAGGAAGCACAAAAGGGGTGTCCCACCTACACATTTAAATACCAACAAGTCAAATCCTACAATCTATCTTCCTCCAAAACAAGACACTAAGGAGATCTAGAGAACCTAAGGAGTCATAACAATCACCAAACAAGATAAATCACTCCAAAATTTTACATTCCGCACTAGACCAATCACTAAACAAGATAAATCACCGATTACCCAACAAGATTAACTAATGAAGACTCCAAAATCTGATAACACAATACAGATTCATACTAAACCATTATAACACAAGAGAATCCCCAATCAACAATTTAGAAAGTCATACCACCTAGAACTCAAAAGCTTGATGTAGGCAAATAAATGTTCAGTCACCAAAATGCATTCTTATTTCCTCAAATAATTATATCTCCCAACAATTAAATCTTCGAATAAAGTAACTTTAGTCAGGAATCACTCCAATTGTCTCCAAGGTTTAAAGATCAAAACTCCAAAATATCCATTAATAATATAGCAATCCTAAATAGTAGAAATATTTACATGTTGTACCACACTTCATTCCATTCACAAATATACATCACTAATTCCTCAAATAAATTCATTCTAAAATAACCTCAAGGAAGTATAGTCTGAGTTGAAACTCCAAAAGTAAATGATCACAACCTCACGGAAACCTCAACTTATGATCCATCTCCAAGTAATAACAAGTTTAACATGGCAACAAAAGTAATTATAATCATTAAGATACATTGCTATTTCCTCGAACAACTTCATTCTTGCTAAAGGAATATCAAGAACAAATCCATTAAACTGGGACTAAAATCCATAAAGATAACAATCAAAATCTCAATGCTAAACTACCAGAATAATAATAATTCGAAATCACGGCCTACCTCTAGTTCCGAAAGCTCTTGCAGCTATATTTACTTCACCCAAAAGGGTCACCCTTAGTTATAGCATATATACAATTACATCTTATGAAAACAAGTACAACATATTACAAGATTATCATATATTACAACATTATCCCATAATGCACAATTCAGCATATAAGAAGCCAACATCACATAAACAGGTTATATCACAGAAGTAAGTTATAAACAATTAAAGTCACATAAGCAACAAACTTCACATAAGACAAGTTGATCACGTAACTCACATTGGTCACTTAAAGTACATTGAACACCTAAAGCACGTTGTTTCACATAAGCTAGTTATAAACAATTAAAACCACATACACAACTAATTTTACACAGACACTTCAATCACATAAAACACATTTGTCACATAATACACATTAATCACAAAATGCATATTAACTGCAACACATTGAGTACGTAAGACACGTTATCACATAAAACATATTGACCACATTAGTTCACTTAATACATAAAGTATATTGATCACATAGAAAGTTAGACACATAAGTAAATTAATCACATAAACATATTAACATAGGTTTCACTTTTCTTTCACTTAATACATACTTGCATGCTTAGACAACTACCCACATTCCGAGGATACCCCGGCTGACAGCTAAACATAAGCTCTGATACCACTTAAATGTCATGCCCCAACTCGACCCCACCTACAATCAGTTAGGATGCAACGGAATTTTAGCAGTATAACGACAGTAATTAAGACACCGAGGCTTTAAACCAACCTCACAGAACATCATACATTCAACTCCTCAACCAAACAACAATCAATTCCTCAATACCATTAACAACATACAACATAACCATATTATACAATGATCATTCTTAGTTATACGACTCCGTTCCAACATAATACCTTAACTTTAACATACATATCAAAATAGATTATAAACCAACTTAGTAATCTAACATGATCAAAAGAAGACTACTAAACCATTATACATAAGTCTTTATGCTAAGGTAGGTTTTACAATACATCATACTACAACAACTATAAACAATCTCATGGCAAAGACTCCTGCTCATAAGACTCATCCACGTAAGGCACATTGTCCTCTTCTGGAGGCACATACCCGTAATCTTGCTTAAGGACACCTGTAAGTATGCAATAATAGAGAGTGAGCTAATATAAAGCAAGCTTAGTGAGGATCCGAAAGATCTCTAATAGTATTTACTATACTCCTTGGAAATGATCCTTTGAGCAGTAAACACACAATAAAACATCAATAACAATATAAACACATAACTATAATGACCAATCAATAAAGGATACTCTAGTTGGTGTAGCTCCAAATGCATCACGATCTCAACCATTCTTCTTGTAACTCCCCATTATTCACGTACCCGAGGTACCTCACTAGCCTCGCCCTACATGATACCTCCGTCATGCGAGCTGGAGGTAGTCTCTGGTAGTCATGCCGTTATCAACCTGACAGCCCGATGCTACCCGAGAGGTGGCACACACATACCAAGACTCAGCAATAATAATAAACATCATTCACAGGAGGACAATCTAGAAGAATTGCCTATCTCCCGGTTCATCAATAATCATCTTTATAACATTAAGTAATCATTTAAACAACAAACAACTAAGTTTGATGATAAAGTAGGCCATCCAACTTAACATGCATTAAACACACAATCAATCCCTAATCTATCCATTAACAACTCGCAATTCAATCACTCAAACACCACCCAATCATCTAAAGGCTCCATTCAACAATTTAAAGAAAGACAACCTAAACTTCAAATAATCATATCTTACATTCTACTAATCGAGACAACTCCAAATCAGTTTCAAACACTCACCCATTCAATCAACTACATTAGCCCTTTCGAAAACCAAACAAGACACATCAAAATCAAGGCTGAAATTTTTGAATTTTCACACAAATATCACAAACAAAAAATTGGCATTATAACGGCGCTGCCACGTAATTAACAAAATTTTAAAAATCGACGGCAATCGATTCCAACCACAACAACTCAAGATAATCAACAAATGGCCAATCTATCAACTTTAAATACCCGAAAATAAAAATTTATGCTACAACGATTCAAATGTCACAAGATTACATATAATCGATCATTAGCATGCACTGAGCAATAATATAACTTCAAATTAACATTCTAATGGTTCAAAATGCAATTATAAGAAAAAAACATAAAAAATGACTTTTGAGATCTAGAATTTTTCTCTCACCTTTGATGTGTTTTGAAGCTACAAAGATGCTCAATGGATGCTCAAGAGGTGGAATCAAGCCTTGGTTGATGGAAATTGACCTTGAATTGCAACTTTTAATGAAAATTTACTTTGAAAAAATGTTGAAAATGCTCTCATGAAAAGCTATGGAGTTTTGGCCACTTGTGTGTGCTTTGAGTGTGTTTTGTGTTGTGTTTTGTGTGTGTTGATGCATATATGCTAAGGTCAACATATTAAAAATGGTCAATGTTAGTTTTATTAGTCTTTTAATTCTATTTTCTAGTCTTTTAATTCATTTCTTGACTATTTCTTGCACAACTATTAAATTAACACTTAAACTAATTCTAGACATTATAATTTAGGTGACAAAGAGTTTTACATTAAAATAGTTTTATCCGAGTCGGCTCAAAACTCGTTTTCTTGCAAAAGAAAGTGTAAAAATCTTTAAAATTCCTAAACTGATTCCAAATCCGTTTTAATCAAACACGGGTCTATTAATACTCGAGGACTAGGTTTTAAAATGTTTAAAACACCCATGTAAAAATTTTAGCGGACAAGTGTTCAAAATACTATTCACTAAAATCGGCGATAAAATTTATGATTCCGTTTTTTATGAAAATTTCATGAATGCACACTTAGCATGTATTAGGAGTATTAATCACATATTTAACACATTCTAAGTCATATAGCACATAAACAGGTCAATTCACGCAAAACGGGGTAAAGCACGCAAATCGAGTTGATGAGTATTGAAAATGTTGTATGGAGCTTCATCAACTAGTGTATCGTATGCTTATTATATGTTTACTGTTGTTATTATATATGTATTGTTATTAGTGATAATTGCGTGTTGTAACTCGTGGGTAACTTCCAAGGTGGTAAGGTATATGTGTTCAAAAGATCTATCGAATTCCTCACTGGGCTTCTTTTATATAAGCTCACTCTCATTCATTATCTGCATTTAGGTGTTACTAAACATGATTACGGGTACGTGCCTCAGGAAGCTAAGAACGTGCCTTATGTGGACGAGTCTTATGTGCCGGAGTCATATCCATGAGTTTGTCTTAGTTTTTGTAGTATGATGTATTGTACAACTTACATAGAAATAAAGACTTATATAATGCTAGATTAGTCTTTCTTTTGAACATGATTAGTTTGCTAGACTGGTTTATAATCTATTTTGCAAATGTATGATATAGCCTATGGATTGATGTTGGAACGGAGGCATATAAGTTATGAATGAATTGTTGAATGGTTGTGTTGTATGTTGTTGAAATGGTTATGGAGTTGTTGTTGATCTTTGAAGTTAGTTGTATGAGTTACAGAGGGGTTGGTTTAGAGCCCTGGTATCCATGTTACTGTCATTATACTGCCTAAATTTCATTGCGTCCTGACTGATCGTAGGTGGGGTTGAGTTGTGGCATGACATTTAAGTGGTATCAGAGCGCATGTTAGCTATCAGTCAGGGTATTCTCGAAATGTGGGTAGTAGTCTTATCATGAAAGTATATATGTATGAAGTGAAAGTAAAGTGAAATATGTGTTAATATGATTAAGTGATTAGGTGATTATGTGAATTATGTGATTATGTGATCAATTTGTTTATGTGACTAATATTTAACTGACTTACATGCTTTACGTGATTTTTGTTGTTTATGTGCTATAAACTATCTATGTGTTATAACCTGTGCTAACTCTTTGATAGTAGAATGACGGGTCGACCGAGAACACGGGGTAGGCCCCAAGGTGATGATGAGGTGTAATACCCCGAACCTGGCATGCATTTAATGGCATTTAATTGCATTTAAATTAAGTGTCATCTTAAATGTTAGCATTGAATTTCGTGTTTATTTTTAGTTAAACATTCATTTCTAGCATTATTTTCATATTTCTTTTAGAAGTAATTAAATAATACTTGAGTTAATTATTTTAACGGAGTATCAACTACTTTTCATATTTATGTTACTTGGTTTTATTTTCTTGCACCTTAATGCTCGGTTTTCAATTAAATGAAAAAGTAGCTCCGAGCCCGAAGTGAATTTTGAATTATGTTGCTTTTCAAAAATTATATTTTTCTTATATTCCATAATATTTAGGTGTTATTCGTTCTTCGTCGTTTTGTGCATAGCATATCGAGAGCGATAGTTAAGAAATGATTTCTAGTCCTCAACAAATAGTGAAAACTAGTATTTAGTGTTTTAATTTTAGTATTTTAGTTGTTGTTAACTAGAATTAAATTTGTATTAGTTGTTTTAGCCTTCAAATGCAAGAAATAAGCTACTTTGACCAACTTAAGTGAACTTTGACCAAGACTTTGACCACTTGACTTGTTGTCATCTTTTTAAATAGCATGAAATAGAAAACAAAAGAAATAAAAGCTGAAAAAAAGAGAGGGGAAGGCCGAAAATACAAGGGAAAAAAAAGATTTTAACTTCAAATCTTCAAATCTTTGCGAGAGCTTGCACGGGGTTGTTTACGAGGCTTCCAACGTGGTTTTCCTAGCGTCTAGTAACGTCTTAGGTGAGGGTTGCATCGTTATTTGAGCATTTGAAGTTATTGTATCTAAACTTTAATTTTTGTGATTTAGCCGTAGGTTGTTATTTTATCTGTTTTGTAGCTTAAAGAATGTTCCTTTATGATGGTAGAACGTGTATTTGTAGCTTTTTAGCATTTTCTACGGTTAAATATAGCAATTGTAATTTAAAATGCGAATGGAATAGTAAAATATGAATAGCAAACCCCCGTTTCATAAAAGTTGCTCCGTTTTGCGTTCTGTTGATGTGATGCTAGATATGTTAGAATGCCTAAATACATGATTTGTTTGGGTTGTGTAATGGAAAATTGGAGAAAAGTGGCTTGGTACATGTTGGGGTTGTTCCGGTCGAGTTTGGCATTTTATCGTTTTGCATGAAGGCAATGTCGTAGTATGCCATGGAAGCACTTTTGGTGTAGTTATGACATTGGTTGGGTGATCGGTTGAGGTAGTTGTAGCTCAAATGAGCAAAGGGGGAAAATCAGGGCTTTGCGGGAATTCCAGGGTAAAGTAGGGTTTCGTGGTCTTTAGTCGTGCCTTATGGTGTCCTAGGAGGTGTGGTGAAGTCAGTTTCCAAAACACGTAGCTCGTTTGGAAGTAGTAGCATTGAGAAAGTTGGGGTCATTTAGTGTTTTAGTTGATTTTTATAATGCTTGCTTATATAATGCTTATTGTGGATCATTATGTTCGTTATACTTGATTGTGATTGAATTGTATATCAATTGTTGATAATGCTTGTTAGTGTTGTTCTTGTTATTTTATTGATTGTAAATGCTTATTGTATCGCATGTTGATACTAACCTGCACTTCAGTGCCTTGCTCAATTATCGTTATATTCTTCGTATTGCATTGCATTGTGTCAGGCGCGCGAGTGACGGGCCTCTCTAGGTAGTCTCGGGCTGCCAGGGTTAGTTGCTCTAGCTCCGTGTCCTATTCCCGTTCTCGTTTGGGTTGCCGCCCAGGGAGTTTTGGGTCGTAGAATTGATAGAGTATGTCCGGAGTACTCTAATGGAAGTTATAAGGTGGGTGAGCCGGCGCGTCATCGTTAAAGTCATCGAAATCATGATCGGTACATTACTCATTCGAGTGAACCATAGCCTTCAAAGTGTGGTATAGCTTTGAATGGTTGTGTTAATGCTTTCTTTAATTGTTTATTGTATTGTCGTTTACATTGAATGCTTTCTTATTGATTATATTGCTTAGCTGTACCTATTTGCATTGCATGAACTTCTCTATCTCCACCTCGATATCTGTCTCACCCTTACTGAGTATACGTGTTGAGTATACTCACTCATCACCACCACATTTCAGGAAATACCATGTTAGCTGGAAAGTTCGTGGTTACGTGAAAGATTGTGCTTGAAGAGTTGCCTTGCGTGCTATGTGGCTTGAGTTGTCAAAGATACAAAGATGTATATTTTCATGTAATGTATGTGTTTAATGTTAAAAGGAATGTAATTTAAGTTTAACTAGGTTATTGAGGTGGTATGATAAGCTAGTTTGTGTATCCAATTAGTATAGTTAACTTCAATGCATAATTGTATTGTCCAAAGGAAAAGAGTTAGAATAGTCTGGGCACTTGGAAATGTATATATAATTGTTGTGTTTAATTGTTGAGAACCGAGGCTCGGATGGCCTTGAGGTGTTTGTATGGTTGGACACGGTGCTGGTCCACTTATATGCTATTGCAGGTTTTGCATTTTGCCTAAAAACAGGGGAGACTCCGTTCGTTTTTCCCTAAATTTTATGCTCGGGTTTGGAATTGGGTTGCGATTAGATTGATTGATAGAACTTCCGGTCTCGAGAAGGATCGGGGTGTTATAGGTGGTATCAGAGCTTGTTTAGCTCATAAGCCCGGACAGGGTCCTCGGTCTAGTAGGTAGTGATCCTTGAATGTGTGCTTGTTAAGTGTGTCTTGAAAGTGTGTGCCTATATGTGAGATTGTGTGTCTTGACTTGAATGTATGCACCTATGTGATATGGTTATGTGTTATGTGTTAAGTGTTTCTCAAGTAAAGTGAAGTGACTACTCGTGTATCGAATTGGCATCGTGAATCGAATCGACCTCGTGAATTGTTATTTGCTTGAAGTAATGCTTGTAATGTGAGTATTGGAATGTCTTGAATTAGTTGTGCCATGATTTGAATTGATTATGTTGTGCTTGAATTGATTGTCATGTTCGAATGACTTTGATGATTAAACTGTTTTATAAATTCTTTTATAAACTTGCTTGCATAATAGTTTAAGGCATATATGTATAAATGTGATATCTTGGCATTCATACATGTCCTGTTGAAATGGTAAGAAAGACTTCTTCCTTCCCCTGAAGAGAAGTGGTTAGTAGTAGGCCCTCCAAGTTATATGGATTGACGGGAATGAGCAGTATTTGACTAGCCTTTATTTGGGAGTTGGTGTTTGCTTTTAGAGCTCGGTTATTGGCAAATCTCTAAGGTCCTCCTCTGTGCTTAACAGTTGTGAAAGAGTAGCTTTCTTTTGAGCTTCTATTTGGTTGTTCTCTGGAGCATACTTTGGGTTTCTTATTGGGTATTCTTTGGAAACTTTTGTTGGCACTTCTCGGTAGACTTGGCTATTGGGTTTTCAATAGAATTTACTGCATGGTATTATCTATGGTATATGTGTCTCGGTCTTTATTGGTGTGTTACTGGTATCCCTGATTGGAAATTCTTCAATGGCATTCTATAGAATTCTTAGTGGCAATTTATCTAGTACTAACTTATTGGGCAATCCTTGGTACTTTCTTACTAGAGTATTGTTTCGGGTATTTTCTTTAGTGTTCCTCAGTAGGTTTGGTATTTGGAATTCCTATCAGACTTATTGTATAGTACTACTTACGGTATCCTTTGGAATTCTTAGTGGGCATTCTATTAGTATTTTCCTTGATGGCACTTATTGGAAGTCTTACACTTGGAATCTTGTTCAGACTTATTATCTCATATTGCTTACGGTATGCTGTGGAATACTTTGGGCTTTCTTGGTGGTAAGTTGCATAAAGTTCTCACTTGGAAAACAGTGAAGAGGCCTTGGAGTTTGGTTTTGTATATTGTGCACCAGCTCGCTATTTTCCCTTAGGTTTTCGTCTAGCTGGGAAACTATATTTGTTATTCAACTTGATTGTCTTATTGGGCACATTATATTTTCTTTGCTATTTTCGTTGACATTCTTCTCAGCATTTGATAGCAGTACTCAGGATCTAATTGGTTATCCTATGGGGTTATTATTTGAAAGACTTCTCTGGGACTTTTGAAGTATATTTGATTGGGTTTTCTTAATACTCTCCTCAGCACTCCTAACAGGGAAACTCTTCTATGAAATTCATGACTGGATGGAATCTTCAGTTGAGTCTTTATTTGGTTTCTTGATAGGGAGTTCTCGAGCGGTTTTAGTTGAACTTCTATTGGGAGATTCGAGTGTGGGGTATTCTTTTTGTCGTTATTGTACGGTATTAGTGACATCTACAGTATCTCTGCTACAGTCTTTAGTTGGTATTTTCTCGGCATTCTTGGATGGGATTTCTATTTGGGTTTTCCTACGAGTATCTTATTCTGTGTCTTGCTCAGCAACCAATGAAGAGTGGTCAGAGTTGGATTTCAGATGATGTTGAGTTCTATTGGAAGAAGAATTGCGAGGACGCAATTGTTTTAAGGGGGGAAGGATGTGATACCCCGAACTCGGTATGCATTTAATGACATTTAATTGCATTTAAATTAAGTATCATTTTAAATGTTAGCATTGAATTTCGTGTTTATTTTTAGTTAAACATTCATTTCTACCATTATTTTCATATTTCTTTTAGAAGTAATTAAATAATACTTGAGTTAATTATTTTAACGGAGTATCAACTACTTTTCATATTTATGTTACTTGGTTTTATTTTCTTGCACTTAATGCTCGGTTTTCAATTAAATGAAAAAGTAGCTCCGAGCCCGGAGTGAATTTTGAACTATGTTGCTTTTCAAAAATTATAATTTTCTTATATTCCATAATATTTAGGTGTTATTTGTTCTTCGTCGTATTATGCATAGCATATCGAGAGCGATAGTTAGGAAATGATTTCTAGTCCTCAGCAAATAGTGAAAACTAGTATTTAGTATTTTAATTTTAGTATTTTAGTTGTTGTTAACTATAATTAAATTTGTATTAGTTGTTTTAGCCTTCAAATGCAAGAAATAAGCTACTTTGACCAACTTAAGTGAACTTTGACCAAGACTTTGACCACTTGACTTGTTGTCATCTTTTTAAATAGCATGAAATAGAAAACAAAAGAAATAAAAGCTGAAAAAAAAGAGGGGAAGGCCGAAAATACAAGGGAAAAGGAAAAAAAAAATTTCAACTTCAAATCTTCAAATCTTTGCGAGAGCTTGCACGGGGTTGTTTCCGAGGCTTCCAATGTGGTTTTCCTAGTGTGTAGTAGCGTCTCAAGTGAGGG
Organism: Ehretia macrophylla; assembly: GCA_037974665.1. Taxonomy (NCBI): domain Eukaryota; kingdom Viridiplantae; phylum Streptophyta; class Magnoliopsida; order Boraginales; family Ehretiaceae; genus Ehretia; species Ehretia macrophylla. The sequence continues at coordinate 60,378,878 of CM075776.1, read as the reverse complement.
TTGCATCGTTATTTGAGCATTTGAAGTTATTGTATCTAAACTTTAATTTTTGTGATTTAGCCGTAGGTTGTTATTTTATCTGTTTTGTTGCTTAAAGAATGTTCCTTGATGATAGTAGAACGTGTATTTGTAGCTTTTTAGCATTTTCTACGGTTAAATATAGCAATTGTAATTTAAAATGCGAATGAAATAGTAAAATATGAATAGTAAACCCTCGTTTCGTAAAAGTTGCTCTGTTTTGCTTTCTGTTGATGTGAAAAGATGCTAGATATGTTAGAATGCCTAAATGCATGATTTGTTTGGGTTGTGTAATGGAAAAACGGAGAAAAGTGGCTTGGTACATGTTGGGGTCGTTCCGGTCGAGTTTGGCATTTTATCATTTTGCGTGAAGGCATTGTCGTAGTATGCCATGGAAGCACTTTTGGTGCAGTTATGACATTGGTTGGGTGATCGGTTGAGGTAGCTGTAGTTCAAACGAGCAAAAGGGAAAAATTGGGGCTTTGCGGGAATTCCAGGGTAAAGTAGGGTTTCGTGGTCTTTAGTCGTGCCTTATGGTGTCCTAGGAGGTGTGGTGAAGTCGGTTTCCAAAACTCATAGCTCGTTTAGAAGTAGTAGCATTGAGAAAGTTGGGGTCATTTAGTGTTTTAGTTGATTTTTATAATGCTTGCTTATATAATGCTTATTGTGGATCATTATGCTCGTTATACTTGATTATGATTGAATTGTATATCAATTGTTGATAATGCTTGTTAGTGTTGTTCTTGTTATTTTATTGATTGTAAATGCTTATTGTATCGCATGTTGATACTAACCTGCACTTCAGTGCCTTGCTCGATTATCGTTATATTCTTCGTATTATATTGCATTGTGTCAGGCGCGTGAGTGACGGGCCTCTCTGGGTAGTCTCGAGCTGCCAGGGTTGGTTGCTCTAGCTCCGTGTCCTATTCCTGTTCTCGCTTGGGTTGCCGCCCAGGAAGTTGGGTCGTAGAATTGACAGAGTATGTCCGGAGTACTCTAACGGAAGTTATAAGGTGGGTAAGCCGGCGTGTCATCGTTAAAGTTATCGAAATCATGATCGGTACATTACTCGTTCGAGTGAACCGTAGCCTTCAAAGTGTGTATAGCTTTGAATGCTTGTGTTAATGCTTTCTTTAATTGTTTATTGTATTGTCGTTTACATTGAATGCTTTCTTATTGATTATATTGCTTAATTATACCTATTTGCATTGCACGAACTTCTCTCTCTCTACCTTGATATATGTCTCGCTCTCACTGAGTATACGTGTTGAGTATACTCACTACTCACCACTATATTTCAGGAAATACCATGTTAGCTGGAAAGTTCGTGGTTACTGATGTGAACCAGCCATCCACATTCATTGCACCATTTGGATGAATTTTCCAGCAAATATTCAAGTCAAGATTCTATTTTCAAGATTCAAGAACTTCAAGATTCTTCAAGAAGTTTCAAGAAGATTTCAAGATTTAGTCAACATTGGATTTCTTTGTAATTTTATCCTAGTTTTAGGTTTCAGTTTTAGTTGAATTTCCTATGGATGAATTTAGGTGTTCACACTAGGAGAGAGACTTTCTTGGGCTACAAGATTAGGTGTTCACACTAGAAAGGACCTTTTCTTGGGCTGCAAGTTTGCTTCCTTTTTAGTTACTATTCACGTCACTATTCACGTGAATAGTTAATAGGAGTCTTTTCTTGGTCTCCAAGTTTGTTTCCTTTGACCTAGTTACTATTCACGTTTTTCCTACTTGGGCTAGGGTTTAGGAGTCCTTTTCCAAGCAAGATACTTATTTGTTATTGCCTATATAAGGCACTTTTTGTGATAATAAAGTGAGACAATTCTAAAATTAAATTGTGAGATTATTCTCCTTAAGTTCTCAAGAACTTTTTCGAACTTATCAAGATTATTCTTGTGGCGTTCAACTCTGACTTATCAAACGAGATCTCCATCCTCGTTTGTGGCGTCCTCAACTATACCAAGGTTCTTGCTTTTCTAAGCAACGGGTCGCGGTTTCCATCATATTCACTATACCAAGGTTCTTGTCTTGCTAGGCAAAGGGTCGCGGTTCCATCCATTCTTGAAAGATCTTGGATTTGTTTTACCAATCTTGGTGTTGGGTCTTGGCACATGTTGACCAGGTTCGTATCAGTTGGTAATAAGAGCTTAGGTTTATCAGGTTTGTCTATCATTTTCTTGTTTTTCTTGGTTAATTCCTTGAGTCTAGGTCTAGGTTTTAATTCATTTCTTCGTTCTTGATTGTGTCATGCTTCCAATTCGTTTTCTTGGTTGTGTCTTGATTCCGTTCTTGTTCTTTTAATTTCGTGTCTTGAGTCTTGTTCTCCGTTTCTTGAGTCTTGTCTTCAATTTTGTTTTCTTGCTTTCAATTTCGTTTCTTGTTAAGCTTTCAATTGGCCAAACCCTAGAATCTTGAATTAGGGTTTCTTGTGTTTCTAAATTCGAAGTCTTGGTTACTTGCTCATTGTCTTTGTTTCTAAAAATCAAGAAAAGAACATCAAGAAAGAAAAGAAACTTCAAGAAAAGAAAAAAAAATTCGGAGCTGAAAAAAAAAAAAGGCAAAATAGTGAACAGTAAAAAACTTGTTTTTGTTGAATTAGCCTTCGTGGCCAAGCTTTTCTGAAGGGAAATGACGTTCTGAGAAAAACCCACAGTTTTGATGTGGGCACCCCCCTCTTAGGGCCAAATTCCAAAGTTTTCTATGAGTTTTGGTCATTTTTGTGTTTTAGAATAGGGTTTTTGCAACTTTCCTTATTTTTCTAGGTTTCCTTCTTCGAGTTTTATTCAAGTTTCTTTCTCTAACCTTGTTTCCAGAGTCTTAGAGGTCTGAAAAAAAACAAAAAAAAAACAAAAAAAAAAGTCAGATTCCAAAATTGATTATTACGCTGCTTGGTATTCTCGGTAAGTTCTAGGGGCTTGAAAGAGAATACGAGAGGAAAAAGGCAAAGTGTGTGAGATTATTAGAGGGTAGAAGCTAAAGTGAGTTGAGCGAAACACGTGAGGGAGTGAAATTCAATCATGGCTCATAATCAAGAGGATGACACAAAAGTAGAAGCTCAACAACCAGTTCTGAATTTACAGTTGCAAGCTTTTTTGGGAGAGATGAGACAGATGATGAGAGCTGAATTTGAACAAATACATGAGAGGTTTGAAAGAATATATAAGGTCGAGCCCGAGTTCAAACAATCCACCAATGCCACGACCTCCCAAGGTAAATCAGCTTCTACTATGACTCGATCTAGTGAGATTAGATGTTTTAAATGTCAGGGATGGGGACACATTGGAAGCCAATGCCCAAACAAGCAAGCATTGGTAGTCTTGGAGAGTGGTGAGATTGAGTCCAAAGACGAAATGCATTTTGATGACATACCTATACTAGGAGACACCACGAAGGTTGAAGAAGAGTTTGGGGCAGATTATGGAGAGTTGCTTGGACTAGTGACCCGACGACCCTTAAGCTTGCAAGCTGAAGAAGAGGAAGAAGTAGTGCACCATGAGAACATCTTGCACACTCGCTGCCACGTGGAAGATAAGGTATGTAGTGTTATTATTGATGGTGGTAGTTGTACTAATGTTGCTAGTGCTTCTATGGTTGAAAAGCTAGGGCTCAACACAGTTAAGCATCCACGTCCATACAAACTGTAGTGGCTGAATAATTGTGGTGAAGTAGGGGTTATAAAGCAGGTTGTTGTACCGTTTCGAATTGGAAAGTATAAAGATGAGGTATTGTGTGATGTGGTAACAATGCATGCTGGACATCTACTCTTAGGAAGACCGTGGCAATTTGATCGACGTGTGCAGCATGATGGCTTCACCAATAAGTGCACATTCATGTTCAATCAGCGGACAATCACTCTAGTTTCCATGACACCAAAAAAAGTTTATGAGAGTGAACAAAAGAATTTGAGAGAACAAAAGAATTTGAGTGGGCAAAAGATTGAGAGTGAAAAGAAAAAGAGCAAGGTCAAATCAGGAAAGGTAGAGAGGAAAGAAAAGAATTCAACCAATGAGGTAAAAACAGAGAGAAAACAAAGTAATTTTTATGCAAAAATGAGTGTACGCATGTACAAGGAGGCTCTTTTAAATGCTAACCAACTTGACTCTGCATTGCCCAGAGTTGTATCTCTTTTGCGGGAATTTGAGGAAGTGTTTTCCGAGGACATAACATATGGTCTACCACCTAGGCTGGTCTTTGAGCCTGGTGGATTTGAGGACAAATCCTTCTCAAGAGGGAGGGAATGATGTAAACCAGCCATCCACATTCATTGCACCATTTGGATGAATTTTCCAGCAAAGATTCAAGTCAAGATTCTATTTTCAAGATTCAAGAACTTCAAGATTCTTCAAGAAGTTTCAAGAAGATTTGAAGATTTAGTCAAGATTTGATTTCTTTGTAATTTTATCCTAGTTTTAGTTTTCAGTTTTAGTTTCATTTCCTATGGATGAATTTAGGTGTTCACACTAGGAGAGAGACTTTCTTGGGCTACAAGATTAGGTGTTCACACTAGAAAGGACCTTTTCTTGGGCTGCAAGTTTGCTTCCTTTTTAGTTACTATTCATGTCACTATTCACGTGAATAGTTAATAGGAGTCTTTTCTTGGTCTCCAAGTTTGTTTCCTTTGACCTAGTTACTATTCACGTTTTTCCTACTTGGGCTAGGGTTTAGGAGTTCTTTTCCAAGCAGGATACTTATTTGTTATTGCCTATATAAGGCACTTTTTGTGATAATAAAGTGAGACAATTCTGAAATTAAATTGTGAGATTATTCTCCTTAAGTTCTCAAGAACTTTTTCGAACTTATCAAGATTATTCTTGTGGCGTTCAAATCTGACTTATCAAACGAGATCTCCATCCTCGTTTGTGGCATCCTCAACTATACCAAGGTTCTTGCTTTTCTAAGCAACGGGTCGCGGTTTCCATCATATTCACTATACCAAGGTTCTTGTCTTGCTAGGCAAAGGGTCGCGGTTCCATCCATTCTTGAAAGATCTTGGGTTTGTTTTACCAATCTTGGTGTTGGGTCTTGGCACATGTTGACCAGGTTCGTATCAGTTACGTGAAAGATCGTGCTTGAAGAGTTGCCTTGCGTGCTATGTGGCTTGAGTTGTCAAAGATGCAAAGATGTATATTTTCATGTAATGTATGTGTTTAATGTTAAAAGGAATGTAATTTAAGTTTAACTAGGTTATTGAGGTGGTATGATAAGCTAGTTTATGTATCCAATTAGTATAGTTAACTTCAATGCATGATTGTATTGTCCAAAGGAAAAGAGTTAGAATAGTCTGGGCACTTGGAAATGTATATATAATTGCTGTGTTTAATTGTTGAGAACCGAGGCTCGGATGGCCTTGAGGTGTTTGTATGGTTGGACACGGTGCTGGTCCACTTATATGCTATTGCAGGTTTTGCATTTTGCCTAGAAACAGGGGAGACTCCGTCCGTTTTTCCCTAAATTTTATGCCCGGGTTTGGAATTAGGTTGCGATTAGATTGATTGATAGAACTTCTGTTATCAAGAGGCATCGGGGTGTTACATGAGGCACCAGGTCAGGCGGCACCTGGCAGAGATCAGGGGTATGCCCATCTAGCAGTGGCTATGGACTGTATAACCGAGGTCATAGTGGGTCAAGCACAGATATTGGCGGGGCAGGCTGCTCAGGCATAGGCTGCGCAAACTCAGATGTTGAACACACAAGGTGGTTATCATGGGCGTAGTACATTAAAAGAATTTCTGGGTTATTATCCACCAAGATTCCAGGGCAAGCCAGATGATAGAAAGGCAGAGGCTTGAATCAACAAAATTGAGAAGATATTTGATCCTTTGGATTACACTGATGATATGAAAGTTACATTTGCAGTTTATTTGTTTGATGATGAGGCTGAAGAGGGGTAGCATATAGTGAAATCTGGTTGGGAGGCACAAGGTACTCCTTATGTTTCGGATACCATTCTTAGGGCGTTCCGGGCTAACTACGTTCCGAGGATTGCGCTAGAACGAAGAGAGGCGGAGTTCCTATCTTTGGTTCAGGGTGATGCTATAGTGGCCCAGTACGAGGCCAATTTTACCAGGCTATCCCGGTATGCACCAAAATTTGTATCATATCAAGAGCGTAAGACTCGGAGGTTTGTTTTGGGATTGAGGCCAGAGATTCAAGATACAATGGTCCTGAATCAGTATGATGTGTTTTTAGAGGCCTTTGATGCGACTTCTAGGTTGGAGAAGAGGAAAGGGGAGCAGATTGGTTCTAGTCAGCCTACTAAGAGGCCATTTCAGTCCTAGGGTCAGCAAAGTGTGTATAGGCCTCTAGTGCAGCAGGTTGTGTACAGGCTACCAGTACAGCAGAGCTCTTTTAGACCTCATGGTCAGTAGGGTTTCTATAGGCCCCAGTTTCAGCAAGGGACCTACCAGGCTCAATCGCAGTACAGGCCGGCCCAATCTCAGGGTCAATATAGGCCCAGCGTTGCAAGACTTTAGCTGCAAGCTGGTACAACTGCTTATTCAGTTTCTGGGTCTTCAGGAGGCAGTGTCAGTGCTACGACACCGCACTGTGCTTATTGTAAACGTACGGGCCATTTGGAGGTCGACTGTCGGAAGAAGGCAGGGACGTGTTTAGGTTGCGGCAGCAACCAACACCGAGCGAAGGATTGCCCTAGGTATCAGAGTTCTGCGAGTCAGCCAGCGGTCCAGCGTTATCAGGGTGGACTTGCAGGCAGTACACCTCAGCAGCAGCAGGTTTAGGCTTGGGCCTATGCAGTGGACTTGGAGGAGTGGCCAGAGGCAGCAGCAGTAGTGAAAGGTAACTTACTTATTTCCAATCAATTAGATATCATATCTCCTTGAGTGCAACGTGCTAAAATGTGAGTAGAGAGTTTGCCTTATATGATTAAAGTTAGCACGTGCAATATATCAGTTGGTGACTGATTAGTATGTGACACTGAAGCATATGAAATTCCGATTAGAGGTCAAGCTACTTTACGACTATATATTGATTATTGGAATTCTTATTTGGTGATCTTATTCGGCATTTTTCCTTGGGATTTCTATATGAAGATTCTTATTCAGCATACTTCTTTGGACTTCTTCTTTGGTATTTTCTGTGTGGTATTCTTTTGGGGAATTCTTATACGGTGTTATCTGGAGTTCTTATTTCGGGATTATTATTTGCTGTTCTCGCTCAGTGATTTTGTTTGAAGTTCTTACTTGGTATTTGTGATCGGTGTCCGTATTCATCATTCTTATTCAGGCTTCTTATTCTGGGATTCTTATTCAATGATCTTGCTCGGTGTTCTTATTTGGCGTTCTTAGTGGGTAATTGAGATTTGGTATTCAGTCTTGTATTTCGTATGTTAGAGCTAGAAGCACTTGAGTTATTCCGAGGATCAAGGAAGAATTGCGCGGATGCAATTGTATTAAGGGAGGGAGAATGTGAAACCCTAGATTTCACATTTGCATAGAATTGCGTGTTTTGACCTGTTTATGTGTTATATTAGTTAGAAGGCACTAATTCCGCGATTTATATTCCTATTACATGCTATGTGTGCATTCATGAAATTTTCATCAAAATGGGCATAAAAAATTTTATCGTCGATTTTTGTTAATAGTATTTTGAACGCACGTTAGCTAAAATTTTTACACGGGTGTTTTAAACATCTTAAAACCTAGTCCTCGGATATTATTAGACCCGTGTCTGATTAAAACGAATTTTAAATCGGATTAGGAATTTTAAAGGTTTTTATACCTTCTTTTGCAAAAATCGAGTTTTAAGCTGAGTCGGGTTTAACTATGTGCATATGGAAATTTTTGTCAATTAAAATAAACTACCTAAAAATAGTCTAAGTGTTAAATTCATGTTTGTGAGCAAAATAGTCAAGAAAAACAATTAAAAGACTAAAAATACTAATTAAAAGACTAGAAAACTAACTTTGACCTTTTATTATATTTTGTTGACTTGAGCTATTATATCACCAACACACATTAAAAACCAAGCAAACACACTCACAAACACACACAAGGGGCCGAAACTCCATAGCCATTTTTGGGATGTTTTTCAACTATTTTTCAAAGCAAAGTTTCTATAGAAAACTCATTTGAAGTCCAAACTTCTTCATCCAAGGCTTGATTTCACTTGTTGGACATCCATTCTACATCTTTCTAGCATCATATAACATCAAAGGTGAGAGAAAAATTCTAGATCTCAAAATGCTATTTTATGTCATTTTCATATAATTGAATTTTTATCCGATGAAATGTTAAATTGTCTTTAGATTATTGCTCAGTGGTTACCAAGGATCATTTATATGAGTTTATAGCTATTTTGATCCGTACTAGAATATATTTCTATTTTTCGGGTATTAAAGTTGAGTTATAGCTTCAATGTGGAATAATTGTTGATGTAGTGGTTGGAATTGATTGATTATTGCTTCTAAAAGTTTGTTAATTCTATGGTAGTAATGTTGTAATTCCGAATTTTTTATTGCAATGTTGTAGAAAACTCCCAAAAAATTCAGCCTTGTGCATTGCCAAAATTAGGGTAGTTGGGCTTGTTTTGGATGGCTTTTGGTTGGTTTCTAGTGTGGTTATTGTAGTTGTATGTGTGGTGGAGTGTTAGAAAGTGGTTTGGAGGTTATTGGATTACTAGATTGAAAGTTATGACTTTTAGAAGTTTGTGTAGCCTTTCTTGAAGATGTGGATAGAGTGTCGAGGGTCGTGTAGGTAGTGTTTGGGCAGTTGAATCTTGAATTGTTGTTGATTGGGATCGGGGTTGAAAGTTTGTTTAAATGCATGTTGAGTTGGATGACCTACTTTGTCATCTAGTTTAATTGATTTAGAATTGTATAGTTGTTGATTGTTTAAATGTTGTTTAATTGATTGTTGATGCAAAACTGTGAGGAGCACGCTCGGGACTAATCCGGGGTATAGCCAAAGCGGACATTACCTGTTTAATTGATTGTTGATGCAAAACCATGAGGATCACGCTCGGGACTAATCTGGGGTGTTGCCAAAGAGGACATTACCTGTTTAATTTATTGTTGATGCAAAACCGTGGGGAGCACGCTCGGGACTAATCCGGGGTATAACCAAAGCATACATTACCTGTTTAATTGATATTTGATGCAAAACCGTGAGGATTACACTCGAGACTAATCCGGGTTGTAACCAAAGCGGACATTACCTATTTAATTGATTGTTGATGCAAAACCGTGAGGAGCACGATCGGGACTAATCCAGAGTGTAGCCAAAGTGATCATTACTTTCTTAGTAGCGCTTGGGTTAATCTGGGGCGTTACATTGTTAACTGATTGTTGATTGTTGAAGTGTCGGGAGTCAGACAACCCTCACTGTTGACTTCTCAAATTAAGTCATGAGTCATTGTTGTGAGCTTTGATAATGTTGTGTCACCTCGGGAGGCATCCTGGGCTGCGGGCACAGTTATCATGGCTACTCCCTATCTCGCATGGGCGAAGAGGCCATAGGGTGTAGGTCTAGGTCAAGGTACCTCAGGATTGTGTCTTTGGGTTTGAAGGAGTTGGTGAGTATTGAAAATGGTGTATGGAGCTTCATCAACAAGTGTATCATATCCTTATTGTGTGTTTACTGTTGTTATTATATATGTATTGTTATCAGTGATAATTGCGTGTTGTAGCTTGTGGGTAACTTCCAAGGTGGTAAGGTATATGTGTTCAAAAGATCTATCAAATTCCTCACTGGGCTTGTTTTATATAAGCTCACTCTCATTCGTTATCTGCATTCAGGTGTTACTGAACAAGATTATGGGTACGTGCCTTAGGAAGCTGAGAATGTGCCTTACGTGGATGAGTCTTATGTGCCGGAGTCATATCCATGAGTTTGTCTTAGTTTTTGTAGTATGATGTTTTGTATAACTTACTTAGAAATAAAGACTTATATAATGCTAGATTAGTAGTCTTTCTTTTGAACATGATTAGTTTGCTAGACTGGTTTATAATCTATTTTGCAAATGTATGATATAGCCTATGGATTAATGTTGGAATGGAGGCGTATAAGTTATGAATGAATTGTTGAATGGTTGTTTAATTTATGGAAATTGTTGTGTTTATATTGTTGAAATGGTTGTCGAGTTGTTGTTGATCTTTGAAGTTAGTTGTATGAGTTACAAAGGGGTTGGTTTAAAGCCCTGGCATCTGTGTTACTGTCGTTATACTACAAAAATTTCGTTGCGTCCTGACTGATCGTAGGTAGAGTCGAGTTAAGGCGTGACAGTTTAGAGCCCTGATGTCCGTGTTACTGTCGTTATACTGTCACAATTCTGTTGCGTCCTGACTGATCATAGGTGGGGTCGAGTTGGGGCATTACATTAAGTGGTATCAGAGCGCATGTTAGTTGTCAGCTGGGGTATTCTCGGAATTTGGGTAATGGTCTTAGCATGAAATTATGTAAGAAGTGAAAGAAAAGTGAAATATGTGATAATATGACTAAGTGATTAAGTGAATTATGTGATTATGTGATCAATTTGTTTATGTGACTAATATTTAAGTGACTTACGCGCTTTCCGTGAGTTTGTTTCCTATGTGCTATTAATTGTGTATTGCTTGTCTATGTGTTATAACATGCGCTAACTCTTTGGTAGAAGAATGGCTGGGCAACTGAGAACACGGGGTAGGCCCCAAGGTGATGATAAGGCACCAGGTCAGGCGGCACCAGGTAGAGATCAGGGGTATGACCGTCTAGTAGTGGCTATGGACCGTATAACCGAGGTCATAGCGGGTCAGGCACAGATTTTAGCGGGGCAGGCTGCTCAGGCACAGGCTGTGCAGACTCAGATGTTGAACACACATGGTGGTTATCATGGGCGTAGTAAATTAAAGGAATTTATGGGTTACTATTCACTGAGATTCTAGGGCGAGCCGGATGATAGAAAGGCAGAGGCTTGGATCAACAAATTTGAGAAGATATTTGATCCTCTAGATTACACTGATGAGAGAAAAGTTACCTTTGTGGTTTATTTGTTTGATGACAAGGCTGAAGAGTGGTGGCGTATAGTGAAATCCGATTAGGAAGCACGAGGTACTCCTTATGTTTGGGATACCTTTCTTAGGGCGTTCCGGGCTAAGTACATCCCGAGGACTGCACGGGAACGAAGAGAGGCGGAAATCCTATCTTTGGTTCAGGGTGATGCTACAATGGCCCAATACGAGGCCAATTTTACCAGGCTATCCCGGTATGCACCGAAATTTGTAGCAGATCAGGAGCATAAGACTCGGAGGTTTGTTTTGGGATTGAGGCCAGAGATTCAGGATGCAATGGCCCTGATTCAGTATGATATGTTTTCAGAGGCCTTTGATGTGGCTTCTAGGTTGAAGAAGAGGAAAGGGGAGCAGATTGGTCCTAGTCAGCCTAGTAACAGGCCATTTCAGCTGCAGGGTCAGCAAGGTGTGTATAGGCCTCCAGTGCAACAGGTTGTGTATAGGCCACCAGTACAGCAGAGCTCTTTTAGACCTCAGGGTCAACAGGGTTTCTATAGGCCCCAATTTCAGCAAGGGTCCTACCAGGCTCAGTCACAGTACAGGACGGCCTAGCCTCAGGCTCAATATAGGCCTAGCATTGCGAGACCTCAGCAGCAGGTGTGACGCCCGAGTTTTAGCCATGCATTCAATTACTGTTGCATCCCTTATTTGCGCATTTCCTTCTGTGCATTATTAACTGTCTTCTTAAATTACTATTCACTCCATTTTTAACTTCATGCTATTAGCGAATTAGCATTTTTATTAAATCATATTAATTGTTAGAGTAGTAAAAAAATGTGCATTTGAGCTAGAGGCGATAGGAGAGCTCGTTTAGAAAATGATTTTTGTAGTTGTATGAATAGTGTTACGTAACATAACTTAGGGAATGAATTAGCTAGCATTCATTTTACTATCTAGGCTCGTTTTAAGCTAACTAAGCGCATTTAGTGAACCATTTAAGCAAGCAACTTAGCCCCATTTAATATATAACTCACACAACACACACATTAGCTCATAACTTAGCAAAACAAAAAAAAACAAAAAAAAGAGCATGCTGAAAACACTGTAGCAAATCCGAGAATTGCATAGGAGAAGAAATAGAGTTTTTTTGCTCAACAAATCCTCATTCCAAGCCAAGCCAAGCTAGGTGCAAGTGGTTTAGGGTGTCTACTAGTCTCCTAGGAGCTCCTACGCGTATTGGTGAGAGATTTCACGGCTTATTTTCGTATTTTAAAATAGTTGCTATTTTCTTGATTTGTTGAAAATGTGTTCAAATGCTATTGTATTGATTATTTATGCTATTATACCTTGTATATGAGTGCTAGAGAACATATTTGAACCATTGTTTCGCTTTTTAAACGGTTGGAATCGTTAGTTTAATTCATGAGGTGAATAGTGACATTTTTCTAGGGTTTTGTGTAATTGCTCGAATTAGCTTGATTCAACACTCCTAATAGATGCCTTAGGTGCTAATGAAGGTAGTCTAATAGTCCCGTGCACTTGAATTGCTCTAAAATCGCATAAAACGTAAAATAGTCGACTTTAATAAAGGGGTTTCGGGGTTAAGACGAATCCGGGTGGATTCGGGCTCTACTTTTGGTATCCTTAGGCTACCTAGGTGCTATAGGAGCTTTGCTAATCCTTGTTTGAAGCCCGGATGAGGTAGGTGTAGTGTAAAGCTATAAGAGGGAATTTGGGGCTTTCGAGGTTATTGCGGGCGTTTGAATGAGTTAGAGGGTTGAAAGGGTTCCTTGAGGGTTAGTTAGAAGGTTGGTAGAGTTTCTCTTTAAATTTGAATCATTAACTTTGGTTTGGAGGAGAAATAGCTTGAATAACAAAGGGGTTTAGGTGCAATTTCGGTTGTCTCGCGCTTCTAAGACCTTGGCATGACTTCTTGAATGTTTAAATGTAGTTTCAAGTTGGTGTGGAACTTTTGATGTAATTCTAATTATATCTTGTATATGCCCTTTTGTAAAACTGCTTATTTGCTTGTATAAACTGCTTCTATTCTAACTGCATTGAGGCTACTTTGAGCTTAAAACTGTATTAATTGGAGAAGGATTAGGGGTTGAATTATATACCATTAGAAAGCCTTACGAGTCTAGTTTCTACAGCTTTTTACGATGCATTAATCGGAGTTGTCTAGAGCAAGTTATGATCATTTTGGTGAGATGTGTCAGAAATGCCCTGTTACGCGAGAATCTGAATTTTGTTGTTATTTTGCTATAGTAATGATATAATTCAGTTCTAATTGGATGTATTCGATCAAGACCTTATTGTGTAGTGTCCTTGGATGATTAATAACGTAATGGGGCTCTTATAGTTATGTTGTTTTCATGAATTGTAATTGAAATCTAATTGCTAGTAAAGTTAATTTAAATTGAAAGCTATTCTATTCGACTGTGAATGAGAAATGCTAGTAGAGTTGTGATGGTCACCACCTTTAGACATAGGTAATGTTTCTATATATGCTAAACAATTCAACTGTTAGAATTAGTTGTTGTTATCAATGTGCAACTAGTGAATACTTAGAAAGGTCAAGTAAACTATATGGAAGAATGTGTTTAATGCTTTTTGAAACTACATGTAAGGTTAATTGTAAGTTGATAGTTGTCTATTATATGTTAAATGTAATTAGCTTAAGTTAATACTACTAGTGATATGTTAGAATCTTAGCTTGAAGTATAGTTATTTTACTAAAATAGTATGTTAGTTATTAAATGGTTGATAGTTAACTTTTCTATTAGTTGATAAATGCATTTCTTTCCCTATGTGTTAATGTTGGGCTATCTTCATAGAGATATTACTAACTATTGTAAGTAAAGTAGAATATGAATTAGAAGTTCATTAAAGTAGTAAAAGACTGGGTAGTGTCATTGTGAATGAATGTGTCATTTGAACATTAAAGTAACCTAACCTTTATTATCTATATATCCTTTGGAGAAATTCTTTGAGTTGAGTTAATGGCTAGTTTATTGTTATGTGGAGTGAATTAATTTCTTGTACAAGTTATTAACTAAAGTAAAATGAGAAATAGTATGAGTAACTGCAGGCTCATGTGTTGATTTTAGTTAAACTAAATTCTAGCTCGATTTATATCTAGTTATAGCATGCTGGTTGAATCATTCTCATTTAAGTTTTTGAACTATCTTCTTAATTAACTTGTAGACTATTGAAAATATGGAATATATGCTAAGTTAAAGTATATAAAAGTGGTGTTTTGTTAAAAATAGAATTCTAATAGATGTTGTATATATGCTAAATAAGCAAAGCTATAAATTAGCTAACTTAGAATGAATGTTGTAGTTAAAGAGTAATTGAAGTAATGTTTGCTAATAGGCTCAAGGTGACTGGAAATGATGTGATTCAAACTTACATCTTGGAGCTCGTTGGAGGTCAGGGACCTGCATCCTTACGTGCATCATAGTTTATTTTCTTTCTAAAAGAGTATATTGTTTAGTATAATTGCGTAATTGATATATGCTTATTATTGCTAAATTGTAACTTGGTGCGAGAACAAGTTACTTTGTCCTTAAATGTGTTTCCTGATTATATTGTCATTGTTATCATTCTTGCATTGCATCGTGGTTGCGCAACCTCATTGTCGCGGCGGATGCGATGGCCTCGCTGGGCGGCATCGGGCTTGCCAGTGTTGGTTGCCTTAGCTCCGTCTGCTATTCCCTCACTCGCCTGGTCCGGAGATTGCCAGGGGGTGTTGGGTCGTAGGATCGGGTACATCCGGAGTACCCATTGGTGTAAGGGATGCCGGCATATCGAGATCGAGATCGAGGTTCGTGGATCGGGGATCGAAGATTTGGAGTGATAAGGGTTATCGATTGTATCCTTTTAAAATGTGGTATTAGAATTGTTATTCACTGTTTATCTATTGTATTAATTGTGTTAAGTTCTTGCATTGCCCGCGCCCGGTAGACCTCCTCCCTCACTGAGCAATTGTGATTGCTCATACCTCGCTAAACATGTTTCAGGAAGTGCTGAGGGTGAACCCCAACTAGTTGAGGTGCTAGTGGAAGAGGAAGAAGTTCAGGCTGAGCCTTTGCCCTAGTTGTTGTGTGTTTGTTGTCTAAGGTAGATTTGCCTTCTTGTTGTTACATGGTATACTTGTATTGCTATAGCATGATCTATTTTGTGGCCTTAAGGCTATGTATATTCTTGTAGTTGCAAGTTGAAAGCTGTTGGTTGTAATGTTAGCTTTGAGATATTATGGTTTGTAATAACTTTTAATTCTCTTTTTAGTTCTTTCATGCTTGGGGGTGTATGTTTAGAGGTGTTGATTTCAACTTCTAAAATTGCTCTAATGTTATCATAGGATGGCATGTTAAAAAGGTTTAATGAAAAGTTAAGTTGGGTGCATGCATGTGTGATTTGGAGCTGTTATTTGTCTCCTGGCTTGGATGACCTTGAACCTTTGAATTTTAATTATAAAAGCTTGTTTTAGTATATTGTGGCTATTTTGAGCATTTACAGGTTTGAAAAAATATCCGCGGTACAGAGGAAACTCTGTCCGTTTTTCCCTAAAATTTTGTGACCTGGTTTGGTATTGGGTTGAGAATAGCATGGTTGTTAGAGCCTCCAGTCTCGTGAGGGATCGGGGCGTTACAGCAGGCTGGTACAACTACTTTTTTAGCTTCTGGGTCTTCAAGGGGCAGTGTTAGTGCTTCGTCACCGCAGTGTGTTTACTGTAAATGTTAGGGCCATTTGGAGGCCGATTGTAGGGTAAATGTAGGAACATGTTTAGGTTGCGACAACAACCAACAGAGGGCGAAGGATTGTCCTAGATTTCAGAGGTTTGAGGGTCAGCCAGCAACCTAGCGTTATCAGGGTCAACCTACCAGTGGTATACCTCAGTAGCAGTGGGTTCAGGCTCGGGCTTACGCAGTAGATTTAGAAGAAGCACTTGAGGCAGCAACAGTTGTGGAAGGTAACTTCCTTATACTCGATCAACTTGTTGTTGATTGATTATGGTGCTACGCATTCTTTCATTACACCTACTTGTGTGCAACGTGTTAACATGCAACCTGAAAGATTGCCTTATGTTGTTGAGATTAGTACTTCTTTGACTGATAAATATGTGACTGGCTTAGTATGTAAAGACTGTAAAATACATGTTAAGGGTCAGGATTTTCCTTCGGACCTTATCTTATTTCCTATCCGGGGGTATGATGTTCTTTTCGGTATGGACTGGCTTTGTAAGTATGATGCCCAGTTAAACTGTAGAACAAAGGTAATACGGTTTTGGTTGCCAGATCAACCAGTGGTTGAGATAGCGGGGAACCGAGATGGTAAGACGAGTTTTATTATCTCATCAAGTAAAGCTATTAAGCTGGTGAGTAAGGGGTATTTGGGTTATCTAGCTTATTTGATCAACAAGCCATCTGATCAGCTTAAGCTAGAAGAAGTTCCTATAATTCGGGAATATCCCAATGTATTTCCCGAGGAGTTGTTAGGATTTCCGCCAGAAAGAGATGTTGAGTTTGTGATTAATCTGATTCCCGGTACTCAACCTATTTCTAAATCAGCGTACTGGATGGCACCAGCTGAGCTTAGGGAGCTGAAAACTCAGTTGCAGGAGTTATTGGAGAAGGGTTTCATTCAGCAGAGTTCTTCATCATGGGGATCACCTGTTTTATTTGTAAAGAAGAAGGATAGTACCTTGAGATTATGTATCGATTATTGTGGTTTGAATCAGGTGACCATCAAGGACAAGTATCATTTACCACTGATTGATGAGTTGTTTGATCAACTTCAGGGAGCCAAAGTCTACTATAAGTTTGACTTGAGGCAGGGGTATTATCAGCTTCGGATTCATACGGAGGATGTTCCAAAGTCTACTTTCAGGACTTAGTATGAGCATTATGAATTTGTAGTTATGCCATTTGGACTAACTAATGCACTGGCAACATTCATGGATCTTATGCATCGAGTCTTTCAACCGTACTTGGACCAGTTTGTGGTAATCTTTATTGATGATATCTTGGTTTATTCTAAGACTGAATCGGAGCACGAGCAACATCTACGACTTGTCCTACAGAAGCTGCAGGAGCATTAGCTGTTTGCGAAGTTCAGCAAATGTGAATTCTGGCTGCAACGAATATCTTTTCTTGGCCATGTGATTACTCAGAGTGAATTTCTGTAGGTCCCACTAAGATCGAAGTGGTGATGTCTTGGAAAAGGCTGGAGAATGTTTCAGAAGTTTGTAGCTTCCTTGGCTTGGCAGGTTATTACCGTAGGTTTGTGAATGACTTTTCTAAGATCGCAGAGCCACTTTCTAAGTTAACTCATAAACGAACCAGCTTTATGTGGGATGAGAAATGTGAGAGTAGGTTTCAGGAGTTGAAAAAGAGGTTGACTACCGCTCCAGTACTTGCGCTGCCAGAGGGAACCGATAATATGGTTATCTATAGCAATGCATCCAATGAGGGCTTGGGTTGTATACTTATGCAGAATGGATAGCCTACGCTTCTAGAAAGTTGAAGACGTATGAGGTGAACTATCTGACTCATGATCTTGAGTTGGCGGCAGTTGTGTTCGCACTGAAAATGTGGCATCATTATCTGTGGGGCAGTAAGTTTGAGATTTTCACCGATCATAAAAGTCTGAAGTACTTGTTCTCACAGAAAGAGTTGAATATGCGTCAGTGGAGGTGGATAAAACTTCTCGGAGATTATAATTGTTTTATCAATTATCTGTCTGGGAAGGCAAATGTTGTGGCAGATGCTCTTAGCTGTAAGGCTAATGTTACTTGTTTGGCTATTAAAAAGTAGGAGGTTCTTAAAGAAGTCAATTATTGGAGACCGGAATTAACTCAAGATGGGGTGATGTGTTCACATCTCCGTATTCAACCTTTATTGTTGTCTCAGATTAGAGAAGCTTAGCAACTTGATTCAAAACTTCGGAAGATCAAGGATCAGATTACGGGTGATTAGTCTGACTTTAAATTACATAAAGATGGTATTCTTCGGTTTCGGAATAGGATGTATGTTCCCGATGAACCGGGTTTGAGGAGAGGTATTCTTGAGGAGGCTCATAATTCTAATTATACCATTTATTCAGTAGAAACAAGATGTACCGGGATTTGAAACAACATTATTGGTGGAATAACATGAAAAAATGAGGTTGCTCATTTTGTATCCAGATGTTTGACTTATGAGCCAGTGAAGGCCGAACATCAACGACCTACAGGTTACTTCAGCCATTGGCAATACCACAATGGAAGTGGGAACATATTACAATGGACTTTGTCACTAGTTTACCTAGAACACCGAGACGTAACGATGCAATTTGGGTTGTTGTGGATCGCTTGACGAAGATAGCTCACTTTATTCCGATGAGGATGGAAGATAAGGTTGCAAAATTGGCGGATCTTTATGTGGATCAGATTGTTAAACTTCACGGGATTCCATCTAGTATTATCTAAGATCGAGAACCTCGGTTTACTTCTCGACTTTGGGAGAAACTTCAGGAGATTTTGGGTACTTAGTTAAACTTCAGCACAACGTATCATCCACAGACCGACGATCAGTCTGAGAGGACTATTCAAATTCTAGAGGATATGCTCAGGGCTTGTATTCTGGACTTCGGGAAGAATTGGGAGAAACATCTACCACTTGCCGAGTTTGCCTATAATAATAGTTATCAAGCGACTATTGGGATGACACCTTTTGCAGCTCTCTACGACCATAAGTGCCAATCACTTTTGTATTGGGATGAAGTAGGGGAGATGAAGGCTATTGATCCGACTATAATGCCAGAGTTTCTAGAGAAGATTGAGAATGTCCAATTGATTAGACAGAGAATGTTGACAGCGCAGAGTAGATACAAGAGTTATGCTGATAAGCGTCGTCGGGATTTGGAGTTTACAATCGGGGATCGAGTTTGCTTGAAATTGTCTCCCCGAAAGGGGTTTGCTCGCTATGGTAAAGGTTGTAAGCTGAGTCCGAGGTTTGCAGGGTCGTTTGAGACTACCGGCAGAGTTAGAAAGTTAGCATATCGGTTGACTTTACCAAAGAACTTCTCTAATGTTCACGATGTCTTTCATGTGTCTAATTTGCGAAAATATAATCAGGATCCTTCTCATATTTTAGAGCCAGAGCCGTTGCAGTTTCATGAGAATCTAACTTATGATGAGCGGTCGATTCGCATTCTTGATCAAATGAAATGGGAGTTGAGGTCGAAGAAGATTTCGATTGTCAAAGTGTTGTGGAAGCATCACGGAATTGAAGAAGCTACTTAGGATATGAGAGATCAAATTCAACAACAGTATCCAGATCTGTTCCGTACTACAAGTAAGAATTTCGAGGGCAAAATTTTTTTAAGGGGGAGAGAATATGAAACCCCAGATTTCACATTTACATGAAATTGCATATTTTGACCTGTTTATGTGTTATATGAGTTAGAATGCGCTAATTCTATGATTTATATTCCTATTACATGCTATGTGTGCATTCATAAAATTTTCATCAAAATCGGCATTAGAAATTTTATCGTTTAGTTTTGTGAATAGTATTTTTTGAAACATGCCCACTAAAATTTTGAAAATGGTCTTTTTAGTGTTTGAAAACCTAGTCCTCGGATATTAATAGACCTGTGTTTGATTAAAACGGAATTTAAATCGGGTTAGGAATTTAAAAGGGTTTTTATGCTTTCTTTTGCAACAATCGAGTTTTTATCCGAGTCGGGTGTAAATGTATGCATATGAAAATGTTGTCACCTATACTTAAACTACTAAATATAGTATATATGATAGACATATATATATAAACTAAAAATATAATTAAAAGACTAAGTAAATCAACTTTGACTTTATTATTTTGTTGACCTTAAGCTATATATGCATCAACACACATTGAAGTAGCACAAAAATACCCCAAAACACACACACATTGCTGTGGCCTTGGAGGGAGAAAGAGAAGCCATTTTCATCATATTTTCAAAACAATTTTACCTTAGAAAGCCTAGTTCTTGCCCGAAGCTTTGTAGACCGAGGTAGCTTCCGCTTGTTGGGCCCCTACTGCACCCATTCGTAGCTTTGTTTTGGATCAAAGGTGAGAGAAAAATTCTAGATCTTAAAATGCTATTATATGTCATTTTCATATAATTGAATTTTTATTTAAAATTGGATTTTGAGTTCATTATTGAATAATTGTTGTTGTAGTGGTTGGAATTGGGTGGTTGTTGCTTCTAAAAGTTTGTTAATTATGGGGTAGTAATGTTGTAATGCCGAATTTTTGATTTGGATGTCGTGGGGGAAGTTCGAAAAATTCAGCCTTAGTGCATTACGAAATTAAGGTTGTCTTGTTTTAGATGGGTTATAGTTGGTTTCCGAGGGGGCTAATGTAGTTGCATGAGTGGGTGAGTGATAGGAAGTGGTTTGGAGGTTATTGGATTAGTAGATTGTAAGTTATGATTGTTGGAAGTTTGTGTAGTCTTTCTTTAAATGTTGAAATATTGTCTTTGGTTGTTTGGGTGGTGTTTGAGTGGTTGAATCTTGGGTTGTTGTTGGTTAGATTGGGATTGGTTGTGTGGTTTAATGCATGTTAATTAGGTGGCCTACTTTGTCATCTAACTTAGTTGTTAGTTGTTTATTTGATTAATTGATGTTATGTTATTGAAATGATGTTAACTAATTGATGATTGATGATGTCAGGAGATATGCAACCTACTTTTGTTGTTCTCCCGTAATATGAATGTTTATTATTATTGTCATGAGTCTTGATAGTGTGTGCCCCACCTCTCAGGCAACATTGGGCTGTCGGGTTGATAACGACATGACTATCATAGACTACCCCAAGCTCGCATGGGCGGAGATGCCATGGAGGGATGGGCTAGATGAGGTACCTCGGGTGTGTGTTATAGGGAGTTATAAGAAGATGGTTGAGATCGTGATGGCGTATAGAGCTATACCAACTAGAGTATCCTTTCTCAAATGAATGGTTATTTATGTGAATGAATTGAATTGTTAATGTTGAATAAGTTATTTAAATGTATTGCTTATGTGGTGGTTTATGAGTGTAAGTAAATGTTTTCACCAGATCTATCGAATTTCTCACTGGGCTTGTTTTATATAAGCTTACTCTCATTCGTTTTCTGCAATCAGGTGTTACTAAACCAGGCTTTGAGTACGTTCCTCAGGAAGCTGAGTATGTGCTTTATGTGGAGGAGTCTTATGTGCCGGAGACATATCCACGAGTTTGTCTTAGTTTTTGTAGTATGATGTATTGTATAACTTACTTAAAGATAAAGGCTTATATAAATCTGGTTTAATGGTCTTCCTTTTGAACATGATTAGATTGCTAGACTAGTTTATAATCTATTTTGCAAATGTATGACATAGCTTATGTATGATGTTGGAACGGAGGCGTATAACTTATGGATGAATTGTTGAAAGAATGTTTAATATATGGATATGGTTGCGTTGTTGTTAATCTTTGGAGTTGATTGTATGAAGTTTTAAAGGGTTGGTTTAGAGTCATGATGTCCGTGTTACTGTCGTTATACTGACGAAATTCCATTGCGTCCTGACTGATCGTAGGTCGGGTCGAGTTGGGGTGTTACAGAGGATACCCCGACTTATAAGCTTTCTAAGCTTTGATACCACAAAATGTCACGCACCAACACGACCCCACTTATGATTAGTCAGGACGTGGCGTAATTTCGGCGTTATAACATCTGCAATATGGACAATAGAACCATACACCGGTTCACTTCAAACACCTCACATCCAACAACAATCCAACAACCCACAACATAACCAACAACATCTCATAAACTTACCAACCAACATTAAAACAACAAGATACAATGCCTCCGTCTCAACAACATACATCAAACCATAATAGACATATCAAAATAGACATCAAGCTAGCCTAACAACATATTCATATCCAAAAAAAAGACTACTAGGCTTAGCATCATACAATCCACCAACATGAAGTTGAGTTATACATTACAAACTCTGAAACTTAATACAATACAACATGTTATAAATTCAAGACAACACATGTTACAGCAAAGAGGGTGAGCTTATATATAACAAAGCTCGGCGAGGGTTCAATAGGAGATTTTGGAAACACTTTTATTGTAACCCTTTGGAAAACACCCTAGGAATAAGGAACACCCAATAAACATCAACAACAATACAAGTATAGCATTATAAGTAACCAAGCAATAAGGATACGATACACTAGTTGATGTAGCGCCATACGCCATCACGAACTCAACCGACTTCTTATAACACCCACTGATACATTCCGGAAGTACCCAATTTAGACCCACACTCCATGATCATGCTCCGACCACACGAGATAAAGGATAGCACATGATAGCTGTGTCAATGCAACTCGGCAAGCCCAATACTGCCCAAGGTAACACAACACTATCATGACTTACAACAGATATCACTTAACACTTAATATTCTGAGAGAACAACAAAGTAGATTGTCTCTCGGCACTTCAACAATCAACAACCAACTAAACAACACTTTAACAACTCAACATTTACAAAACAAGTAAGATATTTAAGTTAGATGACAAAGTAGGCCATCCAAACTCAACACACACTTCAACACACATACCAACCCAAGCCTACTTAACACCAACCCAAGTATCAACCACACAAATAACACCAATCTACTAAAGACAACACTTAGCCAACTTAAAGAAAGACAACACAAACTTCTAAACAAAATAACTTACAATCTAACAATCAAACAACCCCCGAACCTTATCCTATCACTCAACCACTAAAGCAAGTACCTAAACCCTCTTAGAAACCGTCTAAAAGCCATCTAAAACAAGCCCAACAAGTCCAAAATGGCAATGCACACTACGCTAAAATTTTGGACTTCTAAACCAACATTCAAATCAACATTTTGGCATTACAACATTACTACTCAATATTTAACAAGTCTATACAAGCACCTACAGCATAAAAATAACTACTACAACAAGAATTAAACCAAATAATATCTAAATTATCAAAATAAAACATGAAAAATAGAAATACAACATTCAACCATTTAAATTGGCTATAATTACACTAAGTTAGTCTACAACACCTAACTAACAATAATCCAAAGACAATTTAGCTAAACAACAACTATATATGCAATAATAAATTCTTGGCATGAACATTAAAAATAAGATATAGTTTTTTCCTCACCTTTGATGCAAACTAAGGCTAGAAATAGGTAGAACACAAGTTGAAGAAGCAAAATCAAGCTTTAAATGGAAGGATGTGGCCTTGAATTAAGTTTTTTTCTTCAAAAATCGTTGAAAACCCTTGAAAAACACTATTCTTCTTTCTTCCTCCAAGGTTCACATTTTTCTATGTGTTTTTATGATGTTTTGGCTGATTTTGGTGTATATATTAAGTTAAATACAAAGTAAAATCAAGAATTAAAGTCAAAGTTGGCTAAAAAATAAGTTTAAATGGCAAAAGACTAAGTTATCCTTAGTTTTTATTCTATTTTTCAAACATGCCATCCTAGGATTATTTAAGATGATAAAATATTTATTTATAATATATACTAGATCAACAAAAGTCAACACAGGAGTCGATTTTAGCAGAAATGACTATTTGGCTTAAAAACGTTACATTTTCGTCCGAAAAGTCTACTTTGAATTCTTAATCTATTTCAGAATCAATTTTTATTAAATCATGGGTCAATTAATAATGGAGGACTAGTTTTTAAAACGTTTAAAAGACTAGTTTCAAAAATTTAGCGGAGGTGTTCTCAAATGCAATTTAAAAGCACTTTAATGAAAATTTCTCTAAAAATCTTTATGTAAGTTTATGAATGCACATATATCACGTAATAGGAGTAGTAATCACATAAATGCATATATATTAATTCAAATAACATATAAACAAGTGAAAACATGTAATTGCACATAAGGAAAAATTCAAGGTCTCATAGTTGCAACCATATCGTTCGGCACGGATGTGTTGGGCTTCCCTGGGCGGCGTCGGACTTGCCAGTAGTTGGTTACTCAACCTCCGCAACCTATTCCCTCACTCGCTTGGTCATTGAAGGCCTCGGGTTGTTGGGTCATAGGATATTAGGGGTACATCCGGAGTATACCCACTGGAGTGTTTAGGGATTTGCCAGCATTATTATCGTGTTCGTGATCGTGATCGTATCCTTTTTATATATGTTATATAGTTTATAAAGCTTGAATGAATGTCTAGTATTCATGTATAATCTCAGGTATATTATTGTGTACTTGCTATTCTTTATATGACTTACATATTTGCATTCATAAAACGGTTTTTGAAACTCCCCATTTTATTCCCCCTTCACTAAGCATTGTGTATACTTACCCCTTTTATCTACCATGTTCAGGGAAAAAGGGAATAGTTTTCTAGGAAGATGAAAAGCTTGAGTGACCTTGCTTGTGTGCAAGAATGATTGGATGATCTTGCTTTGACTTAGTCAGAAGATGTTGTATTGTGAATGTTGTATGTATGTATAGATTGAAGCACTTGTAATTGAAATGGACTAGCTAGTTAATGGAAGAGCATAGATGTAACGCCCCGATCTCTCATGAGACCGGAGACTCTAATAACCATCATATTCTCAACCCAATCCCTGTACCGTGAACATTCTGGAAACCTGTAAACATAATATAAGCCACAATACTATTAAACTCTAACTCCAACAACACCATCTCTAACTATATCACAGCTTCAAGGTCAACCGAACCTTAAGCAAGACATAGAAAACACACCCAAGCATGCATTTAACAATCCTTGAAACCTTATCTCTTTTAATCTGCTTATCATTCCACTCGATATTAACCATTAGACTTTCTTATAAACTAAATCCAAACAACTATTAACTTTCATTAACACACAAGCAAACAACATAAAGGAAAGATAAACTATTCCAATCTACTACCATTCAAGCCATGCATTAGCCTAGCTATTACAACTCTTCAACAACTCCAAATATGTACAAGTCCATAGGCACAAAATAGAACATAACATAATACAAACAAAGTCGTCCACAGTTTAGCAGGAAAACACTCAAGCAATAACACACAACAATCAAGGCAACTTCTCCAACTGCACCACCTGAAATATGTTTAGCGAGGTATGAGCAATCACAGTTGCCTAGTGAGGGATAAAGTCTACCGGGGACGTGCAATGCAGCAGATAACTCAATAGGCATTTAAAACAACTAAGGAACAATTGAAATAACAAGTTACCACACATTAAAAAGGATACGATTCACTTGCTCTTCAATAACAAACCACGAGCCACGAACTGAAATCCCGACATAATAATGACACTGATATCGATAAGCCGACATCCCCTTATAACTCCAAAATAGGTGTACTTCGGATGTACCCCGAAATCCTACGACCCAACTCTCCTTGGGCGGCATCCCAAGGAGAGAGGGACTGGGCAACCATGGTAACCGAGGTAGACCGGCAAGCCCGATGCTGCCCGATTTTCACGACACTACTATGCCCAAATGGTTGCGCAACCACGATGCAATGCACTCAAAATGATAACAATAAGATAAACCAATAAACACATGATCGAGGGACAACAAAGCAGGTTGCCCCCATACACAATATATAGACAATAAGTGCACATTACTTTAACAATTATATTAAATCACATAATCTATGTACAAGAAAATAAACTATTATTCATAAGCAACCACATCCAAACGAACTACGGGACAGGAAATCTGATCTCACTACCCAAACCTAGATACTTTATGGCATAACTGTCACGCCCCAACTTGACCCCTCTTATAATTAGTCAGGACACAACGGAATTTCGGCAGTATAACGACAGTAAATAGGATACCGAGGCTCTAAACCAACCTCAACAGAACATCATACATCTAACAACTCCTCAATAAAATAATAACATACATCATAACCATATTATACAATAATCATCTCTCGTTATACGCCTCCGTTCCAACATAATACATTAAACTTAATATACATTACAAAAACATATTTAGCCAATCTAGCAACCTAATCATAAACAAAAGGAAGGCTACTAAGACAGCATCAACTAATTCATTATCTTCTCAACATCTTTTACATTATGAACTACAAAGCATATAAAAGTCGACTAAGTTAATTTACAAGATAATAAAACATGTACGACATCACGGATAAGACTCTGGAACATAGGACTCATCCACGTAAGGCACATTTTTCACATTCTCCTCTTCAGGAGGCACGTTCCCGTAATCCTGCGAAAGTACACCTGTATGCATGTAATAATAGAGAGTGAGCTTATATAAAATAAGCTCAGCGAGGATCCGATAGATCTCGAGCAAGGTCTACTAAACTCCTTGGAATAATCCTTTGAGTCAGTAAACACACAATGAACATCAATAATCATTATAAATGCAACAATAGTAATAACTGTAAACACACAATAAGGATACGATACATTTGCTGATGAAGCCCCATACACCAATTCCATGCTCAACAACTCCTCCAAACTCAATGACACAATCCTGAGGTACCTTGACCTAGACCCACACCCCATGGCCTCTCCGCCCATGCGAGATAGGGAGTAGCCATGATAACTGTGCCCGCAACCCAGGATGCCTCATGAGGTGACACAACATTATCAAAGCTCACAACAATGAGACTCAACATAAATAAACCGAGAGATCAGCAACAAAAGTGCCCGATTCCCGTAATCAATAATCAATCAATAATAAATAAATAAATTGGGAGATCAGCAACAAAAGTGCCCGATTCCCGTACTCAATAATCAATCAATAATCTGGGAGATCAGCAACGAAAGTGCCCGATTCCCGTACTCAATAATCAATCAATAATCTGGGAGATTAGCAACGAAAATGCCCGATTCCCGTACTCAATAATAAATAAATAAACTGGGAGATCAGCAACAAAAGTGCCCGATTCCCATAATCAATAATCAATCAATAATCTGGGAGATCAGCAACAAAAGTGCCCGATTCCTGTACTCAATAATAAATAAATAAACTGGGAGATCAGCAACAAAAGTGCCCGATTCCTGTACTCAATAATAAATAAATAAACTGGGAGATCAGCAACAAAAGTGCCTGATTCTTGTACTCAATAATAAATAAATAAACTGGGAGATCAGTAACAAAAGTGTCCGATTCCCGTAATCAATAATCAATCAATAATCTGGGAGATCAGCAACAAAAGTGCCTGATTCCCGTACTCAATAATAATCAATATAACATCAATATAACATCAATATTTAATTAAACAACAAACAACTAAGTTAGATGACAAAGTAGGTCATCCAACTTAACATGCATGAAACACGTAATCTAACCCTAGTCTAACCATTAACAATTGACAATTCAATCACTCAAACACCACCCAATCATCTAAATGCTCAATTCAACAATTTAAAGAAAGACAACCTAAACTTCAAATAATCATATCTTACATTTTACTAATCCAAACAACTCCAAATCAGTTTCAAACACTCACCCAATCAATCAACTACATTAGCCCCCCGGAAACCAACCAAAACACATCCAAATCATGCTCAACAACCCTAAAACCCTAGTGTGTCATGGCTGAAATTTCTGAATTTTGGCACGGACATCACAATCGAAAATTCGGCATTACAACGGCGCTACCTCGTAATTATCAATCTTTTAGAAATCGACGGCAATCGATTCCGATCAACACAACTCAAAATATTCAACATTTAACAAATTAATCAACTTTAAATACCCGAAAAATAATAAATATGCTACATCCGTTCAAATCTCGTAGTATTGCATATAAATGATCCCTAGCATGCATGGAGCAATAATCTGACATCAGATTAACATTCTAACGGTTCAATAATTATTCATACGCAAAAATATAAAAAATGACATTTTGAGATCTAGAATTTTTCTTTCACCTTTGATCCGAAGTAAAGCTAAGAATGCGTGCAATAGGTGCCCAACAAGTGGAATCCAGCCCGGTTTGAAAAGATTCAGACTTTAAATGAGTTTTCTAAGGCAAATTACTTTGAAAATAAGTTGAATAAAATCTCTTTTTTTCCTAAGCTTTCACGGTTGCAAAGTATGTGTTTTTGTGGTGTTTGCTTTGTTTTTAGTGTGTGTAGAGATTTATATGCATAAGTCAACAAAATGGAAAAAGTCAAAGTTGAAACTTTAGTGTTTTTAGTGTTTTCTTGACTTTAAATGCATTTTATTGATCACCAAAGTTCAAAACAATTATTCAACACCCAATCTAGCTCAAGTAGGTTATTTTTAGGTGACAAGAAGTTTTACAATCAAACAATTACACCCGAGTCGGCTTAAAACTCGATTTTTGTAAAAGTCGGTGTAAAAATCCTAATAAATTCTTAAGCCGATTTTAAAACCGTTTTCATCAAACACAGGTCTATTAAAGTCCGTGGACTAGGTCTAGAAGGGTTAAAAAGACCATTTTCAAAATTATAGCGGACGTGTTTCGAAAATACTATTCACTGAAAATCGACGATAAAATTTCTGACTCCGTTTTTAATGAAAATTTCATGAATGCACATTTATCATGTTCTAGGAGTATTGATATCAAAATTACCACATTCTGGGTCATATAGCACATAAACAGGTCAATTCACTTAAAACGAGAATAAACACGCAAAACGTGACAGGATAGAAAAGTGGGGTTTCACAATAACTACACTCCACAAAAACACATTTTAACCCACGTTAACCACAAAACCCCGATTTGCCACTTGTGAGTTTGTACTACAAGTACCCTAACCGAAACTCAACCAAGGTTTAGCAAAGCATATCTAGTACCTATATAGCTTAAGAACACTAAATGTGTTCGCCAAATTAACCCGGATTTGCATTAATCCCGAAACCCTTTTTTAAAAGTCGCATATTTCATGTTTTAGCCAAGTTTCAAGCAATTCAACCCCACGGGGCTATCAATCTATCTTCATTAACATCTAAGGCACCTATTAGAAGCAACGAATCAAGCCATAATGCACAATTCCACAAAACCCTAGAATTTCGTCACTATTCACACCCTAAAATTAAACCATCGAATTTAACAGTTTAAAAATTGAATCAATGGCATAAATGTGGTCTCTAGCACTTCTATACAATGTATAATACCATATTGGAACATACCATAAGCATTTACTAGCAATTCTATGAAATCAAGAAAGTTGCAACATTTTAGAAATGCAAAATAAACATGCAAATCCCTCACCAATACGCGTAGAAGCTCGTAGTATGCTAGCAAACCCTCTAAACCTCTTGCTCCTAGCTTGGTAGGGCTTGAAATGGAGTTTTGAGGTGCAAAATCTTCCTCTCCTCTTCCCTTGGAGCTGTCGGGTTCCAAGCACTATTCACCCCTTTTTTTGTCAACTTATGAGCTGTGTGTGTTGTGTTGAGTATATATGCCTATGTGTATTATTTTAGTGTGAGTATGTTGATCATAATATGAGTCAAGCTAGTTTAGATTAAGTCCAAAGGTGCAATTATATGTTAGCTAGCTAAAATATGAAGTTAGACTACGTAACACTGTTCACTTGATTTAATAAAACATTTTCTAAACGGATGCTCTCAACACTAATCACTCAAATGCACATTTTTCTCATTCCTAAAATAATTAATATGATTTAATAAAAATTCTAATTCGAAGAAAATAGGCAGTTGAAAAATGCAATAAATAGTAACCATAGAGAGTAACAAGTATTGCATAGTGAAAACGCACAAATAGTGGATGTAACAGTTAATAGATGTACGGTAAAGTTCTCGAGCGTCACACCCTCTCCCCCTTAAACAAATTGCGTCCACGCAATTCTTGTTCCAAGAGAACTCAGCATCGATTGAAGTCTAATTCTGATATTTTTTAACAACTGTTGAGTAAGAATATTAAATAAAAATTCCAGTAAGAACTCAAGAATAATCCACTATTCCCATATGAGAACTCTTAAATAAAGAGGCCAATTAGAGGCTCAAATGAAGATACCATTTAAAAATCTGAATAAGAATCCCACTAAATAATACAAAGGCCATAGGAGAACTCCCAATTATAAGGCCGAGAAATACCAATAAAAGACCGAACATGAACACTGTAGACAATGCCGTATAATAAATCTGAATAGAATCCCAAATACCAAGTCTTCTGGGAAATGCCAATAAGAAAATACCGGAAGAATGTCCAACAAGAAAATACCAAGGGAATACTTTAGAGAACTGTCACATAGAACCCCAAAAGAAGCCACCCATTTAATACTGCTGAACATAAAAGAACACCTTAATAGAATGCCAATAACCGAGCTCCAACTATAAACACCAACTCCCAAATAAAGGCTGATCAAATGCCTCTCATTCCCGCTAATCCACATAACTTGGAAGGCCTACAACTAATCACCTTTCCTCAGGGGGAGGAAGAAGTCTTTCTTACCATTCGACGGGCTATGTATGAATGCCAAAATATTACATATGTATAAACAATATAAGCAACAAAGTCATTCAAGTGCGAATCATAACATAACCAATTAAATTCACAACAAAACTTAATTCAAAATGCTCAAGTACATACATTACAATCAATAATTCAAGCAGATAACAATTCACGAGGTCAATTCGATGCAACTTCACTTCACTTAGCACACGTTTAGCACATAACACATAACTATATCATGTAGGTGCACAAATTCAATTCAAGACATACAATCACACATACAGACACACACTTTCAAAACACACTTAACAAGCACACATGCAAGGGTTACTACCCGACAGGCCGAGGACCCTGTCTCGGCTGAGAGCTAACTAAGCTCTGAGACCACCTATAATGCCCCGATCCCTTACAAGACCAGAGGCTCTAATAACCATGCTATTCTCAACCCAATTTCAAACCCGGGCACATATTTTAGGAAAAACGGACAGAGTCTCCCTTGTGCCGTGGACATTCTGGAAACCTGTAAATATAATATAAGCCACAATACAATTAAACTCTAACTCCAATGACACCAGCTCCAACTATATCCCAGCTTCAAGGTCGATCGAGCCTTAAGTAAGACATAGAAAACACACCTAAGCATGCATTTAACAATCCTTGAAACCCTATCAATTTTAATCTGCTTATCATTCCACTCTATATTAACCATTAGACTTTCTTATAAACTAAAGCCAAACAACTATTAACTTTCATTAACACACAAGCAAGCAGCATAAAGGGAAGTAAAGATAAACTATTCCAATCTACTACTATTCAAGCCATACATTAGCCTAGCTATTACAACTCTTCAACAACTCCAAATATGTACAAGCCCATAGGCACAAAATAGAACAAAACATAATACAAACAAAGTCGTCCACAGTTTAGCAGGCAAACACTCCAATCTCAAGCAATAGCACACAGCAATCAAGGCAACTCCTCCAACTATACCACCTAAAACATGTTTAGTGAGGTATGAGCAATCACAATTGCCTAGTGAGGGATAAAGTCTACCGGGGACGTGCAATACAACATATAACTCAATAGGCATTTAAAACAACTAAGGAACAATCGAAATAACAAGTTACCACACATTAAAAAGGATACGATTCACTTGCTCTTCAATAATGAACCACGAGCCACTAACTGAAACCCTGATGTAATAATGACACTGATATCGATAAGCCGGCATCCCCTTATTACTCCAAAATGGGTGTACTCCGGATGTACCCCGAAATCCTACGAACCAACTCTCCTAGGACGGCATCCCAAGTGAGAGAGGGATTGGGCAACCATGGTAGCTGAGGAAAACCAGCAAGCCCGATGCCGCCCGGTTTCCACGACACTACCATGCCTAAATGGTTGCGCAACCACGATGCAATGTACTCAAAATGATAACAAATAAACCAATATACACATGATCGGGGGACAACAAAGTTGGTTGCCCCCCACATAATATATAGACAATAAGTGCACATTACTTTAACAATTATATTAAATCACATAATCTTTGTACAAGAAAATAAACTATTATGCACATAAAGATGAAGACTCCCTCACCTCTACCGAGCTCCAAGATGTAAGTTTGAATCACATCATTTCCAATCACCTTGAACCTATGAGCAAGCATTACTTCAATTACTCTTTAACTACAACATTCATTAACTATTCAGCTAGGTTAGCTAACTTATAACTTCACTTATTTGGCATACAATATCTATTAGAATTCTATCTTTAGCATAAGCCACCTTTAAATACTCTGGCTAAACATACCATCCAAGTAATCATTCTAACAGGCCAGTTACAAGTCTTAAGTATATCTTAACCCATACAACACAATATACAAGTAATATAAACATCATACAAGATATAAGCATATTCACGAATTACTCTAACTAAGTACACTTGCCACACAAGTTCATTTAAACACTTGCTATTAAATAAAAAGATATTTACAAACATTCAATAAAAATAACACTCAACAACCCTTAACATACTAGACATATTTGCCACATTTACCATATAACCAAAACACTATTTATTTCCCCAACTTTCACAAGCTACCACATCTAAACGAACTATGGACGGGAAATCCGATCTCACTACCCAAACCTAGACACTTTATGGCGCAACTAAACTCCACAAAAACACATTTTAACCCACGTTAACCACAAAACCCCGATTTGCCACTTATGAGTTTGCACTACAAGTACCCTAACCGGAACTCAACCGAGGTTTAACAAAACATATCTAGCACCTATATAGCTTAAGAACACTAAACGTGTTGGCCAAATTAACCCGGATTTGCATTAACCCCGAAACCCCTTTTTAAAAGTCGCCTATTTCATGTTTTAGCCAAATTTCAAGCAATTCAACCCCACGGGGATATCAATCTATCTTCATTAACATCTAAGTCACCTATTAGAAGCAATGAATCAAGCCATAATGCACAATTCCACAAAACCCTAGAATTTTGTCATTATTCATACCTTAAAATCAAACTATCGAATTTAACTATTTAAAAAGCAAATCAATGGCATAAATGTGTTCTCTAGCACTTATATACAACGTATAATACCATATTTGGACATATCATAAGCATTTACAAGCAATTCTATGAAATCAAGAAAGTTGCAACATTTTAGAAATGCAAAATAAACATGCAAATCCCTCACCAATGCGCGTAGAAGCTCGTAGGAGGCTAGCTAACCCTCTAAACCTCTTTCTCCTAGCTTGGTAGGGCTTGAAATGGAGTTTTGAAGTGCAAAATCTTCTTCTCCTCTTCCCTTGGAGCTGTCGGGTTCCAAGCACTTTTCACCCCCTTTTTTTGTCAACTTATGAGCTATGTGTGTTATGTTGAGTATATATGCCTGTCTATTATTTTAGTGTGAGTATGTTGATCATAATATGAGTCAAGCTAGCTTAGATTAAGTCCAAAGGTGCAATTATATGTTAGCTAGCTAAAATATGAAGTTAGACTACGTAACATTACTCACTTGATTCAATAAAACATTTTCTAAACAGATGCTCTCAATACTAGTCGCTCAAATGCACATTTTTCTCATTCTTAAAATAATTAATATGATTTAATAAAAATGCTAATTCCAAGAAAATAGGCAGTTGAAAAATGTAATGAATAGTAACCACATAAATAACAAGTATTATACAGCGAAAATACACAAATAGTGGATGCAACAGTTAATAGACGTACGGTAAAGTTCTCGGGTGTCACACCCTACCACCCTTAAACAAATTGCGTCCACGCAATTCTTGTTCCAAGAGAATTCAGCATCAATTGAAGTCCAATTATGATATTCTTTAACAACTACTGAGTAAGAATATTAAATAAAATGCCAGTAAAAACAAAAGAAGAATCCACTATTCCCGTCTGAGAACTCTCAAATAAAGAGGCCAATTAGAGGCTCAATTGAAGATACCATTTAAAAATCTGAATAAGAATCCCGCTGAATAATACGAAGGCCGTATGAGAACTCCCAATTATAAGTGCCGAGAAATACCAATAATTCAAGCCGATAACGATTCACGAGGTCAATTCATAGCAACTTCACTTCACTTAGCACATGTTTAGCACATAACACATAACTATATCACATAGGTGCACACATTCAATTCAAGAACACAATTACACATATAGGCACACACTTTCAAAACAGACTTAACAAGCATACACACAAGGGTTAGTACCCGACAGGCCGAGGACCTTGTCCCGACTGAGAGCTAACTAAGCTCTGATACCACTTATAACGCCTCGATCCCTCACGAGACCAGAAACTCTAATAACCATGCTATTCTCAACCCAATCCCAAATCCAGGCACAAATTTTAGGGAAAACGGACAGAATCTCACCTGTACTGTGGACATTCTGGAAACCTGTAAACATAATATAAGCCACAATACAATTAAACTCTGACTCCAACAACACCATCTCTATCTATATCCCAACTTCAAGGCCGACCGAGCCTTAAGCAAGACATAAAAAACACACCCAAGCATGCATTTAACAATCCTTGAAACTTTATCTATTTTAATCCGCTTATCATTCCACTCTATATTAACCATTAGACTTTCTTATAAACTAAAGCCAAACAACTATTAACTTTCATTAACACACAAGCAAGCATCATAAAGGGAAGTAAAGATAAACTATTCCAATCTACTACCATTCAAGCCATACATTAGCCTAGCTATTACAACTCTTCAACAACTCCAAATATGTACAAGCCCATAGGCACAAAATAGAACATAACATAATACAAACAAAGTCGTCCACAGTTTAGCAGGCAAACACTCCAATCTCAAGCAATAGCACACAACAATCAAGGCAACTCCTCCAACTACACCACCTGAAACATGTTTAACGACGTATGAGCAATCACAATTGCCTAGTGAGGGATAAAGTCTACCGGGGACGTGCAATGCTACAAATAACTCAATAGGCATTTAAAACAACTAAGGAACAATCGAAATAACAAGTTACCACACATTAAAAAGGATACGATTCACTTGCTCTTCAATCACGAACCACGAAAAGAAAACTGAAACCCCGATGTAATAATGACACTGATATCAATAAGCTGGCATCCCCTTATAACTCCAAAATGGGTGTACTCCGGATGTACCCCGAAATCCTATGACCCAACTCTCCCTGGGTGGCATCCCAAGCGAGAGAGGGAATGGGCAACCATGGTAGCTGAGATAGACCGGCAAGCCCGATGCTGCCCGATTTCCACGATACTACCATGCCCAAATGGTTGCGCAACCAAGATACAATGCACTCAAAATGATAACAATAAGATAAACCAATAAACACATGATCGGGGGACAATAAAGTAGGTTGCCTTCACACACAGTATATAGACAATAAGTGCACATTACTTTAACAATTATATTAAATCACATAATCTATGTACAAGAAAATAAACTATTATGCACATAAAGATGAAGACTCTCTCACCTCTACCAAGCTCCAAGATGTAAGTTTGAATCACATAATTTCCAGTCACCTTGAACCTATGAGCAAGCATTACTTCAATTACTCTTTAACTACAACATTCATTAATTATTCAGTTAGGTTAGCTAACTTATAACTTCACTTATTTGGCATACAATATCTATTAGAATTCTATCTTTAGCAGAAGCCACCTTTAAATACTCTGGCTAAACATACCATCCAAGTAATCATTCTAGTAGCCCAGTTACAAGTCTTAAGTATATCTTAACCCACAATATACAAGTAATATAAATATTATACACAATTCCACAAAACCCTATAATTTCATCACTATTCATACCCTAAAATAAAACCATCGAATTTAACCGTTTAAAAAGCGAATCAATGGCATAAATATGGTCTCTAGAACTTATATACAATGTATAATACCATATTTGAACATACCATAAGCATTTACTAGCAATTCTTTGAAATCAAGAAAGTTGCAACATTTTAGAAATGCAAAATAAACATGCAAATCCCTCACCAATGCGCGTAGAAGCTCGTAGTGTCACGTCCCAACTCGACCCCACCTACGATCAGTCAGGACGCAACGGAATTTCGGCAGTATAATGACAGTAAATAGGATACCGAGGCTCTAAACCAACCTCATTAGAACATCATATATCAACTCCATAACCATACAATAAACAACTCCTCAATAAAATAACAAATACAACATAACCATATTACACTATAATCATTCTTTGTTATACGCCTCCGTTCTAACATAATACATGAACCTTAATATACATTGCAAAAATGTATTGATACCAACCTAGCAACCTAAACATAGACAAAAGAAAGACTACTAAGATAGCATCAACTAATTCATTATATTTTCAACATCTTATATAGTATAAAACTACAATACATATAAAAGTCGACTAGATAATATACAAGATAGTAAAACAATACAACATCAAGGATAAGACTCCGGAACATAAGACTCATCCACGTAAGGCACATTTTTCTCTTCAAGAGGCACGTACCCGTAGTCCTGCTCTACAACACCTGTAAGCATGCAATAATAGAGAGTGAGCTTATATAAAATAAGCTCAGCGAGGATCCGATAGATCTCTAACAGTATTCACTATACTCCTTGGAAATAATCCTTTGAGCAAGTAAACACACAATAACATCAATAATACTATCATCACATAATCTATAATGACCATTCAATAAAGGATACACTAGTTGGTGTAGCTCCAAACGCCATCACGATAATAACAGCCTTCTCGTGACTCCCATAAACTCACGTACCCGAGGTACCCCAATAACCTCTCCCTCCATGACACCTCCGTCATGCGAGCTGGAGGTAGTCTCTGGTAGTCATGCCGTTATCAACCTGACAGCCCGATGCTGCCCGAGAGGTGGCACACACATACCAAGGACTCAGTAATAATAATAAACATCAATCATTCACGGGAGGACAACCTTTTCCGTTGACTATCTCTCGGTTCATCAATCATCAATGAATAATCAATCAATAATCAATCAATAATCAATCAATAATCATATTATCATCATAATAACATCAATAAACAATTTAACAATAAATAACTAAGTTAATGACAAAGTAGGCCATCCAACCAAACATGCATTAAACACACAATCAAACCCTAGTTTACCCATCATCATCTTACAATTCAATCACTCTAACCACACCCAATCAACTAAAGGCATAATTTAACATTTTAAAGAAAGACAACCTAAACTTCAAATATTCATAACCTACATTCTACTAGTCCAAACCACTCCAAATCAGTTTCTATCACTCGCCCAATCAATCAACTACATTAGCCCCCTTGGAAACCAACCAAAACACATCCAAATCATGCCCAATAACCCTAAAACCCTAGTGTGTCATGGCCGAAATTTCCAGACTTTAGCACTGACCTCGCAATCGGAAATTTGGCATTACAACGGCGCTACCACGTAATCAACAAACTTTTAGAAATCGACGGCAATCGATTTCAACCAACACAACTCAAAATATTCAACATTTAGCAAATTAATCAACTTTAAATACCCGAAAATAAATAATTATGCTACAACGGTTCAAATCTCATAAGATTACATATAAATGATCCCTAGCATGCATGGAGCACTAATCTAACTTCAAATTAACATTCTAACAGTTCAATAATTATTTATACGCATAAACAAAAAATATGAGTTTTGAGATCTAAATTTTTTCTCTCACCTTTGATGCGATAAAAGCCTAGAAATGTGTGCAATGCGTTCCCAACAAGCGGAATCCAACTCGACATGAAGTTCTACAGACAAAAACTAGGTTTTTCTATGAAAATTTACTTTGAAAACTTTGAAGAAAAGCTTTGGTTTTCTCCTATGAAACTCTTGGCCCTTTGTGTGTGTTGTGGAGTGTGTTTAGTGTGTGTTGGTGATATATTCATAAAGGTCAACATTTTAATGAAAGTCAAAGTTGAGAACTTAAGTATTTTTAGTGTTTTCTTGACTTTAAATTCATTTTCTTGATCACCAATGCTCAAAACAATTATTCAACACCCAAGATAGCTCAAGTAGGTTATTTTTAGGTGACAAGAAGTTTTACACCCAAACAATTCTATCCGAGTCGGCTCAAAACTCGATTTTCGCAAAAAGCGGTGTAAAAACCCTAATAAATTACTAAGCCGATTTGAAAACCGTTTTCATCAAACACAGCTCTATTAAAGTCTGAGGACTAGGTCTAGAAGGGTTAAAAAGACCAGTTTCAAAATTTTAGCGGATGTATTTCAAAAACACTATTCACTAAAAGTCAACGATAAAATTTATGACTTTGTTTTTGATGAAAATTTCATGAATGCACATTTAGCATGTTCTAGGAGTATTAATATCAAATACCACATTCTAAGTCATATAGCACATAGATAGGTCAATTCACGCAAAACGAGAATAAACACGCAAAACGAGACAGGATAGAAAAGTGGGGTTTCACATTCTCCCCCCCCCCTCCCCCCCTTAAAGAAATTTCGTCCTATAAATTCTTACTTGATTTACTGAACAGATCTGGGTACTGCTGCTGCATCTTATCTCGTCTCTCCCAAGTGGCTTCTTTAATGCTGTGATGCTTCTACAATACCTTAACCATCAGAATCTTCTTCGACCTCAACTCTCGTTCCATCTGATCAAGAATACGAATCGGATGCTCGTCATGAGTCAGATTCTCACGAAGCTGTAATGGCTCTGGCTCAAGAATATGAAAAGGATCCATATTATATTTCTGCAAATTAGACACGTGAAATACATCGTGGACATTAGAGAAGTTCTCTGGTAAAGCCAACCGATATGCTAACTTACCAACCCTGCCGGTAATCTTAAACGGCCCAACAAATCTCGGACTCAGCTTTCCACCTTTACCATAACGAGCAAACCCCTTACGAGGAGACAATCTCAAGAAAACCCGATCTCCGACTGCAAACTCCAAGTCCCGACGATGCCTATCAGCATAACTCTTGAATCTACTATGCGCCATAAGCATTCTCTGCCTGATCAACTGAACATTCTCAATCTTCTCAAGAAGCTATGGTATGATAATCGGATCAATAGTCTTCATCTCCCCTACCTCGTCCCAATATAAAGGTGAAAGACACTTACGATCGTAAAGAGCTGTGAAAGGTGCCATCCCAATAGTAGCTTGATAACTATTGTTATAGGCAAACTCGGCAAGTGGTAGATGTTTTGTCCCAGTTCTTCCCGAAGTCTAGAACACAAGCCCTGAGCATATCCTCCAGAATCTGAATAGTCCGCTCAGACTGACCGTCGGTCTGTGAATGATATGCGGTACTGAAGTTCAACTGAGTACCCAAGGTCTCCTGAAGTTTCTCCCACAAACGAGAAGTAAATTGAGGATCTCGATCTGAGACAATAATTGATGGAATCACGTGAAGTCTAACAATCTGATCCAAATAAAGACCCGTCAACTTTGTAACCTCATCTCCCATCCTCATCGAAATAAAATGAGCTGTCTTCGCCAAACGATCCACGACAACCCAAACTGCATCATTATCCCTCGGTGTTCTAGGCAAACCAGTGACGAAATCCATCGTAATATTCTCCCACTTCCACTCTGGTATAGCCAACGGCTGAAGTAACCCTACAGGTTGTTGATGCTCAGCTTTCACCCTCTGACAAGTCAAACATCTAGATACAAACTAAGCAACCTCCCTCTTCATGTTATTCTACCAATAGTGTTGCTTCAAATCTTGATACATCTTGGTTCCACCGGGATGAATAGTGTACTTAGAATTATGAGCTTTCTCCAAAATACCTTGCCTCAAGCCCGGTTCATCGAGAACACAAACCATGTTTCAAAACCGAAGAATACAGTCCTCATGCAGTTTAAAGTCAGACTGATCATCCGTGATCTGCTCCTTGATCTTCTGAAGTTTAACATCAAGTTGCTGAGCTTCTCTGATCTGAGACAACAATAAAGGCTGAATACGGAGATGTGAACACATCACCCCAACCTGAGTTAACTCTGGTCTCCAATAAGTAAATTCTTCAAGAATCTCCCATTTCTTGAAAGCTAAACAAGAGATACTCGCCTTACGACTAAGAGCATCTGCTACAACATTTGCCTTGCCAGGCAGATAATTGATAGAACAATAATAATCTCCAAGAAGCTCCATCCACCTCCGCTGGCGCATATTCAACTCCATCTGTGAGAACAAGTACTTCAAACTCTTATGATCAGTGAAAATCTCGAACTTACTGCCCCACAGATAATGACGCCACTTCTTCAGTGCGTAGAAAACTACTACCAACTCAAGATCATGAGTCGGATAATTCATCTCATAAGGCTTCAACTTCCTAGAAGCATAGACAATAACTCGGCCATCCTGCATAAGAACACATCCCAAGCCCTCCTTGGATACATCGCTGTAAATGACCATATTATCGGTCCCCTCTAGTAGAGCAAATACTGGAGCGGTAGTCAACCTCTTTTTCAACTCTTGAAACCCACTCTCACACTTCTCATCCCAAGCAAAGATAGTCAGTTTCTGAGTCAACTTAGAAAGTGGCCCTGTAATCTTAGAGAAGTCCTTGACAAACCTATGGTAATAACCTGCCAAGCCAAGAAAGCTACGAACCTCCGAAACATTCTCCGGACGTTTCCAAGACATCACCGATTCAATCTTAGTGGGATCTATAGAAATACCGCTCTGTGTGATAACATGGCTAAGAAAAGATATGCGTTGCAGCCAAAATTCACATTTGCTGAACTTGACAAACAACTGATGCTCTTGCAGCTTCTGTAAGACAAGCCGTAGATGTTGCTCATGCTCCGATTCAGATTTAGAATAGACCAAGATATCATCAATAAAGATTACCACGAACTGGTCTAAATACGGCTGAAAAACCCAATTCATAAGATCCATGAATGCTGCCGGTGCATTAGTTAATCCAAAGGGCATAACAGCAAACTCATAATGCCCGTACCGAGTCTTGAAGGCAGACTTCAGAACATCCTCCGTACAAATCCGAAGCTGATAATACCCCTGCCTCAAATCAAATTTAGAATAGACTTTGGCTCCCTGAAGTTGATCAAACAACTCGTCAATCAGTGGCAAAGGATATTTATTCTTGATGGTCACCTGATTCAAACCACGATAATCAATACACAATCTCAAGGTACCATCCTTCTTCTTCACAAATAAAACAGGAGCTCCCCAAGGTGAAGAACTCTGCTGAATAAATCCCTTCTCCAATAACTCCTGCAACTGAGTCTTCAGCTCCTTCAACTCAATTGGTGCCATCCGGTACGCTGATTTAGAAAGAGGTTGAATACCGGGAACAAGATTAATCATAAACTCCACATCTCTCTCTGGCGGTAACCCTGGCAACTCCTCGGGAGATACATTGGGACATTCCCAAATAA
This sequence comes from Ehretia macrophylla, assembly GCA_037974665.1. Classification (NCBI taxonomy): domain Eukaryota; kingdom Viridiplantae; phylum Streptophyta; class Magnoliopsida; order Boraginales; family Ehretiaceae; genus Ehretia; species Ehretia macrophylla. Next base: position 60,337,484 of record CM075776.1, on the reverse strand, counting down.
TAAGAACTTCCTCCAACTGTAGCTTATCAGATGGCTTGTTGATCAAATAAGCTAGATAACCTGAACACCCCTTACTCACCAACTTAAAGGCTTTAGTTGCTGAGATAATAAAACTTGTCTTTGCACCCCGGTTCCCTACTACCTCAACTACTGGCAGATTTGGAAAATGAAACTGTACTACCTTGGTTCTACAGTTTAACTGGGCATCATACTTAGAAAGCCAATCCATACCCAAGATAATATCATACCCCCGGATAGGAAATAAGAAAAGGTCCGAAGGGAAATTATACCCCTTAACATGAATTATACAATCCTTACATACTAAGCCAGTAACATACTTATTAGTCAAAATCTCAACCACATAAGGCAATCTTTCAGGTTGTATATTAACACGTTGCACACAAGTAGGAGTAATGAAAGAATGCGTAGCACCAGAATCAATCAACAGTTTAACAAGTTGATCAAGTATAAGGAAGTTACCTTCCACCACTGCAGTCTCCTCAGTCATCTCTTCCAAATCAACTGCGTAGGCTCGAGCCTGGACCCGTTGCTGCTGAGGTGCACTGCCTGTAGGTCTACCCTGATAACCCTGAGTCGCTGCCCGACCCTTAGTCCTCGAATATCTAGGGCAATCCCTCACCCTGTGCTGATTGCTGCTGCATCCTAAACACGTCCCTGCCTTCACTCTGCAATCGGCCTCCACATGCCCCGTGCGCTTGCAGTGTGTACACTGCAGTGATGATGCACTAACACTGCCCCTGGAAGAACCAAAAGCTAAAGAAACAACTGAACCAGTCTGCTGTTGAGGCCTTACCAAACTAGGCTTGTACTGACCCTGAGACTTGGGTGGCCTATACTGGGACTGAACCTGATATGACCCCTGCTGAAACTAAGGCCGATAATAACTCTGCTGACCCTGTGGCCTGAAAGAACCCTGCTGAGCTAGCGGCCTATACACAACCTGCTGTACTAAAGGCCTATACACTCCCTGCTGAAACTGCGACTGATACGGCCTCTTACTGGGCTGACTAGACACAAGCTGATCCCTCTTCCTCTTCTCTAACCTAGAAGCTGCATCAAAGGCCTCAGTGAATATATCATACCGATTCAGAGCCATCACATCCTGAATCTTGGGCCTCAACCCCAACATGAATCTACGAGTCCTCCGCTCCTCATCAGCCATATACTCCGGTGCATACCGGGACAATCGAGTAAAGGTGGCCTCATACTAAGCCACTGAGGCATCCCCCTAAATCAGAGACAGAAACTCAGCCTCTCTCGGCTCTCTCGCGATCCTCGAGACATACTTTGCCCGAAAAGCTAACAGAAAGGTACCCCAAACATACGGAATACCCTGAGTCGCCGAGCTAGTTCTCACCCTGCGCTACCATTCTTCTGTCTCATCATCCAGCAAGTATACGACAAAGGAGACCTTCTGCTCATCGGTATAATCAAGAGGATCATAAATCTTCTCCACCTTACTAATCCACGCTTTAGCCTTCCAATCATCGGGTTCCCCCTGAAATCTAGGTGGATGATACCCTAAGAACTCTTTCAGGGTACCACGCCCGTGGTTTCCACCCTGCACATTCAATAACTGAGCCTGCCAAGCCTGAGTCTGGGTAGCCTGCCCTACTATCAACTGGGCCTGTCCCGCCATTAACTCAGCAATCCTATCCATAGCTGCCCCCAAACGATCATCACCCCTATCACGGCCCGGTGCTGCATTACTAGGAGTCTCATCTAGTACCTCGGGCCTACCTCTAGTCCTTGGTCTACCGGCCATTCTACTAATCAAAGGGTTAGCACAGGTTATAGCACGTAAACATGTTATAAACAACTATTAGCACATACACAACAAACTAATATAAAACACATAAACAAATTGATCACATAATCACATAAGCACTAGATCACATAATCACTTAATCACTTAATCATTTAATCATATTAATTCATAGTTCACTTTTCTTTCTTTTCATACATACTTTCATGCTAAGACCATTACCCACATTCCGAGAATACCCCGGCTGACAACTAACATGTGCTCTGATACCACTTAAATGTCACGCCCCAACTCGACCCCACCTACGATCAGTCAGGACGCAACGGAATTTCGGCAGTATAACGACAGTAAATAGGATACCGAGGCTCTAAACCAACCTCATTAGAACATCATACATCAACTCCATAACCATACAATAAACAACTCCTCAATAAAATAACAACATACAACATAACCATATTACACCATAATCATTCTTTGTTATACGCCTCCGTTCCAATATAATACATGAACCTTAATATACATTGCAAAAATATATTGATACCAACCTAGCAACCTAAACATAGACAAAAGAAAGACTACTAAGATAGCATCAACTAATTCATTATCTTTTCAACATCTTATACAGTATAAAACTACAAAGCATATAAAAGTCAAATAGATAATATACAAGATAGTAAAACAATACAACATCAAGGATAAGACTTCGGAACATAAGACTCATCCACGTAAGGCACGTTTTCCTCTTCAAGAGGCACGTACCCATAGTCCTGCTCTACAACACTTGTAAGCATACAATAATTGAGAGTGAGCTTATATAAAATAAGTCCAGCGAGGATCCGATAGATCTCTAACAGTATTCACTATACTCCTTGGAAATAATCCTTTGAGCAAGTAAACACACAATAACATCAATAATACTATCATCACATAATCTATAATGACCATTCAATAAAAGATACACTAGTTGGTATAGCTCCAAACGCCATCACGATTATAACAGCCTTCTTGTGACTCCAATAAACTCACGCACCCGAGGTACCCCAATAACCTCTCCCTCCATGACACCTCCGTCATGCGAGCTGGAGGTAGTCTTGGGTAGTCATGCCGTTATCAACCTGACAGCCCGATACTGCCCGAGAGGTGGCACACACATACCAAGGACTCAGTAATAATAATAAACATCAATCATTCATGGGAGGACAACCTTTTCCGTTGACTATCTCTCGGTTGATCAATCATCAATCAATAATCATATTATCATCATAATAACATCAATAATCAATTTAACAACAAATAACTAAGTTAGATGACAAGGTAGGCCATCCAATCGAACATGCATTAAACACACAATCAAACCCTAGTTTACCTATCATCAACTCACAATTCAATCACTCCAACCACACCCAATCAACTAAAGGCATAATTTAACATTTTAAAGAAAGACAACCTACACTTCAAATATTCATAACCTAAATTCTACTAGTCCAAACCACTCCAAATCAGTTCTATCACTTGCCCAATCAATCAACTACATTAGCCCCCTCGGAAACCAACCAAAACACATCCAAATCATGCCTTATAACCCTAAAACCCTAGTGTGTCATGGCTGAAATTTCCAGACTTTAGCACCGACCTCGCAATCGAAAATTTGTCATTACAACGGCGCTACCACGTAATTAACAAACTTTTAGAAATCGACGGCAATCGATTTCAACCAACACAACTCAAAATATTCAACATTTAGCAAATTAATCAACTTTAAATACCCGAAAATAAATAATTATGCTACAACGGTTCAAATCTCGTAAGATTACATATAAATGATCCCTAGCATACATGGAGCACTAATCTAACTTCAAATTAAAATTCTAACGGTTCAATAATTATTTATACGCATAAACACAAAATATGAGTTTTGAGATCTAGAATTTTTCTCTTACCTTTGATGCGATATAAGCCTAGATATATGTGCAATGCATGCCCAACAATCGGAATCCAACTCGGCACGAAGTTCTACGGACAAAAACTAGGTTTTTCTATGAAAATTTGCTTTGAAAACTTTGAAGAAATGCTTTGGTTTTCTCCTATGAAACTCTCGGCCCTTTGTGTGTGTTGAGGAGTGTGTTTTGTGTTGTGTTTAGTGTGTGTTGGTGATATATGCATAAAGGTCAACATTTTAATGAAAGTCAAAGATGAGAACTTAAGTATTTTTAGTGTTTTCTTGACTTTAAATTCATTTTCTTGATCACCAATGCTCAAAACAATTATTCAACACCCAAGATAGCTCAAGTAGGTTATTCTTAGGTGAGAAGAAGTTTTACACCCAAACAATTCTACCCAAGTCGGCTCAAAACTCGATTTTCGCAAAAAGCGGTATAAAAACCCTTATAAATTACTAAGCCGATTTGAAAACCGTTTTCATCAAACACAGGTCTATTAAAGTCTGAGGACTAGGTCTAGAAGGGTTAAAAAGACTAGTTTCAAAATTTTAGTGGACGTGTTTCAAAAATACTATTCACTTAAAGTCAACGATAAAATTTCTGACTCCGTTTTTTATGAAAATTTCATAAATACACATTTAGAATGTTCTAGGAGTATTAATATCAAAATTACCACATTATAAGTCATATAACACATAGACAGGACAATTCCTGCAAAACGAGAATAAACACGCAAAACAAGACAGGATAAAAAAGTGGGGTTCCACACGTAGGATGCTAGCAAACCCTCTAAACCTCTTGCTTCTAGCTTGGTAGGGCTTGAAATGGAGTTTTGAAGTGCAAAATCTTCATCTCCTCTTCCCTTGAAGCTGTCAAGTTGCAAGCACTATTCACCCCTTTTTTTGTCAACTTATGAGCTATGTGTTTTGTGTTGAGTATATATGCCTATGTGTATTATTTTAGTGTGAGTATGTTGATCATAATATGAGTCAAGCTAGCTTAGATTAAGTCTAAAGGTGCAATTATATGTTAGCTAGCTAAAATATGAATTTAGACGACGTAATACTATTCACTTGATTCAATAAAACATTTTCTAAATGGATGCTCTCAACACTAATCGCTCAAATGCACTTTTTTCTCATTCCTAAAATAATTAATATGATTTAATAAAAAAGCTAATTCGAAGAAAATAGGCAGTTGAAAAATGCAATAAATAGTAACCACAGAAAGTAACAAGTATTGCACAGTAAAAATGCACAAATAGTGGATGCAACAGTTAATAGATGTACGGTGAAGTTCTCGGGCGTCACAATAGAAGTGTCTTTGTAATAAATTATGTTAATAGTTGGTAGATTGGTATTGTACATTTATATCTAAAGTAATAAAATGCTAGGCCTATCATGCAATCTTGAATGGAATTTTATGTGGTGTTGTGCTGTTGTATGTTGTTGAACTGGATTGACGAGGTTTGGTCTGGCCATACTACAGGGAAAACTCCGTCTATTTTTCCTCATTTCTTGCCTCAGGGTTTAGACTAGGATGTTACTATCAGACTTGATTCCATGAGGGATCGAGCACTATACTAGAAATGGATTAAACTGTTTAATATTCTCTCATTGTTATATGGAGGTGAATCTAAAAACTCATACACAAAAGAGCAAAGGAATGCACTTTCAATCGAGCTTGTATATAGTTTCCTTTTGATTGTTAAAGTGTTAACAATCATGTTTTGTTTTTCTTATATTATTAATGTGCTAATAATAGTGTTATTAACCATTAAAGGTTAATGGGGGTGAATATGTAATTAATTGTTAATTATAGATCCAATGTATAATTTGGTATAATATTGGGGCCAATACGTAAATTTAGAAATGTTGTTTCCATAATTAATTAAACTAAAGGGGTTTAGATTAATTAATAATTACATATGTGGTAGATTTTCAATAATACATATTTATGCATATGAGATATGATGTATGCATGTATGTATGCCAAAAAGGGTAAAAAGCACTAAGGATGGTCCACATTGTGCCACTTCACTTGTCTACCAACCTTTAATTAATCAATGGCTAAGATCAAATACTACATGGATGATGGATATATATGATATACTAGCATGTATGTAGTTGATATGTATGTATATGAGAAGATAGAAATATCATGGTCAAGGGCTATTAACTACTCCTAACTATATATATACATAACACACACAAAACAAAACAACACACTTCTTCCCATCTTTCTCTCTCTCTCTCTCTCACAACATTGAGAAGAAAAGAATAAGAAGATGCTTCATCTTAAAACAACACTTTTACAAGTTCATTGGTCTTCAAAGTAGCCTAGCACAATAACTTAGAAGATACAATGGAAGTTTATTCATGCTTGTGTGGACCAACTTGATCTCCTAAGGATATGGGAGGGTTAGTCAAGAATCAAGTAAGAATCCATGGCTTCCAAGGCTTGTCTTCAAGAGGTATAACTTGAATCCATCTCTTGAATACATATATAGATTATATATATGCTTTGATTATGTTAATCATATGAACTCAAGGTTACAGTTTCATGAACTTAATGCTAGCTCTTTTAAACTTTTTGAAGTTCACCTATGCTTCTGCTATTGATTTGTGCATTAGAGGTATTTATAGCCCTAATTGATCCTTCAATTTGGTATCAGAGCCTAGGACTTGAAGCTCATATGATTACATGGTTATTTGTTTGTTTCTATGTATTGAACACTAAAAAGACTTGGATTAGTTTGAATATATGCATAGTTGATGCTTATTTTGCAAAGTTTATCAAGATTATATTAGATATAGTCTTGATTTAGCATTCTTTTGCATATAAAGAACTATATTAGATATGTGTTTAATGTTAGCAAAGTGTTGCAAGCAATTGATGTCAAAAGGGGGAGAAAAAGAAGCAAACTGCTTGATCCGGTCATGTAGTCCAGTCATGTTTAACAAAGCCAAATAACACAACAAGTTATAGGGGCAGTTGTAGCGTCTTTTTTTGGGTCATGTACCCCGATCATGTTGAACACAATCGAACAACACAACTGGAAAAACAGAGTAGTGGCACTTCCATTTTTCTGGTTGTGTTAACACGACTGGACTGTCACTTTTGGTTCTATTTGTTTTTCTTTTGTTTTCTTAACATGGCCTTAACTATTATGATTGTTGATGCTATGTCTAAGAATTCTTCTTTGGTTGTCAAACATTGGATGTTTAAAGGTTCATAGTATGAAACTAGAAGCAAATATGGTTATAGCTTTATGTATGTGATACATATGTGTGCTAGTAGTTGTTCTAGCTTTTATGACTTGATTTATATGTGATATATGTGAATATGCTTGTTGTGTTCTTATCATTTGATGATTGTTTACACATTGCATGTTCTATGTCATATATGTATTGGATACATGGCTTGTGCTAAGTAGCTTGTTCAGCTTTTGATAGATTAGGTATATGATATTTTTCTATGCTTTTTGAGCTTTGTCCTTACATTGTGATGTTGGATGGATCATGGACTTGGTTAATTGAATGGTTGAATGGTTGTAAATTATTTGATGGCTTTGTAATCTTAATTCATTCATTCTTCTGTTTGTATTTGAGGCATAAGTGTCATTTTAGTTTTGCAAAGGAGTAGACTTTGTAGTGAGACATTTGATGTTTCTTCTACAACAAGTTTTGCAAAAGAAGTTGAAGACTTTCAAGGAGTTGATAGCTTTCGGATTGTTGAAGAAATCAAGGAACCAAGGCTTTGAAGACAATGGATGTGCTTTCTTTGGTTGTAATAGATTAGATTCTAGTGGCTTCATTTTTCAACAACTAAGTCCATGATCCACCATGTTTGTATGATTCTTGCATATGTGTTTATTTGTTTGCTTATATGTGATGTTTGCTTATAAATGAACTAATGTGCAAAGTGAGACCTAATAGATGAAAATCTTCCTATGTGCAATTCAATATTAGACTGTAAACTAGTAAAGTATTTATTGTTGCCCTCCACTGTAACGCCCCGATCCCTCACGGAAACCGGAACTTCTATAAACTATGCTATTCTCAACCCAATTCCAAACCCGGGCATGAAATTTAGAGGAAACGGACGGACTCTCCCCTATTTATAGGACAATCCAAAACCTGAACACAACAATTATAACCTCAAAACCATAATCCAACCTCCTCCATAAATTCCAACCTCCAATTTCATAACACTCATCAACTCTCAAGGCCATATGAGCCTTACAATCAATATAAAATAGGGCATACATGCATGCATTGACAAAAGCTATTGAAATTCTGTATTTTAAATCTTACCACTCTAATTTTATCTATCTAACTTTCTTATAATTTAAGTCGTCAATCATCTTCCCTTAAATCCCACACAAGCATGCAAGTTAAGCTTGGACAATAAAGTAAAACATTACAATTATTACATGTCCTCTACAGCTATCTAATTATACAAATCTTTTAACTCATATTACAATCCTTCAGACAACACAAATACATACAACTTTGTAATAACAATATATTTTACATCATAACACATTAAACACTCATCCACAGCTACATGCAAGCAATGAAGCCTCCAAACTTCCTCTAGGGACCCAGTTCTTCTTTACCTGGAAAATGTTAGAAAGAAGGGGTGAGCATACAATACATGTATACTCAGTGAGGGAGGGAAACAGTTAACCGGGGGTTTTCGAAAATGTTTTTGTGCAATTCAACAGTTTTCACAAGAAATAGTAACTATACAATTAAAGAAACAATTAAACAATAGAATACTACACATTTTTAAAAGGATATGATCAATAACCCTTATCACTCTATTTCTCGATTCACGAACCACGATCTCGATATGCCGGCATCCCAAACACCAATGGGTACTCTAGATGTACCCAATACCTACGACCTAACACCCTCTGGCGATCTCCGGACCAAGCTAGTGAGGGAATAGCAGAAGGAGCAAAGGCAACCAACACTCCCAAGCCCGGTGCCACCCAGCGACGCCAAAGCATCTGCCCCGACAATGAGGTTGCGCAACCATCGAAACGATACGATAACACACAAAAGAAATTAACAAATATAATCACACGATACGATAAGCACACAATTGATAAACACAAAATGAGAACAACAAAAGAGGTTGTCCTCACACATATGAAACAATTAATAAGCAATTCAATCAATATAACTTTAAAATATATTTTACCCAACAAAATAACTGAAAAATACTTATTAACCCCATAATATCCATGACAATATAAAGCAATAAATCAGTTACGATGTCAAACAAAATGAATCCCTTACCTTTTAGAAAGCCAAACTTGTAACGCCCCGATCCCAACCTCACGCTACAGGTCAAGTTAGGACCCGGTACACGGACAGAGTCTCCCCTATATCGTGGACTAACTGATACCTGCAAACAATCGCATATAACCACCAATTCAAATCCCAACCTTCTCATACAATTCCATCCTCCAACAACAATACACAACAACTCCTCAAGGCCATCCGAGCCTTGGAACTCAACAGAAGTATATTATACAAGCATGCAAGACATGTTTATAGCAACTTTAAAACATAACTTATTTGTCTTACCACTCTAACTATAATTACAAGTCATTCTTATAGATTAAGTTCAACATTCAACCTATTTAGCACACAAGCATGCAATCGAAAGTAGTAAGGTCTATTATCAGTTATTACATGCCAACTACTATACCATCGAGCCATACAAGATTACAACTTTGTTACAACTATCAAATCTATCACCAATACATACTTGACCACAAGGGTCTCAAAATGAACAACAAACAACATCTTTACATAATCTGCTCATAACATCCAACCTCAGTACACAAGTAATCACGGAAGCTGATCTACTTGAACTTATTCCTCTTCTTCTACAGCTACAAGCTGCGAATTCACCTCAACCTCTCCTGAAACATGTTAAAAGATAAGTGAGCAACAAAGTTGCCCAGCGAGGGAGGGGATACAATAAACTGGGGTTTTCACAAATGGTTTCTTGCAATGCAACAAAGACAATAACATAAGTAACACAATAAAACATGCTAATTGAAAAAGTATTTAAACACATTCTAAAAAGGATACAGTTCATCTTCTTGTCTTCAAACTCGATCAACCAACCATGATCTTCAAACAAATGTCGACAAATCCCTTATTACTCCAAATGGGCTACTCTGAATGTACCCTGATCCTACCACCTATTTTGTCCCGATGTAGGTCCTTATGCCCCAACGAGGTGAACCACGCCTCTGGGGTAGTAGAGTATACTCAAGGAGAAAATGAATAGGTATCATAGTAGTCGAGCTAGACCGACAGCCCGATGTTGCCCAGAGTTTCTCGACACTACCATGTCTGAGAAGGTTGCGCAACCCCGAGACATGTTCACAAGAACCAAGAATCTCAATAATCATATATGAGAGATGACAAAGTAGGTCGCCCTCGTAGTTAATCACAATATAAGCTTTTACACATGAATTAACCGTATAAACACAAAGGGGCAAATATCACATTTTTTCCACAAAAACTCTACAAATAGCTTGAATATACCTTAGACATGCATTTAGACACATAACAAGAAACTACATGCTCATACAAGCACTAAAGCAACCAAATCTCACATTTTCCCCTTTGACAACTAGCCAGTTCTACTTCCATACGCAATTCAAGATTCCAATTCTATAAACCAACCATACTACATCTCTAAGGATACCAAAAGACACCTATCCATGCCCTAAAAACTCACTTTGGAGACAAAAGCTCGGGAAGGGCTCGAGTAGATTTTAACTACAACTACCCTAACCGGCCCTCAAACTAATGCAACGAAAGCACTAAAAGTGCTTCCATGCCCTGTAGATACCTAATCCTAGGTTCAATTCTGCCCAGATTACGTTTTACGAAAAATCCCCTTTTAAATTTTTGCTAAATTCGTATTTTAACTCAATTTCGGGAAAATTAACTACACGTGAGCATTTAACTAGTTTCAATAACATCTAGAGCACCTATAGGTAGCATCAATTCAATCCAACTAGCAACCTAAAGCCAAACCCTAATTTTAGGCACTATTCATTGTCTCTTTCATGTAATTCAAGCATTCAACCATGAAAATAGTTATTAAACTACTCAAGCATGGTGTATATATCATGTAAAGCATGTATATCACAATATTTAAGCAATTCAATAGTTATAATCAACAAATCACAAAATCTCAAAAGTTGACATAAACTTTAAAATGCTACAAATGCAAACTCCCTCACAATTTTAGGTCGTAGACTAGTTGTGCAAGGCCTAGGTAGCTTCAAACTCCTCCCAAAGTCAAGCCAAGAGATCAATGTGCAAAGATTGAAAATGAAATCCTCCTTTTTCCTTCTCCTTTGGGCCGTCGGGTTTGGGGGGTATTTTGGGTATTTTTTGCTTTATTTTATGACTATTATGCATGTATATGTATTGTTATGTATATATATTATATATATGTTGTGTTATATTAAGTCAATTGTACTAAGTGATGGTCAAACTAGGCATAAAACTTCCAATTAAATGTTAACTAGTTAAAACTAATGTTTCACTATTCAAATGATGCATGAATTATTTTCCTAACGCGTGTTCTTGACCTTCAAAGCTCAAAACCTCAAGTTCCCAATTCCTTTTATAAGTCATACTATCTAGGGAAAAATTTAATTCGAGCAAATTAAATAGTCAATTTCTCTTATGAATAGTAGCTACTAATAAAGCACATAATCAAGAAAAAGAAATACACATTGAAATGCTCAAAGAGATATGTAACAGTTACATATGAACATGATGAGAAATCTTGGGCGTCACATCCTCTCCCCCTTAAACTAATTGCGTCCAAGCAATTCTTACATTATTCAGGAAAAAACTCAGGGTATCTGTCTTTCATCTGCTCCTCTCGCTCCCATGTGGCATCCTCCACTCCATGATGATCCCAAAGAACCTTCACGATCGAAATGCTTTTAGTTGTGAGCTCCTAAACCTTTCTATCAACAACCCAAAGAGGTTTATCTACATAGGTCAAAGTCCCACTGATCTCTAACAGTTCCGGCTTCAGAATGTGCGAAGGATCTGGCTAATACTTTCTCACTTCGACACATGAAATACATCATGCACTTTGCCCAAACTCGGAGGTAATGCCAATCTGTAAGCGAAATCACCAACTTTCTCGATAATCTCAAATAGTCCCACATATCTAGGATTGAGCTTACCTCCATTTCCATGTCGAATCAGACCTGTACGCGGGGAGACTTTTAGAAACACATGATCACCTACAGTAAATTCCAAGTCATGTCAGCGTCTTCAACATAATTTTTCTGTCGGCTCTGAGCTGTAAGCATTCATTTCTTAATAAGTTTTACATTATTAACCATTTTGATAATCTCAGGTAAAATAGCTGGGTCAACAATTTTTATTTCTCCTACCTCATCCCAATACAACGGGGATCTACATTTATGCTTGTAAAGTGCCTCGTAAGGTGCCATACCAATGGTGGCTTGATAACTGTTATTATACGCAAACTTTGCCAATGGCAAATACCTTTCCCAACTTTTACCAAAATCTAGAATGCAAGCTCGCAACATGTTCTCTAATATCCTGATAGTCCTTTCAGACTGGCCATCTGTCTGCGGGTAATATGCAGTGTTGAAGTTCAAATTAGTCCCGAAAGCCTTTTGTAGTTTCTGCCAGAACTGTGATGTGAGCCTGGGATCCTTGTCTGACATTATACTAGTTGGAGCCCTGTGCAGTCTCACAATGTTTTCAATATACAGCTCAACTAGTTTATCAAGACTGTCCGTCTTCTTTGTAGCAACAAAATGTGAGGTTTTCGTCAATCTATCAACCACAACCCATACAGAATCATTACCTCGTGGCGATCTCGGCAAATTAGATAGAAAATCCATAGTAACCTAATCCCATTTCCACACAGGAATCTCTATTGGTTGCAACAATCCCACAGGTCTCTGATGTTCAGCTTTAACCTTCTGACAAGTAAAACATTTAGCCATATAATCAACTATTTCTTTCTTCATATTGTTCTACCAGAATCTTTGTTTCAAGTCCTTGTATATCTTGGTACTACCAAGGTGGATAGTGCATTTAGTGATGTATACCTCTGCAAGAATTTCATTCTTCACGACTGAACTACTAGGAATGTAAATTCTATTTTTATACTTGAGTAAACCATCATCATGTAGCTTGAAATCGGACTCTCCCCTTTTTGGCTTCTCTAGAATCTTCAATAGCTGAGGATCAGATTGTTGTGCTTCCCTGATTCTAGATAGTAGTAAAGACTAAATTTGTAAGCTTGCAAACTGAATACCTGTTTCTGAAGCCTCTGGTTTCCACAGACACAATTCCTCCATAGTTTTCCAGTTCTTTATAATCAAACTGGCCACAGTAACCTTCCAGCTTAATGCATCTGCAACAGTGTTAGCTTTGCCTGGTAAGTAGTGAATAGTACAGTTATAATCATTCAACAACTCTAGCCAACGCCTTTGCCTCATGTTTAAATCTTTTTGAGAAAATAGATATTTCAAACTTTTATGATCAATACATATCTCAAACTTATTACCCCACAAGTAATGTCGCCATTTCTTTTAAGCAAAGACAACAACAGCAAGCTCAAGATCATGTGTAGGATAATTAAGTTCATAGGGCTTCAATTTTCTCAAGGCATAAGCTATCACCTTACCATTTTTCATAATAATGTAGCCCAAACCTTCTTTCGAAGCATCACTATAAATCACCAGATTGTCAGTACCTTCAGGCAGTGCAAGAATAGGAGTAGTGGTAAGTCTCTTCTTCAGTTCCTAAAAACTCGATTCACATTTGTCATCCCAGTTATACACTTTTGAGTTAAAGAAGTCAATGGTCCAGCAATTTTAGAAAAGTCCTTAACAAATCTCCCATAATAACCAGCCAACCCTAGGAAACTACGAACCTCCGTAATAGTTTCAGGTCTTTTCCATGACATCACTACCTCAATTTTCACAAGATCAACAGAAATTCCTTCATGTGAGATTATATGGCCTAAAAAGGCAACCTGCCTCAACCAGAATTCATACTTACTGAATTTAGCAAATAATTTATGTTCCTGCAAGGTCCGTAACACAATTCTCAAGTGTTCTTCATGTTCTGCCTCAGACTTTGAATATACCAATATATCATCAATGAAAATCACAACAAATTGGTCCAGGTATGGTCTAAACACCCTTTGCATCAAGTCCATAATGGCAGCTGGGGCATTTGTCAATCTAAATGGCAGTACAACAAATTTATAGTGGCCGTACCTGGTTCTGAAAGCAGTGTTAGGCACATCTTCTTTCCAGATTCTCAACTGGTAATAGCCCTGCCTCAAAACAAATTTAGAATACACAACAACACCTTGTAACTGATCAAATAATTCCTCAATCAATGGCAATGGATATTTGTTTTTCACAGTCACCTGATTGAGACCCCGATAATCTATACACAAACGTAAAGTGCCATCTTTCTTCTTTACAAACAACACAGAAGTACCACATGGTGAAGAGCGGGGCTGTATAAAACGTTTTCAAGTAATCCCTGTAGCTGAACATTCAACTCCTACAACTCAGGGGCAGCCATCTATATGGGGTTCTAGATATAGGATTAGTTCCTGGCAACATATCAATTACAAATTCTATTTCTCGGTTAGGTGGTAACCTAGGCAATTCTTCAGGAAATACCCCCGAAAAGTCCTTTACAACAGGTACCTCATTCAATTTCAGTTTATCTCCAGGCTGATTAATTAAATAAGCTAGATATGTTTCACAACCTTTACTCAACATTTTTGTAGCTTTAATAGAAGAAATTATGCGAGTTCCAGTGGATTTTTGACTTCCAACAATTTTAATGACAGGTTGTTCAGGTATTTCTAAGGTCACAATTTTTCTTCTACAATCCAAGTAAGCATAATACTGCCCCAACCAATCCATCTCTAGAATAACTTCAAAGTCTCGGAATGGTAAGATAATCAAGTCAACAGGATACATGCGTCCCTCAATACAAATACCACAAGATTTACACACAGACTCTGTAACAAATTTTGTACCCATAGGATTGCCTACTTCAATTTTATATGGCAGTTTATCAACTTTTAAAGCAATAGATTGTGCACGCATAAGAGTGATAAAAGAATGTGTGGCCCCAGTGTCAATCAAAACTACTATTGGCTGATTATTGATAAGAAAAGTACATTCTACCACCATTGTCATATCGGGGAGCTCCTCCTGGTCTAAAGCAAATACCTAGGCTTGGCCTCGTAGAACTGGAGCTGCACCTGATGCTCTGGTCTGAGCACTCTGGCTGGATGTCTGACCCTGTTCCTGCTTAAGCCTGGGGCAATCTCTAGCTTTGTGATGGTCGCTACCACAACCAATGCATCGGCCCAACTTTCTCCAATACTCTGCCTCCGCATGGCCCTTACAATTACAGTGACTGCACTGTTGGGTTTTCCTTGTAGCAGTGCCTCCCGTAGGGGCTTTGTAAGTGGATGAAGCGGTGCTACCTTGCTGAGATCTAGCGGCAATAGGTCAAGTCTGGCTCTGTGACTGGCTCTGAACTGGTCTTGCTTGAAACTGTGTCTGAACTGGTCCTAGATAGCTCTGAATCTGTCTTTGCTACTGAACCTGGATAGGCTGTTGATACTGTCTCTGATAGCCCTAACTCTGAGACTGATACTACTATTTACTCGGTTGACTGGACTCTGCCAACAAATCTGCCTTGCGTTTCTCGAATCTCGATGTGGCCCTAACTGCTACAGCATAACTAGGATAATCCTCCGAAGACAAATTAAGCTGAATATCACCTCTCAGACCCCTGATAAATCTCTGAATCCTCGTGTCCTCAGGTTGTACTAGTGCTAGCATATAGCGAGAGAGTCTAGTAAATGTAGCCTCATACTAATCAACAATCATATTCCCTTGTCTCAGAGAAATAAATTCTTCCTGGTATCTTTCACGAGCTACCACTGATACATACTTGTCCCTGAATTCCCGAACAAAGTTAGCCCATGAATGTTGTACCCTCTCGGCATCACATTTCTCCCTAACAGTACACCACCACTCCTCGGCATTACCCTCCAACAAAAATACAGCATAAGTGATTTTTCTCTCGTCAATACACTCAAGTACAGAAGCTACCTTCTCAAATTTATTCAACCACATTTCGGCCTTCATGTCATCTGGTTCCCCATAGAAACTAAATACCCCGTGATGTAATGCCCAACTCAACCCCACCTACGATCAGTCAGGACGCAATGGAATTTCGACAGTATAACAACAGTAACTTGGATACCGAGGCTCTAAACCAACCTCTTTGTAACTCATACAACCAGCATCAAAACAACAACAACTCCACAACCAATTCAACAATAAACATCACAACCATTTCAACTATATTAACAACCATTCAACATTTCATTCGCTAGTTATACGCCTCCGTTCCAACATCAAACCATAGGCTATAACATACATCTCAAAATAGATTATAAACCAAACTAGCAACCTAATCATGTTCAAAAGAAAGACTACTAAACAAGCAATATACTTAAGTCTTATAATTGAGTAAGTTATACAACATAACATATTACAACAACTAAGACAAACTCATGGCAATGACTCCGGCACATAAGACTCGTCCACATAAAGTACATTCTCAGCTTCCTGAGGCACGTACCTGTATTCCTATTCAGTAACACCTGTATGCATATAACGAATGAAAGTGCGCTTATATAAAACAAGCCTAGTGAGGATTCAATAGATCTTTTAAAAGTATTTACTATACTCTTTGGAAATCATCATTTGAGCAGTAAACACATTTACATCAATAACATTATAAGCACAACAATAATAATAACCAATCAATAAGGATACTTTAGTTGGTATAGCTCCAAACATCATCACGATCTCAACCATCTTCTTATAACTCCCCCATTACTCATACACCCGAGGTACCTCACTAGCCCCTCCCTCCATGGCACATTCACCCATGCGAGCTGGGGGTAGTCCATGATAGTTATGCCGTTATCAACCCGACAACCCAATATTGCCCGAGAGGTAGCACACACATACCAAGACTCATGACAATAATAATACTCATTCATATCACAGGAGGACAACAAAGTTGGTTGTCTATCTTCCGGCTTCATCAATAATCAATCAGTTAACATAATTTCAACAACTTAACATTAATTAATCAGTTAACAACTCAACAACTAAGTTAGATGACAAAGTAGGCCATCCAACTTAACATGCATTAAACCACTCAACTAAACCCGAATCTAACCAAGAACAACCCATGATTCAACCACTCAAACAACTAAATACTTTATTTCAACATTTAAAGAAAGACTACTCAAACTTCTAAAAGTCATAACTTACAATCTACTAATCCAATAACCTCCAAACCAGTTTCTATCACTCACCCACTCAAGCAACTACATTAGCCCCCTTGGAAACCAACTACAATCCATCCAAAACACACCCAACAACCCTAAACCCACAATGCACCATGGCTGAATTTTCTGAACTTTCACCACGACATCACAATCAAAATTTCGGCATTACAACATTATTACCACGTATTTAACAAACTTTTAGAAGCTAACAACAATCAATTCCAACCACCACAACTTCATTAAATCAAGAATCCAATAACTAAATTTTAATACCTGGGAAAAAAAATACATGCTACAACCGTTCAAAACTTATATAAACACATACAAATGATCCTTAGCATCCACTAAGCAATATTCTAACATCACTTCAACATTTCAACAGCTAAAAATTCAATTATATGAATTGACATAAAAATAACATTTTGAGATCTAGAATTTTTCTCTCACCTTTGATCTTATATGATGCAAGAAATATGTAGAATGAATGCCCAACAAGTGAATTCAAGCTTTGGATGAAGAAGTTTGGACTTCAATTGAGTTTTCTATGGAAAATTTTCTTTGAAAAAACTTGAAGAAAAACTCTCTTTTTCTCTCTAATGGCTCTCGGCCATGTGTGTGCAAAATTAGGTGTTTTGTGTGCTTTCTAATGTGTGTTGATGCATATATGCTCAAGGTCAACAAAAATAATAAAAGTCAAAGTTGATTTCTTAGTCTTTTAATTAGTATTTTTAGTCTTTTAATTCTATTTCTTGACTATTTTTGCTCACAACAAGAATTCAACACTTAGACTATTTTTAGGTAGTTTATTTTAGGTGACAAAAATTTTCACATGCAAAGACTCTCACCTGACTCGGTTAAAAACACAATTTTCGCAAAAGAAATTGTAAAAACCTTTAAAATTCTTAATCCGATTCAAAATCCATTTTAATCAGACATGGGTCTATTAATATCTGAGGACTAAGTTTTAAAACGTTTAAAACACCTGTGTAAAAATTTTAGCGGACGTGTATTCAAAATACTATTAAAAAAAATCGACGATAAAATTTCTGATGCCGATTTTGATGAAAATTTCATGAATGCACACATAGCATGTAATAGGAATATAAATAACAGAATTAGCACATTCTAATCCATATAATACATAAACATGTCAAATCATGCAAATCTAGGCAAAGATGAAATTTGGGGTCTCACACATGATGTAGAAATTTATGAAATAGATTACCCCCTGTAGTTCCACTACCCTCGGCTCTAACTACCAGATTACCTCTGCCAACTCCTGCCTGACCCTGCTGAGCTATTAACTGAGTCATAGTATTAATAGCAGTGGCCATTGAGGCCATAACTTGTCTATTTGTTAGTTCCTGCCCTGGCGGAACATTCCCGACTACCACAGCATCCTGCCTAGGTACATCTTGCCTAGGAGCTTCCTCTGGCTGTTTTCTCGGTGGTCCCCTCCTCATCTTAATAATAGAGAGTCCAATGTTATAATAGGCAAATAGATGACACAAAAGATAACTTATTCATATTTCAAACACCTTGTACACATCAGACAACATATAAAGCACTTACCATGCATCAAACACTAAACATTTCATTCACTTAAACAATTACTCACTTAGACAATTAAACAATCACTTAATCACGCAATTCAAATTTCACATAAGGACCTCTACCCCACATACAGAGGAATTTAACCCAGCTTCATGAATTCAAATAGCTCTGATACCATATAAATGTAACGCCTCGAACCCAACACCAAGCTACAGGTCAAGTTCGGACCCGGTACACGGACAGAGTCTCTTCTGTACCGTGGACTAACTAATACTTGCAAACAATCACATATAACCACCAATTAAAATCCCAACCTTCTCATACAATTTCATCCTCCAACAACAATACACAACAACTCCTCAAGGCCATCTGAGCCTTGGAAGTCAACAAAAGTATATCTTACAAGCATGCAAGACATGTTTATAGCAACTTCAAAACATAAGTTACTTGTCTTACCACTCTAACTATAATTACAAGTCATTCTTATAGATTAAGTTCAACATTCAACCTACTTAGCACACAAGCATACAATCAAAAGTAGCAAGGCCTATTATCAGTTATTATATGCCAACTACTATACCATCGAGCCATACAAGATTACAACTTTGTTACAACTATCAAATCTATCACCAATACATACAAGACCACAAGGGTCTCAAAATGAGCAACAAATAACATCTTCACATAGTCTGCACATAACATCCAACCTCAGCACACAAGTAATCACGGAAGCTGATCTACTTGAACTTCTTCATCTTCTTCTACAGCTACAAGCTAGGGATTCACCTCAGTCTCTCCTGAAACATGTTAAAAGATGAGTGAACAACAAAGTTGCCCAGTAAGGGAGGGAATACAATAAACTGGGGTGTTTTCACAAATGGTTTTCATGCAATGCAACAAAGACAATAATATAACTAACACAATAAAACAAGCTAATTGAACAAGTATTTAAATGTGACACCCCAAACCCAACACTTCATTAATTGCATTCATTAAATGGTTAATTTGGATGTAACTTAGCTAATTACTTTTTATTTTTTATTTTTCATATTTTCATAAATTCAGTTGTTTCTTTTCATGCATTTTATATTTTTATAAAATACTTCATATTTTTAGGGGACTACAGCCCCTGACCGTGTGTGCATTGCATATCGGGATCAATGGAAAAAAATTCGCAAAATATCCGATGAATAGTACCAACGGGATTTTTTTTTCCAGATTTTTTTCAGATTTTTTGCATTTGTTTTGCTGAAATTTGATCACCCAAATGACCCTTTTGCTCTTATTAAAATGCCTTAATTATTTGACCTACCATTTGACCTTCTCATGAGAATAATATAAGCCAAGAACAAAAAAGAAGTCAAAAAATGGCCAAAAAATAGTTACGGGAATAGTAACTTTTTCTTGCAAAATTGCTATAGTTGGTCATTTCCATCCATTCAAAGCTTGAATCTTGAGTTCTTGAACATGTTTACACCTTCTTCAAGCTTCTCTAGGCTTGTGTGGTAAGAATTTCATCTTATTTTTGTATTTGAAAATTTTGCACCTAAACTTTATTTTTTTTTGGGATTTGTTGAGATATTACTTGGTTATGCTTGTTTATTCTTAAATTACTCTTATTAATGATCATAGAGCATACTTTTGTGGTTAGATAGCATTTTGAATGGTTGAAAATGGAGTAGGAGCTTTGAGGAAGATGATGAATAGTGAAATTTCTAGGGTTCCGAAAATTTATGCAATTTAATTTGATTCAATGCTTCTAGTAGTTGCTAATTAGGTCCTTGAGCGTGGAAAAAATGTTAGTTGCACTTGCCATGTACAAAATTTGAATAATTTGATCAAATTAAGCTACTTTAATAAGGGGTTTCAGGGTTAACTCAAATCCGGACACGTTTTGAGGTTATGGCTAGTCTTTATTAAGTATTGAAACTTTAGAAGTGCCTTCGTTTCGCTTGTTTGGGTTTCGAAATTGGTACTTGTAGTATAAAGGCACAAAGAGGAAATTGGGGATTTAATGGTAAATGAGGTTTAACGGGTGAACTCAAGGGTCCTTGGGGTGCTATAAGGTGTGATTTGAAGGATATGATAACTTGTTTGGGAATCTTGAACCTTGCCTTTCGGTTTGGAGCTTAATAGCAAAGATTGACAAAGGGGTTTCAGGTTGAAAGTAAATCCGGGTGCGTTCGGGCATTAGCTCAAGTGTCTAGTAAGTGAGAAGGTGCTAGAAATGTATTCGCTTCGCTTAGTTGAGCTCCAATTAGAGTACTTGTAGAGTAATGCATGAAGAGGCAAATTCGGACTTTTTGGGTAATTGTACTTTAAAGTGAGATTTCAAGGGCTTAAATGGTGCCATAAAGTGTCATTAGAGATGTAGTATAGTTATATTTGAGGTTCGTTATCTTGTGCGAAGTTTAGAGCTTGTTTTGTAAGCATTTAGAAGGAGATTTATTGGATTTCTTGTGAATTACTTGAATTAGTTGCATTAGTAGTTATTATATTGTTATATTTGCTCTAATTGATCATGATTGAGTTATATGTTGTATAAGTGTGAAGTTTATGACCTAAATACTAAGCATGTGGAAAGGTTTTAATTGGATTTTATGTGAATTAGTTGAGCTTGGTGCTTAGTTGGTTATTTGAATTGATGTAGTTATTATAATTGACTTTTAAATGATTTAAATAAGAGTTTAAATGGTAATGGTATGTAATATGTAGTTGTTTGGAGAAGTTTCATAAAATAGGTTGTATAGCTACTTCATTAAAATATGTTTGTATCTTGTTTATAATACCGTGTTGCTTATAATTATATGAGTTATGTTGTGGGAAATGACTACTTGGAATATATGTTAAGTTAAAGTATATAAAAGTGACATTTTGTTAAAAATAGAATTCTAATAGATATTGTATATATGCTAAATAAGCGAAGTTATGAGTTAGCTAACCTAGCTGAATAATTAATGAATGTTGTAGTTAAAGAGTAATTGAAGTAATGTTTGCTCATAGGTTCAAGGTGACTGGAAATGATGTGATTCAAACTTACATCTTGGAACTCGGTAGAGGTGAGGGACCTGCATCCTTACGTGCATTATAGTTTATTTTCTTTCTAAAAGAGTATATTGTTTAGTATAATTGCGTAATTGATATATGCTTATTGTTGCTAAATTGTAACTTGGTGCGAGAACAACTTACTTTTTGTCCTTAAATGTGTTTCCTGATTATATTGTCATTGTTATCATTCTTGCATTGCATTGTGGTTGCGCAACCTCATTGTCGCGGTGGATGCGATGGCCTCGCTGGGCGGCATCGGGCTTGCCAGTGTTGGTTGCCTTAGCTCCGTCTGCTATTCCCTCACTCGCCTGGTCCGGATATTGCCAGGGGGTGTTGGGTCGTAGGATCAGATACATTCGGAGTACCCATTGGTCTAAGGGATGCCGGCATATCGAGATTTAGATCGTGGTTCGTGGATCGGGGATCGAAGATTTGGAGTGATAAGGGTTATCGATTGTATCCTTTTAAAATGTGGTATTAGAATTGTTATTCACTATTTATCTATTGTATTAATTGTGTTAAGTTGCTGCATTGTACGTCCCCGGTAGACCTTATCCCTCACTAAGCAATTATGATTGCTCATACCTCGCTAAACATGTTTCAGGTGGTGTAGTTGGAGGAGTTGCTTTGGTTGCTATGTACTATTACTTGAGATTGGAGTGATTGCTTGCTAAACTGTAGAAGACCTTGCTTGTCTACTTTATGTTCTATTTTGGAGCCTAAGGGCTTATGTATATATATTTGAGTGGTTGCAAATTTGAAAGCTAAGTGGATGTAGTAAATGTTATAGAATTGTGGCATGTAATAACTTATGCTTCTGCTTCTAGCTACGTTGCATGCTTGGGTGTGAATGAACGGATGTATGGTTGGCTTTAATTTCTAAGAATGTTTAATTGCTAACAAAGAATGGTATGATAAGCGAATGAGACAAAGATTTTATGACTATGGTTGCATGCTTGTATGTGTTTATATTGTCTTGTGTTGCTTAAGGCTCGGATGGTCTTAAAGTTGGGATTTCAATTAGAAATGTTGTTCCTTTTGCTTCGTGTTTTATTTGAATGCTTACAGGTTTCCAGAATGTCCACGGTACTGGTGAGACTCTGTCTGTTTTTCCTAAAATTTTGAGTCCGGGTTGGAATTGGATTGTGATTAGTATGGTAAATAGAAGTCCCGGTTCCGTGAGGAATCGGGGCATTACATTAAACACATTCTAAAAAGGATACGGTTCATCTTTGTGAAACCCTATATTTTACATTTGCATAGAATTGCGTGTTTTGACTTGTTTATGTGTTATATGAGTTAGAATGCGCTAATTTTGTGATTTATACTCCTATTACATGCTATGTGTGCATTCATGAAATTTTCATAAAAAATGGCATTGGAAATTTTATCGTTAGTTTTTGTGAATACTATTTTGAACGCACGTCCATTAAAATTTTTACACGGGTGTTTTAAACATCTTAAAACCTAGTCATCAGATATTAATAGACCCGTGTTTGATTAACATGGATTTCAAATCAGATTAGGAATTTTAAAGGTTTTTACACCTTCTTTTGTAAAAATCGAGTTTTTAACCGAGTTGGGTGTAAATATATGCATATGAAAATTGTTGTTAACTAAAAATATACTACTTAAAATAGTCTAAGTGTTAAATGCATATATTTGAACAAAAATAGTCTAAAAGACAATTAAAAGACTAAAAATACAAATTAAAACACTAGAAATTAACTTTGACTTTTTTGATTTTGTTGACTCAAGCTTTATATGCATCAACACACATTAAAACAACACAAAAACACCCACAAAAACACACATGGCCGAGAGACCATAGGAGAAAAAAAGAGAGAAAAGTTCACGGTTTTTAAATATATTTTCATTAGAAGTTGCAATCCAAGGCCAAATCTTGTCATCCAAATCTTGATTTCACTTGTTGGGCACCTATTGCACACATTTCTAGTATCATATAACATCAAAGGTGAGAGAAAAATTCTAGATCTCAAAATGCTATTTTATGTCATTTTCATATAATTGAATTTTTATCCGATGAAATGTTAAATTGTCTTTATATTGTTGCTCAAAAGATTCCAAGGATCGTTTATGTGCGTTTATATAAGTTTTGAATGGTAGTAACATGTATTTCTATTTTCGGGGTATTAAAATTGGATTTTAGGTTCATTGTTGAATAATTGTTGTTGTAGTAGTTGGAATTGATTGATTGTTGCTTTTAAAATTTTGTTAATTATGGGGTTGTAATGATGTAATGCCGAATTTTTGATTTGGATGTCGTAGCAAAAGTTCAGAAAATTCAGCCTTGTGAATTTCCAAAATTAGGGTTGTTGGGCTTGGTTTGGATGACTTTTGGTTGAGTTTTGATGTGATTAATATAGTTGCATGTGTGGTCGAGTTATAGAAAGTGCTTTGCAGGTTATTGGATTTCTAGACTGTAAGTTATGACTTTTAAAAATTTGTGTAGTGTTTCTTTAATATGTTGAAATGTTGTCTTGGTTGTTTGGGTAGTGTTTGGGTAGTTGATTCTTGGATTGTTGTTGATTGAGATCGGGGTTGAATGTTGGTTTAAATGCATGTTGAGTTGGATGGCCTAATTTGTCATCTAACTTAGTTGTTTCAGAATTGTATAGTTGTTGATTGTTAAATGTTGTTTAATTGGTTGTTGAAATATTGTTTAATTGATTGTTGATTGTTAAATGTTGGATTACCGGGAATCGGGCACTTTCGTTGCTGATCTCTCGAAAGGTAAATGTCGGGAGTTGGCAACCCTCGTTGTTGGCTTCTTGAATTGAAATCATTATTGTTGTTATGAGTCAGGAGTTGGGCAACCCTCGTTGTTGGCTTCTCGAATTGAGTCAGAGTCATTGTTATGAGCTATGATAATGTTGTGTCACCTCGGGAGGCATCCTAGGTTGCAGGCACAGTTATCATGGCTAATCCTTATCTCGCATGGGCGAAGAAGCCATGGGGTGTAGGTCTAGGTTAAGGTACCTCAGGATTGTGTCATTGGGTTTGGAGGAGTTGATGAGCATTGAAATGGTGTATGGAGCTTCATCAACAAGTGTATCGTATCCTTATTGTGTGTTTACTGTTGTTACTATACTTGTATTGTTATAAGTGTTAATTGCGTGATATTACTCATATGAGATTTCTAAAGTGGTAAAGTAAATGTTTTCAAAGATCTATCGAATTCGTCACTGGGTTTTGTTTTATATAAGCTAACTCTCATTCGTTATCTACAACCAGGTGTTACTGAACTGGATTACAGGAACGTGCCTCAAGAAACTGAGTATGTGCCTTTTGTGGAAGAGTTTTATGTGTTGGAGTCATATCCATGAGTTTGTCTTAGTTTTTGTAGTATGATGTATTGTATAAATTACTTAAAGGTAAAGGCTTATATAATGCTTGTTTAGTAGTCTTTCTTTTGACCATGATTAGGTTGTTGGACTGGTTTATAATTTATTTTGTAAATGTATGATATAGCCTATGGATTGATGTTGGAACGGAGGCGTATAACTTATGAATGAACTGTTGAATGGTTGTTTGATATATGGAAATGGTTATGGAGTTGTTGTTGATCTTTGAAGTTGGTTGTATGAGTTACAAAGGGGTTGGTTTAGAGCCTAGTATCCGTGTTACTGTCGTTATACTATCGAAATTCTATTGCGTCCTGACTGATTGTAGGTGGGGTCGAGTTGGGGCGTGACATTTATTGGTATCAGAGCGCATGTTTAGATGTCAGCCGGGGGTATTCTCAGAATGTGGGTAGTGAATCATGAAAGTATGTATGAAGTGAAAGAAAAGTAAAATATGTGTTAATATGATTAAGTGATTATGTGATTAAGTGACTATGTGATTATGTGATCAATTTGTTTATGTGACTAATACTTAAGTGAATTACGTGCCCTACGTGAGTTTGTTGCTTACGTGCTGATAATTGTCTATAGCCTGTCTATGTGTTATAACCTGTGCCAACTCTTTGATAGTAGAATGGCGGGTCGACCGAGAACATGTAGTAGACCACAGGATAGTAACGAGGCACTGGGTAATACGACACCAAGCCGAGATCAGGGTTACGATCGTATTGCAGCAGCTATGGACCGGATGACAGAGGTCATAGCAGGGCAGGCACAGATTTTAGTGGGGCAGACTGCTTAAGCACAGAATGTTCCGGTACAGATATAGAATGCACCGGGTGGTTATCAAGGGCATAGTTTATTGAAAGAATTTTTGGGTTATTATCCACTGAGGTTCCAGGGTGAGCCCGACGATCAGAAAGCCGAAGCCTGGATCAGGAAAATTGAGAAAATATTTGATCCCCTAGATTACACGGATGAGAGAAATGTCACCTTTGCGGTGTATCTGTTTGATGACGAGGCTGAGGAGTGGTGGTGTACCGTGAGATCTGATTGGGAAGCACGGGGTACTCCCTATGTCTGGGATACTTTTCTTAGGCGTTCTGGGCCAAGTACATCCGGAGGATTGCACGTGAACGTAGGGAGGTGGAGTTCACATCATTGGTTCAGGGTGATTCTATGGTGGCCCAATATGAGGCCAATTTTACCAGGTTGTCCCGTTATGCACCGGAGTTTGTATCAGATCAGGAACGTAAGACTCGGAGGTTCGTTTTGGGTCTAAGGCCAGAGATTCAGGATGCAATGGCCTTGAATCAGTACGATGTATTTTCTGAGGCCTTTGATGCGGCTTCTAGGTTGGAGAAGAAGAAAGGGGAACAAATTAGTTCTAGTTAGGCCAGTAAGAGGCCATTTCAGCCGCAGGTCAGCAGGTTGTGTATAGGCCTTCGGTGCAACAGAATGTTTATTGGCCACTGGGTCAGTAAAGGTTTTTTCGACCTAAGGGGCAACAAGGATCATTTAGGCCCCAGTTCTATCCGCAATCCTATCATGCACCGTCACAGTACAGGCCGGCCTAGTCTCAGGATCAGTAGAGGCCTAGTGTTGCAAGACCTCAGCAGCAGGCTGGTACAACTGCTTATTCAGTTTCTGGGTCTTTAGGAGGCAGTGTCAGTGCTCCGCTACCGCAGTGTACTTATTATAAACGTACAACCATTTGGAGGCCGACTATCGGAAGAAGGTAGGGACATGTTTGGGTTGCGGCAGCAACCAACACAGAGCGAGGGATTGCCCTAGGTATCAGAGGTCTGGGGGTCGGCCAGCGACCCAGGGTTATTAGGGTAGATCTATCAGTGGTACACCTCAGTAGTAGCGGGTTCACGCTCAGGCCTAGGCAGTAGACTTGGAGGAGGCACCTAAGGCAACAGTAGTTGTGGAAGTAGCTTCCTTATACCTGACCAACTTGTTAAAGTGCTGATTGATTCTAGTGCTACGTATTCTTTCATTACCCCTACATGTGTACAACGTGTTAACATGCAACCTGGAAGATTGCCTTATGTAGTTGAGATTAGTACTTCTTTGACTGATAAATATGTGATTGGCTTAGTATGTAAAGCTGTAAAATACATGTTAAGGGTTAGGATTTTCCTTCGGACCTTATCTTATTTCCTAAGAATGTAGGTATGATGTTATCTTGGGTATGGACAAATGTAGTACGGTTTCGGATGCCAGAACAGCCTGTTGTTACTGTACTTGTATTGTTATCAGTGTTAATTGCGTGATAATGCTCATAGGATGATTTCCAAAGTGGTAAGGTAAATGTTTTCAAAGATCTATCGAATTCCTTACTGGGCTTTGTTTTATATGAGCTCACTTTCATTCGTTTGCTGCAATCAGGTGTTACTGAACTAGAATTCGGGTACGTGCCTGCCGGAGTCATATTCATGAGTTTATCTTAGTTTTTGTAGTATGATGTATTATGTAACTTACTTAAAGATAAAGACTTATATAATGCTAGTTAGTAGTCTTTCTTTTGAACATGATTAGATTGTTAGACTGGTTTATAATCTATTTTGCAAATGTATGATATAGCTAATGGATTGATGTTGGAACAGAGGCGTATAACTTATGAATGAACTGTTGAATGGTTGTTTGATATATGGAAACGGTTGTGGAGTTGTTGTTGATCTTTGGAGTTGGTTGTATGAGTTACAAAGGGGTTGGTTTAGAGCCTCGGTATCCGTGTTACTGTCATTATACTGCCAAAATTCTATTGCATCCTGACTGATCGTAGGTGGGGTCGAGTTGGGGCGTGACAATCTTCTTGTCTTCAATCTCAATCCACGAACCATGATCTTCAAGCAAATGCCGGCAAACCCCTTATTCCTCCAAATGGGGTACTTTGGATGTACCCTGATCTTACGACCCATTTCTCCCGAGGTAGGTCCATATGCCCTAACGAGGTAAACCACGCCTCTAGAGTAGTAGAGTATTGTGACGCCCAAGATCACTACCATACTTCTTATTAACTGTTGCATGTCTAATTGTGCATTTTTATGTGCATTTATTTATTTATTTTGTCAATAGTTACTATTCAACCTGATTTTTGACTTTTTATTTTCTCTGAATTAATACTTTTCCTAAGTTATATTATCTATTTGAGGAATTAGGGAAATGAACATTTGAGCAATTCGCATTAGGAGAACCCATTTAGAAATGTTTTAGCGGTTCAAGTGAATAGTAAATATTGGGCTTTATTGGGCTAAATGGAATATTTTGTTTGAACTTATTTTAAGTGGAGTTTGCAAGTTATTTTGGGCTCAAAATTATTGCCAACCCAACACATTTACATAACACATAAAATAAATACACATAATATCATATATGCACATTTACATAAGTATAAAAACAATTCATAAAATACCTCCTTGTCCCTAGCCAAACCCGAGAGCATCAAGGAGAAAAAAGAAGGAAAATTGCTCAACCTAACTTGCATTTTGATCTTATAGCTTGAGTTTTGGAGCACTTTGGAGCAACCTAAAGCCTACTTCAAGCATCTACACCTTGATTTGTGAGGGATTTTCACTTATTTTTGCACATACTATGTTTTGGCTTGAAAGTTAAAATTCGCGATTTGTATGTATATGTATATATATTGCTTAATACCTTTGTAAAGAGTAGTCTACATGTTCTAGAGACTTGTTTTGTGGTGTTTATTGCTTTGGTTATGATGGATTTGCATAGGGTAGTTGTGAGGAAGACAATGAATAGTATTTTTAAAGGGTTTTGATAAAATGTCCTTTAGAGATTGATTCAATGCTTCAATTAGGTCCTTTAGATGTTAATGAGGATAGTCTAATGACCCCATGTAGTTTAAATGCTCGAAACATAGTGAAAACGCAAAATTAGCCAAATTTAGAAAGGGGTTTCGATTGTAAAGTGAATCCGGGCACATTTTGAAGTTAATTTGGGGTTCTACTAGGCATGGAAGCACTTTTGGTGCTTTTGTTGCGTTGAATTGCGGGGCAGATTGGATAGCTATAGTTCAATGCACCCTCGGGACCCTCCCGAGCTTCTGTGTTAAAAAGGGATTTTCAAAGCTTTAATGGGTGTCTTTTGGTGTTCTTAGGGATGTTAGGTACTTGGTTTGGGTAGATGGTGCTTTGTGATTCGATAGGAGCCTATTTTGAGTTAGTTGACAAAGGGCAAATGAGACAAGATTGAGTTTATTGTTAGTAATGATTTAAGAACTACCCTATCATGCTATTTATATGTTTATTGAGTTTTTTATATATTGAAATTCATGTTTGAGGGCAACCTACTCTGTTGTCCCTCTTTTATGTGTTTAATAGCTTTTATCGTTATATTGTTATATTGTTGTGTTTTGTGGTATTGTTCAATGGTTGCACAACCTCAGTGTTTGGGACGGGTATGATGGGCCTCATTGGGCGGCATCATGCTTGCTAGCTTCATAATGAAGGCGCAAAAGGCATCAGCTTCAAAATGAAAGAGTGTAATGTCATCAGCTTAAAAAAAGGGAGCACAACGGGTTCGTCTCGAGATATGTAAATAACAAAAACATACAAGCGCAGCGGAAATAATAACAATTAAAACTTTGTTTGTAGACAAGTTGTATTCACAAAATCTTAAGAGTAAATCCGTAACTAGTACATAAAAGAAAATACATAAAAGGATATATACAACTATATACAAATTTATTTAAAACAAAATACAAGAATACCTCGCGTGGAGAACTCGGATGTAGACTCTTTAAAGGAAGATATTGACTCAGATAAATCTCCTCTACAAGTGCAAAGGCCCTAGTCGGTCCACGGGAATCCAAAAGCAAAGGACAACTAACTAATTGTAGTGCTAGCTTAGTTAAGTCCAAGTGCTTAGTAAATAAAGAGTTATAAACTTAGAAGCAAAAAGTTTCCTATCTCTACTAGACTTGGCCAAAAACACCAAGAGAAAATAGAGAACAATATGCTTCTAAATGTGAGAGAATTTCGGCCAAGAGGTGCAAAAAATGAATGAACTACTTGTCTTCTATTTATAGATGCATGACATGCTCATCATATGCCAAGTGTCATGATCTAAGAAAATCAAGAAGCCAAGTGTCCTAATCCTACACATGGCCGGCCATAGGAGGGCAATTTGGACAATTTTCATTTGCAACTTGTTGTTTGTCTTTTAGTGAAGACAAACATTAATTAATTCTAAACCCTTTTAGAATAATTAATTATAAATTGACCCCTCAATCTATTTCCACTCTTACCCTAATACTTTTTAGTATTTACACTTGGCCCTAAAACTTTTGAAGATTACAATTTTGGCCCACTTAACCGTTAATGTCCAAAATCACACCGTTAACACTTTAAGGTGTTTCTAACTTAATACCAAGCTCAAATATGATTTATTCATGATACCCTAAGTGTGTGACTTTCTAGGTTCATGACCGTACATTGATAAATGATCGATTCCGAAAATGTCTCCGCCATTTTTTGGAATACCTTCATGTTCATGAGTGACGCGCTAGCAACGAACGTATCATGACAATATGTACAGTAATAAAGTCCAATTCCAACGAACCTATTTATAGTCACAAATTAGCGTTCAGTCTAATCCTTCTGTTAAAATATCTCGATCGTTGTGAGGACCATGAAATGATTAAGTCCACTGAACGATTCTATGCAAAGATCTAATTCGGTGGAATGAGAGATAACATCTATGGAAAAACACCTTTCCATTGTTCAACTACCCCGGCCGAGGATTTCTCATTTCAGATGACCGATACTATGTGACGCCCGAGATTCTACCGTACACATTTTCAAATGTGGCATCCATTAATTGCGCATTAAATTATGTGCTTTACCTGTTGTCTTTCTTGGTCACTATTCATTCCATTTTTAAACTGCATTATATTAGTGAATTAGCATTTTTATTAAATTATATTAATTGTTAAAGGAATGGGAAAAATGTGCAATTGAGCTAGGAGCGATAGGAGCACTCGTTTAGAAAATGTTTTAATGGTTCAATGAATAGTGTTACGTAACATAACTTAGTAATTTAATTAGCTAGCATATATTCTTCACCTTAGGCTCGTTTTAAGGTTATCAACGTTCATTTTAGTGGACCACTAAGCACCTAACTTGATCCCATTTAATATATATGCTCATAAAACACCACCTAGCTCATAACTTAACAAAACACAAAAAAAAAAAAAAAAAGAGAAGATGCAGGAATTACTGTAGCAAATTCGAGAATAGTGTAGGAGGAGAATGAGAGGATTTTGCTCATCAAATCTTCAAGCCAAGCCAAGCCAAGCTAGGAGCAAGTAGTTTAGGGTGTTTGCTAGCCTCCCGAGAGTTCCTACGCGCAATTGGTGAGGGTTTTCATGACTTTTTATGCATATCTAAAATGTTACATTTTTCTTGATTTGTTGAAAATGTTATCTAATGCTATTGCAATGCTCAAATAAGCTTATATATGTTGTATACATGTAGTAGAGACCACATTTATGCTATTGTTTCATGTATTAAACGGTAGAAATCGATAGTTGATTCGTAGGGGTGAATAGTGACGGGATTTCTAGGGTTTGGTGTAATCGCGCGTTTTAGCTTGATTCAACACTCCTAATAGATGCCTTAGGTGCTAATGAAGGTAGTCTAATAGCCCCGTGCACTTGAATTGCTCTAGAATCGCATAAAACATGAAATAGCCAACTTTAACAAAGGGCTTTCGGGGTTCATGCGAATCCGGGTGGATTCGGGCTTCACTTCTAGTATTCTTAGACTACCTAGGTGCTATAGAAGCTTGGATAACCCTTGTTTGAAGCCCGGATAAGGTATGTGTAGTTTAAAGCCATAAGAGGGAATTTGGGGCTTTCGGGGTAATCGCGGTCATTTGAATGAGTTAGAGGGTTGAGAGGATACCTCGAGGGTTAGTTAGAAGGTTGGGAGAGTTTCCTTTGAAAATGAAATCATTAACTTTGGTTTAGAAGAGAAATAGTTCGAAAAACAAAGGGGTTTAGGTGCAATTTAAGTTGTCTCACACTTCTAAACCCATGTCAGGACTTCTTGAGTGTTTATATGTGATTCTAAATTAATTTGGAGCTTTTGGAATGATTCTATGCTTATTTGGTATAAGTTCATTTGTAAACTGCTTATTAACTTCTACATTTGCTTCTATCCTAATTGTATCGAGGTCAACCTACTTTGTTGATCCTCATATGTGTTAATGCTTATATTATTGCTATTAACTTGCCATCGTTGAGTGCATTGCATAGTGGTTGCGCAACCATAGTGTCGGGGCGGATGTGTTGAATATCGGTTGGGCGGCAGAGGGCTTGCCGGTGGATATTCAAACTCCGTGCCCTATACCCTCATTCGCCTGGTCCGGAGATTGCCAGGGGATGTTGGGTCGTAGGATTCGGGGTACATCCGGAGTACACCCACTGGATTGGGGTTATGCCGGCTTATCGTGATCGTGCTCGTGGTTCGTGGATCGTGAATGAAGACCAGTGAAGATTGGTGTATAGGGGATTGTGTGAAATGTATCCTTTAAATGTGTGGTTATTTAAGTTTCATTGTTTCTTTAATTGTCTAAGTGTTAATGTTGTATAATTGTATTATCTGTTGCATTGCACGCCCCGGGACTATATCCATCACTGGGCAACAGTGGTTGCTCATACGTCGCTAACATGTTTCAGGTGGCGCAGTTGGAGGAGTTGCCCTAGTTGCTATGTGTTATTCTGAAGTAGCTGTGCCTTCTTGTTTCTATTTGGTATTTGTGTATCTATTTTGTGGCCTAAGGGCTTTGTTTATATTGGTTGCTGTAAGAAGTTGAAGGATAGTTGGTTGTAGTGTAGATTTGGGAACCTATATCTTGTAATAACTTATGTTTCTGCTCTCAATTACCTTGCATGCTTGGTAGTGAATGTTCTAACTCTAGCCACTAGCATGCTTGTGTGTTTTTGGAACTATAGTATGCTTCAAGGCTCGGATGGCCTTAATCCTTTGATCTTTAGTTATGAAAAGTTTGTCTTATCTTGTTGTGGCTTTATTGAGTGTTTACAGGTTTTCAGAATGTCCATAGTACAGGGGAAACTCTGTCCGTTTTTCCCTAAAATTTTGAGACTGGGTTGGAATTGGGTTGAGAATAGCTTGGTTACTAGAGCCTCCGGTCTCGTGAGGGATCGGGGCGTTACAGGTGGTATCAGAGCTTAGTTAGCTCTAAGCCGGGACAGGGTCCTCGGCCTGTCGGGTAGTAACCCTTGCGTGTGTGCTTGATTAAGTGTGTGTCTTAAAAGTGTATGCCTGCATGTTTGATTGTGTGTCTTGTATTGAATGTGTGCACCTATGTGATATAATTATGTGTTACATGCTAAATGTGTGCTAAGTGAAGTAAAGTGGCTAGTTATGCATCAAATTGACTTCGTGAATTATTAATTGCTTGAACTGTTGCTTGTAATGTCTGTATTTGAATGTCTTTGATTGAGTTGTGTTATGCTTGACTTGATTATCGTGCTTGAATGACTTTGATGATTACACTGTTTCATAAACTCTTATATAAACATATTTGCATAATAGTTTAAAACATATATGTGTAAATGTGATATCTTGGCATTCATACATGTCCCGTTGAAATGGTAAGAAAGACTTCTTCCTCCCCCTGAAGATAAGTGATTAGCAACAAGCCCTCCAAGTTGTGTGGATTAGCGGGAATGAGAATGTTGTAAGCGGAGCTCAGTTATTGGGATTTCTTCCAAGGCATTCTTCTACGCTCAGTAGTCAGAAATGAATGGCTTCCTTTGGGATTTCTATATGACCGTTCTCTCGGTTTTCTTATTGAGTATTCTTCTAGTATTTTCTTGCTGGTATTACTCGGAAGACTTAGTTTGGGATTCTAATCAGCCTTATTATATGGAATTATCTTCGGTATTTGTACTCTAAATTCTTATTGGTATTTTCTCGCCACTGTTAGTTGGGATTCTATTCTTCTATGGTATTCGTGCCAGCGGGATTCTTATTTGGATTTCGAAGTAGCATCTCTATTGGAGCCTTTATTTGGCCT
The DNA here is from genome assembly GCA_037974665.1 of Ehretia macrophylla. Taxonomy (NCBI): domain Eukaryota; kingdom Viridiplantae; phylum Streptophyta; class Magnoliopsida; order Boraginales; family Ehretiaceae; genus Ehretia; species Ehretia macrophylla. The sequence goes on along the minus strand of CM075776.1, from coordinate 60,303,258 downwards.
TATTACGTGAGGTTCGCAGGCAATACTACTGGGATTTCTTAATGAGCTCCCACGAGAGTTCGTATATGGTATTCTTGCTTAGCAACTGATGACGAGTAATCGGAGTTGGTTTTCAGTTGTTGTGAAGTTCCCTTGTGAAGAAGAATTGCGTGGACGCAATTTGTTTAAGGGGGAGAGGATGTGACGCCCGAGATTCTACCGTACACATTTTCAAATGTGGCATCCATTAATTGCGCATTAAATTATGTGCTTTACCTGTTGTCTTTCTTGGTCACTATTCATTCCATTTTTAAACTGCATTATATTAGTGAATTAGCATTTTTATTAAATTATATTAATTGTTAAAGGAATGGGAAAAATGTGCAATTGAGCTAGGAGCGATAGGAGCACTCGTTTAGAAAATGTTTTAATGGTTCAATGAATAGTGTTACGTAACATAACTTAGTAATTTAATTAGCTAGCATATATTCTTCACCTTAGGCTCGTTTTAAGGTTATCAACGTTCATTTTAGTGGACCACTAAGCACCTAACTTGATCCCATTTAATATATATGCTCATAAAACACCACCTAGCTCATAACTTAACAAAACACAAAAAAAAAAAAAAGAGAAGATGCAGGAATTACTGTAGCAAATCCGAGAATAGTGTAGGAGGAGAATGAGAGGATTTTGCTCATCAAATCTTCAAGCCAAGCCAAGCTAGGAGCAAGTAGTTTAGGGTGTTTGCTAGCCTCCCGAGAGTTCCTACGCGCAATTGGTGAGGGTTTTCATGACTTTTTATGCATATCTAAAATGTTACATTTTTTTTGATTTGTTGAAAATGTTATCTAATGCTATTGCAATGCTCAAATAAGCTTATATATGTTGTATACATGTAGTAGAGACCACATTTATGCTATTGTTTCATGTATTAAACGGTAGAAATCGATAGTTGATTCGTAGGGGTGAATAGTGACGGGATTTCTAGGGTTTGGTGTAATCGCGTGTTTTAGCTTGATTCAACACTCCTAATAGATGCCTTAGGTACTAATGAAGGTAGTCTAATAGCCCCGTGCACTTGAATTGCTCTAGAATCGCATAAAACATGAAATAGCCGACTTTAACAAAGGGCTTTCGGGGTTCATGCGAATCCGGGTGGATTCGGGCTTCACTTCTAGTATTCTTAGGCTACCTAGGTGCTATAGAAGCTTGGATAACCCTTGTTTGAAGCCCAGATAAGGTATGTGTAGTTTAAAGCCATAAGAGGAAATTTGGGGCTTTCGGGGTAATCGCGGGCATTTGAATGAGTTAGAGGGTTGAGAGGGTACCTCGAGGGTTAGTTAGAAGGTTGGGAGAGTTTCCTTTGAAAATGAAATCATTAACTTTGGTTTAGAAGAGAAATAGTTCGAAAAACAAAGGGGTTTAGGTGCAATTTAAGTTGTCTCACACTTCTAAACCCATGTCAGGACTTCTTGAGTGTTTATATGTGATTCTAAATTGATTTGGAGCTTTTGGAATGATTCTATGCTTATTTGGTATAAGTTCATTTGTAAACTGCTTATTGACTTCTACATTTGCTTCTATCCTAATTGTATCGAGGTCAACCTACTTTGTTGATCCTCATATGTGTTAATGCTTATATTATTGCTATTAACTTGCCATCGTTGAGTGCATTGCATAGTGGTTGCGCAACCATAGTGTCGGGGCGGATGTGTTGAATATCGGCTGGGCGGCAGAGGGCTTGCCGGTGGATATTCAAACTCCGTGCCCTATTCCCTCATTCGCCTGGTCCGGAGATTGCCAGGGGATGTTGGGTCGTAGGATTCGGGGTACATCCGGAGTACACCCACTGGAGTGATTGGGGTTATGCCGGCTTATCGTGATCGTGCTCGTGGTTCGTGGATCGTGAATGAAGACCAGTGAAGATTGGTGTATAGGGGATTGTGTGAAATGTATCCTTTAAATGTGTGGTTATTTAAGTTTCATTGTTTCTTTAATTGTCTAAGTGTTAATGTTGTATAATTGTATTATCTGTTGCATTGCACGCCCCGGGACTATATCCATCACTGGGCAACAGTGGTTGCTCATACGTCGCTAACATGTTTCAGGTGGCGCAGTTGGAGGAGTTGCCCTAGTTGCTATGTGTTATTCTGAAGTAGCTATGCCTTCTTGTTTCTATTTGGTATTTGTGTATCTATTTTGTGGCCTAAGGGCTTTGTTTATATTGGTTGCTGTAAGAAGTTGAAGGATAGTTGGTTGTAGTGTAGATTTGGGAACCTATATCTTGTAATAACTTATGTTTCTGCTCTCAATTACCTTGCATGCTTGGTAGTGAATGTTCTAACTCTAGCCACTAGCATGCTTGTGTGTTTTTGGAACTATAGTATGCTTCAAGGCTCGGATGGCCTTAATCCTTTGATCTTTAGTTATGAAAAGTTTGTCTTATCTTGTTGTGGCTTTATTGAGTGTTTACAGGTTTTCAGAATGTCCATAGTACAGGGGAAACTCTGTCCGTTTTTCCCTAAAATTTTGAGACTGGGTTGGAATTGGGTTGAGAATAGCTTGGTTACTAGAGCCTCCGGTCTCGTGAGGGATCGGGGCGTTACATACTAGATCACAATGGACATCGCCTCACTGTCGGAGGTTAACTGATCTTATCTTGACAATTACCTGTCGGTCTCTATATCACAAGACTAAACTGCAAGAGGTTGTATCTCACCCTCAAAGAAGGTAAGCATTGTCCAAACACAAGATTTAGCCCCTGATATAGCCGGCAGCCGTAATTTCTCAAGTCAAATAATTAATTTGCACAATTTGCAACGAATGATAAACTATTAATCCAAAGTCATGTAGTTTTGTCATTCCGGTCACATTCAATGATCCGTTCGACCAACGATCATTCATATGTGAGTTAATCGCATCGCTGTGCCATTGTATCTCAATGCTCGCTACCCTTTATCATTAATATCTCTATGTTAATCAAAGGTAACTACATATGATAGTTTGTACTTGATTATTCTAGTCCTGGTTGAATAATCTAAGGACTATGAATGTTGTTGAATGTTTATCATGTTGAAGAAATATGCAGTCAAATTCTCAACACATTAAGAATATACTTCTTCTTAGAAAAACATTAAGGACATATTCATATAATTGAATGGAGAATATGAACATCTAACAATCATGCCATTCATATTTACATCAAAATGCCCTATATAGGTCATCTAACTATATAGCATTAAGGCATATCTCTAACAATCTCCCACTTGCACTAATATTATAGAATATAGCCTTCAACGCATATCTACATGGTATCGCATCCCCATCTTTTCAAGATGACGTTCTAACTGCGATTGACTCATGGGCTTAGTAAGTGGGTCAACTACATTCTCTAATGTAGGAACTTTCTGCAGACTTATATCTTTTCGAGCAACTATCTCTCGAATGATATGAAAACGTCTTTCAATGTGTTTGGATTTCTGATAAGATCTAGGTTCCTTAGTTTGTACAATAGCTCCATTGTTGTGGCAATACAACAATATCAACAACTCGATAGAAGGAACCACTTCTAGCTCTAACAAGAACTTTCTCATCCAAACAGCTTCATTTGCTGCATCAGATGTAGCAATGTACTCGGCTTTTGTAGTGGAGTCTGCAGTTACTAGCTGTTTGAAACTTTTCCAACTAACTGCTCATTCATTACAAACAAACAAAAATTCGGATGTAGACTTTCTATTATCCGTATCAGACTAAAAATCTGAGTTTATGCACCCATCTATCCGGAGTTTTCTTCCTCCATATATCAGTACAAGGTCCTTAGTCCTTCGCAAGTACTTGAGGATATGCTTCACTGCCATCCAGTGTTCTTCCCCGGGATCGGACTGATATCTGCTCACAAGGCTTACAACACATGCAATATCAGGCCTTGTACAAACATGGCATACATGAGACTGCCAACAACCGAAGCATAAGGCACACGTTCCATATGTTGCATTTCATCCTCGAATTTGGGTGACGTGTTCTTGGAAAGATGTATTCCATGCCAGATAGGCAGAAGACCTTTCTTAGAACTCTCCATATTGAATTTCTTCAATATTCGCTCTATGTACAGACTTTGAGACAAGCCAATCAATCTTTTCGTTCTATCTCTATAGACATGAATCCCTAAGATATAAGAGGCTTCTCCCAAATCTTTCATGGAGAACTTGATATTCAACCAAATCTTAGTGGACATCATTTGTCCAACATCATTTCCTATGATTGAAATGTCATCAACATACAGAATTAGAAAAGTGGTCATGCTCCCACTGATCTTCTTGTATACACAAGGTTCATCATCATTTCTAATGAAACCAATCTTTTTGATCTTATTATTAAATATGATGTTCTAAGAACTAGAGGCCTGCTTTAGACCATATATTGATCTTTTAAGCTTACACACTTGATCTTTGTTGGATTTAAAACCTTCAGGCTGTTCCATATAGATATCTTCCTCAAGATAGCCATTTAGGAACACAGTATTAACATCCATTTGCCAGATCTCATAATCATAGTGTACGGAAATAGCAAGCATGATGCGGATGGATTTAAGCATGGCAACTAGTGAGAAAGTTTCATCATAATCAACACCTTGTTTTTGACGGAAACCTTTTGCAACCAGCCTTGCCTTATATGTTTCCACATTTCCATCAATTCCAAGTTTCCTTTTGAAGACCCATTTACAACCTATAGGTACAATACCTTCAGGTCGGTCAACTAAGGTCCAAACATCATTTGAATACTTGGAATCTATCTCTGCTTTCATAGCCTGCCTCCATTTTTCATAATCAATATCTTGTATTGCTTCCTCATAACTAGTAGGATCATCCAAATGATCTTTATCCCCAACCACAAACAACTCTTGTGTTTCCTTAAGAAGATAACTATATCTCTCTGGAGGACATGATATTCTAATAGATCTTCGATGTCCTTGTGTGATGATTAGTTCTGGATCTTGTCGAATTGGTTTAGGATCAAGATTTGGGTCAATTTGTGGTTCAGAAGACTCTTCTTCTATTATTATTTTCCTCCCACTGCCTCCTTCTTGAACAAACTCCTTTTCAAGAAAGATGGCATCTCGACTGATCGATATTCTTTGATCATTGGGAAAATAAAAATAATATCCTTTAGTCTCCTTAGGATATCCCACAAATCTCCCTTTGTCTGATCTAGCTTCCAACTTGTCCATCTTAAGTTTCTTAACAGAAGCGGGACAGCCCCAAATCCTAATATGATTAAGACTTGGTTTCCTACCAAACCACATCTTATACGGTGTAGTAGGAACAACTTTAGTTGGAGCCCTATTCAACAAATAAATAGCTGTAAGAAGTGCATGCCCCACAATGAAATTGGAATATCGGTGTAACTAATCATAGATCATACCATATCCATTAATGTACGATTTCTATGTTCAGATACTCCATTTAATTGTGGTATAGCAGGTGGAGTAGTTTGTGAAATTATTCTGGCTTGTTTAAGATATTCAAGAAATTTGGTACTTAAATATTCACCTCCACGATCGGATCGCAAGGTTTTAATACTTTTTCCTGTTTGGTTTTCTACTTCAGCTTTAAATTTCTTTAATTTTTCGAAAGCCTCAGATTTGTACTTCATTAAGTACATATAACCATATCGAGAATAGTCATCGGTGAAGGTTATGAAGTAGATATAACCACCGCGAGCCATTTCTCTAAAGGGACCTCATACATCACTATGTATTAGTGCTAACAATTCAATGACTCTTGTTCATTTTCCAACAAATGATGACTTGGTCATTTTCCCGAGAATACAAGATTCATAGGTAGGCCCAGGTTCACATCCCAATTAATCAATGAGTTCATTTTGAGCCATCCATGTTAATCTTTTCTCATTAATATGTCCGAGTCTTAAGTGCCACAATTGTTTCACATTAATTTGAATATCTTTTGTTTGTTTCTCTTTTTAAGTGGAAGTCGAAGTTACATGCATGCATTCATCCAAATTCAAATGATAAAGTCTGTTCAACAAAGTAGCTGAGCCGATATATTTATTACGGTAATAAATATTACAACTCTTGTTCATAAAAAAAATTCACAATTTTCACAAACAAGTTTAACAATAGAAACAATATTCCTAACAGCATTCGGAACAAACAAAACATTTGAAAGACGCATAACATGACCAGCAGGCAGACAAACTTCAACATTTCCTTTGGCAAGGACTACAACATTTGCCCTATTACCAACCTTTAGAACAATCTCATGCTTCCGAAGCGTTATTCTGTCATTTAGATTCTATGAGGACATACAAACATGTATAGTAGCACCAAAATCTAAAATCCAAGACATAGAAGCCGGACTAATTGAAAATTTTGTTTTATTCACAGATTTAAAAGAAATTATACCTCGCGCAGTGGTAGCAACCTGTTTCTCTTTCAACTTTTGAAGGTACATGGGACAATTTCTTCTCCAATGGCCATGAACCGTGCAGTGGTAACACTGCCCTTTAGGGACGACTTCCTTCTTCTTAATACCCCATGTGGGCTTTGGAGCAGTGTCCTTCTTCTTCTTGTTGTTCTTCCTCCTCCTATTCTTGGGTATGAACCCAAAAAAAGAGGCAGCAACGAGGACAGTCTCCCTTCCCTTTCCCTTGAACTGTGACTGCGCAGTGGTCAACATATTGACCAGTTCGGGAAAAGAAGCAAATATTTTGTTCATTTGAAAATTCACAATGAACTGATTGAAGGAAGGTAGGAGGGACTTCAGAATAAGGTCCGTGTCCAGCTTGTAGTCTATGTCAAACTCATGCATCTCAAGTTGAGTAATCAGATTAATCATCTTGAGAACAAGCTTGCTGACATCACCACCTTCTTCCAATCTAGCTCTGAACAACTCTTTTGACAGTTCATATCTTGCAACATCACTTTGCTTACCATACAGCTCTTTTATGTTCAGAATCATGCTAGCAGCATCAGACATATTCTTATGTTGTTTTTGCAGTTCATTTGACATTGAAGCAAGGATATAAGTTTTTGCTCTCAAGTCATGTTCTATCCAAAGCTGATATGTTTCTTGCTCTTTTTTTGTTGCAGTTTCAGGAAGGGTAGCAGGATGGGCCTTATCCAGAACATATTCAATCTTTTCCAATCCCAAAAAAATTTTAAGATTGTGAAACCAATCGGGAAAGTTTGGTCCAGTTAAAGCATTTTTATCAAGGACACGGGCAGTGGGAAATAAGTAGTATAGAAAGTAAGACTGCTATTTGATGTAAAAATGCATAACTATTCAAGTATGGTCTTTACAAAAATAGTAACTCCCACTATCTTTAGCGAATCTCATACTCCCAAAATGAGAAACGTGAATTCGTTAGAATCTGGTAGTGGGTGACCAAATTCTCTTAATAATTTGTATCCTTCAAACCTTTGTGGCTATGTTGGAATATAACATCAAGAGTCAACAACACTTTGTTGTCTATTTCACAAAATAGGTTATGGTCATATCTAGTCCCTAAATTACTTTGGTCTCAAACCTTTGTGGCTATGTTGATTAAGTAATTCAGTTAGACCCGACCCGTCATCTCACAGTTATCCAACAAATTGAATCAATAGCCTCAAGCCTTTGTTGCTATGTTGGCTGTTAGATTTTGGAAGACAACCACATCACTATGTTCTGCTGGCAACTTAATTAAACTTAGTACGAATCATGTCTTTCTTCCTTTGGGTAAGACCAGATATGATCGCTTTGGGTTCATTAAGTCCTAGGATGGCGGAAGACAACAGATCTAATATTAATTTGCACATTTGGGAGTTTTGTAATAGATCTTATCATACATACATTAACAAGCATATAGTATATAATGCATGCAACAAGTATAAATGATGGATCATGGAATTTGGAATAAAAAAGAAAAACTATCATAAAACACATCATTATATCTTCAAGATCTCCAACTCCTTTGGATTCATTTAGTTGCCTCCTTGCATGGCATTTTGAGAATTTACATACAGTTCTCACTACAAAGTTCTCTCAAAAGCAAGAAAATAAAATGAGACTTATGTCTCAATTACAAACTGAGCATCCACTAAGTCCATGATCAAGTTCACCATTTATGCAACATGTAGCTAGATTAAACTTATCACATAGATAATCAAAGCTAAATGAAAAAAATCAACGAATATCTTTACGCATCAAATACCAAAGATAAAACAAGGTCCATCTAATATTCTATTAATATTTTGACAACATGCATGAAAGAGAATTGACTCAAATATCAACCAAGCATTCCAGACACGTAAACCCAGATCTCCATATAAAAGGATCATCAAACCCAATCATAGAAAACTTTTGGCTTGCTACAATCAAAGTCGATCTTTCCATGCGGGATGGAATCAACTCATATCTTTCGCATAATAGTGTCAAATAACATTAAAAGATTAGATCAAATGTACATATTACGGACTTTCAAAATCGTGGCTCTGATACCACTCGAAGGCGCATAAAGGCGTCAGCTTCATAATGAAGGCGCAAAAGGCGTCAGCTTCAAAAAGAAGGCACATAATGGCGTCAGCTTAAAAAACGAGAGCACAACGGGATCATCTCGAGATATGTAAATAACAAAAACATTCAAGCATAGCGGAAATAATAACAATTAAAACTTTGCATGTAGACAAGTTGTATTCACAAAATCTCAAGAGTAGATCCGTAACTAGTACATAAAAGAAAATACATAAAAGTATATACAACTATATACATATGTATTAAAATGAAATACAAGAATACCTCACGTGGAAAGCTCTGATGTAGACTTTTGAAAAGGAAGATCTTGACTCGGACAAATCTCCTCTGCAAGTGCAAAGGACCTAATCAGTCCACGGGTATCCAAAAACAAAGGACAACTAGCTAATTGTAGTGCTAGGTTAGTTAAGTCCAAGAGCTTAGTAAATAAAGAGTTATAAACTTAGAAGCAAAAGTTTTCTATCTCTACTAGACTTGGCCGAAAACACCAAGAGAAAAGAGAGAACAATATGCTTCTAAATGTGAGAGAATTTTGGCCAAGAGGTGCAAAAAATGAATGAACTACTTGTCTTCTATTTATAGATGCATGTGTGATAACCCGAACCCGACATGCATTTAATGGCATTTAATTGCATTTAATTAAGTGTTATCTTAAATGTTAGCATTGAATTTTGTGTTTATTTTTAGTTAAACATTCATTTGTAGCTTTATTTTCATATTTATATTAATCGGTTTTATTTTTCTTGCACCTTAATGCTCGGTTTTTAATTAAATGAAAAGTAGCTCCGAGCCGGAGTAAATTTTGAACTATGTTATTTTTCAAAAATTATATTTTCTTAAATTCTTTGAGATTTAATTGTTATTCTTTTATTATCGCAAAGTGCATAGCATATCGAGAGCAATAGTTAGGAAATGATTTCTAGTCCTCAATAAATAGTGAAAACTAGTGTTTGGTGTTTTAATTTTAGTAGTTTAATTGTTATTAACTGGAATTAGATTTATGTTAGTTGTTTTAGCTTTAAAATGCATGAAATAAGCTTAGTTGACCAAGTTTAAGTTAGCTTTGACTAAGGGCTTTGACTTGTTGACTTCTTGTCACCTTATAAGCTTATAATAGCACATACAAAAAAAGAAAGCTGAAAAACAGAAATGAAAGGGCCGAAACCAAGGAGAAAGAAAAAAAAACATTTCAACATTCAAATCTTCGATTCTTCGCTTGAGCTTGCACGGGGTGGTTTCCGAGGCATCCAGTGTGGTTTTCCTAGCGTCTAGGAGCGTTTAAGGTGAGGGTTTCGTCGTTATTTGCGCATTTGAAATTGTTTTGTCTAAACTTTAATTTTTGGGATTTAGACGTAGATTGTTATTTAATTCGTTTTGATGCTTGAAGAATGTTCCCTAGCAATTGTAGAACATGTATTTATAGCTTTTTAGCATTTTATGCGATTGAATATCAAAATTGCAATTTAAATTGTTAATTGAATAGTAAATTGTGAATAGTAAACTCCCGTTTCAATGAAGTTGCTCCTGTAACACCCCGATCCCTCACGAGACCGGAGGCTCTAATAACCATGCCATTCTCAACCCAATACTAAACCCGGTCACAAAATTTTTGGAAAAAAACGGACAGAGTTTCCTCTGTACCGCGGACATTTTTCAAACCTGTAAATGCTCAAAATAGCCACAATATACTAAAACAAGCTTTTATAATTAAAATTCAAAGGTTCAAGGTCATCCAAGCCAGGAGACAAACAACAGCTCCAAATCACACATGCATGCACCCAACTTAACTTTTCATTAAACCTTTTTAACATGTCATCCTATGATAACATTAGAGCAATTTTAGAAGTTGAAATCAACACCTCTAAACATACACCCCCAAGCATGCAAGAACTAAAAGGAGAATTAAAAGTTATTACAAACCATAATATCTCAAAGCTAACATTACAACCAACAGCTTTCAACTTGCAACTACAAGAATATACATAGCCTTAAGGTCACAAAATAGATCATGCTATAGCAATACAAGTACACCATGTAACAACAAGAAGGCAAATCCGCCTTAGACAACAAACACATAACAACTAGGGCAAAGGCTCAGCCTGAACTTCTTCCTCTTCCACTAGCACCTCAACTAGTTGGGGTTCACCCTCAGCACTTCCTGAAACATGTTTAGCGAGGTATGAGCAATCACAATTGCTCAGTGAGGGATAAGGTCTACTGGGGACGTGCAATGCAGCAGTTAGTACAAATAAAGTATTTTACAACCAAAGAACAATTAAAACAACAAGTTACTACACATTAAAAAGGATACGATACACTTTGACTTCTGTAACGTCCCGGCTAAGCGAATACCCCGAAGGGCAGAGGCACACCAGCGATGCCACGAACTGAAATCTCGATGTAATAATGACACTGATATCGATAAGCCGGCATCCCCTTATAACTCCAAACGGGTGTACTTCGGATGTACCCTGAAATCCTACGACCCAACTCTCCCTGGGCGGCATCCCAAGCGAGAGAGGGACTGGGCAACCATGGTAGCCGAGGTGGACCGGCAAGCCCGATGCCGCCCGGTTTCCCCGACACTACCATGCCCGAATGGTTGCGCAACCACGATGCAATGCACTCAAAATGATAACAATAGTATAAATCAATAAACATGGTTGAGGGACAACAAAGTAGGTTGCCCTCACACACAATATATAGACAATAAGTGCACATAATCTAAGTACAAGTAAATAAACTATTATGCACATAAGGATGAAGTCTCCCTCACCTCTACCGAGCTCCAAGATGTAAGTTTGAATCACATCATTTCTAGTCACCTTGAACCTATGAGCAAACATTACTTTAATTACTCTTTAACTACAACATTCATTCTAAGTTAGCTAACTTATAACTTCGCTTATTTAGCATATATACAATATCTATTAGAATTCTATTTTTAACAAAATACCACTTTTATATACTTTAACTTAACATATATTCCATATTTTCAATAGTCTACAAGTTAATTAAGAAGATAGTTCAAAAACTTAAATGAGAATGATTCAACCAGCATGCTATAACTAGATATAAATCGAGCTAGAATTTAGTTTAACTAAAATCAACACATGAGCCTGCAGTTACTCATACTATTTCTCATTTTACTTTAGTTAATAACTTGTACAAGAAATTAATTCACTCCACATAACAATAAACTAGCCATTAACTCAACTCAAAGAATTTCTCCAAATGATATATAGATAATAAAGGTTAGGTTACTTTAATGTTCAAATGACACATTCATTCACAATGACACTACCCAGTCTTTTACTACTTTAATGAACTTCTAATTCATATTCTACTTTACTTACAATAGTTAGTAATATCTCTATGAAGATAGCCCAACATTAGCACATAGGGAAAGAAATGCATTTATCAACTAATAGAAAAGTTAACTATCAACCATTTAATAACTAACATACTATTTTAGTAAAATAACTATACTTCAAGCTAAGATTCTAACATATCACTAGTAGTATTAACTTAAGTTAATTACATTTAACATATAATAGATAACTATCAACTTACAATTAACCTTACATAGAGTTTCAAAAAGCATTAAACACATTCTTCCACATAGTTTACTTGACCTTTCTAAGTGTTCACTAGTTGCACATTGATAACAACAACTAATTCTAACAGTTGAATTGTTTAGCATATATAGAAACATTACCTATGTCTAAAGGTGGTGACCATCACAACTCTACTAGCATTTCTCATTCACAGTCGAATAGAATAGGTTTCAATTTAAATTAACTTTACTAGCAATTAGATTTCAATTACAATTCATGAAAACAACATAACTATAAGAGCCCCATTACGTTATTAATCATCCAAGGACACTACACAATAAGGTCTTGATCGAATACATCCAATTAGAACTGAATTATATCATTACTATAGCAAAATAACAACAAAATTCAGATTCTCGCGTAACAGGGCATTTCTGACACATCTCACCAAAATGATCATAACTTGCTCTAGACAACTCCGATTAATGCACCGTAAAAAGCTGTAGAAACTAGACTCGTAAGGCTTTCTAATGGTATATAATTCAACCCCTAATCCTTCTCCAATTAATACAGTTTTAAGCTCGAAGTTTCCTCAATGCAGTTAAAATAGAAGTAGTTTATACAAGCAAATAAGCAGTTTTACAAAAGGGCATATACAACACATAATTAGAATTACATCAAAAGTCCCACACCAACTTGAAACTACATTTACACATCCAACAAGTCATGCCAAGGTCTTAGAAGCGCGAGACAACCGAAATTGCACCTAAACCCCTTTGTTATTCAAGCTATTTCTCCTCCAAACCAAAATTAATGATTCAAATTTAAAGGGAAACTCTACCAACCTTCTAACTAACCCTCAAGGAACCCTTTCAACCCTCTAACTCATTCAAACGCCCGCAATAACCTCGAAAGCCCCAAATTCAATCTTATAGCTTTACACTACACCTACCTCATCCGGGCTTCAAACAAGGATTAGCAAAGCTTCTATAGCACCTAGGTAGCCTAAGGATACCAAAAGTAGAGCCCGAATCCACCCGGATTCGTCTTACCCCCGAAATCCCTTTATTAAAGTCGACTATTTTACGTTTTATGCGATTTTAGAGCAATTCAAGTGCCCGGGGCTATTAGACTACCTTCATTAGCACCTAAGGCATCTATTAGGAGTGTTGAATCAAGCTAATTCGAGCAATTACACAAAACCCTAGAAAAATGTCACTATTCACCTCATGAATTAAACTAACGATTCCAACCCTTTAAAAAGCGAAACAATGGCTCAAATATGTTCTCTAGCACTTATAAACAAGGTATAATAGCATAGATAATCAATATAATAGCATTTGGTCACATTTTCAATAAATCAAGAAAATAGCAACTATTTTAAAATGCGAAAATAAGCCGTGAAATCCCTCACCAATGCGCGTAGGAGCTCCTAGGAGGCTAGTAGACACCCTAAACCACTTGCACCTAGCTTGGCTTGGCTTGGAATGAGGATTTGTTGAGCAAAAAAAACTCTATTTCTTCTCCTATGCAATTCTCGGATTTGCTACAGTGTTTTCAGCATGCTCTCTTTTTTTTTTTTTTTTTTTGCTAAGTTATGAGCTAATGTGTGTGTTGTGTGAGTTATATATTAAATGGGGCTAAGTTGCTTGCTTAAATGGTTCACTAAATGCGCTTAGTTAGCTTAAAACGAGTCTAGATAGTAAAATGAATGCTAGCTAATTCATTCCCTAAGTTATGTTACGTAACACTATTCATACAACTACAAAAATCATTTTCTAAACGAGCTCTCCTATCGCCTCTAGCTCAAATGCACATTTTTCCCACTACTCTAACAATTAATATGATTTAATAAAAATGATAATTCGCTAATAGCATGAAGTTAAAAATGGAGTGAATAGTAATTTAAGAAGACAGTTAATAATGCACAGAAGGAAATGCGCAAACAAGGGATGCAACAGTAATTTAATGCATGGCTAAAACTCGGGCGTCACAGCTCCGTTATGCGTTCTGTTGATGTAGGAAAGTGCTAGATATTCTAGAATGCCTAAATGTGTGACTTAATTGGATTGTATAATGGAAAAATAGAGAAAAATGGCTTAGTGAAAGTTGGGGTCGTTTAGGTCGAGTTTGGCATTTTATCGTTTTGCGTGATGACATTGTCTCAAGAGGCCATGGAAGCACTTTTGGTGCGGTTATGGTATTGGTTGGGTGTTTGGTTAGGGTAGCGGTAGTTCAAACGAGCAAAGGGGGAAATCGGGCCTTTGTGTGAATTCTAGGGTTAAGTAGGGTTTCGGGGTCTTTAGACGTGCCTTATGGTGACTTAGGAGGATTGGTGAAGTCGGTTTCCAAAACTCGTGACTCGTTTGAAAGTAGTAGCGTTTTGAAAGTTAGGGTCATTTTGTGATTTTGTGTGTTTTCATAGTATAATGCCTATAGAATGCTTAATAATACTTGTTATGCTTGTTAAAGTTGGTTATGATTGAATTGTATATCAATTGTTGATAATGCTTGTTAGTGTTGTTCTTGTTACTTTATTGATTGTAAATGCTTGTTATCTCGTTTATCGCCACTAATTTGTATTGTTGTGTTGTCACTCGTTTATTGCTTGTATATTGTATTGCATTGCATAGTGTCAGGCGCGTGAGTGATGGGCCTCTCTGGGTAACCTCAGGTTGTCAGTGTTGGTTGCTCTAGCTCCGTGTCCTATTCCCTTTCTCGCTTGGGTTGCCGCCCAGGGAGTTTTGGGTCGTAGAATTGACAGAGTATGTCCGGAGTACTCTAACGGAAGTTATAAGGTGGGTGAGCCGGCGCGTCATTGTTAAAGTCATCGAAGTCATGATCGGTACATTTCTCGCTTGAGTGAACCATAGCCTTCAGAGTGTGGTATAGCTTTGAATGGTTGTGTTAATGCTTTATCAATTGTTTATTGTATTGATTGTTAGATTGAATGCTTACTTGTCAATTATATTGGTTAGTTGTACCTATTTGCATTGCACGGACTTCTTTCTTTCCACCTCGATAACTGTCTCGCCCTCACTGAGTATACGTGTTGTGTATACTCACTCCTCACCACCACATTTCAGGAAATGCCATGTTAGCTGGAAAGTTCGTGACTGTGTGAAAGTTCGTGTTTGAAGAGTTGTCTTTCGTGCTATGTGGCTTGAGTTGTCGAAGTGGCAAAGATGTATGCTTTCATGTATTGTATGTATTTAATATTAAAAGAATGTAATTTAAGTTTTACTAGGTTATTGAAGTGATTTGAAAAGCTAGCTTATATATTTAGTTAGTATAGTTTAACTTCAATGCATGTTTGTAAGGTCCAAAGGAAAAGAGTTAGAATGGTTTGATAGTCTAACTTATGCAATAGGTTAGTATGGTTTAATTGTCAAGCATGAATGCACTTGTAAAAGATGTGAATAGGTAGGTTAGTCTGTAAACTGGAAATGTATATTTGCTTGTGATTGCTTGTTGAGAACAAGGCTCGGATGGCCTTGAGGTGGTTGAATGTTTGGACATGGTATTGGTCCACTTATATGCTGTCGCAGGTTTGCTTTTTCCCTAGAAATAGGGGAGACTCCATCTGTTTTCCCTGAAAATTATGCCCGGGGTTTGGATTTGGGTTGTGATTAGATTGATTGATAGAACTCCCGGTCTTGAGAGGGATCGGGGTGTTACAGATGGTATCAGAGCTTGTTTAGCTCATAAGCCGGGACAGGGTCCTCGGTCTGGTGGGTAGTGATCCTTGAATGTGTGCTTGTTAAGTGTGTTTTGAAAGTGTATGCTTGTATGTGAGATGGTGTGTCTTGGCCTGAATGTGTGCACCTATGTGATATAGTTATGTGTTACGTGTTAATTGTGTGCTAAGTGAAGTGAAGTGTCTAGTTGTGCATTGAATTGACCTATAGAATTGGCATCGTGAATCGAATCGACCTCGTGAATTGTTATTTGCTTGAAGTATTGCTTGTAATGTGTGTACTGAAAAGTCTTGAATTGGTTATGCTGTGATTTGAATTGATTATGTTGTACTTGACTTGATTGTCGTGCTTGAGTGACTTTGTTGAATAAACTCTTTTGTAAACTTGCTTGCATGATAGTTTAAGGCATGTTTATAAATGTGATATCTTGGCATTCATACATGTTCCGTGGAAATGGTAAGTAAGTCCTCTTTCTCCCTTGAAGAAAGTGGTTCACAGTTGGCCTTTCAAGGTGTATGGATTGGAAAGAAATGAATGGCATTTAACTAGCCTTGATTTGGGAGTTGGTGTTTGCTTTTGGAGCTCGGTCATTGGCGAATCTCTAGGGTCCTCCTCTGTGTTTAACAGTTGTGAAGAGTAGCTTTCTCTTGGGGTTTTATTTGGTTGTTCTCTGGAGTATTATTTGGTTTTCTTAATGGGTATTCTTTGGAGACTTCTGTTGGCACTTCTCGATGGACTTGGCTATTGGGATCTCAATCAGACTTACTGCACAGTATTATCTATGGTATACGTGTATCGGTCTTTATTGGTGTGTTACTGGCAGCCTTATTGGAAATCCTTCAATGGCATTCTATAGAATTCTTGGTGGTCATTTATTTAGTACTTACTTATTGGGCAATCCTTGGTATTTTCTCACTGAAGCATTGTTTCGGGAATTTTCTTTAGTGTTCCTCAGTAAGTTTGGTATTTGGAATTCCAAACATACTTATTGTATAGTAATACTTACGGTACTCTTTGGAATTCTTATTGGGCATTCTATTGGTATTTTCCTTATTGGAAAGGTTGTATGAAGTTCTCACGTAGAAAACAGTGCAGGGCCCTCAGAGTTTGGTTTTGTATATTGTGTACCAGCTCGGTATTTTCCTTAGGGTTTTCGTCTATCTGGGAAACTATATTTGTTATTCAACTTGATTGTCTTATTGGGCACATTATATTTTCTCTGCTATTCCTTAGACATTCTTCTCAGCATTTGATAGCGATACTCAGAATCTAATTGGTTGTCCTATGGGGTTATTATTTGGAAGGCTTCTTTGGAACTTTTGAAGTATATTTGATTGAGTTTCTTAGTATTTTCTTCAGCACTTTTAACAGGGAATTCTTCTATGAAATTCATGACCAGCGGGGTACTTCTTTGGACCTCTGGATGGAACCTTTGTTTGAGCCTTTATTTGGCTTCTTGTTTGGGAATTCTCGGGTAGTAATAGTTGAACTTCTACTAAAGATTCGTGTATGGGGTATTCATTCGATATTCTTCTTATCATTAATATGTGATGTGATTTTATCTACAGTATCTTTGCTTTAGTCTTTATTGGTATTATTTCGGTGCTTTTGGTTGGAATTTTATTCTTCTTCGGTATTCGTGTCAACAGGATTCTTGTACGGTATCTACATTTGAGCCTTTATTCAGCATTACTACTTGGAATTTCTTTTTAAACTTCCCTATTGGTCATCTTGATTAATATACTTGCTCAGCAGCTGATAAAGATTAGTCAGAGTTGGATTTCAGTGGATGCAGAGTTCTATTGGAAGAAGAATTGCGAGGATGCAATTGTTTTAAGGGGGAAATGATATGATAACCCGAACCCGACATGCATTTAATGGCATTTAAGTGCATTTAATTAAGTGTTATCTTAAATGTTAGCATTGAATTTTGTGTTTATTTTTAGTTAAACATTCATTTGT
This sequence comes from Ehretia macrophylla, assembly GCA_037974665.1. Classification (NCBI taxonomy): domain Eukaryota; kingdom Viridiplantae; phylum Streptophyta; class Magnoliopsida; order Boraginales; family Ehretiaceae; genus Ehretia; species Ehretia macrophylla. Next base: position 60,285,531 of record CM075776.1, on the reverse strand, counting down.
AGCTTTATTTTCATATTTATATTAATTGGTTTTATTTTTCTTGCACCTTAATGCTCGGTTTTCAAATAAATGAAAAGTAGCTCCGAGCCGGAGTAAATTTTGAACTATGTTATTTTTCAAAAATTATATTTTCTTAAATTCTTTGAGATTTAAATGTTATTCTTTTATTGTCGCAAAGTGCATAGCATATCAAGAGTAATAGTTAGGAAATGATTTCTAGTCCTCAGCAAATAGTGAAAACTAGTGTTTGGTGTTTTAATTTTAGTAGTTTAATTGTTATTAACTGGAATTGGATTTATGTTAGTTGTTTTAGCTTTAAAATGCATGAAATAAGCTTAGTTGACCAAGTTTAAGTTAGCTTTGACCAAGGGCTTTGACTTGTTGACTTCTTGTCACCTTATAAGCTTATAATAGCACAAAAAAAAGCTGAAAAATAGAAATGAAAGGGCCGAAACCAAGGAGAAAGAAAAAAAAAATTTCAATCTTCAAAACTTCAAATCTTCGCGTGAGCTTGTACGGGGTGGTTTCCAAGGCATCCGGCGTGGTTTTCCTAGCGTCTAGTAGCGTCGAAGGTGTTTCTAACTTTCAGAAATTACAATTTTGGCCCACATAACAGTTAATGTCCCAAATCACATCATTAACACTTTAACGTGTTTCTAACTTAATACAAAGCTCAAATATGCTTTATTCATGATACCCTTAGTGTATGACTTTCTAGGTTCATGACCGTACAACAATAAATGATCGATTCCGATAATGTCTACGCCATTTTCTGGAATACCTTCATGTTCATGAGTGACGCACTAGCAACGAACGTATCATGACAATATGTATAGCAATGAAGTTCAATTCCAATGAACCTATTTATAGTCTCAAATTAGCATGCAGTCCGATACTTATGTTAAAATATCCCGATCGTTGTGGGGACCATGAAATGATTAAGTCCACTAAACGATTCTATGCATAGATCCAATTCGGTGGAATAAGAGATGACATATATGGAAAAATACCTTTCCATCGTTCAACTACCCCGGCCGAGGATTTCTCATTTTAGACGACCGACACTAGATCGCATAGGACATTGCATCACTGTCGGAGGTTAATAGATCTTATCTTGACAATTACATGTCGGTCTCTATATCACAAGCCTAAACTGCAAGAGGCCGTATCTCACCCTCAAAGAAGGCGAGCATTGTCCAAACGCAAGATTTATCCCCTGATATAGCCGGCAGCCGTAATTTCTCAAATCAAATGATTAATTTGCACAATTAGTAACGAATGGCAAACTATTAACCAAAGTCATGTAGTTTCGTCATTCCGGTCACATTCAATGATCCGTTCAACCAACGATCATTCATATGTGAGTTAATCGCATCCCTATATCGTTGTAGCTCAACGCTCACTACCCTTTATCATTAACATCTCTATGTTAATCAAAGGTAACTATATATGATAGTCCATACTTGATTATTCTAGTCCTAGTCAAATAATCTAAGGACTATGAATGCTTTTGAATGTTTATCTTGTCGAAGAAATATGCAGTTAAATTCTCAACACATTAAGAATATACTTCTTCTCAGAAAAAATATTAAGGACATATTCATATAACTGAACGGAGAATATGAACATCCAACAAACATGCTATTCAGATTTACATCAAAACGCCCTATATCAGTCAACTAACTATATAGCATTAGGGCATATCTCTAATAGATCGAGGATCGTGGTTTGTGGTTCGAGGGTTGGAGTGATAAGGGTCTTTGATCATATCCTTTTTAATGTGTGGTATGTGAAACCCCAAATTTTGTCTGTGTAAAATTGCGTGTTTTGACTTGTATATGTGTTATTCGATTTAGAATGCGCTAATTTTTTGATTCCTACTCCTATTACATGTTATGTGAGCATCCATGAAATTTTCATAAAAATCGACATTGAAAATTTTATCGTCGAGTTTTGTGAATAGTATTTTTTAAACACATCCGCTAAAATTTTGACACGGGTGTTTTTAATATTTTAAATCTAGTCATCGGATATTAATAGACCCGTGTTTGATTAAAATGGATTTTAAAATGAGTTAGAAATTAAAAGGGATTTTACACCTTCTTTTGCAAAAAATTGAGTTTTGTACCTTGTTGTATGTATATGTATGCATATGAATATTGTTGTCAACTAAATTAAGTCTACTAAATGTAGTATTTATAGTAGTTTACATATATGTAGGCAAAATAGTCTAAAAACAATTAAAGGACTAAGTATTGAAAACTTTGACCAAAGCTTAAATATTTGACCTTGCATTATATTAGCATATATACAAACATAACTCGTGAAAATAGCACACAATACCTCCATTTCTCACCTAGATGGCTGAAACTCCATAGGCAAGAAAGAAACATTTTTCACTTGGTTTTTGAAGAAAATTTTCAACGCAAACATCATTTCTAGTCCAAAGCTTTTTATTCTGGGTTGGATTTTGCTTGTTGGCCACTTGTTCTACACATCTATAACCTAGCTTTAGATCAAAGGTGAGAAAAATTTTAGATCTAGAAATGCTATTTCTTGTCAAATTTTTATAGTTGCATTTTTATCCGCTGTTTTGTTAAATTATCTTTAGATTATTGCTCAGTAGTTGCTAAGGACCATTTATATGTATTTATAGTTGTTTTGAACGGTAGTAGCATGTATTTCTAATTTTCGGGCATTAAAATTGATTTATTGGCTTATAGTTGAATAATTGTTGTTGTAGCGGTTGGAATTAAATGGTTGTTGCTTCTATGAGTTTGTTAATTATTGTGTAGTAATGTTGTAATGCCAAATTTTCAATTTGAATGCCTTAGCAAAAGTCCAAAAATTCAGCCTAGGTGCATTGCCAAAAATAGGGTTGTTGGACTTGCTTTGGATGGATTTTGGTTGGTTTTCGATGGGGTTAATGTGGTTGCATGTGTGGTGGAGTGATAGGAAGTGGTTTGGAGGTTATTGGATTTCTAGATTGTAAGTTATGAATGTTGGAAGTTTGTGTAGTCTTTCTTTGAATTGATAAATGTTGTCTTTGGTTGTGTGGTAGTGTTTGGGTAGTTGATTCTTGGATTGTTATTGAGTAGGATTGGGTTTGGGAGTATGTTTTAATGTGTGTTAGGTTGGGTGGCTTACTTTGTCATCTAACTTAATTGTTAGTTGTTAGTTGTTTAATTGATGTTATGTTGATTGAAATGTTGTTAGCCGATTGATGATTGATGATGATCTGGAGGACACCTACTTCGTTGTCTTTCTAGAATATGAGATGTTTATTATTATTGTCATGAGTCTTGATAGTGTGTGCCACCTCTCAGACAACATCGGGCTGTCGGGTTGATAATGGCATGACTATCATAGACTACCCCCAGCTCGCATGGCCAAAGATGCCATGGAGGGAGGGGCTAGATGAGGTACCTCGGTTATGTATTATGGGAGTTACAAGAAGTTGGTTTAGATCGTGATGGCATATGGAGCTACACCAACTTGTGTATCCTTTCTCAATTGGATGGTTATTTATGTGGCTTGAAATGTAATGTTGATGTTAATGATGTTTAATGTGTGTTATTCATAGGATGATTTCACAAGTGGTAAAGTAAAGGTTTTCAAAACATCTTACGAATCCTCACTAAGCTTTGTTATATATAAGCTCACCCTCATTCGTTTATTGTTATTAGGTATAACTGAGCTAGACTTTGGTACGTCGCTCGGGAAGCTGAGAATGTGCCTTTTGTTTAGGAGTCTTATGTGCTAGAGTCTTATCCTTGATGTCTTGGCTGATGTTCTCTTTTTGCTTTCTTGTATAATAGAACCAGTTGTATTGTATTTTCTTTGAAGTATGTATTGTATAAGATGTCATAATGATAGTGAAAAGTATAATACTAGTTTAGTTATCTTACTTTGGATTATGAGTAGGTTGCTAGTCTACTTTTATATCATGTATACATATGTATAGTTTAGCTTGTGGTGCGTTGTTGAAATGGAGGCATATGACTTGTGGTTGGTATGTTGTATGGTTGTTTAATATATGGTGTTGGATATATTGAATGTTGATGAACGATTAAGGAGTTGGTTGTGTGATGTTATAAAGGGTTGGTTTAGAGCCCTAATGTCCATGATGTAGACGTTATATTACCAAAATTCTGTTCCGTCCTAACTGAATATAAGTGGGGTCGAGTTACGCGTGACATTAAGTGGTATCAGAGTGCATGTTTAACTGTTAGCCGGGTTATTATCGGAATATGGGTAGTGGTCGTAGCATGAAAGTTTGTATGAAGTGAAAGAAAAAGTGAATTATGTGATAATGTTATTACGTGATTATGTGATTAACTTCTTTACGTGACTAACACTTAAGTGACTTACGTGCCTTACATGAGTTTGTTGTCTATGTGCTATAACCTGTGCTAACTCTTTGATAGTAGAATGGCTGGACGTCCAAGAACACGTGGTAGGCCTCAGCAAGATAATAAGGCACCGGGGAATGCAGCACCAGGCCGAGATCAGGGTTATGATCGTTTTGCAGCGGCTATGGACCGAATAATGGAGGTCATAATGAGGCAGGCTGCTCAGGCATAGATCGTGCAGACTCAAATACAAAATGCGCTGGGTAGTTATCGAGGAGGTAGTCTATTGAAGGAATTTATGGGTTATTATCCAGCGAGGTTCCAGGGTGAGCCTGACAATCAGAAGGCCGAAGTTTGGATCAGTAAAATTGAGAAAATATTTGACCCCCTTGATTACACTGATGAGAGGAAGGTTACATTTGCAGTGTATTTATTTGATAATAAGGCTGAGGAATGGTGGCGTACGGTGAGGTCTAATTGGGAAGCTCATGGTACTCCCTATATTTGGGCTACCTTTCTGTGGGAATTTCGGGCCAAGTATATCCCGAGGATTGCCCAAGAATGATGGGAAGAGGAGTTTGCATCTCTGGTTCAGGGTAATTCCACAGTGGCTCAGTATGAGGCCAACTTTACCAGGCTGTCCCGGTATGCACCGCAGTTTGTGGTAGATCAGGAACGAAAGACCCGGAGCTTCATTTTGGGTCTAAGGCCCGAGATTCAGGATGCGATGGCCTTGATACAGTATGATGAGTTTTCTACAGCCTTTAATACAACTTCTAGGTTGAAAAAGAGGTAATGGGAATAGGTTGGTTCTAGTCAGGCCAGTAAGAGGTCGTTTCAGCCTCAGGGTCAGTAGGTTGTTTATAGGCCTACAGTACAGCAGAGTGGTTACAGGCCCCCAGTACAGCAGGGTTCTTTCAGACCTCAGGCGCAGCAGAGTTGATTTAGGCCCCAGTTTCAGCAAGGATCCTACCAGGGAGAGAGATTGTCCTAGGTATCAGAGATTTGAGAGTCAGCCAGCAGGCCAAGGTTATTAGGGTAGACCTGCAGGCAGTGTACCTCAACAGCTGCGGGTTCAGGCTCAAGCCTACTCAGTGGACTTGGAGGAGATACTTGAGGCAGCGGCGGTTGTGGAAGGTAACTTTCTTATACTCAATCAACTTGTTAAAGTATTGATTGATTCTGGTGTTACACATTCTTTCATTACACCCCTGTGTGCAATGTGTTAATGTGCAACCTTAGAAGTTACCTTATATGGTTGAGATTAGTACTTCTTTGACTGATAAGTATGTGACTGGCTTAGTATGTAAAGACTGTAAAATACATGTTAAGGGTCAAGTTTTCCTTCGGAACTTATCTTATTTCCTATCTGAGGGTATGATCTTATCTTGGGTATAGATTGGCTTGCCAAGTATGATGCTCAGTTAAACTGTAGAACAAAGGTGGTACAGTTATGGTTGCTACAACAGCCAGTGGTCGAGGTAGCAGGGAACCGAGATGCTAAGACGAGTTTCATTATATTATCAGTTAAAGCTATTAAGCTGGTGAGTAAGGAGTGTTCAGGTTATCTAGCTTATTTGTTCAACGAGCCATCTAATAAGCTAAAGCTGGAGGAAGTTTCAATAATTCGGGAATATCCCAATGTATTTCCCAAGGAGTTGCCAGGATTACTGCCAGTGAGAGATATTGAGTTTGTGATTAACCTTATTCTCGGTACTCAACCTATTTCTAAATCAGTGTACCGGATGGCACCAGCTGAACTTAAAGAGCTGAAAACTCAATTGCAGGAGTTATTAGAGAAGAGTTTCATTCAGTAGAGTTCTTCACCGAGGGGAGCACCCGTTTTACTTGTGAAGAAGAAGGATGGTACCTTGAGATTGTGCATTGATTATCGTGGTTTGAATTAGGTGACCATCAAGAACAAGTATCCTTTGCCACTAATTGACGAGTTGTTTGATCAACTTCAGGGAGCCAAAATCTACTCTAAGTTTGACTTGAGGCAAGGGTATTATCAGCTTCGGATCCGTACGGAGGATGTTCCAAAGTCTGCTTTCAGGACTCGGTATGGGCATTACGAATTTGTAGTTATGCCCTTTGGACTAACTAACGCACCGACAGCATTTATGGATCTTATGCATCGAGTCTTTCAGCCGTACTTGGACCAGTTCATGGTAATCTTTATTGATGATATCTTGGTATATTCTAAGACTGAATCGGAGCAAAAGCAACATTTACAACTTGTCCAACAGAAACTTTAGGAGCATCAGTTGTTTGCGAAGTTCAGCAAATGTGAATTCTAGCTACAACGAATATCTTTTCTTGGCCATGTGATTACTCAGAATGGTATTAAAGTGGATCCCACTAAGATTGAAATGGTGATGTCTTGAAAAATGTCAGAGAATGTTTCGGAGGTTCGCAGCTTCCTTGGTTTGGCGGGTTATTACTGTAGGTTTGTGATGGACTTTTCTAAGATTGCAAGGCCACTTTCTAAGTTAACTCAGAAACAAACTAGCTTTACTTGGGATGAGAAGTGTGAGAGTGGGTTTCAGGAATTGAAAAAGAGATTGACTACTGCTCTGGTACTTGCATTGCCAGAGGGAACCGATAATATGGTCATCTATAGCGATGCATCCAAGGAGGGCTTGGGTTGCGTACTTATGCAGAATGGTCAGGTTATCGCCTATGCTTCTAGAAAGTTAAAATCGTATGAGGTAAATTATTTGACTCATGATCTTGAGTTGGAAGCAATTGTATTCGCACTGAAAAAGTGGCGACACTATTTGTGGGGCAGTAAGTTTGAGATTTGTACTGATCACAAAAGTCTGAAGTACTTGTTCTCACAAAAGGAGTTGAATATGCGACAACGGAGGTAGATGGAACTTCTACGAGATTATAATTGTTCTATCAATTATCTGCCTGGGAAGACAAATGTTGTAGCAGATGCTGTTAGCCGAAAGGCAAGTATTGCTTGTTTGGCAGTTGAGAAATGGGAGGTGCTTGAGGAAGTTAGCTATTGGAGACCAGAGTTGACTCAAGTTGGAGTGATGTGTTCACATCTCCGTATTCAACCTTTATTGCTGTCTCAGATCAGAGAAGCTCAACAACTTGATGTGAAACTTCAGAAGATCAAGGATCAGATCACAGATGATCAGTCTGACTTCAAAGTACATGAGGATGGTATTCTTCAGTTTCAGAACAGGGTGTGTGTTCCTGATGAACCGAGTTTGAGGAGATGTATTCTGGAGGAGGCTCATAATTCTAAATACACCATTCATTCCAGTGGAAACAAGATGTACCAGGACTTGAAACAACATTACTGGTGGAAGAACATGAAAAATGAGGTTGCTCGATTTGTGTCCAGATGTTTGACTTGTCAGCGGGTGAAAGCAGAACATCAACAACCTGTAGGGTTACTTCAGCCGTTGGCAATACTAGAGTGGAAATGGGAACATGTTACAATGGACTTCGTCTCTAGTTTCCCTAGAACACTGAGAGGATGTGACGCGGTATGGGTTATTGTAAACCGTTTGACGAAGACAGCTCATTTTATTTCGATGAGGATGGAAGATGAAGTTGCAAAGTTGGCAGATATTTATTTGGATCAGATTGTTAAACTCCACGAAATTCCAGCTAGTATTGTCTTTGATCGAGATCCTCAGTTTATTTCTCGACTTTGGGAGAAACTCCAGGAAACTTTGGGTACTCAGTTGAACTTCAGCACAACGTATCATCCTCAGACTGACAGCTAGTCGAAGAGAACTATTCAGATTCTGGAAGATATGCTCAGGGCTTGTGTTTTGGACTTTGGGAAGAATTGGGATAAACATCTACCGCTAGCCGAGTTCGCCTATAACAATAGTTATCAAGTGACTATTGGGATGACACCTATGCAGCTCTCTACAGCCGTAAGTGTCGATCACCTTTGTATTGGGATGAGGTGGAGGGATGAAGGCTATTGATCCGACTATAATGCCAGAGCTTCTAGAGAAGATTGAGAATGTGCAGTTGATCAGGCAAAGAATACTGACAGCACAAAGCAGATACAAGAGTTATGTTGATAAACGCCGTCGAGATTTGGAGTTTATAGTCAGGAATCGAGTTTTCTTGAAATTGTCTCCTCGTAAGGGTTTTGCTCATCATGGTAAGGGCAGTAAGTTGAGTCTGAGGTTTGCGAGGCCATTTGAAATTACTGGCAGAGTTGGCAAATTGGCATATCGGTTAGCTTTGCCAGAGAACTTCTCTAATGTTCATAATGTTTTCCACGTGGCTACTTTGAGGATGTATTTTCTGGATCCTTCTCATATTCTAGGACCAGAGCCATTACAGCTTCGTGAGAATCTGACCTATGATGAACGACCGATTCACATTCTTGATCAGATGGAATGGGAGTTGAGGACGAACAGGATTCTAATGGCTTAAGTATTGTGGAAACATCACGGGATTGAAAAAGCTACTAGGGAAAGAAGAGATCAGATTCAGCAACAATACCTAGATTTATTCCAATCAGCGAGTAAGAATTTCGAGGATGAAATTTCTTTAAGGGGGGGAGAAAGTGAAACCCCAAATTTTGTCTTTGTGTGAAATTGCATGTTTTGATTTGTATATGTGTTATTTGATTTAGAATGCACTAATTTTGTGATTCATACTCCTATTACATGCTATGTGAGCATCCATGAAATTTTCATAAAAATCGACATTGAAAATTTTATCGTCGAGTTTTATGAATAGTATTTTTGAAGCATGTTTGCTAAAATTTTGACACGGGTGTTTTTCATGTTTTAAAACCTAGTCCTCGAATATTACTAGACCCGTGTCTAATTAAAACGGATTTTAAAACGAGTTAAGAATTAAAAGGGATTTTACACCTTCTTTTGCTAAACAATATGATAATTTAATAGTTTCTAAGTGTATTTTCTTTCAGGGAAAATTATGGGCTCCTAGTAAATTCTAAGATATCAGGCATTAGAAAAATCAATTTAATGTATCTTATATGATGGATACACAAAGTATAAACACATACAAACTATTCTTGTATGTTATTTCTAGAGCGAAACATAAATTCATATGGACGGATTAACTAAATATAACCATACGGTAAACACACAAACACATATACAAAAAAGAATGCTGCTTTTATTAAAACCTCCCGACCTTGCTACGGTTGTGAGTTGAAATATATATATACTAGCTTTTTGTGTGTGAATTGAAATGTTAGTTTAGTGTGTTTCGACTAGCGCCAAAGTAAGAGGCTTTATATAGAGCTAAAAGTTGGCTTTGATTGGATGAAAGTGGCGGTGAGAACTAATATGCAGGCTACTCATAAGGGTGATGAAACAATGGTGGACGTTAGCTTTAGGCTGTTTGATTGTTCGACAGTAATTGCATGAGCTGGGCAGTGAGTAATGATGGTAGTTAGGACATAGGTTATAAAATCTATTTGTAAAATTGTAAACTTAATGGTGGACGATTGACTTAGCATTTTAGGTAATGATCAAATTCTTTAGCTTGGGTGGCAAGACGGTGCAATGGGATTTTGGATTTTGGCAATAGGTGGAATCTTGTAGGCTGCTGTGTTGTTTACTTGGGAATGTGGTAGCATGATTTCATGCATGGCTAGCCTATGATGATTAATTGGTTTGATAATAGCTAATACAATTGGCATAAGTTGGTCCTCGAGGGTGATGAAGCAACCTGGTGAAGCTGTCTCGTTACTCAATTATTTTGGATGATGAGTGTGAGACCCCGAAATTTTCCATTATGTACAATTACGTGTTTTGACTTGTCTATATACTATTTGAACTATATATGTGTAATTTATGTAATTACTACTCCTATTACATGATATATGTGCATTCAAAAAACTTTGATACAGATTTTTTGTGAAATTTTCATTTAAAGAACTAGTCTTTTAAATGTTTTAAAAACTAGTCCTCCATTATTAAAATACCCGTGATTTAATAAAAATTATTTCTGAAACAAATTAGAAATTTAAAATAGACTTTTCGGGCGAAAAAAGTAGCATTTTGTAGCCGAATAGTGATTTCTGCGAAACCCAATTTTTGCATTGACTTTTGTTGACCAAGTATATATTGTAAATAAATATTTTATTATCTTAAATATCCTACTAAGGTAAAATTTCAATTAGAATAATAAACAAAGGCTAATTTAGACTTTAGTCATTAAAAATCCTATTTTTAACAACTTTGACCAATTCTTCTTCCATTGACTTTTCACTTAACTTATATACACTCAAATATCAGCCAAAACAACATAAAAATACACCAAAATCCGTGACCCCTTGGAGAAGAAAGAAAATAGTGTTTTCAAGGGTTTTCAACATTTTTTTAAGAAAAAAACTCAATTAAAGGCCAAATCCTTCCATTCCAAGCTTGATTTTGCTTCTCCAGCTTGTGTTCTACCTATTTCTAGCCTTAGTTTGCATCAAAGATGAGGGAAAAACTATATCATTTTTTTAAAGTTTGTGTCAAATTTTTGTTGATGCATTTATAGTTGTTGTTTTGTTAAATTGCCTATATATTATTGCTAGATAGATGATAAGGACCAACTTAGTGTAATTATAGCCATTTTAAATGGTAGCAACATGTATTTTTATTTTTCGGGTAATAAATTGATAATTTGGCTTGTTTCTTGAATAATTGTAGTTGTAGTTGTTGAATTTGGGTTGTAGTTGCTTCTATAGAATTGTTAATTATTGTGTAGTAATGTTGTAATGCCAAATTTTCAATTTGAATGTCATGCAAGAAGTCAAAAATTTCAGCCTTGGTGTATTGTCAATTTTGGACTTGTTGGGCTTGTTTTGGGTGACATTCGGTTGGTTTCTGAGGGATTTAATGTAGTTGCTTGAGTGGTAGGAAAAGGTTCGGGGGTTGTTTGATTGCTAGATTGTTAGTTATGTTGCTTATAAGTTTGGGTAGTCTTTCTTTGAAATGTCTAAGAATTGTCTTTGAGTGTTTGGTGTTGTTTGTGTAGTTGATACTTGGGTTGGTATTGAGTAGGCTCAAGTTTGAATGTATGTTGAAATGTTTGTTGAGTTAGGTGGCCTACGTTATCATCTAACTTGGGTGTCTTAGTTGTTTAATTAATGTTGTGTTTATTGAAGTGTTGTTAATTGATTGTTGAATGATGTTGTACTGGAAGACAACCTACTTTGTTGTCCTTTTAGAATATTAAGTGTTCAGTGTTAATTGTTGTGAGTCATGATGGTATGTGTCACCTCTCGGGTGGCATCGGGCTTGTCGGGTTAAAAACAACACAACTATCATGTGTTATCCCCTATCTTGTGTGGTCGGAGAATGATCATGGAGTGTGGGTCTAGAATGAAGTACTTTCGAAATGTATCAAAGGGCGTAAGAAGTTGGTTGACTTCTTGATGACGTATGGAGTTACATCAACTAGTGTATCATTTCTCAATAGTATGGTTACTAGTGTTGTCTAATTGAATTGTTGTTGATGATTATTGTGTGTTATTGTTCCTAGGGTGTTTTCCCAAGTAGTAAATAAAGTGTTTCCAAAACGTCCTATTGAACCCTCGTTGAGCTTTGTTATATATAAAGTCACCCTCTTTGCTGACCTTTCAGGTGTAATTAAGCCAGGTCTTGGGTACGTTCCTCAGGAGGCTGTCAATGAGCCATATGTAGATGAGTCCAATGTGCCAGAGTCTTACCCTTGATGTTTTTGCTAGAGTGCTCTTTATGTTGTCTTGATTTATGAAACATGTTGTATTGTTTTAAGCTTTTAAGTTTGTATTGTAAACTTAACTAAAAGATAATGGATTGTATAATGCTAGTTTGGTAGTCTTATTTTTGGAATATGATTAGGTTGCTAGACTAGCTCTATTATCTATTTTGCATATGTATAGTATAGCTTGATGTATATTGTTGAGATGGAGGCATATGTCTTGTTGTTGGAATGTTGTTTGGATGGTTTATGAAGTGGTTAGATGTGTTGTTTGTTGTTGAAGTTGTTGTTGGAGTTGTTGTTGAAGTTGTGGTTGGTTGTGATGTGTTTATAAAGAACTAGTTTAGAGTTATGTTGTCTATATTACAGACATTATATTGTCGAAATTTCGCCGCATCCGGACTGATCATAAGTGAGGTCGTGTTGGGGCATGACATTTAGTGGTATCAGAGTCAGGTTAGCTTGTAAGACGGGGTATCCTCGGAATGTAGGTAGCGGTCTTGACATGAATGCATGTACTAAGTGTAAAGGAATTACATGTTAATATGTTTATGTGATTAATTTACTTATGTGACTCACTTTCTATGTGATCAATATGCTTTATGTGTTAAGTGAACTAATGTGGTCAATATGCTTGATGTGACAACATGCATTATGTACTTAATGTGTTGTATGCAGCCATTGTGCATTATGTGATTAATGTGTATTATGTGACAAATATGTTTTATGTGATCAAAGTGTCTTGTGTGAAGTTAGTTGTTTATGTGGTTTTAATTGTTTATAATTTGCTTACGTGAGACAACGTGCTTTAGATGCTCAATGTACTTTAAGTGACTAATGTGAGTTACGTGATCAATGCCTTATGTGCAGTTTGTTGCTCACGTGACTTTAATTGTTTATAACTTGCTTACGTGATATAACCTGTTTACGTGATATTGGCTTCTTATGTGCTGAATTGTGCATTGTGATAATATTGTATTATATGATAATCACACATTATGTTGTACCTATTTTCATGTGATATAATTGTATATATGCTATAACTGTGACGCCCAAGAACTTCACCATACACCTATTAACTGTTGCATCCACTATTTGCACATTTTTACTGTGCATTACTTGTTGCTTTATGTGGTTACTATTTATCACGTTTTTCAACTGCTTATTTACTTTGAATTAGTATTTTTCTTCAATCATATTAATTGTTTTAGGAATGAGAAAAATGTGCATTTGAGCAATTTGCGTTAGGAGCCTTCATTTAGAAAATGTTTTTAGTGGTTCAATGAATAGTGTTACGTAGTTTAGCAATGTTATTTGAGCTAGCTAGCAATTAATTGCATCTTTAGGCCTATTTTAAGTTAGTTTGACTCACCTTATGACTAACATACTCACACAATTATTTTTTACACATGCATATATACTTATTAAACATATAGACATACATTAAAGCTTAGAAAAAAAAAAGACCAAAATCAGCCCCCCAAACCCGACTGCCCTATAGGAGAGGAAGGAGAAAATTTTGCTCACCAAACATTGGATTCGAGCCACTCCAAGCTAGTAACAAGTGTTTTTGAGTGTTCTCTAGCCTTCTACTAGCTTCTACGCGCAATTGATGAGGGATTTTAGCATTTCTTTGCATATGTTAAATGTTGACAACTTTCTTTAAATTTTAGATTTGCTATCAAATGACTATTGAATGCTTAAAAGTGATGATATATGTTATATATAAGTGCTAGAGACCAAGTTTATGCTATTGTTTCGCTTTTTAATCGGTTAAATTTGTTCGTTGATTCTTAGGGCATGAATAGTGACATTTTTTCTAGGGTTTGTGAAATTGTGCCTTATAGCTTGATTCATTGCTTCAAATAGGTGCCCTAGGTGTTAATAAAGATAAAATAATAACCCCGTGTCGTTTAATTGCTCGGAATTTGGCTAAAACGTGAAATAGGCGACTTTTAAAAAGGAGTTTCGGGGTTAATGCAAATCCGGGTGAATTTGGCCATCACATCTAGTGTTCTTAGGCTATATAGGTGCTAGATATGCTTTGTTAAACCTCGGTTGAGTCCCGGTTATGGTACTTGTAGTACAAACTCCCAAGGGAGAAATTGGGGCTTTTGTGGTAATCGCGGGCAATTGTGTAGCTTCAAGGGTCCTAGTGGTGCCTTATAGGTTAATTAGAAGTATGGAATAGGCTGCTCACTAAATTAGATCAATAGCTTGTGTTTGGAAGGAAAATGATAAAGTAGAAAATCGGTTGTTTTGCACTCTATGACCTTGTAATTGTTTCTTAAGTGTTTAAATGCACTTTTAAGTTAATTGTGAGCTTTTGGTAATGTTTTGTGGAAAATATGTAATTTACTCCTTTGTGTTCATTTGGTTAATTTTGTGATATGCTTATATATTGCTTGTATTGTTTATGTATTACTTGTTAAGGATTGAGTAAATATGCTTATATCTTGTATAATGTTTACATTACTTGTATATTGTGTTGTATGGGTGAAGATATACTTAAGACTTGTAACTGGGCTGCTAGAATGATTAGTTGGATGATATGTTTAGCCAGAGTATACCAAGGTGGCTTCTGCTAAAGATAGAATTCTAATAGACATTGTATGCCAAATAAGTGAAGTTACAAGTTAGCTAACCTAGCTGAATAATTAATGAATGTTGTAGTTAAAGAGTAATTGAAGTAATGCTTGCTCATAGGTTCAAGGTCTGGAAATGATGTGATCCAAACTTACATCTTGGAGCTTGGTACAGGTGAGGGAGACTTCATCCTTATGTACATAATAGTTTATTTACTTGTACGTAGATTATGTGCACTTATTATCTATATATTGTGTGTGAGGGCAACCTACTTTGTTGTCGCTCAATCATGTGTTTGTTGATTTATTCTATTGTTATCATTTTGAGTGCGTTGCATCGTGGTTGCGTAACCATTTGGGCATGGTAGTGTCGTGGAAACTGGGCGGCATTGGGCTTACCAGTCTACCTCAGCTACCATGGTTGCCCAATCCCTCTCTCGCTTGGGATACCGCCCAGGGAGAGATGGGTCGTAGAATTTCGGGGTACATCCGGAGTACACCCATTTTGGAGTTACAAGGGGATGCCGGCTTATCGATATCAGTGTCATTATTACATCGAGATTTCAGTTCGTGGCTCGTGGTTTGTGATTGAAGAGCAAGTGAATCGTATCCTTTTTAATGTGTGGTAACTTGTTATTTCGATTGTTCCTTAGTTGTTTTAAATGCCTATTGAGTTATCTGCTACATTGCACGTCCTCGATAGACTTTATCCCTCACTGAGAAATTGTGATTGCTCAGACCTTGCTAAACATGTTTCAGGTGGCGCTGTTGGAGGAATTATCTCGGTTGCTGTGTGCTATTTCTTGAGATTGGAGTGTTTGCCTGCTAAACTGTGGAAGACTTTGTTTATATTATGTTTTGTTCTATTTTGTGCCTATGGGTTTATATATATTTGGAGTTGTTGAAGAATTGTAATAGCTAGGTTTATGTGTGACACCCGAGAATTTCACCCTAAATTTATTATAATCGTTGCATACTTATGTGCGCATTTCTACGTGCATCATTTTTCTTGTTTAATTGTTTTTATTGTGAGTTACTATTCATAATATTTTCGACTGTTTCGAAAGCTTGATTTTAAATTTTTCCTAGGTCACTCGACATTTAAAAGGAACCAAGAAATTTTCGTTTTGAACTTTCGAGCTTAGGAGTATGCGTTTGAAAAATATTTTTCGTGAGCTTTGAATAGTGTTACGTAAGAATAGTAACATTTGCAACTAAAAATAATTGAAATTGCATTTTGGCCTAGTTTGATTAAGTTTTTTTGAGATTAATTAGCTTAGAATATTAATTATATACATCACATAAAACAACTAACTCATCAATTAAAAGCCACATATCATATTAGCTCTCAAAACAATTGCAAAAATTCCCTCCATGTCCCCCCCATTTGGCCGTCCACTTCAAGAGAGGAAAGGAGAGAATTTTGCTTCAACATCCATGCACTTGAGCTTCTAGATTGTTCTTGGGAGGATTTTGGAGCAACTTAGGACCTTCAACAAAGCTTCTACATCTTCAAAATTGTGAGGGAGATGCATTTATTTGTTTTTAAAGTTTATGTGCATATATTGAATTTTATTGATTTGTTGATATTAGCTATAAAGCTTGTTATGAATGCTTTATATGAGTTATTTGATGCCTATAGAGTTAACTTTTGAGGTTTGATAGCAAAGTTAATGGTTGAAACTTGAAATTGATCAAAGAGGTGATGAATAGTGCAGTGAATAGTAAAATCCGAAAATTTAGGGTTTTTTTTTTATTATATAATTTGTTAATTAGATTGAATTGAGGCTTCCTTTAGGTGCTTTAGACATTAGTGAAACTAGACAAAGACTCACGTGAGGTTGAATTACCCGAAAATGAGTTAAAATGCAAAATTTGTTAACTTTAAAAAGGGGGTTTTATACGTTAAGCAATCCGGGCAAATTTGGGCATCGATTTGGGTATCCTTGAGCTAAGGAAGCACCTTTGGTGCTTTCATTTTGCGAAATTGGGGTTCGGTTAGTATGGCTATAGTTCAAACCCGTTCGGGGCCTTCCCGAACTTTTGTTTCTAAAATGAGTTTTAGTAACTTTAAAGGGTACCTTTGAGCTTAATTAGGAATATAGAAAGACTAGGGTATGATTGGGAATCTCGAACCACGCTTAGGAGAAAGAAAGCTCGGTTAAAGAAAGGGGAAATGTAGTGTTTAGCCTTTTTAGTTGCATTTGAAACTTGTTGTGTGTTAGTAATGACTTGCATTGAATATTTAGGATGTATTTAAGTTATTTGAGTAGATTATTGGAATTAATTGTGTTGATTGCTACTTTTGGTATCTTAAAGTTAATATCGTGCTTATTTGAACTTTTATCGTGCATATATGTGAGGGCGTCCTACTTTGTCTTCCTTCTTATGTGTTATGTGATATATTGATTGTTTGTGACTTGTATTGGGTTGCGCAACCTAAATCGGACATGGTAGCGTCGAGAAACACGGGCGGCATCGGGCTTGCCGTGCTCCCTCGACTACCATGGTGCCTATTCCCTTCTCGCTGAGGCATACTCCACTACCCCAGAGGCGTGGTTCACCTGCTGGGCATGGACCTACCTCGGGAGAAAGGGTCGTAGGATCGGGATACATCCGGAGTATCCCAATTGTTGGTGTTTGGGGTTTGCCGGCATGTTCGTGATGCTCGTGGTTCGTGGCTCGTGATTGAAGACTCGGAAGTGGAACCGTATCCTTTTTAAAAGTGGTTAATTGCTTGGTTTATTGTCTTGTTGGTTTATGTGGATTATATATGTTTTCTTGTGTTTGCATATCATATTGCACGTTGGCATGTTGCATCACCTCCCTCGCTGGGCAACTTTGTTGCTCATTCCTCATTTAATATGTTTCAGGTGAAGCTGAGGTGAATCCTCAGCTGATAGAAGAAGAGGAAGTTTACGTAGATCAGAATCCGTGACTTTGTGTGCTGAGGTGGATTTTATGTGCTTCTTGCGTGGAGTTCTTGTTAAAAATGTATTTTGAGGCTTTGGAGTCTTGTATATATATGTCTAGTAGATGTGTACTAGGATGTTAAAGAAAGTTGTTGGATTGTAATAATGAATTCTATACTTTAATTTCCCTTGCATGCTTGGAGTGTTAGTTAATCTTCATATGGAACTTAAAATTTCATTGTATTTAATTACTTATGACTAAAACCAACTTATCTCGCATGCTTGTGTGCTTTAGTAGAATGTTGTTGCTCCAAGGCTCGGATGGCCTTGTGATTGTGTTTTAGCTTTGGAGACATTAGTAGATAAGTTGTTGTTATAGTTCAAAAGACTTGAGTGGCTATTTGCAGGTAACAGTATTGTCCTATAAACAGGGGAGACTCCGTCCGTTTCCCCTAAAATTTTGTGCCCGGGGTTTGGAATTGGTTGAGAATAGCATGGTTATTAGAGCCTCCGGTCTCGTGAGGGATCGGGGCGTTACATAATGTATGGCTTGAATGGTAGTAGATTGTAATACTTTATCTTTCTTCCCTTTATGCTGCTTTCTTACGTATCAATGGAAGTTAATAATTGTTTGGCCTTGGTTTATAAGAAAGTCTAATGGTTAATATAGAGTGATATGATAAGCAGATTAAAAGAGATAAGGTTTCAAGGATTGCTAAATGCAAGCTTGGGTGTGTTTTCTATGTCTTGCTTAACATTTGGTCGACCTTGAAGCTGGGATATAGTTAGAGCTAGAGTTGTTGGAGTTAGAGTTTAGTTGTATTGTGGCTTATATTTTGTTTACAGGTTTCCAAAATGTCCACGGTATAGGAGAGACTCTGTCCGTTTTCCTTAAAATTTCATGACCATGGTGGAATTGGGTTGAGAATAGCATGGTTATTAGAGCCTCTGGTCTCGTGAGGGATCGGGGCGTTACAGGTGGTATCAGAGCTTAGTTAGCTCTCAGCCGGTACAGCGTCCTCGGCCTGTCGGGTAGTAACCCTTGTGTGTGTACTTGTTAAGTGTGTCTTGAAAGTGTGTGCCTGTATGTGTGATTGTATGTCTTGAATTGAATGTGTGCACCTATGTGACGCCCGAGATTCTACCGTACACATTTTTAACTGTTGCATCCATTAATTGCGCATTTAATTCTGTGCTTTACTTGTTATCTTTCTTAGTTACTATTCATTCCATTTTTCAACTGCATTATATTAATGAATTAGCATTTTTATTAAATCATATTAATTATTTTAGGAATGAGAAAAATGTGCATTTGAGCTTAGAACGATAGGAGCACTCATTTAGAAAATGTTTTGTCAATCTAATGAATAGTATTACGTAACTTAACTTAGTGTTTTAATTAGCTAGCATTAATTTGCACTTTAGGACTTGGTTCTAGCTAGTTTAACTCATATTTTAACCACACCCTCTCACTAAAATAGCTCACCCAAACATATACTCACACAATACACAACATAAGCTCATAACTAGCAAAACAAAAAAAAAAAGATGCAGGAATTACTGTAGCAAATCCGAGAATCAACATAGGAGGAGAATGAGAGGATTTTGCTCATCAAATTTTCAAGCCAAGCCAAGCCAAGCAAGGAACAAGTAGTTTAGGGTGTTTGCTAGCCTCCCGAGAGTTCTTACGCGTATTGGTGAGGGTTTTCATGCTTGTTTGCGCATTTTAAAATTGTTGCTAATTTCTTGATTTGTTAGAAATGCTATCAAATGCTATTGCAAAGCTTATCTATGGTATTATACATTATATATAAGTGCTAGAAAGCACATTTAAGCCTTTAGTTCACATTTTAAATGGTTAGAATCGTTACTTTGATCTTTGAGGTGAATAGTGATGGGATTTCTAGGGTTTTGTGTAATTGTGCGTATTAGCTTGATTCAATGCTTTTAATAGATGCCTTAGGTGCTAGTGAAGGTATTCCAATAGCCCCGTGCACTTGAATTGCTCCAAATTTGCATAAAACGTGAAATAGCCAACTCTATAAAAGGGGTTTCGGGGTTAATGCTAATTCGAGTGGATTTGGGCTTCACTTCTAGTATTCTTAGGCTACCTAGGTGCTATAGAAGCTTAGCTAACTCTTGTTTGAAGCCCGGTTAAGGTAGGTGTAGTTCAAAGCTATAAGAGGAAAATTGGGGCTTTTGGGGTAATTGCGGGTAATTGAACGTATTTATGGGTTGTAAGGGTACCTTAAGGGTTAATTATAAGATTGGTATAGCTTCCCTTGAATTTGAATCATTGATATGAGTTTGGAAGGAAAATGGATGAAAAACAAAGGGGTTTAAGGGTAAATTCGTTTGTCACTCGCATCTAAGACCTTGGCATGTTTCCACATGTGTTTAAATGCGGTTTCAAGTGGTTTTGAAACTTTTAGTATAGTTCTATGTGTATCTTGGATATTCCCCTTTGTAAACCTCTTAATTGCTTATATTAAACTGCTTTTATTCTATCTGTTTCGGGGTCAACCACCACACCTCCCACATGTTATTGTTTATATTGTTATTGATATCTTGTCATTGCTAAGTGCATTGCATAGTGGTTGCGCAACCATAGTGTCAGGGGCGGTTGTGTTGAATATCGGCTGGGCAGTAGAGGGCTTGCCAGTGGATATTCAAACTCCGTACCCTATTCCCTCACTCGCCTAGTCCGGAGATTGCTAGGGGGTGTTGGGTCGTAGGATTATCAGGGTACATCTGGAGTACACCCACTGGAGTGATTGGGATTTTGCCGGCTCAGTGATCGTGGTTTGTGGATCGTGAATGAAGATCAAGTGAAGATTTGGAGTGTTGGGGTTAAGTGTAATATATCCTTTTAATGTGTGGTTACTTAAGCTATTGTTATTTCTTGAATGGTTTAATTGATATTATTGTTTAACTGTATTACCTGTTGCATTGCACACCCCGGGAGACTTTATCCCTCACTGGGCAACAATGGTTGCTCATACCTCGCTAACATGTTTCAGGTGGTGCAGTTGGAGGAGTTGCCTTAATTGTTGTATCTAGTTGCTCGAGGTGGACGATGTTCTTGTTGATGAGAGTAAAACTTGTTTTCTATACTTTATGTTCTATTTTGTAGCCTAAGTGTTATGTGTATATTATGTAGTTTGCAAATTGAAGGATAGATGTTGTAGTAGTAGATTTGGAACCATGGCATGTAATAACTTATGTTTCTACTTCTAGCTACTTTGCATGCTTGAGAGTGAATGTTCTAATGTTTGTTTGTTGTTCAACTTCCAAGAATGTTTCAATGCTATCATGGAGTGGCATGATAAGCAGTTTTTGTAAAGAAGTTAAGTTGGATGCATGCTTGTGTGATTCTTAACTATTATATGTCTCAAGACTCGGATGGCCTTGAAGCTTTGACCTTTAGTTATAAAGGCATGTCTTGTTATGTTGTGGCTTTATTGAATGCTTTCAGGTTTTCAGAATGTCCACAGTACAGGGGAAACTATGTCCGTTTTCCCTAAAATTTTGAGACTGGGTTAGAATTGGGTTGAAAATAGCTTGGTTATTAGAGCCCCCGGTCTCGTGAGGGATCGGGGCGTTACAACCTATATGATATAGTTATGTGTTATGTGCTAAACGTGTGCTAAGTGAAGTGAAATTGCATCAAATTGACCTCATGAATTGTTATATGCTTGAATTATTGATTGTAATGTATGTACTTGAGCATTTTGAATTAAGTTTTGTTGTGAATTGAATTGGTTATGTTATGATTCGTACTTGAATGACTTTGTTGCTTGCATAATAGCTTAAAGAATCTTTATACATATGCAATATTTTGGCATTCATACATAGCCCGTCGAATGGTAAGAAAGACTTCTTCCTCCCCCTGAATAGAGGTGATTAGTGGCAGGCATTTCAAGTTATGTGGATTAGCGGGAATGAGAGACATTTGATCAGCCTTTTGTTTGGGAGTTGGTGTTTATAGTTGGAGCTCGGTTAATGGCATTCTATTTAGGTGTTCTTTTATTCTCAGCAGTCTTAAATGAGTAGCTTCTTTTGAGGTTTCTATATGACGGTTCTCTGGAGCATTTTCTTGGTATTTTCTTATCGGGTCTTCTTTTGGTATTCTTTTGTTGGCATTTCCCAGAAGACTTGGTATTTGGGATTCTATTCAGCTTTATTATACGGCATTGCCTACAGTGTTCATGCTTCGATCTTTTATTGGTATTTCTCGGCACTTCTAATTGGGAGTTCTCCTTTGGCCTTCGCATTATTCAGCGGGATTCTTATTCAGATTTTTAAATGGTATCTTCATTTGAGTCTCTAATTGGCCTCTTTATTTGAGAGTTCTCAGACAGAAATAGTAGATTCTTCTTGAGTTCTTACTGGCATTTTTATTTAGTAAGAGCTCAACGATTGTTAAAGAATATCAGAATTAGACTTTAGCTGATGCGGAGTTCTCTTGTGAAGAAGAATTGTGTGGACGCAATTTGTTTAAGGGGGAGAGGATGTGACGCCCGAGAACTTCACTAACTGTTGCATCCACTATTTGCACAAGTTTACTGTGCATTACTTGTTGCTTTATGTGGTTACTATTTATCACATTTTTCAACTGCTTATTTACTTTGAATTAGCATTTTTCTTAAATCATATTAATTGTTTTAGGAATGAAAAAAATGTGTGTTTTAGCAATTTACGTTAGGAACCTTCATTTAGAAAATGTTTTTAGTGGTTCAATGAATAGTGTTACATAGTTTAGCAATGTTATTTGAGCAAACTAGCAATTAATTGCATCTTTAGGCCTATTTTAAGTTAGTTTGACTCACCTTATGACTAAGATACTCACACAATTATTTTATACACATGCATATATACTTATTAAACATATAGACATACATTAAAGCCTAGAAAAAATAAAATTAAAAGACCAAAATCAGCCCCCCAAACCCGACAGCCCTATAGGAGAGGAAGGAGAAGATTTTGCTCACCAAACTTTAGATTCAAGCCACTCCAAGCTAGGAACAAGTGTTTTTGAGTGTTCTCTAGCCTTCTACTAGCTTCTACGCGCAATTGGTGAATGATTTAAGCATTTCTTTGAATATGTTAAATGTTGACAACTTTCTTTAAATTTTAGATTGCTATCAAATGACTATTGAATGCTTAAAAGTGATGATATATGTTATATATAAATGATAGAGACCAAGTTTATGCTATTGTTTCGCTTTTTAATCGTTTAAATTCGTTCGTTGATTCTTAGGGCATGAATAGTGACATTTTTTTCTAGGGTTTGTGAAATTGTGTCTTATAGCTTGATTCATTGCTTCAAATAGGTTCGTTAGGTGTTAATAAAGATAGAATAATAACCCTGTGTAGTTTAATTGCTCGAAATTTGGCTAAAACGTGAAATAGGCAACTTTTAAAAAGGGGTTTCGGGGTTAATGCATATCCGGGTTAATTTGGCCATCACATCTAATGTTCTTAGGCTATATAGGTGCTAGATATGCTTTGCTAAACCTCGGTTGAGTCCCGGTTAGGGTACTTGTAGTACAAACTCACAAGGGGAAAATTGGGACTTTTGTGGTAATCGCGGGCAATTGTATAGCTTCAAGGGTCCTAGTGGTGCCTTATGGGTTAATTAGAAGTATGGAATAGGCCGCTCGATAAATTAGATCAATAGCTTGTGTTTGGAAGGAAAATGGCTTGTGTTACAAAGGGGATAAAGTAAGAAATAGGTTGTTTTGCACTTCTATGACCTTGTAATTGTTTCTTAAGTGTTTAAATGCATTTTTAAGTTAATTGTGAGCTTTTGGTAATGTTTTGTGGAAAATATGTAATTTACCCCTTTGTGTTCATTTGGTTAATTTTGTGATATGCTTATATATAGCTTATATTGTTTATGTATTACTTGTTAAGGATTGAGTAAATATGTTTATATATTGTATAATGTTTATATTACTTGTATATATTGTGTTGTATGGGTGAAGATATACTTAAGACTTGTAACTGGGTTGCTAGAATGAATAGTTGGATGATATGTTTAGCAGAGTATACTAAGGTGGCTTATGCTAAAGATAGAATTTTAATAGATATTGTATGCCAAATAAGTGAAGTTACAAGTTAGCTAACCTAGCTGAATAATTAATGAATGTTGTAGTTAAAGAGTAATTGAAGTAATGCTTGCTCATAGGTTCAAGGTCTGGAAATGATGTGATCCAAACTTACATCTTGGAGCTCAGTAGAGGTGAGGGAGACTTCATCCTTATGTGCATAATAGTTTATTTATTTGTACATAGATTATGTGCACTTATTATCTATATATTGTGTGTGAGGGCAATATACTTTGTTGTCCCTCAATCATGTATTTATTGATTTATTGTCACGCCCCAACTCGACCCCACCTACAATCAGTCAGGACGCAACGGAATTTCGGCAGTATAACGACAGTAAATAGAATACTGAGGTTCTAAACCAACCTCATTAATAACATTAAACATCCAATTCCATAACCATACAAACAACAACTCCTCAACAGCATAACAACACACAACATAACCGTAAATTACAATAATCAGTCCTCGTTATCTGCCTCCGTTCCAACATAACATACAATATCTCAACCTTATCATACATTTCAAAAATAAGTTGAGACCCATCTAACAACTTAACCATAGACAAAAGAAGCTGCTAGAATAGTAACAACTAATTCATATTCTTTTTAGCATCCTATACAACAAGAACTATAAAACATAGAAAAGGCTACTAAACTAATATACATGATAAATAACAGCACTAAATCACGGATAAGACTCTGGAACATATGACTCGTCCACGTAAGGCACATTTTCCTCCTCAGGAGACACGTACCCGTAATCCGGCTCTGCAACACTTGTAAGCATGCAATAATAGAGAGTGAGTTTATATAAATAAGCCCAGTGAGGATCCGATAGATCTCGAGCAAGGTCTACTAAACTCCTTGGAATAATCCTTTGAGTCAGTAAACACACAATAACATAAATACTACTATCATCACATAACTATATAACCAATCAATAAAGGATACTATATTTGGTGTAGCTCCAAAAGCCATCACGATCTCAACCATTCTTCTTATAACTCCCCATTACTCACGCACCCGAGGTACCTCACTAACCCCTCCCTCCATGACACCTCTGTCATGCGAGCTGGGGGTAGCCTCTAGCAGTCATGCCGTTATCAACCCGACAGCCCAACGCTGCCCGAGAGGTGACACACACATACCAAGACTCCATAATCATCATCAATCATCAATCAATCATCATTTATTCATCATTGATAGCATCAATTATCATTTAAACAACAATAACTTAGTTAGATGACAAAGTAGGCCATCTAACCAGACATGCATTATATACACAATTAAGCCCTAAATTACTCATCAACAACTCACCATTCAACACTCAAACACCACCCAATCATCTAAAAGCATCGTTCAAGAAATTAAAGAATGACAACCTAAACTTCTAAAATTCATAACTTACAATCTACTAATCCAAACATTGCCAAATCAGTTTCTATCACTCACCCATTCAACCTACTACATTAGCCCTCTCAGAAATCCACCATAACACCTCTAAATCATGCCCGATAACCCTAAAACCCTAAGGTGTCAAGGCTGAATTTTCTGGATTTCACACGAACAATGTAATCGAAAATTCGGCATTACAACAGCGCTAACACGTAATTATCAAGTATTTAGAAATCGACGGCAATCGATTTCGATCATCACAACTCAATTAATTCAACATTGAACAATTTAATCAAAATTTAATACCCGAAAAATAAAAATTATGCTACATCTGACAGAAATTCGTAGTATTACCACTAAACGATCCCTAGCATGCAAGGAGCAATAATCTAACATCAGATTACAATTCTAACGGTTCAAATTTCATTTATACGCAAAAACATAAAAATGACATTTTGAGATCTAGAATTTTTCTCTCACCTTTGATCCAAAGTAAAGCTAGGAATGCGTGCAATAGGTGCCCAACAAGCAGAATCCAGCCCGATTTGAAAAGATTTGAACTTTAAATGAGTTTTCTAAGGCAAAATTACTTTGAAAATAAGTTGAATAAAATCTCTTTTTTTCCTAAGCTTTCATGGCTGCAAGGTGTGTGTAAATGTGGTGTTTTTCTTTGTTTCATTGTGTGTTGGTGATATATGCATCAAAGTCAACAAGTCAAATGAAAGTCAAAGTTGAAACTTTAGTATTTTTAGTGTTTTCTTGACTTTAAATGCATTTTATTGATCACCAAAGTTCAAAACAATTATTCAACACCCAAGATAGCTCAAGTAGGTTATTTTTAGGTGACAAGAAGTTTTACAATCGAACAATTTCACCCGAGTCGGCTTAAAACTCGATTTTCGCAAAAGTCGGTGTAAAAACCCTAATAAATTCTTAAGCCGATTTTAAAACCGTTTTCATCAAACACAGGTCTATTAAAGTCCGTGGACTAGGTCTAGAAGGGTTAAAAAGACCAGTTTCAAAATTTTAGCGGACGTGTTTCGAAAATACTATTCACTAAAAATCGACGATAAAATTTCTGATCCCGTTTTTGATGAAAATTTCATGAATGCACATTTAGCACATATTAGGAGTATTGACATCAAAATTATAACTTTCTAGGTCCTATAGCACATAAACAGGTCATATGCACGCAAACGAGGTATAGCACGTAAAACCAGATAAGCAGAAAAGTGGGGTTTCACATTTATTCTATTGTTATCATTTCGAGTGCATTGCATCGTGGTTGCACAACCATTTGGGCATTGTAGTGTCATGGAAACAGGGTGGCATCGAGCTTGCCGGTCTACCTCGGCTACCATGGTTGCCCAGTCCCTCTCTCGCTTGGGATGCCGCCCAGGGAGAGTTGGGTCGTAGGATTTCAGGATACATCCGGAGTACACCCATTTTGGAGTTATAAGGGGATGCCGGCTTATCGATATCAGTGTCATTATTACATCAGGATTTCAGTTCGTGGCTCGTGGTTCGTGATTGAAGAGCAAGTGAATCGTATCCTTTTTAATGTGTGGTAACTTGTTATTTCGATTGTTCCTTAGTTGTTTTAAATGCCTATTGAGTTATCTGCTACATCGCACTTCCCTGGTAGACTTTATCCCTCACTGAGCAATTATGATTGTTTATACCTCGCTAAACATGTTTCAGGTGGCGCATTTGGAGGAATTGCCTTGGTTGCTGTGTGCTATTGCTTGAGATTGGAGTGTTTGCATGCTAAACTATGAAAGACTTTGTTTATATTATGTTTTTTTCTATTTTGTGCCTATGAGTTTGTATATATTTGGAGTTGTTGAAGAATTGTAATAGTTAGGTTCATGTTTGGCTTGAATGGTAGTAGAATGTAATAATTTATCTTTCTTCCCTCTATGCTGCTTGCTTGTGTGTCAATGAAAGTTAATAATTGTTTGGCTTTAGTTTATAAGAAAGTCGACCTTGAAGCTAGGTATTGTGACACCCGAACCCATGCATATAATTATTTAATTGATGTGCATTTACTTATATGTTTACTTTAATTATTTACGTATATTCGTTTGCATAAAATATCATATTTTGGGTTACATCCATTTATTTCGTTTAATGTGCATTTATATCAAACTATGTGCATACATCTAGTTTAACAAGAAATTTCATCTATTAACATATATTGCATCAATATAAGTGCATTCTTATGTAAGTAGGCACGTTTAATTGGTTAATGTGCATAATTCTCATTTTACATGCAATTTTGGGATTTCACGAACACTTTGGAAAATCGTAGGAACCATAGAAAATAATTAACGTAGAAAATTAGGAATTGGAGCAACTAAATTAGTTAGAATTAAACTAGAATGGCAAACTAGTTAATAGCATTTAGTTGAAGGGCATGTTGGTCAATTGGGTTTTTCTTTCTTTTATTATTTACACCTATTAATATACTACAACACACACAAACACACAAAAACACACACAAAAATCAGACACACACACACACACTAAACACGTTTAAAAACACACAAGAAAGAAGAAGAAGAAAAAGAAGGAGAAGGAGAAAAGAAGGAAGAAAAGGTGATTTTGAGCTTGTTTGTGTACAAATTCTTCAACTTAAGGTGAGGGTTCATCCATGGTTGCATCATTGGCTGATTCCTTGTTGTATATACTTGGATGCCATGTGTAGTTAAGTGAACATGAAGCTTGTAATGCTTGTTTAATGAGGTATTTAGTGTACGAAATGTTGTGGTAGCTTTCTAATGCATGAATTGCTAGCCTTGGTGTTTGGCTTTGGTTGTAGTTGAAGTTGGCTTCTTTGATTAATTGTTGAAGACCAAGTGTTTGTGTATATGTCAAAGAGAGTAGTTTACATCATATGCATAGTGAGTAATGGTGGTAGTATGCCAATGAAGCAAGAAATAGCTAAAACATGAGTAGTGAAAGATTCTGAATTTTCTGGCAGGTTGCGCGACTAGATTGCAGAGGCAGTTTGACCTAGCAAACATTGTCAAAAGTGGTTGAATTTTTTTTATATTGTAGCTAAGAACTTGAGGAACAATTTCTCTTTTGGGGGAAAGATCGAATTCTATCATTAAGGCATTGTTTTGGAGCCAAAACAGTAGAGTGACTGATTCTCGCGTAATTCAGGGCCAGCTGCGCAATGATTTTCTAAAGGGCATAACTTGATGAGTTTAACTCCGAATTAGGAACCGTTTGAGGCTAAACCTATCTACACTTGATAAACTACATGTCTGTGCAATTTTTAGTAGTTTTAGAGGACATTAAGGCTGCTAACTGAACAAGTAAAGTTAAGCAAATGCAGTTAAAAATTTCAGTTTATATAGCTAAGTGATTAATGTTGCACTAAAGGTTAATTTGAGTTGAATAATGGTGGATTATAGGTAGTTGAAGGCTTGAGAGTAACAATTACATGTTTGGAGATAGTGTTTAAGTGAAATGAGGGTTAAATAAACATTACTTGCGTTGAATGCTAAATGTTTAATACGTGATTAACGTGAACTATGTGCATTGAATGTTTAAATAAGTTGAGCTTTGAGTGAAAATTAAATGTGATGAATTATGTATAGTGACTTGCTATTTAGATAATCAAGAGTAATTAAAGTCATGCACATGCTAGTGTTAGTTGTCAAAGAGTGTTTGCAAGTTATGAGAAGTAAAATATGTTTTCAATCATGTTCATGAGCTTAGCTTAATGTATGTGTTAAAGTTAGTTGAAATGCTTGAGTACTTGGTTATTGTTGGCTCAAATGCAAGAAATAACAAGAAGATGATAAGCTACTGCACTGCCCCTGACTCCCGAAGTAGTTTTGGTATAGCAAACGTGCTTAGAATTGAAGAAATTTATATGGCAGCTAGATTAAACAGTTTAGAACAAATGTTGATTTCTAGAGCTAAGGCAAATTCTAATGTTTTGACCCCGCGATTTAGCTATTTCCGAAATGTGTCTGAAAATTGCTGGTGCAGTGCAGGGGCAGTTCGCGCAGTTGCACGGAAAGGGTCATAACTTGTAGAGTTTAGATCGGAATTGAGTTTCGCTTGAGGCTAAAGTAATCTACACTCAAAGAGATACATTTATACATAAAAATCAGTCAGTTTGGAGGTCTATAGCATTGATAACTGAATTGATTAATTTAAGCATCTGTTGGAGAAAATGGAAAATGTTTTAGTGATATTTAGGGTTTTGTGCAAAGTTGATTCTAGGATTGATTTGATAATATCTATAGGTAATATAGGCTCTAATGAGCATAGATTAGTGATTAGACGTGATTGGCTTGATTGAAACTTTAAGAAATTTGCATAATTGGTTTAGAATTCAAAGGGGCTTTATCCGAAAAGTGAATCTGGATGGAATATAATGATGTAGATAGTCTTTATTAGGTGTGGCAGTGCTTAATGTGCCTTTATGGCGCCAAATTGGGATTTGGTTAGAGTACTTGTAGTTAAAACGCATAGAAAAGGGGATTTTGGGACTTTTATGTTGGATATAGTATAAAGTAAGGTCTTGTGGTTCTAATTGGTGCCATAAGGTGTCATTAGAAGTATGGAATAACTTACTTGTGGATCTAGTACCTTGTGTTTCATTTGAGTATCAATTATTTTAGTAGACAAAGGGGTCTTTCAAGTGAAGTGTTAGCGATGGCTTGTTCGAATAAGTATATGATCTTAGATGTGTTAGGAAGCCTCTAAGATGTATTTTTGGCGTGGTTTAGATAATCGAATTAGATAGTTGTAGTTCAAATCACTTAAAGGGCATTCTAGAGTTTTTGTGTTAACATGACTTAAAATGTGGTTTCACAGCATTTATGTGTATCATAATATGGCTATAGGTGATTAGTAAAGTTAGATTTGAGGATTGTTATCTTGTGTGAAGTTTATGACCTAAATACTAAGCATGTGGAAAGGTTTTAATTGGATTTTATGTAAATTAGTTGAGCTTGGTGCTTAGTTGGTTATTTGAATTGATGTAGTTATTATAATTGACTTTTAAATGATTTAAATAAGAGTTTAAATGGTAATGGTATGTAATATGTAGATGTTTAGAGAAGTTTCATGAAATGGGTTGTATAGCTACTTCATTAAAATATGTTTGTATCTTGTTTATAATATCGTGTTGCTTATAATTATATGAGTTATGTTGTGGGAAATGACTACTTGGAATATAAGTTAAGTTAAAGTATATAAAAGTGGTATTTTGTTAAAAATAGAATTCTAATAGATATTGTATATATGCTAAATAAGCGAAGTTATAAGTTAGCTAACCTAGCTGAATAATTAATGAATGTTGTAGTTAAAGAGTAATTGAAGTAATGTTTGCTCATAGGTTCAAGGTGACTGGAAATGATGTGATTCAAACTTATATCTTGGAGCTCGGTAGAAGTGAGGGACCTGCATCCTTACATGCATTATAGTTTATTTTCTTCTAAAAGAGTATATTGTTTAGTATAATTGTGTAATTGATATATGCTTATTGTTGCTAAATTGTAACTTGGTGCGAGAACAACTTATTTTTTGTCCTTAAATGTGTTTCTTGATTATATTGTCATTGTTATCATTCTTGCATTGTATCGTGGTTGCGCAACCTCATTGTCGTGGCGGATGCGATGGCCTCGCTGGGCAGCATCGGGCTTGCCAGTGTTGGTTGCCTTAGCTCCGTTTGCTATTCCCTCACTCGCCTGGTCCGGAGATTGCCAGGAGGTGTTGAGTCGTAGGATCGGGTACATCCAGAGTACCTATCGGTGTAAGGGATACCGGCATATCGAGATTGAAATCGTG
Organism: Ehretia macrophylla; assembly: GCA_037974665.1. Lineage (NCBI taxonomy): Eukaryota > Viridiplantae > Streptophyta > Magnoliopsida > Boraginales > Ehretiaceae > Ehretia > Ehretia macrophylla. Next base: position 60,254,663 of record CM075776.1, on the reverse strand, counting down.
GTTCGTGGATCGGGGATCGAAGATTTGGAGTGATAAGGGTTATCGATTGTATCCTTTTAAAATGTGGTATTAGAATTGTTATTCATTGTTTATTTATTGCATTAACTGTGTTGAGTTGCTGCATTGCAAAAACCCTGGTATACTGTTCCCGTTTCCCCTCCCTCACTAAGTGTACCAGTTGTATACTCATCCTCGTTTCTAACACCTTTCAGGTTCAATACCTTCGCAATATGATATAGGGAAAGCTCGAGAGTTACCCTATTTGCTTGTGATGACTTCCATTATTAGTACCTGCGAATCCATATGAATTTGTAAAGTGGTTTGAATTGTAATTTGATTGGAACTATAGAAACCCGGCTTGTAATTGTATTGGATCTTGTTTGTATATGATTTGTAGGTGGTCTGTAATAGCTTAATGGACTATGTTATTGTTTATTGGTCATGTATACTTGATTGGGTGAATGGAGTTAGACCATAGTTTTGTAGTTATAAATATTGTTTACAAGTTTTGGATTGTCCTATAAACAGGGGAGGCTTCGTCCGTTTCCCCTCGTTTCTTGTGCCTTGGGAATGGAATTGGGAACTCCGGTCTCGTGAGGGATCGGGGCGTTACAGATATAGTTAGAGATAGAGTTGTTGGAGTTAGAGTTTAGTTGTATTGTGGCTTATATTATGTTTACAGGTTTCTAGAATGTCCACGGTATAGGGGAGACTCTGTCCGTTTTCTTTAAAATTTCATGACCAAGGTAGAAATGGGTTGAGAATAACATGGTTATTAGAGCCTCCGGTCTCGTGAGGGATCGGGGCGTTACAATAATTGTGGGTGACGCTTTTTGGTGAAGTAAGGATAACTGCAAGAGCTCTCGGAAATAGAGGTAGGCCGTGATTTTGAATTATTATTATTACTCTAGTAGTTTATCAGTGTGATTCTAATTATTATGTTTATGGATTTTAGTCTCAGCTTAATAGATTGATCTTGATGTTCCTTTAGTAAGAGTGAAGTTGTTTGAGGAAATAACAATTTATTTTTATGATTTGTGTTATCTTTGTTGCCATGTGTAACTTATTATTACTTGGAGATGAGTCATAAGTAGAGGTTCCCTTGAGGTTATGATCTTGTACTTTTGAAGTCTTCATCAGTGAATCTTGTTTGGTAACCAATGATTTATCTTATCTAGTGACTGGTTTCTTGAAGTATATAAAATTTAGAGTGATTGTATGACTGATCAGATTTTCTAGATTTGTTTAGTGTCTTGTTTTGGTGAGAGAGGTAGATTGCAGGATTTGATTTAATGGTGTTTAAGTGTATAAGTGGGACACCTTTTTGTGCTTCCTATTTTCAGTGGTCTTACTCTTCTACTCTATTCTCACTTATTGGAGAGAGAGTTACACTTTTCTAGCCTATTAATTGTTTTCTTTAAAGTTTTGCTTATTGGATTAATGGATCCTATACTCATTTGACATTGTTTATATTCTTAACATTCATATTTGCTTCTTATAGCAATGTCGCTTACTGAAGTTAGGGTTTGAGACTTCTATATTTCATTCTATATCTCCAGCCATTGGTTTCATTATTTCATTTCATCCTATTACTATTCATTTGAAGGTAGTTTCTCCTTTGGTATACCATTTTACTTATTCGAATTTCATTTGCTTGTTGTACTCCTTACCTAAGTACATCATTGTCATTCTTGCTAATCCTTGTTAATCCTATTGTTTTATTATTAAATGCTGAGTCATTACCCTGCTTGTCATTGCCCATTCAATATACTCAGCACTGTTCTGTTGTTATCATTTCTTATTTATACTTCTTTGGCTATTGCGTGCTGAGATACTCATTATATTGTCACTCATGTTTTCTATTGAATTAATCATCTCTTATTTCTTAGTTTCATTTCACCTCAAGTACAACTTACATGTTGGTTCCTTGAACAATTATTAAAAATTGAAATGTTTACTTGTTCAAGAATGTTCTTTCAACATACTCAACACTATTTTGTCTCGTCATCATTATGTTTGTACTTGTTTAACTAATAAGTGATGAGACCTTCATCATATTGATTATCATGCTTTCCTATTGAACTATTAGCATCTTGATTCTGTAATTTGTTTGACCTTTGGTACAATTGATTGTTGGCTCATATGTGGTTTTCCATAACCTTATTCCCTTATAAATTTCATAAGAGCCATCTTCTGACCAAGGTCACTTTTGAGATATTCCCTTGATCAGTAATCATTCATGTTATTGTGAATGAGTTTTGAAACCCTCGAGGTCCGTAGAACCCTTTTTGTGTTAAAATGGATTATTGGTAAGTAGTGGTGTCATACTAAGACATTGGAGTTCTGATTTCTTTTATATGCAATATGATATTAGGTGGAAGTGAAGTATGAATTAAGGCTTGTTTTGGAATTGTGATCATCAACTTGTAGTCAATAGAGTTTATTTCTTTTTGAGGTCTTTGTTCAGGTGTCATCCTAGGAGATAAATGGGAACCAATATAAGTATTGTTGAAGTGTAACGATTGAGTATTTCGTTGTTTGTGAATTTGAGAATTTCGCTGACGAAATTGTTTTAAAGGGGGGAGAATGTAGGACCCCGAAATTTCCCTTTATGTGCAATTATGTGTTTTGACTTGTTTATATGTTATTTGAACTATATATGTGTAATTTATGTGATTACTACTCCTATTACATGACAGATGTGCATTCATAAAACTTTTATAAAGATTTTTGGTGAAAATTTCATTTAAAGTGCCTTTTAATAGCATTTGAGGACCCTTTCTGCTAAATTGTTGAAACTGGTATTTTAAACATTTTAAAAGTTAGTCCTCCATTATTAAAATACCCATGATTCAATAAAAAAATATTTCTAAAACAAATTAGAAATTTAAAATAGACTTTTTGGGTGATAAAGCAGCATTTTTTAGCTGAATAGTGATTTCTGCTAAACTCGTTTTTTGTGTTGACTTTTGTTGACCAAGTATATATTGTAAATAAATATTTATCATCTTAAATATCCTACTATGATAAAATTGCAATTAGAATAAAAAACAAAGACTAATTTAGACTTTAGTCATTAAAAATCCAATTTTGACAACTTTGACCAATCCTTCTTGCATTGACTATTCACTTAACTTAATATATACTCAAATATCAGCCAAAACACCATAAAAACACATCCAAAACCATGACCCCTTGGAGAAGAAAGAAAATTAGTATTTTTCAAGGGTTTTCAACCATTTCTGAAGAAAAAAACTCAATTCAAGCCAAATCCTTCCATTCAAAGCTTCATTTTGCTTCTCCAACTTGTGTTCTAGCTATATCTAGCCTTAGTTTGTATCAAAGGTGAGGAAAAAACTAGATCATTTTTTTTTAAGTTTATGTCAAATTTTTGTTGATGCATTTATATTTGTTGTTTCATTAAATTTCTTATAGATTATTGCTAGATAGATGATAAGGACCAACTTAGTGTAATTATAGCCATTTTAAACGGTAGCAACATGTATTTTTATTTTTCAGGTATTAAATTGATAATTTAGCTTGTTTATTGAATAATTGTAGTTGTAGTAGTTGAATTTGGGTTGCAGTTGCTTCTATAGAATTGTTAATTATTGTGTAGTAATTTTGTAATGCCAAATTTTCAATTTGAATGCCATGCTAGAAGTCAAAAATTTCAGCCTTGGTGAATTGTCAATTTTGGACTTGTTGGGCTTGTTTTGGGTGGATTTTGGTTGGTTTCTGAGGGGGTTGATGTAGTTGCTTGAGTGGTTGAGTGGTAGGAAAAGGTTCGGGGGTTGTTTGATTGCTAGATTGTTAGTTATGTTGTTTATAAGTTTGGGTAGTCTTTCTTTGAAATGTCAAAGAGTTGTCTTTGAGTGATTGGTGTTGTTTGTGTAGTTGATACTTGGGTTGGTGTTGAGTAGGCTCGGGTTTGAATATATGTTGAAATGTGTGTTGAGTTAGGTGGCCTACTTTGTCATCTAACTTGGGTGTCTTAGTTGTTTAATTAATATTGTATTGATTGAAGTGTTGTTAATTGATTGTTGAATGATGTTGTACTGGAAGACAACCTACTTTGTTGTCCTCTCTTAATATTAAGTGTTCAGTGTTAATTGTTGTGAGTCAGATAGTGTGTGTCACCTCTTGGGCGGCATCGGGCTTACCAGGTTGAAAACGACACAACTATTATGTGCTATCCCCTATCTCGTGTGGTCAGAGAATGATGATGGAGTGTCGGTCTAAAATGAAGTACTTTTGGAATGTATCAAAGGGCATAAGAAGGTGGTTGAGTTCGTGATAGCGTATGGAGCTACATCAACTAGTATATCCTTTCTCAATTGTATGGTTACTAGTGTTGTCTAATTGAATTGTTGTTGATGATTATTGTGTGCTATTGTTCCTAGGGTGTTTTCCCAAGTGGTAAAGAAAGTGTTTCCAAAACGCCCTATTGAATTCTCTCTAAGCTTTGTTATATATAAGCTCACCCTCTTTACTTACCTTTCAGGTGTAACTGAGCCAGGTCTTGGGTACATTCCTGAGGAGGCTGTGAATGAGCCATATGTGGATGAGTCCAATGTGCCAGAGTCTTACTCTTGATGTCTTTGCTGGAGTGCTCTTTATGTTGTCTTGAATTATGAAACATGTTGTATTGTATTAAGCTTTGAAGTATGTATTATAATCTTAACTTAAAGATAGTGAATTGTATAATGCTAGTTTAGTAGTCTTTCTTTTGGAATATGATTAGGTTGCTAGACTAACTCTATTATCTATTTTGCATATGTATAGCTTGATGTATGTTGTTGAGATGGAGGCATATGTCTTGTTGTTGGATTGTTGTTTGGATGGTTTATGAAGTGGTTGAATTTGCTGTTTGTTGTTGAAGTGGTTGTTAAAGTTGTGGTTGGTTGTGAAGTGTTTATAAAAAACTGGTTTAGAGTTCTGTTGTCCATATTATAGACGTTATATTGTCGAAATTCCACCGCATCCTGATTGATCATAAGTGGGGTCATGTTGGGGCGTGACAGTGAGCAATGATGAAGTAGATGGTAGCTTGGGTGTCTCTCTAATGCGTGTAAGACATAAGCTTAGGTTGAAGAGTAATGTTGGCAAGTAGAATTATTGGAATATCGGGCAAGCTAGATAAATGATGATGCTATTTTTTTAATTTTCTTTAGCAATTGTCTAAGAATAGTTGAAGTTCCGATGGTTTAAGGAATAACTTGTTGGGGAAATAATGAAATGTCTAGCAAGTTCAATAGTGAGGGCAACTTCATGGTTTTAAAAGCTTAATGAACTATCTTCAAATGCCAAACCTAATCTTTTATTCGAATGAAGACTTAATTCTTAAAATAAGTTAGCATTCCTAATTAATTTATTTAAAAACCTTTCAGTAACAAACCTAAGTATTCATGTACTTATTAGATTAAAGTACTTAATTGATAACTAACCTTTCCATTTTACAAGTTAAGATTGCTATATTTATTTTTTTATCATATAATAGTATTTTTGTATGATTCTACTGTGCTTATATTGGTTAACCTAGTTCTGTTATTTATTATCCAAATATATTTAGAGTATTTATAAGCTATATCCTTATTACCTAGTCATTACCTATATGTATTTTTTTTTAAAAAAATTGTTATAAACTATATCATTTATTTGTAAATCCTATATTTTGCAGCTTTATTTTAACTAAGGTAGCTTAATCAATAAAGCAAAAACAACTAAACCATGCTTAAATTTTATACAAGTAATTTAATCCAAATGAAATATTTCTAACCACTTTTTAACAAATTGAGGTGCACACAAAAACAACTATCCAAATGCACTTACCAGGTTAATCCTTTCCTTTCAATTGAAACGAATGCTTAGTTTGATATGCTAGACTTTATATATTTTCTAAGTTTAAATTAATTCTTAACATGAGAAATACGAACACCGAACACATAGTGTAACACTATTATAAATAATACTTAATTAATATATTAATGCTCAAAAATTGTGTACGGGGCCTCACATCCTCTCTCCCTTATAAAAATTTCGTCCTCGAAATTTACTTACCTTGCAAATAACTTAGGGTACTGTTGCTTAATCTGATCATTCCGCTCCCAAGTGGCTTCTTCGAGACCATGGTCATTCCAGAGAACTTTTATCATTGGAATCTTTTTGGATCTTAACTCTCGATCCTGCTCATTTAGTATTCGGACGGGTTTTTCCTCGTAGGACAAATTTTCTTGTAATTGCAATGGCTCTGGCTTTAAAATGTGAGAGGGGTTGGGATGGTACTTTCTTAAGGACGATACGTGGAACATATCATGAAGGTTGGCCAAGTTTAGAGGTAAGGTCAATCGTAAGCCAACTTTCCGATTCTTTCGATGGTTTCGAATAATCCAATGAATCGCGGGCTCAACTTCCGCTTTTACCATGACAGACAATCCCCTTTCGAGGTGACAGTTTCAGAAATACCAAATCACCGACTTCAAATTCCAGATCTCATCTGCGTCTATTAGTGTAACTCTTCTGTCGGCTCTAGGCAGCTAACATTATCTTCCGGATTAAATGAATGTTCGCTATTTTTTCCTCAAGTTCCAGCAGCATGGTTGGATCAATTACTTTCATTTCTCTGATCTCGTCCCAATACAGAGATGACCTACACTTCCTTCCATACAAGACTTCATAGGGAGCCATACCGATAATGGCCTGATAACTATTGTTATAGACAAATTGGGCCAAAGGTAGGTGTTTCTCCCAATTCTTTCCAAAATCTAATACACAGGCCCTTAGCATATCTTCCAAGGTTTGAATTTTCCTCTCGGATTGTCCATTTGTCTGGGGGTGATAAGTCGTACTGAAACTCAACTTAGTACCCAAGGCGACTTGTAACTTCTGCTAAAGTCTAGATGTAAACCAAGGATCCCTATCTGACATAATACTAGCAGATACTCCGTGGAGTTTCACAATATTAACCATATATGAGTCGGTTAGTTTCTCTATTTTGTCTTCCATATTCATTGCAATGCAGTAGGCGGTCTTAGCCAACCGATCGATGACCAACCAAATAGCATCGCATCCCTACGTAGATCTAGATAGTCCCATGACAAAATCTATGGTTACATGTTCCCATTTCTACTGAAGTATCTCTAGAGGTTGTAGTAATCCTAGGGGCCTCTGATGTTCTGCTTTCACTCGTTCACAAGTCAGACACCGAGTCACAAATTCTGCTATTTCCCTTTTCCTATTATTCCATCAGTAGTGTTGCCTTAGATCTTGGTACATTTTCTTCCCTCTCAGGTGGATAGTGTACCTGGAGTTATAGGCTTCTTCAAGGATCTTTTGTTTTAACTCCGGGTCATTTGGTACACAAATTCAGCTTCTATATCTCCATAACCCATCTTGATATAATTTGAGGTCGGAGTCATTCTCTTTGACTTTCTGGAGCTGGGGATATTGTTTGTGTGCTTGTTGCAGTTGTGATAGCAAATCCGGCTGTACTTGCATGTGAGCAAACAAAACGCCATTATTTACCAATTCAGGCTTTCACAAGTTGGTTATCTCAAGCATTTCTCATTCTTTGACTCTTAGCATTGTCAAACTCGCTTTTTGACTCAGAGCATCTGCCTCGATATTTATTTTTCCTGGTACATAGTTAATGGAGAAGTCATAATCATTTAGTAGCTCCAACTACCTTCGCTACCTCATATTGAGTTCCTTCTGAGAGAAAAGGTATTTCAAACTCTTATGATCCGTGAATATTTCAAACCTACTTCCTTACAGATAGTGTCTCCATTTCTTTAAGGCAAACACAATAGTGGCCAGTTCCAAATCATGAGTAGGGTAATTTACCTCATAGGGTTTCAATTTTCGCGAGGCATAAGCAATTACCCGATTATTCTGCATTAACACACAACCCAAACCTTCTTTCGAGGCACCATTGTAGATAGTATAATTTTGATCCCCTTCTGGCAAAGCTAGGACAGGTGCGGTAGTCAGTCTCTTCTTCAGTTCTTGAAAACTACTTTCGCACTTGCCATTCCATACAAAGGCTGTTTTTTCTGGGTAAGCCTGGTAAGTGGTCTTGCTACTTTTGAGAAGTCTTTCACAAATCGTCAGTAATATCCTACTAATCCGAGGAAACTTCGTACTTCGGTGACATTCTTTAGTCTTTTCCAAGATGATATTACTTCAATTTTTGTTGGGTCTACTGCAAGGCCATCTTGAGAGATTATATGACCCAAGAATGATACTTGTTGAAGCCAGAATTCATATTTGCTGAATTTTGCATACAGGTAATGCTCTCAAAGTTTCTGCAATACCAGATGTAAATGTTGTTCGTGCTCCTTTTTGGTCTTAGAGTAGACCAGTATATCATTTATGAATATTGTGACAAATTGGTCCAAGAAGGGTTGGAATATCTGGTGCATCATATCCATGAAAGCGGTAGGCGCATTAGTTAATCCAAAGCGCATCACAATGAACTCATATTGTCCATACCGAGTTCGGAAGGCGCTCTTGGGTACATCTTCCTTCTTGATCTGGAGCTGGTGGTAACTTTGCCTTAAGTCAAACTTGGAAAATAGCTTTGCCCCTTGTAGTTGATTAACCAATTCATCAATTAGAGGCAAAGGGTACTTATTCTTGATTGCCACCTAGTTTAGGCCTCGATAGTCGATACATAGTCTTAACGAGCCATCTTTCTTTTTGACGAACAACACCGGTACTCCCCACGGCGAAGAACTAGGTTGGATGTAACCATTCTCCAATAAGTCCTGTAATTGTACCTTCAGTTCTTGTAACTCTATTACGGCCATTCTGTATGGAGCTTTGGATATTGGTTGAGTCCCGGGCAATAGTTCGATAATGAAATTGATTTCCCATTTTGGTGGTAGTTTGGGTAATTCCTCAAGAAAAACATCTGGATACTTTTTTATCACATCAACTTCTTCCAATTTGGCTTTATCGGTCGGCTTGTTGATTAGATATACGAGGAACCCTGTACCCCCTTTCGTGATGTACTTTGCAGCCTTTGTTGTCAAAACGACAACGTTGCCCGTATGGTCTCTTCTGCCCGATATTTCCACCACCGGCTATCCTGGAACTTGTAACTTTACCTTTTTGGCTCTACAGTCCAGATGTGCATAATGAGTGGATAGCCAGTTCATTCCCAAATAATCTTGTAATTTTTAAAAGGAAGAAGGATTAGATCGGCAGAAAATTCGTGACCCTTTATTTGGATCTTACAAGTCTTACACACAAACCCAGTCACAAATTTAGTACCCATCGGGGTACTGATACTATAACACAATTTACTGATTGAAATATTAATTCGTTGCACATAAAGAGGAGTGATGAATGAATGAGTTGCCCCAGAGTCAATGAATGCTTTAACGGGCTGATTTAAGATTCAGAGTGTACCTTCTACTACAGCTATTTTATCAGGTAATTCTTGTTGTTCTATTGCATAAACCTTAGCCTACACGCGCCGATTAGGAACAAAAACATTTGCTGCTGGCCTATTCTGATCCCATTTTTCTTGCTACTTAGGGCAGTCCTTAACTAGATGCTGCTTACTCCCGCAGCCGGTACATTTTCCAGCCTTCCTCTAACACTGCGAATCAGTGTGCCCCCACTTATTACAATATGGACATGTATCGTTTTGGGTAGCAATTCTATTGCCTGACGGACCCTGAGCTGAGGAGGTCGTTGACCTACTTGGCTGTGGTCGATTAACCATAAATCTTGTTTGAATCCGCCCTTGGCTAGAATAACCCAGATTCTGGTATGTCTTCTGCTGCCCCTGGGATGGCTAAAAGGTTCTCTTATTAGTTTGGCTTGGTCTAACTCTAGTTTCCATTTTCCTCTTCTCTACCCACATAGCTGCCTCAACAATATCTCTATATGTCTCAAATTTCAACGGGGCTAGGCTATCTTGTATGTCAGCCCTCAATCCCCTTATAAACTTTAGACTGCTCGATTGGGTGGTTGCATTAATTCAGGCACGTATTAAGACAATTTATCGAGACGTGCTTCGTACTAAGTGACAATCATACTTCCTTGTCTCAACATCATGAATTCTTCTTCTCGCATTTCTCTTGCAACTGTCGGAATGTACTTCTCTTTGAAGGCTTTAATGAAGTTCGCTCAGGTATAAGGTACATGATCTTCTTCCCACTGATGTTTTACCCACTTCTACCAATGTTCTGCATCTCCTTTAAGCAAAAATGCTGCAAATGTGACTTTTCTTTCATCACTATATCCCAGGGTGGCTTATATTTTCTCTACTTCAAAAAGCCATGCTTTTGTTTTCTTATCATCTGGTTTTCCAAAACATTTCGGGGGATAGTAACCCAAAAACTCCTTAAGTGGGCTAACCCTATTACCTCCATTGTTGTCGCTGTTATTTCTCCCACCTTTAGTGTTGTAGGGGCTAGCCGTTTCCCTCGCCTCTTGGCGTTCCAGAACTCGTGACATTCTGTCCACAGCAGTTTCCATTAAGTTGAACATTGCCATTCCTGGGTTGGCATGTTACGTGTGCTTGGTCCAGCCATCTCTTTACTAAACACATGCAATGATTCCCGTTTGTTTAATATTTTTTACCAAATGCACATTTGGAATTATAAAGTTTTATGAATGTTATACTATCCTACACATAGACATGCAATCCACATAATTAAGCACGTATTTCATATGTATATACATGTAGGCATACTCTTGATTCAAGACTTTTACCTACTGACCAGTGTTTCTAAACCCGGCTTCTAAGGCAGTACTATGCTCTGATACCAACTGTAGCGACCCTGACTACCCAACCCTTCCTAGGATTAGATAGAAGGTCTACAATCAAATAGCCATTCATAATCACTTTGATAGCTAACCAAATACTAAACAGCATAGGCAAAGTTAGTACATCATCTTTTATATAGCCTTCCGATCATATTTACGGTTACAAAATTTCCAAAGAACTGGGAAGTACTTAGTTCTACGGCCGCAACTAAATTCCCTTGAGTCCCTAACGGGAGGCTTTGGGAATACCATGGAAAAGTAAAAAGGGTTACCTGACTCTAGCACATAGGTGTACTAGCCTCAACCTATTACAAAGTTTCCAAAAGGAGTTCGGATAACTAGATTATTACATAGTGCCTAATCGTCATACATGTATCCATAATATAAGACATATGCTACCATACATGGCCCAAAGCCAATGTCTATGAGTACATCATTGACAATGATATCGTAGATGAGGTGATGTGGAATACTAAGGTCTGCGAGCTCTTAATTATACAAATAATGACGGTGCACAATAACATCAACATGTCAAGGGATCATGTGATCCAACTCTCCCATCAGGCATATAAGGCACATTTTCATAGACTGGTTCTAATACTTCTTCAAAATCACCTGAAATGGGGGGAAGAAAAGGGGAGTGAGCTCAAAAGAACTCAGTGCGGGGGATAACTGGGGAAACTTGAAAACATTTTGGGGCTTTTGAAACCATGTTATGCAATGCAAATAAATCATTATAATAACATTTAATCACATTCAAAATTCAACATATTGCAAGGATACGTTTCAAAATCACTGAAGTAGTCGGCTCTAGGTCCCGAACATATTCTCCTTATCGTTCTCGATAGGATACTACCGGATTGTATCTGAGGGTGGAATACCAAGCGAGAGGGGGATTAGGACCACGATACTTACAGGAGCACCAGTAAGCCCTATGCCACTCGGCGTTTGTGAATGCTATTGTGCCTGAGGTTGCAACCCCCCAATAGAACACATGCATGCACAGGTAATCGTATAACACACAATTGATAGCATTTGAGGGGATGACAAGTTGATCATCCTCGTACAGGTCGATATTAAAAATTAACTCATTGTTGTCACTTAAAAATAGTTAATTATTTACTTATGCTATAGTTCAAGTAATTTCATGCTCAACTAAAACTACATTTGGTAATCTCTATTAAACAATTTCCCACTTTATACATTTGACTGTCATTACATTCAAATAATAAGTCTATTTCCCCAAAAATAATGATTTAGTATTAGAGAGAAATTAACTAACTCTTAGTATTTTTACCAACTACTAATTCGACTTATCCTAACTCTTAATACTAAGTTTCGAACTCAATTGATGATATCCCATTAGCAATACCTACTCCCGAACTTAATTAAAATAAACTCTGTAACAATATATATAAAAGAAACTTACATAACTTTAAACTATATGCTAATTTAATAGTTTCTAAGTGCACTTTCTTTCATTGAAAATTATGGGCTCCTAGTAAATTCTAAGATATCAGGCATTACACAAATCAATTTAATGTATCTTATATGATAGATACATAAAGTATAAACACACACGAACTAAATGCTGCTTTTATTAAAACCTTCTCACCTTGTTACAGTTGTGAGTTGAAATATATATATATATATATACTAGCTTTTTGTGTGTGAATTGAAATGTTAGTTTAGTGTGTTTTGGCTAGGGCCGAAGTAAGAGGCTTTATATAGAGCTGAAAGTTGGCTTTGATTGGATGAAAGTGGCGGTGAGAACTAACATGCAGGCTGCTCATAAGGATGATGAAGCAATGGTGGACGCTAGCTTTAGGCTGTTTGGTTGTTCGACGGTAATTGCATGAGCTGGGCGGTGAGTGATGATGGTACGTAGGACATAAGTTGCAAAATCTATTTGTCAAATTGTAAGCTTAATGGTGGATGATCGGCTTAGCATTTTAGGTAATGATCAAATTCTTTAGCTTGGGCGGCAAGACGGTGTAATGGGATTTTGGATTTTGGCAATAGGTGGAATCTTGTAGGCTGCTGCGTTGTTTACTTGGGAAAGTGGTAGCAAGATGTCGTGCATGGCTAAGCAACGATGATTAATTGGTTTGATAATAGCTAATACACTTGCCTTCTGTTGGTGCTCCCGGGTGATGAAGGAACCTGGTGAAGCTGGCTTGTGTAACGCCCCGATCCCTCACGAGACCGGAGGCTCTAATAACCATACTATTCTCAACCCAATACTAAACCCGGTCACAAAATTTTAGGAAAAAACAGACAGAGTTTCCCCTGTACTATGGACATTCTGAAAACCTGTAATCACTCAAACAAAGTCCCAACAATACAATACAAGCTTTTCTTAATTAAACAACAAAGTTCTAAGGCCATCCGAGCCTTATAGTACACAATAGCTCCGAAACACACAAGCATGCGAGAACTTGTTATCAACATAGTCTTATAATCATGACATTCTAGGAAATCAATTAAACATAATTGAAAGGTCAAACATTTCTACTTTAAGCCATTCACTCCCAAGCAAGCAAAGCGAATAGAAGTAGATCATAAGTTATTACAGTACATAGGCTTTCAAAGCTACACCACAACCAACTAGTCTTCAACTTATACAACAAACATATACATAGCCCTTAGGCTACAAAATAGGACATAAAATAAACAATTGAGCCTTCCACAAAGCAGCAAGGAAGTAAACCACCACAACCTACCAAGCACAACAACTAAGGTAAGGGATCAGCCTGAACTTCTTCCTCTTCCACTAGCACCTCAACTAGATGGGGTTCACCCTCAGCACTTCCTGAAACATGTTTAGCGAGGTATGAGCAATCACAATTGCTCAGTGAGGGATAAGGTCTACTGGGGACGTGCAATGTAGCAGTTAGTACAAATAAAGTATTTTACAACCAAAGAACAATTAAAACAACAAGTTACTACACATTAAAAAGGATACGATACACTTTGACTTCTGTAACGTCCCGGCTAAGCGAATACCCCGAAGGGCAGAGGCACACCAGCGACGCCACGAACTGAAATCTCGATGTAATAATGACACTGATATCGATAAACCGGCATCCCCTTATAACTCCAAACGGGTGTACTCCGGATGTACCCCGAAATCCTACGACCCAACTCTCCCTGGGCGGCATCCCAAGCGAGAGAGGGACTGGGCAACCATGGTAGCCGAGGTGGACCGGCAAGCCCGATGCCGCCCGGTTTCCCCGACACTACCATGCCCGAATGGTTGCGCAACCACGATGCAATGCACTCAAAATGATAACAATAGTATAAATCAATAAACACATGGTTGAGGGACAACAAAGTAGGTTGCCCTCACACACAATATATAGACAATAAGTTCACATAATCTAAGTACAAGTAAATAAACTATTATGCACATAAGGATGAAGTCTCCCTCACCTCTACCGAGCTCCAAGATGTAAGTTTGAATGACATCATTTCCAGTCACCTTGAACCTATGAGCAAACATTACTTCAATTACTCTTTAACTACAACATTCATTCTAAGTTAGCTAACTTATAACTTCGCTTATTTAGCATATATACAGTATCTATTAGAATTCTATTTTTAACAAAATACCACTTTTATATACTTTAACTTAACATATATTCCATATTTTCAATAGTCTACAAGTTAATTAAGAAGATAGTTCAAAAACTTAAATGAGAATGATTCAACCAGCATGCTATAACTAGATATAAATCGAGCTAGAATTTAGTTTAACTAAAATCAACACATGAGTCTGCAGTTACTCATACTATTTCTCATTTTACTTTAGTTAATAACTTGTACAAGAAATTAATTCACTCCACATAACAATAAACTAGCCATTAACTCAACTCAAAGAATTTCTCCAAAGGATGTATAGATAATAAAGGTTAGGTTACTTTAATGTTCAAATGACACATTCATTCACAATGACACTACCCATTCTTTTACTACTTTAATGAACTTCTAATTCATATTCTACTTTACTTACAATAGTTAGTAATATCTCTATGAAGATAGCCCAACATTAGCACATAGGGAAAGAAATGCATTTATCAACTAATAGAAAAGTTAACTATCAACCATTTAATAACTAACATACTATTTTAGTAAAATAAATATACTTCAAGCTAAGATTCTAACATATCACTAGTAGTATTAACTTAAGTTAATTACATTTAACATATAATAGACAACTATCAACTTACAATTAACCTTACATGTAGTTTCAAAAAGCATTAAACACATTCTTCCACATAGTTTACTTGACCTTTCTAAGTGTTCACTAGTTGCACATTGATAACAACAACTAATTCTAACAGTTGAATTGTTTAGCATATATAGAAACATTACCTATGTCTAAAGGTGGTGACCATCACAACTCTACTAGCATTTCTCATTCACAGTCGAATAGAATAGCTTTCAATTTAAATTAACTTTACTAGCAATTAGATTTCAATTACAATTCATGAAAACAACATAACTATAAGAGCCCCATTACGTTATTAATCATCCAAGGACACTACACAATAAGGTCTTGATCGAATACATCCAATTAGAACTGAATTATATCATTACTATAGCAAAATAACAACAAAATTCAGATTCTCGCGTAACAGGGCATTTCTGACACATCTCACCAAAATGATCATAACTTGCTCTAGACAACTCCGATTAATGCACCGTAAAAAGCTGTAGAAACTAGACTCGTAAGGCTTTCTAATGGTATATAATTCAACCCCTAATCCTTCTCCAATTAATACAGTTTTAAGCTCGAAGTTTCCTCAATGCAGTTAAAATAGAAGCAGTTTATACAAGCAAATAAGCAGTTTTACAAAAGGGCATATACAAGATATAATTAGAATTACATCAAAAGTTCCACACCAACTTGAAACTACATTTAAACATTCAAGAAGTCATGCCAAGGTCTTAGAAGCGCGAGACAACCGAAATTGCACCTAAACCCCTTTGTTATTCAAGCTATTTCTCCTCCAAACCAAAGTTAATGATTCAAATTTAAAGGGAAACTCTACCAACCTTCTAACTAACCCTCAAGGAACCCTTTCAACCCTCTAACTCATTCAAACGCCCGCAATAACCTCGAAAGCCCCAAATTCCCTCTTATAGCTTTACACTACACCTACCTCATTCGGGCTTCAAACAAGGATTAGCAAAGCTGCTATAGCACCTAGGTAGCCTAAGGATACCAAAAGTAGAGCCCGAATCCACCCGGATTCGTCTTAACCCCGAAAGCCCCAAATTAAAGTCGGCTATTTTCCATTTTAAGCGATTTAAGGACAATGCAAGTACACGGGGCTATTAGGTTACCTTCACTAGCACCTAAGGCGTCTATTAGAAGCATTACATCAAGCTAATTCGAGCAATTATGCAAAACCCTAGAAAAATGTCACTATTCAGCCTAAAAATCAAACTAACGATTCTAACCGTTTAAATTGCGAAACGATGGCTCAAATATGTTCTCTAGCATTCATATAGATGGTATATTAGCATAGATAACTCATACAATAGCATTTGATCACATTTTCAACAAATCAAGAAATTGACAACTATTTAGAAATGCAAAAACAAGCCGTGAAATCCCTCACCAATGCGCGTAGGAGCTCCTAGGAGGCTAGTAGACACCCTAAACCACTTGCACCTAGCTTGGCTTGGCTTGGAATGAGGATTTGTTGAGCAAAAAAACTCTATTTCTTCTCCTATGCAATTCTCGGATTTGCTACAGTGTTTTCAGCATGCTCTCTTTTTTGTTTTTTTTTGTTTTGCTAAGTTATGAGCTAATGTGTGTGTTGTGTTAGTTATATATTAAATGGGGCTAAGTTGCTTGCTTAAATGGTTCACTAAATGCGCTTAGTTAGCTTAAAACGAGCCTAGATAGTAAAATGAATGCTAGCTAATTCATTCCCTAAGTTATGTTACGTAACACTATTCATTCAACTACAAAAATTATTTTCTAAACGAGCTCTCCTATCGCCTCTAGCTCAATTGCACATTTTTCCCACTACTTTAACAATTAATATGATTTAATAAAAATGCTAATTAACCAATAGAATGCAGTTTAAAAACGAAGTGAATAGTAACTTAAGAAGGCAGTTAATAAGACATAGAAAGAGATGCGCAAACAAAGGATGCAACAGTAATTAAATGCATGGCTAAAATCTCGGGCGTCACAGCTTGTTACTCAAATATTTTGGACGGTGAGCAATAATGAAGAAGATGGTAGCTTGGGCGGCTCTCTAATGCATGTTAGACTTAAGCTTAGGTTGAAGAGTAATGTTGGCAGGTAGAATTATTAGAATATCGGGCAAGCAAGGTAAATGATGATGCTATTTATTTAATTTTCTTTAGCAATTGTCTAATAACTGGTTGGGGAATTAATGAAATGTCTAGCAAGTTCAATAGTGAGTACAACTTCATGGATTGTAAAGGTTTAATGAACTATCTTCAAATGCCAAACCTAATCTTTTATTCGAATGAAGAATTAATTCTTAAAATAAGTTATCATTCCGAATTAATTTATTTAAAATCTTTCAGTAACAAACCTAACTATTCATGTACTTATTAGATTAAATTACTTAATTGATATACTAACGTTTCTTTTTTATAAGTTAAGATTTGCTATATTCATTTTTTATCATATAACAGTATTTTCATATGATTCTACTATGCTTTATATTGGTTAACCTAGTTATGTTATTTACAACTTCATATTATCCAAATATATTTAGAGTATTTAAAAGCTATATAGTTATTACCTAGTCATTACCTATATGTATTTTCAAAATTGTTATAAACTATGTCATTTCCTAGTAAATCCTATATTTTGCAGCTTTATTTTAACTAAGGTAGTTTAATCAATAGAGCAAAAACAACTAAACCATGCTTAAATGTTATACAAGTTATTTAACCCAAATGAAATATTTCTAACCACTTTTTAACAAATTAAGGTGCACACAAACGCAACTATCCAAATGCACTTACCAAGTTAATCATTTCCTTTCAATTGAAACGAAAGCATAGGTTTAATCATTCTAATCTCCATATTGAAATGCCTGGACCTTCTGATCATTGTCCTATTATTCTATATTCCTCTCTTCCTAGAACTTCAAGACCAAAACCTTTCAAGTTCTTCAATGCTTGGACTTCTCATGATCTTTTCCTTGGTGTTGTAGAGCAGAACTGGAATTTTTATGTTGCAGGTTCTCCTATGTTCCGGCTTGTGCAGAAACAGAAAGCTTTGAAGCATGCTCTCAAGGCTTTTAATGTCTCACACTTCTCTAATATTCCAACTAGAGTTCAAAGCCTTCAAGAGGAAATCAATTCTATTCAACATTCTATCCTTGGTGGCAATTTTGATGAGCAGCTTATCACTCGTGAAAAGAATCTCCTGCATTAAGTTGAATCACTTTCAAAAGCTCAAGATGAGATTCTCAAACAAAAGTCAAGAATTCAATGGCTTCGTGAGGGTGACTCTAACACAAGCTTCTTCCACAAGGTTATTCGTGGGAGACAGGCTCGTAACCTTATCACCAAGCTCACATGCACTGATGGCAGAGATACCATGAATGATGCTGAGATAGTGCAACGAGGAGTGAGATTCTTCCTGGAGTAATTCCGCACAATGTCTTGTGCAATGAGAATATTCTCAGAAATTGATCTATTTTCCACAAAAGTAGATTGGTTGTGAGAAATGATGTGTGGAAGGCAGCTCTTCATACGGTTGGCAATGATCTTAGAGATACATTTATAAATAATATTACAACATGAAATTGGACTAAAATCTTTGACCAACAAAGGAGAATCAACTTTTGGAATTAGTGCAATAATAGTAGAATTGATTTCCTTCAAAATAGAAGAAGAGCTAAAGAAAGAGAGAATAGCCTCAATAACATCATTACCCACAATGTTCCAGGCAATTTTATAAAAATGAGCAGTGAACCCATCAGGACCAGGACTCTTGTTGCTGTTGAGAGAGAACATAACTTGCTTAATTTCATCAGCAGTGACTGGAACAGTTAACATGTTAGCGGCCTCCAAAGGAATAGAATTAGAGACATAAGGCTGATTGTTCTCCATAGAAATAGCACCCCAATTCTGAACAGGACAAAGAAGATTAGTACAGAAATTAAGAATTTCACCACGCACCTCAGCATCATTCATGGTATCTCTGCCATCAGTGCATGTGAGCTTGGTGATAAGGTTACGAGCCTGTCTTCCACGAATAACCTTGTGGAAGAAGCTTGTGTTAGAGTCACCCTCACGAAGCCATTGAATTCTTGACTTTTGTTTGAGAATCTCATCTTGAGCTTTTGAAAGTGATTCAACTTCATGCAGGAGATTCTTTTCACGAGTGATAAGCTGCTCATCAAAATTGCCACCAAGGATATAATGTTGAATAGAATTGATTTCCTCTTGAAGGCTTTGAACTCTAGTTGGAATATTAGAGAAGTATAAGACATTAAAAGCCTTGAGAGCGTGCTTCAAAGCTTTCTGTTTCTGCACAAGCCGGAACATAGGAGAACCTGCAACATAAAAATTCCAATTCTGCTCTACAACACCAAGGAAAAGATCATGAGAAGTCCAAGCATTGAAGAACTTGAAAGGTTTTGGTCTTGAAGTTCTAGGAAGAGAGGAATATAGAATAATAGGACAATGATCAGAAGGTCCAGGCATTTCAATATGGAGATTAGAATGATTAAACCTAGTCATCCAATCTGCATTCACAACAACTAGATTCTCTATTTCCATCAACGGGAGTCTTGAAGGCTATTTTCCAGGTACAAAGGATGTTCGGCAAGGTGACCCCCTCTCACCTTACCTCTTTGTTATTGCTATGGAGATTCTTACCGGTATGTTTAATCAGCTCCATTGTACTAGAGATTTTCATTTTCATCCAAGATGTGCTAAACTCAGCTGAATCATCTTTCCTTTGCGGATGACCTTCTTATCTTCTGCAAAGCGGATGAACTTTCTGTTAGAAGCATTATTCGGACACTTGATAATTTTCATACAGTTTCTGGGTTAAGGTATAATCCTGACAAGAGTCAGATTTTCTATGGTAGCTACACTCCTAATACCATTAATCTTCTTAATGGCATTCTTGGTTTTGAAGAGGGTGAATTGCCTGTTCGTTATTTTGGGGTTCCTCTTATTTTTGGTAGACTCCGTAAAAGTGACTGCCAAATGCTTCTCGACAAAATCTCTAAACGTATTAATCATTGGGCGAATAGATGGCTTTCTTTTGCAGGCAGGCTCCAACTGATCAAATCAATCTTGTCCAGTATGTACTCTCACTGGATTAGTACACTTTTTATTCCTAAAGGTGTCATTTGGATATGGAAAGAATGTTCAAAGCTTTTCTTTGGAGGGATAGTGATCCTAAAATTGCTTGGGATCTTATTTGCAAACCAATTGATGAAGGTGGACTTGGAATTCGTAGTATTGAGGAAGCCAATAAAACTGCTCTCCTTAAGCTTTTTTTGGAAGTTTTACTCAACACGGGATACTCTCTGGGCCTCATGGGTATGGTCAAACCATATCAAAGATAAATGTTTTTGGACACTCACTATTCCGCAGGATATTTGTTGGACGTGGAGAAAAATGCTTCATATCAAGAACTTGGCAAAAAATTCCATTACTCATCTTATTGGTAACGGAAATTTGACACATTTCTGGCATGATAATTGGCACCCTTCAATTAACTTGTTACATGAATTCAGTGTTGATGTTACTTTTCCTTCCATCAATGCTCGTGTTTCTAATGTCATTCATGATAATAATTGGATCTGGCCTCATCATCCACCTTCTCTGGCCGATCTCAACCCCTGCAATCTTTTTGATTTGGCTTCCAATATTTCAGATTCTTTTAATTGGGCTCACTGTAGAAATGGTATTTTTTCTTTCAAGGACACTTGGAATGCAATTAGGAAATGTGGGCAAAAAATTCAATGGTTCAAACTTGTTTGGTTTCCTAATTGTATTCCAAAACACATCTTCATCACTTGGCTTGCGTTCCAGAACAAACTTGCTACTCGCCAAAGGCTTGTTTCTTGGGGGATTCAAGACAATTCAAACTGCATCTTCTGCTACTTAGTGTGTGAAACAAATGAGCATCTTTTCTTCGAATGTTCATTCACAAAGAGAATCTGGAAACAGGGATTAACTGCACTCTCTATTGATCATTCTATATCTTCATTGCCAAGCATCATGAGAATTGCTACCTCTATTCAACACAAAAGTGGGGATCTTAAAACTCAGAGTTTTAGAACTTACCTTTGTGCAACCATCTACAACATTTGGTTGGAACGTAACCGTAGAATTTTCAACAATGAAGCTCTTACTGAAGAACAATTATTGAACACCATTCGATATGAGGTTACTTCAAAGATCTTTCTCGGTCGTCGTTTCAACAACTCAACTCTAAACAATAGAACTCTGAACAGCTGGGGAGTTTAATTTTATTTATTCTTTATTTTTGTTTTTCATCTCTTTGTGATCCAAGAAATTTTCTTGGACATTTTGATTATTTTTCCTTTTGTTTCTTTTGTTTTTCCACTTTGGTTTGATGTACTTTTGTTGTACTGTTCTTCTTTTTTAATAAAATCACACTGAATTAACAAAAAAAAAAAAAAAACAGGACTCTAAACCAATTCTTAATAACATCACACAACCAACTCCAAATTTCAATAGCAACTCCACAACCATTTCATCAACATACAACACATCCAACACCATATATTAAACAACCATACAACATCCCAACCATAAGTCATATGCCTCAATTTCAACAACATACCACAAGTTATATTGTACCTATGCATAACAAATATAAAACTAGTCTAGCAACCTATTCATTTTCCAAAAGCAAGAAAACTAAACTAGCATTATACTTTTCACTATCTTTATATCATCTTTTGCCATACAACTTCAAAACTTAAACCGAACAACAAGCCACATAGAATAAAGCAACATAAAAGTACTCCAGCAAGACATCAAGGACAAGACTCTTGCACATTTGACTCATCCACATAAAGCTCATACTCAGTCTCCTGAGACACGTACCCTACCTTCGGCTCGATAACCTGAAAGTCAGCAAAGAGGGTAAGCTTATACAACACAAAGCTCGGCAAGGGTTCAAAATATGTTTTGGAAACATTTTTTCAATGCCACTTGGGAAATCATCCTAGAAACAATAACAATCAATAAACTTTATCAACATCAACAATTCAATTCAAGCAACATGAATAACCATTCAATTAAGAAATGATACACTAGTTGATGTAGCTTCATACGCCATCACAAACTCAACCAACCCTATACGCCCATTGATACATTCCGGAGGTACCTCATCTAGCCCCTCCTTCCATGGCATCTCCGTCCATGCGAGCTGGGGGGAGTACATGATAGTGACGCCGTTATCAACCCGATAGCCTGATGCTGCCTGAGAGGTGGCACACACTATTATGACTCATGACAATAATAATAAACATTACCTCATATAGGCCCTCCCTCCATGGCATCTCCGCCTATGCGAGCTAGGGGTAGTACATGATAGTCATGCCGTTATCAACTCGACAGCCTGATGTTGCCCGAGAGGTGGCACACACTATCATGACTCATGACAATAATAATAAAAATTATCTCATTTAGCCCCTCCATCCATGGCATATCCGCCCATACGAGCTGATGGTAGTATATGATAGTCATGCTGTTATCAACCCGACAGTCCAATGCTACCGGAAAGGTGGCACACACTATCATGACTCATGACAATAATAATAAACATTTCATATTCCAAGAAACAACAAAGTAGGTTGTTCCCCGGTACAATAACAATCGTCAATCAATCAATACTTCAATCAACATAACATTAACTAAACAACTAAGACAACCAAGTTAGATGACAAAGTAGGCCACCCAACTTAATACACATTTCAATATGCTTTCAAACCCAAACCTACTCCCCAACATTCTATGAAACAGCTACTCAAACACTACCCAACAACCATAGACAATATTTAAGCATTTCAAACAAAGACTGCACAAACTTCTAAAATTCATAATTTATAATCTACTAATCAAACAACCCCCGAACCAACCAAAAGCCACTCAGAATAACACAACAAGCTAAAAATGGCAATGTACACTAGGCTGAATTTTCGGGCTTTTGCTATGGCATTCAAATTAAAAATTTGGCATTACAACATTATTACACAATAATTAACAAACCTATAGAAGCAACTACAACTCAATTTCAACTACTACAACAAAAATTATTCAAATATAAACCAAATAATCAATTCAAATACCCAAAAAATAAAAATACATGTTACTACCGTTTAAAATGGCTATAAATCCACAAAGTTAGTCTACAATACCTAACTAGCAATAATCTAAAGACAATTTAACAAAACAACAACTAAATATTCAATATTAAAAATTTGACATAAGCTTTAAAATTAAAATCTAATTTTTCCCTCACCTTTGATCCCAAGCAAAGCTATAAATGTGTAGAATAGGTGCCCAACAAACAATTTAAAGCTTTGAATGAAGTTGTTTGGCCTTGAATTGCAAATTCTATGAGAAAATTAAGCTTGAAAACCTAAGAAAATACTTTCTTTCTTCTCCTAAAACTCACGGCTATAATGTGTGCGTAAATGTGGTATTTTTGCATTGCTTTAATTTGTGTAGTCATCTTATAGGCAAAGTCAAAACTAGCCAACTTGGTCAAAGTTGACAACATTTGATATTTTAGTTGTTTTAGCCTATTTTGCTTGCATATAAATATAACTAACATATATACTATATTTAGTAGTATATTTCTAGTTGACAACATATAATATATGCATACATGTAGATACAGTTAGGGTATAAACCCAATTTTTTCAAAAGAATACGTGAAATCCATTTAAATTCCTAATTCATTTTAGAGTCAGTTTTTATCAAACACAGGTCTATTAATAATCGAGGACTAGGTTTTAAAACGTTTAAAAGACCAGTTTCAAAATTCTGGCGGATGTGTGCTTCAAACACTATCCATAAAAATCAACGATAAAATTTTCAATGCAGATTTTTATGAAAATTTCATGAATGCTCACATATCATGTAATATAAGTAATAATCATATAATTAACATATTTAAATTCAAATAACATATAAAGAAGTCAAAACACATAATTGCAAATAAGGGAAAATTCGGAGTCTCACATTCTCCCCCCTTAAAACAATTGCATCCTCGCAATTCTTCCTCGATCCCCAGAAAAACTCAGGTGCTGGCTCAAACATACGGAATGAAAGAACGAATACCAAATTCCGAATACCAATTGAGAACACCAAGCAAAAACATTGAACAAAATCATCGAATAAGAATCCTCGAATGAGAAGCCTGAATAATAACGAAAAATAAGAACACCGTCTAAGACTTTCGAATAAGAATTCCAATAAAATTGCCAAGGAAGAATGCCAATTATAAATCCCAAAATAGAACACCGATCACAAATACCAAGTAAGAACTTCAAGCAAGATCACCAAGTGAGAATACTGTATAATAATCCCGAGATAAGAACTCTGGATACCACCACATAAGAATACCGTATAGAAAATACCAAACAAGAATTCTAATAAGGTATACCGAATAAGAATCTTCATGTAGAAATCTCGAGGAAGAATACCGAATAAGATTACCATTTGCCAAAAGAATCCAAATAAAGATTCCAAAGAGGATACTGAATACTGAAAGTTATATACCGAATATGAACACTAAACAAGAATTTTGAATGATGATATCGAAGAAAAAGCCAAAGGCCAATCATTAAATACCAAACTCCGAGCATTAAGTACCACCTGCTGATCACCATAACCATTGATCTACTGTTCCTTCTTATGTTAATCCACGTTTAGGGAGATCTACTACTAGCCGACTCTTTCAGGGGAATATATTACTTACAATTTTACGGGTAATGCATGTACACAATTAATAACATATACAGTAAACTGTTCATAACACACATAACACATTTAGTTCAATTTGTTCATTCTATAAAGCTAGTAACTATACTAGAATTTAGTAATACCTAATCAAATTTGCAAGATATCTAGCACAATTAAAATTGTAATCTATAGAAGATAGATTCACACATTGTTACTAATACTACACGTTGTTACTAATACCTAAAGCACATGCCCAAAAAATCAATTAGATGCACATATAGTCACATAATTACATTTAGTACACAATCTTCACATAAGGCAAATTGAGCACGTACCTCACAGTGGTCACATAAAACACATTGAGCACATAAGGCTCGTAAGGAACGCTATTCACATAAAGCACATCGACCGCACTTAATTCACTTAAAACATAAGGCATACTAATCACACAAACACATTGATCACATTTGGTTCACTTAATACATAAGGCATATTGATCACATAGAAAGTTAGTCACATAAGCAAGTTAATCAAATAAACTTATTAACATGTAATTCACTTTACACTTAGTACATACATTCATGTTAAGACCTCTACCCACATTCCGAGGATACCCTGGCTGACAGCTAAACATGCGCTCTGATACCATTTAATGTCACACCCCAACTCGACCCTACTTACGATCAGTTAGGACGTAACGAAATTTTGCCAATATAACGTCTATAATATGGACAACAAGACTCTAAACCAATCCTTAATAACATCATGCAACCAACTCCAAATTTCAGCAACAACTCTACAACCATTTCATCAACATACAACACATCCCACACCATATATTAAACAACCATACAACATCCCAACCATAAGTCATATGCCTCCGATTCAACAACATACCACAAGCTATACTATAGTTATGCATAACAAATATAAAACTAGTCTAGCAACCTATTCATATTCCAAAAGTAAGCCAACTAAACTAGCATTATATTTTTCACTATCTTTATATCATCTTTTGCAATACAACTTCAAAACTTAATGTGAGACCCCATATTTTGCCTTTACCTCGATTTGCGCATTTTACCTTGATTTGTGTGATTTGACCTGTTTATGTATTATATGAGTTAGAATATGGTAAATATGTGATTTATATTCCTATACATGCTATATGTGCATTCATAAAATTTTCATCAAAATCGGCACCAGAAATTTTATCGCCGGTTTTAGTGAATAGTATTTTGAACACCTGTCCACTAAAATTTTTACAGGGGTATTTTAAACGTTTTAAAACCTAGTCCTCAGGTATTAACAGACTTGTGTTTGATTAAAACGGATTTGGAATCAGTTTTGAAATTTTAAAGGTTTTTACACTTTCTTTTGAAAGAAATCAAGTTTTAAGCCGACTCAGGTGGAAATATTTAAATGTAAAACTCTTTGTCACCTAAAATATATTATCTAGAAATAGTTTAAGTGTCAATTTTGTGTTTGAGCAAGAAATAGTCAAGAAAATGAATTAAAAGACTAAAAATACTAAAAAAATAAACTAAGTGTCAACTTTGACTTTTTGAAATTTGTTTGACTTTGAGCTATATTGCATCAACACACATTAAAAGCTCACAAAACACACTCATTCTACACACACATTTCCGAGAGGAAGGAGAAAAAAATAGAGAGAAAATTTCAAAGGTTTTCAAAGCAAAATTCAATTGCAAAACCTAGTTTTTGTCCGTAGTTTTTCGAGCCAAGTTGGATTCCGCTTGTTGGGCACGCATTGGACGCATATCTAGGCTTGTTTCGAATCAAAGGTGAGAGAAAAATTCTAGATCTCAAAATGTCATTTTTATGTTTTTGCATATAATTAAATTTTGAACCGTTAGAAAGTTGAATTGATGTTATATTATTGCTCAGTGCATGCTAAGGATCGTTTATATGTATTTATAAAAGATTTGAACCGTTGTAGCATGAATTTTATTTTTCGGGTATTAAAAGTTGAGTTGTTGGCTATTAGTTGATTATCTGGAGTTGTGGTGGTTGGAATCGATTGCTGTTAGCTTGTAAAAGTTTATTAAATACGTGGTAGTAATGTTGTAATGCCAAAATTTTGATTGTGATATTGATGTGAAAGTCCTGAAATTTCAGCCTAGGTGCATTGAGGTTTTAGGGTTGTTGGGCTTGATGTGGATGGTTTATGGTTGGTTTCCAAGGGGGATAATGTTATTGATTGAGTGGGTGAGTGTTAGAAACTGGTTTGGAGGTTATTGGATTAGTAGAATAGAAGTTATGACTTTTAGAAGTTCGGGTTGTCTTTCTTTAAAATGTTGATATATGCCTTTGAATGATCGGGTGGGGTTTGAGTGATTGAATTGTGAGTTGTTGATGGTTAGATTTGGGCTTGGTTGTGTGTTTAATGGATGTTAAGTTGGGTGGCCTACTTTGTCATCAAACTTAGTTGTTTGTTGTTTAATTGAATAGTTGTTGTTATGTTGTTGAATTGATGATTATCGATTGATTATTGTAGAACCGGGAGATAGGCAACCTACTTTGTTGTCCTCCTGTGATAATTGATTATTGATGAACCGGAAGATAGTCAACGGAAAAGGATTTCCTCATGTGATTGAATGTTTATTATTATTGTTGAGTCTTGGTATATGTGTGCTACCTCTCGGGCAGCGTCGGGCTATCGGGTTGATAACGGCATGACTACCAGAGACTACTCCCAGCTCGTATGACGGAGGTGTCATGGAGGGAGGGGCTAGAGAGATACCTCAAGTGCATGAGTAATGGGGAGTTATAAGAAGTACGATTGAGATCGTGATGGCATTTGGAGCTACACCAACTAGAGTATCCTTTATTGATGGGTCATTATAGTTAATTTGCTTATATTGTTATTGATATTTATTATGTGTTTACTGCTCAAAGGATGATTTTGAAGGAGTATAGTAAATGTTGTTAGAGATCTATCGAATCCTCACTGAGCTTGTTTTATATAAGCTCACTCTCAATTATTGTATGCATATTGGTGTTACCGATCCAGATTACGGGTACGTGTCTCCAAAAGAGGATTATGTGCCATATGTGGACGAGTCCTACGTGCTAGAGTCTTGTCCCTGATATTTGATGATGTACTTTTTGTTATATTGTATATTAAAACTAGTTGGAATGTATTTATTTAGAAATTTATGATTTATAAGATGTTGTAAAGTTAATGGATTAAATGTTGCTAGCTTAGTAGTCTTGTTTTGGGAATATGATTAGGCTACTAGATTGGTTATAATCTATTTTGAGATTGCATATTATATAGTAAATGTATGATGTTGGAGCGGATGCGTATAACCTATGCATGCAATGGTAAAGAATGTTTCTTGTATACTGTGGTTGTGTTGTTAATTGATGAATTATTGTGGAATTAGATTTATGACTTCGAAGAGGTTGGTTTAGAGCCTCAGTGTCCTAATTACTTTCGTTATACTGTCGAAATTCCGTTGTGTCCTAACCAATCGTAGGAGGGGTCAAGTTGGGGCATGACATTAAGTGGTATCAGAGCTAATGTTTAGTTGTCAGCCGGGGTATCCTCGGAATATGGGTAATGGTCTTAGCATGAAAGTATGTATGAAGTGAAAGAAAAGTGAAATATTTATTAAAATGATTAAGTGATTAAATGATTATGTGATTTAGAGATTATGTGATTATGTGATCAATTTGTTTATGTGATTGATACTTTGGTGATTTATATGTTTTATGTGAGTTGTTGTTTATTTGCTAATACTAACCTATGCTAACTCTTTGATTAGTAGAATTACTGGTAGACCAAGAACCAGAGGTAGGCCTGAGGTACTTGACAAGGCACCGGATAATGTGGCACCGGGCCGAGATAGGGGTGATGACCGTTTTGGTGCAGCCATGGATAGGATTGCAGAGATTATGGCAAGGCAATCACAGATACTAGCAGGACAAGCTGCCCAAGCACAGACGTTGCAGACTTAGTTGTTGAACGTTCAGGGTGGATACCACGGGCGTGGTACGCTGAAGTAATTCTTGGGGTATTATCCGCCGAGATTTCAGGGAGAGCCAAATACAGGAAGGCAGAAGCTTAGATTAATAAGATAGAGAAGATATTCGATCGTCTAGACTATACTGACGAGAGAAAAGTCACTTATGTCGTTTACTTGTTTGATGATGAGGCAGAGGAATAGTAGCACACAGTGAGAGTCGGTTGGGAGGCAAGAGGTACTCCGTATGTTTGGAATACCTTCCTTAGAGTGTTTTGGGCGAAGTATGTCCCGAGGATTGCACGGGAAAGGAGGGAGACAGAGTTCTTGTCCTTGGTTCAGGGGGATGCTTCAATGGCTCAGTTTGAGGCTACTTTTACTAGAGTGTCCCGGTATGCACCGGAGTTTGTAGTAGATGAAGAATGCAAGACCCGGAGTGTGAAACCCCACTTTCTTGCTTATCTCGTTATACGTGTTTTACCTCGTTTTACGTGCATATGATCTGTTTATGTGCTATAGGACCTAGAAAGTTATAATTTTGATTTCAATACTTCTAATACGTGCTAAATGTGCATTCATGAAATTTTCATAAAAAACGGAGTCAGAAATTTTATCGTCGATTTTCAGTGAATAGTGTTTTCGAAACACGTCCGCTATAATTTTGAAACTGGTCTTTTTAACCCTTCTAGACCTAGTCCACGGACTTTAATAGACCTGTGTTTGATGAAAACGGTTTTAAAATCGGCTTAAGAATTTATTAGGGTTTTTACACCGACTTTTGCGAAAATCGAGTTTTAAGCCGACTCGGGTGGAATTCTTTGAATGTAAAACTTCTTGTCACCTAAAAATAACTCACTTGAGATATCTTGGGGGTTGCATAATTAATTTTAACTTGGTGAGCAATAAAATGCAATTAAAGTCATTAAAAATACAAAAATGCCTATTAAAATAACTTTGACTTTAATTAAAAAAAATTGACCTTATAAGCTATTGTCACCTACACACACTCACACAACACAAAAACACCACCACACACACACACATTGCCGAGGGGTTGAGGGAGAAAAGAGAAGAAAGAAAACTCAAGCTTTTCAATCAATTTTTCAAAGAAAAACCTAGTTTTTGTCCGTAGAACTTCGCACCGACTTGGATTCTGCTTGTTGGGCACGCATTGCACGCATTCCTAGGCTTATATCGCATCTAAGGTGAGAGAAAAATTCTAGATCTCAAAATGTCATTTTTGTGTTTTTGCGTATAAATGAAGATTGAACCGTTAGAATTGAAATCTGATGTTAGATTATTGCTCCTTGCATGCTAGGGATCATTATATACTAATACTACGAGTTTCTGTCGGATATAGCATAATTTTTATTTTCCGGGTATTTAATTTTGATTAAAATGTTCAAAGTTGATTTAATTGAGTTGCGTTGCTCGAAATCGATTGCCGTCAATTTCTAAATACTTGATAATTACGTGTTAGCGCTGTTGTAATGCCGAATTTTCGATTACATTGTTTGTGTGAAAATCCGGAAAATCCAGCCATGACGTCATAGGGTTTTAGGGTTATCGGGCATGTTTTGGAGGTGTTATGGTGGATTTCCGAGAGGGCTAATGTAGTAGGTTGAATGGGTGAGTGATAGGAACTGATTTGGCAATGTTTGGATTAGTAGATTGTAAGTTATGAATTTTAGAAGTTAGGTTGTCATTCTTTAATTTCTTGAACGATGCCTTAGATGGTTGGGTAGTGTTCGAGTGATGAATGGTGAGTTGTTGTTGAGTAATTTAGAGTTTAATTATGAATATTATGCATGTCCGGTTAGATGGCCTACTTTGTCATCTAACTACGTTGTTTGATGTTTAATTTAATATTGATGTTATATTGATGTTATATTGATGTTATTGATTGATGATTATTGAATGCGGGAATCGGGCACTCTTGTTGCTGATCTCCCAATTGATTGATCGATTTATGCTTGCATGATGATTGATGAATATGGAGCCTTGGTATGTGTGTGCCACCTCTCGGGCAGCGTCGGGCTGTCGGGTTGATACCGGCATGACTGCCATAGGCTACCCCCAGCTCGCATGACGGAGATGTCATGGAGGGAAGGGGATAGTGAGGTACCTCGGGTGCGTGAGTAATGGGGAGTTATAAGAAGAACGGTTGAGATCGTGATGGCGTTTGGAGCTACACCAAATAGAGTATCCTTACTGAATGGTCATATAGTTATGTGATGATAGCTTTATTTATGTTATTATTGTTGTTGTGTGTTTACTTGCTCAAAGGACTAAATCCAAGGAGCGTAGTGAATACTGTCGAGATCTATCGGATCCTCACTGGGCTTATGTATATAAGCTCACTCTCTATTAATGCATGTTTCAGGTGTACTTTCACAAGATTACGGGTACGTGCCTCCTGAAGAGGAGAATGTGGAAAATGTGCCTTTTGTGGATGAGTCATATGTTCCCGAGTCTTATCCATGACTTTATGTTGTTAAATGTCTTGTATATTAGTTTAATAGACTTTATATGCTTTACGGTTCTTAATGTAATAGATATTGAAAAGATGATGAACCAAATGATGTTAACTTAGCGGTTTCCTTTTGTCTATGGTTAAATTGTAGTTGTGTCTCAACTTACTTTTGAAATGTATGATAAAGTTGAGGTATTGTATGTCATGTTGGAACGGAGGCGTATAACGAAGATGTTTTATTGTATAATATGGTTGTGTTGTATGTTGTTGTTGTATTGAGGAATTACTGGGTGTATGATGTTTAATGAGGTTGGTTTAGAACCTCGGAAATCTGTTTACTGTCGTTATGCCGCCGAAATTCCGTTGCGTCCTGACTGATCGTAGGTGGGGTCGAGTTGGGGCGTGACAGTTTAAGTGGTATCAGAGCTCATGTTAGTTGTCAGCCGGGGTATTCTCGGAATGTGGGTAATGGTCTTAGCATGAAATATGTATGAAAGGAAAGAAAAATGAAATATGTATTGGTATGATTAATTGATTAAGTGATTATGTGATTTAAGTGCTTATGTGGTTATATGATCAATTTGTTTATGTGTTTTATATGAGTTTGTTATTTATGTGGTAATAGTTGTTTATAACCTGTCTACGTGCTATAACTGTGCTAACTCTTTGATTAGTAGAATGGCCGGTCGACCGAGAACCAGAGGTAGGCCTGAGTTGACTGATGAGACTCCGAGTACCGTGGCACTGGGCCGTGACGGGGGTGATGACCGATTTGGAGCCGCTATGGAGCGGATTGCAGAGTTAGTGGCTAGTCAGGCACAGTTATTAGCAGGGCAGGCTGCCCAGAATCAGGCTATGCAGGCTCAGCTTCTGAATGTTCAGGGTGGTAACCACGGGCGTGGTACCCTGAAGGATTTTTTAGGATATCACCCACCGAGATTTCAGGGGGAGCCGGATGATAGGAAGGCGGAGGTATGGATTAGCAAGTTGGAGAAGATTTATGATCCACTTGGCTATACTGATGAGCAGAAAGTCTCTTTTGCCGTGTATTTGTTAGATGACGAGGCAGAGGAGTGGTGGCGCACGGTAAGGACTAGTTGGGCGGCACAGGGTATTCCTTATATTTGGGGTACCTTTCTGATGGCTTTCCGGGCAAAGTATGTCCCGAGGATTTGCAGGGAACGGAGAGAGGCCGAGTTTCTAGCCTTGGTCCAGGGAGATGCTACAGTGGCTCAATATGAGGCCACATTTACTCGATTGTCCCGGTATGCACCGGAGTATGTGGCAGACGAGGAGCGGAGGACTCGCAGGTTTATGTTGGGGTTGCGGCCCGAGATTCAGGATGTGATGGCTCTGAATCGTTATGATATCTTCACTGAGGCTTTTGAGGCAGCTTCTAGGTTAGAGAAGAGGAAAGGGGATCAGATTGTCTCCAGTCAGCCTAGTAAGAGGCCGTATCAGCCGCAGGGCCAGCAGGTTTTATATAGGCCTCCAGTACAGCAGTTTGTCTACAGGCCACCAGCCCAGCAGGGTTCTTATAGGCCACAGGGTCAGCAGAGTTACTATCGGCCTCAGTTTCAGCAGAGGCCATATCAGGTTCAGACTCAGTTTAGGCCAGCCCAGTCTCAGGGTCAGTATAGGCCTAGTGTGGTGAGACCTCAGCAGCAGGCTGTATCAGCTGCTTCTTCAGCTTCTGGTTATTCTAGGGGCAGTGTTAGTGCCACATCATCGCAGTGTAATTACTGCAAGCGCCCAGGGCATGTGGAGTGCGACTGCAGGGTAAAGTCAGGAACATGTTTGGGGTGTGGTAGCAGCGATCATAGGGCGAAGGATTGCCCTAAATATGTGAGGACTGAGGGTCGGGCAGCGACTCAGGGTTACCAGGGTAGGCCTACGGGCAGTGTACCACAGCAGCAGCGGGTTCAGGCTCGGGCTTATGCAGTTGACTTAGAGGAGATGCCTGAGGAGACTGCAGTTGTGGAAGGTAACTTCCTTATACTTGATCAACTTGTTAAAGTGTTGATTGATTCTGGTGCTACGCATTCTTTCATTACTCCTGCTTGTGTGCAACGTGTTAAATTGCAACCTGAAAGATTGCCTTATGTGGTTGAGATTAGTACCTCTTTGACTGATAAGTATGTTACTGGCTTAGTATGTAAGGATTGTATAATACATGTTAAGGGGCATAATTTTCCTTCGGACCTTATCTTATTTCCTATCCGGGGGTATGATGTTATCTTGGGTATGGATTGGCTTTCTAAGTATGATGCCCAGTTAAACTGTAGAACCAAGGTAGTACAGTTTCGTTTGCCAGATCAGCCAGTAGTTGAGGTAGCGGGTAACCGGGGTGCTAAGACGAGTTTTGTTATCTCAGCAACTAAAGCCGTTAAGTTGGTGAGTAAGGGGTGTTCGGGTTATCTAGCTTATTTGATCAACAAGCCATCTGATAAGCTACAGCTTGAGGAAGTCCCTATTATCCGGGAATATCCTAATGTATTTCCCGAGGAGTTGCCAGGATTGCCGCCTGAGAGGGATATAGAGTTTGTGATTAATCTTGTTCCCGGTACTCAACCTATTTCTAAATCGGCGTACCGGATGGCACCAGCTGAGTTGAAGGAGTTGAAGACTCAGTTACAGGAGTTGTTGGAGAAAGGATTTATTCAGCAGAGTTCTTCACCTTGGGGAGCTCCTGTTTTGTTTGTGAAGAAGAAGGATGGTACTTTGAGATTATGTATTGATTACCGTGGTTTGAATCAGGTGACCATCAAGAATAAATATCCTTTGCCACTGATTGATGAGTTGTTTGATCAACTTCAGGGAGCCAAAGTCTACTCTAAGTTTGATTTGAGGCAGGGGTATTATCAGCTTCGGATTCGCTCGGAGGATGTTCCGAAGTCTGCCTTCAGGACTCGGTACGGGCATTATGAGTTTGTTGTCATGCCCTTTGGTTTGACTAATGCACCGGCAGCATTCATGGA
This sequence comes from Ehretia macrophylla, assembly GCA_037974665.1. NCBI lineage: Eukaryota > Viridiplantae > Streptophyta > Magnoliopsida > Boraginales > Ehretiaceae > Ehretia > Ehretia macrophylla. The sequence goes on along the minus strand of CM075776.1, from coordinate 60,220,476 downwards.
TCTTATGCATCGAGTCTTTCAGCCGTACTTGGACCAGTTCGTGGTGATTTTTATTGATGATATCTTGGTCTATTCTAAATCTGAATTGGAGCACGAGCAACATCTACGGCTTGTATTAGAGAAGTTGCAGGAGCATCAGTTGTTTGCCAAGTTCAGCAAATGTGAATTTTGGCTGCAACGGATTTCTTTTCTTGGCCATGTTATTACTCAGAGTGGTATTTCTGTAGATCCCACTAAGATTGAATCGGTGATGTCTTGGAAGCGGCCAGAGAGTGTTACTGATGTCCGTAGTTTTCTTGACTTGGCGGGTTATTACCGTAGGTTTGTCAAGGACTTCTCGAACATTGCGGGGCCACTATCTAAGTTGACTCAGAAACGGACTATCTTTAATTGGGACGAGAAGTGTGAGAGTGGATTTCAGGAGTTGAAAAAGAGGTTGACTACCGCTCCAGTACTTGCTCTACCAGAGGGGACCGATAATATGGTCATTTACAGCGATGCATCCAAGGAGGGCTTGGGATGTGTTCTTATGCAGGATGGCCGAGTTATTGCCTATGCTTCCAGGAAGTTGAAGCCTTATGAGGTGAATTATCCGACTCATGATCTTGAGTTGGCAGCAGTTGTCTTCGCACTGAAAAAGTGGCGTCATTATCTGTGGGGCAGTAAGTTCGAGATTTTCACTGATCATAAGAGTCTTAAGTACTTATTCTCACAGAAGGAGTTGAATATGCGCCAGCGGAGGTGGATGGAGCTTCTTGGAGATTATAATTGTTCTATCAATTATCTGCCTGGTAAGGCAAATGTTGTGGCAGATGCTCTCAGCCGGAAGGCTAGTATTTCTTGTTTGGCTGTCAAGAAGTGGGAGGTTCTTGAGGAGTTTAGTTATTGGAGACCAGAGTTCACTCAGGTTGGGGTGATGTGTTCACATCTCCGTATTCAGCCTTTATTGTTGTCTCAGATCAGGGAAGCTCAGCAGCTTGATGTTAACCTTCAGAAGATCAAGGATCAGATTTCGGATGATCAGTCTGACTTCAAACTGCATGAGGACGGTATTCTTCGGTTTCGGAACAGGGTTTGTGTTCCCGATGAATCGGGCTTGAGACGAGGTATTCTGGAGGAAGCTCATAATTCTAAATATACTATTCATCCTGGTGGAACCAAGATGTATCGGGATTTGAAACAGCATTATTGGTGGAACAACATGAAGAGGGAGGTTGCTCAGTTTGTGTCTAGATGTTTGACTTGTCAGAGAGTGAAAGCCGAGCATCAACGACCAGCAGGTTTGCTTCAGCCGTTGGCTATACCAGAGTGGAAATGGGAGCATATTACGATGGACTTCGTCACAGGATTGCCTAGATCACCGAGGGGTAATGATGCAGTTTGGGTTGTCGTGGATCGTTTGACGAAGACAGCTCATTTTATTGCCATGAGGTTGGGAGATGAGGTTACAAAGCTGACGGATCTCTATCTGGATCAGATTGTTAGACTTCACGGTATTCCATCTAGTATTGTCTCTGATCGAGATCCTCGATTTACTTCTCGTTTGTGGGAGAAACTTCAGGAGACTTTGGGTACTCAGTTGAACTTCAGTACAGCGTATCATCCACAGACCGACGGTCAATCTGAGCGGACTATTCAGATTCTGGAAGATATGCTTAGGGCTTGTGTTCTGGACTTCGGGAAGAACTGGGAGAAACATCTACCACTTGCCGAGTTTGCCTATAACAATAGTTATCAAGCTACTATTGGGATGGCACCTTTCGCAGCTCTTTACGGTCGTAAGTGCCGTTCACCTTTATATTGGGACGAGGTAGGAGAGATGAAGACTATTGATCCGACTATTATGCCAGAACTTCTTGAGAAGATCGAGAATGTTCAATTGATCAGGCAGAGAATGCTTACAACGCAAAGTAGATTCAAGAGTTATGCTGATAAGCGTCGTCGAGACTTGGAGTTTGTAGTTGGAGATCGGGTTTTCTTGAGATTGTCTCCTCGAAAGGGGTTTGTTCGTTATGGTAAAGGTGGAAAGCTGAGTCCGAGATTTGTTGGGCCGTTTGAGATTACTGGCAGGGTTGGTAAGTTGGCATATCGGTTGGCTTTACCGGAGAACTTCTCTAATGTCCACGATGTGTTTCACGTGTCTAATTTGCGGAAATATAATCCGGATCCTTCTCATATTCTTGAGCCAGAGCCGTTACAGCTTCGTGAGAATTTGACTTATGACGAGCGTCCGATTCGTATTCTAGATCAGATGGACCGAGAGTTGAGGTCGAAGAGGATTCCGATGGTTAAGGTGTTGTGGAAGCATCACGGCATTGAGGAAGCTACGTGGGAGAGACGAGATCAGATGCAGCAACAATACCCAGATCTATTCCGTACATCAAGTAAGAATTTCGAGGATGAAATTTCTATAAGGGGGGGGAGAATGTGAAACCCCACTTTCCTGCTTATCTTGTTTTACGTGTTATACCTAGTTTTGCGTGCATATGATCTGTTTATGTGCTATAGGACCTAGAAAGTTATAATTTTGATTTCAATACTTCTAATACGTGCTAAATGTGCATTCATGAAATTTTCATCAAAAACGGAGTCAGAAATTTTATCGTCGATTTTCAGTGAATAGTGTTTTCGAAACACGTCCGCTATAATTTTGAAACTGGTCTTTTTAACCCTTCTAGACCTAGTCCACGGACTTTAATAGACCTGTGTTTGATGAAAACGGTTTTAAAATCGGCTTAAGAATTTATTAGGGTTTTTACACCGACTTTTGCGAAAATCGAGTTTTAAGCCGACTCGGGTGGAATTCTTTGAATGTAAAACTTCTTGTCACCTAAAAATAACTCACTTGAGATATCTTGGGGGTTGCATAATTAATTTTAACTTGGTGAGCAATAAAATGCAATTAAAGTCATTAAAAATACAAAAATGCCTATTAAAATAACTTTGACTTTAATTAAAAAAAATTGACCTTATAAGCTATTGTCACCTACACACACTCACACAACAAAAAAACACACCCACACACACACACATTGCGGAGGGGTTGAGGGAGAAAAGAGAAGAAAGAAAACTCAAGTTTTTCAATCAATTTTTCAAAGAAAAACCTAGTTTTTGTCCGTAGAACTTCGCACCGACTTGGATTCTGCTTGTTGGGCACGCATTGCACGCATTCCTAGGCTTATATCGCATCTAAGGTGAGAGAAAAATTCTAGATCTCAAAATGTCATTTTTGTGTTTTTGCGTATAAATGAAGATTGAACCGTTAGAATTGAAATCTGATGTTAGATTATTGCTCCTTGCATGCTAGGGATCATTATATACTAATACTACGAGTTTCTGTCGGATATAGCATAATTTTTATTTTCCGGGTATTTAATTTTGATTAAAATGTTCAAAGTTGATTTAATTGAGTTGCGTTGCTCGAAATCGATTGCCGTCGATTTCTAAATACTTGATAATTACGTGTTAGCGCTGTTGTAATGCCGAATTTTCGATTACATTGTTTGTGTGAAAATCCGGAAAATCCAGCCATGACGTCATAGGGTTTTAGGGTTATCGGGCATGTTTTGGAGGTGTTATGGTGGATTTCCGAGAGGGCTAATGTAGTAGGTTGAATGGGTGAGTGATAGGAACTGATTTGGCAATGTTTGGATTAGTAGATTGTAAGTTATGAATTTTAGAAGTTAGGTTGTCATTCTTTAATTTCTTGAACGATGCCTTAGATGGTTGGGTAGTGTTCGAGTGATGAATGGTGAGTTGTTGTTGAGTAATTTAGAGTTTAATTATGAATATTATGCATGTCCGGTTAGATGGCCTACTTTGTCATCTAACTACGTTGTTTGATGTTTAATTTAATATTGATGTTATATTGATGTTATATTGATGTTATATTGATGTTATTGATTGATGATTATTGAATGCGGGAATCGGGCACTCTTGTTGCTGATCTCCCAATTGATTGATCGATTTATGCTTGCATGATGATTGATGAATATGGAGCCTTGGTATGTGTGTGCCACCTCTCGGGCAGCGTCGGGCTGTCGGGTTGATACCGGCATGACTGCCATAGGCTACCCCCAGCTCGCATGACGGAGATGTCATGGAGGGAAGGGGATAGTGAGGTACCTCGGGTGCGTGAGTAATGGGGAGTTATAAGAAGAACGGTTGAGATCGTGATGGCGTTTGGAGCTACACCAAATAGAGTATCCTTACTGAATGGTCATATAGTTATGTGATGATAGCTTTATTTATGTTATTATTGTTGTTGTGTGTTTACTTGCTCAAAGGACTAAATCCAAGGAGCGTAGTGAATACTGTCGAGATCTATCGGATCCTCACTGGGCTTATGTATATAAGCTCACTCTCTATTAATGCATGTTTCAGGTGTACTTTCACAAGATTACGGGTACGTGCCTCCTGAAGAGGAGAATGTGGAAAATGTGCCTTTTGTGGATGAGTCATATGTTCCCGAGTCTTATCCATGACTTTATGTTGTTAAATGTCTTGTATATTAGTTTAATAGACTTTATATGCTTTACGGTTCTTAATGTAATAGATATTGAAAAGATGATGAACCAAATGATGTTAACTTAGCGGTTTCCTTTTGTCTATGGTTAAATTGTAGTTGTGTCTCAACTTACTTTTGAAATGTATGATAAAGTTGAGGTATTGTATGTCATGTTGGAACGGAGGCGTATAACGAAGATGTTTTATTGTATAATATGGTTGTGTTGTATGTTGTTGTTGTATTGAGGAATTACTGGGTGTATGATGTTTAATGAGGTTGGTTTAGAACCTCGAAAATCTGTTTACTGTCGTTATGCCGCCGAAATTCCGTTGCGTCCTGACTGATCGTAGGTGGGGTCGAGTTGGGGCGTGACACGGAGGTTTATGTTGGGTTTGAGGTCAGAGATTCAAGATGCGATGGCCCTGAATCAGTATGATATATTCTCTAAGGCTTTTGATGTGGTATCCAGACTGGAAAAGAGGAAAGGGAAACAATCGGACCTAGTCAGCCTAGTAAGAGGCCATTTCAGCCGCAGGGCCAGCAGGGCATGTATAGACCTTCGGTACAGTAGGGTGGTTATAGGCCTTCGGTGCAGCAGGGTTCTTTCAGACCATAGGGTCAACAGGGTTACTATCGGCCTCAGTTTCAGTAGGGATCTTATCAGGCTCAGTCACAGTACAGACCGGCCCAGTCTTAGGGTCAATATAGACCCAGTGTGGTGAGACCTTGGCAGCAGGCTGGTACAGCTACTTTCTCGGGTTCTGGTTCTTCTAGGGGCAGTGGCAGTGTTTCATCACCACAATGTACTTATTGCAAGCATCAGGGCCATGTGGAGGCCGATTGCAGGGCGAAGGAAGGAACGTGTTTGGGTTGCGGCAGCAATCAGCATAGGGTGAAGGATTGCCCTAGATTTTGAGGGTCTAAGGGTCGGACAGCGACCCAGGGTTATCAGGGCCGATCTACTGGTGGTGTACCTCAGTAGCAGTAGGTTCAGGCTCGGGCCTACACAGTTGATTTGGAGGAGGCACTTGAGGATACGGCAGTTAGGGAAGGTAACTTCCTTATACTCAATCAACTTGTTAAAGTATTGATTGATTCTGGTGTTACGCATTCTTTCATTATGCCTACTTGTGTGCAACGTGTTAACATGCATCCTGAAAGATTTCCTTATGTGGTTGAGATTAGTACTTCTTTAACTGATAGGTATGTGACTGGCTTAGTTTGTAAAGACTGTAAAATACATGTTAAGGGTCAGGATTTTCCATTAGGCCTTATTTTATTTCCTATCCGGGGGTATGATGTTATTTGGGTATGGACTGGCTTTCTAAGTACGATGCACAGCTAAACTATAGAACAAAAGTAGTATGGTTTCGTTTGCCAGATCAGCCAGTGGTTGAGGTAGGAGGGAACCAGAATGCTAAGACGGGTTTTATTATCTCATCAACTAAAACTGTTAAGCTGGTGAGAAAGGGGTGTTCAGGTTATCTAGCTTATTAGCCATCTGATAAGCTAAAGCTGGAGGAAGTTCCTATTATTCGGGAATATCCCAATGTATTTCTCGAGGAGTTGCCAGGGTTACCGCCAGATAGAGATGTGGAGTTTGTGATCAATCTTATGTTAGAGATATGCCCTAATGCTATATATTTGGATGACATATATTTAAGCATTTTGACATTAACTTGTACATTATGGCATCTATGTCTATATATGTGTGTTTTCATATTGATATAATTAGCACATTCATATTCTCCTTCTTTTATGTGTATGAATGAGTCTCTAGTATTTTCATTATAAGAATGTATTCTAAAAGTGTTTAGAATATGTTGGTGTATTTCCTTAATATGATAAATACTTAAAGTATTCATAGACCTTAGATTATTTGATTGAGACTTCGATAATCTATTACGGACTATCACATGTGTTGTTACCTTTGATTAACATATAGATGTTAATGATAAAGGATGGCGAGCCACGTGCCATAACAGTATAATATGCAATTAACAAACATGTGGGTGATCATTAGTTGAATGGATCATTGAATGTGACATGAATAACAAATTACATAACTTCAAATTAATAATTTATTATTCGTTGTGATTGTGCATGTAATCCTTAGACTTGAGACATTACGGCTGTCATCTATATTGAGGTTTGATTCTAGCGTTTGGACAATGATTGTTTTGACAAACGAGATGAGACGTGTCCTCTCGCAGATTCATTCGTTCGGTATAGTGATTGACAGATAATAGTCAAGATAGGATCCATTAACCTCCAGCGTGAGGCGATGTCCTATGCGATCTAAACTTGGTTGTTTAATGAGGAAATCCTTGGCCGAGGTATGAATGATGGAAAAAGGGGTTTTCCATGTGTCATCTCTCATTACACCAATTAGATCTATGCATGGTATCGAGTTTATGAACTTAATCGAATCATGGTTCTTGCTCGACGGGACAATTAATGGAAGGATTGGATTGCACGATAATCGGCGACCATAAATAGATTCACTTGAATAAGACTTCATTGCTTTATAAACTGTCTTTGATACATTAGTAGCTAGAACGTCACTCAAGAACTCTGAAGGTGTTTTGAGAATGACGGGAGATATTCTCTAAGCAAATCGAATAGTTTGATAAATATTGAAAGTGTTCAATGTTTCTTCAGTGCTATATAGCGGTGAATCTAGAAAGTCACACACAATAGAGCACGACGAATGTTTTTCCTATTGAGCTTGATTTAGTTTTTCTTGAGTTGTTAAAGTGTTAACAATTGCAATTAGTTTTCTCTTGAATTGTTAAAGTGTTAACAATAGTATTTTGTTTCTCTTGAATTGTTAAGGAGTTAACAATGGTGTGATTGACCTTTAAAAGTTATTGTGGTCAATATGCAATTATTATTAAGTGTTGGGGCTAAATGTGGAAATATGAAAAAGTTATTTTCATAATTTCAACTAATGGTGATTAGGTTGAATATTTAAATGTCTTAGTGAAAAAATACTACACAATATACATATGATGTATATATATGTATATTATTACATTAGTAGAAGAATACTACCCAATATACATATGATGTATATATATATATATATATATATATATATATATATATATATTATTACATTAATGGAAAAATACTACACAATATATGATATATATGTGTGTGTATGTTTTTTCTTTCAACAAAAACTAGACAATACAACCAAGATTTGAGAAAGTTATCTTCTTTTTTGTTTAAAAGAGGGAACAACAATGAGGAAAGTCGGGAAAAGAAACAAAAGATGACAAGACTTGTCTTTTGTTTTCATGTGAGTTAAGAGTAGTCTTCCTCTCTCTCTCTCCATGCTCCTACACGGATGAAAAACACAAAAAATAGCTAAGCCTCCATGGCTGATTTTAGAAAAAAAAAAAAAAAACAAGAAAGAGAAGAAGAAAAATCTTCTTCAACTCTTGAAATAGAAAAACCTCCATGGCTGAAAAATAAAGGAAAAACGCAGCCATATTAGATGCAAGAAGAAGGAAATGGTTTTGCTTTTTTCTTCACAATCAAGCTCATAAATCTTCCGTGGTAGATCTAGCACAAAACAACCATGAAGGTGGAGAAACCATTCTTTGCTCGTGTGGACGGACTAGAGTTCTTGTGCTTTCAAGGGATGGTGTCTTCCATCAAGTGATATAAAATTTCAGATTTATGCCTCCTATGAGTTGTCTACAAGAGGTATCTCCTACTTCTATCACTTGTCAATATATATATTTGCTATATATATGTTTTTGCATATGTTAATCACATGATTTCAAGATTAGAGTTTCATATGAACATTTGCTTTGAATTCCTTAAAAATTTTGAATGTCATGTTTTCGCTTCCGCTCGATTCTTAGCAAGATGATGTTCATAGCTCTAAATATACAAGATCCTTCAAGTGGTATCAGAGCAAGGACTTGATTTTCATGTGATTACATATGTGTTTGCTTAAAGTTTCTAAAGTCTTGAGCACAAAAGAACAAGGAAAGAGTTTCAACATTTCTGAAAATATTTTTGTCCACTATTTTTACGTGACTGTTTTGGCATAGTAAATGTTGTTAGATTTGGGTGATTTTTGGATATGTTATGCTATAGAGATAGTAGAATATTTCATCATCTAATATGCATATCCTAATTTTGTGGCTAAGGGTTTCAAAAAAATCAAAATCAGTAAGTTTACTGATTCTCGCGTAAAGCTGGACAGTTTGCGCCGTTGTGTTCTAAGTGGCATAACTCAGTCAATTTAACTCCTAATTGAGTTATGTTTGTTTCTAAAACTATCTACACTCGAAGAGCTACGTCTCTGTAAAATTTCAGAAATTTTGGAGAACTGTAGATAGGTTAAATGAGTCAAAACAGTTGGTATATGTGCAGCAGATTTATGATGGGTCATAAATTAAAAGCCATGACTAATTGGTTTGACTTTGGTTAAGTCCAATGGGCTTAAAAATCAGTGGGCTTTAGTCTAATAAGATTAGATGAGATTGTTTTTCTTAGTGAATTAATATGAGCCTTGGAACTCAAATTGGGCCATAAAATTAACAAAGGATTTGCATTGGGCCTTATTGAACAAGTATGGACTTAAAATTGATTTTATCTAGTTCTTTTGTGTTGTTTAACATGAGATGCTAAAATCTCAAGATATGAAACTTCTTGCAAATATGCCTTTTATTTATTTAATGTATTGGATACATTAGTTTGTGTTAGCTTGCTTGTTTAGCTTTATTATTTATGTATATGATGCATATTCTATGCTTTATGAGTTTTATCTTACATAATGATGGTGGATGATAAATGGTGAATTAGATCATGAATTTGGTTAATGAAGGATTAATTAGTTGTAATGTCATTAGATGGCGTGATAACTAATTAGAGCATTCATTAGTATTTAATTGAGACATAAGTCTTGTTTTATTTTTTTGGAATAGAGAGAAATTTGTAGTAAGACATAATGTATGTAATTACTACAAGAAGTTTGCAAGAAGACCATTGGAGACTTTCAAGGAGTTGGAGGCGCTTTGGATCTTTGACGAATTCAAGAAGACAAGACCAAAGAAGACATGTTGATGTGTTTGTTTAGGTTTTATTTTTGTCTTGATTTAATTCATAGTCCAAGTCCATGATCCACCATAATGTATGATTTTGCATGTATGTTTATTTATTTGCTTATATGTGATGTATGCTTGTAAAGTAACTAATGTGCAAAGTGAGACCTAATTAAATTCAAAATCTTCCTACGTGCAAACATATTAGATTGTAAAGCTGTAAAAGTGTTTATTGTTGCCCTCCACTATCCTAGGTTATATTTGCTCGATTGGGTATGTCTTGGCTAATCCAAAGGTAGGAAGACATATTCCATGAAAGTGTTATGTTTACCTAGCAAGCATAGTGATGTTGTGTTGTTCCAATATCACAAGGCCAATAACGCACTAAAGCTAAGGTCCGGGATTCAAATTGTCGCAACACTGTGACGGTGGGTGTAATCTAACTAGATCACGTTTTCAATAATGCACCAAAGTTGAGGTTACGGTGATTTAGGGGCAAAATGGCCATATCCTATATAGTGATATAGATAGTAATCGTTGCTAACTCTTTGTATATATATTCCAATAATGCACCAAAGCTGAGGGGTATTCATATTAAAGAGAATCATGGTCACCTACTAATGAGTCTTTAATTAGATTCACGATCTCATTTAGGAATTGTAAGATTTAATAAAATTAGTGGGATGTATCATTTAATTAAAGGCCAAATTAAATGTTTTAACAAGTTTATGTCAACTAGCGATCTTATTTTCTGCATATGTTTATGGCTACAACAATGAACTCGTCGTTTTTAATTAACTAGACTTTATATCGCGCAACTGGACCAAACTTTTTGATTAACGTTATCAGCTAAGAATGGTTCTTAGAAACTTAATAAAGTCTTAGAGTTATATGCTCAGTTATTTTTCATCTTGATAATGTATCAAAACGAAAAGTTGTGGTACTTATGGATGATAAGTAAAACAAATTAAATATGCTAAGGATTTGTATTCTTTCATAGGTTGCATAATGGTATGCAAGATGTAAAGAATATAATTCTAAACTAGCAAATGATTTTGTGGTAAGCATATTTAATGCATGATATTAGATATAAATGGAATTCATTCTTATATTTGTATTTCCTCTTTGGTTAATGGTAATTCAAAGAAGAAAGGCAAAAATAGATGATTTCTATTAGCCAGTGGGAGCATATCTAAGAAGAAAATTAAGGATTGTATAGGCATGTGTAAAAGATGTTTTCATAGCCTTAAAATCAGACATTAAAAGAGGTTTTAATCCAAAGTATCTTTATAGCTTGAATGTCAAGGTTCTAAAGCTACTATGAATTATAAATCTTCTTTGATTGAGATTGGTACTACTTTATGGATTCTAATGAACATTGGTGAATGTGTTCGAGGATAGAATTTGAAACTCAGTAGTGCGTTTTCGGAAGCGTGGAATATTTTCAGTGTTAGCAAATGAAACAAAGGTTGTTGCGTTAGCTAAAGACAATTTGTTTGGATGCCTTCTGGACATATTTTGTATTTTAAGGTTTATACCCAAATGATATTAGGAATAAAATGTATATTCCTAAAGCTTGTAAAAGCGCATTATGGTGTAGTCTTTATTATCTTGATATGGATGAAAGAATGTATTGCAAACATATTATCAACCGTTATAACCATCCATATTTTAAGATTACTCAAATAATCTAAATTAATTGTAGTTTCTACATGATTAGGTTTTTATAATAATAAGATGATAATTAGGTTGGTTTGATCAACTTATGTATCTTATTTATTGGAAAGGTAACCAAGTCATCCTTTGTTTGATAAAGGATTAAAACTACTAGCTTATTTGGATTAGTACATGTTGATGTATTTAGAGCTATTTGAGAATAGGCTCATATAGAAAAATGTATTAGTGCCTTATGATTAGATCATGAAGGCAAAATACTTAAGTATTATTTTATTTGAGTATCCTAAAATTTTAATATAGTATCGAAATTAATAATGCCCGGTGTACCACAAATAAATAGGGTTTTCTTAGTGAAGAAACTGTGCTTTGTTGGACGTATTAAAGTTGTTGAGTAGTTTTGTAATACCCGAGCCCGGAATGTGAATTTTCTTTGTTTATTATTTTGAAAATTATATTTCATTAAATTCTTTGTGAATTAATTGTTACTTTCTCGCCGACGCAACGTGCATTGCATTTCAGGAGCGTTAGCTAGAGAACAATTTCCAGTCCTCAGCAAATAGTGAAACTAGTGTTTAGATGACTTAAATTTTATATTTTAAATGTTGCTAGCTTTAATTGATCATACCTTAGCTAAAATGGCTTTAAATGCACAAAATAAGGCCTTTTGACCAAGTTTTTAAGTTGTTGACCTAGCCCTTTGGCCCTTTGACCCTTTGACCATTTAACACTTAAATAAGCTAAAAACTAAGCAAAAAAAAAAAAAAAAAAGCAACAAACAGACCAGCTATGGCCGTGAGCTTCATTGAGGAAAAAAAAAACCTTTCAACTTTCAATCGATCAATCTTCGCGTGAGCTCGTGCGGGGTGATTTTCGAGGCAACTAGCGTTGTTTTCCTAGCGACTAGGAGTACCTGAGGTGAGGGAAGCATGTAATTTGCGCATTTATACGTTGTGTATGTTAACTTTCTGAAATTTTAGATTTAGCCATAGAACGTTATTTAAAGCGATTTGATGCTTCTAGAATGTTCCTTGGCATTTGTAGAACATGTATTTATAGCTTTGTAACATTTTCTGTGGTTAAATGTTGTGATTGCAAATTAAATTGTTAATTGAATAGTGTTTTGTGAATAGTAAAATCTTGAAACGTTGAAGTTGCGCTGTTATGCTTTCTGTTGATGTAGAAATGTGCTAGGTACGCTAGAATGCTAAAATGTGTGGTTTGTTTGGATTGCGTAGTGGAAAAAACGAGAATTATTCCTTTGGGAAAGTCGGGGTCGTTTAGGTCGACTTTAGCGTTTTCTCGTTTTGCGTGTTGGCATTGCTTCGGGAAGCCATGGAAGCACTTTTGGTGCGATTATGACGTTGGTTGGGTGTTTGGTTGTTATAGTTGTAGTTCAAACGAGAAAGAGGGAAATCGGGGCTTTGCGCGAGGTCTAAGGTAAAGTAAGGTTTCGGGGTCTTTAGACGTGCCTTATGGTGACCTAGGAGGGTTGGCGAAGTCGGTTTCCAGAACTCGTGGCTCGTTTGGAAATGGTAGCGTTTTGACAGTAGGGGCCGAGTTATGTTTTTGCTTGTTTTCTTGACTTTATGCCTTTAGAATGCTTAGAAATACTTGTTTGAGTTGTTTTAGATTGAATTGCTTATCAAATTGCTGCTATTGCGTGCGAGAGTAACCTACTTTGTTATTCTCCCACGTGTGGCTTTATCGCTCGTTTATCGTCTTGTATCGAGTCTTGCATTGCATAGTGTCTCGCGCGTGAGTGATGGGCCTCTCTGGGTAGCCTTGGGCTGCCAATGTTGGTTGCTCTAGCTCCGCTGCTATTCCCTTTCTCGCTTGGATTGCCTCCCAAGGAGATTTGGGTCGTAGGTTGATGGATACTTCCGGGGTATTCTAAACTGGTGTTATAAGGTGGTTTGGGCCGGCGCGTCGTCATCGAATTCTTGAATGAAAGTTGCTCGTGAAAACAGTACCGTATCCTTTGAGTGAATGTTATAGTCTTTAATGCTTGCCTTGTTATAATATTGGCTTGTTTGTATCTTAAATGAGAATTGTGTGTATTGCTTGGCTAATTGCATTGCATACTCCTCTCATCTCCGTCCTTGAGACCAATTGCCCTCGCTGAGCAATAGTTTTTGCTCATTCCTCTCTATACTATGTTTTTACAGGAGTAGTTGAAGCAGACCCTCTCGAGGTAATAGAGGAGGAGGAGCAGGTGGAGGTGTTTCCGTGATAGCACTTCTCTGCTTTGCTGGTGGTTGGTTACCAGTTTTCGTGCGAACCTTGCTTGTTATGTATATTGCGTGGAGGTCGCTTCATTTTGAGGCTTGTAGCCTTGTATATATTTTCTAGTTTAAGGCCTCTATGGTCTTATGTTGTATAAGTTGAAAGAATGTAAAGTTGTAAACTTATACCTTGTGACTAGTAAGGAAATGCATGCTATTGGAATTGATTAGTGGCATAAATACTTGTGTAGTATGCATATCATTTTTGACTTGGAAAGTTGGATAATAAGAAATGTATGTTTTTGAAGAAAGTTGGCTTGTTTTGATTATTATATGGCTTTTGCAAGTGTTATATTGATTTTAGGGTTTTCGGATCGTCCGCGGTACAGAGGAGACTCCGTCTGTGTGTCGGGTCCGGGCTTGGCCTTTTGCGGGGTCAGGTCGGGGCATGACATCTTTAGGTGGTATCAGAGCATGATTGTCTTGCATGAGCCGGGATATGATTCTCGGTCTGTGGGGTAAAGGTCTAAAATGCTAAAGTGTTTATGTATGATTGCTAAGTGAAAAGAAAATGTTATAACATGACTTTGTGAACTTGGAATGTTTGTGTGTTTAAGTGGAATAGTTTGGCAAGTTAAACTTGTCTTATGTGAATTGTGTGATAGAATATTGGATTGTTATTGACTTGAGTGTTATCTAATCTTATGTGCTATATTTCTGTCTATAAACTGCTTTTAAATGTTGCCAGCTATTGTGAGTTGCTACTATGCCGCCACGTTGTGGTACTCAAGGTATAGGATCGGATGAAGAGGCAGCAGAATAGGGTCAACAGCCGTTGCCTGAGCAGTTTATGGCTACCATGACTACTGCAGTAGACCGGATCACACAGGTACTACATGAGCAGAGGCAGGACCGGATTAATCCCCAGGGTAATCAAGCTAATCCTGGTGGACAGGGGTACAGAGTTGAGAATAATCAGTTAGAGAAATTTCTGAGGCACGAGTCGGGAAAGTTCTTCGGAGAGCCGGATGATGAGGCGGCCAAGAGATGGATTAACCGTGTCGAGAAAATTTTCACCGCGTTGAGGTATACTGATGAGGCAAGAATAGACTATGCGTCATTCTTATTTGAGGGTGATGCAGAGCAGTGGTGGAATACTGTCAGATTGAGGTGGGATTGTGAGGATGTTCCACACTTATGGGATGATTTTGTAAGTGAGTTTCGGGATAAGTATATTCCCGAGATGGCTATGGAAAGGAGGGAAGATGAGTTTGTGGCCCTGAAACAGGGAAATATGACTGTTGCTCAGTACGAGGCTAGGTTTGTTAGCCTGTCGAGGTATATGCCCGAGTTGGTACGGCCGGCTAGGAGGATGATTCATAGGTTTGTCCGTGGGCTGAGAATGGACATACAGTTGCATTTGACTGGGCAGACCTACACTACTTTTCCTGAGGCATTTCAGGCAGCCTCGAAGTTTGAGAAACGGAAGGCTGAAATGTTAGCTGAGAGCAGCCAGCCGAGTAAGAAGCACTATTTGGGCCAGAGCAGCCAGAGTCAGCCGAGGCAGTATCAGGCTTCTGCATAGGTTCCTCAGCAGCGTCCGTATTAGCCACAGCAGCAGATTCAGGCTAGGCCAGCTGTGACTAGACCTCAGCAGGGAGGTACAGTTCCTACCCCTGCCAGAGCCCCAGCACCTACGGGAAACACTGCGGTTAGGCAAAATCAGCAGTGTAATTATTGTAATCGGTCAAGGCATATTGAGGCTAACTGCTGGAGGAAGAATGGTAAATGTACGGGTTGTGGCAGTGATAACCATAGGGTGAGGGATTGCCCTAAGTATAACAATGTTCAGGGCCGCGGTGGAGGCCAAGGTGTTCAGAATAGGGCTGCAGGTGCACGTCCAACACAGAGAGTTCAGGCTAGGGTCTTTGTACTAGATGCAGAGGAGCTGCCCGATAATACAACTATTGTGGAAGGTACTTTTCTTCTCAATACTCAGCCAGTTAAAGTTTTGATTGATCCCAGAGCTACGCATTCGTTTATAACTCCTGCATGTGCACGATCTGTGAATGTTTGCATTGATAAATTGCCTCATGAAGTTGAAGTTAGTACTCATTTGGGTGCAAAATTTGTTACTGAGTCTATTTGCAAATCCTGTGATATATGTATTGAGAACCGTAAATTTCCTACTGATTTAATTATATTACCATTCCGTGACTTTGAAATCATTTTGGGAATGGACTGGTTGGGAAAGTATTATGCCCAGTTGGATTGTAGAACAAAGGTTGTTTATCTTAAGGTTCCTGACCTACCGGTACTAGAGATTGTTGGGAACTACAGGGTTGCCTGCATTCCACTTTTATCAGCGATCAAGACTTCTAAGTTGTTGAATAGGGGTTGTGAAGCTTACTTAGCCTATTTGATCAATCAGCCTGCTGATAAGTTGAGTTTGAATGAGGTTCCGATTGTTAGAGACTTCCCTGGTGTATTTCCCGAGGAATTACCGGGTTTACCACCAGATAGGGAGATTGAGTTCGTGATTGATCTTGTGCCAGGCACTGCGCCAATTTCTAGGAGTCCTTATAGAATGGCATCGGCTGAACTTCAGGAGTTAAAAATTCAGCTTCAGAACTTGCTTGAGAAAGGGTTTATACAACCTAGTTCTTCTCCGTGGGGTGCGCCTGTGTTGTTTGTGAGAAAGAAAGACGGCACGCTACGGTTATGCATTGATTACAGGGGACTTAATCAAGTCACGATTAAGAACAAATACCCCTTGCCGTTGATTGAAGAATTGTTTGATCAGTTGCAGGGTGCGAGTGTTTACTCCAAATTTGACTTGAGGCAGGGTTACTATCAACTTAGGATTCGGAGTGACGATATACCAAAGACGGCATTCAGGACTAGATATGGCCACTATGAATTTGTTGTTTTGCCGTTTGGATTGACGAATGCACCAGCCGCATTCATGGACTTGATGCAGAGGGTCTTTCGGCCTTACCTTGATCAGTTTGTCGTGATCTTTATTGACGACATTTTAGTGTATTCGAAGAACGAAGCTGAACATGAGCAACACTTGAGGATTGTGCTTCAGACTTTGCAGGAAAACAAGCTTTTTGCTAAATTCAGCAAGTGTGAGTTCTGGTTGAATCAGATATCTTTTCTAGGCCATATCATTTCAGATCGAGGAATTTCAGTGGACCCAGCTAAGATTGAAGTTGTTTCATCATGGAAGAGACCTGAGACGGTGTCAGAGATTCGGAGTTTTCTTGGATTGGCAGGTTACTACCGGAGATTTGTTAAGGACTTCTCCAAAATTTCTGGACCTTTAAGCAAGTTGACACAGAAGAAAGTTGCTTACAATTGGGATGCTAAGTGTGAATCCAGTTTCCAAGAATTGAAGAAGAGACTAACTACAGCTCCTATACTAGCTTTACCTGAGGGAACAGAGAACTTCGTTGTCTACAGTGATGCATCTAAGGAAGGTTTGGGCTGTGTTTTAATGCAGAATGGTAAGGTGATTGCCTATGCTTCTAGGAAATTGAAACCTTATGAAGTCAATTACCCTACACATGATCTTGAGTTAGCTGCAGTTGTGTTTGCTTTGAAGAAGTGGCGTCACTACTTGTGGGGTTGCAGATTTGAAATATTTACTGACCACAAGAGTCTCAAGTATTTGTTTTCACAGAAGGATCTAAATATGAGGCAGCGGAGATGGCTAGAGCTATTGGGTGGTTATAACTGTTCTATTAACTATGTGCCAGGTAAGGCAAATGTTGTTGCTGATGCTTTGAGCCGAAAGGCTACTGTTGCAAGCTTGATTATCAAGGACTGGGAGACTTTGGAAGAAATTTGTTCATGGAAGCCAGAAGCTACTGAGGTAGGGATTCGATTTGCTAGTTTGCAGATTCAGCCAGGATTGCTAGTACAGATCAGAGAGGCTCAGAAGACTGATCCTCACATCTTGAAGATCCAAGAAAAATCAAAAGGGGGAGAGTCGGAGTTTAAATTACATGCAGATGGCATTTTCAGATTCATGGATAGAGTATGTGTTCCTGATGATCCGACTTTGAGGAATGAGATCCTGTCCGAGGCACATAATTCGAGGTATACGATTCACCCGGGTAGTACAAAAATGTATAGAGATTTGAAGCAACACTTCTGGTGGAACAATATGAAGAGGGAGATTGCTGGGTATGTATCCAGATGTTTGACTTGTCAGAGGGTTAAAGTTGAGCATCAGAGGCCAGCCGGACTTCTACAGCCGTTGTCGATTCCGCAATGGAAGTGGGTACATATAACAATGGACCTTGTGACCGATCTTCCTAGATCTCCGAGAGGATGTGATTCTGTTTGGGTTGTTGTGGACCGCTTGACTAAAGTTACACATTTTATTCCCGTGAACAAACAGGATAGCCTTGATAAGCTAGCTGAGCTTTATGTTGCTAATATTGTGAGATTGCATGGAGTACCACAGAGTATAGTGTCAGATAGGGATCCCAGATTCAGATCTCGTTTTTGGCAGAAGTTGCAAGAGGCCATGGGAACTAAGTTGAGCTTCAGTACTGCTTATCATCCACAAACTGATGGCCAGTCTGAGAGAACCATCAGGATCTTGGAAGACATGCTTCGAGCATGTGTGCTAGACTTTGGGAAGAATTGGGAGAAGTTTTTGCCTTTAGCGGAGTTCGCCTACAACAATAGTTATCAATCTACTATAGGTATGGCTCCCTACGAGGCGTTGTATGGTCGTAAATGCAGATCCCCGTTATATTGGGAAGAGGTTGGAGAGATGAGAACAGTTGATCCGACTGTGTTACCTGAGATGATTAAGATGGTAGATAATGTTCACCTTATTCGCCAGCGTATGCTTACAGCTCAGAGTCGTCAGAAGAGTTATGCAGATAAGCACCGTCGGGATCTTGAGTTTGATTTGGGAGATTGGGTGTTTCTTAAGATTTCTCCACGGAAGGGATTGATTCGGCACGGTAAGAGCGGGAAGCTTAGTCCCAGGTACGTGGGTCCGTATGAGATCACCGAAAAGGTAGGTCCTTTGGCTTATCGATTAGCTTTACCCCCGAGCTTGTCGAGACTGCACGATGTGTTCCATGTGTCTATGTTGAAGAAGTATCATCCAGACCCTTCACATGTACTTGAACCAGAGCCTTTGCAGATTGAAGAAAAGTTGTCTTATGAAGAGAAACCGATTCGAATTGTGGATCGGAAAGTTCAGGAGCTTCGCAGAAAGAGTATTCCGTTAGTAAAAGTTATGTGGAATCATCATGGGTTTGAGGAAGCGACTTGGGAAAGAGAGGATCAAGTTCGGGATCAGTATCCGGAGTTGTTTGTTGACCAGGTAAGAATTGCGTGGGCGCAATTGTTTTAAGAGGGAGAGGGTATAATACCCGAGCCCGGAATGTGAATTTTCTTTGTTTATTATTTTGAAAATTATATTTCCTTAAATTCTTTGTGAATTAATTGTTATTTTCTCGCTGTCGCAACGTGCATTGCATTTCAGGAGCGTTAGCTAGAGAACGATTTCCAATCCTCAGCAAATAGTGAAACTAGTGTTTAGATGACTTAAATTTTATATTTTAAATGTTGCTAGCTTTAATTGATCTTACCTTAGCTAAAATGGCTTTAAAACGCGCAAAATAAGGCCTTTTGACCAAGTTTTTAAGTTGTTGACCTAGCCCTTTGGCCCTTTGACCCTTTGACCATTTAACACTTAAATAAGCTAAAAACTAAGCAAAATAAAAAAAACAGCAGCAAACAGACCAGCTCTGGCCGTGAGCTTCATTGAGAAAAAAAAAAACCTTTCAACTTCCAATCGATCAATCTTCGCGTGAGCTCGTGCGGGGTGATTTCCGAGGCAACTAGCATTGTTTTCCTAGCGACTAGGAGTACCTGAGGTGAGGGAAGCATGTTATTTGCGCATTTATACGTTGTGTATGTTAACTTTGTCAATTTTTAGATTTATCCGTAGATCGTTATTTAAAGCGATTTGATGCTTCTAGAATGTTCCTTGGTATTTGTAGAACATGTATTTATAGCTTTGTAACATTTTCTGCGGTTAAATGTTGTGATTGCAAATTAAATTGTTAATTAAATAGTGTTTTATGAATAGTAAAACCTTGAAACGTTGAAGTTGCGCTGTTATGCTTTTTGTTGATGTAGAAATGTGCTAGGTACGCTAGAATGCTAAAATGTGTGGTTTTTTTGGGTTGCGTAGTGGAAAAAATGAGAATTATGCCTTTGGGAAAGTCGGGGTCGTTTAGGTCGACTTTAGCGTTTTCTCGTTTTGCGTGTTGGCATTGCTTCGGGAAGCCATGGAAGCACTTTTGGTGCGATTATGGTGTTGGTTGGGTGTTTGGTTGTTATAGTTGTAGTTCAAACGAGAAAGGGGGAAATCGGGGCTTTGCGCGAGTTCTAGGGTAAAGTAAGGTTTCGGGGTCTTTAGACGTGCCTTATGGTGACCTAGGAGGGTTGGCGAAGTCGGTTTCCAGAACTCGTGGCTCGTTTGGAAATGGTAGCGTTTTGACAGTAGGGGCCGAGTTATGTTTTTGCTTGTTTTCTTGACTTTATGCCTTTAGAATGCTTAGAAATACTTGTTTGAGTTGTTTTGGATTGAATTGCTTATCAAACTGTTGCTATTGCGTGCGAGAGTAACCTACTTTGTTATTCTCCCACGTGTGGCTTTATCGCTCGTTTATCGTCTTGTATCGAGTCTTGCATTGCATAGTGTCTCGCGCGTGAGTGATGGGCCTCTCTGGGTAGCCTTGGGCTGCCAGTGTTGGTTGCTCTAGCTCCGCTGCTATTCCCTTTCTCGCTTGGGTTGCCTCCCAGGGAGATTTGGGGCGTAGGTTGATGGATACTTCTGGAGTATTCCAAACTGGTGTTATAAGGTGGTTTGGGCCGGCGCGTCGTCATCGAATTCTTGAATGAAAGTTGCTCGTGAAAAGAGTACCGTATCCTTTGAGTGAATGTTATAGTCTTTAATGCTTGCCTTGTTATAATATTGGCTTGTTTGTATCTTAAATGATAATTGTGTGCATTGCTTGGCTAATTGCATTGCATACTCCTCTCATCTCCGTCCTTGAGACCAATTGCCCTCGCTGAGCAATAGTTTTTGCTCATTCCTCTCTATACTATGTTTTTACAGGAGTAGTTGAAGCAGACCCTCTCGAGGTAATAGAGGAGGAGGAGCAGGTGGAGGTGTTTCCGTGATAGCACTTCTCTGCTTTGCTGGTGGTTGGTTACCAGTTTTCGTGCGAACCTTGCTTGTTATGTATATTGCGTGGAGGTCGCTTCATTTTGAGGCTTGTAGCCTTGTATATATTTTCTAGTTTAAGGCCTCTATGGTCTTATGTTGTATAAGTTGAAAGAATGTAAAGTTTTAAACTTATACCTTGTGACTAGTAAGGAAATGCATGCTATTGGAATTGATTAGTGGCATAAATACTTGTGTAGTATGCATATCATTTTTGGCTTGGAAAGTTGGATAATAATAATGTATGTTTTTAAAGAAGGTTGGCTTGTTTTGATTATTATATGGCTTTCGCAAGTGTTATATTGATTTTAGGGTTTTCGGATCGTCCGCGGTACAGAGGAGACTCCGTCTGTGTGTCGGGTCCGGGCTTGGCCTTTTGCGAGGTCGGGTCAGGGCGTGACAAGTTTGACTAATCATTCTATTTATTTGTGGGTCATGCTTTCCTTAATTTAATATTATATTGAATAGTAACTGCCTACTATTGCTAGAACTTTAAATTTATATAAGTTGGATGTCAACCAAGTATTAAATGTGTTAATTTTGGTTTGTCCTACTTTTTTTGAAAAGTTTTTTAAAGGACTAGTGGGAGTTTTAGTTAAAGGTAATTTTACAGTATATCCTAGTTTTGTAGGATATAATTTCTATTTAATGATAAAAGTTCAATGATTTATTATATTGTAATCTTTCTTTAAGAAAATGTTTTGTTCATGAAGATGTTACTTTCTAATAAAATAGAAATTGAGGGCGTATCCTCTAAAGCTATAAAATCACCTAGACCAAAGTAATGAATCTATTCAATAAGGTCCGTGATGAGTCATCACACAATATCTTTGCATAGTAGTGTATTTCATACTTAAAAGGAATATATGTATATCCTTTTGGGATGCACAAACGTTGTTTGTGAATTTGAGATAATTATCAATTAGTTGATCCTATGATTTACAAAGAAACAATATATTTGATAACGACTCCAAGAAACTACATAATGCAAAGCATAATAATGAGACTCCATATACTTTAGCTTAATCTCGATATTGATCTCCGAGATAAAGGTTGAAGTTAATAAAAAAAGGTAATGACCTTTTATAGCTATATTGGTTTCTAAAAGATATCATCAAAGCCAAAGTGTTAGCTATGATGAAGTCCTTTTACCAATTATTGTGCTTTAGTCTCGTTGTATTATGCTAGTCATTATAGCACATTGTATTATTATATTGATATTTCTGATCTATTGATATGAGTAATATGTGCATACTTGATAAATCCACTTGTGGATTTTTAAGTGAATTCCTTGGAAATATTTCACCCATTTCAAATGAGATTAAAGAGTTAGATTTCATTTAAAATGTAGATAAGCCTTGTGATTGCAAAAGAATAGTGGGAGCACATCCACTTTTCTATGATTGCAATAATGATGACTTCAATATCATAGTTGATGATATGTGTGTTGTGATATTAATTATAGTCTAGTCATATTAAATGCTTTCCATTTAGAACTTGTCGTTCGTATCTTGTGAATTTGTAGCTATAATGATAGTACAAATAGATTACTTGGCATATTCTTGAGATTGTACATAAGAGTATTTTTGAAGGTGTTCAAGAAACTCTAGTTGCGTAGCAAATTTGTATTCAAAGTTATAGTAACTTCATATTTGTTATACTATGTACAAGACTTGATATTGCGTAAACTGTAAATTGTTACGAGTAAATATCAGTCCAATCCAGGTTTCAGAATGGTTGATAGAATTGAAATATATTCTTAAGTACTTGGGAAGCACTAAAGATATATTTTAGTTTATGGAGGAGGTAAATTTCGTAGTGACGGATTTACTAGTTCAGATTCTTAATTTGAAACTTATAATAGAATGTCTATGTTAGGGTTCATGTTTATTTGTAGTGGGAGCTCAATAAGTTATAAAGGTTCTGAACAAACTGTAGATTCCATTACATAACTCATGTCTTTTGTGATATGTAATATTACGAAAGAAGTTGTTTAGGTTGAGGATATCATACGAGTTGGTTATGGTTCCCACCGTTAAGTTGTGATGCTTTTGTGTTATGACTAATACGGAGCTACTGCACAAGCTTATGGAACCCAGGTCTCACTATATGTCCAAACATTTGAAAAAGTGTTTTCATCTTCATGCGTTGTATCTGTAGCCAATTATCATATTGAGATATGTCTTTGCAAAAATAGCCACGTCTCTCGATGTAGCTGACCCACTAACTGTAGCTATGAATCTATCACAGCTAGTTCCTTGTTTTGAGAAGATGGATATTCGATACCATTGTATGTTGTGCTAATACTATGTAACCTAGCATTAGTGCAAGTGGGAGATTGTTAGAGATATGCCTTAATGCTACATATTTGGATGACATATATTTAAGCATTTTGACATTAACTTGTACATTATGACATCTATGTATATATATGTGTATTTTCATATTGACATAATTAGCACATTCATATTCTCCTTCTTTTATGTGTATGAATGAGTCCATAGTATTTTCATTATAGGAATGTATTCTAAAAGCGTTTAGAATATGTTGGCGTATTTCCTTAATATGATAAATACTTAAAGTATTCATAGACCTTAGATTATTTGATCGGGACTTCGATAATCTATTACGGACTATCACATGTATTGTTACCTTTGATTAACATATGGATGTTAATGATACAGGATGGTGAGCCACGTGCCATAACAGTATAAGGATGTGATTAACAAACATGTGGGTGACTATTAGTTGAATAGATCACTGAATGTGACGTGAATAACAAATTACATGACTTCAGATTAATAATTTGTTATTCGTTGTGATTGTGCATGTAATCCTTAGACTTGAGACATTACGGCTGTCATCTATATTGGGGTTTGATTCTAGCGTTTGGACAATGATTGTTTTGACAAACGAGATGAGATGCGTCCTCTCGCAGTTTCATTCGTTCGGTATAGTGATTGACAGGTAGTAGTCAAGATAGGATCCATTAACCTCCAGCGTGAGGCGATGTCCTATGCGATCTAAACTTGGTTGTTTAATGAGGAAATCCTTGGCCGAGGTATGAATGATGGAAAATGGGTTTTCCATGTGTCGTCTCTCATTACACCAATTAGATCTATGCATGGTATCGAGTTTATGAACTTAATCGAATCATGGTTCTTGCTCGACGGGACAATTAATGGAAGGATTGGATTGCACGATAATCGGCGACCATAAATAGATTCACTTGAATAAGACTTCATTGCTTTATAAACTGTCTTTGATACGTTAGTAGCTAGAACGTCACTCAAGAACTCTGAATGTGTTTTGAGAATGACGGGAGATATTCTCTAAGCAAATCGAATAGTTTGATAAATATTGAAAGTGTTCAATGTTTCTTCAGTGCTATATAGCGGTGAATCTAGAAAGTCACACACAATAGAGCACGACGAATATTTTTCCTATTGAGCATTTAGTTTTTCGTGAGTTGTTAAAGTGTTAACAATTGCAATTAGTTTTCTCTTGAATTGTTAAAGTGTTAACAATAGTATTTTGTTTCTCTTGAATTGTTAAGGAGTTAACAATAGTGTGATTGACCTTTAAAAGTTATCGTGGTCAATATGCAATTATTATTAAGTGTTGAGGCTAAATGTGGAAATATGAAAAGTTATTTTCATAATTTCAACTAATGGTGATTAGGTTGAATATTTAAATGTCTTAGTGAAAGAATACTTCACAATATACATATGATGTATATATATGTATATTATTACATGAGTAGAAGAATACTAACCAATATACATATGATGTATATATATATATATATTATTACATTAGTGGAAAAATACTACACAATATATGATATATATAAGTGTGTATGTTTTTTCTTTCAACAAAAGCTAGACAATACAACCAAGATTTGAGAAAGTCGTTTTCTGTTTTGTTTAAAAAAGGGAACAACAATGAGAAAGGTAGGGAAAATAGAAAAAAGATGAGAAGGCTAGGATTTTGTTTTCATGTGAGCTAAGAGTAGTCTTCCTCTCTTTCTCTCTATGCTCCTACACGGATGAAAAACACAAAAAAGAGCTAATCCTCCATGGCTGATTTTAGAAAAAAAAAAAAAAAACAAGAAAGAGAAGAAGAAAAATCTTCTTCAACTCTTGAAAGAGAAAAACCTCCATGGCTGAAAAATAAAGGAAAAACGCAGTCATATTAGATGCAAGAAGAAGGAAATGGTTTTGTTTTTTTCTTCACAATCAAGCTCATAAATCTTCCGTGGTAGATCTAGCACAAAACAACCATGAAGGTAGAGAAACCATTCTTTGCTCGTGTGGACGGACTAGAGCTCTTGTGCTTTCAAGGGATGGTGTCTTCCATCAAGTGATATAAAATTTCAGATTCATGCCTCCTATGAGTTGTCTACAAGAGGTATCTCCTACTTCTATCACTTGTCAATATATATATTTGCTATATATATGTTTTTGCATATGTTAATCACATGATATCAAGATTAGAGTTTCATATGAACATTTGCTTTGAATTCCTGAAAAATTTTGAATGTCATGTTTTCGCTTCCGCTCGATTCTTAGCAAGATGATGTTCATAGCTCTAAATATACAAGATCCTTCATCTTATTCCCGGTACTCAACCTATTTCTAAATCAGTGTACTGGATGGCACCAACTGAGCTAAAGGAGCTGAAAACTCAGTTGCAGGAGTTATTAGAGAAGGGTTTCATTCAGTAGAGTTTTTCACCATGGGGAGCACCTGTTTTATTTGTGAAGAAGAAGGATGGTACCTTGAGATTGTGTATTGACTATCGTGGTTTGAATCAGGTGACCATCAGGAACAAGTATCCATTGCCATTGATTGACGAGTTGTTTGATCAACTTCAGGGAGCCAAAGTCTACTCTAAATTTGACTTGAGGCAGGGGTATTATCAGCTTCGGATTCGTACGGAGGATGTTCCGAAGTCTGCTTTCAGGACTCGGTACGGGCATTATGAGTTTGTTGTTATGCCCTTTGGACTGACTAATGCACCGGTAGCATTCATGGACCTTATGCATCGGGTTTTTCAGCCGTACTTGGATCAGTTCGTGGTAATCTTTATTGATGATATCTTGGTTTATTCTAAGTCTGAATCGGAGCACGAGCAACATCTACAGCTTGTCTTACCGAAGCTACAGGAGTATTAGTTGTTTGCGAAGATAAACAAATGTGAATTTTGGCTGCAACGTATATCTTTTCTTCGCCATGTTATTACACAAAGCGGTATTTCTGTAGATCCCACTAAGATTGAAGTGGTGATGTCTTGGAAACGACCGGAACGACCGGAGAATGTTTCGGAAGTTCGTAGATTTCTTGGCTTGGCTGGTTATTACCGTAGGTTTGTCAAGGACTTTTCTAAGATTGTAGGGCCACTTTCTAAGTTAACTCAAAAACAAACTAGCTTTGTTTGGGATGAGAAATGTGAGAGTGGGTTTTAGGAGTTGAAAAGAGATTGACTACCGCTCCAGTACTTGCTCTACCAGAGGGGACTGATAATATGGTTATCTACAGTGATGCATCCAAGGATGGTTTCGGTTGTGTACTTATGCAGAATGGTCGGGTTATGGCCTATGCTTCTAGAAAGTTGAAGCTGTATGAGGTGAATTATCCGACTCATGATCTTGAGTTGGCAGAAGTTGTATTTGCATTGAAAAAGTAGTGTCATTATTTGTGGGGCAGTAAGTTCGAGATTTTCACTGATCATAAGAGTCTTAAGTACTTGTTCTCACAGAAGGAGTTGAATATGCGTCAACGGACATAGATGGAACTTCTCAGAGATTATAATTGTTCTATCAGTTATCTACCTGGGAAGGCAAATGTTGTAGTAGACGCTCTTAGCCGTAAAGCGAGTGTTTCTTGTTTGGTTGTCAAAAAGTGAGAGGTTCTTGAGGAATTTACTTATTGGAAACCGGAGTTTACTCAGGTTAGGGTGATGTGTTCACATCTCCGTATTCAACCTTTATTGCTGTCTCATATCAGAGAAGCTCAGCAGCTTGATCCAAACTTCTGAAGATCAAGGATCAGATCATGGATGATCAGTCTGATTTCAAATTACATGAAGATGGTATTCTTCGATTTTAGAATAGGGTTTGTGTTCCCAATGAACCGGGTTTGACGCGAGGTATTCTGGATGAGGCTCATAATTCTAAGTACACCATTCATCCCGGTGGAAACAATATGTATCGGGATTTGAAACAACATTATTGGTGGAATAACATGAAAAGGGAGGTTGCTTAGTTTGTATCTAGATGTTTGACTTGTCAACGAGTAAAGGCCGAACATCAACGACCTACAGGGTTACTTTAGCCGTTGGCAACACCACAATGGAAATAGGAGCATATTACGATGGACTTCGTCTCTAGTTTGCCTAGAACACCGAGAGGTAACAATGCAGTTTGGGCTGTTATAGATCATTTGACGAAGTCAGCTCATTTCATTTCGATGAGGTTAGAGGATGAGGTTGCAAAGTTGGCAGATCTTTATTTGGACCAGATTGTTAGACTTCACGAGATTTTATCTAGTATTGTCTCAGATCGAGATCCTCAGTTTACTTCTCGTTTGTGGAAGAAACTTCAGGAGACTTTGGGTACTCAGTTAAACTTCAGCACAACGTATCATCCACAGACCGACGGTCAGTCTGAGAGGACTATTTAGATTCTGGAAGATATGCTCAGGGCTTATGTTCTGGACTTGGGGAAGAACTGGGAGAAACATCTACCACTTGCTGAATTTTCCTATAACAATAGTTATCAAGCTACTATTGGGATGACACCTTTTGTAGCTTTCTACGGCCGTAAGTGTCGTTCACCTTTGTATTGGGATGAAGTAGGGGAGATGAAGATTATTGATTCGTCTATTATGCTAGAGCTTCTAGAGAAGATTGAGAATGTTCAGTTGATCAGGCAGAGAATGCTTACAGCGCATAGCAGATACAAGAGTTATGTTGATAAGCGTCGTCGGGATTTGGAGTTTGCAGTCGGGGACCGAGTTTTCTTGAAATTGTCTCCTCGAAAGGGGTTTGCTCATTAATGTAAAGGTGGTAAGTTGAGTTCGAGGTTTACAAGGCCGTTTAAGATTACCGGCAGGGTTGGCAAGTTAGCATATCAGTTGGCTTTACCAGAGAACTTCTCTATTGTCCACGATGTTTTTCACGTGTCTAATTTGCGGAACTATAATCCGGATCCTTCTCATATTCTGGAGCCAAAGCCGTTACAGCTTCGTGAGAATCTGATTGATGATGAGAGGCCGATTTACATTCTTCATCAGATGGAATAGGAACTAAGATCGAAGAAGATTCCGATGGTCAAAGTATTATAGAAGCATCACGGGATTGAGGAGGCTACTTGGGAGAAGCGAGATCAGATGCAGCAGAAGTACCCAGATCTTTTTCGTTCAGCAAGAAAGAATTTTGGGGATGAAAGTTCTTCAAGGGGGTAGAATGTGAGACCCAATATTTTGCATTTATCTCGATTTGGGTGTTTTGCCTCGATTTGCGTGATTTAACATGTTTATGTGTTATATGAGTTAGAATGTGTTAAATATGTGATTTATATTCTTAATACAAGCTATATGTGCATTCATGAAATTTTCATCAAAATCGGCACTGGAAATTTTATCGCTGGTTTTAGTGAATAGTGTTTTGAACACCTGTCTACTAAAATTTTTATAGGGGTATTTTAAATGTTTTAAAACCTAGTCCTTGGGTATTAATAGACCCGTGTTTGATTAAAACATATTTGGAATAGGTTTTGAAATTTTAAAGGTTTTTACACTTTCTTTTGCAAGAAATCGAGTTTTAAGCCGACTCGGGTGGAAATGTTTAAATGTAAAACTCTTTGTCACCTAAAATATATTATTTAGAATTAGTTTAAGTTTCAATTTAGTGTTTGAGCAAGAAATAGTCAAGAAAATGAATTAAAAGACTAAAAATACTAAAAAAATAAACTAAGTGTCAACTTTGACTTTTTAAAATTTGTTTGACTTTGAGCTATATTGCATCAACACACATTAAAAGCGCACAAAACATACTCATTCTACACACACATTGCCGAGAGGAAAGAGAGAAAAATAGATAGAAAATTTCAAAAGTTTTCAAAGAAAAATTCACTTGAAAAATCGAGTTTTTGTCCGTAGTTTTTCCAGCCAAGTTGGATTCCGCTTGTTGGGCACGTATTGCACGCATATCTAGGCTTGTTTCGAATCAAAGGTGAGAGAAAAATTCTTGATCTCAAATGTCATTTTTTATGTTTTTGTATGTAATTGAATTTTGAACCATTAGAAAGTTGAATTGATGTTATATTATTGCTCAGTGCATGCTAAGGATTGTTTATTTGTATTTATATAAGATTTGAACCGTTGTAGCATGAATTTTATTTTTTGGGTATTAAAAGTTGAGTTGTTGGCTATTTGTTGATTATCTGGAGTTGTGGTAGTTGGAATCGATTGTTGTTAGCTTGTAAAAGTTTGTTAAATACATGGTAGTAATATTGTAATGCCAAAATTTTGATTGTGATATTGATGTGAAAGTCCAGAAATTTCAGCCTAGGTGCATTGAGGTTTTAGGGTTGTTGGGCTTGATGTGGATGGTTTATGGTTTGTTTCCGAGGGGGTGAATATTGTTGATTGAGTGGGTGAGTGATAGAAACCGGTTTAGAGGTTATTGCATCAGTAGAATGTAAGTTATGACTTTTAGAAGTTCGGGTTGTCTTTCTTTAAAATGTTGATATATGCCTTTAGATGTTTGGGTGGTGTTTGAGTGATTGATTTGTGAGTTGTTGATGGTTAGACTAGGCTTTGGTTGTGTGTTTAATGCATGTTAAGTTGGTGGCCTACTTTGTCATCTAACTTAGTTGTTTGTTGTTTAATTGAATAGTTGTTGTTATGTTGTTGAATTGATGATTAATGATTGATTATTGTTGAACCGGGAGATAGGCAACCTACTTTGTTGTCCTTCTGTGATAATTGATTATTGATGAACTGGAAGATATTCAACGGAAAAGGTTGTCCTCCTGTGATTGAATGTTTATTACTTATTGTTGAGTCTTGGTATGTGTGTGCCACCTGTCGAGCAGCATCGGGCTGTCGGGTTGAAACTAGCATGACTACCATAGGCTACCCCCAGCTCGCATGACGGAGTTGTCATGGAGGGAGGGGCTAGAGAGGTACCTCGGGTGCGTGAGTAATGGGGAGTTACAAAATGAACGGTTGAGATCGTGATGGTGTTTGGAGCTACACTAACTAGAGTATCCTTTATTGATTGGTCATTATTGTAAATGTGTTTATTTTGTTATTGAAGATTATTGTGTGTTTACTGCTCAAATAATGATTTTCAAGGAGTATAGTAAATACTGTTAGAGATCTACCGAATCCTTACTGAGCTTGTTTTATATAAGCTCACTCTCAATTATTGCATGCATGCATACAAGTGTTACCGATCCATATTACGGGTACGTGCCTCTAGAAGAGGATTATGTGCCATATGTGGATGAGTCCTACATGCCAGAGTCTTGTCCTTGATATTTGATAATGTAATTTTTGTTATATTGTATATTGAAACTAGTTGTTATGTATTTATTTAGAAGTTTATGATATACAAAATGTTGTAAAGATAATGGATTAAATATTGCTAGCTTAGTAGTCTTGTTTTTGGGAATATGATTAGGCTACTAGATTGATTATATTCTATTTTGAGATTGTATGTTATATAGTAAAAATATGATCTTGGAACGGAGGCGTATAACTTATGGATGCAATGGTAAAGAATGTTTATTATATATTGTGGTTATGTTGTTGATTGATGAATTATTGTGGAGTTAGATGTATGAGTTCAAAGAGGTTGGTTTAGAGCCTTTGTGTCCTAATTATTGTCGTTATACTGCCGAAATTCCGTTGCATCTTGACTGATTATAGGAGGAGTCGAGTTGGGGCATTACACTTAAACTGTACAACAAACTACATAGAACAAAGCAACATAAAAGCACTCCAGCAAGATATCAAGGACAAGACTCTTGCACATTTGACTCGTCCACATAAAGCTCATACTCAGTCTCTTGAGACACGCACCCTACCTCCGGCTCGATAACCTGAAAGTCAGCAAAGAGGGTTAGCTTATACAACACAAAGCTCCGCGAGGGTTCAAAAGATGTTTTGGAAACATTTTCTCTTTACCACTTGGAAAATCATCCTAGATACAATAACAATCAATAAACTTCATCAACACGAACAATTCAATTCAAGAAACATGAGTAACCATTCAATTAAGAAAGGATATACTAGTTGATGTAGCTCCATACACCATCACAAACTCAACCAACCTTATACGCCCATTGATATATTCCGGAGGTACCTCATCTAGCCCCTCCCTCCATGGTATCTCCGCCCATGCGAGCTGGTTATAGTACATGATAGTCATGCTGTTATCAACCCAACAGCCCGATGCTGCTCGAGAGGTGGCACACACTATCATGACTCATGACAATAATAATAAACATTACCTCATCTAGCCCCTTCTTCCATGGCATTTCCGTACATGTGAGCTGGGGGTAGTATATGATAGTCATGTCGTTATCAACCCGACAGCCCAATGTTGCCCGAGAGGTAGCACACACTATCATGACTTATGACAATAATAATAAACATTTCATATTTCGAGAAACAACAAAGTAGGTTGTTCCCCGATACAACAACAATCATAAATCAATCAATACTTCAATCAACATAACATTAACTAAACAATTAAGACAACCAAGTTGATGACAAAGTACGCCACCCAACTTAACACACATTTCAACATGCTTCCAAACCCAAACCTATTCCCCAACATTCCATGAAACAACTACTCAAACACTACCCAACAACCATAGACAATATTTTAGCATTTCAAAGAAAGACTACACAAACTTCTAAAATTCATAATTTACAATCTACTAATCAAACAACCCCCGAACCTTTTCCTATCACTCAACCACACATGCAACTACATTAACCCCCTTGGAAACCAACCAAAAGCCACTCAGAATAAGCCCAACAAACTAAAAATGACAATGTACACTAGGCTGAATTTTCGGGCTTTCGCTATGGCATTCAAATTAAAAATTTGGTATTACAACATTACTACACAATAATTAAAAAAACTATAGAAGCAACTACAACTGAATTTCAACTACTACTACAACAATTATTCAAATATAAGCCAAATAATCAATTTAAATACACGAAAAATAAAAATACATGCTACTACCGTTTAAAATGGCTATAAATCCACAAAGTTAGTCTAAAACACCTAACTAGCAATAATATAAAGACAATTTAATAAAACAACAATTAAATATTCAATATTAAAAATTTGACATAAGCTTTAAAATTAAAATCTAGTTTTTTGTCACCTTTGATCCCAAGCAAAGCTAGAAATATGTAGAATAGGTGTCCAACAAGCAAATTCAAGCTTTGAATGAAGTTGTTTGGCCTTGAATTGCAAATTCTATGAGAAAATTAAGCTTGAAAACCTGAGAAAATACTTTCCTTCTTCTCCTAAAACTCACGGCTGCAATGTGTATGTAAATGTGGTGTTTTTGCATTGTTTTAATGTGTGTAGTCATCTTATAGGCAAAGTCAAAGCTAGTCAGCTTGGTCAAAGTTGACAACATTTGATATTTTAGTTGTTTTAGCCTATTTTGCTTGCATATAAATATAACTAACATATATACTATATTTAGTAGTATATTTCTTGTTGACAACATATAATATATGCATACATATACATACAACTAGGGTATAAAGTCAATTTTTATGAAAGAAGACGTAAAATCCATTTAAATTCCCAATTCGTTTTTGAATCCGTTTTTATCAAACACATGTCTATTAATAACCGAGGACTAGGTTTTAAAACATTTAAAAGACCAGTTTCAAAATTCTAGCAAACATGTGCTTCAAATACTATTCACAAAAATCAACGATAAAATTTTCAATGCAGATTTTTATGAAAATTTCATGAATGCTCACATATCATGTAATAGAAGTAATAATAATGTAAGTAACATATTTTAATTCAAATAACATATAAAGAAGTCAAAACACGTAATTGAAAATAAGGAAATATTTGGGGTCTCACACCTTACACTTTAAGTTTGACCTCGGTTGTGGCCTGGCCTTATCTTCTTTGTTATAACTTAATCTATTTTATTGCTCTTGTAATTTTTGAATGTTTCCCTTGAAGTGACCTTCGATATGTAATTCGTTTTTTTGGCTAAGGGTAGTTCGACTTTTCCATTTTCGGCTCAGCCTTAGCCATTTTTCAGCCTCCGACATATATCCGACCTAAGAATGGCACTTCAGTTTCCCCCCTTGGCTCTTCTTATATTTGAGATGGCTCTCGACCTTGTCTTGTGCTTGAGTTTGGGCTCGACTTTCCAGAGCTTTTCCCTGGGTTCCACTCATACTTGAGCTCTTTGCAGCTCTTTTGAGTTGGTCTTCCTTGATGAGAGGGAAGCGTTGAACAATTTGCTTTTCTTAACTTGATTTCGGCCGTTAGCCCTACCTCTTTCAGAGCTCAATATCTGGTTTTATCTTCAGCTCCTTTCAGCTTAACTTTATACACATCTTGTGCTTATCTTTGATTTAGGAGGTCTAAGGGGCTTTTAGGGTCCCTTCTCCGACCTTTTCCTAGGCTCATTTTGGCCTTTCTTGGATCCTAATAGGCTCCTCTTAGCCCTCGAGATATGTTGGGATTTGGCCTTGGCCGTGTACGGATTGGCTTGGTCATTGTGCTTAGCCTTGATTTTCTTGCATATGTTGCGAGTTGGGTTCTAACTTGGCTTGCTTTATTAGCCTTGTGTCGACCTTATTTCAGTTCATTCCTAGCTTAGGGAGGTTTAAGCGTCTCATGGAGGCCCTTTCTCGATCTCTTTCCAAGTTCTTCCTGAGGTTTTAGGGACTTTAAATGTATGTTCCAACGTTCTTGCTAGCTTTATCGTGGCCTAAGGACTTGCGAGGAGCCCTTCTTTAGCCTTGAGTGAGCTTTTCTAAGGTCCAAGGACTTATAGGGGGCCCTTTTTATTCCCTCAGGCTCTTTCATTTTTTGTTGCTGAATTTTCATTTTTAAAAAGGGCATTTGCGCCATGGTTCGGCTTTTTTCATCTTGGGCTATGATATTTTTATTTAGATATCAGTTGCCTTCCAAAACACTCTGGCTGAGGTCCTTTATGTAATTCTAGCTCTGAGAAGTATGTGACCCGATCACCTCGAGAATATGCTGGAGTTTGGACATGATCCCTTTCTCAAATCCTCTCAATCATATCCTCGTTTCCTACCAAGTCATGCTGGCTAAGGTCCTTTATATAATTCTAGCTTAAGTAGCCGGGTGACCCAATATCTTCGAGAATGTGCTAAAGTTCAGTCCCTCCTTAGTTTGAGGTTTAAAGAGTGTTTTGGCATGTCTATTGGTCTTTTGGGTAAGATACATCTCTATGGGCCTCAAGCTTGGCCCAAGTTCTCTTGATGACATTTAAATCGATCCCAACATCTTTAAGTCTTAGTACCTTCGACTTATATAGCCTTGAGTTCTTATAACCTCGAGGGTTGACTCGATATTTGAGGTTGTTGGCATTGAGCTCTTACAGCCTCGGGGGCTGGCTCAAAAGTTAGGGTTATTAAGCTTTTTGGACCATTATATGATCTCTTGCTTGTGAAATAGGCCTCCCTGATTTTGGGCCAACAGTTATCCGGTCCTTGAGTGAGGATGCTAATGACCCTCTATTTTCGGCCCTAGTACTTGAGCATAGACTCTTGGCTATTTAGCTTAAGAATTCTTGAGTTAGCTTCATGCATACTTTATAAGGATACTTTAGGCCTTGGTAGAGGTCATTTCTTTCTGGTAGGACCTACAAGGCTGTAGTACTTACCGGATGTCGCGACCTTAGTGGGCTGAAGTCAAGCTCCACTCGATGCTCGATTGTTCCGGACTATGCTTGAATTTTGGAGCAAAGAGCTCACTGAGCATCGTGACCTAAATAGGCTATATCGAGCTCCACTTAGTACTTGGCTGCTTTTGGCTATGCCTTTTATTGTTTGGTTAATTGTCGGGGCTCAAATGTATGGCCTAAGAGGTGATAATCTGAACATTTACTAACAAAAACCCAGAGGGTTCTGGTCTAAGCTTAGGGAGTAATGACCCCAATGGTGGCTGGTAAGAACCTAGAAGGTTCTTATCTTATCTTGGGGCGTGATATCCTCTATGACGGCTGGTAAGATCCCAAAGAGTTCTTTTCCTAACATGAAGAGTCATATCCCCTATGGAGGCTGATAAGAACCCGAAGGGTTCTTGTCTTAGCTTGGGGAGTAATATCCTTTGTGGTGGCTGGTAACACCACAAAGGGTTCTCGTCTTGGCCTAGGGCGTAATATCCCCTATGGTGGCTACTAAGACCCCGAAGGTTTCTCGTCTTGGCCTGGGGAGTAATGTCCCCTATGGTGGCTGGTAAGAACCTGAAGGGTTCTCGTCTTAGCTTGGGGAGTAATATCCCCTAGGGTAGCTGGTGAGACCCTGGAGGGTTATTGTTTTAGCTTGGGGAATAATATCCCCTGTGGTGGCTGGTAAGACCCTAGAGGGTCTTATCTTAGCCTTCAGGGTGCTGCAACCCTTAATAGTGTTAAGCTCTTATGACCTACAGGTTGGCTTTTATGGTTTGGGGGAACTTGGGAGAGTTCTATTATGACTAGGCTGGCTTGGTTACCCATTTTTGTTGATGCTGGAAGAGTTCCACTGAAGTTGGGAGAACTTTGCTGAGTTTAGGAGAACTCTTGCATTTTGAGCTAAGAAGAGCTCCACTGGTCTTGGAAGAACTGTGCTGAGTTTAGGAGAGCTCCTACCTTTTTAGCTTAGTGCTACACTGATCTTAGGAGAGCTCCGCTGCTCCGCTGCTCCGCTGGGCTTTGGAGAGCTCCTGCTTTTTGAGATAAGGAGAGCTTCGCTGATCTTGTGAGAACTCCACTATTCTTCTAGGCTTAGGAAAACTCATGCCTTTTAAGATAATGAGATCTCCGCTGATCTTGTGAGAACTCCGATATTCCGTTGGCCTAAGGAGAGCTCATGCCTTTTGAGATAAGCAAAGCTCCGCTGATCTTGAAAGAGCTCCGCTATTCTATTGGGCTTAAGAGAGCTCCTACTTTTTGAGATAAGGAGAGGTACGCTGATCGTGGTAGGACTCTGTCGAACTTGGGCTGATTTGATTAATTCATTATGGGTTGACTTACGCCTCAACAAATTATCTCATCACTATTGGACTTACACCTGAATATCCTAATGACATTTACACGCACTCTTCTTTTGCTTTCTCTTTTAATGATAGGTCAATTGACAAAAAGTGTTAGAAGATGCATCTTGAGCATTTTAAACATATTTTTCAGAGATCTAAATATCTCTCTAGCTAGTCTTGACCAAAATAAACCCAAATCAGGGTTAAACACAAGGCAAAATTGAGACAAAATGTTGCTAAAACTTCAAGTTTATCATTTCTAGACAACTCAGACACATTTTGGGAAAATGGTCATAACTTTCTCTAGGAAGCTCAAATTGACAAACCGTTTGAAGTGTTAGAAACTAGACTCGTAGGGATTTTTGCCCATATATAATTCTCCATCCAATTATTTCTCAATTGTAGCAGTTTATTCCTCAAAGTCAACCGAAATATTTGATTCATAACCTTGCTGTATTTCGTACTTCCTTCATAGTGTAATTTTTTGCCTCTTACACTACCTTAAAATGCAGTAGCATGACCAGCTAAGTTGTCATTATGTATGTCAAATATATACACAATAGGTCAAACCATAATTATACGCAATATAAATTAGCTCGGTCATATCGTTCCCTGAAGCACATATTTCCTTCAGGTGTTTTATCAAACACCTTGAGTGCACATCATGAAAGGCATGCATTTGTATAAGTTTTTCCATGCAAATTGTACATCGACATTTGATCAAACATCTTCGACACATAATATAAGAGATATATAATTTGTATCTAAGTTTCTTGATGCCAAGTTCACCTTGGCATTTTGTCGAACACCTTAGGTGAATCTCTTGAAAGTCTTTTGTTCAAAAAATATTAAGCATGGGCATTCAAATCAGAAGCTTTCCTATGTCCACTTGTTCTTAGATTTAGAAAGTGCTTGCATATTTAAAATGAACAATGCAGTGACCAGAATATTGCACCTTTTATCCAAGCTTGTGAGTTATGTTACATGGACTTTTGAATATGCTTTTGAGTGTGGTCTTTAACCAGGTTTCATAATCCTTGAATTATTGATTTAAAGATATGCATATTTGGCTAAGAGTCTGTAATGTGCAGGGCTAGGATATGGAAAACAGATAATCAACTATGGTAGCATAAACATTATCATGAGCTACGATGCATCATCAAGAATGCACATAAGACGGAAAAGTTAAAAGTATTAAGCAGTAGATAGATAGTAATTACCACGACACGAGTATTAAAGTTACTCATCTTGCTGGTATTGATAGTGGTTTCTCAAGTTAATTCTTCGTTCCCACAGACGGCGCCAAACTGTTAAGGTAAAAATTGGTCAGCTTTGGACTCCTTCCTGGGCTGGATGAGTTCCCTTATCTGAATAATATTTTGAATGCTCTGTCTATCTTGTAGTCCTCATAAATCTGGGGTAGACTATTTGCTGGGCTGTTATCAGCCTTCTGGGCTAACCTTACCCAGGGCTACAGCTCCGATCTTTCATTCCTGATGAGGCTTGATGGTCGAGGCTGGTACGTCTGACCTTCTCCTCATCCTTGTCTTAAAGGTTTATACTCTTCTACTGGGTGTTTTGCGAAGTCCCTACTCGTTACCACATCAGCCATGTCCACTTTTACCAGCCAAAGCCACGTTATATTTATGCGCCAGGTCCTGTTTTCTCGAAGCTCTGAGGTCTGACCGTCTCTTCCTGGTCAGTATTCGATGGCCTAGGTTGACCTGTTTGGCAGGGCTAGATAAGCCCCGTCAGCCTGAGTTGTATGGATTATGAAGGCTAAAATCTACTGCTTGGGGTCTACCAACTTATTCCTTGCAAAACAAGGACCCTTGGAGGGTACCCTTAATTATGGGAGCAAGAGATTGCTTAAGAGCATTAAAGTATTGTGTAAGAGCAAAGTTGTTACTTATGAACAATTAAGAGAGAGCTTGTAAGCGTTAGAATGAGATACCTGTACTTTTAATGTCTACCTGTATTTGTAGTTGCTGAAATATGGATTTGTAGGATAGGATAAAGGTGATTTCCACGATATTAGGCTTAAGAAGATAGTATCAAAGGAGATAAGATAAATCCCTTATCTTTAGGAATCCAACTAAATCCTTTTGTACTTATCCTTATCTGAAATCTCCCTTATTATTCATCTGGTACCCAATGCTCCTTATGAGCCAGGTCAGGACGTTGGTGGGGCTACCCCAGCTCCGTATGCTGGA
Source organism: Ehretia macrophylla (assembly GCA_037974665.1). Taxonomy (NCBI): domain Eukaryota; kingdom Viridiplantae; phylum Streptophyta; class Magnoliopsida; order Boraginales; family Ehretiaceae; genus Ehretia; species Ehretia macrophylla. The sequence goes on along the minus strand of CM075776.1, from coordinate 60,182,248 downwards.
TCTTTTCGTCTGCTGCCTAGCGCTCCCCGTGAGCCCAGGTAAGGACGTTGGCGGGGCTACCCTAGCTTTGTAGGCTGGATCTTTCCGGGGCTCGAGATCCACCCCTGTGATAACCTGAACCCGGCATGCATTTAATGGCATTTAATTGCATTTAACTAAGTGATATCTTAAATGTTGGCATTGAATTTGTGTTTATTTTTAGTTAAACACTTATTTGTAGCTTTACTTTCATATTTATTTTAGAAGTAACTAGAATAATACCTGAGCTAATCATATTAACAGAATATCAACTACTTTCATATTTGTGTCAATCGGTTTTATTTTTCTTGCACTTAAATGCTCGGATTTCAATTAAATGAAAAGTAGCTCCAAGCCAGAGTAAATTTTAAACTATGATACTTTTCAAAAATGATATATTTCTTAAATTCTTTGAGATTTAATTGTTACTTCTTGGTTGTCGCAACGTGCATTGCATATCGAGAGCGATAGTTAGAGAGCGGTTCCTAGTCCTCAACAAATAGTGAAAACTAGTGTTTGGTGTCTTAAATTTTATATTTTAATTGTTGTTAGCTAGAATTAATATTTCATTAGTTGTTTTAGCTTTAGAATGCACAAAATGAACTACTTTGACCATGTTTACTTAGCATTGACCAAGGGGGCCTTGACCATTTGACTTTGTGTCACTTATATGCATTATAATAGCACAAAATAAAAAAAAGGCTGAAAACAGAGCTCAGAAGCAAGAAGGGCCGAAAAATAAAGAGAGAAAAAAAAAAGAAAATTCAACTTCAATTCTTCGATTCTTTGCGTGAGCTTGCACGAGGTGGTTTCTGAGGAATCCTACGAGGTTTTCCTAGCGTCTAGGAGCGTCTAAGGTGAGGGTTTCATCGTTATTTGCGCATTTGAAGTATTTGTATCTAAACTTTGATTTTTGGATTTTATGCGTAGATTGTTGTTTTAATCGTTTTGTTGCTTAAAGAATGTTCCTTGTTGATTGTAGAACATGTATTTATAGCTTTTTAACATTTTCTGTGGTTAAATGTTGAGATTGCAATTTAAATTGGTTGTTGAATAGTGTTTTATGAATAGTAAACCCTTGAAATGATGAAGTTGCTCCGTTATGCTGTCCGTTGATGTAGAAATATGCTAGGTATGCTAGAATTCCTAAATGTGTGGTTTAATTGGAATGTGTAATTGAAAAACGGAGAAAAATGGCTTAGTGAAAGTCAGGGTCGTTTAGGTCGAGTTTGGCATTTTCTTGTTTTGCCTGTTGGCATTGTTTCGGGAGGCCATGGAAGCACTTTTGATGTGATTATGGCGCTGGTTGGGTGTTTGGTTGATATAGTTGTAGTTCAAGCGAGCAAAGGGGATAATCGGGACTTTGCGCGAATTCTAGGGTAAAGTAGGGTTTCGGGGTCTTTAGACGTGCCTTATGGTGACCTAGGAGGATTGGTGAAGTCGGTTTCCAAAGCTCGTGGCTCGTTTGAAAGTAGTAGTGTTTTGAAGTTGGGGTCATTTTTGTGATTTTGTGTGTTTTCATAGAATATTGCTTATAGTATGTTTATATTGATTATAGAATGCATATATTGCTCATAGAATGATTATATTGATTATAGAATGCTTATATTGCTTATAGAATACTTATGTTGCCTATAGAATGCTTATAATGCCTATAGAATACTTGTTATTGCTTGATAATGTTAGTTGGTGTTGTTCTTGTTACATGTTTGATTGCAAATGCTTGTTAATGCTTATTACGCTTGTTAGAGTTGATTATTGATTGAAATGTTTGTCAATTGTTGAGAATGCTTGATATCGCTCGTTTATCGCTTTGTATCGAGTCTTGCATTGCATAGTGTCTCGCGCGTGAGTGATGGGCCTCTCTGGGTAGCCTCGGGTTGCCAGTGTTGGTTGCTCTAGCTCCGCTGCTATTCCCTCTTCTCGCTTGGGTTGCCTCCCAGGGAGTTTTGGGTCGTAGAATTGATGGATACTTCCGGGGTATTCCAAACTGGTGTTATAAGGTGGTTTGGGCCGGCGCGTCATCGTTAATGTCATCGGAATCGTGATCGGTACATTACTCGCTCGAGTGATCCATAGCCTTCAAAGTGTGGTATAGCTTTGATTGGTTGTGTTAATGCTTTCTTTAATTGTTTATTTTATTGTTCTTTATATTGAATACCTTTTATTGATTGTCTTGCTTAACTTTACCTATTTGCATTGCACGATTTTCTTTCTCTCCAATTCGATATCTGTCTTGCCCTCACTGAGTATACGTGTTGTATATATTCACTCCTCACCACCACATTTCAGGAAATGTCATGTTAGCTGGAAGTTCGTGATTTCGTGAAAGTTCGTTGCCTGAAGAGTTGTCTTGCGTGCCTATGTGGCTTGAGTGTCAAAGTTGTGAAGATATATGCTTTCATATGTTGTATGTATTTAATGTCAAAAGTATGTAATTTACGTTTCATTAGAATGTTGAAGTAGTTTGATGAGTTAGATTATGTATCTAGTTTTTATAACTTAACTTCAAATGCATGTTTGTAATGTCCAAAAGAAAAGAATTAGAATGGCATGATAGTTTATTTTGTGTAGTAGCTTAGTATGGTTTAATTGTCTAGTTTGAGTGTACTTGTCAAAAATGAAAAGAGATAGGTTAGCTTTTAAATTGGAAATGTATGTATACTTGTAGAGTTAAATTGTTGAGAACCAAGGCTCGGATGGCCTTGAGGTGTTTGTATGGTTGGACTCGGTGTTGGTCCACTTATATGTTGTCGCAGGTTTTACATTTCGCCTAGAAATAGGGGAGACTCCGTCCGTTTTCCCTGAAAAAAATTATGCCCGGGTTTGGTTTGGGTTGTGATTAGATCGATTGATAGAACTCCCGGTCTCGAGAGGGATCGGGGTGTTACAGGTGGTATCAGAGCTTGTTTAGCTCATAAGCCGGGACAGGGTCCTCGGTCTGGTGGGTAGTGACCCTTGAATGTGTGCTTGTTAAGTGTGTCTTGAAAGTGTATGCTTGTATGTGAGATTTTGTGTCTTGACTTGAATGTATGCACTTATGTGATAAAGTTATGTGTTATGTGTTAAATGTTTCTCAAGAAAGGTGAAATGCCTAGTTGTCTATCGAATTGACTTATTGAATTGGCATCGTGAATTGAATTGACCTCGTGGATTGTTATTTGCTTGAAGTATTGCTTGTAATGTGTGTATTGGAATGTCTTGAATTGGTTGTACCGTGATTTAAATTGATTATGTTGTGCTTGACTTGATTGTTATGCTTGAGTGACTTTGTTGAATAAACTCTTTTGTAAACTAGCTGGCATAATAGCTTAAGGCATATGTATAACTGTGATATATTGGCATTCATACATGTCTTATGGAAATGGTAAGTAAGTCCTCTTCCTCCCTTGAAGAAAGTGGTTCACCGCTGGCTTTTCAAGGTGTATGGATTGGCAGGAAATGAATGGCATTTGGCTAGCCTTTATTTGGAAATTGGTGTTTGCCTTTGGAGCTCGGCTATTGGCAAATCTCTATGGCCTTCTCTGTGCTTAGCAGTTGTGAAAGAATAGTTTACTCTTGGGGTTTTATTTGGTTATTCTTTGGAGCATTATTGGGTTTCTTACTGGGTATTCTTTGGAGACTTCTATTGGCACTACTTGCTAGACTTGGCTATTGGGTTTTCAGTTGGACTTACTGCACAGTATTGTCTGTGGTATATGTGTCTCGGTCTTTATTGGTGTGATACTGACATCCCTGATTGGAAATTCTTCAATGGCATTTTATAGAATTCTTAGTGGGCATTCTACTAGTATCTTTCCTTGATGGCATTTATTGGAAGTCTTACACTTGGAATCCTGTTCAGACTTATTATCTCATATTGCTTATGGTATGTTGTGAAATACTTTGGGCTTTCTTGGTGGTAAATTGTATAAGTTCTCACCTGGCGAACAGTGAAGAGGCCTTGGAGTTTGGTTTTGTATGTTGTACACCTGCTCGGGAATCTTACTCGGATTTCTCATCTAGTTGGAAAAATTATATTTGTTATTTAACTTGACTGTCTTATTAGACACATGATAATTCCTCTAGTATTTCCTTAGACATTCTTCTCAGCATTTGATAGCGATACTCAGAATCTAATGGGTTGTCCTATGGGGTTATTATTTGGAAGGCTTCTTTGGAACTTTTGAAGTATATTTCATTGGGTTTCTTAGTATTTTCTTCAGCACTCTTATCAGGGAATTCTTTTATGAAATTCATGACCAGTGGGGTACTTATTTGGACCTCTGGATGGAATCTTTGTTTGAGCTTTTATTTGGCTTTTTGCTTGGGGATTCTCGGGCGGTAATAGTTAGACTTCTATTGGAGATTCGTGCGTGAGGTATTCTTCTTGTCGTTATTGTGTGGTATTAACGACATCTACAATATCTTTGCTATAGTCTTTATTGGTATTATCTCGGCATTTTTGGTTGGAATTTATTCTTCTTCGGTATTCGTGTCAATGGGATTCTTGTATGGTATCTACCTTTGAGCCTTTATTTGGCGTTACCGCTTGGCATTTCTTCTTGAACTTTCCTATTGGTCATCTTGATGAAATACTTGTTCAGTAGCTAATGAAGATTAGTCAGAATTGGATTTCAAATGATGCTAAGTTCTATTGGAAGAAGAATTGCGAGGACGCAATTGTTTTAAGGGGGGGAGGATATGATAACCCGAACCCGGCATGCATTTAATGGCATTTAATTGCATTTAACTAAGTGACATCTTAAATGTTGGCATTGAATTTGTGTTTATTTTTAGTTAAACACTTATTTGTAGCTTTAGTTTCATATTTCTTTTAGAAGTAACTAGAATAATACCTGAGCTAATCATATTAACGGAATATTAACTACTTTCATATTTGTGTCAATCGGTTTAATTTTTCTTGCACTTAAATGCTCGGATTTCAATTAAATGAAAAGTAGCTCTGAGCCGGAGTAAATTTTAAACTATGATACTTTTCAAAAATGATATATTTCTTAAATTCTTTGAGATTTAATTGTTACTTCTTGGTTGTCGCAACGTGCATTGCATATCGAGAGCGATAGTTAGAGAGCGGTTCCTAGTCCTCAACAAATAGTGAAAACTAGTGTTTGGTGTCTTAAATTTTATATTTTAATTGTTGTTAGCTAGAATTAATATTTCATTAGTTGTTTTAGCTTTAGAATGCACAAAATGAACTACTTTGACCATGTTTACTTAGCATTGACCAAGGGGGCCTTGACCATTTGACTTTGTGTCACTTATATGCATTATAATAGCACAAAACAAAAAAACAAAAAAAGGCTGAAAACAGAGCTGGTCAGAAGCAAGAAGGGCCGAAAAAATAAAGAGAGAAAAAAAAGAAAATTCAACTTCAATTCTTCGATTCTTCGTGTGAGCTTGCACGGGGTGGTTTCCGAGGCATCCTACGAGGTTTCCCTAGCGTCTAGGAGCGTCTAAGGTGAGGGTTTCATCGTTATTTGTGCATTTGAAATATTTGTATCTAAACTTTGATTTGTGGATTTTATGCGTAGATTGTTGTTTTAATCATTTTGTTGCTTAAAGAATGTTCCTTGTTGATTGTAGAACATGTATTTATAGCTTTTTAACATTTTCTGCGGTTAAATGTTGAGATTGCAATTTAAATTGGTTGTTGAATAGTGTTTTATAAATAGTAAACCCTTGAAACAATGAAGTTGCTCCGTTATGCTGTCCGTTGATGTAGAAATGTGCTAGATATGCTAGAATGCCTAAATTTGTGGTTTAATTGGAGTGTGTAATAGAAAATCGGAGAAAAATGGCTTAGTGAAAGTCGGGGTCGTTTAGGTCGAGTTTGGCATTTTCTCATTTTGCGTGTTGGCATTGTTTCGGGAGGCCATGGAAGTACTTTTGGTGCGATTATGGCATTGGTTGCGTGTTTGGTTGATATAGTTGTAGTTCAAACGAGCAAAGGGCGGGAATCGGGACTTTGCGCGAATTCTAGGGTAAAGTAGGTTTTCGGGGTCTTTAGACGTGCATTATGGTGACCTAGGAGGATTGGTGAAGTCGGTTTCCAAAGCTCGTGGCTCGTTTGAAAGTAGTAGTGTTTTGAAGTTGGGGTCATTTTTGTGATTTTGTGTGTTTTCATAGAATATTGCTTATAGTATGTTTATATTTATTATAGAATGCATATATTGCTCATAGAATGATTATATTGATTATAGAATGCTTATATTGCTTATAGAATGCTTATGTTGCCTATAGAGTGCTTATAATGCCTATAGAATACTTGTTATTGCTTGATAATGTTAGTTGGTGTTGTTCTTGTTACATGTTTGATTGCAAATGCTTGTTAATGCTTATTACGCTTGTTAGAGTTGATTATTGATTGAAATGTTTGTCAATTGTTCAGAATGCTTGATATGGCTCGTTTATCGCCTTGTATCGAGTCTTGTATTGCATAGTGTCTCGCGCGTGAGTGATGGGCCTCTCTGGGTAGCCTCGGGTTGCCAGTGTTGGTTGCTCTAGCTCCACTGCTATTCCCTCTTCTCGCTTGGGTTGCCTCCCAGAGAGTTTTGGGTCGTAGAATTGATGGATACTTCCGGGGTATTCCAAATTGGTGTTATAAGGTGGTTTGGGCCGGCGCGTCATCGTTAATGTCATCGGAATCGTGATCGGTACATTACTCGCTCGAGTGATCCATAGCCTTCAAAGTGTGGTATAGCTTTGATTGGTTGTGTTAATGCTTTCTTTAATTGTTTATTTTATTGTTGTTTATATTGAATGCTGTTTATTGATTGTATTGCTTAACTGTACCTATTTGCATTGCACGATCTTCTTTCTCTCCACCTCGATATCTGTCTCGCCCTCACTGAGTATACGTGTTGTGTATACTCACTCCTCACCACCACATTTCAGGAAATGTCATGTTAGCTGGAAGTTCGTGATTTCGTGAAAGTTCGTTGCCTGAAGAGTTGTCTTGCGTGCCTATGTGGCTTGAGTGTCGAAGTTGTGAAGATATATGCTTTTATATGTTGTATGTATTTAATGTCAAAAGTATGTAATTTAAGTTTCATTAGAATGTTGAAGTAGTTTGATAAGTTAGATTATGTATCTAGTTATTATAACTTAACTTCAAATGCATGTTTGTAATGTCCAAAGGAAAAGAATTAGAATGGCATGATAGTTTATTTTATGTAGTAGCTTAGTATGGTTTAATTGTCTAGTTTGAGTGTACTTGTCATAAATGAAAAGAGATAGGTTAGCTTTTAAATTGAAAATGTATGTATACTTGTTGAGTTTAATTGTTGAGAACCAAGGCTCGGATGGCCTTGAGGTGTTTGTATGGTTGGACTCGGTGTTGGTCCACTTATATGCTGTCGCAGGTTTTACATTTCGCCTAGAAACAGGCGAGACACCGTCCGTTTTCCCTGAAAAATTATGCCCGGGTTTGGTTTGGGTTGTGATTAGATCGATTGATAGAACTCCCGGTCTCGAGAGGGATCGGGGTGTTACAACCCCTATCACCTATCAACCCTTCTATTTGCCTCATGTTTATGTTCTTTCCATTTTGCTGCAAGACGTGTGTTGTCATGCCCCAACTTGACCCCACTTACAATTAATCAGGATGCAACAGAATTTTGGCAATATAACGTCTGTAACATGGACAATAAGACTCTAAACCAACCCTTTATAACATCACACAACCAACTACAACCTCAACAACAACTCCAACAACCATTCCATTCACATTCAAACCATTCATTACACAACCATACGACATTTCAACCATAAGTCATATGCCTCCGTTTCAACAACATACCACAAGCTGTATTATACATATGCATAATAAATATAAAACTAGTCTAGCAACCTATTCATATTCCAAAAGTAAGGCAACTAAACTAGCATTATACTTTTCACTATCGTTATGTCATCTTTTACATTACATACTTCAAAGCTTAAACGGTACAACAAACTACATAGTACAAAGCAATATAAAAACACTCCAGCAAGACATCAAGGAAAAGACTCTTGCACGTTTGACTCGTCCACATAATGCTCGTACTCAGCTTCTTAAGGCCCGTACCCTAACTCCGGCTTGGCAACACTTGAAAGTCAGCAAAGAGGGTGAGCTTATACAAGACAAAGCTCAGCGAGAGTTCGAAAGATGTTTTGAAAACATTTACTTTACCACTTGGGAAATCATCCTATGAACAATAACATACAATAATCTTCATTAACATCAACATTTCAATTCAAGCAACATGAATAACAATTCAATTGAGAAAGGATACACTAGTTGATGTAGCTCTATACACCATCACAAACTCAACCAACCCTATACGCCCATTGATACATTCCAGAGGTACCTCATCTATCCCCTCCCTCCATGGCATCTCTGCCCATGTGAGCTGGGGGTAGTACATAATAGTCATGTTGTTATCAACCCGACAGTCCGATGCTGCCTGAGAGGTTACACATACTTTCATGACTCATGACAATAATAATAAACATTTCGTATTCTGAGAAGACAACAAAGTAGATTGTCCTCCAGAACAACAACAACCATCAATCAGTCATCAATACCTCAATCAACATAATATCAATTAAACAACTAAAACAACTAAGTTAGATGACAAAGTAGGCCACCCAACTTATCACACATTTCAACATGCATTATGTGACGCCCGAGATTCTACCGTACACATTTTTAACTGTTGCATCCATTATTTGCACATTTTCACTGTGCAATACGTGTTACTTTCTGTAATCACTATTCATTCCATTTTTCAACTACTTAATTATCTTGAATTAGCATTTTTCTTAAATCATATTAATTGTTTTAGGAATGAGAAAAAATATGCTTTTGAGCTAAGAGCGATAGAAGCACTCGTTTGGAAAATGTTTTTTAGCACTCAAGGAATAGTGTTACGTAACTAACTTAGAGTTTTAATTAGCTAGCTTACATTTCTTCACTTTAGACTCATTTAAAGCTAACTACGCACATTTTAGTGGACCACTTAAGCACCCACTTGACCCCACCTTTAATAAAACTCACCCCACATACAATTTAGCTCATAACTTAGCAAAAACAAACAAAAAAAAGTGCAGGAATTACTATTCAAAATCCAAATAGCCCTCTAGCAGCCAAGAGAAATGATTTTGCTCTTCAATTCTTCAATTCAAGACTCTTCAAGCCTAGAGCAAGTAGTTTAGGGTGTATGCAAGCCTCCTAGGTGTTCCTACGCGCTTTAGGTGAGGGTTTTCATGACTTTTTATGCATATTTAAAATGTTACACATTTCTTGATTTGTTAGAAATGCTATCAAATGTTAATGCAAAGCTTATCTATGCTATTATACATTGTATATAAGTGCTAGAGAACACATTTAAGCCATTGGTTCGCATTTTAAACGGTTGGAATCGTTACTTTGATTTTTTAGGTGAATATTGAAGGGATTTTAGGGTTTTGTGTAATTGTGCGTATTAGCTTGATCCATTGCTTCTAATAGGTGCCTTAGGTGCTAATGAAGGTAGTCTAATAGCCCCGTGCTCTTGAATTGCTCTAAACTTGCATAAAACCTGAAATAGCTGACTTTTTAATAGGGGTTTCGAGGTTAATGCTAATCTGGGTGAAATTGAACTTCATAATTGGTAATCTTAGGCTACCTAGGTGCTATAGAAGCTTTGCTAACCCTTTTTTGAAGCCCAGTTAATGTATGTGTAGTTCAAAGCTATAAGAGGAAAATTGGGACTTTTGGGGTAATTGCGGGTAATTGAACATATGTAAGGGTGCCTTAAGAGTTAATTAGAAGATTGGTATAGCTTTCCCTTGAATTTGAAACATTAACTTTGATTTTGAAGGAAAATAGCTTGAATAACAAAGGAGTTTAAGTGCAAATTCTATTGTTTCACGCTTCTAAGACCATGGCATGACTCCTTGTGTGTTTAAATGTGGCTTCAAGTTGTTTTGGAGCTTTTGGTATAGTTCTATATGTATCTTGAATATGCCCCTTTGTAAAACTGCTTAATTGCTTGTATAAATTGCTTCTATTCTAACTGCTTCGTGGTCAAGCTACTTTGCTGATCCTCCTATGTGTTATTGCTTACATTGTTGATATTGTCTTACCATTGTTAAGTGCATTGCATAGTGGTTATGCAACTATAGTGTCAGGGGCGGATGTGTTGAATATCGGTTGGGCGGCAGAGGGCTTGCCGGTGGATATTCAAACTCCGTGCCCTAGTCCCTCATTTGCCTGGTCCAGAGATTGCCAGGGGATGTTGGGTTGTAGGATTATTGGGGTACATCCGGAGTACACCCACTGGAGTGTTTGGGGTTATGCCGGCTTATCGTGATCGAGATCGTGGTTCGTGGATCGTGAATGAAGATCAAGTGAAGAATTGGAGTGTTGGGATTAAGTGAAATGTATCCTTTTTAATGTATGGTATTTGATCTTTAACATTCTTGCTTAGTTTCATTGCTATTAATTTTCAAATATATTACTTGTTGCATTGCACGCCCCGGGAGACCTTATCCCTCACTGGGCAACAGTGGTTGCTCATACCTCGCTAACATGTTTCAGGTGGTGCAGTTGGAGCAATTGCCTTAGTTGTTGTATCTAGTTGCCTGAGGTGGATGATGTTCTTGTTGATGAGAGTAGAACTTGTTTTCTTTACTTTATGTTCTATTTTGTAGCCTAAGTGTTATGTGTATGTATGTAGTTTGTAAATTGAAGGATAGATGTTGTAGTAGTAGATTTGGAACCATGGCTTGTAATAACTTATGTTTCTATTTCTAGTTGCTCTGCATGCTTGGGTGTAATTGTTTTGATACATGTTGGTTCAATTTCTAAATATGTTTCAAAGTTATTATAGAATGGCATGATAAGCGGTTTTATGAAGAAGTCAAGTTGGTTGCATGCTTGTGTGAATTTAAATTATTGTATGCCTCAAGGCTCGGATAGCCTTGAACCTTTGAACTTTAGTTATAAATGAATGTCTTGTTATGTTGTGGCTTTATTGAGTGTTTACAATTTTTCAGAATGTCCACAATACAGGGGAAACTCTGTCCGTTTTTCCCTAAAATTTTGAGACTGGGTTGGAATTAGGTTGAGAATAGCTTGGTTAGTAGAGCCTCCGGTCTTGTGAGGGATCGGGGCATTACACATTCAGTCCCAAACCTACTCAACAACAATCCAAGAAACAACTACACTTACACAACCAAACAACTAAAGACAACATTTAAGCATTTTAAAGAAAGACTACACAAACTTCTAAAATTCATAACTTACAATCCACTAATCAAAGAAACCTCAAACCACTTCCTATCACTCAACCATCAATGCAACTACATTAGCCCCCTCTTAAACCAACCAAAAGCCATCTAAAACAAGACCAACAAGCCCAAAAATGGATATGCACCATGGCTGGAATTTTTGACTTTTCCTACAGCTATCAAATTGAAAATTTGGCATTACGACATTACTATACAATAAATAACGAGTCTATAGAAGCAACTACAACTCGATTTCAACTACTACAACTACAATTATTCAAGAAATGAGCTAAATTATCAATTAAATGTCTGAAAAATAAAAATACATGTTATAACTATTAAAAGTTGCTATAAACTCACAAACTTAGTCTACAACTCCTAACTAGCAATAATCTAAAGACAATTTAACAAAACAACAACTAAATATTCAATACTAAAAATTTGACATAAGCTTTAAAATTATAATCTAGTTTTTCCCTCACCTTTGATCCCAAGCAATGTTAGAAATGTGTAGAATAGGTGCCCAACAAGCAATTTCAAGCATTGAATGAAGTTGTTTGGCCTTAAATTGCAAATTCTATGAGAAAATTAAGCTTGAAAATCTAAGAAAATATTTTCCTTCTTCTCCTATGCTCTCACAGCTGCAATATGTATGTGTTTATGGTGTTTTGCTTTGTTTTAATATGTGTAGTAATCTTATAGGCAAAATTCAAAACAAGGTACAAAAGTCAAAGTTAGCAATTTAGTTATGTTAGTTGAGTTTTTGCCAAAAATAGTCATATAAATACTATCTATCTTAAATACTACATTTAGTAGACTATTTTTAGTTGACAACATTTTTATGTAGGCATTTAATTACATACAATTAAAATAAAATGCTTATTTTTGCAAAAGAATATGAAAATCATATTATTTGTTTTCAAATGTCTTTTAAATGCACAATTAATCTAAAATCATTTAATATCACATATAAATACATTTATATTAATATATACTAGATCAACGAAAGTCAACGGATGAATCAGGTTTAGCAGAAATCACTATTTGGCTAAAAAACGCTACTTTTCACCCAAAAAGTCTATTTAAATTCCTATTTCGTTTCAGAATCAATTTTTATCAAACATGGGTCTATTCATAATAGAGGACTAGGTTTTCAACTGTTTAGAAGACCAGTTTCAAAATTCTAGCGAACGTGTCTTCAAATACTATTCACAAAAACCAATGATAAAATTTTTAATGTAGATTTCTATGAAAATTTCATGAATACTCACTTATCATGTAATAGAAGTAATAATCACATAATTATCACATTTTAATTCAAATAACATATAAACAGGTCAAAACACGTAATTGCAAATAAGAGCAAATTCGGGGTCTCACATGTGCAAGTTACAAGTACATCTTTTGTAACACCCAGCACTAAAATCTCATGACACCTCATGCTAATACTATATACATCCATTTTTAAATTACTGCCACCTCATATTTGTTAATTAAGCTAAAAAAAGAAGAAGAACTTAACAAAACTAAGAAGGGTAGCTGAGAATATTTGAACCTATAACCTCTTCTCTTTTTGCACACGCCTTGACCCACTGAGCTAAAGCTAGTTTGTTACCAGAACTAAACATTAATAGTACTTATGTATGAAAGGCTATTAGATAAAGGTAAACTCCACTTTTGTCTTCTCTAAACCCCCCTACCCGATAACACCAAAACAAAAACAGAAAAAAAAAAAGCCAGACCCAATTGCACATTATAGCAAAACTGACATCTAAACTTGGAATAAGAAGAGTTTTTGCAACCTTTAAAATCCAAGTAGGTAAGTAGGTCAATGGAATTATCCAATACTTTTTATATTTCGTTTTAAATATGTATATATGTATGCTTGTAAAGGAATCAATAGGTTTACTTAATAATTTAGAGGTTATGAATTGATTGTTGGACATGCTTAAGATAGTGTAAAACCGTAGGTAGCAACAAGTTTAATATAGGGGTATGATTAAATTATGTAATACTAACATTCTTTATGTTTATATGCTATTAATCTTGTAAATGTGAATTGAATTTGTGAAACCTTTGACCTGTATACTTTACTTAATGGCATATGAAGGTTAAAATAGCCATGGTGTCGTGGGTGTAGTATGAAGAAGAAGAATCTCTATATGCATATGTAATTAGGAATTAAGTTATATATTTTATTTGTATTTGCATGTAATTGAATGAGCATGACTTGGGTTTTAGAAATAATTGGATAGGATACTTGTTAGTAAGTCATATGAACCTTTGTATTCACGAATTTAAGTCTGCAAGAGCCTTATATTTATGTGACAGCAGGGAGTAATAAGAAAATATGGTGAAATGTGTTTGTATTTATGCTAATGTTGTTGTAGAAGAGTAGATAATTGGAAGACATAGTTGACAATTATTGGCTATGTGTTGTATGCTCTATTATACATATATGGAGAGTGTTTGTGCTTATTTAATATGAGAAGTAAAGGAAACAGAAAATGGTAAAGAAGTAAGGGAAAGAAAAGTAATGTTAGAATAAGCAAGTGTCTTATTATGGTTTATGATAAATGTAAAGAAATTGAATAGTATAACTATGGAAAAGGTTAGTTTGTATGCAATTGTAGGCACGCATGATATATATACTGTTAGTTATGTACACTATATTTGAGATAACCATTGTGTCCGGGAACCTATGTTGTTACCTTGCAGCCCCAAGTTAGTCTAAAAGGATTATATAATAAAAACAAAAAAGAAAAAGAAAAATTGTATTACTTTTGGCTCCAGATCGAGGTAAGTAGAATACCCATTACACACATTTCTACTTTGTTTCAGTTCGAGCTATATGCCTTCTTTCCTATTCAAATTGATTCACTTTTGACTCTTTGATCTTTATCCCTTGACTTAAGCACTTGTCCTTACTAAATGTACGCTATAACACCCAAATGACAAGGTGAAATATATAGTCGTCCTGGCTTTTAGGCCTACTCTGTTATATGTATATGTATCAATTATTCAGATGATTCAGTTTTGCATCAATTGTTAGGCATACACATCGATGCCAAGAATGCATCAATTGTTAGACATATCTATTAGGCAATTGTATCAGTGGCCAGCCAAACTTTGCAATTGTTAATTATATGTAGCAATTGTTTTATCATAGTTGTGCAGTAGTACTTAGATTCTATCTCGTATGCTTATTACCTTCTATTTCTACCAAATGCTTCATTGATATCTCATAAGTCTTTCACAGGGTATTTTACTTAATGAAATTCATTCGCTTATTTTCTTTTATTGTCTTTGCAGAGGGAAGTGGGGAAAAAAATCGGGGAGTTGAGTATCAGGGAAACTACAATTAGGGAGAGGAATATTAGGTAGACGAGTACCAGGGAGATGACCAGACATAGTTTTTTACTAGTTGTACCTTTTGAATGATGTTTCTTTTGTCATCAGTTCAACACTATAGATAGACTTCCTAGTTAAAGATGATGTAATTTTGAGGAAGTAGATATGTAAATATAAATAGAACTAGGCCTTGTGTATTACTTATCGCGGTATATAGATGCTCTGGTATAATTTTTGCCGATTGATTGTTATTAATGGTTGTTGTACTAGATCGCCTTGTAGGCTTAGGTTGTTTAACTTAGGTTTGTGGCAGATCACAACCCGAGTTTTAGAGTTGAAATTCGGGGCGTGACAGAGTTGGTATCAAAGCAATAGGTTTGGCAATCTATGGGATTTAGGTCATGGGTAGCTAGGCTTTTACTATATTAACCTTGCATATATGATTATTATATCATGTTGTAAAATCTTGGAAGTGTTTTCTTGTCATTACTACAGGAAATGGCATATCATCCCACCTCTAGTCAGGAGATTCCCTCTTCTGAGACAGGAGGCCATGATGAGCAAGAAACATCTAATAGAGTGCCAATTCTTCAAACTAGTCAGGCACCCCAGGTCGATTCAGCATTAGTTGCAAATGTTATGTTATAGTAGGTTGCTGCAACAATGGCAAGAGAGGCATCAGTTCGTAAGGGAGAATAATCAAATGAATATCAAGCACTGAAGGATTTTAAGGATATGGAGCCACCGTTATTTCGAGGAGAAAGTAACCCTTAAATAGCTTTTGAATGGCTTGATGCAGTAGAGAGAATATATGAGGTATTATAGTATGACGATGAAAGGAAAGTTCGCTTCGGGACTCATATGTTTCATGGTAACACAGAGATGTAGTGGAGCATCAAAAAAACTGAATTACAGGGTCCAATTACTTGGGCAGGTTTTCGTGAGCTGTTTCAAGCTGAGTTTTTATTCGAAGTCCTACAAAGATATCAAGTTAGATGAGTTCATCTATCTGAAACAGAACAACATGACAATGAGTGAATACATAGACAAGTTTATTGTGCTTTCTAAATTTGAACCTTATCTAGTAAAACCAGAGCGAGCAAAAATTAAGAGATTTGAATTTGGGTTACGACCGTACATATTCCAATTTGTGGCAACTCAGCAACATCATGTTTTTTTACATGCTTACGAGACAACGATGATTGTTGAGAGGGGAGAAAACATGCAATTTCAATCATAATTTCAGCCACAGCAACAACAACAAGTTACAAGGGATAAAAGGCGATATAGACCATGTGGTGAACTATAGGGTCAAAAGTTCGAAGGTAGTTCTTCGAAGAAACCTTTTAAACAACAGCCCAATGGTCAGACTTCTCAGTACAGGCCATATGCACTACGACCAGCAAGTCAAAGACCACCTTCGATAGAGGTACCTAAATGTATGCAGTGTGGTAAAGCTAATCGTACTGAGGCATGTCGTTGGTTGACTGGTAGGTGCTTTTGGTGTGGATCTATAGACCATCGTATCTGGGAATGTCCTCAGAGATTAATTGCTTTGGCAACTGGTCAATGAGATGTTCATGCACCTACTGTTAAACTGGTTCTTCCACGGGCAGTTTGACCAGTATAACAGTCTATTCCTAGAGGTCGTGGTCGGGGATCTTAGCCTCGGGCTAGATTATATGCTTTGACTTATGGAGACACCCATGCCTCAAATTTAGTGGTTACATGTATCTTACAATTTTTTTATGTATATGCACATGTGTTATTTGATACTGGCTCAAATTATTCTTTTACTTCCTTGGCATTTGCATCCATGTTAAATATCCTACCTGAGCCATTAGAGACAACATTATGTATGAAACCTCATGTTGGGGTTTTAATTAATACATATACTGTATATAAAAACTACGTAGTACATGTAGAGGGCAGAGAACTATTAGCCAATTTAATTTGCTTGGATATGAAAGATTTTGATGACATTTTGGGAATGGATTGGCTATCAACATACCATGGTTATGTGGACTGCTTTATCAAAAAGGTTGCATTTTGCTTACCTAGTGAATCGGAGTTTGAATTTCAATGTAGAAAAGGGGAGATGCCTCATGTAATATCTACGTTGAAAGCTCAAAAATTATTGAAGAAGGGTTATGATGGGTTTCTCGCCTATGTGGTAGATACTGAGTAGAAAGAGCAAAAAGTTGAAGACATTCCTATTGTCAAAGAGTTTTCGGATGTATTTCCAGATCACATTCTAGGGTTGCCTCCGAAACATGAAGTTGAGTTTGAGATAGAACTTCTGCCAAATACTCAACCAATATCAAAGACATCATACAAAATGGCTCCGACATAACTGAAAGAATTGAAAATATAGTTGCAAGAATTACTTGATAAGGGTCAAATCCATCCTAGCGTTTCTCCTTGGGAAGCACCAGTATTATTTGTGAAAAAGAAGGATGTCAGCTTAAGCTTATGCATTAACTACCGTGAGCTGAATAAAGTTACAGTGAATAACAAATATCATTTGCCTCGTATCGATGACCTATTTGACCAACTTCAGGGTGCTCAGGTGTTCTCAAAGATAGATTTGAGGTCAGGTTATCATCAATTGAGAGTTAAAGCAGGGGATGTTTCAAAGACAGACTTCCGGACCAGATATGGGCATTATGAGTTTGTGGTAATGCCGTTTGGTTTAACAAATGCTCCAGCAACTTTTATGGATTTGATGAACACGGTATTCAAGCCATACCTAGATCAATTTGTGGTGGTTTTTATAGATGATATTCTGATATACTCCAAGAGCCATGAAGACCATGAGCAACATCTTAGAACAGTGTTGCAGACCTTTCGAGAAAAATAGTTATATGATAAGCTAAAAAAATGTGAATTTTGGTTGAGTAGCGTGACTTTTTTGGGCCATGTGATAACTAAAGATGGCATATCTATTGACCCCCAAAAAATTGAGGCAGTGAGTAATTGGCCAAGACCAACTTCTGCTACTGAGGTTCATAGCTTTCTCAGGTTAGCTGGATATTATAGAAAATTTGTAGAGGGATTCGCGCGGTTAGCTGCACCTTTGACACAGTTGACTCGGAAGAGCTCCAAATTCGAGTGGACTGAGAAATGTGACCGAAGTTTTCAAGAATTAAAGAACCATTTAATCTCGGCACCAATATTAACTATTTCATCTAGGACAGAGGGCTTTGCTATATACAGTGATGCTTCCAGAAGTCGTTTAGGATGTGTAGTAATGCAGCATGGAAAAGTGATTGCATATGCCTCCAGGCAATTGAAGAGTTATGAACATAATTATCCTACTCATGATCTGGAGCTAGCAGCAGTTATATGTGCTCTTAAAATCTGGCGACATTATCTGTACGTAGCTACTTGTGATGTATATTGTAACACCCCGATCCCTCACGAGACCGGAGCCCCAATCCAAAACCCGAAGTCACAAAAAATGAGGGAAAACGGATGGAGTTTCCCTTGTTTCTAGGCCTATCTGCAAACCTGCACGCAAAGGAAATAGCCACAAAGACAATACAAAACATTCATCTCATAACTTCCTAAGTCTATAAGGCTATCTGAGCCTTTCTATTATAGCATAATATAACATATAAGCATGCATTTTATTAACTGTTGAAATTCTAATATCAAGATTTCGATTATCATACCACTCTAATCTTTTCTATCTAACATTCTTATATTTTAAGTCAATTATCCTACTTCTATTTAATCTCATACAAGCATGCGAGCCATTTAGGCAATTAAAGAAAAGCACTAAAGTAATAAAAGTTATTACGAGCCTTACTACTATCTATCAATTCATACAAGATCATCCAACTCAATCGACAACACGTAAGACAATCAACTTTTGCTACGAACAAATAAAGTAGTCCTTAACTCACTCTTCTACTTCTTGGAAACAAACTCTGTCTTGCCTGTAAAATTGTTAGAAAGGACGGTTGAGCATACAAATACATGTATAGTCAGTGAGGGAGGGAATAAACATAAACATTTTTCGAAAATGTTTTCGTGCAATGCATATTAGTCATAGAATCAATTTACAACAAAATATACTCACTTCTAACAACGAAGCTAAGTAACATATTTTAGAAAACTATAGACTAAGTAGCAAGTTAACGTTCAGGACAATAATAAACATTTAATAGCAAGAAAGCAATTTAGTCATAGAGATACCACATCAATATAAAGACTCAATCAATATTAAGAACTAATAAACACTTATATAAAGAACAATACAATCAAATGTAGGTCTCCAAGGACTTAGGGCCCAAACAAGAGGTACACACATAGTAAAAAGGATATCAGGTAACTCTCCACGAACTTAGGGCCCAAGCAAGAGTTATACAATAAGGACACCATGTTGTCCACGAGCAAGAACCACGAATCACGATTCACGAACCATGAATAGAAACTCGATATAATAATGATAACGATAACGATAAGCCGGCATAACCCCAATCACTCCAGTGGGTGGTAGTCGAGGTATATCGGCAAGCCCGATGCCACCCGGCTTCCCTGACACTACTATGCCCAAGTAATTCTGCAACCACAATTTTGATAGCAATTGTAATCACACAATTCGATAAGTATATAAAGCGACAAGCACGCAATGAGGACAATAGAAGAGGTTGTCCTTGCATGTAAGCAATTATAATGAATATAACTTTAAACATGTTATAACCCAATAAAATAGCTCAAACACGCATTAACCACATAATATTCATTATAATACAAAACAATAAAACAATTAAAATGCCAAGTAATATGAATCCCTCACCTCTATAAAGCCAAACATGTAGGAGTCTAGCCAAGAACTCCTCCAAATCATCTCTAAAGCACCTATTCCCTTCAAATACCAATACATAATACAATCAACTATATGCATAAGAAATTATACATGCAATTCAATTCATCAATGATACTATACAATAAAATAGGTTTACATTCACCTAATTCCTCATTCTTATATCATTCGCATTCCCAAATAATCATTACCAATCATTACATTCCACTCTATTGGCAACTAACCCCTCCGATTAGAATACATAAAGAGTAGCATTAAACTCATTCTATTCATGCTTAACTAACTAGTCTATATACTCAAGTTAACAATCAACCAAATATCACTCATTAATTAATCCTTTATACTCTCTAGCAATTATACAAGCTATTCATTACCGAGGTTACACTACAAGCACGATGAACACTCCACAAACACCTACTAACCTCACGAAGCACTCAATAATTCCATTAGAATATCAAGTAATCTATCTTTAAACTATAGCAAATATTTGACACTATAAGCCCTTGACAATCCAATCTCAAATATTCTAATTCATTCACTCAATTAGCACAATAAGTATCTTACAATCACCAATTAACACCAAGGAAATTCACTCTAAACTATAATCAACACTTAGCACCGAAAGCCTCTTAGACCATAACTGTGATGCCTGAGATTTTTGCCATACATCCATTGTTGTTGTATCCACTAGTTGCACATTTCTTCTGTGCATTATTTACTGTCTTCTTTAGTTAATATTCCTTTCATTTTTCAACTGCATAATATTACTGAACTAGCATTTTTATTAAATCATATTAATTATTTTAGGAGTGAGAAAATTGTGCAATTGAGCTTAGAGCGATAGGAGCACCCGTTTAGAAAATGTTTTTGCCAATATAATGAATAGTATTACGTGACTTAACTAAGTGTTTTAGTTAGCTAACTTAGTTTATTTGCATTTGACTCATTTTAAAGCTACCAAGGCTCATTTTAGAAGATCATTTATTCACCCAACATGACCCACCCAAACATATACTCACACAACACACAACACAAGTCATAACTTAGCAAAACAAAACAAAAAAATAACCTGAAATGTTATTGTAGCAAACCCAACAGCCTTGTGTAGCCAAAGGGAGAAATTTTGCTTCACCAATTCACCGATCCAAGCCAATCCAAGCCAATCCAAGCTAGGATCAAGTTCATTAGGTTGTCTACAAGCCTCATAGGAGTTCCTACGCGCATTGGTGAAGGATTTGCATGCTATTTTTGCATTTGAAATATATGTCAACTTTCTTGAATTTCTTGATTTGCTATATTATGATCATGCAATGCTTATCCATGCTATTGTACATTGTATATAAGTGCTAGAGAACACATTTAAACTATTGGTTCTCATTTTAAACAGTTGAAATCGTTACTTTGATTATATGAATGGGCTTGCTCCATTGCTTCTACTAGATGTCTTAGGTGACAATGAAAGTAGTGCAATAGGCTCGTGACCTTGAATTGTTCTAAACTTGTATAAAATGTGAAATAGTTGTCTTTTAAAAGGGGGTTTCGGGGTTAATGCTAATCCGGGTTGAATTGGCCTCCACATTTAGTAATCCTAGGCTATTTAGGACCTAATTAAGCTTTGCTAGTTCCCATGTGAGTCCCGATTGAGGTACTTGTAGTACAAAGCCAAAAGAGGAAATTTGGGGCTTTTGGGCTAAATGCGAGTGTTTGCGTGATTTCGAGGGTTCTAATGGTGCCTAAGGGGTGAACTAGAAAATGGTATAGTCCACTTTCTAATCGAGAACCATAATATGAGTTTGGAAGGAAAACGAGTTGGGTTACAAAGGGGTTTAAGTACAAATTCGGTTGTCTCACGCTTCTAAGACCTTGGCATGATTCATTGTGTGTTTAAATGTAGTTTCAAGGTGTTTTGGAGCTTTTGGTATAGTTCTATGTGGATATTGAATATGCCTCTTTGTAATTGGCTTAATTGCATATATAAAATACTTCTATTCTAACTATTTCGAGGTCAACCTACTTTGTTAATCCTCCCATGTGTTATTGCTTATATTGTTGATATTCTCTTGCCAATAATAAGTGCATTGCATAGTGGTTGCGCAACCATAGTGTCAGGGGCGGATGTGTTGAATATCGGTTGGGCGGTAGAGGGCTTGCCAGTGGATATTCAAACTCCGTACCCTAGTCCCTCATTTGCCTAATCCGGAGATTTCCAGGGGATGTTGGGTCGTAGGATTATCAGGGTACATCCGGAGAACACCCATTGAGGTGATTGGGAATTTGCTGGCACATTGATCGTGGTTCGTGGATCGTGGTTCGTGGCCAAAGATAAGAGAATCATGTAGTTTGGGGTTAAGTGTATCGTATCCTTTGATATGTGTAGTTATTTACTGTTTCAAATGTACTTTACTTGCTTTTCTTGTTAACTGTTATATTGTTGTATTGCACGTCCCATTTGGCCTTTATCCCTCACTGGGCAATAGTGGTTGCTCATATCTCGCTAACATGTTTCAGGAGATACTGTAGGTGATCCCCAGCTAGAATTGGTTGAAGGAGAAGAACCGGAGGTTCAGACTGAACCATTGCCTTAGTTGCTATGTCTAGTTGTCTGAGGTAGTTTATGTTCTTGTTGTTTAATGAAGAACTCTTTTGTTTACTTTATGTTCTATTTTGTACTCTAAGAGCTATGTATATGTTATGTAGTTGCAAGGTGAAAGTTAGTGTTGCAGTGGTAGATTTGGAATCATGGTATGTAATAACTTATGTTTTTATTTCTAGCAGCTTTGCATGCTTGGGAGTGAATGTTCTGATGTATGTTTGTTTTCAACATATAAGATTGTTTCAATGCTATCATGGAATGGCAAGATAAGTGGTTTTGTAAAGAAGTTAAGTTGGAAGCATGCTTGTGTGAACCTAAACTACTGTATGTTCGGATGGCCTTGAACCTTTGAACTTTAGTTATAAAAACTTGTTTTGTTATATTGTGGCTTTATTGAACGTTTACAGTTTTTCAGAATGTCCACGGTACAGGGGAGACTCTGTCCATTTTTCGGGTCCATACTTAACCTTTAGTGTGGGAATGGGGCGGGGCGTGACATTTAGGTGGTATCAAAGCTTATAGAATGCATGAAGCCGGGTTAATTTTCTCGGTCTGTAGGTAAGAGTCTATTAAGTTAAGGCGTGATTGCGTGAATAAATATTCTTTGATTGGCTAAGGGAAGGATTGAATGGTTAACGCACACGCTAGCATGAATGCGAGAATGTGAAAGGTCTTTTATGAGTTATTGTGTAAAAGTGAAAAGTTGAGAATTGAAAGTATGATTAATTGTTTTACTTTTATCTTTAGTATGCAAAGTGTTTGTATGACCCTCTATGTGATCTTATGTTAACTTATTTGAACTTATCCTTATGTGATTTAACTGTGAATTATACATATGCTTGTTATAATACTTTGCATTCTAGTTGTCTGGAATGCGACCCCGTTGTCGAACTGGGAATCAGGATGTTGATAGAGAACCAGAGGAGGCACCCGGGCAAGAAGTCGATATGGCAGGAAATGCACCACAAGTTCAGGAACTGAGTACCGAGCAGATCTTGGCCACAATGGCCAATGCTATGAATACCATTGCCTAGTTCGTGACTCAACAGGGACAGACAGGGGCTACCAGAGGTAATCAGGCTGCAAAAGCTGAGGGTAGTAGTACTACCGGAAGTAATTTGTATGACAGGTTTTTACATCATGGGGCTTACAGCTTCTTAGGAGAGCCAGATTATATGAAGGCTGAATTGTGGTTGAGAAAGTTTGAAAGGGTGGCTGCAATACTCGAGTGCAGTGATGAGAGAAAAATTGCCTATGCCACATTTCTTATGGAGGGTGATGCCGAGGAGTGGTTGCGTACTATTAGTGAGAAATGGGAAGCCGAGAGGGTTCAACATTCGTGGGCTGACTTCGTCCGTGAATTCCGAGATAAATATATATCAGTGGTTTCCCGTAAGAGACGCCAAGCAAAGTTCATAGCTTTGAAGCAGGGAAATACAACAATGGATCAATATGAGGCTACTTTTACTAGGCTTTCCCGTTATGTGCCGGCTTTGGTACAGCTAGAGGACATGAAAATGCAAAGATTCATCATGGGGTTGAGTAGTGATATTATGCTTAATATGTCTGCGAATGATTACCATAATTATGTTGTAGTGTTCAGAGCCGTCTCGAGGTATAAAAAACACAAGGCAGATGTGTTGGCCGAGACTAGTCAATCGAGTAAGCGGCCATTCCAGTCACAGAGTCAGGGGTACCAGAGGCAAACTATTTCAGTTGGGCAGAGTCCGCAGCCGAGGCAGACACAGAGTTATGCAAGGCCTACTCAGACTTAGGCATGACCAGTTCAGAGTCAGAATTAGGGGCAGTCTCGTCTAGTTGTAGCTTGATCTCAACAAGGTAGTTCAGCTACCTCTTCTTACAGAGTTTCTTCGGGAGGCACTGTTGCAAGACGTCACCAGCAGTGCAGCTTCTATCAACGCCAGGGTCATACTGAGGAAAATTGTTGGAAGAGATTGGGCCGATGTACCAGATGTGGCAGTGATCAACACAAGATTAAAGACTGCTCGAAATTCAAGAATACTAGGGGTTATACATCTGGTCAGGGCAATCAGACCAGGGCGTCAGCTGCAGCGCCAGTACCACGGGGTCAGGCCCGAGTATTTGCCTTAGATGCAGAGGAACTTCCGGATATGACTGCTGTAGTAAAAGGTACTTTTTTTTCTTAATGATCAATTGGTTAAAGTTTTAATTGATTCCAGAGCTTCACATTCATTTATTACTCCTACTTGTGCACAAAATGCTAAACTGAATCATGATAAACTGTTGCATGAGATTGTGGTTTACACTCCTATGGGTCCAAAATTTGTTACTAGATCTATTTGCAGATCATGTAAAATTTTTATTGAGGGTCATGTATTTCATGCTGACTTGATTATTCTACCCTTCAATGACTTTGAAATTATATTTAGGATGGATTGGTTGGGAAGTTATTATGCACAGCTTGACTGTAGAAAGAAGATTGTGAGATAAAAAATGCCTGACCACCCTGTAATTGAAATAGTTGGTAGTAGAAAATCAACTGGAACTCCTATCATTTCTCCTATTAGAGCATCTAAACTGTTGAGCAAAGGTTATGAGGCTTATCTTGCATATTTGATTAATCAACCTGTGGACTAGTTGAAATTGAATGATGTACCTATTGTGAGGGAGTTTTTGGGGGTCTTTCCTGAGGAATTACCTGGTTTACCACCCAATAAAGAGATAGAGTTTATGATTGATTTATTGCCAGGGACTACACCTATCTCTAGGACTCCATATAGAATGGCTCCACCTGAATTACAGGAATTGAAGGTTCAGTTGCAGGGCTTGCTTGAGAAGGGATTCATTCAACCGAGTTCTTTACCTTGGGGTGCACCAGTTCTATTTGTTAAAAGAAAGACGGATCTTTTCGCTTATGCATTGATTATCGGGGTCTTAATCAGGTAACTATCAAAAAAAAATATCCATTGCCTTTGATTAAGGAGCTATTTGATCAACTGCAAGGTGCCAGGGTATTTTCTAAATTCGATTTGAGGCAGGGCTATTATCAGTTAAGGATTAAGTCAGATGATGTCCCCAAAACTGCTTTCAGAACTCGGTATGGTCATTATGAGTTTGTTGTTTTGCCATTTGGGTTAACTAATGCTCTTGCCGCATTCATGGATTTGGTATATAGAGTATTCTGTCCATATCTGGATCAGTTTGTAGTTATATTTATTGATGATATTCTTGTATATTCTAAATCTGAGGCAGAGAACAGCATCTCATAATTGTATTGCAGACTGTTCAAAAGCATTAGTTATTTGCAAAGTTCAGCAAATGCGAATTCTGGCTTAAGCAAGTTACTTTTCTGGGCCATATTATTTCTCAAGATGGAATTTATGTTGATCCAGCGAAGATTGAGGTTGTCATGGCATGGAAACGGCCGGAGACTGTTACAGAATTTCACAATTTTCTGGGCTTAGCAGGTTATTACAGAAGGTTTGTCTAGGATTTCTCTAAAATTGCTGGACCATTGACTTAGCTTACTCGAAAGAAGACTGTATTTGACTGGAATGAGAAATGTGAGGCTAGCTTCCAGGAACTGAAGAAGAGATTAACCAAAAGTCTTATTCTTGCTCTACCTGAGGGTACTAATAATTTGGTAATCTATAGTGATGCTTCTAAGTAAAGTTTGGGTTGTGTATTGATGCAGAATGGAAAAGTTATTGCCTATACTTCCAGAAAATTGAAACCTTATGAACTTAATTATCCGACGCATGATCTTGAGCTTACAGCTATCATCTTTGCACTAAAGAAATGGCGTCACTATCTTTGGGGTAATAAATTTGAAATATTTACTGATCACAAGAGTCTGAAATATCTCTTTTCTCAGAAAGAGTTGAATATGAGGCAGATGCGTTGGTTGGAATTGCTTGAGGATTATAATTGCACTATCAATTATCTGCCAGGTAAGGCCAATATTGTTGCTGATGCTTTAAGCCAAAAGGCTACAGTTGCCAGTCTAATCATCAAAAATTGGGAGTCCATGGAAGAATTATATTTATGGAAGCCTAAGACTTCAGATTCTGGTATTTAATTTGCAAGTTTGCAGATTCAATCCCTATTATTCTCCAGGATTAGAGAAGCTCAGCAGACGGATCCTCATTTGTTGAAAATCTTAGAGAAATCAAAAGGGGGAGAGTCGGATTTCAAATTGCATGATGATGGTCTTCTTAAATTCAAAGACAAAATTTGTATTCCTTCTGAGCCAGTTTTAAAGAAAGAAATTCTTACAGAGGCTCATAATTCTAAGTATACTATCCATCCATGTAGTACAAAGATGTATAAAGATTTGAAGCAAAACTTCTGGTGGAACAACATGAAAAGAGAGATTGCTAACTATGTTGCTAGATGTCTTACTTGTCAGAAGGTTAAAGCAGAGCATCAGAGGCCTGTAGGGTTATAACAGCTTTTGGCTATACCTGAATGGAAGTGGGATCATATTACCATGGATTTCGTCTCCAATTTGCCGAGGTCTTCGAAGGGTAATGACTCAGTTTGGGTTCTTGTGGATAGATTGACCAAGACTTCTCATTTTATTACTAAAAAGAAGACTGATTCTCTTGATAAGCTGGCGGAGTTATATATTGAAAATGTTGTCATACTTCATTGGATTCCAAAGAGTATTGTGTTAGATAGAGATCCCAGATTCACATCTCAGTTCTGACAGAAGATTTAGAAAGCTTTGGGCACAACATTGAGCTTCAGTACTTCTTATTATCCTCAAACTGATAGACAATCTGAAAGAACTATTCTAATACTTGAAGATATGTTACGAGCGTGCATTCTGGACTTCAGTAAGAGTTGGGAGAGATACTTACCTCTTGCAGAATTTGCTTATAATAACAGTTATCAAGCTACTATCGGTATGGCACCGTATGAAGCTTTGTATGAGTGTAAATGCAGATCTCCTTTATATTGGGATAAAGTTGGAGAGTTGAAATCTATTGATCCTACTCTATTGCCAGATATGAATAATATGATTGATAATGTTCAGCTTATCAGAAAAAGAATGCTTACAGCGCAGAGTCGGCAAAAGAGTTACGCGGATAAACGCCGTCGTGATCTGAAATTTGTCGTAGGTGATGGGGTATTTCTAAAAATTTCTCCTCGCAAGGGTTTGATTCGGCATGGTAAGGGAGAAAAACTCAGTCCTCATTATGTGAGACCGTTTGAAGTAATTGAAACAATTGGTGAATTGGCTTATCGACTAGCTTTGCCTCCTAGCCTGGGCAGAATTCATGATGTCTTCCATGTTTATATGCTTCAGAAGTATCAGCCAGATCCTTCCCATGTTATTAAGCCCGAGCCATTAGAGATCAGTGAAACTTTGACCTACACGGAGAAACCTCTTCGAAATGTTTATTGGAAAGTTTAGGAGCTGAGAACTAAAAGCATTTTGATGGTTAAAGTTCTGTGGGATCATCATGGGATAAATGATGCTACATGGGAAAGAAAGGAAGAGATGCAAGAGAAATATCCAGAATTATTCACCGAATCATGTAAGAATTGCGTGGGCGCAATTAGTTTAAGGGGGAGCGGGTGTGACGCCCGAGATTTTTACCGTACATCCATTACCATTGCATCCACTAGTTGCGCATTTCTTTTGTGCTTTAATTACTTTCTTCTGTAGTTACTATTCCTTTCATTTTTCAACTGCATAATATTACTGAATTAGCATTTTTATTAAATCATATTAATTTTTTTAGGAGTGAGAAAAATGTGCAATTGAGCTTAGAGCTATAGGAGCACCCGTTTAGAAAAAGCTTTCTCCAATCAAATGAACAATGTTACATGACTTAATTAAGTGTTTTAGTTAGCTAACTTAGTTTATGCGCATTTGACTTGTTTTAAAGCTACCTAGGCTCATTTTAGAAGATCATTTATGCACCCAACATGACCCACCCAAACATATACTCACACAACACACAATACAAGTCATAACTTAGCAAAACAAAAAAAAAAAAGCTTAAAAGTTACTGTAGCAAACACGACAGCCTTGTGCAGCCAAAGGGAGAAATTTTTCTTCACCAATTCATCAATCCAAGCCAATCCAAGCTAGAATCAAGTGCTTTAGGTTGTCTAAAAGCCTCCTAGGAGTTCCTACGCGCATCGGTGAGGGATTTGCATGCTATTTTTGCATTTGAAATATATGTCAACTTTCTTGAATTTCTTGATTTGCTATATTATGATCATGCAATGCTTATCCATGCTATTGTACATTGTATATAAGTGCTAGAGAACACATTTAAACTATTGGTTCGCATTTTAAATGGTTGGAGTCGTTACTTTGATTATATGAGGTGAATAGTGACTAATTTTTAGGGTTTTGTGTAATTGTGCATATTGCCTTGCTTCATTGCTTCTAATAGATGCCTTTGGTGCCAATGAAGGTAGTCCAATAGCCCCGTGACCTTGAATTGTTCTAAACTTGTATAAAACGTGAAATCACAAACTTTTAAAAAGGAGTTTCGGGGTTAATGCTAATCCGGGTTGAATTGGCCTCCACATTTAGTAATCCTAGGCTATTTAGGACCTAATTAAGCTTTGCTAGTTCCCATGTGAGTCCCGATCGAGGTACTTGTAGTACAAAGTCAAAAGAGAAAATTTGGGGCTTTCGGGCTAAATGCGGGTGTTTGCGTAATTTCGTGGGTCCTAATGGTGCCTAATGGGTTAACTAGAAACATGGTATAGGCCGCTTTCTAATCTAGAACCATAACATGAGTTTGGAAGGAAAACGGGTTGGGTTACAAAGGGGTTTAAGTACAAATTCGATTGTCTCGTGCTTCTAAGACCTTGGCATGATTTCTTGTGTGTTTAAGTGTAGTTTCAAGGTGTTTTGGAGATTTTGGTATAGTTCTATGTGGATCTTGAATATGCCTCTTTGTAATTGGCTTAATTGCTTATATAAAATGCTTCTATTCTAACTGTTTCGAGGTGAACCTACTTTGTTGATCCTCCTACATGTCATTGTTTATATTGTTGATATGGTCTTGCCATTGTTAAGTGCATTGCATATTGGTTGCGCAACCATAGTGTCAAGGGCGGATATGTTCAATTTCGGCTGGGCGGTAGAAGGCTTTCTAGTGGATATTCCAACTATGTACCCTACTTCCTCATTCGCTTGGTCTAGAGATTGCCAAGGGATGTTGGGCTGTTGGATTTTTGGGGTACATCTAGAGTACACCCATTGAGGTGATTGAAAATTTGCCAGCACATTCATCGTGGTTCGTGGATCGTGGTTCGTGGCCAAAGATTAGAGAATCATGGAGTTTGGGGTTAAGTGTATCGTATTCTTTGATATGTGTAGTTATTTACTGTTTCAAATGTACTTTACTTGCTTTTCTTGTTAATTGTTATATTGTTGCATTGCACGTCCCATTTGGCCTTTATCCCTCACTGGGCAATAGTGGTTGCTCATATCTCGCTAACATGTTTCAGGAGACGCTGTGGGTGATCCCCAGCTAGAATTGGTTGAAAGAGAATAACCAGAGGTTTAGACTAAACCATTGCCTTAGTTGTCGTGTCTAGTTGCCTGAGGTGGTTTATGTTCCTGTTGTTTAATGAAGGACTCGTTTGTTTACTTTATGTTCTATTTTGTAGCCTAAGAGCTATGTATATGTTATGTAGTTGCAAGTTGAAAGTTAGTTGTTGCAGTGTTAGATTTGGAATCATGGTATGTAATAACTTATGTTTCTATTTCTAGTTGCTTTGCATGCTTGGGAGTGAATGTTTTTATGTATGTTTGTTTTCAACTTCTAAGATTGTTTCAATGCTATCATGGAGTGGCAAGTGTAACGCCCCGATCCCTCACGAGACCGGAGGCTCTAATAACCATGCTATTATCAACCCAATACCGAATCCGGTCACAAAATTTTAGGGAAAAATGGACAAAATTTCCCCTGTACTGTGGACATTCTGAAAACCTGTAAACAATCAAATAAAACCACGAAGCAAAAAGAACAATATTTGTAATTGAAATTCAAACTTCAAGGTCATCCAAGTCTTAAGCAACACAAGACAATATAAATACACACAGGCATGCAACAATAGTCCTAAAATCTTTGCCTTCATTCGCTTATCATACCATTCTATGTTAGCAATTAAACATTCTCATAAATTAATGCCAACCATACATCCGTTCATTCACACCCAAGCATGCAACGTAGCTAGAAGCAGAAGCATAAGTTATTACATGCCACAATTCCATAACACTTGCTACATCCACTTAGCTTTCAAACTTACAACTACTCAAATATATATACATAAGCCCTTAGGCTCCTAAATAGAATAGATAGTAGAACAAGTAAGGTCTTCTACAGTTTAGCAGACAATCACTCAAATCTCAAGGAATAGCACACAGCACTCAGATCAATTCCTCCAACTGCATCACCTGAAACATGTTTAGCGAGGTATGAGCAATCACAATTGCCTAGTGAGGGATAAGGTCTACCGGGGACATGCAATGCAGCAGTTAGTACAAATAATGCATTTTACAACCAAAGAACAATTAAAACAACAAGTTAGCACACATTAAAAAGGAAACGATACACTTTGACTTTTGTAACGTCCCGGCTAAGCGAATACCCAGAAGGGCAGAGGCACACCAGCTACGCCATGAACTGAAATCTCGATGTAATAATGACATTGATATCGATAAGTCGGCACCCCTTATAACACCAAAATTGATGTACTTTGGATGTACCCCGAAATCCTACGACCCAACTCTCCCTAGGCGGCATCCCAAGCGAGAGAGGGACTGGACAACCATGGTAGCCGAGGTGGACCGGCAAGCCCAATGCCACTCAGTTTCCCAAACACTACCATGCCCGAATGGTTGCGCAACCACGATGCAATGCACTCAAAATGATAACAATAGTATAAATCAATAAACACATGGTTGAAGGACAACAAAGTAGGTTACCCTCACACACAATATATAGACAATAAGTGCACATAATCTAAGTACAAGTAAATAAACTATTATGCACATAAGGATGAAGTCTCCATCACCTTTACCAAGCTCTAAAATGCAAGATTGGATTCAAATCACCCTCAATCACCTTGAACATAAACTTAAACATTGTTTCAATTACTCTTTAACTACATCATTCATTAATTGACCAACTAGGTTAGCTAACTCATAGTTTACTTAATTAACATACAACCAAGAAACCATTCAACTAATATAATATACAAATGATATAACTAACAAGCAATAAAATCAAGATATAAGCATGTTCCACAACCATTTAAAAGAGCATTTTAAACATAGATAACCATATTTAATTCCATAATAGTACTATCAATTTATAAATTCATTAATCCATACTTATTCTCATTATAATTAACTCAATATAAAACTCAAGAAAAACACTTAGAACTATGGCAATACAATTACTATAAACAAGAATTCACTTAGAATCTTCAATTCGTAAAGCAATTATGCAAATTACAAAGGAGCATATTCAAGATTCACATAAAACTATACCAAAAGCTCCAAAACATCTTGAAACCACATTTAAACACATATGAAAACATGCCAAGGTCTTAGATGCGAGTGACAAACGAATTTACCCTTAAACCCCTTTGTTTTTCATCCGTTTTCCTTCCAAACTCATATCAATGATTCAAATTCAAGGGAAAGCTATACCAATCTTCTAATTAACCCTTAAGGTACCCTTACAACCCGCAAATACGTTCAATTACCCGCAATTACCCCAAAAGTCCCAATTTTCCTCTTATAGCTTTGAACTCCACCTACCTTAACCGGGCTTCAAACAAGAGTTAGCAAAGGTTCTATAGCACCTAGGTAGCCTAAGAACACTAAAAGTGAAGCCCGAATCCACCCGGATTAGCATTAACCCCGAAACCCCTTTTAAAAATTCGGTTAATTCACGTTTTATTCAAGTTTCGAGCAATTTGAGTGCACGGGGCTATTAGACTACCCTCATTAGCACCTAAGGCATCTATTAGAAGCATTGAATCAAGCTAATATGCACAATTACACAAAACCCTAGAAATCCCGTCACTATTCACCCCTACGAATCAACCATTGATTTCTACCATTTAAAATGTGAAACAATAGCATAAATGTGGTCTCTACTACACGTATACAACATATATAAGCTTATTTGAGCATTGCAATAGCATTAGACAACATTTCTAACAAATCAAGAAAATAACAACATTTCTAAAATGCACAAATAAGCATGAAAACCCCTCACCAATGCGCGTAGGAACTCTCGGGAGGCTAGCAAACAC
The DNA here is from genome assembly GCA_037974665.1 of Ehretia macrophylla. Lineage (NCBI taxonomy): Eukaryota > Viridiplantae > Streptophyta > Magnoliopsida > Boraginales > Ehretiaceae > Ehretia > Ehretia macrophylla. Next base: position 60,149,912 of record CM075776.1, on the reverse strand, counting down.
CTTAAACTACTTGCTCCTTGCTTGGCTTGGCTTGGCTTGGCTTGAAGATTTGATAAGCAAAATCCTCTCATTCTCCTCCTATGTTGATTCTTGGATTTGCTACAGTAATTTCTGCATCTTCCCTTTTTTTTTTGCTTAGTTATGACTTGTTTGTGTTTGGTTGATTATATATTAGGGTGGGGCCTATTTGGGTGAGTGTATGGTCTAATAAAATGAGCCTAGTTAACATAAATACGAGTCTATGATTGCAATTTTGTGCTAGCTAACTAAAACATATTGTTTATACGTAATACTATTCACTAGTTCACTAAACTATTTTCTAAACGAAGGTTCCTATCGCTCCTAGCTAAAATGCATATTTTTCTCATTCCTAAAACAATTAATATGATTTAATAAAAATGCTAATTCATTAATATAATGCAGTTGAAAAATGGAATGAATAGTAACTAAGAAAGACAATAAGTAAAGCACAAAATTAAATGCGCAATTAATGGATGCAACATTTAAAAATGTGTACGGTACACTCTCGGGCGTCACATCCTGTCCCCCTTAAACAAATTGCGTCCACGCAATTCTTCTTCTAAAAGAACTCCGTATCAACTGAAAATCAACTTCAATTACTCTTCATTAGTTACTGAGCAAGAATACCGTATACGAATTCTTGTAAGAACCCATTTAGAAATCCCAGTAGTACTGCCACCGAATCCCCAAGTAATAAGGCCAAATAAAGGCTCCAATAGAAATGCTACTTAGAAATCCGAATAAGAATTCCACTGGCACAAATACCACATAAAAGTAGAATCCCAACTAAGTGCGGCGATAAAATACTAATAAAAGACCCGAGTAAGAGTATTGTAAATAATACCATTTAATAAGGCTGAAAATAATTCCATATACTAAGCCTTTCAAGAGATGCTGACAAAAGAATAACAGGAGGAGACCCGAAAAGAAAATAACAAGAAAATGCTTTAGAGAACCATCATATAGAAATTCCGAAAGAAGCCACTCATTTAAGATTGCTGAGCGTAAAAGAACACCTTAATAGAATGCCAATAACCGAGCTTCAACTATAAACACTAACTCCCAAACAAAGGCTGATCAAATGCCTCTCATTCCCACTAATCCACATGGCTTAGAAGGCATGCCACTAATCAGCTCTCCTCAAGGGAAAGAAGAAGTCTTTCTTACCATTTCAACGGGACATGTATAAATGCCAATATATCACATTTACACATATTGATTTTAAACTATTATGTAAATATGTTTATATAAGAGTTTATAAAACAGTTTAATCAACAAGACAATTTAAATATGAGTCACGACATAACCAATCCAAATCACCACAAAACTTAATTCAAAAATATTCAAGTACACACATTACAACCAATAATTTAAGCAAATAGTGATTCACAAGGTCACTTCGATTACGAGGTTAATTCGATTCACATTTAGTCACTTCACTTCACTTAACAAGCATTCAACACATAATGCACAACAATATCACATGGATGCACACATTCAAGTCAAGACACCCAACCTCACGTACAAACACACACTTCCAAAACACATGTAACAAGTACACATTCAAGGCTTATTACCCAACAGACCGAGGACCCTATCCCGGCTAAGAGCTAACTAAGCTCTGATCCACCTGTAACGCCCCGATCCCTCACGAGACCGGAGGCTCTAATAACCATTCTATTCTCAACCCAATACCGAACCCGGTCACAAAATTTTAGGGAAAAACGGACAAAATTTTTCCTGTACCGTGGACATTCTGAAAACCTGTAAACAATCAAATAAAACCACGAAGCAAAAGGAACAACATTTGTAATTGAAATCCAAACTTCAAGGCCATCCGAACCTTAAGCAACACAAGACAATATAAATACACAAGAGCAAGCAATAATAGTCCTAAAATCTTTGTCTTCATTCGTTTATCATACCATTCTATGATAGCAATTAAACATTCTCATAAATTAATGCCAACCATACATCCGTTCATTCACACCCAAGCATGCAACGTAGCTAGAAGCAGAAGCATAAGTTATTACATGCCAAAATACAATAACACTTGCTACATCCACTTAGCTTTCAAACCTACAACTATGCAAAATATATACATAAGCCTTTAGGCTCCAAAATAGAATAGAAAGTAGGACAAACAAGGTCTTCCATAGTTTAGCAGGCAATCACTCTAATCTCAAGTAATAGCACACAACAATCAAGTCAATTCCTCCAACTACATCACCTGAAACATGTTTAGCGAGGTATGAGCAATCACAATTGCCTAGTGAGGGATAAGGTCTATCGGGGACGTGCAATGCAACAGTTAGTACAAATAAAACATTTTACAACCATAGAACAATTAAAACAAGAAGTTACCACACATTAAAAATGATACGAAACACTTTGACTTCTGTAACGTCCCGGCTAAGCGAATACCCCGAAGGGCAGAGGCACACTAGCTACGCCACGAACTGAAATCTCAATGTAATAATGACACTGATATCGATAAGTCGGCATCCCCTTATAACTCCAAAATGGGTGTACTCCGGATGTACCCCGAAATCCTACGACCCAACTCTCCCTGGGCGGCATCCCAAGCGAGAGAGGGACTGGGCAACCATGGTAGCCGAAGTGGACCGGCAAGCCCAATACCGCCAGGTTTCCTCGACACTACCATGCCCGAATGGTTGCGCAACCACGATGCAATGCACTCAAAATGATAACAATAGTATAAATCAATAAACACATGGTTGAGGGACAACAAAATAGGTTGCCCTCACACACAATATATAGACCATAAGTGCACATAATCTAAGTACAAGTAAATAAACTATTATGCACATAAGGATGAAGTCTCCCTCACCTTTACCAAGCTCCAAAATGCAAGATTGGATTCAAATCACCCTCAATCACCTTGAACATAAACTTAAACATTGTTTCAGTTACTCTTTAACTACAACATTCATTAATTGACCAACTAGGTTTGCTAACTCATAGTTTACTTAATTAACATACAACCTTCAAGTAGTATAATATACAAACGATATAACTAACAAGCAATAAAATCATGATATAAGCATGTTCCATAATCATTTAAAAGAGCATTTTAAACATAGATAACCATATTTAATTCCATAATAGTACTATCAATTTATAAATTCATTAATCCATACTTATTCTCATTATAATTAACTCAATATAAAACTCAAGAAAAATACTTAGAACTATGGCAATACAATTACTATAAACAAGAATTCACTTAGAATCTTCAATTCGTAAAGCAATTATGCAAATCACAAAGGAGCATATTCAAGATTCACATAAAACTATACCAAAAGCTCCAAAACATCTTGAAACCGCATTTAAACAAATATAAAAACATGCCAAGGTCTTAGATGCGAGTGACAAACAAATTTACCCTTAAACCCCTTTGTTTTTCATCCGTTTTCCTTCCAAACTCATATCAATTTTTTAAATTCAAGGGAAAGCTATACCGATCTTCTAATTAACACTTAAGGTACCCTTACAAACCGAAAATACATTCAGTTACCCGCAATTACCCCAAAAGTCTCAATTTTCCTCTTATAGCTTTGAACTATACCTACCTTAACCGGGCTTCAAACAAGAGTTAGCAAAGGTTCTATAGCACCTAGGTATCCTAAGAACACTAAAAGTGAAGCCCGAATCCACCCGGATTAGCATTAACCCCGAAACCCTTTTTAAAAAGTCGGCTAATTCACATTTTATTCAAGTTTCAAGCAATTTGAGTGCACGGGGCTATTAGACTACCCTTATTAGCACCTAAGGAATCTATTAGAAGCATTGAATCAAGCTAATACGCACAATTACACAAAACCCTAGAAATCTCATCACTATTCACCCCTACGAATCAACCATTGATTTCTACCGTTTAAAATGTGAAACAATAGCATAAATGTGGTCTCTACTACATGTATACAACATATATAAGCTTATTTTAGCATTGCAATAGCATTAGACAACATTTCTAACAAATCAAGAAAATAGCAACATTTTTAAAATGCACAATTAAGTATGAAAAACCCTCACCAATTCGTGTAGGAACTCTCGGGAGGCTAGCAAACACCTTAAACTACTTGCTCCTTGCTTGGCTTGGCTTGGCTTGGCTTGAAGATTTGATGAGCAAAATCCTCTCATTCTCCTCCTATGTTGATTCTTGGATTTGCTACAGTATTTTCTGCATCTTCCCTTTTTTTTTTGCTTAGTTATGATTTGTTTGTGTTTGGTTGATTATATATTAGGATGGGGCCTATTTGGGTGAGTGTATGGTCTAATAAAATAAGCCTAGTTAACATAAAAACGAGTTTATGATTGCACTTTTGTGCTAACTAACTAAAACATATTGTTCATACGTAACATTATTCACTAGTTCACTAAACTATTTTCTAAACGAAGGTTCCTATCGCTCCTAGCTCAAATGCATATTTTTCTCATTCCTAAAACAATTAATATGATTTAATAAAGATGCTAATTCATTAATATAATGCAGTTGAAAAATGGAATGAATAGTAACTAAGAAAGACAACAAGTAAAGCACAAAATTAAATGCGCAATTAATGGATGCAACAGTTAAAAATGTGTACGGTAGAATCTTGGGCGTCACAGCAAGATAAGTGGTTTTGTAAAGAAGTTAAGTTGGATGCATGCTTGTGTGAACCTAAACTACTGTATGTCTCATGGCTCGGATGGCCTTGAACCTTTAAACTTTAGTTATAAAAGCTTATTTTGTTATATTGTGGCTTTATTGAATGTTTACAGGTTTTCAGAATGTCCACGGTATAGGGGAGACTCTGTCTATTTGTCAGGTCCAGACTTAACCTTTAGCGTGGGGTTAGGTCGGGGCGTGACAATAACTCTCACTGACCTCAATCTTATTCACTAATCCACTCCATTAGCATCTTATAATCATCAATTAACGCATCTAACACCACCCAACATATCCATATACACACCGCCAACACAACACACACATGGCCCTCTTTGCATTACTCATTCACACATTAATTCTAGCTTTATTCTAAGTAATTCAAGCACATATCTAGCTTCACAATCACTTATAACACCTAACTAGTAAACTCCAATTCAAATACCAATAATCAAATTGATTTTCTTTCAAAAGCCCTTTATACCTCATAACTATAAAACTTGCCATCTATCAATGAAATACATTATAAACATTCTAGACACTCCACAATCACTTATAAACCACAACTAAGCTCTCCAAAACACTCGCACACTCACACGGCCCAAAGTGCTCCAAAAGACTCTTTATACTCAATCAAGTCTCAACAAGTTCAAATCGCATTCTAGCAATTCCAAGCATTAATCTAGTCATTCTAACACTTATGGCACCCACTACAAGCATCGAATCAAGCATTAACCCTTAATTCAACAAAATACTATTCATTTGGCCAACTTTCTCAAGCTACTCACCCTATTTGTGATACGAGACTTGCAAACCAACTTAAACACTCACTTGTAGACACTTTATGACGCGCCTAAACCACACAAAACCATACTTTAACTCACTTCTACTGCAAAATCCCGATTTGCCTCTTTGTTCGTTTGAACTACAACTACCCAAACCTATCATCAATTCAACGCCATAAATACACCGCAATCATTCTCTAGCCTATCTAAGACCATATATCACACCCATATGCGCCCGATCAACACTTTGTCTGATCGACCCCTTTAGCTCCCAATCATTTAAATCTAATTCTACATATAAACCATTTAAATGATACATTTAGGCTTCTAAGTGCTTATGGCACCTAACCAAATCGATAAAATGTAATTCGGATCAAAAGCCCTAAAATTTGAAGATTTTACTCCTTTTTTTACTATTTATCATCTTCCTAACCCACCAATCTTCATTTTTAACCAATAAAATTGTTAAATAACCTTAAAAGGATGTTCTATTAGCATAATGAGAGACAATTTAAGCATAGGTAAACATAGGCAAGCCATAAAATTCAAATCACAAAATCTTGAAAATCTAGGCTAACTTTAAAATACAAAACAAGATGAATCCCTCACCAATTCAAGATGTAGAAGCTTGGTTTTGGCTCTTAGAAGGCTCAAACACAATCCTAGCAAGCTTCAAGGTCCAATTCTTACAATTGCTTGAACAAATTTTCTCTCATTTTTGCTCCATGGTGGCCAACGGGTTTATGGGAAATTTGGGCAATTTTTGCATTTTTGTTGTTGTTTTATTTGGTTATAGGTTGAACACTTGGTCAATTGGGTCAAAAGGTAGATCAATGGGCCAAGTAGCTTGGGTTTGGTTTTAGTTTAAGAAAAATGCAAGAACTTAATTTAAAAGCCTAAAAATGCAAATCTAGAATTCACTATTCATGCGAGGTTCTAATCTTTTTATTTCTAACGCTCCCGATATGCTACGCACGTAATTCCAATTTTTTCATGCCTACTAAATGACAAATATCATGGAAAAAATACAAAATTAGAAAAATAAAACAGTCAAAAATCTTAATGAATAGTAACTATTCTTAATTAAGCATTTTAGGAAATAATGAACATAAATATATGCAAATAAATGGCACTAAATAGTAAATGCACATGTATGCAGGTCTTGGGTCTCACATATACACTGATCATCAAAGTTTAAAGTACATCTTCACACAAAAAGAATTGAACCTCAGACAGAGGAGATGGCTAGAGCTTCTAAAGGACTATGATTTACAAATTCACTACCATCCTGGAAAAGCTAATAGAGTGGCAAATGCTTTAAGTAGAACACTATCACGCCCCAACTCGACCCATCCTATAATCAGTCAGGACGCAACGGAATTTCGACAGTATAACGACAGTAAATAGGATACCGAGGCTCTAAACCAACCTCATTATAACATCATACATCAACTCCACAAACCATACAACAAACAACTCCTCAATAGAATAACAACATACATCATAATATGACATTCCTCGTTATATGCCCCCATTCCAACATAATACATGAACCTTAATATACATTACAAAATCATATTGAGTCAATCTAGCAACCTAATCATAAACAAAATGAAGGCTACTAAGACAGCATCAACTAATTCATTATCTTTTCAACATCTTATACATTATAAACAACAAAGCATATAAAAGTCTACAAAGTTAATTTATAAGATAGTAAAACAATACAACATCAAGGATAAGACTCCAGAACATAAGACTCATCCACGTAAGGCACATTTTCCACATTCTCCTCTTCAGGAGGCACGTACCCGTAATCTTGCGAAAGAACACCTGAAAGCATGCAATAATAGAGAGTGAGCTCATATAAAATAAGCCCAGTGAGGATCCGATAGATCTCTACAGTATTCACTATGCTCATTGGATTTAATCCTTTCAGCAAGTAAACACACAATAACATCAATAATACTATCATCACATAATCTATAATGACCATTCAATAAAGGATACACTAGTTGGTGTAGCTCCAATCACCATCACGATCATAATAGCCTTCTTGTGACTCCCATAAACTCACGCACCCGAGGTACCCCAATAACCTCTCCCTCCATGACACCTCTGTCATGCAAGCTAGAGGCAGTCTCTGGTAGTCATGCCGTTATCAACCCGACAGTCCGATGCTGGCCGAGAGGTGGCACACACATACCAAAGACTCAACAATAATAATAAACATCAATCATTCATAGGAGGACAGTCTAGCAGAACTGCCTACCTCCTGGCATCAATCATCAATCAATAATCATCAATCATCATCAATAATCATATTATCATCATAATAACATCAATAATCAATTTAACAACAAATAACTAAGTTTGATGATAAAGTAGGCCATCCAACCGAACATGCATTAAACACACAATCAAACCCTAGTTTACCCATCAACAACTCACAATTCAATTACTCAAACCACACCCGATCAACTAAGGCTCAATTCAATAATTTAAAGAAAGATAACCTAAACTTCAAATAATCATATCTTACATTCTACTAATCCAAACAACTCCAAATCAGTTTCAAACACTCACCCATTCGATCAACTACATTAGCCCTCTCGGAAACCAACCAAGACACCTAAAAATCAAGCCCAACAACCCTAAAACCTCAAGGCACCTAGGCTGAAATTTCTGGATTTTCACCCAAACATTGCAATCAAAAATTTGGCATTATAACGGCGTTACCATGTAATTAACAAACTTTTAGAAATCGACGGAAATTGATTCCAACCACAAAAACTCAAAATAATCCTCAAAAAGCCATTCTATCAACTTTTAATACCCGAAAATAAATAATTTCGCTACAATGGCTCAAATCTCGTAGTAATACACATAAATGATCCCTAGCATGCATGGAGCAATAATCTAACATCAGATTAACATTCTAACGGTTCAAAATGCAGTAATGAGCAAAAACATAAAAATGAGTTTTGAGATCCAGAATTTTTCTCTCACCTTTGATGCGATAAAAGCCTAGGAATGCATGCAATGCGTGCCCAACAAGCGGAATCCAACTCGGCACAAGGTTCTACCGACAAAAACTAGGAATTTCTTTGAAATTTTGCTTTGAAAACCTTGAAAACTCTTTTCTCTTTTCTCTCTTCTTCCTCTCGGCAATGTGTGTGAAATTGTGGGTGTTTTTGTGCTTTGTGAGTGTGTGTTGGTGATATATGCATGAAAGTCAACAAGTTAAATGAAAGTCAAAGTTGAAACTTTAGTATTTTTAGTGATTTCTTGGTTTTAAATGCATTTTATTGATCACCAAAGTTCAAAAAAATTATTCAATACCCAAGATAGATCAAGTTGGTTATTTTTAGGTGACAAGAAGTTTTACAATCGAACAATTTCACCCGAGTCGGCTTAAAACTCGATTTTTGCAAAAGTCGGTGTAAAAACCCTAATAAATTCTTAAGCCAATTTTAAAATCGTTTTAATCAAACACAGGTCTATTAAAGTCCGTGGACTAGGTCTAGAAGGGTTAAAAAGACCAGTTTCAAAATTTTAGCAGACGTGTTTTGAAAACACTATTCACTCAAAATCGACGATAAAATTTCTAACTCCGTTTTTTATGAAAATTTTATGAATGCACATTTAGCATGTTCTAGGAGTATTGATATCAAAATTACCACATTCTAAGTCACATAGCACATAGACAAGTTAATTCACGCAAAACGAGATAAGATAAAAAAGTGGGGTTTCACATTCTCTCCCCCTTAAAGAAATTTCGCCCTCGAAATTCTTACATGATGTATTGAACAGATATGGGTACTACTGCTGCATCTGATCCGTCTCTCCCAAGTAGCGTCCTCGATGCCGTGATACTTCCACAACACCTTAACCATCGAAATCTTCTTTGACCTCAACTCTCATTCCATCTGATCAAGAATACGAATCGGACGCTCGTCATAAGTCAGATTCTCACGAAGCTGTAACGGCTCTGGCTCAAGAATATAAGAAGGATCCAGATTATATTTTTACAAATTAGACACGTGAAATACATCGTGGACATTAGAGAAGTTCTCCGGTAAAGCCAACCGATATGCCAACTTACCAACCCTGCCGGTAATCTTAAACGGCCCAACAAATCTCGGACTCAGCTTTCCACCTTTACCATAACGAGCAAACCCCTTACGAGGAGACAATCTCAAGAAAACCCGATTTCCGACTGCAAACTCCAAGTCCCGATGACGCTTATCAGCATAACTCTTGAATCTACTCTGCGCTGTAAGCATTCCCTGCCTGATCAATTGAACATTCTCAATCTTCTCAAGAAGCTCTGGCATGATTGTCGGATCAATAGTCTTCATCTCCCCTACCTCGTCCCAATATAAAGGTGAACGGCACTTACGACCGTAAAGAGCTGCGAAAGATGCCATCCCAATAGTAGTTTGATAACTATTGTTATAGGCAAACTCGGCAAGTGGTAGATGTTTCTCCCAGTTCTTCCCGAAATCCAGAACACAAGCCCTAAGCATATCTTCCAGAATCTGAATAGTCCACTCAGACTGACCGTCGGTCTATGGATGATACGTTGTACTGAAGTTCAACGAAGTACCCAAGGTCTCCTGAAGTTTCTCCCACAAACGAGAAGTAAATCGAGGATCTCGATCTGAGACAATACTAGATGGAATCCCGTGAAGTCTAACAATCTGATCCAAATAAAGATCCGTCAACTTTGTAACCTCATCTCCCATCCTCATCGCAATAAAATGAGATGTCTTCGTTAAACGATCCACAACAACCCAAACTGCATCATTATCTCTCGGTGTTCTAGTCAAACCAGTGACGAAGTCCATCGTAATATGCTCCTATTTCCACTCTGGTATAGCCAACGGCTGAAGCAAACCTGCAGGTCGTTGATGTTCGGCTTTCACCCTCTGACAAGTCAAACATCTAGATACAAACTGAGCAACCTCCCTCTTCATGTTATTCCACCAATAGTGTTGCTTCAAATCCCGATACATCTTGGTTCCACCGGGATGAATAGTATACTTAGAATTATGAGCTTTCTCCAGAATACCCCACCTCAAGCCCGGTTCATCAGGAACACAAACCTTGTTCTGAAATCGAAGAATACCATCCTCATGCAGTTTAAAGTTAGACTGATCATTTGTGATCTGATCCTTGATCTTCTGAAGTTTAATATCCAGTTGCTGAGCTTCCCTGATCTGAGACAGCAATAAAGGCTGAATACAGAGATGTGAACACATCACCCAAACCTGAGTTAACTCCGGTCTCCAATAAGTGAATTCCTCAAGAACTTCCCACCTCTTGACAGCCAAACAAGAAACACTCGCCTTACGACTAAGAGCATCTGCTACAACATTTGCTTTGCCAGGCAGATAATTGATAGAACAATTATAATCTCCAAAAAGCTCCATCCACCTCCGCTGGCGCATATTTAACTCCTTCTGTGAGAACAAGTACTTCAGACTATTATGATCAGTGAAAATCTTGAACTTACTGCCCCACAGATAATGACGCCACTTCTTCAGTGCGAAGACAACTACTGCCAACTCAAGATCATGAGTCGGATAATTCACCTCATAAGGCTTCAACTTCCTGGAAGCATAGGCAATAACTCGGCCATCCTGCATAAGAACACATCCCAAGCCCTCCTTGGATGCATCGCTGTAAATAACCATATTATCGGTCCCCTCTGGTAGAGCAAGTACTGGAGCAGTAGTCAACCTCTTTTTCAACTCCTAAAACCCACTCTCACACTTCTCATCCCAAGCAAAGATAGTCTGCTTCTGAGTCAACTTAGAAAGTGGCCCAGCAATCTTCGAGAAGTCCTTTACAAACCTACGGTAATAACCCGCCAAGCCAAGAAAGCTACGGACCTCAGAAACATTCTCTGGCCTTTTCCAAGACATCACCGATTCAATCTTAGTGGGATCTACAGAAATACCACTCTGTGTGATAACATGGCCAAGAAAAGATATGCGTTGCAGCCAAAATTCACATTTGCTGAACTTGGCAAACAACTGATGCTCCTGCAGCTTCTGTAAGACAAGCCATAGATATTGCTCGTGCTCTGATTCAGATTTAGAATAGACCAAGATTTCATCAATAAAGATTACCACGAATTGGTCTAAATACGGCTGAAAAACCCGATGCATAAGGTCCATAAATGCTGCCGGTGCATTAGTTAATCCAAAGGGTATAACAACAAACTCATAATGCCCGTACCGAGTCCTAAAGGCAGACTTCGGAACATCCTCCGTGCGAATCCGAAGCTGATAATACCCCTACCTCAAATCAAATTTAGAATAGACTTTGGGTCCCTGAAGTTGATCAAACAACTAGTCAATCAGTGGCAAATGATATTTGTTCTTGATGGTCACCTGATTCAAACCACGGTAATCAATACACAATCTCAAGGTACCATCCTTTTTCTTCACAAATAAAACAGAAGCTCCCCAAGGTGAAGAACTCTGCTGAATGAATCCCTTCTCCAATAACTCCTGCAACTGAGTCTTCAACTCCTTCAACTCAGCTGATGCCATCCGGTACGCTGATTTAGAAATAGGTTGAGTACCGGGAATAAGATTGATCACAAACTCCACATCTCTCTTTGGCGGTAACCTTGGCAACTCCTCGGGAAATACATTGGGATATTCCCGAATAATAGGCACTTCCTCAAGCTGCAGCTTATCAGATGGCTTGTTGATCAAATAAGCTAGATAACCCGAACACCCCTTACTCACCAACTTAACGACTTTAGTTGCTGAGATAACAAAACTCGTCTTTAGACCCCGGTTCCCTACTACCTCAACTACTGGCTGATCTGGCAAACGAAACTGTACTACCTTGGTTCTACAGTTCAACTGGGCATCATACTTAGAAAGCCAATCCATACCCAAGATAACATCATACCCCAAGATAGGAAATAAGATAAGGTCCGAAGGAAAATTATGCCCCTTAACATGTATTATACAATCCTTACATACTAAGCCAGTAACATACTTATCAGTCAAAGAGGTACTAATCTCAACCACATAAGGCAATCTTTCAGGTTGCAAATTAACACGTTGCACACAAGCAGGAGTAATGAAAGAATGTGTAGCACCAGAATCAATCAACACTTTAACAAGTTGATCAAGTATAAGGAAGTTACCTTCCACAACTGCAGTATCCTCAGGCATATCCTCTAAGTCAACTGCGTAAGCCCGAGCCTGGACCCGCTGCTGCTGAGGTGCACTGGCCGCAGGTCGGCCTTGATAACCCTGAGTCGATGTCCGACCCTCAGTCCTCGAATACCTAGGGCAATCTGTGATAACCCGAACCCGGAATGCATTTAATAGCATTTAATTACATTTAATTAAATGCCATCTTAAATTTTAATATTTAATTGCACTTGATTACATGTTTATATTTACTTGTTCATTTGTATCTTGGCATTAACTTCATAATTCTTTAAAATATTCTAGAAATAGTTAAATTAATTATTTTAAATGAATATTGATTATTTTGATTGTTTTGATTATTTTAATAGTCGATTTTAATTGTCTTGCATTAAAATCACTCGGTTTTCAAATAAATGAGAAAAGTAACTCCGTGCCGGAGTGAATTTTAAACTATTATACTATTCTACTTTTCAAAAAAATTAAAGTTTTCTATTATTGCTCATCATTTTATTAGCGATCGTTTATTGACCGTTCGATCGTAGCATTTCGAAAATGAGAGTTAGAGAAATATTCTTCGGACTTAGTGAAAAATGTTTTTAGCTTAATTTAACTAGTTTTAGTTGTTTCTCATTTAATTGCATTTTTTTCACTTGAATTAGATTTAAATGGCATCAAAATAAACTTATTTGATCAATTTTAACTAAAGTTTGATTTTACAAATGACCAAAATGCCCTTGTCACCCTTTTAAATAATAAAACAAGGCAAAAGTCAATAAAAACAATTTGCAAAATGCCATTTGTGTCCTTGCTATGGCCGAAAGTTTGAGGGAAAATAAGGAAAATTTGTTTTGCATTTTTCTTCTACAATCATGGGTGGAATTGCTCGGGGGTCGTGGCTCGGGTCCTTGCGGGTCTTGGTCTTCAATCTCTGTGAGGGTTTTCACGCTTTTGTGCATTTAAATTCAAATCTAAATTTTGTGTCAAATTTTTAGATTTGATATATAATGTGTTATAATGCCTATAATTGCTTGATATAGCTTCCTTTGAGTTCGTAGAGCATTGTTTGATAGTTATTTAGCAATTTTTACGGTCGAAATTGCGTATTTGAAATTGGGGAAAAACAATGAATAGTGAATTTTGAATAGTAAACCCTAAAATTTCAAATTTTGATCCGAATTGTGATTGCTTGATTTGGATAGGAGCCATTAGTGATAGAAAGATAGAATGTGCAATAAAAACGGACCGGCCTTTGTTAAAATTGAAAATTAGACAATGAAACGTAAAGGGGCCATTTGACCAAAAGTTGACCGTGCTCGAATTGAGTTGGGGGTTTTGCTATTGAGGGCATGGAAGCACTTTTGGCGCTGTTGTGGCGTTGATTGAGCGACCGGTTAGTATAGTTGTAGTTCAAACGCAGTAGGTGGACTTTCGGGCTTCGGTTGGGAAAGTGAGGTTTAGTGACATAGAAACGTGCCTTGTAGTGCCTGAGTGAATGTAGTGGAATCGGTTTCCTAATCCCATAGCTCGTTTGCTCGTAATTGCCTTTGGAAGTTAGACATTGAATAGTGATATTTGTCGTTTTCGTGTTTGAACTGCTATTACCTGTTTAATTGGTGTTATTGTTGCTATTAATGATAGTTATGCGTGAAAAGTTAATTGAATGCTAGTATTGATTGTAAATGCTTGATATCTCGTTTATCGCCTCTAATTTGTATTGTTGTGCTATCGCTCATTTATCGCCTTGTATCGTGTCTTGTATTGCATAGTGTCAGGCGCATGAGTGATGGGCCTCTCTGGGTAGTCTCGGGCTGCTAGTGTTGGTTGCTCTAGCTCCGTGTCCTATTCCCATTCTCGCTTGGGTTACCTCCTAGGGAGTTTGGGTCGTAGAATTGATGGATACTTCCCGGGTATTCCAAACTGAAGTTATAAGGTGGTTGCGCGCTTATTGTCATCGTTGTCAACATCAAGCTCGAGATTGATGTAATGCTCGTGGAATCGAATCAAATGGTACATTGCTCGTATGAGTGAACCATAGCCTTCAGAGTGTGGTATAGCTTTGAATGGTTGGGTTAATGCTTTCTTTAATTGTTTATTGTATTGTCGTGTATATTGAATGCTTTCTTATTGATTATATTGCTTAACTGTACCTATTTGCATTGCACGACTTTTTTTCTCTCTTCCTTGATACCTGTCTCGCGTTTACTGAGTATACGTGTTGGGTATACTCACTCCTCACCACCACATTTCAGGAAATGCCATGTTAGCCGAAAAGTTCGTGATTGCGTGAAAGATCATGCTTGAAGAGTTGTCTTGCGTGCTATGTGGCTTGAGTTGTCAAAGATGCAAAGATGTATGTTCATGTGTTGTATGTATTTATTGTCAAAAAAGAATGCAATTTAAATTTAACTAGGTAATTGAGGTAGAATGATAAGGTAGAAGATGGATTCAGTTATTATAGTTTAATTAAATGGCATGTATGTAGTTGTCTAAAGGAAAAGAGTTAGAATAGTTTGGGTACTTGGAAATATGTATATTGTTGTGTTTAATTGTTGAGAACCAAGGCTCGGATGGTCTTGAGGTGTGTGTATGGTTGGACGCGGTGCAGGTCCACTTATATGCTATTACAGGTTTTACATTTTGCCTAGAATCAGGGGAGACTCCATCCGTCTTTCCCTAAAAATTTTGCCCGGGTTTGGAATTGGGTTGCGATTAAAATGATTGATAGAACTCTCAGTCTCAAGAGGGATCGGGGTGTTACAGGTGGTATCAGAGCTTGTTAGCTCATAAGCCGGGATAGGGTCCTCGGTCTGGTGGGTAGTGATCCTTGAATGTGTGCTTGTTAAGTGTGTCTTGAAAGTGTATACTTGTATGTGAGATTGTGTGTCTTGACTTGAATGTATGCACCTATGTGATATAGTTATGTGTTATGTGTTAAATGTTTCTCAAGTAAAGTGAAGTGTCTAGTTGTGCATTGAATTGACCTATTGAATTGACCTCGTGAATCGAATCGACCTCGTGAATTGTTATTTATTTGAAGTATTGCTTGTAATGCGTGTATTGGAATGTCTTGAATTGGTTGTGCTGTGATTTGAATTGATTATGTTGTGCTTGACTTGATTGTCGTGTTTGAGTGACTTTGTTGAATAAATTTTTTTATAAACTTGCTTGTATAATAGTTTAAGGCATGTGTATAAATGTGATATATTGGCATTCATACATGTCCTATTGAAATGGTAAGAAAGACTTCTTCCTCCCCTGAAGAGAAGTGGTTAGTAGCGGCCCTCCAAGTTATGTGGATTGACGGGAAGGAGCAGTATTGACTAGCCTTTATTTGGGAGTTGGTGTTTGTCTTTGGAGCTCTATTATTGGCGAATCTCTAAGGTCCTCCTCTGTGCTTAACAGTTGTGAAAGAGTAGCTTTATTTTGGGGATTCTATTTGGCTGTTCTCTGGAGTATTCTTTGGTTTCCATATTGGGTATTCTTTGGAAACTTCTGTTGGCACTTCTCGGTGGACTTGGCTATTGGGTTTTCAATCGGACTTACTGTTTGGTATTATCTATGGCATATGTGTCTTGGTCTTTACTGGTGTGTTATTGACATCCATTATTGGAAATTCTTCAATGGTATTCTCTAGAATTCTCAGTGGTCATTTATCTAGTACTTATTAATTGGGCAATTCTTGGTACTTTCTTACTGGAGCATTGTTCGGGTATTTTCTTTGGCATCCCTCAGTTGGTTTGGTAATTAGAATTCCTATCGGACTTATTGTGTAATATTACTTACGGTATTCTTTGGAATTCTTATTGGGCATTCTACTAGTATTTTTCTTATTGGTATTTATTGGAAGATCCCACACTTGGAATTCTGCTTGGACTTATTATCTTGTATTGTTTACGGCTTCTCCTTCGGCCTTTCCACTCAAGGGAAATCTATACTTGCTGTTTTACTAAGATGTTGCAGTAGGGACTCAGTGATTTGAGGATTTCATTTAGAGATTAGCCTTTGGTATTCCTCTCTATATTCTTTTACAGAACTTTCAGCTAGGTCTGCTTACGGTAATCAGCACTGCATGAGGTGCATCTGCTCTGGCTGTCTTTTAACTTCCTTATTTGGCACTTGTTAGACTCCTATTAGAGATTCGTAAATAGGGCATTCCTTCGGTATTCTTCTTGCCATCAATATATGGTATTGCTATCATCTACAGTATCTTTGCTTCAGTCTTTAGTTGGTATTTTCTCGGCATTCTTGGTTGGGATTTCTATTCGAGTTTTCCTACGAGCATCTTTATTCACTACTTGCTCAGCAGCTGATGAAGATTAGTCATAGTTGGATTTCAGTGGATGCAGAGTTCTATTGGAAGAAGAATTGCGAGGACGCAATTGTTTTAAGGGGGGAAGGATGTGATAACCCGAACCCGGCATGCATTTAATAGCATTTGATTACATTTAATTAAATTCCATCTTAAATGTTAGTATTTAATTGCACTTGATTACATGTTTATATTTACTTGTTCATTTGTATCTTGGCATTAACTTCATAATTCTTTAAAATATTCTAGAAACAGTTAAATTAATTATTTTAAATGTATATTGATTGTTTTGATTGATTTGATTATTTTAATAATCGGTTTTAATTGTCTTACATTAAAATCACTCGGTTTTCAAATAAATGAGAAAAGTAACTCTGAGCCTGAGTGAATTTTAAACTATTCTACTATTCTACTTTTCAAAAAAATTAAAGTTTTCTATTATTGCTCATCTCTTTTTTAGCGATCGTTTATTGACCGTTTGATCGTAGTATTTCGAAAATGAGAGTTAGAGAAATATTCTTCAGACATAGTCAAAAATGTTTTTAGCTTAATTTAACTAGTTTTAGTTGTTTTTCATTTAATTGCATTGTTTTAACTTGAATTAGATTTAAATGACATCAAAATAAGCTTATTTGATCAATTTTAACTAAAGGTTGATTTTGTAAATGACCAAAATGCCATTGTCACCCTTTTAAATAATAAAACAAGGCAAAAATCAATAAAAACAATTTGAAAAATGCCATTTGTGTCCTTGCCATGGCCGAAAGTTTAAGGGAAAAGAAAGAAAATTTGTTTTGCATTTTTCTTCTACAATCATATGTGGAATTGCTCAGAGGTCGTGGCTCGGGTCCTTGCAGGTTTTGGTCTTCAATCTCTGTGAGGGTTTTCACGCTTTTGTGCATTTAAATTCGAATTTGAATTTTGTGTCAAATTTTTAGATTTGATATATAATGTGTTATAATGCCTGTAATTTCTTGATATAGCTTCCTTTGAGTTCGTAGAGCATTGTTTGATAGTTATTTAGCAATTTTTACGGTCGAAATTGTGTATTTGAAATTGGGGAAAAATAATAAATAGTGAATTTTGAATAGTAAACCCTAGGATTTCGGATTTTGATCCGAATTGCGATTGCTTGATTTGGATAGGTGCAATTAGTGATAGAAAGATAGAATGTGCAATAAAAACGGACCGGCCTTTGTTAAAATTAGAAATTAGACAATGAAACGTAAAGGGGCCGTTTGACCAAAAGTTGACCGTGCTCAAATTGAGTTGGGGATTTTGCTATTGAGGGCATGGAAGCACTTTTGGCCCTGTTGTGGCGTTGATTGAGCGACCGATTAATATAGTTGTAGTTCAAACGCAGTAGGTAGACTTTTGGGCTTCGGATGGGAAAATAAGGTTTAGTGACATAGAAATGTGCCTTGTAGTGCCTGAGTGAATGAAGTGAAATCAGTTTCCTAATCTCGTAGCTCGTTTGCTCGTAATTGCCTTTGGAAGTTAAAGATTGAATAGCGATATTTGTTGTTTTCGTGTTTGAACTGCTGTTACTTGTTTAATTGGTGTTATTGTTGCTATTAATGATAGTGACGCTTGAAAAGTTAATTGAATGCTAGTATTGATTGTAAATGCTTGATATCTCGTTTATCGCCTCTAATCTGTATTGTTGTGCTATCGCTCATTTATCGCCTTGTATCGTGTCTTGCATTGCATAGTGTCAGGCGCGTGAGTGATGGGCCTCTCTGGGTAGTCTCGGGCTGCCAGTGTTGGTTGCTCTAGCTCCGTGTCCTATTCCCATTCTCGCTTGGGTTGCCTCCCAGGGAGATTTGGGTCGTAGAATTGATGGATACTTCCGGGGTATTCCAAACTGAAGTTATAAGGTGGTTGCGCGCTTATTGTCATCGTTGTCAACATCAAGCTCGAGATTGATGTAATGCTCGTGGAATCGAATCGAATGGTACATTGCTCGTATGAGTGAACCATAGCCTTCAGAGTGTGGTATAGCTTTGAATGGTTGTGTTAATGCTTTCTTTAATTGTTTATTGTATTGTCGTGTATATTGAATGCTTTCTTATTGATTATATTGCTTAACTGTACCTATTTGCATTGCACGACTTTCTTTCTCTCCAACTCGATATCTGTCTCGCCCTCACTGAGTATACGTGTTGTGTATACTCACTCCTCACCACCACATTTCAGGAAATGCCATGTTAGCCGGAAAGTTCGTGGTTGCGTGAAAGATCATGCTTGAAGAGTTGTCTTGCGTGCTATGTGGCTTGAGTTGTCAAAGATGCAAAGATGTATGTTCATGTGTTGTATGTATTTATTGTCAAAAAAGAATGCAATTTAAATTTAACTAGGTAATTGAGGTAGAATGATAAGCTAGATCATGTATTCAGTTATTATAGTTTAATTCCATTGCATGTATGTAATTGTCTAAAGGAAATGAGTTAGAATAGTTTGGGTACTTGGAAATATGTATATTGTTGTGTTTAACTGTTGAGAACCAAGGCTCGGATGGCCTTGAGGTGTTTGTATGGTTGGACGCGGTGCTGGTCCACTTATATGCTATTACAAGTTTTACATTTTGCCTAGAATCAAGGGAGACTCCGTCCGTCTTTCCCTAAAAATTTTGCCCGGGTTTGGAATTGGGTTGCGATTAGATTGATTGATAGAACTCCCGGTCTCGAGAGGGATCGGGGTGTTACACAATCCCTCGCCCTGTGCTCATTGCTGCCGCATCCTAAACACGTCCCTGCTTTCACCCTGCAATCGGCCTCCACATGCCCCGTACGCTTGCAGTGTGTACACTGCGGTGATGATGCACTAACACTTCCCCTGGATGAACCAGAAGTTGAAGGAACAGCTGAACCAGTCTGCTGCTGAGGCCTTACCAAATTGGGCTTGTACTGACCCTGAGACTGGGCTGGCCTGAACTGGGACTGAACCTGATATGACCCCTGTTGAAACTGAGGCCGATAATAACTCTGCTGCCCCTGTGGCCTAAAAGAACCCTGCTGAACTGGTGGCATGTACACAACCTGTGATAACCCGAACCCGGCATGCATCTAATAGCACTTAACTGCATTTAATTAAATGTTTAATTAGTTAAATCAACCAATTTGCACTATTTTAATATTTCTCTTGGAAGCATTTAGTAGTTGTGTATTGAATAATTAAAAGATTATTATCTATTTCTAATAATTATAGTAATTGAATTTATTCTCTTGTGATTAATTAAGTGTCATCTTAAATGTTAGGGTTTAATTGTATTTGACTACGTGTTTATATTAACTTTCATTTGTAGCTTAATATTAACTTCATAATTCTTAAAATATTCTAGAAATAGTTAAATTAATTATTTTAAATGAATATTGATTACCTTGATTGTTGTGATTATTTTAATAATTAGTTTTGGTTGTCTTCCATTATAATCACTCGGTTTTCAAATAAATGAGGAAAGTAGCTCCGAGCCGGAGTAAATTTTAAACTATGATACTTTTCAAAAATGATATATTTTCTTAGATTCTTTGAGATTTAATTGATACTTCTTTGTTGACGCAAGTGCATAGCATATCGAGAGCGATAGTTGGAGAGCGGTTCCTAGTCCTCAACAAATAGTGAAAACTAGTGTTTGGTGTCTTAAATTTTATATTTTAATTGTTGTAGCTAGAATTAATATTTCATTAGTTTTTTAGCTTTAAAATGCATAAAATAAGCTAGTTTGACCAACTTAAGTGAGTATTGACCAAAGCTTTGACCTTTTGACCTTGTGTCATCTTTTAATAGCCTAAATAGCACAAAATAAAAGAAAAATCAGAGGTGAAACAGAACCTAGGCTGGCCGAAAATATGAGAGAAGAAAAAAAAAAGATTTCAAGCCAAAATCTTCGATTCTTCGCGTGAGCTTGCACGGGGTGGTTTCCGAGGCATCCTACGAGGTTTCCCTAGCATCTAGGAGCGTCTAAGGTGAGGGTTTCATGTTTATTTGCGCATTTGAAAGTTTTATGTATTAACTTTAATTTTTAGATTTTATCCGTAGTTTGTTGTTTTAATCATTTTGAGGCTTAAAAAATGTTCCCTAGCAATCGTAGAACATGTATTTATAGCTTTTTAACATTTTCTGCAGTTGAATATTGAAATTGAAATATAAATTGTTAGTTGAATAGTATTTTGTGAATAGTAACCCTTGAAACGATAAAGTTGCGCTGTTATGCTGTCTGTTGATGTGAAAAGGTGCTAGGTATGCTAGAATGTCTAAATGCATGATTTGTTTAGGTTGCGTATTGGAAAAAACGAAAAATAGGCCTTAGGGAAAGTCGGGGTCGTTTAGGTCGAGTTTGGTATTTTCTCGTTTTGAGTGATGGCATTGTTTCGGGAGGCCATGGAAGCACTTTTGGTACGATTATGGCGTTGGTTGGGTGTTTGGTTAGTATAGTTGTAGTTCAAACGAGCAAAGGGGAAAATTGGGACTTTGCATGAATTCTAGGGTAAAGTAGGGTTTCGGGGTCTTTAGACGTGCCTTATGGTGACCTAGGAGGATTGGTGAAGTCGGTTTCCAAAGCTCGTGGCTCGTTTGAAAGTAGTAGCGTTTGGTAAGTTGGGGTCATTTTCGTGATTTTGTGTGTTTTCATAGAATATTGCTTATAGAATGCTTATATTGCTTATAGAATGCTTATGTTGCCTATAGAATGCTTATAATGCCTATAGAATACTTGATATTCCTTGATAATGTTAGTTGGTGTTGTTCTTGTTACTTGTTTGATTGCAAATGCTTGTTAATGCTTATTACGCTTGTTAGAGTTGATTCTTGATTGAAATGTTTAACAATTGTTGAATAATACTTGATATCTCGTTTATCTCCTCTACTCTGTATTGTTATGCTATCGCTCATTTATCGCCTTGTATCGAGTCTTGCATTGCATAGTGTCCAGCGCGTGAGTGATGGGCCTCTCTGGGTAGCCTCGGGTTGCCAGTGTTGGTTGCTCTAGCTCCGTGGCTATTCCCTCTTCTCGCTTGGGTTGCCTCCCAGGGAGATTTGGGTCGTAGAATTGATGGTTACTCCCGGGGTATTCCAAACTGGTGTTATAAGGTGGTTGCACGCTTATTGTCATCGTTGTCAACATCAAGCTCGAGATTGATGTATCGCTCGTGAAATGGTATATTGCTCGTAAGAGTGAACCATAGCCTTCAGAGTGTGGTATAGCTTTGAATGGTTGGGTTAATGCTTTCTTGATTGTTTATTATATTGTCGTTTGTATTGAATGCTTTCTTATCGACTTTATTGCTTAACTGTCTTATTTGCATTGCACGAATTTTTTTCTCTCCAATTCGATATATGTCTCGCCCTCACTGAGTATACGTGTTGTGTATACTCACTCCTCACCACCACATTTCAGGAAATGTCATGTTAGCTGGAAAGTTCGTGATTTCGTGAAAGTTCGTGCCTGAAGAGTTGTCTTGCGTGCCTATGTGGCTTTAGTGTCGAAGTTGTAAAGATATATGCTTTCATATGTTGTATGTATTTAATGTTAAAAGAAATGTAATTTAAATCCAGCTAAGTAGTTGAGGTAGATTGATAAGCTAGTTTATGTAATCAGTTAGCATAGCTTAACTTCAATGCATGTTTGTAATATCCAAAGGAAAAGAGTCAGAATGGCATGATAATTTATATTATGCAGTAGCTTAGTATGGTTTAACTGTCTAGTTTGAATGTACTTGTCAAAAATGTAAGAGATAGGTTAGCTTTTAAATTGGAAATGTATGTTTATTTGCTTGTGGTTACTTGTTGAGAACAAGGCTCGGATGGCCTTGAGGTGGTTGAATGTTTGGACATGGTGTAACGCCCCGATCCCTCACGAGACCGGAGGCTTTAATAACCATGCTATTCTCAACCCAATACCAAACCCGGTCACAAAATTTTAGGGAAAAACGGACAGAGTTTCCTCTGTACCACGGACATTTTTCAAACCTGTAAATGCTCAAAATAGCCACAATATACTAAAACAAGCTTTTATAATTAAAATTCAAAGGTTCAAGGTCATCCAAGTCAGGAGACAAACAACAGCTCCAAATCACACATGCATGCACCCAACTTAACTTTTCATTAAACCTTTTTAACATGCCATCCTATGATAACATTAGAGCAATTTTAGAAGTTGAAATCAACACCTCTAAACATACACCCCCAAGCATGCAAGAACTAAAAGGGGAATTAAAAGTTATTACAAACCATAATATCCCAAAGCTAACATTACAACCAACAGCTTTCAACTTGCAACTACAAGAATATATATAGCCTTAAGACCACAAAATAGATCATGCTATAGCAATACAAGTATACCATGTAACAACAAGAAGGCAAATCCACCTTAGACAACAAACACACAACAACTAGGGCAAAGGCTCAGCCTGAACTTCTTCCTCTTCCACTAGCACCTCAACTAGTTGGGGTTCACCCTCAGCACTTCCTGAAACATGGTTTGCGAGGTATGAGCAATCACAATTTCTCAGTGAGGGATAAGGTCTACCGGGGACGTGCAATGCAGCAGTTAGTACAAATAAAGCCTTTTACAAGCAAAGAACAATTAAAACAACAAGTTACTACACATTAAAAAGGATGCGATACACTTTCACTTCTGTGACGTCCCGGCTAAGCGAATACCCCGAAGGGCAGAGGCACACCAGCGACGCCGCGAACTGAAATCTCGATGTAATAATGACACTGATATCGATAAGCCGGTATCCCCTTATAACCCCAAAACGGGTGTACTCCGGATATACCCCGAAATCCTACGACCCAACTCTCCCTGGGCGGCATCCCAAGCGAGAGAGGGACTGGCCAACCATGGAAGCCAAGGTGGCCCGGCAAGCCCGATGCCGCCCGGTTTCCCCGACACTACCATGCCCGAATGGTTGCGCAACCACGATGCAATGCACTCAAAATGATAACAATAGTATAAATCAATAAACACATGGTTGAGGGACAACAAAGTAGGTTGCCCTCACACACAATATATATACAATAAGTGCACATAATCTAAGTACAAGTAAATAAACTATTATGCATATAAGGATGAAGTCTCCCTCACCTCTACCGAGCTCCAAGATGTAAGTTTGAATCACATCATTTCCAGTCACCTTGAACCTATGAGCAAACATTACTTCAATTACTCTTTAACTACAACATTCATTCTAAGTTAGCTAACTTATAACTTCGCTTATTTAGCATATATACAATATCTATTAGAATTCTATTTTTAACAAAATACCACTTTTATATACTTTAACTTAACATATATTCCATATTTTCAATAGTCTACAAGTTAATTAAGAAGATAGTTCAAAAACTTAAATGAGAATGATTCAACCAGCATGCTATAACTAGATATAAATCGAGCTAGAATTTAGTTTAACTAAAATCAACACATGAGCCTGCAGTTACTTATACTATTTCTCATTTTACTTTAGTTAATAACTTGTACAAGAAATTAATTCACTCCACATAACAATAAACTAGCCATTAACTCAACTCAAAGAATTTCTCCAAAGGATATATAGATAATAAAGGTTAGGTTACTTTAATGTTCAAATGACACATTCATTCACAATGACACTACCCAGTCTTTTACTACTTTAATGAACTTCTAATTCATATTCTACTTTACTTACAATAGTTAGTAATATCTCTATGAAGATAGCCCAACATTAGCACATAGGGAAAGAAATGCATTTATCAACTAATAGAAAAGTTAACTATCAACCATTTAATAACTAACATACTATTTTAGTAAAATAACTATACTTCAAGCTAAGATTCTAACATATCACTAGTAGTATTAACTTAAGTTAATTACATTTAACATATAATAGACAACTATCAACTTACAATTAACCTTACATGTAGTTTCAAAAAGCATTAAACACATTCTTCCACATAGTTTACTTGACCTTTCTAAGTGTTCACTAGTTGCACATTGATAACAACAACTAATTCTAACAGTTGAATTGTTTAGCATATATAGAAACATTACCTATGTCTAAAGGTGGTGACCATCACAACTCTACTAGCATTTCTCATTCACAGTCGAATATAATAGCTTTCAATTTAAATTAACTTTACTAGCAATTAGATTTCAATTACAATTCATGAAAACAACATAACTATAGGAGCCCCATTACGTTATTAATCATCCAAGGACACTACACAATAAGGTCTTGATCGAATACATCCAATTAGAACTGAATTATATCATTACTATAGCAAAATAACAACAAAATTCAGATTCTCGCGTAACAGGGCATTTCTGACACATCTCACCAAAATGATCATAACTTGCTCTAGACAACTCCGATTAATGCACCGTAAAAAGCTGTAGAAACTAGACTCGTAAGGCTTTCTAATGGTATATAATTCAACCCCTAATCCTTCTCCAATTAATACAGTTTTAAGCTCGAAGTTTCCTCAATGCAGTTAAAATAGAAGCAGTTTATACAAGCAAATAAGCAGTTTTACAAAATGGCATATACAAGATATAATTAGAATTACATCAAAAGTTCCACACCAACTTGAAACTACATTTAAACATTCAAGAAGTCATGCCAAGGTCTTAGAAGCGCGAGACAACCGAAATTGCACCTAAACCCCTTTGTTATTCAAGCTGTTTCTCATCCAAAACAAAGTCAATGATTCAAATTTAAAGGGAAACTCTACCAACCTTCTAACTAACCCTCAAGGAACCCTTTCAACCCTCTAACTCATTCAAACGCCCGCAATAACCTCGAAAGCCCCAAATTCCCTCTTGTAGCTTTACACTACACCTACCTCATCCGGGCTTCAAACAAGGATTAGCAAAGCTTTTATAGCACCTAGGTAGCCTAAGGATACCAAAAGGAGAGCCCGAATCCACCCGGATTCGTCTTAACCCCGAAACCCCTTTATTAAAGTCGACTATTTTACGTTTTATGCGATTTTAGAGCAATTCAAGTGCACGGGGCTATTAGACTACCTTCATTAGCACCTAAGGCATCTATTAGGAGTGTTGAATCAAGCTAATTCGAGCAATTACACAAAACCCTAGAAAAAATGTCACTATTCACCTCATGAATTAAACTAACGATTCCAACCGTTTAAAAAGTGAAACAATGGTTCAAATATGTTCTCTAGCACTCATATACAAGGTATAATAGCATAGATAATCAATACAATAGCATTTGAACACATTTTCAACAAATCAAGAAAATAGCAACTATTTTAAAATGCGAAAATAAGCCGTGAAATCCCTCACCAATGCGCGTAGGAGCTCCTAGGAGGCTAGTAGACACCCTAAACCACTTGCACCTAGCTTGGCTTGGCTTGGAATGAGGATTTGTTAAGCAAAAAAACTCTATTTCTTCCCCTATGCAATTCTCGGATTTGCTAC
Source organism: Ehretia macrophylla (assembly GCA_037974665.1). Taxonomy (NCBI): domain Eukaryota; kingdom Viridiplantae; phylum Streptophyta; class Magnoliopsida; order Boraginales; family Ehretiaceae; genus Ehretia; species Ehretia macrophylla. The sequence continues at coordinate 60,123,523 of CM075776.1, read as the reverse complement.
AGTGTTTTCAGCATGCTCTCTTTTTTTTGTTTTTGTTTTGCTAAGTTATGAGCTAATGTGTGTGTTGTGTGAGTTATATATTAAATGGGGCTAAGTTGCTTGCTTAAATGGTTCACTAAATGCGCTTAGTTAGCTTAAAACGAGCCTAGATAGTAAAATGAATGCTAGCTACTTCATTCCCTAAGTTATGTTACGTAATACTATTCATACAACTACAAAAATCATTTTCTAAACGAGCTCTCCTATCGCCTCTAGCTCAAATATACATTTTTCCCACTACTCTAACAATTAATATAATTTAATAAAAAATACTAATTCGCTAATAGCATGAAGTTAAAAACGGAGTGAATAGTAATTTAAGAAGACGGTTAATAATGCACAGAAAGAAATGCGCAAACAAGGGATGCAACAGTAATTGAATGCATGGCTAAAACTCGGGCGTCACACATGGTATTGGTCCACTTATATGCTGTCGCGGGTTTGTTTTTTGCCTAGAAACAAGGGAGACTCCGTCTGTTTTCCCTAAAAAAATTATGCCCAGGTTTGGATTTGGGTTGTGATTAGATTGATAGATAGAACTCCCGGTCTCGTGAGGGATCAGGGTATTACACAACCTGCTGTACGGGAGGCCTATACATACCCTGCTGATACTGGCTGATACGGCCTCTTACTGGGCTGACTAGAAACAAGCTGATCCCCATTTCTCTTCTCTAGCCTAGAAGCTGCCTCAAAGGCCTCAGTGAATACATCATACCGATTCAGAGCCATCACATCCTGAATCTCGGGCCTCAACCCCAACATAAATCTACGAGTGCTCCGCTCCTCATCAGCCACATACTCTGGTGCATAACGGGACAATCGAGTAAAGGTCGCCTCATACTGAGCCACTGAAGCATCTCCCTGCACCAAGGCTAGAAACTCTACCTCTCTCTGCTCCCTCGCGATCCTCGGGACATACTTTGCCCGGAAAGCCAACAGAAAGGCACCCCAAACATACGGAATACCTTGAGTCGCCCAGCTAGTTCTCACTGTGCGCCACCATTCTTCTGCTTCATCATCTAACAAGTACACAGCAAATGAGACTTTCTACTCATCGGTATAATCAAGAGGATCATAAATCTTCTCCATCTTGCTAATCCACGCCTCAGCCTTCCTATCATCCGGCTCCCCCTGAAATCTAGGTGGATGATACCCTAAGAACTCTTTCAGGGTACCACGCCCGTGGTTTCCACCCTGCACATTCAACAACTGAGCCTGCCAAGCCTGAGTCTGGGCAGCCTGCCCTGCTATCAACTGAGCCTGTCCGGCCACTAACTCAGCAATCCTCTCCATAGCTGCCCCCAAACGGTCATCACCCCTATCACGGCCCGGTGCCGCATTACCAGGAGTCTCATCAGTCATCTCAGGCCTACCTCTGGTTCTCGGTCTGCCCGTCATTCTACTAATCAAAGAGTTAGCACAGGTTATAGCACGTAAATAGGTTATGAACAACTATTAGCACATAAACAACAAACTCATATAAAACACATAAACAAATTGATCACATAATCACTTAATCATTTAATACACAGTTCACTTTTCTTTCTTTTCATACATACTTTCATGCTAAGACCATTACCCACATTCCGAGAATACCCCGGCTGACAACTAACATGTGCTCTGATACCACTTAAATGTCACGCCCCAACTTGACCCCTCCTATAATCAGTCAGGACGCAATGAAATTTCGGCAGTATAACGATAGTAAATAGGATACCGAGGCTCTAAACCAACCTCATTAGAACGTCATACATCAACTCCATAAACCATACAACAAACAACTCGTCAATAAATAACAACATACATCATAATATGACATTCCACTTTATATGCCTCCGTTCCAACATAATACATGAACCTTAATATACATTACAAAATCATATTGAGCCAATCTAGCAACCTAATCATAAACAAAAGGAAGGCTACTAAGACAGCATCAACTAATTCATTATCTTTTCAACATCTTATACATTATAAACTACAAAGCATATAAAAGTCTACTAAGTTAATTTACAAGATAGTAAAACAATACAACTTCAAGGATAAGACTCCGGAATATAAGACTCATGTAACACCCCGATCCCTCTCGAGACCGGGAGTTCTATCAATCAATCTATTCACAACCCAATTCCAAACCCGGGCATAATTTTCAGCGAAAACAGACGGTGTCTCCCCTGTTTGTAGGCAAAAAGCAAACCTGCGACAGCATATAAATGGACCAATACGATGTCCAAACATTCAACCACCTCAAGGCCATCCGAGCCTCGATTCTCAACAATTAATTACAACAAATATACATACTTTTCCAAGTACTAGACTATTCTAACTCTTTCTTTTAGCAATACAACATGCAATGAAGTTAAACTATACTAACTGAATACATGAACTAGCTTATCAAACCACTTCAACAATCTAATAAAACTTAAATTACATTCCTTTTGACATTAAATACATACAATACATAAAAGCATACATCTTTACAACTTCGACAACTCAAGTCACATAAGCACGCAAGACAACTCTTCAAGCACGAACTTTCACGAAATCACGAACTTTCAGCTAACATGGCATTTCCTGAAATGTGGTGGTGAGGACTGAGTATACACAACACGTATACTCAGTGAGGGCGAGACAAATATCGAGGTGGAGAGAAAGAAATTCGTGCAATGCAAATAAGACAGTTAAGCAATATAATCGATAAGTAAGCAATCAAGACAAACAATTAATACAATAAGCAATTACTGAAAGCATTAACACAACCATTCAAAGCAATACCACACTCTGAAGGCTATGGTTCACTCATACGAGCAATGTACCATTTCACGAGCGATACATCAATCTCGAGCTTGATGTTGACAACATTAACAATAAGCGCGCAACCACCTTATAACTTCAGTTTGGAATACCCTGGAAGTATTCATCAATTCTACGACCCAAAACTCCCTAGGAGGCAACCCAAGCGAGAAAAGGGAATAGGACACGGAGCTACAGCAACCAACATTGGTAGCCCGAGACAACCCAGAGAGGCCCATCACTCACGCGCCTGACACTATGCAATGCAAGACACAACACAAGGTGATAACGAGCGATAGCACAACAGTACAGAATAGAGGTGATAAACAAGATAACAAGCATTTACAACCAAATAGTAGCAAGAACAACACCAACAAACATTATCAGGCAATAACAAGTATTCTATAGGCATTATAAGTATTCTATAAGCAACATAAGCATTCTATAAGCAACATAAGCATTCTATAAGGAACATAAGCATTCTATAAGCAATATACTATGAAAACACACAGAATCACAAAAATGACCCCAACTTTCAAAACACTACTACTTTCAAACGAGCCACGAGTTTTGGAAACTGACTTCACCAATCCTCCTAGGTCACTATAAGGCACGTCTAAAGACCCTGAAACCCTACTTAACCCTAGAATTCACGCGAAGCCCCGATTTCTCCCTTTCCTCATTTGAACTACAACTACCTCAATCGATTACCCAACCAATGTCACAACTGCACCAAAAGTGCTTCCATGACCTCCTGAGACAATGCCATCACGCAAAACAATAAAATGCCAAACTTGACCTAAACGACCCCAACTTTCACTAATCCATTTTTCTCCATTTTTCCATTACACATTCCAATTAAACCATACATTTAGGCATTCTAGCATATCTAGCACCTTCCTACATCAACAGAACGCATAACGGAGCAACTTCATCGAAACAGGGGTTTACTATTCATAATTTACTATTCATTAAACAATTTATATTTCAATTTCAATATTCAACTGTAAAAAATGTTAAAAAGCTATAAATACATGTTCTACAATGGCTATGGAACATTCTTTAAGCCTCAAAACGATTTAAATAACAATATACGGATAAATCCCAAAAATCAAAGTTAATACACAAAATATTCAAATGCGCAAATAACGATGAAAGCCTCACCTTAGACACTCCTAGACGCTAGGGAAACCTCGTAGGATACCTCAGAAACCACCCCGTGCAAGCTCACGCGAAGAATCGAAGATTTGAAGATTGAAATTTCTTTTTTTTTTCTCCTTCTATTTTCGGCCCTATGCATTCTGATTTTCAGCTCTTTCTTTTTTTTATTTTGTGCTAACTTAAGCTTATAAAGATGACAATACAAGTCAACTTGGTCAAAGCCTGGTCAATGCTCACTTAAGTTGGTCAATCTAGCTTATTTCATGCATTTTAAAGCTAAAACAACTAGCACAATTCTAGTTCTAGCCAACAACAACTAAAATATTAAAATTAAAACACTAAATACTAGTTTTCACTATTTGCTGAGGACTAGAAATAATTCTCTAACTATCGCTCTTGAAATGCTATGCACTTTGCGACAATAAAAGAATAACAATTAAATCTCAAAGAATTTAAGAAATATATCATTTTTGGAAAGCATCATAATTTAAAATTTACTTCGGCTCAGAGCTACTTTTCATTTAATTGAAATCCGAGCATTTAAGTGCAAGAAAAATAAAACCGATTGACATAAATATGAAAATAAAGCCACAAATGAATGTTTAACTAAAAATAAACACATAATTCAATGCTAACATTTATGATAACACTTAATTAAATGCAATTAAATGCCATTAAATGCATGCCGGGTTCGGGTTATCACATCCTTCCCCCCTTAAAACAATTGCGTCCTCGCAATTCTTCTTCCAATAGAACTCTGCATCATCTGAAATCCAACTCTGACCACTCTTCATTGATTGCTGAACAAGACACTGAATAAGAACGCTCGAAGAATACCTTACTAAGAAACCCCAATAGTACTGACTAAAAACTCCAAAACAATAAGGCCAAATAAAGGCTTAATTGACAATACCATCTTGAAATCCAAATAAGAATTCCGCTGGTTAAGAATATCATAAAAGAATTCCCCGCTAAAAGTGCCGAGAAGATGCCAACAAAGACTAAAGCAAAGATGCGGTAGATATTACCAATTGCACATATTATTAACAAGAAGAATACCGAAGGAATATTCTATATGCGAATCCTCTATAAAAGTCCAACCAGTATCAAATAAGGAAGTCAAAGGATGGCCAAATTAGATGCAGCACATATAAGACCAAGCTCCAAGACCTCATCGCCATTTGCCAAGTGCAAACTTTATACAACTTACCACCAAGGAAGCCCAAAGGATTCCACAGTACACCGTAAGTAGTGCTATACAATAAGTTCGATAGGAATTTCAATAACCAAGTCCACCGAGAAGTGCCAACAAAAGTCTCCAAAGAACACCTGTTAAGAAAACCAAAGAATGCTCTAGAGAACAACCATAGATCCCCAAATAAAAATCTTACTAGACATGAATGCCATAATAGAATCCCAACTAAAAGTACCAAGCACATACCAATAAACAATCTGAAGCAGAGTCTAAACAAGAATCCCAAGTACTGCTCAGGAAAACTCCAGACAAGAAATCCAGTCAATCATACTACAGAGGTTTCAAGGAAGTCTTTCAAAATATATAGCTCAAGAAGCATCTGAATAGGGAATCCATAATGTACGTCAACATATATATAATTATCAAAAGTCCATGAATGAACACAAAACTGAATAGCCAAGTAGATTTCCCCAAAATAATATTGCTACTGAATATTGGGTAAAATACCAGAGGGAATGTCGTGCAGGTGCACTATATACTTTTGAAGAATTCCAATCACGATTGCCGATAAAATATCAAGAAAGACTAGAGCAAAGATATTGTAGACAATATTATGCAGCAAGTCCAATAAGAGCTCCGATTGCCAAATCCACTGAGAAATGTCCACAAGGAATACCAAAGTAGTACGCCTCACACAAAACTGATCATTGTAAGCAGACTCAAATCAAAGTTCCCCATAAGAATGCAGAAAGAACACCAAAGGTTGATTAAAATCCCAACCAAGTCTCCCACGAAATGCCAATATAAAAATACCCGATGAATGCCCAATCAAGAAGACATTTAAGAAAATGCTCCAAAGAATAATCATGTAGAACTCCAAAGGAAGTCATTTACACAAAGCATAGAAGATAACCTTCAAGGAACCCCAATAAACAAACTCCAGCTATAAATGTCAACTCCCAAATAAAGGCCTAGTCAAGCACTTCTCGTTTCCGTCAATCCAAATAACTTGGGGCTCGCTACTAACCACTTCTCTTCAGGGGAGGAAGAAGACTTACTTACCATTTCCACGGAACATGTATGAATGCCAGGATATCACATTTATACACATGCCTTAAACTATTATGCAAGCAAGTTTGTAAAACAGTTTATTCATCAAAGTCACTCAAGCATGACAATCAAGTCAAGCACAACATAATCAATTCAAATCACGGCATAACCAATTCAAGACATTTCAATACACACATTACAAGCAATACTTCAAGCAAATAACAATTCACGAGGTCGATTCGATTCACGATGCTAATTCAATAGGTCAATTCAATGCACAACTAGACACTTCACTTTACTTGAGAAACATTTAACACATAACACATAATTATATCACATAGGTGCATACATTCAAGTCAAGACACACAATCTCACATACAAGCATACACATTCAGGACACACTTATCAAGCACACATTCAAGGATCACTACCCACCAGACCGAGGACCCTGTCCCGGCTTATGAGGTAGACAAGCTCTGATACCACCTGTAACACCCCGATCCCTCTCGAGACCGGGAGCTCTATCAATCAATCTATTGACAACCCAATTCCAAACCCAGGCATAATTTTCAGGGAAAACGGACGGAGTCTTCCCTGTTTTTAGGCAAAAAGCAAACATGCGACAGCATATAAATGGACTAATACCATGTCCAAACATTCAACCACCTCAAGGCCATCCGAGCCTCGGTTCTCAACAATTAATTACAGCAAATATACATATTTTTCCAAGTACTAGACTATTCTAACTCTTTCTTTTAGCAATATAACATGCAATAAAGTTAAACTATACTAACTGATTACATGAACTAACTTATCAAACTACTTCAACAATCTAATGAAACTTAAATTACATTCCTTTTGACATTAAATACATATAATACATGAAAGCATACATCTTTACAACTTCGACAACTCAAGCCACATAGGCATGCAAGACAACTCTTCACGCACGAACTTTCACGAAATCACGAACTTCCAGCTAACATGGCATTTCCTGAAATGTGGTGGTGAGGAGTGAGTATACACAACACGTATACTCAGTGAGGGCGAGACAAATATCGAGGTGGAGAGAAAGAAATTCGTGCAATGCAAATAAGACAGTTAAGCAATATAACCGATAAGTAAGCAATCAAGACAACAATCAATACAATAAGCAATTACTGAAAGCATTAACACAACCATTCAAAGCTATACCACACTCTGAAGGCTATGGTTCACTCATACGAGCAATGTACCATTTCACGAGCGATACATCAATCTCGAGCTTGATGTTGACAACGATGACAATAAGCGCGCAACCACCTTATAACCTCAATTTGGAATACCCCGGAAGTATCCATCAATTCTACGACCCAAATCTCCCTGGGAGGCAACCCAAGCTAGAAAAGGGAATAGGACACGGAGCTACAGCAACCAACACTGGCAGCCCGAGACAACCCAGAGAGGCCCATCACTCACGCACCTGACACTATGCAATGCAAGACACAACACAAGGCAATAACGAGCGATAGCACAACAGTACAGAATAGAGGTGATAAACAAGATAACAAGCATTTACAACCAAATAAGTAGCAAGAACAATACCAACAAACATTATCAAGCAATAACAAGTATTCTATAGGCATTATAAGCATTCTATAGGCAACATAAGCATTCTATAAGCAATATAAGTATTCTATAAGCAATATAAGCATTCTATAAGCAATATTCTATGAAAAACACACAGAATCACAAAAATGACCCCAACTTTCAAAACACTACTACTTTCAAACGAGCCACGAGTTTTGGAAACCGACTTCACCAATCCTCCTAGGTCACTATAAAGCACGTCTAAAGACCCCAAAACCCTACTTAACCCTAGAATTCACGCAAAGGCCCGATTTCTCCCTTTGCTCATTTGAACTACAACTACCTCAACCGATTACCCAACCAATGTCACAACTGCACCAAAAGTGCTTCCATGACCTCCCGAGACAATGCCATCACGCAAAACGATAAAATGCCAAACTTGACCTAAATGACCCCAACTTTCACTAAGCCATTTTATTCCGTTTTTCCATTACACATTCCAATTAAACCATACATTTATGCATTATAGCATATCTAGCACCTTCCTACATCAACAGAATGCATAACGGAGCAACTTCATCGAAACAGGGGTTTACTATTCATAATTTACTATTTATTAAACAATTTATATTTCAATTTCAATATTCAACCGCAGAAAATGTTAAAAAGCTATAAATACATGTTCTACAATGGCTATGGAACATTCTTTAAGCCTCAAAATGATTTAAATAACAATATACGGATAAATCCCAAAAATCAAAGTTAATACACAAAATATTCAAATCTCCAAATAACGATGAAACTCTCACCTTAGACGCCCCTAGACGCTAGGAAAACCTCGTAGGATGCCTCGGAAACCACCCCGTGCAAGCTCCCGTGAAGAATCGAAGATTTGAAGTTGAAATTTCTTTTTTTTTTCTCCTTCTATTTTCGGCCTTATGCATTCTGATTTTCGGCTCTTTCTTTTTTTTTTTTGGTGCTAACTTAAGCTTATAAAGATGACAATACAAGTCAACTTGGTCAAAGCTTGGTCAATGCTCACTTAAGTTGGTCAATCTAGCTTATTTCATGCATTTTAAAGCTAAAACAACTAGCACAATTCTAGTTCTAGCTAACAACAACTAAAATATTAAAATTAAGACACTAAATACTAGTTTTCACTATTTGGTGAGGACTAGAAATAATTCTCTAACTATCGCTCTTGAAATGCTATGCACTTTGCGACAATAAAAGAATAACAATTAAATCTCAATGAATTTAAGAAATATATCATTTTTGGAAAGCATCATAGTTTAAAATTTACTCGGCTCGGAGCTACTTTTCATTTAATTGAAATCCGAGCATTTAAGTGCAAGAAAAATAAAACCGATTGACATAAATATGAAAATAAAGCCACAAATGAATGTTTAACTAAAAATAAACACATAATTCAATGCTAACATTTATGATAACACTTAATTAAATGTAATTAAATGCCATTAAGTGCATCCCGGGTTCGGGTTATCACAACTCATCCACGTAAGGCACATTTTTCACATTCTCCTCTTCAGGAGGCACGTACCCGTAATCTTGCGAAAGAACACCTGAAAGCATGCAATAATAGAGAATGAGCTTATATAAAATAAGCCCAGTAAGGATCCGATAGATCTCTACAGTATTCACTATGCTCTTTGGATTTAATCCTTTTAGCAAGTAAACACACAATAACAGCAATAATACTATCATCACATAATCTATAATGACCATTCAATAAAGGATACACTAGTTGGTGTAGCTCCAATCACCATCACGGTCATAACAGCCTTTTTGTGACTCCAATAAACTCAAGCACCCGAGGTACCCCAATAACCTCTCCCTCCATGACACCTCCGTCATGCGAGCTGGAGGCAGTCTCTAGTAGTCATGACGTTATCAACCCGACAGCCCGATGCTGCCCAAGAGGTGGCACACACATACCAAAGACTCAACAATAATAATAAACATCAATCATTCACATGAGGACAATCTAGCAGAACTGCCTACCTCCTGGCATCAATTATCAATCAATAATCATCAATCATCATCAATAATCATATTATCATCATAATAACATCAATAATCAATTTAACAACAAATAACTAAGTTAGATGACAAAGTAGGCCATCCAACCGAACATGCATTAAACACACAATCAAACCCTAGTTTACCCATCAACAACTCACAATTCAATCACTCAAACCACACCCTTAACTAAGGCTCAATTCAATAATTTAAAGAAAGATAACCTAAACTTCAAATAATCATATCTTACATTCTACTAATCCAAACAACTCCAAATCAGTTTCAAACACTCACCCATTCGATCAACTACATTAGCCCTCTCGGAAACCAACCAAGACACCTCAAAATCAAGCCCAACAACCCGAAAACCTCAAGGCACCTAGGCTGAAATTTTTGAATTTTCACCCAAACATTGCAATCAAAAATTCGGCATTATAACGGCGTTACCACGTAATTAAGAAACTTTTAAAAATCGACGACAATCGATTCCAACCACAACAACTCAAAATAATTCTCAAAAAGCCATTCTATCAACTTTAAATACCCGAAAATAAAAAAATTCACTACAATGGCTCAAATCTCATAGTAATACACCTAAACGATCCCTAGCATGCATGGAGCAATAATCTAACATCAGATTAACATTCTAACGGTTCAAAATGCAGTTATGAGCAAAAACAAAAAAATAAGTTTTGAGATCCAGAATTTTTCTCTCACCTTTGATGCAATAAAAGCCTAGGAATGCGTGAAATGCATGCCTAACAGGCGGAATCCAACTCGGCACGAAATTCTACGGACAAAAACTAGGTTTTTCTTTGAAATTTTCTTTGAAAACCTTGAGAACTCTTTTCTCTTTTCTCTCTTCTTCCTCTCAGCAATGTGTGTGTAATTGTGGGTGTTTTTGTGCTTTGTGAGTGTGTGTTGGTGATATAAGCTTGAAAGTCAACAAGTTAAATGAAAGTCAAAGTTGAAACTTTAGTATTTTTAGTGTTTTCTTGACTTTAAATGCATTTTATTGATCACCAAAGTTCAAAACAATTATTCAACACCCAAGATAGCTCAAGTAGGTTATTTTTAGGTGACAAGAAGTTTTACAATCGAACAATTTCACCCGAGTCGGCTTAAAACTTGATTTTCGCAAAAGTCGGTGTAAAAACCCTAATAAATTCTTAAGCCGATTTTAAAACCGTTTTAATCAAACACAGGTCTATTAAAGTCCGTGGACTAGGTCTAGAAGGGTTAAAAAGACCAGTTTCAAAATTTTAGCGGACGTGTTTTGAAAACACTATTCACTGAAAGTCGACGATAAAATTTCTGACTCCGTTTTTTATGAAAATTTTATGAATGCACATTTAGCATATTCTAAGAGTATTGATATCAAAATTACCACATTCTAAGTCACATAGCACATAGACAGGTTAATTCACGCAAAATAAGATAAGATAGAAAAGTGGGGTTTCACAAACACCAATATTAACTGCAGCGTCCTTATTGACATAAGAGAAAGAATTTATCAAAGAGTTTGAAAGGTTATAGCTTGAAGTAGTTGCCCCTGGTAAGAAAAGCTTATATGCTCACTTAATCATTCAGCCTACATTACTAGATCAAATCAAAGAATCCCAGAAAAATGATCCTTTCTTGGAAAAGGTCAAAAATAAATTAGAAGAAGGAAAGGAAACTGAATTCCAAAAAGCTGAAAATGGCATTGTTTGCTACAACAGCAGATTATGTGTGACGGATGACCCAACATTGAAGACATAAATTATGTCTGAAGCGCATGACTCTCCATTTACAGTACATCCAGGTGGAACTAAAATGTACCGGGATCTTCGATAACATTTCTGGTGGAATAACATGAAACGTGAAGTTGGGGTGTGACGCCCGAGATTTAGCCATGCATTTAATTACTGTTGCATCCTTTGTTTGCGCATTTACTTCTGTGCTTTACTAACTGACTGTTGTGACTACTATTCACTTCATTTTTAAACTACCTTCTATTAGTTAATTAGTATTTTTATTAAATCCTATTAATTATTAAAGTAATGAGAAAAATGTGCATTTGAGCTAGAGGCGATAGGAGAGCTCGTTTATAAAATATTTTTGTAGTTGAATGAATAGTGTTACGTAACCAACTTAGAGTTTAATTAGCTAACATTAATTTATGCTTAGGACTTGTTTCTAACTAGCTTGACTCACATTTTGACCATACACTTAAATTAAAACAACTCACCTAAGCTTATATAACACACACACAACTCACCTTATATCATAACTAGCAAAATCAAAACAAAAAAAATGCTGAAAAATCACTGTAGCAAATCCGAGAATAGTATAGGAGGAGAATGAGAGGATTTTGCTCATCAAATCTTCAAGCCAAGCCAAGCCAAGCTAGGAGCAAGTAGATTAGGGTGTTTGCTAGCCTCCCGAGAGTTCCTACGCGCAATTGGTGAGGGTTTTCATGACTTTTTATGCATATCTAAAATGTTACATTTTTCTTGATTTGTTGAAAATGTTATCAAATGCTATTGCAAAGCTTATCTATGCTATTATACCTTGTATATAAGTGCTAGAGAACACATTTGAGCTATTAGTTCGCATTTTAAACGGTTGGAATCGTCATTTGAATTTATGAGGTGAATAGTGATATTTTTCTAGGGTTTTGTGTAATTGCACGTATTAGCTTGATTCAACACTCCTAATAGATGCCTTAGGTGCTAATGAAGGTAGTCTAATAGCCCCGTGCACTTGAATTGCTCTAGAATCGCATAAAACATGAAATAGCCGACTTTAACAAAGGGGTTTCGGGGTTCATGCGAATCCGGGTGGATTCGGGCTTCACTTCTAGTATTCTTAGGCTACCTAGGTGCTATAGAAGCTTTGATAACCCTTGTTTGAAGCCCGGATAAGGTATGTGTAGTTTAAAGCCATAAGAGGGAATTTGGGGCTTTCGGGGTAATCGCGGGCGTTTGAATGAGTTAGAGGGTTGAAAGGGTACCTTGAGGGTTAGTTAGAAGGTTGGGAGAGTTTCCCTTGAAAATGGAATCATTAACCTTGGTTTGGAAGAGAAATAGTTTGAAAAATAAAGGGGTTTAGGTGCAATTTCGGTTGACTCACACTTCTAAACCCATGGCATGACTTCTTGAGTGTTTATATGTGGTTTCAAGTTGATTTGGAGCTTTTGGTATGATTCTATGCTTATTTTGTAAATGTCCCTTTGTAAAACTGCTTATTAGCTTATATAATTGCTTCTATTCTAACTGCCTCGAGGTCAACCTACTTTGTTGATCCTCCTATGTGTTAATGCTTATATTATTGCTATTAACTTGCCATTGTTAAGTGCATTGCATAGTGGTTGCGCAACCATAGTGTCAGGGGCGGATGTGTTGAATATCGGCTGGGCGGCAGAGGGCTTGCCGGAGGATATTCAAACTCCGTGCCCTAGTCCCTCATTCGCCTGGTCCGGAGATTGCCAGGGGATGTTGGGTCGTAGGATTATCGGGGTACATCCGGAGTACACCCACTGGAGTGTTTGGGGTTATGCCGGCTTATCGTGATCGTGGTTCGTGGATCGTGAATGAAGACCAGTGAAGATTGGTGTATAGGGGTTATGAGAAATGTATCCTTTCAAATATGTGGTTATTTAAGCTATCATTGTTTCTTGATTTGCTCAATTGTTATTGTTGTTAACTGTATTACTTGTCGCATTGCACACCCCGGGACCTTATCCCTCACTGGGCAACAGTGGTTGCTCATACCTCGCTAACATGTTTCAGGTGGCGCAGTTGGAGGAGTTGCATTAGTTGCTGTGTCTAGTTGCTTGAGGTGGACTATGTTCTTGTTGATGAGAGTAGGACTTGTTTTCTTTACTTTATGTTCTATTTTGTAACCTAAGTGATATGTGTATATTATATAGTTTGCAAATTGAGGGATAGATGTTGTAGTGGTAGATTTAGAACCATGGCTGTAATAACTTATATTTCTGCTATTAGCTGCTTCGCATGCTTGGGAGTGAATGACTGGTTGTTTTCAATTTCTAAGAATACTTAAAAGCTATCATGGAGTGGCATGATAAGCGGTTTTGTAAACAAGTTAAGTTATGAATGCATGCTTGTCTGTATCTAAACTGTTTGTATGTCTTAATGCTCGGATGGCCTTAAAGCTAAGATCTTTAGTTATAAATGAATGTCTTGTTATGTTTTGGCTTTATTGAGCATTTACAGGTTTGAAAAATGTCCGCGGTACAGAGGAAACTCTGTCCGTTTTTCTCTAAAATTTTGAGACTGGGTTGGAATTGGGTTGAGAATAGCTTGGTTATTAGAGCCTCCGGTCTCGCGAGGGATCGGGGCGTTACAGGTGGTATCAGAGCTTAGTTAGCTCTAAGCCAGGACAGGGTCCTCGGCCTGTCGGGTAGTAACCCTTGCGTGTGTGCTTGTTAAGAGTGTGTCTTGAAAGTGTATGCCTGCATGTGTGATTGTGTGTCTTGTATTGAATGTGTGCACCTATGTGATATAATTATGTGTTACGTGCTAAATGTGTGCTAAGTGAAGTAAAGTGGCTGGTTATGCATCAAATTGACCTCGTGAATTGTTAATTGCTTGAACTGTTGCTTGTAATGTGTGCATTTGAAAGTCTTTGATTGAGTTGTGTTATGATGGACTTGATTGTCGTGCTTGAATGACTTTGATGATTACACTGTTCATAAACTCTTATATAAACATGTTTGCATAATAGTTTAAAACATATATGTGTAAATGTGATATCTTGGCATTCATACATGTCCCGTTGAAATGGTAAGAAAGACTTCTTCCTCCCCCTGAAGAGAAGTGATTAGCAACAAGCCCTCCAAGTTGTGTGGATTAGCGGGAATGAGAATGTTGTAAGCGGAGCTCAGTTATTGGGATTTCTTCCAAGGCATTCTTCTACGCTCAATAGTCAGAAATGAATGGCTTCCTTTGGGATTTCTATATGACCGTTCTCTCGGTTTCTTATTGAGTATCCTTCTAGTATTTTCTTGCTGGTATTACTCGGAAGACTTAGTTTGGGATTCTAATCAGCCTTATTATATGGAATTATCTTCTGTATTTGTACTCTAAATTCTTATTGGTATTTTCTCGCCACTGTTAGTTGGGATTCTATTATTCTATGGTATTCGTGCCAGCGGGATTCTTATTTGGATTTCGAAGTAGCATCTCTATTGGAGCCTTTATTTGGCCTTATTACGTGAGGTTCGCAGGCAATACTACTGGGATTTCTTAATGAGCTCCCACGAGAGTTCGTATATGGTATTCTTGCTTAACAACTGATGACGAGTAATCGGAGTTGGTTTTCAGTTGTTGTGGAGTTCCCTTGTGAAGAAGAATTGCGTGGACGCAATTAGTTTAAGGGGGAGAGGATGTGACGCCCGAGATTTAGCCATGCATTTAATTACTGTTGCATCCTTTGTTTGCGCATTTACTTCTGTGCTTTACTAACTGACTGTTGTGACTACTATTCACTTCATTTTTAAACTGCCTTCTATTAGTTAATTAGTATTTTTATTAAATCCTATTAATTATTAAAGTAATGAGAAAAATGTGCATTTGAGCTAAAGGCGTTAGGAGAGCTCGTTTAGAAAATGATTTTTGTAGTTGAATGAATAGTGTTACGTAACCAACTTAGAGTTTAATTAGCTAACATTAATTTATGCTTAGGACTTGTTTCTAACTAGCTTGACTCACATTTTGACCATACACTTAAATTAAAACAACTCACCTAAGCTTATATAACACACACACAACTCACCTTATATCATAACTAGCAAAATCAAAACAAAAAAAATGCTGAAAAATCACTGTAGCAAATCCGAGAATAGTATAGGAGGAGAATGAGAGGATTTTGCTCATCAAATCTTCAAGCCAAGCCAAGCCAAGCTAGGAGCAAGTAGATTAGGGTGTTTGCTAGCCTCCCGAGAGTTCCTACGCGCAATTGGTGAGGGTTTTCATGACTTTTTATGCATATCTAAAATGTTACATTTTTCTTGATTTGTTGAAAATGTTATCAAATGCTATTGCAAAGCTTATCTATGCTATTATACCTTGTATATAAGTGCTAGAGAACACATTTGAGCTATTAGTTCACATTTTAAACGGTTGGAATCGTCATTTGAATTTATGAGGTGAATAGTGATGTTTTTCTAGGGTTTTGTGTAATTGCACGTATTAGCTTGATTCAACACTCCTAATAGATGCCTTAGGTGCTAATGAAGGTAGTCTAATAGCCCCGTGCACTTGAATTGCTCTAGAATCGCATAAAACATGAAATAGCCGACTTTAACAAAGGGGTTTCGGGGTTCATGCGAATCCGGGTGGATTCGGGCTTCACTTCTAGTATTCTTAGGCTACCTAGGTGCTATAGAAGCTTTGATAACCCTTGTTTGAAGCCCGGATAAGGTATGTGTAGTTTAAAGCCATAAGAGGGAATTTGGGGCTTTCGGGGTAATCGCGGGCGTTTGAATGAGTTAGAGGGTTGAGAGGGTACCTTGAGGGTTAGTTAGAAGGTTGGGAGAGTTTTCCTTGAAAATGGAATCATTAACCTTGGTTTGGAAGAGAAATAGTTTGAAAAATAAAGGGGTTTAGGTGCAATTTCGGTTGACTCACACTTCTAAACCCATGGCATGACTTCTTGAGTGTTTATATGTGGTTTCAAGTTGATTTGGAGCTTTTGGTATGATTCTATGCTTATTTTGTAAATGTCCCTTTGTAAAACTGCTTATTAGCTTATATAATTGCTTCTATTCTAACTGCCTCGAGGTCAACCTACTTTGTTGATCCTCCTATGTGTTAATGCTTATATTATTGCTATTAACTTGCCATTGTTAAGTGCATTGCATAGTGGTTGCGCAACCATAGTGTCAGGGGCGGATGGGTTGAATATCGGCTGGGCGGCAGAGGGTTTGCCGGTGGATATTCAAACTTCGTGCCCTAGTCCCTCATTCGCCTGGTCCGGAGATTGCCAGGGAATGTTGGGTCGTAGGATTATCGGGATACATCCGGAGTACACCCACTGGAGTGTTTGGGGTTATGCCGGCTTATCGTGATCGTGATCATGGTTCGTGGATCGTGAATGAAGACCAGTGAAGATTGGTGTATAGGGGTTATGAGAAATGTATCCTTTCAAATATGTGGTTATTTAAGCTATCATTGTTTCTTGATTTGCTCAATTGTTATTGTTGTTAACTGTATTACTTGTCGCATTGCACACCCCGGGACTTTATCCCTCACTGGGCAACAGTGGTTGCTCATACCTCGCTAACATGTTTCAGGTGGCGCAGTTGGAGGAGTTGCATTAGTTGCTGTGTCTAGTTGCTTGAGGTGGACTATGTTCTTGTTGATGAGAGTAGGACTTGTTTTCTTTACTTTATGTTCTATTTTGTAACCTAAGTGATATGTGTATATTATATAGTTTGCAAATTGAGGGATAGATGTTGTAGTGGTAGATTTAGAACCATGGCATGTAATAACTTATATTTCTGCTATTAGATGCTTCGCATGCTTGGGAGTGAATGACTGGTTGTTTTCAATTTCTAAGAATACTTAAAAGCTATCATGGAGTGGCATGATAAGCGGTTTTGTAAAGAAGTTAAGTTATGAATGCATGCTTGTCTGTATCTAAACTGTTTGTATGTCTTAAGGCTCGGATGGCCTTAAAGCTAAGATCTTTAGTTATAAATGAATGTCTTGTTATGTTGTGGCTTTATTGAGCATTTACAGGTTTGAAAAATGTCCGCGGTACAGAGGAAACTCTGTCCGTTTTTCTCTAAAATTTTGAGACTGGGTTGGAATTGGGTTGAGAATAGCTTGGTTATTAGAGCCTCCGGTCTCGCGAGGGATCGGGGCGTTACAGGTGGTATCAGAGCTTAGTTAGCTCTAAGCCAGGACAGGGTCCTCGGCCTGTCGGGTAGTAACCCTTGCGTGTGTGCTTGTTAAGAGTGTGTCTTGAAAGTGTATGCCTGCATGTGTGATTGTGTGTCTTGTATTGAATGTGTGCACCTATGTGATATAATTATGTGTTACGTGCTAAATGTGTGCTAAGTGAAGTAAAGTGGCTGGTTATGCATCAAATTGACCTCGTGAATTGTTAATTGCTTGACCTGTTGCTTGTAATGTGTGCATTTGAAAGTCTTTGATTGAGTTGTGTTATGATGGACTTGATTGTCGTGCTTGAATGACTTTGATGATTACACTGTTCATAAACTCTTATATACACATGTGTGCATAATAGTTTAAAACATATATGTGTAAATGTCATATCTTGGCATTCATACATGTCCCGTTGAAATGGTAAGAAACACTTCTTCCTCCCCCTGAAGAGAAGTGATTAGCAACAAGCCCTCCAAGTTGTGTGGATTAGCGGGAATGAGAATGTTGTAAGCGGAGCTCAGTTATTGGGATTTCTTCCAAGGCATTCTTCTACGCTCAATAGTCAGAAATGAATGGCTTCCTTTGGGATTTCTATATGACCGTTCTCTCGGTTTCTTATTGAGTATCCTTCTAGTATTTTCTTGCTGGTATTACTCGGAAGACTTAGTTTGGGATTCTAATCAGCCTTATTATATGGAATTATCTTCTGTATTTGTACTCTAAATTCTTATTGGTATTTTCTCGCCACTGTTAGTTGGGATTCTATTATTCTATGGTATTCGTGCCAGCGGGATTCTTATTTGGATTTCGAAGTAGCATCTCTATTGGAGCCTTTATTTGGCCTTATTACGTGAGGTTCGCAGGCAATACTACTGGGATTTCTTAATGAGCTCCCACGAGAGTTCGTATATGGTATTCTTGCTTAACAACTGATGACGAGTAATCGGAGTTGGTTTTCAGTTGTTGTGGAGTTCCCTTGTGAAGAAGAATTGCGTGGACGCAATTAGTTTAAGGCAGAGAGAATGAGAGGCCCGAGATTTAGCCATGCATTTAATTACTGTTGCATCCTTTGTTTGCGCATTTACTTCTGTGCTTTACTAACTGACTGTTGTGACTACTATTCACTTCATTTTTAAACTGCCTTCTATTAGTTAATTAGTATTTTTATTAAATCCTATTAATTATTAAAGTAATGAGAAAAATGTGCATTTGAGCTAAAGGCGTTAGGAGAGCTCGTTTAGAAAATGATTTTTGTAGTTGAATGAATAGTGTTACGTAACCAACTTAGAGTTTAATTAGCTAACATTAATTTATGCTTAGGACTTGTTTCTAACTAGCTTGACTCACATTTTGACCATACACTTAAATTAAAACAACTCACCTAAGCTTATATAACACACACACAACTCACCTTATATCATAACTAGCAAAATCAAAACAAAAAAAATGCTGAAAAATCACTGTAGCAAATCCGAGAATAGTATAGGAGGAGAATGATAGGATATTGCTCATCAAATCTTCAAGCCAAGCCAACCCAAGCTATGAGCAAGTAGATTAGGGTGTTTGCTAGCCTCCCGAGAGTTCCTACGCGCAATTGGTGAGGGCTTTCATGACTTTTTATGCATATCTAAAATGTTACATTTTTCTTGATTTGTTGAAAATGTTATCAAATGCTATTGCAAAGCTTATCTATGCTATTATACCTTGTATATAAGTGCTAGAGAACACATTTGAGCTATTAGTTCGCATTTTAAACGGTTGGAATCGTCATTCGAATTTATGAGGTGAATAGTAATGTTTTTCTAGGGTTTTGTGTAATTGCACGTATTAGCTTGATTCAACACTCTTAATAGATGCCTCAGGTGCTAATGAAGGTAGTCTAATAGCCCCGTGCACTTGAATTGTTCTAGAATCGCATAAAACATGAAATAGCCGACTTTAACAAAGGGGTTTCGGGGTTCATGCGAATCCGGGTGGATTCGGGCTTCACTTCTAGTATTCTTAGGCTACCTAGGTACTATAGAAGCTTTGATAACCCTTGTTTGAAGCCCGGATAAGGTATGTGTAGTTTAAAGCCATAAGAGGGAATTTGGGGCTTTCAGGGTAATCGCGGGCGTTTGAATGAGTTAGAGGGTTGAGAGGGTACCTTGAGGGTTAGTTAGAAGGTTGGGAGAGTTTCCCTTGAAAATGGAATCATTAACCTTGGTTTGGAAGAGAAATAGTTTGAAAAATAAAGGGGTTTAGGTGCAATTTCGGTTGACTCACACTTCTAAACCCATGGCATGACTTCTTGAGTGTTTATATGTGGTTTCAAGTTGATTTGGAGCTTTTGGTATGATTCTATGCTTATTTTGTAAATGTCCCTTTGTAAAACTGCTTATTAGCTTATATAATTGCTTCTATTCTAACTGCCTCGAGGTCAACCTACTTTGTTGATCCTCCTATGTGTTAATGCTTATATTATTGCTATTAACTTGCCATTGTTAAGTGCATTGCATAGTGGTTGCGCAACCATAGTGTCAGGGGCGGATGCGTTGAATATCGGCTGGGCGGCAGAGGGCTTGCCGGTGGATATTCAAACTTCGTGCCCTAGTCCCTCATTCGCCTGGTCCGGAGATTGCCAGGGAATATTGGGTCGTAGGATTATCGGGGTACATCCGGAGTACACCCACTGGAGTGTTTGGGGTTATGCCGGCTTATCGTGATCGTGATCGTGGTTCGTGGATCGTGAATGAAGACCAGTGAAGATTGGTGTATAGGGGTTATGAGAAATGTATCCTTTCAAATATGTGGTTATTTAAGCTATCATTGTTTCTTGATTTGCTCAATTGTTATTGTTGTTAACTGTATTACTTGTCGCATTGCACACCTCGGGACCTTATCCCTCACTGGGCAACAGTGGTTGCTCATACCTCGCTAACATGTTTCAGGTGGCGCAGTTGGAGGAGTTGCATTAGTTGCTGTGTCTAGTTGCTTGAGGTGGACTATGTTCTTGTTGATGAGAGTAGGACTTGTTTTCTTTACTTTATGTTCTATTTTGTAACCTAAGTGATATGTGTATATTATATAGTTTGCAAATTGAGGGATAGATGTTGTAGTGGTAGATTTAGAACCATGGCATGTAATAACTTATATTTCTGCTATTAGCTGCTTCGCATGCTTGGGAGTGAATGACTGGTTGTTTTCAATTTCTAAGAATACTTAAAAGCTATCATGGAGTGGCATGATAAGCGCTTTTGTAAAGAAGTTAAGTTATGAATGCATGCTTGTCTGTATCTAAACTGTTTGTATGTCTTAAGGCTCGGATGGCCATAAAGCTAAGATCTTTAGTTATAAATGAATGTCTTGTTATGTTGTGGCTTTATTGAGCATTTACAGGTTTAAAAAATGTCCGCGGTACAGAGGAAACTCTGTCCGTTTTTCTCTAAAATTTTGAGACTGGGTTGGAATTGGGTTGAGAATAGCTTGGTTATTAGAGCCTCCGGTCTAGCGAGGGATCGGGGCGTTACATGGGGACTGTGTAGCTAAATGTTTAACATGTCAAAAGATCAAAGTTGAACATCAAAAGCCCTCAGGACTATTACAACCACTGAAGATTCTAGAGTGGAAATGAAATAGTGTATCCATGGATTTTGTTATGAGTTTTTCGAAGACTAGAAGTAAAAATGATGCGATTTGTGTAATCATGGACAGGCTGACCATGAAGGCTTACTTTCTACCTATCCGGGTTGATGAAAGTAAAGATAAATTGGCTAAACAGTACATAGATGAAGTAATATGTCTCCACAGTGTATCAAGGGAAATTATCTCTGATCGTGATCCGAGATTGATATCAAGATTCTGGCAGGGTATGCAACAGGCATTAGGTACGCAGTTAAGAATGAGTACTGCATTCCATCCTCAAACAGATGGCCAAACAGAGAGAACTATCCAAATTCTATAGGATATGCTTTGAGCTTGTGTTATGAATTGGGGAGATAATTGAGATTAATATTTAGCTTTAGTTGAATTTGCATATAACAACAGTTACCAGTCAAACATTCAGATGGCACCCTATGAAGTACTATATGGTCAGAAATGTAGGACTCCACTATATTGGGATTTGGATGAAATAAAAGTGGTAAACTCTCAACTCCTTGAAGATGCAGAAGAAAAAGTTAAATTGATTCGAGCACGACTTAAAACAGCATTAGACAAACAAAAGAGTTGGGCAGATATAAGGCGGAAAGATCTAGCATTTGAGGTAGGTGATCATGTGTTTCTAAAGGTGACGCCTACCAAAGGCGTAATCAGATTTAGTAGTTGCGGGAAACTGAATGCACGATATGTGGGCCCGTTCGAAATATTAGAACGAATTGGAGAAGTTGCATATAAAATGACTCTACCTGCGGCATTGGTAGGTTTTCACAATGTATTACATGTCTCCCAACTGCGAAAATATGTACTGGATCCCAGCCACATTCTTGAGTATGACCAGATTCAAGTGAGAGATGATTTGAAGTACGATGTGAAGGGATGTGGATCCTAAGGCTACTAGGCATTTAATTTCAGTTTATAATCAGTTCATAAACAATAAATGGCAGCCAATAATCCACAAGCGGAAGAAAACACGAAATCATGCAAAAATAATATTGAAATCGCTATCTTGTGCTAGAACTTAATTGTACTTGATTTTACCTCTGTGTTGGCGTCCAACCTCAGCACACGCACACGTTTAGAGAACTGTGGAATTACTGAAAAATATCTCCCAAGGCCGTGTATCACCTCCACGCACAAGGAACCCCTAAGCCTTCTCCCCTATTCCACTTCCTTGATTAATAGTTTTGGAAAAAATTATTTTTCCTTCTTGCCTATTTTTCTCCTTTTGGCTGTGTATCTTGTGTGTGTATGGGTATGTTTGTCTCTGCTATCCAATATGTGATTGTGTGTATATCATACATGATATGGCCAAAATTCTAAGGGATATAGGAGAGGGAGAGTTTTAATTGTATTAGGAGTCTATTTTTTGATTATCCTTTAAATTATCTTGAAGACAATTACATTATCTTCTTAATTTAAAATCAAGAAATTATCTCCTCCTAAAACTTCTCTCCCACACGCCTCACACCCTTATCCACATGCAGATCTTGTGTCATCTGAACATTAGATGCTAGGAAAACATTCTTGTCTTAAAGATGTTTCTTGTCATAACGTCTTGGCCTTTCTAAATTGAGCTGTATGTTCCCAATTAAGAAACTATACTCAACTTACACACAAATACTAAACAAGGAAATAAGTAGTTATGTGACGCCCAAGATTGTTGCCGTACATTCATTCATTATTATATCCACTAATTGCGCATTTCTTCTGTGCTTTGCTTGTTGTCTTCTTTAATTACTATTCATTCCATTTTTCAACTACATAATTACCATGAATTAGCATTTTTATTAAATCATATTAATTGTTATAAGAATGAGAAAAATGTGCATTTAAGCTTAAAGAGATAGGAGCCTTCGTTTAGAAAATGATTTGTTAAAGCTAATGAATAGTGTTACGTATGAAACATTATGTTTTAGTTAGCTAACTTAATTTATGCGCATTACACTCGTTTTTAAGTTGACTAGGCTCATTTTAGTAGGCAATAAACTCACCGAACTTGACCCTACCCTTTAAATACTCAACATATACATATAATAGCTCATAAAACAAAAACCAAAAACAAAAAAGAGAAAAGCTGAAAATACTGTAGCAAATCCGGAAATCAGAATAGGAGGAGAATGAGAGATTTTTGCTCAATAAATCTTCAATCCAAGCCTCTCCAGGCCTAGAGCAAGTAGTTTAGGGTATGTGCAAGCCTTCTAGGTGCTCCTACGTGCTTTAGGTGAGGGATTTGTATGCTATTTTTGCATTTTTGAAATGTGACAACTTTCTTGAATTTCTTGTTTTGCTCTTAAATGCTAATGCAATACTCAAATATGCTTATGTTATATATAAGTAGTAGATACCACATTTATGCTATTGTTTCGTATTTTAAACGGTAGAAATCGATGGTTGATTCATAGGGGTGAATAGTGACGGGATTTCTAGGGTTTTGTGAAATCGAACTTTCTAGCTTGAATTAATGATTCTAATAGGTGCTTTAGATGTCAATGAAGGCAATGTAAAGGTCCCGTAGGGTTTAATTACTCATAACCTAGCAAAAGAATGAAATAGCTGACTTTTAGAAAGGGGTTTCGGGGTTATCGCGAATCCGGGTAAAATTGGCCTTCACTTTTGGTGTTCCTAGGCTAAGTAAACCTTAATTATGCTTTGCTAGCCTTCGTTTGAATCTCGGGTGAGATACTTGTAGTACAAAGTCAAAAGAGGAAATTTGGGACTTTTGGGCTAAATGCTGGTAATTGCATGACTTTGAGGGTCCTAAGGGTGTCTAATAGGTTAACTAGAAGCATGGAATAGACCACTTATGAATCTTGAATAATGGCATGAGTTTGGAAGGAAAACAGGTTGAGTTACAAAGGGGTTTAAGTACAATTTTGATTGTCTCACGCTTTAGGACCTTGACATGACTCCTTGTGTGTTTAAATGTGTTTTCAAGATGTTTTGGAGCTTTTGTTATAGTTCTATATGAATCTTGATTATGCCCCTTCGTAATTTGCTTAATTGTTATATGAAATTGCTTCTATTGTTATTGTTATATTTGTTGTTGTTGTTAATTTGCTATCTTTGGACATGTGTAGGCTAGATGTTTGATAAAAATGCTTAATGAAGTGTGCAACAGTTATATATGCTTGAATAATGTTTAAAACTAGCTAGGAATGTAAGGGAACCAAGCAAAATTCACACGTGCACATGTGTGTGTGTTCAACCGTGGCTGTCCAGATTTTTTCAGCAAAATTAAGGCAATTTCGAGCTTAAAACTGTATTAATTGGAGAATGATTAGGGGTTGAATTATATACCGTTAGAAAGCCTTACGAGTCTAGTTTCTAATGCTTTTTACGGTGCATTAATCGGAGTTTTCTAGAATAAGTTATGATCATTTTGGTGAGATGTGTCAGAACTGTCCTATTGCGCGAGAATCTGAATTTCATTGTTATTTTCCTAGAAGTGATGATATGTCACGCCCCAACTCGACCCCACCTACGATCAGTCAGGACGCAACGGAATTTCGGCAGTAACGACAGTAAATAGATTACCGAGGTTCTAAACCAACCTCGTTAATAACATTAAACATTCAAAATTCCATAACCATACATACAACAACTCCTTAACAGCATAACAACATACAACATAACCGTAGTATACAATAATCAGTCTTTGTTATCTGGCTCCGTTCCAACATAACATACAAAACCTCAACATAATTATACATTTCAAAAATAAGTTGAGACCCATCTAACAACTTAACCGTAAAGCATATAAAAGTCCATTAAGCTAATATACATGACGTTTAACAACATAGAATCATGGATAAGACTCAGGGACATATGACTCATCCACGAAAGGCACGTTTTCCACATTCTCCTCTTCAGGAGGCACGTACCCGTAATCTTGTGAAAGTACACCTGAAAACATGCAATAATAGAGAGTGAGCTTATATACATAAGCCCAGTGAGGATCCGATAGATCTCGACAGTATTCACTACGCTCCTTGGATTTAGTCCTTTGAGCAAGTAAACACACAACAACAATAATAACATTATCATCACATAACTATATAACCAATCAATAAAGGATACTCTATTTGGTGTAGCTCCAAACGCCATCACGATCTCAACCGTTCTTCTTATAACTCCCCATTACTCACGCACCCGAGGTACCTCACTAGCCCCTCCCTCCATGACACCTCCGTCATGCGAGCTGGGGGTAGCCTATGGCAGTCATGCCGTTATCAACCCGACAGCCCGATGCTGCCCGAGAGGTGGCACACACATACCAAGACTCCATAATCATCAATCATCAATCAATCAATTGGGAGATCAGCAACAAAAGTGCCCGATTCCCGAACTCAATAATAATCAATCAATAACATCAATATAACATCAATATTAAATTAAACAACAAACAACGTAGTTAGATGACAAAGTAGGCCATCTAACCGGACATGCATAATATACATAATTAAACTCTAAATTACTCAACAACAACTCACCATTCATCACTCGAACACTACCCAACCATCTAAAGGCATCGTTCAAGAAATTAAAGAATGACAACCTAAACTTCTAAAATGCATAACTGACAATCTACTAATCCAAACATTGCCAAATCAGTTCCTATCACTCACCCATTCAACCTACTACATTAGCCCTCTCGGAAATCCACCATAACACCTCCAAATCATGCCCGATAACCCTAAAACCCTAAGATGTCATGGCTGGATTTTCCGGATTTTCACACAAACAATGTAATCGAAAATTCGGCATTACAACAGCGCTAACACGTAATTATCAAGTATTTAGAAATCGACGGCAATCGATTTCGATCAACACAACTCATTTAATTCAACTTTGAACATTTTAATCAAAATTAAATACCCGGAAAATAAAAATTATGCTACATCCGACAGAAACTCGTAGTATTAGTATATAATGATCCCTAGCATGCAAGGAGCAATAATCTAACATCAGATTTCAATTCTAACGGTTCAATCTTCATTTATACGCAAAAACACAAAAATGACATTTTGAGATCTAGAATTTTTCTCTCACCTTAGATGCGATATAAGCCTAGGAATGCGTGCTATGCGTGCCCAACAAGCAGAATCCAAGTCGGTGCGAAGTTTCACGGACAAAAACTAGGTTTTTCTTTGAAAAATTGGATTGAAAAGCTTGAGTTTTCTCTTTCTTTTTCTCCCTCTTTTCTCTCGGCCTTGTGTGTGTGTGTGATGGTGTTTTTGTGTTGTGTGAGTGTGTGTTGAGGACATTAGCTTATAAGGTCAAATAATTAATTAAAGTCAAAGTTAATTTTAATAGGTATTTTTGTGTTTTTAATGACTTTAATTGCATTTTATTGCTCACCAAGTTAAAAATAATTATGCAACCCCCAAGATATCTCAAGTGGATTATTTTTAGGTGACAAGAAGTTTTACAATCCAATAATTTCACCCGAGTCGGCTTAAAACTCGATTTTCGTAAAAGTCGGTGTAAAAACCCTAATAAATTCTTAAGCCGATTTTAAAACCATTTTCATCAAACACAGGTCTATTAAAGTCCGTGGACTAGGTCTAGAAGGGTTAAAAAGACCAGTTTCAAAATTATAGCGGACGTGTTTCGAAAACACTATTCACTAAAAATCGACGATAAAATTTCTGACTCCGTTTTTGATGAAAATTTCATGAATGCACATTTAGCACGTATTAGAAGTATTGACATCAAAATTATAACTTTCTAGGTCCTATAGCACATAAACAGATCATATGCACGAAAAATGAGGTATAGCACGTAAAACGAGATAAGTAAGAAAGTGGGGTTTCACATGATATATTTCAACTCTAATTGGATATCTTTGATCAAGACTTTATTGTGTAGTGTTCTTGGATGATTAGTAGCGTAATGGAGCTCTTATAATTATGTAAATTGTGATATAATTGAGATTGAATGAGTAAATAGAAATCATGAGTTAGTATGGAATGCAACTGCCTTTTCCCTTGCCCTTTTACCCATCTTGCTAAAATGTGAACTCATTTATTAAGTCATGTAGAGGTTAACTATAGCTTGAATGTCATACTACCTACATGAAAATAATTGTTAAGTTATAAATGAATGTGATTTAGATCTATAGTTTATCTTGAATGCTAATTTGATTGGAAATGAAGACAAGTGTTTTGGTGTAGCATCTATTCTTTAAGATTATGATTTAGTTTTAAATTGAAGAGTTAGTTTAATTGTGTAGGGGTTTAGTTAGAATGTAAGTTAATTGTGAAGTAGTTATTTATTGGCTTGTTAAATGTTATCTTTAACTTGAGTTTGCTATGAAAGTGAGATAAAATTGTTCTTATTTTAAATTACTGTCAAGTTAATGTTGAAGTTATTGATAGATAGGATCCCTATCCCGTGTCTTACTTGTGAAATAATGAGTTATAAGTTATATTAAAGTTTGTTGAGCTAGATAATGATATGATTAGGATGGTTTGTTATCAGTTATAAAGTCTTAAGTGAAACACTTATTTCTTGAATAGTTACCTAACTAAGAGCTGGAATGTTGGTTGAGTTAAATATTATGCACTAACTAATAATCATTGGAAAGTAAGAGAATGTATGATTTAGAAGTCTTTTAAGAAGTAAATGTTTGGAAGTCGATGTTAATGAATGTATTATTGAACAATTAATGGAACTTGTCTTATTTTAGCTATAAACTCTTAAGATGATTCCTTAAATTGAGTTAATTGCTAGTCTATTATTAGGTGGAGTTGAACTAGTTTCACATGTAAGTTGTTATCTAATCTAGAATGAAGAAAATCATAAACAATGTATGGTATTATGTTAACTTGGGTTAACTATGTTTTAACTTAAATGCACCTAATTTTAATATTCTAGTTGAAACACTCATTTCTTGAGTTGTTAAGTTATCCTTTTACTTTTAACCCTAAGTTTACTAGTGAGAAGCTTCTAACTTAGATTACTTATTTCAGGATCATGCTATGTAATATTTCTACTTGCTTAACTCATGAAATTAATGGATTGAAATTGTGAGTTTAATTGCCTACAAGTAAATTGCTATTTATATGTGAATTATTGGATTATTAATGGTTGTTACAAAAAAAGGGTATTTGATTGAGCTTGTTATAAAGGTTACTTGTAAAATATTAATATAGTTAATGCCATCTAGGAGGTTATGAAATGTTTTATAGCCACAAGAATGCTTCAGTTGACTATCCAAAATGTTTGAGAGTGAAGCCAATTCTTGCATCTTGGAGCTTGGTAAAGGTAAGGGATTTTCATCCTTTTGTGCATTTTGGTTATTTTCTCTTTAATAAATTGTATGACTTAAGATAATTGCTTGAGTTATATTCTTTTTATATCTTAATTGTTTTTTAGGGAAACCTACTTTGTTGTCCATCCTATGTGTTATTGCCCTATATTCTTGTTATACTGTCATTGGATTTAAGTGCATTGCCTAGTCGTTGCGCAACCCTAGTGTCAGGGGCGGGTGTATTGAATATCGGATGGGCAGCAGCGGGCTTGCCAGTGGATATTCGATCTCCATGCCCTAGTCCCTCACTCGCCTAGTCTGGAGATTGCCTGGAGTGATTAAGGATTTGCCAGCATATTGATCGTGGTTCGTGGATCGTGGTTCGTGATAAAAGACAAGAGTATTCTGGAGTGTTGGAGTTAAGTGTATCGTATCCTTTGAAATGTGTGGTTATCTACTGTTGCAAATGTACTTTACTTGTCTTCTTGTTTATTATTATAATTGTTGCATTGCACGTCTCGGGTAGTCCATATCTCTCACTGGCCAATTGTGGTTGCTCATACCTCGCTAATATATTTCAGGAGGTGCAATTGGAGGAGGAGTTGCCTTAGTTGTTGTGTGATACATGCGTGAGGTGGATTTATGGTTTTTGTTGCTATGTGGAGATCTTGTTTGCTCTATCTCATGTTCTATTTTGTAGCCTAAGTGCTTATGTACATGTTTGAGTGATTGTAAGTTGAATGCCAGTTGATTGTAGTAGGAGATATGAACTATGGCATGTAATAACTTATATTTCTGCTCTTAGCTTCTTTGCATGCTTGGGAGTGAATGACGGGTTGTTTTCAATTTTTAAGAATGCTTAAAAGCTATCATGGAGTGGCATAATAAGTGGTTTTGTAAAGAAGTTAAGTTATGAATGCTTGCTTGTGTGTATCTAAACTGTTTGCATGTCTTAAGGCTCGGATGGCCTTAAAGTTGGGATTTTTATTTTGAAAATGGCTTTAGTGTTGTTCTATAGCTTATTTGAATGTTTACAGGTTTTCAGAATGTCCACGGCACAGAGGAGACTATGTCTGTTTTCCTTAAAATTTTGAGACCCGGTTGGAATTGGGTTGAGAATAGCTTGGTTTTTAGAGCCACCGGTCTCGTGAGAGATTGGGGCATTACAAAGTTAACCAATAAGGAAAATGGCTAGGAGATGGACTTTATGTCACGCCCCAACTCGATCCCATTTATAACCAGTCAAGACGCAACGAAATTTCGGCAGTATAACGACAGTAACACAGATATCAGGGATCTAAACCAACCTTTTATAACTTCATACAACCAACTCCAATTATCAACAACAACTCTACAACTATTTCATATATTAAACAACCATTCATCAGTTCATTCATAAGTTATACGCCTCCATTCCAACATCAACCATAGGCTATATTATACATTTGCAAAATAGATTATAAACCGGTCTAGCAATCTAATCATTTTCAAAAGAAAGACTACTAAACTAGTATTATATAAGTCTTTATCCTTAATTAGGTTATACAATACATCATACTACAAAAGCTAAGACAAACTCATGGATATGACTCCGGCACATAAGACTCGTCCACATAAGGCACACTCTCAGCTTCCTAAGGCACGTACCCGAAATCTGGTTCAGTAATACCTTATTGCAAAAAATGAATGAGAGTGAGGTTATATAAAACAAAGCTCAGTGAGGAATTCAATAGATCTTTTGAAAACATTTACTTTACCACTTTGGAAATCATCCTATGAGTAACACCATGCAATTAACACTGACAAAAATACAAATATAGTAACAATAGTAAACACACAATAAGGATATGATACACTTGTTGATGAAGCTCCATAAACCGTTTCAATGCTCACCAACTCCTCCAAACCCATTGACATAATCCCGAGGTACCTTATTCTAGACCCACATTCCATGCATCTCCGCCCATGCGAGATAGGGATTAGCCATGATAACTGTGTCAGCAACCCGGGATGCCTCCCCAAGTGACACAACATTATCATAGCTCACAATAATTACTTTTTCAATTCTAGAAGTCAACAACGAGGGTTGCCCGACTCCTGACACTTGACTCTTTACCTTCCTAGAGATCAGCAACGAAAGTGCCCGATTCCCGGAATTTCAACAATCAACCATCAATTATACAACATTTAAAAAATCAACAACTATACAATTCCAAAATAATTAGGCAAGATGACAAAGTAGGACATCCAACTCAACATGCATTTGAACAAACATTCAACCCCAGTCTCAATCAATAACAATCCAATAATCAACTACCCAAACACTACCCTAACAACCAAAGACAACATTTCAACATATCAAAGAAAGACTACACAAACTTCTAAAATCCATAACTTACAATCTAGAAATCCAATAACCTCCAAACCACTTTCTATCACTCAACCACACATGCAACTACAATAACCTCACTAAAGACCAACCAAAATCCATCCAAAACAAGCCCAACAACCCTAATTTGGCAATGCTACAAGGCTGAATTTTCCGAACTTTTTCCACGACATCCAAACCAAAAATTCGGCATTACAACATTACTACCCCATAATTAACAAACTTTTAGAAGCAACAATCAATCAATTTAAACCACTACCACAACAATTATTCAACATTGAACCTAAAATCCAATTTTAATACCCAAAAAATAGAAATACATGCTACTACCTTTCAAAACTTATATCAACGCACAAACGATCCCTGGCATCTACTGAGCAATAATCTAAAGACAATTTAACATTTCATCGGATAAAAATGCAATTATATGAAATTGACATAAAATAGAATTTTGAGATCTATAATTTTTCTCTCACCTTTGATCCGAAACAAGGTGACAACAAGTGGAATCCAACTCGGTTTGAAAAGCTTCGGACAAAAACTAAGTTTTCCATGCAAAATTTTCTTTGAAAACCTTTGAAAAAAACTCTCTTTTTCTCTCTATGGTCTCTCGGCCATGTAGGTATTTTTTAGGGTGTTTTGTGTTGTTTTTAGTGTGTGTTGATGCATATATAGCTTAAGTCAACCAAAAATGCAAGGTCAAAGTTGAAACACTTAGTTAGTTTTTAGTATTTTTAGTCTTTTAATTGTCTTTTAAACTATTTTACTTACATATATATATATATATATATATATATATATACACTATATATAGTAGTTTAAATTTAGGTGACAACATTCCATATGCATACATATACATACAAATAGCTATAAACTCTATTTTTGCAAAAGAAGGTGTACAATCCTTTTAAATTCCTAATCCGATTCAAAATCCATTTTAATCAAACACGGGTCTATTAATATATGAGGAATAGGTTTTAAAACGTTTAAAACATCCGTGTAAAAATTTTAGCAGACGTGTGTTCAAAATACTATTCACGAATCTCGATAATAAAATTTTCAATGCCGATTTCGATAAAAATTTTATGAATGCACACATAGCATGTAATAGGAATATTAATCACTAAATTAGCACATTCCAACTCATATAACACATATACAGGTCAAAACACGCAAATTCAAATAAGGAAGAAATTTAGGATTTCACATTCTCCCCACCTTAAAGAAATTTTGTCCTTGAAATTCTTACTTGTTGTACAGAACAGATCTGATCTCTCCTTTCCCAAGTAGCTTCCTCAATCCCGTGATGCTTCCACAGCACATTAACCATCGAATCTTCTTCGACCTCAACTCCCTTTCCATCTAATCTAGAATACAAATCGGCCGCTCATCATAAGTCAGATTCTCACGAAGCTCTAACGGCTCTGGTCCTAGAATATGAGAAGGATCTGGATTATATTTTCACAAATTAGACACGTGGAAGACATTGTGAACATTAGAGAAGTTCTCCAGTAAAGCGAACTGATACGCCAACTTGCCAACTCTGCTGGTAATCTCAAACGGCCCTGCAAACCTCGGACTCAACTTACCACTTTTACCGTAACGAGCAAACCCCTTTCGAGGAGATAATTTCAAGACAACTCGGTCCCCGATCGCAAACTCCAAATCCCGACGATGCTTATTAGCATAACTCTTGTATCTGATCTACACTGTCAGCATTCCCTGCCTAATCAACTGAACATTCTTAATCTTCTCTAGAAGCTCTGGCATTATAGTCAGATCAATAGCTTTTATCTCCCCTACTTCATCCTAATACAAAGGGGATCGGCACTTATGGCCGTAGAGAGCTGCAAAAGGTGCCATCCCAATAGTCGCTTGATAACTATTGTTATAGGCAAACTCGGCAAGTGGTAGATGTTTCTCCCAGTTTTCCCAAAGTCCATAACACAAGCCCTGAGCATATCCTCCAGAATCTGAATAGTCCTCTCAGATTGATCGTTGGTCTGAGGATGATATGTTGTACTGAAGTTCAATTGAGTAGCCAAAGTTTCATGAAGTTTCTCCCACAATCGAGAAGTAAACCGAGGATCTCTATCAGAGACAATACTAGATGGAATCCTGTGAAGTTTAACAATCTAATCGAAATAAAGATTTTCCAACTTTGCAACTTCATCCCCCATCCTCATCGGAATAAAATGGGTTATCTTCGTCAAACGATCCATAATAACCCAAATCGCATCACAACTTCTCAGTGTCCTAGGCAACCTGGTGACGAAGTCCATTGTAACATGTTCCCATTTCCACTCTGGTATTGCCAACGGCTAAAGTAACCCTGCAGGTCATTGATGTTTTGCTTTCACTCGCTGACAAGTTAAACATTTAGATACAAACAGTGCAACCTCCATTTTCATGTTGTTCCACCAGTAATGTTGTTTCATATCCCAGTACATCTTGTTTCCACTGGGATGAATGGTGTACTTAGAATTATAAGCCTCCTCCAGAATACCTCTCCTCAAACCCGGTTCATCGGGAACACATACCCTATTCCGAAATCGAAGAATACCATCATTATGTAATTTGAAGTCATACTGATCATCCGTGATCTGATCCTTGATCTTCTGAAGTTTTGCATCAAGTTACTGAGCTTCTCTAATTTGAGCAGCAATAAAGGTTGAATACAGAGATGTGAACACATCACCCCAACTCGAGTTAATTCCGGTCTCCAATAACCCTCAAGAACCTCCCACTTTTTAACAACCAAACAAGCAACACTCGTCTTACGGCTAAGAGCATTTGCTACAACATTTAACTTCCCAGGCAGATAATTGATAGAACAATTATAATCTCCGAGAAGTTCCATCCACCTCTGTTGGTGCATATTCAACTCCTTCTGTGAGAACAAATACTTCAGACTTTGGTGATCAGTGAAAATCTCGAACTTACTGCCCCATAGATAATTATGCCACTTTTTCAGTGTGAATACAACTGTTGCCAACTCAAGATCATGAGTTGGACAATTTACCTCATACATTTTCAACTTTCTAGAAGCATAGGCAATAACCCGACCCTTCTGCATAAGTACACAACCCAAGCCCTCCTTGGATGGATCACTATAGATAATCATGTTATCGATTCCCTCTGGCAAAGCAAGTATTGGAGCAGTAGTCAATCTCTTTTTCAACTCCTGAAACCCACTCTCACATTTCTCATCCCAAGTAAAGTTGGTTTGTTTCTGTGTTAACTTAGAAAGTGGCCCTGTAATGTTAAAAAGTCTTTCACAAACCTACGGTAATAACCTACCAAGCCAAGGAAGCTACGAACCTCTGAAACATTCTCTAGTCTTTTCCAAGACATCAAAACTTCAATCCTAGTGGGATCTACTGAAATACCGCTCTGTGTAATCACGTGGCCAAGAAAAGATATCGTTGTAGCTAGAATTCACATTTATTGAACTTTGCAAACAACTGATGCTCCTGAAGCT
The DNA here is from genome assembly GCA_037974665.1 of Ehretia macrophylla. Taxonomy (NCBI): domain Eukaryota; kingdom Viridiplantae; phylum Streptophyta; class Magnoliopsida; order Boraginales; family Ehretiaceae; genus Ehretia; species Ehretia macrophylla. The sequence goes on along the minus strand of CM075776.1, from coordinate 60,089,017 downwards.
TCTGTAGGACAAGTCGTAGATGTTGTTCGTGCTCCGATTCAGTCTTAGAATAAACCAAGATATCATCAATAAAGATTACCACAAACTGGTCCAAGTACGGCTGAAAGACTCGATGCATAAGATCCGTAAATGCTGCTGGTGCGTTAGTTAGTCCAAAGGGCATAACTACAAATTCATAATGCTTGTACCGAGTCTTGAAAGCAGACTTTGGAACATCCTTCGTACGAATCCGAATCTGATAATACCTCTGCCTCAAGTCAAACTTAGAGTAGACTTTGGCTCCCTGAAGTTGATTAAACAACTCGTCAATCAGTGCCAAAGGATATTTGTTCTTGATGGTTACCTAATTCAAACCACGATAATCGATATATAATCTTAAGATACCATCCTTCTTCTTCACAAATAAAATGGGTGCTCCCCATGGTGAAGAACTCTGCTGAATGAAACCCTTCTCCAATAACTCCTGCAATTGAGTTTTCAACTCTTTAAGCTCAGCTGGTGCCATCTAGTACGCTGATTTAGAAATAGGTTGAGTATCGGGAAGTAGATTAATCACAAACTCAATATCTCTCTCTGGCGGCAATCCTGGCAACTTCTCGGGAAATACATTAGGATATTCCCGAATTATCGGAACTTCCTCCAGCTTTAGCTTATCAGATGGCTTGTTGATCAAATAAGCTAGAAAATCCGAACTCCCCTTACTCACCAATTTAATAGCTTTAGTTGATGAGATAATGAAACTCGTCTTAGCATCCCGGTTCCCTGCTACCTCGACCACTGGCTATTCTGACAACTGAAACCGTACTACTTTTGTTCTGCAGTTTAACTGGGCATCATACTTAGAAAGCCAATCCATACCCAAGATAACGTCATACCCCCAGATAGGAAATAAGATAAGGTCCGAAGGAAAATCCTGACCCTTAACATGTATTTTAAAATCTTTACATACTAAGCCAGTCATATATTTATCAGTCAAAGAAGTACTAATCTCAACCACATAAGGCAATCTTTCAAATTGTATGTTAACACGTTGCACACAAGTAGGTATAATGAAATAATGCGTAGCACCAGAATCAATCAACACTTTAACAAGTTGATTGAGTATAAGGAAGTAACCTTCCATAGCTGCCGCTGCTTCAGGTGTCTCCTTCAAGTCCACTGCATAGGCCCGAGCTTGAACCCGCTACTGCTGAGGTGCACTACCAGTAGGTCTACCCTGATAACCCTGGGTCGCTGGCCGACCCTCAGACCTTTGATATTTAGGGCAATCCTTCGCTCTGTGTTGGATGCTTCCACAACCCAAACATGTCCATGCCTTCTTCCGACAATCGGCCTCCATATGGCCCTTGTAGTTACAAAAAGTACACTACGGTGTCGGAGCACTGACACTGCCTCTTGAAGACCTAGAAACTGAATAAACAGTTGTACCGGCCTACTGCTGAGGTCTCGCAACACTAGGCCTATACTGACCCTGAGACTGGGCAGGCCTATACTGTGACGGTGCCTGATAGGATCCCGTATGAAACTAGGGCCTAAAGAAACCTTGTTGCCCCTGAGGTCTAAATGAACCCTGTTGCGCTGGAGGTCTATAAACACACTGCTAACCCTGTGGCTGAAATGGACTCTTATTAGCCTGATTGGAACCAATCTGTTCCCCTTTCCTCTTCTCCAACCTAGAAGCTACATCAAAGGCCTCAGAAAACACATCATACTGATTCAAGGCCATTGCATCGTGAATCTCTGGCCTCAGACCCAAAACGAACCTCCGAGTCTTACGTTCCTGATCTGATACAAACTCTGGTGCATACCGGGACAGCCTGGTAAAATTGGCCTCATACTGGGCCACCGTGGAACTACCCTAAATCAGAGACGTGAACTCTGCCTCCCTACGTTCACGCGCAATACTGGGAATATACTTGGCCCGAAATGCCCTAAGAAAAGTATCCTAGACATAGGGAGTACGCCATGTTTCCCAATCAGATCTCACGGTACGCTACCACTCCTCAGCCTCGTTATCAAACAAATACACCGCAAAGGTGACCTTCCTCTCATCCGTGTAATCTACGGGATCAAAGATTTTCTCAATTTTCCTGATCCAAGCATCGGCTTTCTGATCGTCGGGCTCACCCTGGAACCTCGGTGGATAATAACGCAAAAATTCTTTCAATAAACTACGCCCTTGATAACCACCCGGTGCATTCTGTATATGTACCTGAACATTATGTGCTTGCGCAGCCTGTCTCGCTAAAATTTGTCCCTTAAATGTTAGCCCCCAACCCAACCCCGCACTAAAGGTTAAGTCCGGACCCGGTAAACGGACATAGTCTCCTCTATACCATGGACATTCTGAAAACCTGAAAACATTCAATTTAAGCCACAAAACAACTAGAACAACATTTCTAATATAAATCCTAGCTTCAAGGCCATCTGAGCCTTAACCAGTACCAACAGTTTAGTTCATATAAGCATGCATTCCATAATACTAACTTTTTTTACAAAAGACACTTTTCATACCATTCTACGATAGCAATTAAACATACTTAGAAGTTATAGCCAACCATACTTCCTTTCATTCACACACACAAGCATGCAACAGACTAAAAGTAAGAATATTAGTTATTACATGTCATAGTTACCTATCATACATTACATTTAACTTACAACCAAGCATTATACACATGAGCTCAAAGGCTCACAAAATATAACATTATAAACAACAAGCAAAGTCTTAACAGCACAACAAGCAACACAATCCACCTCAAGCAAGTAGGGCACTGCAACTAAGATAACTGATTAGTTTGGGACATCAGCTCTTCACCCTCAACCAAATCAAGCTGGGGTTCAACCTCAGCGTCTCCTAAAATATGTTAACGAGCTATGAGCAACCACAATTGCCTAGTGAGGGATTAAGACTACCCGGGGCGTGCAATGCAACAATTTAAGCACATAAGCAGTAAAAACCAGTAAGGGACAAATGAAATGCCAAATAACCACACATATCAAAGGATACGATACACTTAACCCCAACACTCTAGAATTCTCTTTATCTTCGATCACAAATCACGATCAATGTGCCGGTAAAATCCACAATCACTCCAATGGGTGTACTTCGGATGTATCCCGATAATCCTACGACCCAACACCCCCTGGCAATCTCCAGACCAGGTGAGTGAGGAACTAGGGCACGGAGATCGAATATCCACTGGCAAGCCCGCTGCCGCCCAGCCGATATTCAATACATCTGTCCCTGACACTATGGTTGTGCAACCACTATGCAATGTACTTATCAATGGAAATACAATATCAATAATGAAAGCAATAACACATAGGAGGAACAACAAAATAGGTTGTCCTCAAAACAACTAGAATAGAAGCATTAACAAATAAACAATTAAAGGGTACAAATGGACAATAATATAATTCACATAGAACTTTACCAAAAGCTCAAGAATGTCTTAAAAACACATTTAAGAACCTAAGGGATAGTTACAGGGTCATGGAAGCATGAGACAACTGATTTCCCCTTTGAGCCCTTTTATAACACAACCATTTTCGTTCCAAACTCAAGCTGTTGTTCTAGATTAAGAAGTGACCTATTTCACACTTCTAATTAACCCACTAGGCATACTTAGGACCCTCAAAGTTATCCAATTACCCGCGTTTAGCATAAAAGCCCCAATTTCCCACTTATGACTTTGTACTACACATGCCTCATCCGGGACTCCCACGAGAGTTAGCAAAGCGTATTTAGAACCTATACAACCTAGGTATACTAAATGTGAATGTCAAACTAATCCGGATTCGCGATAGCCCCGAAACCCCTTTTAAAAAGTCGCCTAATTCATATTTTTGCTAAGTTACGGCCAATTAAACCTTACGGGGTCATTATACTACCTTCATTAGCACCTAAAGCATCTATTTGGATTATTGAACCAAGCTAAATGATTCATTTCCTCAAACCCTAGAAATCCCGTCACTATGCCATACGATCAACGAATGAATTCAACCGTTTAAATTACGAAACAATAGCATAAAAGTGCTCTCTACAACATGTATGCATCATGTATAGCAACATTGGAACATATCATAAGCCAATATTAACAAATCTAGAAATTCACAAAAGATGCAAGAATCCCTTACAAATCGTGTGTAGGAGCTAAGGGAAGGCTAGAACACTTGTGGAAAGGCTTGAACCTAGCTTGGGAGGGCTTGAAATGGAGTTTTGATGAGCAAAAATCTTTTTCTCCCTAGCTGCTGTCGGGTTTGCACAGTAACTTTTCAGCTTTTTTTGTGTTATGTTATGAGTTGTTGTGTTGTGTGTGAGTATATACTTGAGTGGTGTTAAGTTGGGTGAGTGTTAAGTCTACAAAAATGAGTCTAATTAGCTTAAAAACAAGCCTAAAGGTGCAATTTAATGTTAGATAGCTCAATTAGTATTTTAGACTACGTAATACTATTCATTGAACCACTAAAAACATATTTCAAACGAAGGCTACTTACACAAATCGCTCAAAAATGCAATTTTCTCATTCTTAAAATAATTAATATAATTTAAGAAAAATGCTAATTCCAAGTAATTAAGCAGTTGAAAAACGTGATGAATAGTAATCATGTAAAGTAGTAAGTAAATCACAGTAAAAATGCGCAAATAGTGGATGAAATAGTAGTTAAATGTACGACTAAGTTCTCAGGAGTCACATGCCCTGCTATGACCTCCGTCATCCGGTCCATAGCTGCTGCAATACGATTGTAACCCTGATCTCGGCCTGGTGCCGCATTACCCGGTGCCTCATTAACTCCCTCAGGCCTACCACGTGTTCTCGGTCAACCGGTCATTCTACTATCAAAGAGTTAGCACAGGTTATAACACATAGACAGGCTATAGACAATTATCAGCACATAAGCAACAAACTCACGTAAGGCACATAATTCACTTAAGTATTAGTCACATAAGTAAATTGATCACATAATCACATAGTCACTTAATTACATAATCACTTAATCATATTAACTCATTTTTCACTTTTCTTTCACTTCATACATACTTTCATGATAAGACCACTAGCCACATTCCGAGAATAACCCGGCTGACAACTAAACATGCGCTCTGATACCACTTAATGTCACGCCCCAATTTGACCCTACTTACAACCAGTTAGGACGCAACGGAATTTCGGCAGTATAATGACAGTAACACGGACATCAGGGCTCTAAACCAACTCTTTATAACTTCATACAACCAACTCCAATGATCAACAACAACTCCACAACTATTTCATATATTAAACAACCATTCATCAGTTCATTCATAAGTTATATGCCTTCATTCCAACATCAACCACAGGCTATATTATACATTTGCAAAATAGATTATAAACCAATCTAGCAATCTAATCATGTTCAAAAGAAAGACTACTAAACTAGTATTATATAAGTCTTTATCCTTAAGTAGGTTATACAATACATCATACTACAAAAGCTAAGACAAACTCATGGATATGACTCCGGCACATAAGACTCGTCCACATAAGGCACATTCTCAGCTTCCTGAGTCACATACCCGAAATCTGGTTCAGTAACACCTGATTGCAGAAAACGAATGAGAGTGAACTTATATAAAACAAAGCCCAGTGAGGAATTCAATAAATCTTTTGAAAACATTTACTTTACCACTTTGGAAATCATCCTATAAGCAACAACACGCAATTAACACTAACAACAATACAAATATAGTAACAACAGTAAACACACAATAAGGATACGATACACTTGTTGATGAAGCTCCATAAATCGTTTCAATGCTCACCAACTCCTCCAAACCCATTGACATAATCCTGAGGTACCTTATTCTAGACCCACACTCCATGGCATCTCCGCCCATGCGAGATAGGGATTAGCCATGATAACTGTGCCAGCAACCCGGGATGCCTCCTGAAGTGACACAACATTATCATAGCTCATAACAATGCTCTTTCAATTCGAGAAGTCAACAACGAGGGTTGCCATACTCCCGACACTTGACTCTTTACCTCCCAAGAGATCAGCAATGAAAGTGCCCGATTCCCAGTATTTCAACAATCAACCATCAATTATACAACATTTAAACAATTAACAACTATACAATTCCAAAATAATTAGGCTAGATGACAAAGTAGGCCATCCAACTCAACATGCATTTGAACAAACATTCAACCCCGATCCCAATCAATAACAATCCAAGAATCAACTACCCAAACACTACCCAAATAACCAAAGACAACATTTCAACATATCAAAGAAAGACTACACAAACTTCTAAAAGACATAACTTACAATCTAGAAATCCAATAACCTCCAAACCACTTTCTATCACTCAACCACACATGCAACTATAATAACCTCACTAGAGACCAACCAAAAGCCATTCAAAACAAGCCCAACAACCCTAGTTTGGCAATGCTACAAGGATGAATTTTCTGGACTTTTGCCACGACATCCAAACCAAAAATTCGGCATTACAACATTACTACCCCATAATTAACAAACTTTTAGAAGCAACAATCAATCAATTTAAACTACTACCACAACAATTATTCAACATTGAACCTAAAATCCAATTTTAATACCCAAAAAATAGAAAAACATGCTACTACCTTTCAAAACTTATATAAACACACATAAACAATCCTTGGCATCTACTGAGCAATAATCTAAAGACAAATTAACAGTTCATCGGATAAAAATGCAATTATATGAAATTGACATAAAATAACATTTTGAGATCTATAATTTTTTTCTCACCTTTGATCCGAAACAAGGTTCGAAATGCGTGCAATAGGTGCCCAACAAATAGGAACTCAATTTGAAAAGCTTCGGACAAAAACTAAGTTTTCTATGCAAAATTTGCTTTGAAAACCTTTGAAAAAAAAATCTTTCTTTTTCTCTCTATGGTCTCTCGGCCATGTAGATGTTTTTTAGGGTGTTTTGTGTTATTTTTAGTGTGTGTTGATGCATATATAGCTTAAATCAACCAAAAATACAAGGTCAAAGTCAAAACACTTACTTAGTTTTTAGTATTTTTAGTCTTTTAATTGTCTTTTAAACTATTTTATTTACATATATATATGCCTAATGTAATCTCTTTAGGAGATCATTCTTGTTGGGTAATGGATATCTGATCCATTGTAAGACCTAGTTTAAAGGCTTATAATTTATAACTAAACGAGGGACTCCTCGTTCTTGTTATGCATGTTTATTCACATAAAATGCTGCACACGACCATGGGCTTTTACTGGGTCGGATTAGCTTTTTGTACATACAAATGGCTATAAACTCTATTTTTGCAAAAGATGGTGTACAATCCTTTTAAATTCCTAATCCGATTCAAAATCTGTTTTAATCAAACACGGGTCTATTAATATCTAAGGACTAGGTTTTAAAATGTTTAAAACACCCGTGTAAAAATTTTAGCGGACATGTGCTTAAAATACTATTTACAAATCTCGACGATAAAATTTTCAATGCCGATTTCGATAAAAATTTCATGAATGCATACATAGCATGTAATAGGAATATAAATCACTAAATTAGTGCATTCCAACTCATATAACACATATACGGGTCAAAACACTCAAATTCACGTAAAGAGGAAATTTGGGATTTCACACTTTAAGACATAGTTGTTTTGGCTATAAAATGACCAAAATGCCCCTGCTAGCCACTAGCAGTATTTCGACCATTTTAACCTTAACTCATTCTACTAAAGAGTTACGATTGTACTTCAATACAACTAATAAACTTCCAGTGGAGGTTTCGTCTTTGTCCTACTAAGTAAAATAACCAAAATGACCCTCTATGTTTTATCTGCGGTCAAGAATAGGTCCTGCATTTGTACTATCATCCTCTCTTGATTACATCTACACCTTGGACCTTTATATTTCCTACAATCATCACCCAGATACTATTCCCTTATCTTGGGAGCGACCCCAAGTCTAGTATCCAATATAGCTCAAGCTATATTACTAAGATCTTAGATTTTAGATGATCATATAGATAACTCCAAGCAGCTAACTCACTATCACTTAAGGTAGCATAGAATTATGACTCATATGTATGCCACCTAATGAATCTAGTCCATATGTCCAAAACACCGAATGGTTGACCCTATTATAAGATCTCACTCATAGTGAATCAAAACACATGTCCTAGGATACATTGATACATCCACATATGCTCATGATATAGAGCATTGGTCAGTAGCTTAAGATGCTTATAGTTCTCTGACAATGATAGTAATGTCACTGAGATTGTATCTATTGTAGTCTCGTTTAATACATACACATGCACTAACGAGAAAAGTTCGGAAAGCCCCTCCAATGACCAAAGGTAAGTCATCCTATCAAATATGAGACTCTCTCATTATAACCTTACCATAGTGAAATGCCCAGCTTTACTATTCAGTTATGAACCAATAGTTTTGATCCAAGCCTCATAGCATAGACCTTTTGTGTCGATCACATCGCACCTATGCCATTCACTTGTATCAAGGAACTTCTTTTGCATACATATATCAAATAAGAAAGAGAGAATATAATATGCTCATAATGAATGCACTGATTTGTCAACTGACTAATATCCAATATACTGAGATATCTTAGTGGTTAGTGGTCTTTAGGGCATCCAATCCCAACATACTCCCACTTGCACTAAAGAGCATTGCTACTATCTTGATCCAACACCGGTAGCCCCTACAGGAGTATTAAATTCCCTTTTCAGTAAGATAGAGCCCGCTGATCCATTGGCTGAAACATTTTTCTATCACTTCATTATCCTATTGGATAATTCCCTGAATCACATGGTTCTTATTCTCTCTTTGTGCTTCCCAATCTAATGATTCTCTGGTTCTTCTCATTTTACCATTATTCCACCATTACTGCAATACACTCTATGAGTATCTGTACCGCTATCATGTATTGTAATTCCATCAGGAATTTCTTAAGCCATATTGCTCCCACTAGCCATGGGCTTCAATTTCACCCAGAATTTCCTGAGCCTCACAGCTTCTTATGCTGCTTCTCGCGCTACGTCATGCCCTGTCCTTATAGTAGAGTAAACAATCCAAGATTTTTTTTCACCTCATCCATATCATAGCGCCTCCAGCATAATAACGATATTTCTAAAAGCCGAGCTTTTGAAATTTATGTCTTGATAAAAAATCTGAATCTTGTGTACCTCATAGGTATAAGACCTTTAGATTTAACGAACTAGTACATAATCTCTCATTCTCTCAAAGATACTTGAATATATGCTCAATTTTTGTTCTAGGTTTGGTTATTATCTACTTATCTAGCTCAACGCAAAGTAGATATTCATCCTAGTACAGAACATGACATACAAGAAGCTTTCCATCAGTTGATGCATATAGAACCTTCTATGACTTCTATATCTCATATGTCTTTGAACATTGGTTCTGAGATATAGAGACTCCATACCTGAAAGGCTACAATGCTCTCTTGGAATCTTGTATGTCAAATCTTACTAGTATCTTCTCAATTTATGAAACTCAAGAAAGAGCTAGTGTCACAGCTTTGCGATCGCGCAAAAGCTTAATGCTAGGACACAGCTTGCCATTCCCAAGTCCTTCATTCGAAATTTAGAAGACAACCAAACCTAAATGGACAACAACATCCCTACATCATTTCTAATGAGCCGAATGTTGTCCACGTATAAAACCAAGAATGCTGCAACATCCTCTCCAACTTACCGATACATACAGGGCTTACCAACACTTTGGTCAAGAAGTTTGAACAAATTTAATGTCGTTTGCCCTGGATATTTCCTTAAGTCCATCAATGGACTTCTTAAGCCTGCAAACTACACAAATTTGACCTTAAGTAATACACCCATTTGGTCGTATCATATCGATGCACTTGCTAAGACTTCCATTGAGGAAAGCTGTCTTGCCAATTGTTTTGCCATATCTCGTAATCAAACGATGACTTAGAGTATCTTGACGGATTCTAGCATAGCTAATGTGACAAAAGGTTTCCTCATAGTCGAACCCTCTCTTTCTAAGTATACCTTTCCGCCACAAGCTTTTGCTTTGAAGGTTTCACCTTCCAATCCATCGCATTTTTCTTCTTGTATACCCACTTACACCCAATGGGTTTAATTTCTTTGGTGAGAGCACAAGATACCAAAATCTAATAAGAGTACTCGACTTAATTTCAGATTCAATTGCTAGGTGTCATTCGTCTGCAATCACATAAGATGTCATATTTCTTGGGATCCATTACTTGATCATCAGAGTCAGTTTGGTAAAACTCTCTGAAGAACTCATCAAGTGGTCTGGATTTTCTCCCACTATGACATGGCTCAGTTTGTAAGAGTCACGTTGTTGTATTTCCCTAGCGTTGTTGTGGGATCTTTGGTGATACTGAGGATCCTAGTGGGACTTCCTCTAATACAATCTCTGAGTCTAGTTACAGATGATTTATACAACATTTCCCTAGGTATTTGACCCCTAGAGGTTGTAAGTTTATCCATCCTCATACCTTTTGAATATACAATAACACATATCGAATCTAGGTTTCAACTATCATTCAGTTCATAAGTTGGATAATCCCATACATGAACATATTTCTACATCCATTAATCTAGGGATATCCTGTGGACTGATATTGATAGAACTAGATTTAGTATGTGTACTGCTATTTAACAATATATTCTCAAAAAGATGTTGGTAACTTGATTCAACATGAATTTTACTAAAACTCAATAAAGAGTGTAAATTTCTCATTTTCAATGCACTATTCCGGTAGGAATCTTGGTGTGCAAAGATGAAGCACAATTTACTATGTGACAACTAGTTGTCAAACTAGGGCTTCACACAATTGTGCATACCTAGTCTATTTTTACCTTTTGTACTTTAGAGGCATGATCAATGGCTTAAGATCCAACAGGTCCAGAGACTTATTCCAACCAATTCTCTAAAGTTTGTTTAGATTAACCTAAACACAAATGGCACAAAATAGATAGGAGACAAACCTTTCTTTATGTACTTGATTGTATCTACTAAGTGTTAAGCAATGATATTTTCATCAGAAATAATCGAAGAATAAACTATTTGTATATTTTCCAAAAAAAAAAAACTTGGATCCATTCAATACAAAATGAACATCTAAACTAATTATTGCGAAACCTAAAACAAAGTTCATCACAAAATAGGAAAACTTGCAAAACATTATTCAAAGACTATCTATTTTTGAAATAAAATAACATATCCCACTGCATATGCCCATATGCTAGTCCTTATGCCTCCTTGTAATTCAGAATCTCTTCTAAACCATCTTACTGGTGTCTTGAAACCTCTGCAAAGAATTGCAGTCAATATTAGTGGTGCCTGAGTCTACTATTCATTAAGAAGTAGAATCTACCACTTAAAGGGTTTCAACTAGAAAGAAATAGAGGTACTTGTCTCGCCCTTGTCTAGGTACGTGAGGCATGATCTTCTTCTAGTGCCTGACACGGATTTTCACTTGAAGCAGTTTCCTCAGGGCTTATCACCATCATTCTATTACTCTTTATATCTATCTCACGCTTTTGTTGCGTGCCTTCTTTATGATCTTCTTGCTGTCAGGGGCAAGACAAAAAGATGAAGGATGAGTAAGATCTACAAAGTCGTAAGATTTCAGAGTGGTCTCTACTGCCTTAAGTCCCTCCATCACATTTGATAGGCCCATATCTATCTTGCCCTCATTATAGCAGAGCTTGAAATGAGCAAATGATTCAGGTAGAGTTTCCAGTATTATTTTCACTTGGCTCCAGTCATCAAATTCTGCACCAAGGACTCTGGCTGCATCCAAGTATTCTGCCATTCTGAGCACATGCTCTATGACACACGTCCCTTCAGCCATCTTAGTGTTCATGATTGCTCTAACAATAGCTTGTCATGTTGGCTTGCTATTTTCAGCAAATATACCTTCCAAGTAGTCCATGATATCTTTAGCAGTTTTCATCGCTTCAATCTAGACCTGGAGTACTTTTGACATGGAAGATGTCATACAAAACCTAGCCATATTATTGGTTCTCTTCCATTGTCATTCAAAAGTCTGCTCCTCCAAAGTTGACTCAAGAGTGATAATACGGCAGGGTTGAAATAAAACATGGTCATATCCTCTGGCAGTGAGTATCATAACCAAATTTCTTTTCCAATCATAATAATTTGAGCCAATCAATTTATTCTTAAGCAAAATACTGATAGGTGGAACAGAAGAACCAACTTACATCTCTGGATATCTACAAATAGTTTAATCAGTCTAATGAGCAATTTGATATGCATGCAAATAAATGATTATTCAAGGAAAGTAAACATTCATACTTTTGACATCTACTTCATAAAATAGTAGTTAAACCCTTAAACTACTTGGATGTCACAGTGTCTTAATCCTACTCACAATAATCTACCGAAGGGATAGTCATATTGTAGTTTTGATTAAGTTAAGTTACACTTATTTGAAATATCATTAGCTGGATAGACTCTACCCAATGATACTCCAATCACTGATTCGTGTTTGGCTTCATCAAAGCAATGGTAAGAACTCCGAAGGGAGGATACCATCTTTTGGTGTCAAGTGATTAACCATTTTTTATTGAGCCTTTTCACTTAGAGTATTCTTAATCTGAGCCCACCGAAGAGTAGTTAACCCATATCAATATTCTATGAAGTGGTCCATGACAAAAACCCTACCGAAGGGATAGTTGCTCTCGTCAACACTTCGGTTGAAAACTCAGTGTAATCTATTCTTGCTAAGTTTTAGTAAAGAGACTACCCTCTAAAGGGAACGACCTACATACAGGTGAGCTCAGAATAGCTCCCACTATTAGCGTAGACCAAAATGGAAAGCCTTAGGATTCTTTCCTAAATCCTTCTACCACTTGATATTTTGATATGTAAGGGTTTTATAAACTATAACTATGTCTTTGTAATTTAATCCTTAGTTTTAATCCTAGCAAACCTAGCCCAGAGGCATTTGCTTATTACAACAACTTTAAATTACAATAGTTATTCACCTTTTAATTATAACTATGTCTTGCAATTTGACTTCAGTTTTAATCCAAACAAGCTTGGTCCATAGACCCTTGTTATAAAACATCTTTAATTGCAATAGTTATAACTTGATTCGGGTTTAGATGAGGCCACTTAGGATAATCTAGGCCAACTAAAGCACTTAGGTTCATACTAGGCATTTAACCCCAAGTTAATTCGTAATCTCTAGTTCTAATTGAACTAGCTCTAGATTATGATTTAATTAGCCTTACCTAAGTTGAATTAATTGAATTTAGCCCTTTTAAAATCCTAGTGGTTGGCCAAGTTACTATATGATATGCAGTCATATGATATATTCAATAAATAAGAATATAAACATCCATGAGAAAAATAGTAACTTCTAAAAACAACCACTTTCCACTTTTGATGGCTTCCTGTTTGGGACTTTTCCGCAATCACACATTTGACCCCAAATGTATGTGGAAATGTCTCTTGCCTCCACATGGACTTTGGAAATTGTCTTTTGCACCCCATCAGTTCTTCAAATTATACATGGCACTCAAAACTTTGTTTTGATTGCAATTTGACCCTAATTGAACCACTTAGTGCAAAATTGGCTTAGAATTCGAACCATCATGGTTCACCATCTCCATACGGTTCCTAGGGTGATTGTCACGCCCCGACCCAACCCCCAAGCTAAAGGCTAAGTCCGGACCCGACACACGGACAGAGTCTCCCCTGTACCGTGGACATTCTGAAAACCTGTAAACTTGCAAATAAGGTAATTACATGGTACACAAACTTTTCATGGCTATATATTTAAAGATTCAAGACCATCCGAGCCTTGAAGCAAATAACAGTTCCAAAACCACACAAGCATGCAAGAACTTTGTTTACAACATAGTCTAGTAGCCATGACATTCTAGGATATCAATAAAACATAATTAAAAGATAAAACAATTCTACCATAAGCCATTCACTCCCAAGCATGCAAAGAAATAAAAGCAAGAATAAAAGTTATTACAAGACATGGGCTTCCAATTCAACCGCATAATCTACTATCCTTCAACTTTACACAACAAGCATAAACATAGCCCTTAGGCCACAAAATAGGACATAAGATAAACAGTTGAGCCTTCCACAAAGCAGCAAGAAATTAAACCACCTCAAGCTATCAGGCACAGCAACTAAGGTAAAGGATCAGTCTGAACTTCCTCCTCCTCAACTAACTCAACAAGCTGGGGATCACCCTCAGCGTCTCCTGAAACATATATCGAGGTATGAGCAACCACTATTGCCCAGTGAGGGATATAGTCCCGGGGCGTGCAATGCAATAGATAATACAATTATACAACAACAATAACACTTAGACAATTAAAGAAACAATGTTAACTCAAATAACCACACATTTAAAGGATACATTTCACAAACCCCTATACACCAATCTTCACAGGTCTTCAATCACGATCCACGAACCACGAGCACGATCACGATAAGCCGGCATAATCCCCAAACACTCCAGTGGGTGTACTCCGGATGTACCCCGATAATCCTACGACCCAACATCCCCTGGCAATCTCCGGACCAGGCGAATGAGGGACTAGGGCACGGAGTTTGAATATCCACCGGCAAGCCCTCTACCGCCCAGCCGATATTCAACACATCCGCCCCTGACACTATGGTTGCGCAACCACTATGCAATGCACTTAACAATGGCAAGTTAATAGCAATAATATAAGCATTAACACATAGGAGGATCAACAAAGTAGGTTGACTTCGATGCAATTAGAATAGAAGCAATTATAGAAGCTAATAAGCAGTTTACAAAGGAACATATACAAAATAAGCATAGAATCATACCAAAAGCTCCAAATCAACTTGAAACCACATATAAACACTTAAGGAGTCATGCCATGGGTTTAGAAGTGTGAGTCAACCGAAATTGCACCTAAACCCCTTTGTTTTTCAAACTATTTCTCTTCCAAACCAAGGTTAATGATTCCATTTTCAAAGGAAACTCTCTCAACCTTCTAACTAACCCTCAAGGTACCCTCTCAACCCTCTAACTCATTCAAATGCCCGCGATTACCCCGAAAGCCCCAAATTCCCTCTTATGGCTTCAAACTACACCTACCTTATCCGGGCTTCAAACAAGGGTTATCAAAGCTTCTATAGCACCTAGGTAGCCTAAGATTACTAGAAGTGAAGCCCGAATCCACCCGGATTCGCATTAATCCCAAAAGCCCTTTGTTAAAGTCGACTATTTTACGTTTTATGCGATTTTAGGACAATGTAAGTGCACGGGGCTATTAGACTACCTTCACTAGCACCTAGAGCATCTATTAGAAGTATTGAATCAAGTTAAAACGCGCGATTTCACAAAACCCTAAAATTCCCGTCACTATTCACCCTAAAAATCAAACTAACGATTCTAACCGTTTAAAAAGCAAAACGATGGCTTAAAAGTATTCCCTAGCATTCATATACATGGTATAATAGCATAGATAATCAATACAATAGCATATGAATACATTTTCAACAAATCAAGAAAATAGCAACTATTTAGAAATGCGAAAATAGGCCGTGAAATCCCTCACCAATACGCGTAGGAGCACCTAGGAACCTTGCAAACACCCTACACTAGTTGCTCAAGGCTTGGCTTGGCTTGAATTGATGATTTGAAGAAGCAAAAATCCTCAAGGAGCAAGAGAAGGGCTGTCGGCTATGCTACAGTAAATTTCAGCATTTTTTTGTTTTGATTTTGCTAGTTATGATATAAGGTGAGTTGTGTGTGTGTTATATAAGCTTAGGTGAGTTGTTTTAATTTAAGTGTATGGTCAAAATGTGAGTCAAGCTAGTTAGAAACAAGTCCTAAACATAAATTAATGTTAGCTAATTAAACTCTAAGTTGGTTACGTAACACTATTCATTCAACTACTAAAAATCATTTTCTAAACGAGCTCTCCTATCGCCTCTAGCTCAATTGCACATTTTTCCCACTACTTTTACAATTAATATAATTTAATAAAAATGCTAATTAACCAATAGAATGCAGTTTAAAAATGGAGTGAATAGTAACTTAAGAAGGCAGTTAATAAGACATAGAAAGAAATGCGCAAACAAGGGATGCAACAGTAACTAAATGCATGGCTAAATCTCGGGCGTCACAGTGATTGACCATGACCTAGAAACTCCAAAAACAAGCCAAAAATTCTAGAAAAAAGATCTAAGCCAGCCACCACCTTCAATCCTTTTTCCTCTTTGACTATTTTGACAATTTCGGGAATTGATTGCAATTTCTAGCATACTAATACTATTACAACAATTCATATACTCCATATGGAGTTTACATTCAGCAATCTAAATAATTACCTAGATGTTACAACCGTTGGATATGCTAGAAATTGCTGAAAAATTTAAACAACCACACGATTTCATGAAATCGAGCCATCAAAAGTGGATTTATTTATGCTGCAAAACAGAGGTTAGTTCCTCATACAACACACATTAAAGCCACACAAAAAACATATACAAACAGCCTCTAATTGGCCCTAGGCAGCCCGCCAACCAAAGGCTATTTCTAACACGCGATTTCTATCAAATCTATGTTTTAAAGTATGATTTTCGTGACCTGCTCTGATACAAAATGAAGGGATGTGGATCCTAAGGCTACTAGGCATTTAATTTCAGTTTACAATCAATTCATAAACAATAAATGGCAGCCAATAATCTACAAGCGGAAGAAAACACGAAATCATGCAAAAACAATATCGAAATCGCTATCTTGTGCTAGAAATTAATTGTACTTGATTTTACCTCTGTGTTGGCGTCAAACCTCAACACACACACACGTTTAGAGGACTGTGTAATTGATGGAAAATATCTCCCAAGGCTGTGTATCACCTCCACGCACGAGGAGCCCGTAAGCCTTGTCCCGTATTCCACTTCCTTGATCAATAGTTTTGGAAAAAAGTTATTTTTCCTTATTGCCTATTTTTCTCCTCTTGGCCATGTATCTTGTGTGTATGGGTGTATGTGTCTCTACTATCCAACGTGTGATTGTGTGTATATCATACATGATATGGCCGAAATTCTAAGGGATATAGGAGAGGGAGAGTTTTAATTGTATTAGGAGTCTATTTCTTGATTATCCCTTAAATTATCTTGAAGATAATTACATTATCTTCTTAATCTAAAATCAAGAAATTATATCCTTCTAAAACTTCTCTCCCACACGCCTCACACCCTTATCCACACGTTGAGCTTATGCCATCTGGACATTAGATGCTAGGACAAACATTATTGTCTTAAAGATATTTCTTGTCCTAATGTCCTAGCCTTTCTAAATTGAGCTTCATGTTCCCAATTAAGAAACTATACTCAACTTAAACACAAATACTAAACAAGGAAATAGACAGTTATCCATTAAGGAAAGTGGCTAGGAGAGGGACTTTAAGACATAGTTATTTTGGCTATAAAATGACCAAAATGTTCATGCTAGCCACTAGCAGTATTTCGACAATTTTAACCTTAACTCATTCCACTAAAGAGTTAGGGTTGCACTCCAATACAACTAATGAACTTCCAGTGGAGGTTTCGCCTTTGTCCTACTAAGTAAAATGACCAAAATGCCCCTCTATGTTTTATCTGCAATCAAGTATAGGTCCTGCATTCGTACTATCATCCTATCTTGATTACATCTACACCTTGGACCTTTATCTTTCCTACAATTATCACCCAAATACTATTCCCTTATCTTGGTAGCGACTCATAGGTCTAGTATCCAATATAACTCGAGCTATATTACTAAGATCTTAGATTTTAGATGATCATATAGAAAACTCCAAGTGAAGCTCACTATCACTTAAGGCAACATAGAATCATGACTCATATGTATGCCACCTAATGAATCTAGTTCATATGTCCAAAACACCGAGTTGTTGACCCTATTATAAGATCTCACTCATAGTGAATCAAAACACATGTCCTAGGATACATTGATACATCCACATATGCTCATGATATAGAGCATTGGTCACTTAGTAGCTTAAGATGCTTATAGTTCTCTGACAATGATAGTAATGTCACTGAGATTGCATCTATTGTAGTCCCGTTCAATACATACACATGCACTAATGAGAGAAGTCTGGAAAGCCATTCCAATGACCAAAGGTAAGTCATCCTACCAAATAGGAGACTCTCTCATTATAACCTTACCATAGTGAAGTGCCCAGCTTTACTATTCAGTTATGAACCAATAGTTTTGATCCAAGGCTCATAGCATATACCTTCTATGCAGATCACCTCGTACCTATGCCATTCAATGTATCAAGGAACCTTTTTTGCATACATATATCAAATAAGAAAAAGATAATATAATATGCTCATAATGAATGCACTGATTTGTCAACTGACTAATATCCAATATATTGAGATATCTAATTATTTAGTAGTCTTTAAGGCATCCAATCCCAACATGATAAACATCCAGTGGCTATTGTTTACCGAAAAAATCAAGTACTTCGACATCGTACAATTCCATATATGAAAGTTTGGTAGAGTAATAATCATACAGAGAGAGAAGCCACTTGGGAACTAGAATCAGAGATGCGTGAAAAGTACCCATTCTTATTTGAAGTGCCAGGTAAATAAGTTTCAAGGATGAAACTTTTTGAAGAAGGGAAGAGTGTAATACCCAGCACTAAAATCTCATGACACCTTATGCTTATGCTATATGTTTCCATGTTTAAACCACTGCCACCTCATGTTATTTAAATGCTATTTTATATTTGTTAATTAAGCTAAAGAAAAAGAAGAAGAACTTAACAAAACTAAGAAGGGTGGCTGAGAAGATTCGGACCTGTGACCTCCTCTATCTTTGCATACGCCTTGAACAATTGGGCTAAAGCTAGTTTGTTACCAGAACTAAACATTAATAGTACTTATGTATGAAAGGCTATTAGATAAGCTTAAGTTAAGCAAACCAAGGTAAACTCCACTTTTGTCTTCTCTAAACCCCCTAACCGATAACCCCAAAACAAAAACATAAAAAAAGAAGGCCAGACCCAGCTGCACATTATAGCAAAACCGACCTCTAAACTTGGAATAAGAAAAGTTTTTGCAGCCTTTAAAACCCAAGCAGGTAAGTAGGTCAATGGAATTATCCAATTTCTTTTTCTATTTCGTTTTAGATATGTATATATGTATACTTGTAAAGGAATCTGTAGGTTCACTTCATAATTTAGAGGTTATGAATTGATTGTTGGACATGCTTGAGATAGTGTAAAACCATAGGTAGCAACAAGTTTTGTCACGCCCCGACCCGACCCCGCAAAAGGCCAAGCCCGGACCCGACACACGGACGGAGTCTTCTCTGTACCGCGAACGATCCGAAAACCCTAAAATCAACATAGTACTTACGAAAGCCATAAAAACAATTAAAACAAGCCGACTTTCTTTCAAATCACACATCCTCTTATTAACCAACTTCCCAAACCAAAATGCCATGCATACTACACAAGTATTTATGCCACTAAACATTTAACCATTAGTATGCAATTCTTTACTAGTCATAAGAGTATAACTTTACAACTTTACAATCTTTAAACCTTTACAATAAAAAACCATAAAGGCCTCAAAATAGAACTACATACAAGGCTACAAGCCTCAAAATAAAGCATCATCCAAGCAATATACATATCAAGCAAGGCTCGCACAAAAGTCTGGCAACCAACCACCAGCTAAGCAAAGAAGTGATATCAAGGAAACACCTCCACTTGCTCCTCCTCCTCAATTACCTCAAGAGGATCAGCTTCAACTACTCCTGTAAAATATAGTATAGAAAGGAATGAGCAAAAACTATTGCTCAGCGAGGGCAATTGGTCTCAAGGACGGAGATGAGAGGAGAATGCAATGCAAATAGCCAAGCAATTCATTCAATTATCATATAAAAATACAAACAAGCCAATATTATAACAAGAGCCAATATTATAACAAGGCAAACATTAAAACTATAAACACTCATTCAAAGGATACGGTTCATTTTCCACGAGCAACTTTTAATCACGAATTCGATGACGACGCGCCGGCCCAAACCACCTTATAACACCAGTTTGGAATACCCCGGAAGTATCCATCAATCTACGACCCAAATCTCCCTGGGAGGCAACCCAAGCGAAAAGAGGGAATAGGACACGGAGCTAGAGCAACCAACACTGGCAACCCGAGGCTACCTAGAGAGGCCCATCACTCACGCACCTGACACTATGCAATGCAAGACTGGATACAAGGCGATAAACGAGCAATAAAGCCATACGTGGGAGAATAACAAAGTAGGTTACTCTCGCACGCAATAGCAACAGTTGATAAGCATTTCAATCAGAATCAATTCAAACAAGTATATCAAGTAACCCTAAGCATTCTATAGGCATAATATCAAGAAAACAAGAAAAATCACAAATCGGCCCCAACTATCAAAACGCTACCATTTCCAAACGAGCCACGAGTTCTGGAAACCGACTTCGCCAATCCTCCTAGGTCACCATAAGGCACGTCTAAAGACCCCGAAACCCTACTTAACCCTAGAATTCACGCAAAGTCCCGATTTCTCCCTTTGCTCGTTTGAACTACAACTATACTAACCAAACACCCAACCAACGCCATAATCGCACCAAAAGTGCTTCCATAGCCTCCCGAAACAATGTCATCATGCAAAACGAGAAAATGCTATAGTCGACCTAAACGACCCCGACTTCTACCAAGGCGTTTTTCTCATTTTTTTCCATTACACAACCTAAACAAACAATGCATTTTGGCATTCTAGCATACCTAGCACCTTTTCACATCAACAGAAAGCATAACAGCGCAACTTCATTGTTTCAAGGGTTTACTATTCACATATTACTATTAAATTGAAATTTTAAATTACAATCTCAACATTCAACCGCATAAAATATTAAAAAGCTATAAATACATGTTCTACAATTGACAAGGAACAATCTTTAAGCACTAAATCGATTAAAACAACAATCTAGAGATAAATTCTAAAAATCAAAAAGTTGACATACATAACATTTAAATGCGCAAATAACGTGCTTCCCTCACCTTAGGCACTCCTAGTCACTAGGAAAACAACGCTGGTTGCCTTGGAAACCACCCCGCATGAGCTCACGCGAAGATTGATCGATTAGAAGTTGAAATGGTTTTTTTTTCCTCTCTAAGTCTCGGCCTGCTCACTATTCTGTTTTCAGCTTTTAGTTTTATTTTTCTTTGTTATTTTGCTTATTAAAAGATGACAACTTGGTCAATAGGTCAAACCCTTGGTCAAATAACTTAAATTTGGTCAATAGGCTTATTTTTTATGCATTTTTAAGCTAAAACAACTAAGGAAATATTAATTCTAGCTAACAACAATTAAATTATAAAATTTAAGGCATTAAAATACTAGTTTCACTATTTGCTGAGGACTAGAAAACATTCTCTAGCTATCGCTCTCGAAATGCAATGCACTTTGCGACAACAAAGAAGTAACAATCAAATCTCAAAGAATCTAAGGAAATATAATTTTCAAGATAATAAACAAGAAAATTTCACATTCCAGGCTCGGGTATTACACTCTCTCCCCCTTAAAACAATTGCGCCCACGCAATTCTTACCTGGTCAACAAACAACTCCGGATATTGATTCCGAACTTGGTCATCTCTTTCCCAAGTCGCTTCCTCAAACCCATGATGATTCCACAGAACCTTTACTAACGGAATACTCTTTCTGTGAAGCTCCTGAATTTTCCGATCCACAATTCGAATCGGTTTCTCCTCATAAGAAAACTTTTCCTCAATCTGAAAAGGCTCTGGTTCAAGTACATGTGAAGGATCTGGATGATACTTCTTTAACATTGACACGTGGAAAACATCGTGCAGTCTCGACAAGCTCGGAGATAAAGCTAACCGATAAGCCAAAGGACCTACCTTTTCAGTGATCTCATACGGACCCACATACTTGGGACTAAGTTTCCCGCCCTTACCATGCCGAATCAACCCCTTTCTAGGAGAAATCTTAAGAAACACCCAATCTCCCAAAGCAAACTCAAGATCCCGATGGTGTTTATCTGCATAACTCTTCTGACGACTCTGAGCTGTAAGCATACGTTGGCGAATAAAGTGAACATTATCTACCATCTTAATCATCTCATGTAACACAGTCGGATCAACTGTTATCATCTCTCCAACCTTTTCCCAATACAATGGAGATCTGCATTAACGATCGTACAGTGCCTCGTAGGGAGCCATACCTATAGTAGATTGATAACTATTATTGTAGGCGAACTCCGCTAAAGGCAAAAACTTCTCCCAATTCTTTCCAAAGTCTAACACACATGCCCGAAGCATGTCTTCCAAGATCCTGATAGTTCTCTCAGACTGGCCATCAGTTTGTGGATGATATGCAGTACTGAAGCTCAATTTAGTTCCCATGGCCTCTTGCAACTTCTGCCAAAATCGAGATCTAAATCTGGGATCTCTATCTGACACTATACTCTGTGGTACACCATGCAGTCTCACAATATTAGCAACATAAAGCTCAGCTAATTTATCAAGGCTATCCTGTTTGTTCACGGGAATAAAATGTGTAACTTTAGTCAAGCGGTCCACAATAACCCAAACAGAATCACACCCTCTCGGAGATCTAGGAAGATCGATCACAAGGTCCATTGTTATATGCACCCACTTCCACTGCAGAATCGACAACGGTTGCAGAAGCCCGGCTGGCCTCTGATGCTCAACTTTAACCCTCTGACAAGTCAAACATCTGGATACATACCCAGCAATCTCCCTCTTCATATTATTCCACTAAAAGTGTTGTTTCAAATCTTTATACATTTTAGTTCTGCCTGGGTGAATCGTATACCTCGAATTATGTGCCTCAGACAGAATCTCATTCTTCAAAGTCGGATCACTAGGAACACACACCCTATCCCTGAATCTAAAGATACCATCTGCATATAATTTAAACTCCGACTCTCCCCCTTTTGTTTTTTCTTGGATCTTCAAGATGTGAGGATCAGTCTTCTGAGCCTCTCTAATCTGTGCTAGCAATCCTGACTGAATCTGCAAGCTAGCAAATCGAATCCCTACCTTAGTAGCTTCCGGCTTCCATGAACAAATTTCCTCCAAAGTCTCCCAATCCTTGATAATTAAACTTGCAACAGTAGCCTTTCGGCTCAAAGCATCAGCAACAACATTTGCCTTACCTGGCACGTAGTTTATAGAACAATTGTAGCCACTTAATAGCTCCAGCCATCTTCGCTACCTCATATTCAAATCTTTTTGTGAAAATAAATATTTGAGACTCTTGTGGTCAGTAAAAATTTCAAATCTGCAACCCCACAAGTAATGACGCCACTTCTTTAAAGCAAACACAACTACAGCTAACTCCAGATCATGTGTAGGGTAATTGACTTCATATGGTTTCAACTTCCTAGAAGCATAGGCAATCACCTTACCATTCTGCATTAAAACACAGCCCAATCCTTCCTTAGATGTATCACTATAGACAACAAAGTTTTTTGTTCCCTCAGGTAAAGCTAGTATGGAGCTGTAGTTAGTCTCTTCTTCAATTCTTGGAAACTGGATTCACATTTAGCATCCCAGTTGTAAGTAACTTTCTTTCGAGTCAACTGGCTCAAAGGTCCAGAAATTTTGGAAAAGTCTTTAACAAACCTCTGATAGTAACCTGCCAACCCAAGAAAACTCCGAATCTCTGACACCGTTTCAGGTCTCTTCCATGACGAAACAACTTCAATCTTAGCTGGGTCCACTGAAATTCCTTGATCTGAAATGATATGGCCTAGAAAAGATATCTGATTCAACCAGAATTCACACTTGCTGAATTTAGCAAAAAGCTTGTTTCTTGCAAAGTCTATAGTACAATCTTCAAGTGTTGTTCATGTTCAGCCTTGTTCTTCGAGTACACTAAAATGTCGTCAATAAATATTACGACAAACTGATCAAGATAAGGTCGAAAAACCCTCTGCATTAAGTCCATGAATGCGGCTGGTGCATTCGTCAATCCAAACGGCAACACAACAAATTCATAGTGACCATATCTAGTCCTGAATGCCGTCTTTGGTATATCGTCACTCCGAATCCTAAGTTGATAGTAACCCTGCCTCAAGTCAAATTTAGAGTAAACACTCGCACCCTGCAACTGGTCAAACAATTCTTCAATCAACGGCAAGGGGTATTTGTTCTTAATCGTGACTTGATTAAGTCCCCTGTAATCAATACATAATCGTAGCGTTCCGTCTTTCTTTCTTACAAACAACATAGGTGCACCCCCACGGCGAAGAACTAGGTTGTATAAACCCTTTCTCAAGCAAGCTGAATTTTTAATTCCTGAAGTTTAGCCGATGCCATTCTATAAGGACTTCTAGAAATTGGCGCAGTGCTTGGCACAAGATCAATCACAAATTCAATCTCCCTATCCGGTGGTAAACCTAGTAATTCCTCGGGAAATACACCGGGGAAGTCTCTAACAATCGGAACCTCATTCAAATTCAACTTATCAGTAGGCTGATTGATCAAATAAGCTAAGTAAGCTTCACAACCTTTATTCAACAACTTAGAAGTCTTGATCGATGATAAAAGAGGAATTCGGGCAGCCCTGCAATTCCCAACAATCTCCAGTACCGGTAGATCAGGAATCTGAAGATAAACAATCTTTGTTCTACAATCCAACTAAGCATAGTACTTTCCCAACCAATCCATTCCCAAAATGATTTCAAAATCACGGAATGGCAGTATAATTAAATCAGCAGGAAATTTACGGTTCTCAATACATATATCACAAGATTTGCAAATAGACTCAGTAACAAATTTTGCACCCAAAGGCGTACTAACTTCAACTTCATGCGGCAGTTTATCAATGCAAACATTCACAGATCGTGCATATGCAGGAGTTATAAACGAATGTGTAGCTCCGGGATCAATCAAAACTTTAACTGGCTGAGTATTGAGAAGAAATGTACCTTCCACAATAGCTATAGTATCGGGCAGCTCCTCCGCATCTAGCGCAAAGACCCTAGCCTGTACCCTCTGTGCTGGACCTGCACCTGCAGCCCTATTCTGCATACCTTGGCCTTCAGTACGGCCCTGAACATTCCTATACTTAGGGCAATCTTTCACCCTATGATCATCGCTCCCACAACCTGTGCATTTACCACTCTTTCTCCAACAATTAGCCTCAATATGCCCCGATCGGTTACAAAAGTTACACTGCTGATTTTGCCTTACAACAGTGTTTCCCGTAGGTGCGGGGACTCTGGCAGTAGTAGGAACTGCAGCTCCCTGCTGGGGTCTAGTCACAGCTGACCTCCCCTGAATTTGATGCTGAGGCTGATACGGACGTTGTTGAGGAACCTGCGCAGAAGTCTGATACTGAC
Source organism: Ehretia macrophylla (assembly GCA_037974665.1). Classification (NCBI taxonomy): domain Eukaryota; kingdom Viridiplantae; phylum Streptophyta; class Magnoliopsida; order Boraginales; family Ehretiaceae; genus Ehretia; species Ehretia macrophylla. Next base: position 60,063,554 of record CM075776.1, on the reverse strand, counting down.
TCTGGCTGCTTTGGCCCAAATACTGCTTCTTACTCGGCTGACTGCTCTCAGCTATCATCTCAGCCTTCCGTTTCTCAAACTTTGAGGCTACTTGGAAAGCCTAGAGAAAAGTAGTGTAGATCTGCCCAGTCAAATGCAACTGTATATCCATTCTCAGCCCACGGACAAACCTATGAATCATCCTCCTAGCTGGCTGCACTAACTCAAGCATATACCTCGACAGGTTGACAAACCTAGCCTCATACTGTGCAACAGTCATGTTTCCCTGCTTCAGGGCCACAAACTCATCCTCCCGCCTTTCCATAGCCATCTCGGGAATATACTTGTCCCGAAACTCACTCACAAAATCATCCCACAAATGCAGTACATCCTCACAGTCCCACCTCCTCCTGACAGTATTCCACCACTGCTCTGCGTCGCCCTCAAATAAGAATGACGCATAATCTATTCTTGCCTCATCAGTGTACCTCAAGGCGGTGAAAATTTTCTCAACACGGTTAATCCATCTCTCGGCTGCCTCATCATCCGGCTCTCCGAAGAACTTACCCGGCTCGTGCCTCAGGAATTTCTCCAACTGGTTATTCTCAACCCTATACCCCTGTCCCCCAGGATTAGCTTGATTTCCCTGGGGATTATTATTCCTGTCCTGCCTCTGCTCATGCAGTACCTGTGTAATTCGGTCAACTGTTGTGGTCATAGTAGCCATAAACTGTTCGGGTAACGGTTGCTGACCCTGTTCTGCTGCCTCTTCATCTGACCTTAGACCTTGAGTATCACGACGTGGTGGCATAGTAGCAATTCACAATAGCTGGCAGTTTATAGACAGAAATATAGCATATAAGATTAGATAACACTCAGGTCAATAACAATCAAACATTCTAACACGCAATTCACATAACACAAGATTGACATGCCAAACTAATTCTCTTTAAACACATAAGCACTCCAAATTCACAAAGTCATGCTATAACATTTTCTTTTCACTTAACAATCACACCATAACACTCTAGCATTTTAGACCTTTACCCCACAGACCGAGAAACATATCCCGGCTCATGCAAGACTATCATGCTCTGATACCACCTAAAGATGTCACGCCCCGACCCGACCCCGCAAAAGGCCAAGCCCGGACCCGACACACGGACGGAGTCTTCTCTGTACCGCGGACGATCCAAAAACCCTAAAATCAACATAGTACTTACGAAAGCCATAAAAACAATTAAAACAAGCCGACTTTCTTTCAAATCACACATCCTCTTATTAACCAACTTCCCAAACCAAAATGCCATGCATACTACACAAGTATTTATGCCACTAAACATTTAACCATTAGTATGCAATTCTTTACTAGTCATAAGAGTATAACTTTACAGCTTTACAATCTTTAAACCTTTACAATAAAAAAACCATAAAGGCCTCAAAATATAACTACATACAAGGCTACAAGCCTCAAAATAAAGCATCATCCAAGCAATATACATATCAAGCAAGGCTCGCACAAAAGTCTGACAACCAACCACCAGCTAAGCAAAGAAGTGCTATCAAGGAAACACCTCCACTTGCTCCTCCTCCTCAATTACCTCAAGAGGATCAACTTCAACTACTCTTGTAAAATATAGTATAGAAAGGAATGAGCAAAAACTATTGCTCAGCGAGGGCAATTGGTCTCAAGGACGGAGATGAGAGGAGAATGCAATGCAAATAGCCAAGCAATTCATTCAATTATCATATAAAAATACAAACAAGCCAATATTATAACAAGGCAAGCATTAAAACTATAAACACTCATTCAAAGGATATAGTTCATTTTCCACAAGAAACTTTTAATCATGAATTCGATGACGACGCGCCGGCCCAAACCACCTTATAACACCAGTTTGGAATACCCCGGAAGTATCCATCAATCTACGACCCAAATCTCCCTGGGAGGCAACCCAAGCGAAAAGAGGGAATAGGACACGGAGCTAGAGCAACCAACACTAGCAACCCGAGGCTACCCAGAGAGGCCCATCACTCACACGCCTGACACTATACAATGCAAGACTGGATACAAGGCGATAAACGAGCAATTAAGCCACACTTGGGAGAATAACAAAGTAGGTTACTCTCGCACACAATAGCAACAGTTGATAAGCATTTCAATCAGAATCAATTCAAACAAGTATATCAAGTAACCCTAAGCATTCTATAGGCATAATATCAAGAAAACAAGCAAAATCACAAATCGACCCCAACTATCAAAACGCTACCATTTCCAAACGAGCCACGAGTTCTGGAAACCGACTTCGCCAATCCTCCTAGTTCACCATAAGGCACGTCTAAAGACCCCGAAACCCTACTTAACCCTAGAATTCACGCAAAGTTCCGATTTCTCCCTTTGCTCGTTTGAACTACAACTATACTAACCAAACACCCAACCAACACCATAATCGCACCAAAAGTGCTTTGATAGCCTCCCGAAACAATGTCATCACGCAAAATGAGAAAATGCTAAAGTCGACCTAAACGACCCCGACTTCCACCAAGGCGTTTTTCTCATTTTTTTCCATTACACAACCTAAACAAACCATGCATTTTGGCATTCTAGCATACCTAGCACCTTTTCACATCAACAGAAAGCATAACAACGCAACTTCATCGTTTCAAGGGTTTACTATTCACATATTACTATTCAATTAAAATTTTAAATTACAATATCAACATTCAACAGCAGAAAATGTTAAAAAGCTATAAATACATGTTCTAAAATTGACAAGGAACAATCTTTAAGCACTAAATCGATTAAAACAACAATCTACGGATAAATTCTAAAAATCAAAAAGTTGACATACATAACATTTAAATGCGCAAATAACGTGCTTTCCTCACCTTAGGCACTTCTAGTCGCTAGGAAAACAACACTGGTTGCCTTGGAAACACCCCGCACGAGCTCACGCGAAGATTGAACGATTGGAAGTTGAAATGGTTTTTTTTTTCCTCTCTAAGTCTCGGCCTGCTCACTATTATGTTTCAGCTTTTAGTTTTATTTTTCTTTGTTATTTTGCTTATTAAAAGATGACAACTTGGTCAATAGGCCAAACCCTTGGTCAAATAACTTAAATTTGGTCAATAGGCTTATTTTTTAATGCATTTTTAAGCTAAAACAACTAAGGAAATATTAATTCTAGCTAACAACAATTAAATTATAAAATTTAAAGCACTAAAATACTAGTTTCACTATTTGCTGAGGACTAGAAAACATTCTCTAGCTATCGCTCCTGAAATGCAATGCACTTTACGACAACAAAGAAGTAACAATCAAATCTCAAAGAATCTAAGGAAATATAATTTTCAAGATAATAAACAAGAAAATTTCACATTCCGGGCTCGGGTATTACAAGTTTAGTCAAGGGGTATGATTAAATTATGTAATACTAACATTCTTTATGTTTATATGCTATTAATCTTGTAAATGTGAATTGAATTTATGAAACCTTTTACCTGTATACTTTACTTAATGGCATATGAAGGTTATAATATCCATGGTGCCATGGGTGCAGTATGAAGAAGAAAAATCTCTATATGCATATATAATTAAGAATTTAGTTATATATTTTATTTGTATGTGCATGTAATTGAATGAGCATGACTTGGGTTTTAGAAAGTCTAGATACTTGTTGGTAAGTCATATGAACCTCTGTATTCACAAATTTAAGTCTCCAAGAGCCTTATATTTATGTGGCAGCAGGGAGTAATAAGAAAATATGGTGAAGTGTGTCTGTATTTATGCTATTGTTGTTGTAGAAGAGAAGATAATTGGAAGACATAGTTGACAATTATTGGCTATGTGTTGTATGCTCTATTATACATATATGTAGAGTGTTAGTGCTTATTTAATATGAGAAGTAAAGGAAACAAAAATAGGTAAAGAAGTGAGGGAAAGAAAGGCAATGTTAGAATAAGTAAGTGTCTTATTATGGTTCATGATAAATGTAAAGAAATTGAATAGTATAACTATGGAAAAGGTCAGTTTGTATGCAATAGTAGGCAAGCACGATATATATACTGTTAGTTATATGTATTGTATTTGAGATAACCATTGTGTCCGGGATCCTAAGTTGAATCTATTACCTTACAGCCCCAAGTTAGTTTGAAAGGATTATATATATATATATATATATATATATATATATATAAAAGAGAAATTGTATTACTTTCGACTCCAGATCGAGGTAAGTAGAATACCCGTTACACACATTTCTACTTTGTTTCACTTCGAGCTATACACCATCTTTCCTATTCAAATTGATTCACTTTTGACTCTTTGATCTTTATCCCTTGAGTTAAGCACTTGCCTTTACTAAATGTACGTTGTAACACCCAGACGACAGGGTGAAAAATATGGTTGTCCTGGCTTTTAGGCCTACTCTGTTATATGTATATGTATCAATTGTTATTTAGATGATTCAATTGTGCATCAATTGTTTGGCATACGCATCGATGCCAAGAATGCATCAATTGTTAAACATATATGTTAGGCAATTGTATCCGCGGCTAGCCAAACTCCGCAATTGTTAATTATATGTATCAATTGTTTTATCACAGCTGTGCAGTAGTACTTAGATTCTATCCCGTATGCTTATTACCTTCTATTTCTACCAAATGTTTCATTGATATCTCATAAGTCTTTCACAGGATTGTAATGACCCCAACCCGACCCCTCTTGAGATTAGGTCAGAATCTATGTTCATCAACTTAGCGGTCTTATGTAAATAACTTTTATAACACTATAAGAAGTAAAGTATAAAAATCTTCAATAGTAACCAGCTACCAATAATATTCTTGGTACAAGAGTTGTTACATCACTTGAGACCTGAGAACTACCCGGCTACGTTACAAACTAAGAATCCAGCACAGTTACCCTTCTACCCGAGAATAATACAGATAACCTTTAACTCTTATATCTTGGGTCGAAACATGGCAGACAAGAAGCTTCGAGCATGCATCTACACAAAGTCGACCTGTTTCGAGCTAAGCTGTACCTGTAATGGGGCGGTGAAAGGGTTGTGAGCTCAAACAAACTCAGAGCGGGAAAGTCAACTGGGGTAGTTTTGAAAACATTTTCGAGTTTTGAAAACCACGATGCAATGCAAGTATGCCAAGTATATCAAGTATATCAATAACATGTACAAATCATGTTGCAAATGATACAGATTGTCTTCAAGATGGCCGGCTGAATCAAACGCAGAACTTCTTATCTCTCCTAAGAGGATACTCCGAATTGTATCCAAAATCTACGACCCAACTCTCCAAAGGTGGTACCAAGCGAGAGAGGGAATAGGACTACGATAGACACGGGAGCACCGACAAGCCCTATGTTGCCCAGCGTTGGTGCAAGCTATCGGGCCTGAGATTGCTACCCCCAATTTTTAGTAGCACACAAGCATGCACAAGTAGTCATATAACATACAGCAGATAGTATGGGGATCAACAAAAGAGGCTGTCCCCGGTTAAGCACATTTAACAATTAAACATATTAACTGGAAATCAAATAACTCAAGTAAGGCAAGTAAGTCTGCAGTACGCAGTTGAAAGCATTTTGAGTAATTCATCTTTTCAATTTACTCATTGTTGTCACTAAAATGTCCGGTTAGTATTCTAGATGATAGTGGGTAAAAGTTCGGAATATCAAGATGGATTTAACGGATAACAAGTTTGATAGCCTATGTATCAAGGTAGATAACTTCTAGGTAAACCCTAGTTAACCACTTATATTATTTCATCTTATATATTTTTTAATCATATAGTCATCTTTTAAGGCAAATAGATTTAACCATGTAACAAAAGTTAAGTGATTTCCCTATCTTTAGGAACAATAGGCTAGTGATAGACAGGTTTTAGAATACTTAATAATATGAATTCCTACATTTCTAGTCTTACTAGAAGTAATTTCATAAAATTTTAACCAGTTGAGTAATTTAATTAAAGAAGGCTATGAGACTATTTGTCCCAACTTTTGTGTTGCTCCTACTCAATATACCAATAACACTTTAATCTATGAAAGTCGTCACATATCTTAGCTTATAACACTGTTAGATTAATTGGCCACACATTACATTAGTAAACTATAATGCATTTAAATAGTCAAAGAAGATACATATTTCATTACCCATATAAACATATAATCACAATGCTTTTAAAATGGGAAAAGACCCGCACATGTACTTATCATATCAAAGGTCAAAGTTCTAATAGGATTAGACTATATATTATGTATATACTATATCCTCAGACATGTAACGTAAGAAGTCAAGCTATAATTCTATATTCATGTAACTTATTATTAACACATATAAAGTCAATGCTGCAATACTTATCTTATATGATCTTTCACACTGGAAGCAATCGAAAATGCAATTTAAAAGAAAAGTAACCCGCACCTGGGAGTTGTTTGTCGAGCCTTAAAAGAAATATTAGAACGACTAATGAGAGATTCTTATTTGTTTCTGTGCGCTTCTGCTAATCCGCAGGGTGCCTTTATATAAAAACCTTGGTCAGCTTCTGATTGGTTCCCATGTAATCATTGCCTACAATGGTAATAATGACAGCTATAGTTATTAATTAGTATGACGCAGACTACTGCGTGGTTGGCTAAGAGGTTAGTAGCTTCATGCAAGACTTGCGAAATGGACACCAAAAATCGAAGGCAGCCACGACATTGACCAATTTGTGACAGCTAAGATAAACTACCTGAGATCGTGGCCTTCATGCAGCGTAGTTTACTTGTTCGTGGTTCTAGGCTGCTGCGTGTTTAATAAAAACCATGCAGGTTCTCGAAAATGGACAGCCAGATCACGAGAGAGCTGCCTGCCTGTTTGTAGTGAAGAGCTGAGTCATCGGAAGGGGCTAGCAGAGTGCCAGCGTTTTGGACTAATGATTACGCTAGCCAGAGTCATTAATATGCTGAGTTACTGAATAGTTATTAGTGCAAAATAGCAGTGAGATTAACTTATCAAACAGATTGCTTACCTAGATGTTAATAAGCTTGTGCAGCTTGCTAGAAGCAGTTGCGATCCATGATGACTTAATTCGGTTGGTGCACCTTATGAGCTATAGCTAATTACTTTAATCTCTTAGTTTAGTGAATTGAATCAGTGTCCTAAATTCTAATATTCCTAAATTGTCTATCTGTTTAAGGTAATAAGCCTAATTAAATTTATCATGATCCCCCCAATAGATTCTGGTAGTCCTAACTACTTTATCATCTAGTATCAACTCAACATACTCTAATGTCCTCTCATTTCATGACCTAGAATTACTATTTCCGCAACTATTTAATATAACTACTTAATATATCTACTAACATTTACCAAGTATACTATTCAATTTCCACTTGAACTTTATCTTAGTGGTTTTATCTCCTATTTCCAAATCTCAACTAATTTTCAGCAATTCTAATTTAGCCATATCAATACTTTTCATTCTTAAGTTAAAATTTACATATTTCCAATTCATAATACAATTTTTATTCAATCCCAAATCAAAATACAGTCTATTCAGGTAGGCAACCTATTTAATTTTCAACCTATATGAAAGACTAGGTTTGGTAGTCCGATTACTTAATTAGATCCAAATCCAACTAAAACCTTGTAGTAACTTGAGATTACCATCCATTCATTTTAGCAAAATAGTTTATAAACATTAACGTTGTTCCCTCAAACAAAATAATACTTATCTACACATAATTAAGTAACAAAGGGAGATGAACAGTCACACTTAATTATTCACTAGTCCTGTAAGATTAGGCTATTATCCCAGCAGGGCCACCCAAACTCATGGTTTAATAATAGTCTGCATCTTTATACTAAGGTCTATTCCAAAGTCTACAAGTACCCCAATATAGTTCCTCAAGATAACCTAGTATTATAAGCTTAATTAATAATCCAGATAACCCCAAGAGCCTCAAATTACCCTATTAATCCAATAATTTCTCATATCCAACTCTAGTAACTTAATGACAACTCAAATGTAAGAAGCTAGATCATTAATATAAATATGGGGTCATATCCTATTTCCGTTTCTATTCCCGGCAAATCCTATCCAACTAAGGTAGTTAATAGAATTCTATAACCTTAGCATTTCCAGTTACTTCCAAGCACTAATTATCTTAATTTGCTTGTTAATTGAAATAAATTCTTAGCTTGATATGCTAATTGTAACACATCTTCTTTTTATTATAAAAACACCAGGCACATAAGTGATAAAAACCAAATACATGAGGAACACTTATTTCCTATACTACTATTCGGGATGTAGGTACAGGTCCTTACAAGGATATTCTACTTAATGAGTTTCCTTTGCTCATTTTATTTTATTGTCTTTGCAGAGAGAAGTGGGGAGGAAAATCAGGGAGTTGAGTATCAGGAAGAAAAGTATCAGGGAAACGAGAATCAGAGAAAGGAGTATTAGGTAGACGAGTACCAGGGAGGAGACCAGACATAGTCTTTTACTAGTTGTACTTTTTGAATGTTGTTTCTTTTGTCATCAATTCAGCACTGTAGGTAGACTTCCTAGTTAAGGATGATGTAATTTTGAGGAAGTAGATATGTAAATATAAATAGAACTAGGCCTTGTGTATTACTTATCGCGGTATATAGATGCTCTGGTATAGTTTTTGTTGATTGATTGTTATTAATGGTTATTGTACTAAATCGCCTTGCAGGCTTAAGTTGTTTAACTTAGATCTCTGACAGATCACGACCCACATTTTAGAGTTGAAATTCAGGACGTAACATCTTTTATCATCAGCCATCCTTGTCACCCCCTTGAATACCCATATAACGCCAGTAGTAGCTTGGGAGGAAGAGAATAAGTTGACTCATCTTACTTATATTTCTTTTCTTTCTTTTATTCTTTATAACCGGTGTGTGCTTATCTCGGAGAGGGGAAACTAATTTTCCTTAATTTCCGATTATCCCCACAACTAGGCTTAATCAAAATAAACCCCAATCAAAGTTATAATAACTCAGAATCAAAATAAAATAACACAAAACTCAAACTCGTTCCTCATAAAGAGCTCAGACACACTTTACAAAAATAAACATAACTTCTTCTACAGAACTTCAATTGATGCATCGTTTAAAGCATTATAAACTAGACTCTTAGAGCTTTTCAACCATATATAGATCATTAGCTAATTCCTTTTAAGGAGATACAGTTTGTAGTTTGAAATTTGCCCGAAAACTAATTCGTAACTTCTTAAATTATTTAGTTGGATAACATCCTTACAAATAAATTTTAAATTATTTCATACTCATTCGAATATTGGAACAGAATATTAATTTTTTTTAACTCGCATTTAATAGGAATATTACACTAATAATTATTTTTGAACAAAAAGTAATTCAACGGCCAAAATAAGACTCTAGAGATAGTTTAGTGTATAAAAAATATTTTACCCTGTTCTCTCAATGCACGTGGATTGCTATTTTCTAATCGCTCTTCTTGAAAAACATACCTAATAATTCTCTTATTATGTATGTTCGTGATAATCACTCTGCGTTAAATTAATTGTTTGTGAGAATGAGCATTTCAGGATCTTTTCTTAGAAAGTACGTGAGGATAACATCATAAAGACGTTAACAGTACAAATTATTAACAGCATTTGATTCCCTTTGATATCACTAAATGAAGTCTTGTTAGCTATGAGAGTCTGTTTATTTTTAATAGTAATAATAAAATTAGAGGTATAGAGACGCTTCCATCCAACATAATTGACATTTAAGCCTCGAGAAGAGAGAAGGAAACCGCACTTCCTTTTTCCACATTTTCCACATCTAGAATGTTACATAGCAACGACCAACCCCAATGGATATAGACGAATATGGTGGAACTTATAGACCTGACAGACACTACCAACCAACCATGACCGGTGTACATATAAATAATTTTTTAGCTAGTAATTCAAGGCTCTATATTATTCAGTGAAGAATGTCAAATTGTCAATAGCATCAATGTAGTTGAGGTAGACTACTCAGAAGTCATAACATCAGACATTTCAACAACTTGGATTTGATGCTTTTTTTCTTAAAAAAAAAAAAAAAAAGAAAAGAAAATAATTTTATAACAGCAAGTTCAAGTAATCTAACGTTTAGCCCGGCTAGATGAGGCGCTAAAAAGCTGAAAGTTTCAATCTACCTAGCTCAACAAAAGGTACGTTGGGAACAGCTTTAAGTTAAACCATTCCGAGCTTTTAGTTTAAATTACGTACAAATACCTAATGGTTATAAACCATGAGTTTTGTAACTTAAGAGTCGATCACAATCATCATCAATGTTATATATATATATATATATATATATATATATATATATATATATATATATATATATTTCTTTTTTTTGAGGTTGCTGAACTAGAGCTTATTATTGTCTGGGGAGACCCCAATATTTTGCTGAGTTAGATAATACTTTTTATGGCATCCCAAACAACTAATGTTGTATTCTTCTTTCGGGAATTGGTGTAACAGACGCTGGGAAAGCTGTATCTAAAACTAAAAAAATCTCGTGAAAAATCATCCTCTGGCAAGTGGATAGCATTAATTTTTATCCATATCTTTGCACGATAACTCTTTGTTGGTTGGGCTAGTTGTCGAATAAGAAATGCTAAGTTGACCACCACAATCATATGGTTCTATTCATTAATTTGGCTCAACTGGTTAGTTAAATTAAGTATGTATAATATCAAAGACATGACGTGAAATGTGCTACCCCAGAAAGAAACTGGAACTTAAACCAAACTTGTTTGACAATGTCAAACCCTTAACGAGTAAACAGGCTGCAAATTTGTGATTAGTAAATTACTTTATGTTTCTAGATAAATAATGGAATTATTTACTGTTGGTTTCATACATGGTATTTAAAATTGAATATATACGTAGGGATAAAATACACCCATATTTGTTCATGACTAATTACATAGATCAAAACTTATGTACATTAATCACATTAACATACATATATAAATTTGTGGCATTACCCTCATAGCACAGAATTTAGTATATATATGGAACTAATAAAGTCGATTCTAGCTCCCCAAACATGAAGTGTCCAAGAGTATCTATATGAAATTCATGGAAAAATTAACTAGCCTACCCCAACTAGAGCTCTAGAGAGAATTCCCACTTTTTAGACACAACGACAATTGTGTGCTAGCATATTAGCTTCTTATTTATACGAAATTCGGAATGAACCTAGGGTTAATTGTAGGCTAGTCCAATCTAACTACTATGCATCTTACAATTAACTTCATTATTAGGAGTGTCCTAATAATTAATTTAATTATTTCTCTTTGCTTTTTAATCCGCCGAATCTTTGTTGTGTGTCACCTCGATCTCTGGTTCATAATTAATTGATAGCGGAATAATATTAACCTGATTAAAATCTAATTAGCTAGAACTCCTTCTAGTTAATTAGTTTTCACAAATCGTGATTGACACGTAGCAGTATATCACGGATACTCAATTAATGATTAAGTGAATTCTTATGAACCACATGCAAATATAATTTTCATGTAATCGATTCATTATGTCTGATCTATCCCGATTAAGTAAGAGTGATCATGGATAGGGATGACAAACTCATTTACTTAATCATATAACCAAAAGTAATTAATTAGTAACTCGTCAATGAATCATGAAACAACTTCCACTATTACACCTCAGCCAAAAAATTTCGATTACTTAATTAATAGATCATGTTAGACCCCTGGTTGATGAATTCCATATTGTATACACACATATCTCCATGTTATAATAAATCATGACCTACATGAGCCAATCAATGATTACTACTAGATCATATCGTACTAGTAAATCATAGCATCATATACACAAGATAATTATCATGTCTTAAGTCTAGGATTAATGATACAGTTATAGAATATAACAAATTATTGAATATCTATATAATTTGTGCTAGCCAAAAGGCCTTAATCATGTATTTTGATGATAACTAAAATTTTAATTACTCATTTGATTATTGACTAATCTAATGTTGTGTTAAATATTTGTGATTGAGATTAGTCAAGAATGCTAGAATTCTCATATGATGATCAAGCATGAAGACTTGTCTGGTATATGATATCAAATGCAAATCAAGTGCAAAGAATAAAGTGCAAAGATTGGTGAAGATCCATGAAGTCTTGAAAAATTGTTATCCTTGAAGATCTCACCATGAAGAATGGAGATTAGATTAAAGAGAGAGTTATAAGGATAGAGACGTGGCATCATAAGTAGTAACGGCTATTAAATGTCATTTGCCTAAATATTTCTTGTGTTAGCTGTTGATTTCTTTAACTCCTTCTAATGCTTTCAAAACATGTTTTTCAAAACATCACATTCTATTTGAAAATATTTGAAGTGGGTCAGAAAGAGTATTTTATAAAAAGGTCGTCGCACACTTTTAAAAGACTTTTCGAAAAAATCAGCTCGGATTAGTTTCTATGAGATTTTTTTATCACGCCCCAACTCGACCCCTCCTAGAATCCAAGTCAAGACACGATGGAATTTTGGCATTATAACGTCTGTAATATGCAACTCAAAAAACAAAGAAACCTGTACAACAACTTAATCATCCACAATTATGCCAAACATCACATACTCATACCTGTCAACATATAGCCTATGTATAAAACCATCCATCACACTAACTTTAAAACGACGTCATACAAGTCCTTGAGTTCCAAAATAGGCCATTAAGGCTAGCGGAATGCATACAAAGCTAAAAGGATGTGATATATTACAAAAGTAGCCTCATCAACTTCTAAAACTAAAGTTGCAACATCACATGCATCACATAGTACAAGTTTAGTCATAATACAACACAACTAAAAGCTCAAGTACATAAACATCAACAAAGCAAGCAACTAGGCCTCGGGCTCAACCACATGATCAACAACAGGTTCATCAAGTACATACTCCATATAACCCACATCGAACTCACCTAAAATGTTAGCAAATGGGGGTAAGTTATGACAAACTCAGTAGGGGTGGATGATGAAGGTTTTACAAATCATTTTATCTTTTGAAAACACTTTTGAAAGCCTTTTGGAAAACATGTCATGAACATCAATATACCACAAGTATAAAGGGTGCGAGAAATGTAACATAAATAACCAATAGTAAGGATGCACTCGTTCTGTTGATGCCATTTCTCGTATACACCATCACGAACTCTTCCCTTGTACATCAATCTGTACTCTGTGAGTACGCTGACTCAACTCCTATGACCCACACCTATGAAGTTCTCCGTTCAAACAGGTTAGGGAATAGAACATCGGTAGTCGTGTCATCGCTTAGTAAGCCCGATACCTCCCAGTGCAATACCAACGCTACCGTATCTATTTTTATGGTTGCAGCCCTTCGCGACTATTCTCTCGTCGCATGGATGGAGCGTCCCACGGGCGTTGGGTCATAGAATTTGAGGTACATCCGGAGTACATCTATAGAGAGACAAAGGATGCCGGCAAGCGAAGTGAAAAGAAGTAGAGAGACGTGAGGAGAAGCGAACAGAAGTGAACCTGCATAGACAAAGCGTTCCATGGGGTTAGCGATATTCTTTTTACACGTGTTTATTTAGCGTTAATGTTTTATTACTTCAAGCTTATCATGTTTAGCATTGTATTCTCATGTTTCAAGCTTCCATGTACATGTTATATTCCGAGTTTCTTTTAAAGTGTTATCTAGCGTTAGCGTTATATTATTTTCAAGTTTATTATATCTAATGTCATATTCCCACGCTCTTAAGTCTTTTAACTCATGTTAAATTACTTCCCAGTTTTCATGTTAAGTGTTTATTCCTTAAGTTCTTATAAAGTGTTAGTTACTGAATGACTTATATGCATTTCACGAAAACGATTTGCAAAAACTCCTCGTTATCCCTCCCTCACTGAGCATTAGTGTATGCTCTCTTTTCTCTAACATTTTTTGCAGGTGTAGCAAGGAGATTTTGATGTGCTCACGAGTTGTGTGGTCTCTCTATGCTCGGATTATTGCATGCTCATAACAATTATAAGTTGCTTGTTATTGACGGCAGAGTATAAAGATTTTATAAAATGGTATGAAGTTGTAATATTTGAACACTTGTCTTGTTGATTTTAAGTTGTATTTGACCTAGAAGTATAAAAGACAGAGTTTTTATATTGTTGGATGCTTGGGGTTGTTGTTGTGTTGATTCTTCTGCATGCAGGTTTTGGGTTGTCTTAAGTACAGGGAAAACTCTGTTCATTTTCTCCCGTTTTTCGTGCCCAGGGCTAAGGTCGGGTTAATGTTAGTGAAGTGAGTAGGGGTCTTGATTCCATGAGGGATTGAGGCATGACAGATTCAGGTGGTGAATTATAAATGGTTGGAAAGTTCTACGAGTCTAGTTTCTAACGCTTCAAACGGTTCGTGAATTGGAGTTTTCTAGAAGACGTTATGGTTGTTTGAGTAAAATGTGTTAGAACTGCCTCTGAGACGTGAAAATACAACTTTGGCATTATTTTGTTTCGATTATGATCTCTCTAGCTCTGATTAGATTTATTTAGTCAGGCTTAGTTGTAATTGTGCACATGTAAGTAGTCTTTTAGCATTAGAGAGATATTTTTACCTAGCAAATTAATACAAGCTTCTAGAAAGGGGGACATTTTGGACATTTGGCATTAAAAGAAATAAAAGAAGAAAAAAGTAAAACAAAGAAAAACAAGACACATACATACACAAGCTAGAAAAAATCTGCCAGTAGAGGAAAAAAGAAAAGAAGAAAGATATGAAGGATAAATGAAGGAAGAATAAGAGAAAGAAGAAGAAATAGTTCAATCCAAGATATTTTCTTGATATTCCTTGCATATTCCAACTACTAGGTGAGGGTTTATGGTGTCTTCTTCAAGTATTTTCCATTCTTGAGCTTTAAGGGTTTGTTGGTAGAATGTGTACATGTAATAGATGATGCAAATATATGATATTTTTTTTTCTCTATAACCATATTAAGTGATGATTTAAGAGTTTTATTGTATATTTGAACATGTATGCTTGAGTTGTTTATGTATATGATGTCTTGACCTAGGGCATATTATGATTCATAGGAGAATTGAGCTTCTGGCGTTAAAAGAGTGCATTTATGGCTATATTGACATGGATTTTCTTGTTGTTAGACAAAATTGTTGAAGAGTGGTTAATGAGTAGAAATGGGTTTGATGGCTAGATGAAAAATTAATCCATGGTTCTAATTGGAGTTTGAAGCCTATATGTTACATGTACGTATTGGGTGCATAATTTCATGGTTTGGGACAAAATGGATGAGTGGTTAATGCAATATTGTGGTTGGTCTGAATTTTCCAGCTTTACCCCTTTCATTTGCACTTGTATTGTATTGTATTGTAAATCATGGCTAAAATGTTGATAATATTAATTGTTAATTGCTAAGAGTTATTGTACCTTTGAATACTATTGAGGTAAAGCATGGAAATGTGTGTGAACAATGATAAATGCTATTAGAAATGGTTAAAATGTATATATAAGTGAGTATGTGTAAAAGGTACGGTGGCCTACTTTGTCACCTCCCAAATGTGTTACTAAAGTGTTTATTAAATACTAAAGTGTTTATCGAATGTTAATGTTATCATTAAAGTGTTATTGTTTGCTTAAATGTTAGAGGGGCAACCTACTTTGTTGTCCCTTCGCTTAAAGTGCATTGAATGAATGTTTGAAAAGTTGATTGAGTATTATCAAAAGGTTGCAACCTTTTCTCGAGGTACGGTAGTATTGTGTCTCCAATGGGCGGTTGCGGGCTTGCTAGTGGTTACATGACCTCCGCGACCTACTCCCTCACTTGCATGGTCGGTGAAGGCCATGGGGTGTTGGGTCGTAGGATTTCGGGGTACATCCGGAGTACACCTACTGGAGTTATAAGGGGTTATCGACAATGCTAGCGCAATGGAGCAAATGAAATGGGAGAGATAAGGTGGAATGAAAATCGTATCCTTTTCTTGTGTGGTTATATAGCTTTAATGTGACTTAATAAGTGTTTACATGTTTTCTTATAATGTCTAATGCTTACTTATTGCATTGTTACATGTTTCATGTCAACCTTGCACCATGAAAGGTTTTCCAAACTTCTCGTGCCCCAACTTAAATGTTTCATTGTTAAATGTTTTTACATGATATCAATGCTTATACTATTGTTATTGAGGGTTTACAGATGATATTTTCAAATGACTTTCAAAAGGTATTCTAAAACTACATCCTATACAGCCCCTCATTGAGCTTTATAGCTCACCCCTCAGTTTTATAAAATGTTTTCAGGTGAATGCTTGGAATTCAAGGGTTAGTGCCATCGAAAGGATTTGAGAGATCCCTTGGGTTTGTATAGCTAGTTTAAATTTTGAAATGTCTTGTATTAGAGAATTGTTATGGAGATTCATTGTAATTGATACTTGAACTATATTGAATATAATGGAAGGGTTTTAGTTGCTCTGTTGAACTATTTTATGGATATTAGTAAGCGGACTATTGTATTGTGCCTTAGCGGACTTAGAAGGAACAATCTTTTTAAGCCCGTGGCATCCCGATCCCATTGATGTTTTGTGAATTTGCAGATAATTTATGGTATCAGAGACTCTATTGGTAGGGGTCCTGACAGGTGGTATCAAAGACAAGGTTACGACCCTTAGGGATGAATTTGAATTATGGCCTTCCAGAATGGTGTTTAAGAAATGACCTTTTGTGCATAAGTCTTGATCATGAACTTTGGATTAAAAGCTACAGGTTATCGTTCTGTGGATTGCTTCTTTAAATTGAAGCAATGGTTATATGTACTAGTTGGATTGCTTCTTTGAATTGAAGTTCTATGTTCCTTAGTTGATGAGTTTTCGGTATGAATAACTAGCCTTCTAACTACTTGATTCCGCGTAGATGATTCTAGTATTTATATATCGGGAAGATAATTTTGGAGTGATTGTATGATTGCTCAGATTCTCTAGATCTCCTTACTGTCTTATTATAGTCAGAGAGATAGATTATAAGATTTGATTTAATAGTGTGTAAGTGTGTAGGTGGGACACCCTTTGTGCTTTCTATTTCCATTGATCTTATTAGTCTCTTCTATTCTATTATCGCTTATTTGGGGGAAAGTTGCACTCTTCTATCATATCAATTATTTTCTATGAAGTTTTGCTTATTGGATTCTACATTTATTGTCATTGTTCTAATCCTTGATATTTATTCTTGCCTCTTATATCATTTATCTTGAGATTTGCTCATTTGTTTTACATCTCGAATTATTGGTTTCATATGTTGATTGTTGATATCTCCTTACTTGATGCTCGTACTAGTTTCGTCCATCTGGCTTTGTCCATTTATTGTTAAAGTACTTTTTCTTTCCAAAATTATTGTCTCTCTTGTTGATCTATTATCACATTTAATCCTCAAATCCTTGACTTCTTATGATGATTGCTTAATGAATCCATTAGTTTTACTATCTCTTTTTCATTCTAGTGTTGTTTGTTTGAAAGTAATTTGAATCTTCCTGATATATCATTTATTCTCCTTCAAGAGTTCTGTGTGCTGAACTAGTACATCTTATACTTCTTAACATTGTTTCCATTTCTTGATACCTGTATTTGTTTTGTATATCACTTATTAGAGTTGATGTCTTGAGCATTTCTCATTTGTTCTATATTTTAAATAATTGGTTCCTTGTGTTGATCTGTTAATAACTTCTCATCTGACATTTTATTTCCAAAAAAGGATCGGATTGAATTTATTCCTTATTACTCCTCGCATATATTGATCAACTAATAGGTGCTGAGGTGCTTATCTTGTTCATAATTATCCATCAAAATACTCAGTACTTTTGTCTCAGTGTCAATCCCTATTCATCCTATGTCACAACCCTATTTTCAATCAATACAGTCTCTGATACCACAAGAATAGAAAATAATACTCAACTTACATGAACACCGAACAATCCTGGGATCGTGATGCTATGGGTTTAAGAAGATCGCTCCTCCTAAATCCACAAAGGCACACAACAAAAGCCTGATCACTAATATCCATAAAATAGTACACCAGAGCCAAGATAAACTTCTCAAATACATACAGGAAGTCATTACAACAAACCTTCAAAACCATTCTTTAATACCAAAGAATACATCTATTTAATAATTCATCATTACATCATAATCTATATGAACTCCACAAATAGTATAAAGATCATCCAAAGCAAGACAAGCAAAGCAATCACCTCCAATCTCCTTGAGGCTTAAACCCGTCTTCACCTAAAATGGTTATGAAATGGGGTGAGCTTCACAAGCTCAGTGAGTGGGGAAATACATGAGGTTTTGGAAAATATTTTAGCTTGGAAATTCTTTTGAAACGTGCATTTGAAACCATATGCAATCAATGAACACTTTAAGCATAACTAACAAAACAAACATTTAAAACATTATATGTATATATATAAATGTAAGGCATCTAAACATGTTGGCTTAAGTAAACATAGAAGCTATATGGCCACATACATCTACCAAACATTTAGTCACAATTAATTCAAGTAAGCACTTAAAACACAATGTACCACATTAGGCATTTAAAAGCGATTAACTTGCATTTGGAACAATATATAAACATTAAGAACTCAAGTAAGCACATAAGCTATATAACCACATAAGGAATGATATGTTATTCATTGTTGATGCTGCTTCTTATACCATCATCACGAATTCTATCGCTTCTTGTTACTCCTACTCATTAAGATCTATGACCCAGTACCCCATGGATATCCTCCGTCCACACGAGTGAGGGAATTGGACCATGGTAGTCGTGCCCTCGCTTGGTAAGCCTGATGTCGTCCAGTGTGACACGACGCTACCATGTCGCACTAAAAGGTTTCAACCTTAAAGATTCACTTCTACTTGTCATTCCCGTTCAAGTGCATCTGAATACCCTAGAAATCTATGACCCAGTACCCCATAGACATTCTTCGTCTATGTGAGTAAGTGAATTGGACGATGGTAGTCATGTCATCGTCCAACAAGCCCGATGCCGCTCGAGTGCAACACGACTCTACCATGCTGCGCTTAAACATTTGCATGCACATTCAATCATTTAATCACGCATTCACATTCACTTTGAGAGGACAACAAAGTATGTTGCCCCTCAATCACATTAACAAGCATTTAACATTCAATAGCACATATGTTAAGTAACAAAGTATGTTACCCAATAATTTGCAACACATCTAAACATTTAATCATTTTCAATAGAATTCAATAACACATAAACTTAATCAACATTTAGCAATAAGCATATAACCAACATAATATTCAACTTATAATGCAAAATAAATGCACAACATAAACATAGACCAAGATGGCGCTAAAACAGGAATTTTCAGCCAGCCATAGAAATCAACCTTAAACTCCACTCATGATGCGCCCAAGCCATGTAATCAAGTGTCCAACCTATGTATATCTATCATATGACCTCATATTTAAGTTAAGAACAAATATTGGCTTTACATATAACACAATTTCAACATATTTTACACCTTAACCAACACCTAAAGTTCAATGTTTCATTCAAGCTTCAAAACACCCATATCGTTCTCAAATCATCTCCACAAATTTATTGATTCCATTAACCTATCTACAGTTCTCCAAAAATTATGAAATTTTGTAGAGACAGCTCTTCAAGTGTAGATAGTGTTAAAATCAAATAGAACTCAATTTGGAGTTAATTTCATTGAGTAATGACCCTAAGGGTATCTCTAATGGGGTCTTAAAAATACAAAACTTTCTAAATTTAGATATTTTTAGAGACCCCAGTCTCTAAAAAAACATTATTTTTGGATTTTAATAATGCTTTTTAGAGACTGGGGTCTCCAAAAATATCTAAATATGGGAAGTTTTATATTTTGAAGACCCTATTGGAGATAGCCTAAGAACAGACACTGCGCAATCTGTCCAGTGCAGTATGTTTTACAACAACTCACTGAAATTGCTTAAAATGAACACCTTAACCATGGAATTAGGAAATGCATATAAAACATAATTTGTACTACTATCTCTCTAGTATAACATATCCAAAATTCAGCCACAAATAGCCACTTTACTATGCTAAATCAGCCATGAAAATTCAATGCGCAAAAATTGAATATAACTTCTAATATCAAAACTCCACCATCCAATCTTGTCTCCAAGCCATAAACACATGCTATGAACATACATATATGCATATAAGGTTCATATCTAAGTTATAGGAACAAAGGATTACCTTCAAATCTAGCCATAGTTTCAACCTACAACAAACTAAAGCTAACATTTACACTCAATGGTTCAATCAAGCTCTAGTTCATATATGTTACTCCCAAAGCTCTATCTACTATGATTCACATGCAAGAATAACACAAATACATGAATCCATAAGCAAAAACCAAACTTTAAACTCATAGATTTGGAAAATCCCTCACCTAATTTGAAGAAAAATGCAAGAACAAGCATGAATGAGCAATGGTTGAGCAAAATCCACTTGGTCTTGGTCCAAACAAGCAAGCTTTCTTCTTATTCTTCTTCAAAAATCAAGAACCCTAGCATTTTTCTATTTTTCCCCCTTTTTTTCCTCTCTACCCGCTTCTCTCGTCCTTTCTTTCTCTTGGTCGATTTTTGGCTTATCTTTTCTTTTGTTTTTGTGCTTTATTTGCTAAGTCAAATGGTGTTGGTCAAATAGTTAGGTAGACAAAAATCCTATAAGGTAAAAAGACCACTTATGCAAGCACTTTGGTTATAATCACAAGTATGCCACTCTAGTAAAAATATCCCCAAATGTTGAAAGATTAATAATTCATCAACAATTCCAATAATGACCACATTGTCCTAGTTTTTCAAATTAAATGAAATGCCAATGAAATTACAAATACATGAAGTCTAACTGCACATATTATTTACCAATAATAAATAAATTGCTTAAATGCGCATATTACTTTCAAATAATGATTAAAGTAAATAAATGCACATAAAATGCATGGTTGGGTCTCACATCCTATTTTTGTAATTGTTATTTACTCTATCTATAATTATACCTTCCCTATTGAATTGTTAGCATTCTGAGTTTCTAATTCATTGGGCTTCCTGTACTTTTGATTATTGACATCTCCTTGTTGATTGTTGACGTTTCCTTACTCGGCATATTATTTGTAGAATAAAATCGAATCGTCATCATTTCTCATTCATTCTTCATCGTATCTGTTTTATTATCTAGTACTAAGATATTTACTTCATTTGTACTTATGTTTTTCCTATTGGACTACTAGCTTATTGATTGCCCAAAATTTATTTGGTTTCCTGAATAATTGATTGTTGGCTTTACTCGATCCTCTTTATCTTTACTTATTGTAATTCCTCGTGAGTCATAAAGATTTTGGATTCTTAAGTGGACCACTTGCTTTAGTAGAGATATTGTAGTAATGTTGTTAACAGGGTTACTATTATTGTTATTACTAGAGATTGCCTTCAATGAAGGATTATATTCAGAGTTACGTTTATAGGGTTTAGAAGACCTTATTGATAGGAATTATTGATTCTTCTAGTGACTAAAATCATGTATCATATAATGAGAATCTTAACTGGTGTTTGAAGTTCTTATGTAATTGATTGCCGTGTTATATTTGGTTATGGAAATGGAGGTGCATCAATTCCTATTAGATTAAGTCTTATAGACATCATTTAGCAATTACCTTATTAGGTAAGTAAAACTGGGTATAATTGTCTATGACCTCTTGATGAAGTAGAAGTGAAGATCTTACTTGGTTATGAATTCTCAAATTAGGTTATAAGTTTGGCAACCATGTTGGATGTAAAGTACATCCTAGAGGTTATAATTTTGCACATGTTACTAAGGTATTTTAACTTTAAGGATGACAACTATTGAAGGACATTTCAATGACATAATTTCTAATTATATTAGCCAGCGATATGAAATTTACTAATAAAGTTCTAATTGCCTTAGAATGGATGAATTTCAAGCGCAAAATTCTTATAAGGAGGGGAAGGTGTAATACTTGTGCTAGAGGCGAGTCGAAATAAATTGATAATTATTAAAAAATCACCCATTAATTTTCAAAAGGTAATGGTGGTATAAAATATGTCAAAGTGATGCTGAGACATTTCAGTGGATGTCGAATTGAATTAAATAAGTCATACTCGGAAGATACGAGTCAATTTTGGGCCAATTTGAACTAAAAACGGTACTAATTCAGGAATATTTAGATGGTGAATTATATATGGTTGGAAAGCTCTACGAGTCTAGTTTTTAACGCTTCAAACGGTTCACGAATTAGAGTTTTCTAGAAGAAGTTATGGTCATTTTTGTAAAATATGTCAGAATTGCCTCTAAGATGCGAAAATGCAACTTTGACGTTATTTTGTTTCGATTATGATTTCTTCAGCTCTGATTCGATTTATTTGGTCAGGCTTAGTTATAATTGTGCACATGTTAGTAGTCTTTTAGCATAGAGAGATATTTTTACCTAGCAAATTAATACAAGCTTCTAGAAAAGGGGACATTTTGGACATTGGGCATTAAAAGAAATAAAAGGAGCAAAAAGTAAAACAAAGCAAAACAACATATACACACAAGCTAGACCAAATCGGCCAGGAAAGGAAGAAAGAAAAGAAGAAAGAAATGAAAGAGAAATGAAGGAAGAAGAAGAGAAAGAAGAAGAAATAGTTCAATCCAAGCCATTTTCTTGTTATTCCTTGCATATTCCAACTACTAGGTGAGAGTTTATGGTGTTTTCTTCAAGTATTTTCAATTCTTGAGATTTATGGGTTTGTTGGTAGAATGTGTATATGTAATAGATGATGCAAATAGATGATATTTCCTTGTTCTAGAACCATATTAAGTGGTGATTTAAGAGTTTTATTGTATATTTGAACATGTATGCTTGAGTTGTGTATGTATATGATGTCTTGACCTAGGGTTTATTATGATTCATAGGAGAATTGAGCTTTTGGTGTTAAAAGAGTACATTTATGGCTATATTGACATAGATTTTTTTGTTGTTGGGCAAAATTGTTGAAGAGTGGTTAATGAGAAGAAAGGGGTTTGATGGCTAAATGAAAAATTAATCCTTGGTTCTAATTGGAGTTTGAAGCATATATGTTACATGTGGGTATTGGGTGCAAAATTTCATGGTTTGGGACAAAATGGATGAGTGGTTAATGCAATATTGTGGTTGGTCGGAATTTTCCTACTTTTACCCATTTCCTTTGCACTTATATTGCATTGTAAATCATGGCTAAAATATTGATAATGTTAATTGTTAATTGTTATGAGTTCTTGTACCTTTGAATGCTATTGAGGTAAAGCATGGAAATGTGTGTGACCAATATTAAATGCTATTAAAAATGGTTAAAATGTATATGTAAGTATGTTTAAAAAGTATGGTGGCCTACTTTGTCACCTACCAAATGTGTTACTAAAGTGTATATTGATTACTAAAGTGTTTATCGAATGTTAATGTGATATTAAAGTGTTATTGTTTGCTTAAATGTTAGAGAGGCAATATACTTTGTTGTCCCTTCGCTTAAAGTGCATTGAATGAATGTTTGAAAAGTTGATTGAGTGTTATCGAAAGGTTGCAACCTTTTCTCGAGGCACGGTAGTGTTGTGTCTCCACTAGGCAGTAACAGTCTTGCCAGTGGTTACATGACCTCCACGACCTATTCCCTTACTCGCATGGTCTGTGAAGGGCATGGGGTATTGGGTCGTAGGATTTCGGGGTATATCCGGAGTACACCCACTGGAGTTATAAGGGGTTATCTACAATGCTAGCGTAATGGAACAAAGGAAGTAGGAGAGATAAGTTGGAATGGAAACCGTATCCTTTTCTTGTGTAGTTATATAGCTTTAATGTGACTTGATTAAGTGGTTACATATTTTTTTATAATGTCTAATGCTTACTTATTGCATTGTTACATTTTTCATGTCAACCTTGCACCATGAAAGGTTTTCCAAATGTCCCGTGCCCCGACTTCGATGTTTCATTGTTAAATGCTTTTACATGATATCAATGCTTATACTATTATTATTGATAATTTACTGATGATATTTTCAAATGATTTTCAAAAGGTTTTCAAAAAATACACCCCCTCATTGAGCTTTATAGCTCACCCTTCAGTTTTATAAAATGTTTCAGGTGAACGCTTGGAATTCAGGGGTTAGTGCCATCGAGAAGATTTGAGAGATCCCTTGTGTTCGTGTTGCTAGTTTAAATTGTAAAAGCTCTTGTATTGGAGAATTTTTATGGAGATTTATTGTAATGGATACTTGAACTATATTGAATATAATGAAAGGGTTTTAATTGCTATGATGAACTATTTTATGGATATTAGTGAGCGGGTTATTGTATTGTGCCTTAGCGAACTTAGGAGGAACGATCTTCTTAAGACCGTGGCATCACGATCCCCTTGATGTTTTGTGAATTTGTAGATAATTTATGGTATCAAAGACTCTATTGGTAGGGGTTGTGATAGTGGGGCATAACTCTTCTCAGTGGTGGCTAGCTACACGTCAATCATCTAGACCTTTTCATCACTGCCAGAGATCCTCAACGTTTGCTTCTTCGAGGGAGGTTGGCCATAGGCCTTAGCCAAGCGCCTTTTGGTCATATGATCGCCTCGAGCAATGGAATGGATGGTAGAGAGAAGCTTGGAAACCTTCATACCTAAACAGGAAAAGAAAAGGGGATAAAAAAACACTGTGAGTTCCAAAAACAAAGAAAACATTGAATAAAGAAAATGCAAGGGTAAAGACTTAACTTTGGGGGGCGGAGGGCAAAATGATTGAAGGCCCAGAACTTCGGTCAACTACAGGGGAGGCAGACGAGGCATTAATTGCAGCCCCATCCTCCTCACTATCATTCTTCGCAAGAGAAATAGGAGGGGCCTCAGTTCCAAGCTCTAAGATCGTGCAAACAGGCCGCGAGTGGCTATCGTCGCAGGAGTGGGCAACAAGGTTGCCCTGATGGGTTGAGCTTTCTTTAGCCCCTCAATTACTTGTTTCTCATCATCGGTGAGGGTATGTGGGTCTTTTTCTGATTTAGGGGGGATAGCCTAGATGCTACGGACCTCCCATGTAATGGAGGACTTCACTAAGAAGAACCAGTTATTCCACCTCTTGACATTGTCAAGGACGGCAGTGACTAAGGGGTTGCGACAAGCGGCAAAATAATACCATCCGGTGGTAGGATCCGTTGCTTTGAACTGGTGATGGAAAATGAAGAGGTTGGAGGTAGGCGCATAGACCAGGTCCTTAAAGAGGATATAAAAACCCACCATAAGCCTTCAACTGTTAGAAGTAACCTGGGCTGGCTAATTTGGTAATGGTTGAATATCTCCATGAGATAAGGCAGTAGGTTCAGACGACCTATAGTCAACTGCTCATTGGTAGATGCCATTTCATCTTTCTTAGGGACACGGACATTGAAATCATGGGGGATTGTCCCGTAGTCTCTTAGGTAGGAGATGGCTTTTGGGCGGGTTATGCAAGTTTGTTTCTCGATGCCAAAAACGAGGAGGTCGCCGATCCTAGTGGGGCCCACTGAGGAAGAAGAGCGGAGGGAAGAGGACTTAGCCTTAGCTGGGGCTTTTTGGAGCCCTTATTGGTTACAAAAGGGGGGCTCTGGGAGATAGGCACGACAACAATGGGCTCAGAGTTTTCCAGCGCCAGATGGGCACCCCTCTTAGACTCATCACTGGACTCGCTAACAAATCTAGATCTGGTAGATCTAACCATGGTAGAGAGAAGAGAAAAAGGCGTACCTAAGAGAGGGGCTGAAACTTGCCTAAACAAAATGGCTGAAACTTGCGGGAAGCTTGGTGCACAAGGGAGATAGGAAAGCAATGAGAGTTTAAGAGTAAGAAGGAGTTGGTGCGAGGCGGAGAAGAGTGAATGGGCCCTATTTATAAAGGGCCACACGCGTGCTCATGATCTATGTGGACAACCCACGTAATATCGTAGAAGAGTTAAGCGCAAACCTCGAAGAACGTGTCTGCGTAGTGGTGGCAGTGTAATGATGGCACGAAATTGGCAATTAAAATGGCTATTAACCATGAAGAGCCCCACCATCATGACAATCTCCCGGCCTCCTGCGTAGTCCAATAGATTGGGGGGGGGCAAATGATAAAGGTGGGGCTCCAGCCTCTGTAACGACCCCAATGTCCCAACCCTTCTCAGGACTAAGTGGATGGTAAGTAAGCAAAACCATTCTCATCCAATCGTTAAATAACTAACATATTAAAGGCAACTACGATATGATATATATTATAAAGCTTTCTTGATACAACCGTGATTACAAACTTCTAAACTACCAGACCTTATATTCAGGAAAACGAGTCTGGTTGACTAAACTATCACACCTACTCTTGATATATATGACCATAGTAAATAACGTAAACAATCATACAGGGACCGAAGCCTATATCTACTAGTATGTCGTTGACTATGGTATGTCAAACTCTATAGGATCCTCATTGTAGAGATAGTGACGATGCACAATTATGTCAATATTCCTCTAAATGAGGTGATCCAGGTTCTCCAACAAACAAAACAGGCACATTGTTACCAGCTGGTTCAACTATTCCTTCAGTTTCACCTGAAATAGAGGGGAAAGGGGAGTGAGCTAAAAAGAACCCAGTGCGGGGGAATAACCGGGGAAGTTTTGAAAACATTTTTGGGCTTTTTGAAAATCATGATGCAATGCAATACAAGTTTGATAACATCAATATAAGATTTACGATAAGAAACAATTATATATCACGTTACAAATGATACATTTTGATATCACTTCCCCTTTGAGATGGCTGGCCTCGAATCACGATTTCAACCTCTTATCTATCCCCAATAGGATACTCCGGATTGTACCCGAAATCTACGACCCAACTCTCCGAGGGTAGAATGCCAAGCGAGAGAGGGACTAGGACCACGATAGTCACGGAAGCACCGGCAAGCCTTATGCCGCCCGGCGTTCGTGAACGCTATCGTGCCTAAGGTTGTAACCCCCAATTCCAATAGCACACAAACATGCACAAGTAACCATATAACACATAATTGCTAATATCTTGGCATTTTATGATCATGCAATTCAATTAACACGTAAGTGGCGAACAACGAAAGAGGTTGTCTCCGGACAAGTATATTAACAATTTTAGACATATTAATTCACGGAAATTAAATCCATATAAATTAAAGCATTTGAATAGCTTATCTTTATATACCAACTCATTATTGTCATTTAAAATGTCCAATACCACTATTTTGATTGATAACAAGTAGGTGATTAAGCAATAAGGTAAATGATCCTTAACTAGTTAAGTAAATTAAAACCTCAATTGAGTATTTTTAGCTAAAGTAAGGCTTGCCTATGTAACGACTTATTCTAACTTTTATATTAAACTCCTATTTAACTTATTTAACTCATCAGTATCAATTCCTGGATTAGTCTACCACTTAATGTATTTCCTTGTTAATAAGCCTTTACACATACATTAACAATAATGCGTTTAAGTAGATACCCTTCACATAATAAGTAACCTATCAACATGTTTATATATATGAAGCGAAACATAGTAACTTATTATTTAGCATATATAAACTGAACTCAGTAGAATGTAGAATAAAATCTCCTCATAGATAACTTACATATTTATACGTAAGCACAAAAAGAACAACAATGCATTTTTTTAAAAAACCCTCACCTGGATACTAGTTGTTTCACGGATGCTGCGCCTAAGCTTAAGGGAGATATTCACAAGCTAATAAGAGAATTTGTTTTTTTGTTTTGTTTGTGTGTGCTAAAGACCGAAGTTCACCAGCCTTTTTATAGTGTTTCAGCTTTGATCCCATTGGATCATGGTAGCGGTGGTGATTAAAGCTACAATTATGCAAAATGCTGATTCATGACTCAATTTCGACAGCTAAGGCGAGCTATTGTAGGCAATTATTAGTGGTTTTTGAGCAGCCATGAAGGTCTAACCGAAGTCGTGTCTTTCATGCAAGCTAGCTACCCGACACTATGGAGTGTGAATAATCTTAAGCTGTTGCGTGTGAGGTTATCTTGTAGGCACGGTACTAAGCATGCTTATGGGTGGCTTTAACAAATTAATGATACATGCAGGTGAAGCTTGCAGCTTACCCGACGGTGGTGCTGAGAGATTGCCAACAATTGTAGCTAATAGACTTAGGTCATGATTATAGCTACTGTATGGTAGAGTTTGTATTTATTCAGCAGGCTGCTCAATTGGAAATTGGAGATGAAGCAGATGGCGACACATTAACAAAGCTACTAGGCTAAATAGTGGTAAAAATCTGCAGCTCGATGACGTGCAATCATGCACCGCGATGGTGAGGTAGTTGAGTGTGGTCGCGCTGGTGGAGTCGGGTGGTGTAGTTCTCTTAGGAATTAATTAATTTAACTAATGCTAGGAATTATTTCCTGAATTTTTACAACTTAGTGAATCAAATACTCAACTATATTCCTAAAGAGGCTAGCATATTTAATTTTGTCCACCTTTTCCTTTTAGTAGCAGTACAATTTATCCTAGCTGCTAACTCGATAAATTCTAATATGCCTATTGTTCATTTATACTAAACTAACTAATACAGTTAATAAAACATTCAGGTTAAATTACTATTTTAATTCTATCATCCCATTACTTAACATTCTCAAATCCTTTCATCTTATAACCTAGATCAGCATTTGATTATAGTTATATCTAGCATCTATCGGCAGGTACTAAAATAATCCCATGAATTAACAGCTTAATGCACAATCCCCTAGTGCCCTACTCAATCTTGTAAAAGATAACTGAATTCCTAATTTCCTTAGACTATACCTATTAATATATACCAGTCCTCAAGTGAAATATTCAAAAACTTTATCTTAATAATTTTATTTCTTATCACCAAATCCTAGCTAGAGTAGTTAATTATACTAACTAACTATTTTTTTACAAACTAAGATTATTACATTAATTGAAAGGTAATACAGCACTATCCTAATTAGCTCATGATCAATCTAAGTGCCTCCAAATAATATACTCTATAACACCAAATTGCTTAGCTAATACTCGAATTCCCTTTTCCTAGTTCATCGGCTAAATTTGCTATATTTACAATAGTCTATATTATCCTAGTTTTTCCTTAGAAGTATACCCTAACCATACTTTAAATAGTTTAGAAAAATGAAGCTTAATCATCCAAATGCTTTTAGCAGGTTAATCTTTCCCTTTTTAATTGAAACGAATGCTTAGTTTGATATGCTAAATTTAACATATGTTCTTAAATTAATTCCTAGTATAAAAACACCAAACACATGAATAACACTTATTTGGTATATTACCGCTTGGGATTTAGATATGGGTCCTTACAGCCTCGAAAAAAGCCAGCCCACGAGGATGATAATAGTCTCGCTAATATTCTACCCCAGATCTACGAGGGCCGCAGGGTGAATAGTGCGTACAAATTATTATCCTGATAAGGGTAAACACGACTCTTAGGGATTCCACTCCGTCTAGGAGTCTAACAAACTTCAAGTATAAATATGGTAAAAGGTACACACTTCATACTAGAATTCTTATATTCCCTCAGCCTTCGAGCTAAATTCCTACATATAAATGACTAGATTGTCGGAGTGGGAACCTTGGGAGTCCCCTCAATTCTTCTGTTTGCAGGTCTTAGATCTAGCTCAGGAAGAAGTTCAGAGCTACGAATTTTTGCCTTAACACAAATCTCTGAAGCACATATGAGTTCTAAATGCGACAACTGAGTTTCAATTTACTTGTACTAACCTACACGTACGTGCAACATGAAATCTTTCTTTAATTAAATGAATGATTTTTTTTTTTTTTGATATGATAGAAGTCGAAATCATAGTTTGAACTCAAAAATTTTTTACAACATATTACTGTCTCACTGTTCGATTCAGCTCTTGGAATAACTTTTTTTTTTCTTTTTTCATACAATGAAATGAATCAAAACCTTCTATAATTAATGATATTTGGAGTCCCTAAGTCTATAACCTGGTAAAAGTTTCCTCTACCACTTAAAATAATTTTGGAAACTTATCGATGTGGAGGCTAACCATGCCACTTCATTCGCGAGGGGATTAATGAATATTCTTCCATAACAACCGCACACCAAGCCTTAAACAAATACAGTTCCTCATTTGACCTTAGTTGTCATTCAAATTAAAAGAGAATCCGGCTATTAGTAACGAATTTCAATACGTAAGCTACCTAACATCTTTAATTTCCGTGTGTCCACCACAACTTAACGAAACTGTTTTTCCATTGAACAACTAATGAATTAATACTCCTAAATGGGAAGAAAATAAACGTGCACTTAATTAGCGACGTTTCTTTTTACTTTTCTTAAATAGTGAATGACATCTGCGTGAATGAGCAAGAAAGCTGCTTTGACATGGCTCTAAAACAATCATTTTTTTTTTTAAAATTCT
The DNA here is from genome assembly GCA_037974665.1 of Ehretia macrophylla. NCBI lineage: Eukaryota > Viridiplantae > Streptophyta > Magnoliopsida > Boraginales > Ehretiaceae > Ehretia > Ehretia macrophylla. The sequence goes on along the minus strand of CM075776.1, from coordinate 60,033,027 downwards.
AGGGAGCGAGACTCGAACTCGCAATCTTTAGCAAATACTGCGAGTGTCATATTGCTAGACCAAAGAGTCTTTGGCTAAAACAAACAATTTTGGGAGGGAGGAATAAGAAAAAAATAAACTTTATGTCTTTTGTTTTGAAAACTTTTACAAACATTATTCGGATGATCTGGCTGTGAGATCGAACACTCCTGTGATATTGAGGCTAATGAGTTAGTGAGAACGAAAAGAGAGTCACATGTGGATGAGGCAAACGTGTCAGCGAAAGCAAAAAGGCGATGGATCACACAGGATGGATATGAGTAGACCAAAACTAGTTTTGAAGATTCTATTCTAAAACTAATTAGTGTTAGATAGAATAGTTCAAAATCTTATAAGTGGTAGCACATGTACGTTAGGGTTAGCCGGAGTTGTAGTTCCCATTAGCCCAAAAGAACATTAAAAATTTTACATATTTTTCAAAAAAATATATATTTATGTATTTTTAGCTAAAAAATAAATGAGTTCCCACTGAAAAATAAATGTACTCATATAAATGAAAATTTATGTGTTTTAACTCCCATCGAGAAAAATTCTTGGATCCGTCACTACTTTAAAATAATCTTTAAATTAATAATTTTTTATATGAAAAAATGCATATTCCAGCACAATTGATGTATGCAAAAGTTTCCTTATATTTTTTCTCCCTTCATGATTGATATTGTTCCTTTAATGCATGAACTTTGTAGTGCGACATGCATGTAAAAGCAGTTCGACATGCAATTGCGACCAAAACCACGTATACTATTAATAGACAGTCAAATAAATCTTTCCACCGAGCTCCAGCCCGCTGGAAGCCAAGTGTCAGCTAATTGTTTCTCATATATACGAGGTCAATTTAGACGCAGATTGCGAAACATGTCAAGGAAATACATAAAGGTTTTCTGAGTCATGAAGTAAATGAATTCTGAAGTTGATAGATTAGAATAGCGTTTAGAGACTTGAAACAATTCGAGATGAATTTGGTCTATCTTTGAAAATTATATTGGTGATTGAGGTTATCTTTCTTAGTCAGACTTGGAATTTTCGTATAGTTTGATTTGGAAAACAACGCAAAGAAGGACCAATTAGTCTCAGATTTCAAATAGTGCCCAAGCTTATTGTTGATGATCAAAACTTGTCGGGTGCTTTCTGAATTAATCTGCAAAAAAAATGAGTGTGGGGGTTGTCCACGTAATTAAGCACTGTGATACTTAAGTTAGTATTTTTCTTTGAGAATGATAATAATTTGGAAAGTATAGTGTATAGTATGTGAATAATCAATTATCTTTTTTGGAGGGTGTAGTTCCCTTATTTATACTTTTCTGAATTTTGTGGGATTTTGTCGCTTAGTTATCAAATCAAAAAATTGTCAGACTTCGGACCTCAACCTCTCAAATACCTCTCGGGTCGAGATCACCCGAACTGATAGAATCTTGGTATCGGTGAATTTTGCCCTGATCACTTATATATTTCAAAATAGAGGACTTCTCTTTGTGTGTGTAGAACACAACACTAATTGGTGAGGTCGAGAGAAATGATGTAATAGAGGATTTGCATTATTGTTTAATTTACAAAATTCATAGAAACCATATACACTCTGTATGCAACAATTCTAAAAAAAATTGGGAACTCTGCCACCCCTTCTCCCCATATTTTTTTTTTTTTTTTATCTATTATAACATTTAATTTTTTTTAAAATTTTCCGGCGATAACAAAAAGTCTGGGCTTGAAAGTTAACACAACCCTTTTTTAGTGAAGCTCCTTAGAAAGTTAACCGGATTTCTCATCCTTAAATGTTTAAAGTTAATTAAAACAATCTACACGGAGCCCCAGATAAGAGCTAATTAGTAGAATTATATTGTTGGTTACAAATATACAGAAAGAATGGCACTATAGGAGAGCAATATAATGTAGGGTATACACGCAAGTACTTACTAATAGTTAACATGTTATATTCCCTATCTTATTAAAGAGACACAAAGTCAATGTGACGAAATCCTAGCTACTTGGTTGAAACTTAATTCTAGTGGTCGCTATCTTGATTTTGATGAGATATATGTATATATCGGTGTGCATTTGAATTCTTAAGTTGATTCATTGGCTGGCTGCAGGCATAGAGGAATATGTTGTACGCGTTGCGTGCATGCCTTATATTCAATTTTTAATCTTCAATAAAGTCAGCTCGTACCAAATATAATTCAAAAACCAGTGACAATTATTCATAATATATCTCTAATTAATTAATGAGCAAAGCATTTGGTGAGGACTTGCATGGATTATTGAAAGAGTGAACCTCATCCGATAACTCTTCCCCAAAGTATTTATATTATAATAAAATAGTATTAGATGAAAGTGGTGCTTTCCATGACCAATTATCGCATATATCCAACCACTCTTTGTTCCACCTCTATATAAGGCAGCAAATTTTAGCCATGCAACCAAATCAAACAAACTCGAAAACCTCAAAGCAATTAATTGATCAAGTCTTTACGTTGACATGATGATCGATAAGATAGCAATGGCAATCATGTCTATAACACTAGTTATGTTTCTATCCATTTTCGTTTCTCCAGCCTTTAGCTATTCTCCTGCTTCAATAAAATCATGGTGTAGCCAAACACCATATCCACAGACTTGTGAGTACTACTTATCCCACAACCCCAAATATGGTGCTCCTGCAAATCCAATTAAAGGAAAATCTGATTTTCTTAAGATATCACTACAGGTGGCCCTAGACCGTGCCAAGCATGCCCAAGTAAACACAAACTCACTAGGGCCAAAATGCCGCAACAAGCGTGAAAAAGCTGCATGGGCTGATTGTTTAGAGCTTTACGAAGACACCATTCTTAAGCTCAATAAAACTGTTGATCCTAACACAAAGTGCACCGCAGATGATGCACAAATATGGCTCAGCGCAGCCCTTACTAACCTTGAAACGTGCAGAGCTGGGTTTGTTGAGCTTGGGGTCACTGATTATGTGTTACCTTTGATGTCAAATAATGTATCTAGTTTAATTAGTAACACTCTGGCCTTGAACAAAGGACCATATGGTGAGCCAAGCTACAAAGATGGTTTTCCAACGTGGGTATCGCCCGGTGATCGCAAGCTTTTGCAATCATCTTCTCCAGCTTCTCGTGCAGATATTGTTGTTGCACAAGATGGTTCAGGAAATTTTAGGACATTAAAGGATGCTATAACTGCAGCATCAAAGAGGTCGGCAAGTGGAAGGTTCGTCATATATGTTAAGGCAGGAACATATAAGGAGAATGTTGAAATTGGAAATAACTTGAAGAACATCATGTTGGTTGGTGATGGTATTGGAAAGACGATTATCACTGGAAGCAAGAGTGTAGGAGGCGGCACCACCACTTTCAAATCAGCCACAGTTGGTAACTTACTTACAACTATGCTTGCTTTCTTCCTTTTTATTTTTTTGAGTAATGATTAATTTGTATCACTAGCTACACATCCCCAATGCATATGGCACCTTTTTCATGCCACTTACGCGTCATATTTTGGTAATTTTCTCTTCTTGTTTATATTAATATCTTGCTATTTGATTAATGATCCCTGCTCTAGAAAGAAAATTACTTGTAAGCGCAAACTTAATCGTAAACTAACGTATCTAATATGATTATTGAAGAAATTTAACATTACAATACGGATCCTTCATAAAACCGTAAATTGAATACTAACCTCGTAGTATAGCTGAAGAACTTCTCATGAATTTGTTCACGTTCATTCTACCATTTGCAAGTCATGAAATGGAGTCCAAAATACGATGTTGATCTTGGACTATAAGCCACAACTTAAGAGCCCTTTTAATCATTGTGTTTTTTACACATAATAAAAGTGAGTTTGAGAGAGATTAAGGGAGAAGAGAGAAAAAGCTTAAAAGTCATCTTCTATTTTTCTTCTTTCCGTTAAGAACTGATACATTCAGTTCTTTATCTTTTTCTTGATATATTGGAAGTTATTCCCATAACTTCTTATTGGCCTATACATAATGGTTCGGGTCGGATCAACCCATATTGAGCGACCCAACCCTAAAATCCAACAATTATATGTATGGTAAACCTGGTCAATTTGGAAATGATTTAAAACGTCACTAATTAGTTACAGGGAAAAATGGTGTGGCTTATAAAATATGCAGCCAGAGGAGCTGGACGTTCATTGCTTTCTCTAGAAAGTTAGCTTCTATTATTATTGTTGTTGTTGTTGTTGTTATATAGATCCAGTCCTTCAAGTATTAGACTTTCGCAAAGAGTCTCCATCCTGATATATATGCTTATAATTTTTTAATGAGGATAACGAAAATAACTTCTACATATTCTTAGGACGGCACCAGCTTATATTGACTTTTGAGTAAGAGAGTTGAAATGATGTGAATCTGGATTAAGAACTTCAGGGCAATTAGTTCATGCTTCGCATTGATCAATATGTCTTAATTAGAATAATTGTCAATGAATTATAAGAAAATTAATTTTTGATTAAGCTTCCTTCCTATTAATCTGGAAGTTGTTCCTTTTATGTGCCTAACGACATAATTTTAAACATAACAGTTTTTATTAGGTAATTTTAACGTAACAATTTTCATTTGGTATTTTGATTAGCTGTTATCGGAGATGGATTTATTGCTCGTGGGATCACATTCAGGAACACTGCCGGACCGCAGAATGAGCAGGCAGTGGCTCTTCGATCTGGTTCAGATCTCTCAGTCTTCTACCAATGTAGTTTTGAAGGGTACCAAGATACTCTCTATGTCCACTCTGAAAGACAATTCTATAGGGAATGTGACATTTACGGAACGGTTGATTTCATATTTGGTAATGCCGCGGTCGTGTTACAAAATTGTAATATTTATGCTAGGAGACCACCTAACAAAACCAACACAGTTACTGCCCAGGGCAGAACTGACCCCAACCAAAATACTGGAATCTCCATTCACAACTGTAGAATTACTGCAGCCTCTGACCTAAAATCAGTTGAGAGTTCAGTAAAGACATACCTCGGAAGGCCATGGCAAAAGTATTCCCGTACGGTCGTCATGAAAACATTCCTGGACAGCTTAATTGATCCAGCTGGTTGGATGCCCTGGAGTGGCAATTTTGCTCTGAGTACATTGTATTATGGGGAGTACATGAACACAGGTCCCGGTTCATCAACTGCTGGAAGGGTCAAATGGGGCGGTTACCACGTGATTACTAGCGCATCTGAGGCATCCAAATTCACCGTTGGAAACTTCATTGCCGGAAATTCTTGGTTGCCAGCCACTAATGTGCCTTTCACTTCTGGCCTTTAAATCATCGTCCCGGATATAAATCATCTAGTATGCTACATGAAAATAAAATTAGTCCTTGGAACAAACTATGTGTTCATTGTTATGCAACTTCTCTTATAGGGCTTTCTAACTTTCTGCATTCGTACAACAACTGCTGTTAGATGTATGTTTCTCATACAGTTTATAATTCTTTCTACATTTGATCAAATGTATAATTATGCAAATATCACGTCTTTGTATTTTGTGATGTAATGTTCCTTATATTTTTATTATAAAAGTATGAAATCGTTCGGCCACTAGGATCATTGATATATATATATATATATATATATATCTTAATTCCCCAAATCAATTTTTTTTTCGACAGCATTATGACAGATTTAGTAAAGAAAGCACAATTTTCTACATACGGTTCTTATTTGGGATAGTGTGATCAACTTCCTTAATTAAATCAAGTGTAATTAAATTAGATTATAAGGATTCCAAAGAACTATATTTGAACCAAAATAGCAAGCTGCTTTATTGGTTCGGGCCTTGGATATGTTAACGCCGGTTCGTCCTTTGGAGACCTAAAAGACTAAAGTACTAAGATAATTTCATCTACTATAGACAAATTCTGTCTATCTTGTATTGGGAGATGTTACTATTGTTTCCATTAGTATGGCATTTTGTATAAAAAAATTGAATCAATTAATGGATAAAGAAATTAGATGAAGAACGTGTCTCCTCTTGACGCATCCTTCTTCTGCATTCCTGCCTCACCTCTTTTTAGTGCTTCATTTAATTGATAAGTTAGGATATGATAAAAGCATCTTTTTTTGATCGAATAGACTTTTGCTTTATTGGTTCCAGCCTTGGATATGTTAACGCCTATTTGTCCCTTGGTTCAATTTCTTCATTAGTTTTATTAATGGTGTAATGGCCCAATATCTATGTGATATTTACAGATTTGACCATTTGTTCATTTTTATGTCTTTATCTTTGTGATAATTGCATTTGTGACCCATGTTCACTAAATGTGCTTTTATCTTTGTGATAATCTACTTTTTGACCTCATGTTCTCACCTAAAGCCCCCAAATGATTAAAATAAGTTATACAAGTTAGATTATTTTCAACAAGGACTTGAAATTTTTTATAATTCCAATTAATGGGCTTAATTTATGTAATTTAAGTTGTGAAATATTGCAACTTAGAAATGAAATTTATTATAATTTCATTTAAATGCCTAAGAATTTATGTAATTTCAATGCAATTTGTACAACTAAGGCATAAAATTTTAGTAATTTCTCTTCTGTACATGAAATTTATGTCATTTTTATACAACTAAGGATCAAAATTTTAGTAATTTCACTTTTGTACATGAAATTCATGTAATTTCATTTAATTTTTGTTGTGTGCAATATTAATACATGCTATGTGTATCATCTTGTTGAAAATTAATCTACAATAGTTGTGTAATTTTATTTTGTTCTGTTCAATACTTGTGTAGTTATACAAAAATGGAGAGGAATTGTAAGATTTGACGTTTTATGAGGCAACGAATGTCTGACCAAAAGACTCTGAGTGAGCATCTTGATAAAATGGACCATTTTCTTGTATTTTTGAGAACTTTGTTTTACACGCCACCTACACCATAACAAGAAATATGTGGATTACTTGATTTACTCCCTAACATGTACGACACAATGAAGGAAAAGATAGCTAGGTTGAGGATTAAGACCTTTGAAGACGATGTGTGGGAGGTAGAGTTGTTTGAGAAGCAGTGAGTGATTCAAGGAATCAAACGTTCCTATTTTCTACCTCTTCTTAAACATGTCCAAGACCATAAGTGCACGCAAAGACACTTTCCTTCTTAATCGAGTGGCCCAGACATAGCAGAATAGTTACAAATAACATCAGGGTCAAACTACAAAAACTACAAGGGAAAAGAAAAAGTAAAGGAGTGATTATGTTTTCATTCTTGAGAAATTGAATGTTTATTGGTTAAACATTTACTTTCTTAATGGATATTTATTATTGAAAGTTTTATTTCCACTTCATGCACAAACAATGGTATTTGTTTTTACTCATCTTTTTTGACAATAATGAATCTCATGTTGGAAATAAACCATCCAAGCCAATCATTTAATATAGAATGATAGGGATATTTCTTGTATAAACAATCCTTGTTGAATAGTTTTAACTACTTATAAAAGTACCAATTGAAAGACCACTTAGGATTATGGAAACACGTAGCTTAGAACCAAGAAGAATCCATGGCGTGAATTTTAAAAATTTCTATAATAAAGTCCATGTAAATCCAAAACCCTAGTCTTGATTTCATATGACTAACATAATAGAAGCATATATTCAACAATATATATAGTAAAGACGTTGATTTAGGTATACCTCTTGAAGATCTTAGCAAAGGAGATCAAGGAAACCAAGTTCAAGCTTTGACAAACCCTCACACAAATGCAAGAGCTTTAGGTTGTCCACATAAGCTTGAATGAGCTTCCTTGACCACCGAAGTTTATGTGCTAGGCTACTTGGTGATGAAGATTAAGATAGAAAAAGATTTGAAGATAAAACAATTTTTCTTCTCTTCTTTTCGGTTGTTGCCGTGAGCTAGCTTAGAGAAGAAGAAGATGTCTTCTCTTTTGTATATTGTGTGTATCTTATTTGCTAGACAAAAGTTAGTGCAATATGACACATTTCCACTTACCTATGCATACATCATGTATAATACTACAATTCAAAATTGACCAAGTATTATTGTCACGCTCCAACTCGACTCCACCTATGATCAGTCAGGACGCAATCGAATTTCGGCAGTATAACGACAGTAACACAGATACCAGGGCTCTAAGTCAACCATTTTTACTTCTTACATCCAACTCCACAACTTTTGCAACAACATGCAACGCAATCACTTCCATATATATTCAACAACTATACAACAGTTCATTCATAAGTTATAGCCTCCGTTTCAACACCAATCCACAGGCTATATCATACATTTCCAAAATAGGTTATAAACCAGTCTAACAATCTAATCATGTTCAAAAGAAAGACTACTAAACTAGCATTATATAAGTCTTTATCTTAAGAAAGTTATACAATACATCTTACTACAAAGAGTAAGACAAGCTCATAGACACGACTCTGGCACATAAGACTCGCCCACATATAGCACATTCTCAGCTTCCTGAGGCACGTACCTGTAATCCTGTTCCGTAACACTTGAATGCAGATAACGAATGAGAGTGAGCTTATATTAAACAAGTCCAGTGAGAAATTTGATAGATCTTTTGAACACATATATCTTACCACCTTGGAAACCACCCACGAGCTACAACACGCAATTAACAATGATAACAATACATATATAATAACAACAGTAAACACATAATAAGGATACGATACACTTGTTGATGAAGCTCCATATACCATTTTCAATGCTTACCAACTCCTTCAAACCCAACGACACAATCCTGAGGTACATTGACCTAGACCCACACCCCATGGCCTCTTCGCCCATGCGAGATAGAGAGTAGCCATAATAATTGTGCCCGCAGCCCAGGATGTCTCCCGAGTTAACATAACATTATCAAAGCTCACAACAATGTGACTCAATTCGAGAAGTCAACAACGAGGCTTGCCCGACTCCCGACTCACAACAATATTAACAATTCCAATTCGAGAAGTCAACAATGAGGGTTGCCCGACTCTCGCATTCAACAATCAATACTCAATAATCAATTAAACCATATTTCAACACCCAAATAACAACATTTAACAACCAACAACTGTACATTTATGAAACAATTAAGTTAGATGACAAAGTAGGCCATCCAACTCAACATGTATTTAACCAACATTCAACCCCGATCTCAATCAACAATACCCAAAAACCAACTACCCAAACACTACCAACATTTAAAGACAGCATTTCAACATTTCAAAAGAAAGACTACACAAACTTCTAAACTTCATAACTCACACTCTACTGACCCGATGACCTCCAAACCACTTCCTATCATTCACCCACACATACATCTACATTTACACCATCGGAAACCAACCAAAAGCCATCTATAAAAAGCCCAACAACCCTAACTTTGGCAACGCACTTGGCTGGATTTTTTGGGATTTTGCAAAAGAAAGTGTAAAAACCTTTAAAATTCCTAATCCGATTTAAAATCCGTTTTAATCAGACACGGGTCTATTTATATATGAGGACTAGGTTTTAAGATGTTTAAAATACACGTGTAAAAATTTTAGCAAACGTGCGTTCAAAATACTATTCACAAAAACCGACGATAAAATTTTCGATGCCCATTTTGATGAAAATTTTATGAATGCACACATAGCATGTAACATGAATATAAATCACAGAATTAGCACATTCTAACTCATATAACACATAAACAGGTCAAAACACGTAATTCATGCAAAGGTAAAATCTGGGGTTTCGCATTCTCTTCCCCTTAAAGAAATTTCATCCTCGAAATTCTTACTTGCTGAACGAAACAAATCTGGATATTACTGTTGCATCTGATCTCTTCTCTCCCAAGTAGCTTCCTCAATCCCGTGATGCTTCCACAATACTTTGACCATTAGAATCTTCTTCGATCTCAACTGCCATTCCATATGATCTAGAATACGAATCGGTTGCTCATCATAAGTCAGATTCTCACGAAGCTGTAACGGCTCTGGTTCAAAAATATGAGAAGGATCCGAAAAATACATCCTCAAAGTAGATACATGAAAAACATCATGTACATTAGAGAAATTCTCCGGTAAAGCTAACCGATACGCCAACTTGCCAATCCTGCCAATAATTTCAATTGCCATGCAAACCTCGAACTCAGCTTACCACCTTTACCATAACGAGCAAACCCCTTTCGAGGAGACAATTTCAAGAAAACTCGGTCCCTGACTGCAATCTCCAAGTCCCGACAGCGCTTATCAACATAACTCTTGTATCTACTCTGCGATGTCAGCATTCTCTGCCTGATCAACTGAACATTCTCAATCTTTTCTAGAAGCTCTGGCATAATAGTCGGATCAATAGCCTTCATCTCTCCTACTTCATCCCAATACAAAGGTGATCGGCACTTACGGCCGTAGAGAGCTGCATAAGGTGCCATCCTAATAGTAGCTTGGTAACTATTGTTATAGGCAAACTCAACAAGTGGTAGATGTTTCTCCCAGTTCTTCCCGAAGTCCAGAACACAAGCCCTGAGTATATCTTCCAGAATCTGAATAGTCCTCTCAGACTGACTGTCGGTCTATGGATGATATGCTGTACTGAAGTTTAACTAAGTACCCAAAGTCTCCTAAATTTCTCTCACAATCGAGAAGTAAATCGAGGATCTCGATTAGAGACAATACTAGATTGAATTTCGTGAAATTTAACAATCTGATCCAAATAAAGATCTTCCAACTTTGCAACTTCATCTCCCATCGTCATCAGAATAAAATGAGTTGTCTTCGTCAAACGGTTCACAATAACCCAAACCATGTCATTACATTTCGGTGTTCTAGGCAAACTAGTGACGAAGTCCATCGTAATATGTTCCCACTTCCATTCTGGTATTGCCAACGACTGAAGTAACCCTACGGGTCGTTGATGTTCTGCTTTCACCCGTTAACAAGTCAAACATCTGGATACAAACTAAGCAACTTCTCTTTTTATGTTGTTCCACCAAAAATGTTGTTTCAAGTCCCAATACATTTTGTTTCCACCGGGATGAATGGTGTACTTCGAATTATGAGCCTCCTCCAGTATACCTCTCCTCAAACCCGGTTCATCGGGAACACATACCCTGTTCCAAAACTGAAGAATACCATCTTCATGTAATTTGAAGTCAGACTGATCATCCGTGATCTGATCCTTGATTTTCTGAAGTTTTGCATCAAGTTGCTGAGCTTCCCTAATATGAGACAGTAATAAAGGTTGAATACGGAGATGTGAACACATTACCTCAACCTGAGTCAATTCCGGTCTCCAATAACTAACTTCTTCAAGAACCTCCCACTTTTTAACAGCCAAACAAGCAATATTAGCCTTATGGCTAAGTGCATCTACTACCACATTTGCCTTCCCAGGTAGATAATTGATAAAACAATTATAATCTCCGAGAAGTTCCATCCACCTCCGTTGACGCATATTCAACTCCTTCTGTGAGAACAAGTACCTCAGACTTTTGTGATCAGTGAAAATCTCGAACTTACTGCCCTACAGATAATGACGCCACTTTTTCAGTGCGAATACAACTACCACCAACTCAAGATCATGAGTCAAATAGTTTACCTCATACGGTTTCAACTTTCTAGAAGCATAGGCGATAACCCGACCATTCTGCATAAGTATGCAACCCAAGCCCTCCTTGGATGCATTGTTGTAGATAACCATGTTATCGGTTCCTTCTGGTAAAGCAAGTACTGGAGTGGTAGTCAATCTCGTTTTCAACTCCTGAAACCCACTCTCACATTTCTCATTCCAAGTAAAGCTAGTTCGTTTCTGCGTTAACTTAGAAAGTGGCCCTGCAATCTTAGAAAAGTCCTTCACGAATCTGTGGTAATAATCTGCCAAACCAAGGAAGCTACGAACCTCCGAAACATTCTCCGACGGTTTCCAAGACATCACCACTTCAATCTTAGTGGGATCTACCGATATACTATTTTGTGTAATCACATGGCCAAGAAAAGATATCTGTTGTAGCCAAAATTCACATTTGCTGAACTTCGCAAACAACTGATGCTCCTATAGCTTTTGTAGGACAAGCCGTAGATGTTGCTCGTGCTCCGATTCAGTCTTAGAATAAACCAAGATATCATCAATAAAGATTACTACGAATTGGTCCAAGTACGACTGAAAGACTCGAAGCATAAGATCCATAAATGCTGTCGGTGTGTTAGTCAGTCCAAAAGGCATAACTACAAATTCATAATGCCCGTACCGAGTCTTGAAAGCAGACTCCGGAACATCTTCCGTACGAATTCGAAGTTGATAATGCCCCTACCTCAGATCAAATTTAGAGTAAACTCTGGCTCTCTGAAGTTGATCAAACAACTCGTCAATCAATGGCAAATGATACTTATTTTTGATGGTCACCTGATTCAAACCACGATAGTCGATGCATAATCTCAAGGTACCATCCTTCTTCTTTATAAATAAGACAGGCGCTCCCCACGGTGAAGAACTCTGCTGAATGAATCCCTTCTTTAATAACTCCTGCAACTGAGTTTTCAGCTTTTTAAGTTCAGTTGGTGCCATCTGGTACGTTGATTTAGAAATAAGTTGAGTACCGGGAATAAGATTAATCAAAAACTCAATATCTCTCTCCGGTGGCAATCCTGGCAACTTCTCGGCAAATACATTGGGATATTCCCGAATTATATGAACTTTTGCCAGCTTCAGCTTATCAGATGGCTTGTTGATCAAATAAGCTAGATACCCTAAACACCCCTTACTCACCAGCTTAATAGCTTTAGTTGATGAGATAATAACATTAGTCTTAGCATCCCGGTTTCCTGCTACCTCAACCACTAGCTATTCTGGCAACTGAAACCGTACTACCGTTGTTCTACAGTTTAACTAAGCATTATACTTAAAAAGCTAGTCCATACCTAAAATAACATCATACCCCCGGATAGGAAATAAGATAAGGTCCGAAGGGAAATCCTGACCCTTAATATGTATTTTACAATCTTTACATAATAAGCCAGTCACATATTTATCAGTCAAAGAAGTACTAATTTTAACGACATAAGGCAATCTTTCAGGTTGCATGTTAACACATTGCATACAATTAGGGGTAATGAAAGAATGCGTAGCACTAGAATCAATGAACACTTTAACAAGTTGATTGAGTATAAAAAAGTTACCTTCCACAATAGTTGTTGCCTCAGGCATCTCCTCCAAATCCACTGCGTAAGCCCGAGCCTGAACTTGCTGCTGCTGAGATGCACTGCTTGTAGGTCTACCCTGGTAACCCTGAGTCGATGGCCAACTTCCATAACCCTAATATCTAGGGTAATCTCTCGCTCTATGTTGGTTGCTGCCGCAACCCAAACATGTCCCTGCTTTCTTCCGATAGTTGGCCTTCGTATGGCCCTTACGGTCACAATAAGTACAATGCGGTATCGGAGCACTGACACTGTCTCACGAAGACCCAGAAACTGAATAAGCAGTTGTACTAGCCTACTGCTGAGGTCTCGCAACACTAGGCCTATACTGACCTTGAGACTGGGCCAACCTATGCTGTGACTGTGCCCGGTAAGATCCCTGCTGAAACTGGGGCCTAAAGAAACTCTGATGCCCCTGTGGTCTAAAAGAACCCTGTTGCACCGAAAGCCTATAACTACCCTGCTATATTGAAGGTCTCTACCCAATATGTTGACCCTGCAGTTGAAATGGCCTCTTACTGGCCTAACTAGAACTAAGTTGTTCCCCTTTCATCTTCTCCAACCTAGAAGTCGCATCGAAGGCCTCTGAAAACACATCATACTGATTCAAGGCCATAGCATCCTGAATGTCAGACCTTAGACCCAAAACAAACCTCCGAGTCTTATGTTCCTGATCTGATACAAACTCCGGTGCATACCGGGACAGTCTGATAAAATTGGCCTCATATTGGGCCACTGTAGAATCACCCTGAACCAAGGATGTGAACTTCGCCTCCCTGCGCTCACGTGTAATCTTGGGAATATATATGGCCCGAAACGCCCGAAAAAAAGTATCCCTAACATAAAAAATACCCCGAGTCTCCCAATCTGATCTCATAGTACACAACCATTCCCCAACCTCATCATCAAATAAGTATACTGCAAAAGTAACCTTCATCTCATCAGTATAGTCAAGAGGATCAAATATTTTCTCAAGTTTATTAATCCATGCTTCGGCCTTTTGATCATCTGGCTCACCCTGAAACCTTGGTGGAAAATACCCCATAAACTCCTTCAACGTACTACGCCCCTGGTAACCACCCTGAATATTTTGTAACTGAGTCTGTATAGTCTGTGCCTGGGCAGCTTGCCCTGCTAAGATCTGTGCCTGCCCTGCCATCATCTCTGACATTCTGTCCATAGCTTGGGCAATACGGTCATAACCCTGATTTCGGCCTGGTGCCAAATTACCCGGTACCTCGTTACAATCGTCAGGCCTATCTCGTGTTGTGAAACCCCACTTTTCTGCTTTAACTCAATTTACGTATTTTATCTCATTTTGCGTGAATTGACCTGTTTATGTGCTATATGACCTAGAATGTTATAATTTTGATGTCAATATTCCTAATACGTGCTAAATGTGCATTCATGAAATTTTCATCAAAAACGGGATCAGAAATTTTATCATCGATTTTTAGTGAATAGTATTTTCGTAACACGTCTGCTAAAATTTTGAAACTGGTCTTTTTAATCCTTCTAGACCTAGACCACGGACTTTAATAGACCCGTGTTTGATTAAAACGGTTTTAAAATCGGCTTAAGAATTTATTAGGGTTTTTTACACCGATTTTTACGAAAATCGAGTTTTAAGCCGACTCCGGTGAAATTGTTTGATTGTAAAACTTCTTGTCACCTAAAAATAATTTACTTGAGCTAGCTTGGGTGTTGAATAATTGTTTTGAACTTTGGTGATCAAAAAAATGCATTTAAAGTCAAGAAAACACTAAAAATAATTAGTTTCCACTTTGACTTTCTTTTATTTATTTGACATTTGCTTAATATATGATCAACACACATTGAAAACAAAGCAAAAAACCACCAAAAACACACACAAAACCGTGGCTCCTTGGAGGAGAAAGATAAAGGCATTTTCAAAGCATTTTTCTCACAGATTTTGCGTTTCAAAGCCGAATTGAGTGATTCAAAGCTTGAAATTGATTGTTTGGCATCCATTCTACACGTTTCTTGCATCAAAACACATCAAAGGTGAGAGAAAAATTCTAGATCTCAAAACTTGTCTTTTGCATTTTTGCGTATAAATGAAGATTGAACCGTTAGAATTGTAATCTGGTGTTAGATTATTGCTCCTTGCATGCTAGGGATCGTTTAGTGGTAATACTACGAGTTTCTGTCGGATGTAGCATAATTTTTATTTTTCGGGTATTAGATTTTGATTAAATTGTTCAATGTTGAATTAATTGAGTTGTGATGATCGAAATCGATTGCCGTCGATTTCTAAATACTTGATAATTACGTGTTAGCGCTGTTGTAATGCCGAATTTTCGATTACATTGCTCATGGGAAAGTCCGAAAAATCCAGCCAAGATATCCTAGGGTTTTAGGGTTACCGGGCATGATTTGGAGGTGTTATGGTGGATTTCCGAGAGGGCTAATGTAGTTGGTTGAATGGGTGAGTGTTTGAAACTGATTTGGGGTTGTTTGGATTAATAGAATGTAAGATATGATTATTTGAAGTTTAGGTTATCTTTCTTTAAATTATTGAATTGAGCCTTAGTTGATCGGGTGTGGTTTGAGTGATTGAATTGTGAGTTGTTGATGGGGAAACTAGGGTTTGATTGTGTGTTTAATGCATGTTCGGTTGGATGGCCTACTTTGTCATCTAACTTAGTTAATTGTTGTTAAAATGATTATTGATATGATTATTGATGATGATTATTGATGATTATTGATTGATTATTGAGTATGGGAATCGGGCACTTTCGTTGCTGATCTCTCAGAATATTGATTGATTATTGAGTACGGGAATCGGGCACTTTCGTTGCTGATCTCTCAGAATATTGATGATTGATGTTTATATTTATTGCTGAGTCTCTGGTATGTGTGTGCCACCTCTCGGGCAGCATCGGGCTGTCGGGTTGATAACGGCATGACTATCAGAGACTGCCTCCAGCTCGCATGACGGAGGTGTCATGGAGGGAGAGGTTATTGAGGGTACCCTGGGTGCGTGAGTAATGGGGAGTTATAAGAAGAATGGTTGAGATCGTGATGGCGTTTGGAGCTACACCAACTAGAGAGAGTATCCTTTATTGAATGGTCATATAGTTATGTGATGATAGTATTATTGATGTTATTGTGTGTTTACTGACTCAAAGGATTATTCCAAGGAGTTTAGTAGACCTTGCTCGAGATCTATCGGATCCTCACTGGGCTTATTTTATATAAGCTCACTCTCTATTATTGCATGCATACAGGTATCCTTGAGCAAGATTACAGATACGTGCCTAAAGAAGCTGAGAATGTGCTTTATATGGACGAGTCTTGTGTGCCGAAGTCGTTGCCATGAGATTATCTTAGTTATTGTAAAATAATGTTTTGTATAATCTATTTTGAAATGTATGTATAGCCTATGTATTAAGTTGGAACGGAGGCGTATAACTATGATTGGAATGTTGAAGATTGATTATTGTATAATATGGATGTGTTGTATGTTGTTAACTTAATTGAGGAGATGGTTGGTGGGATTGTTTATGGAGTTTGATGTATGATGTTCTAAAAAGGTTGGTTTAAAGCCTCGGTGTCCTAATTACTGTCGTTATACTGCCGAAATTCCATTGCGTCCTGACAGATTGTAGGTGGGGTCGAGTTGGGTCATGACATTTAAGTGGTATCAGAGCGCATGTTAGCTGTCAGTCGGGGTATCCTCAGAATGTGGGTAGTGGTCTAAGCATGCAAGTATGTATTAAGTGAAAGAAAAGTGAAACATATGTTAATATGTTTATGTGATTAATTTACTTATGTGTCTAACTTTCTATGTGACCAATATGCCTTGTGTGTTAAGTGAACTAATGTGGTCAATATGTTTTATGTGATAACGTGCTATATGTACTCAATGTGTTGTAATTAATGTGCATTATGTGATTAATGTGCATTATGTGATTAATGTGTATTATGTGACAATTGTGTTTTATGTGATCAAAGTGCCTTATGTGAAGTTTGTTGCTTATGTGACTTTAATTGTTTATAACTTACTTCTGTGATATAACCTGTTTATGTGATGTTGGCTTCTTATATGCTGAATTGTGTGTTATGTGATAATGTTATATTATATGATAATCATGCATTACGGTGTACCTGTTTTCATGTGATGTAATTGTATATATTCTATAACCGTGGGTGATTTTTTTAGGTGAAGTAAGGATGACTTCAAGAGTTTTCGGAAATAGTGGTAGGCCATGATTTTGAATTATTATTATTCTAGAAGTTTATCAGTTATATTTTAATTGTTATATTTATGGATTTTAGTTTCGGCTTAGTGGATTGATCTTGATGTTCCTTTAGTGAGAATGAAGTTGTTCGAGGAAATAGCAATGTATCTTGATGATTATAATTACTTTTGTTGCCATGTTTAACTTATTATTACTTGGAGATGAATCATAAGTTGAGGTTTCTGTGAGGTTGTGATTAGACACTTTTGGAGTCTCAACTCAGACTATACTTCCTTGAGGTTATTTTAGAATGAATTTATTTGAGGAATTAGTGATGTATATTTGTGAATGGAATGAAGTGTGGTATAACATGTGAATATTTCTACTATTTGAGATTGCTATATTATTAATGGATATTTTGGAGTTTTGATCTTTAAACCTTGGAAACAATTGGAGTGATTCCTGACTAAAGTTACTTTATTCGAAGATGTAATTGTTGGGAGATAGAATTATTTGAGGAAATAAGAATGCATTTTGGTGACTGAACATTTACTTGCCTACATCAAGCTTTTGGGTTCTAGGTGGTATAACCTTCTAAATTGTTGATTGAGGATTCACTAGTGTTATAATGGGTTAATATGAATCTGTAGTGTGTTATTAGATTTTGGAGTCTTCATTAGTGAATCTTGTTGGGTAATCGGTGATTTATCTTGTTTAGTGATTGGTCTGGTACGGAATGTAAAATTTTGGAGTGATTTATCTTGTTTGGTGATTGTTATGACTCCTTAGGTTCTTTAGATCTCCTTAGTGTCTTGTTTTGGAGGAAGATAGATTGTAGGATTTGACTTGTTGGTGTTTATGTGTGTAGGTGGGACACCCTTCTTGTACTCCATAATTCTATCGGTCTTATTATTATCTTTTACTCTATTCTCACTTATTTGAGAGAGAGTTACACTTTTCTAGCCTATCAATTGTTTCTTGAAAGTTTTGCTTATTGGATTAATGGATCCTATACTCATTTGACATTGTTTCTATTCTTAACATTCATATTTGCTTCTTATAGCAATGTCACTTATTGGAGTTAAGGTTTGAGACTTCTATATTTCATTCTATATCTCCAACCATTGGTTTCAATATTTCATTTCATTCTATTACTATTCATTTGGAAGTCATTTATCCTTTGTTATACCATTTTACTTATTCGATTTCACTTGTTTGATGTACTATTTACCTAAGTACATCATTGTTATTCTTGTTGATCTTTGTTAATCCTATTATTTTATTATTAAATCCTGAGCCATTACTTTGCTTGTAATTGCTCACTCAAAGTACTCGACACTGTCCTATTGTTATTATTTCTTATTCGTACTTCTTTGGTATTGCGTGCTGAGATACTTTTGCCACTCATGTTTTCTATTGAATTAATCATCTCTTATTTTATAATTTCATTTCGCCTCAAGTACAACTAACTTGTTGGTTCCTTGAACAATCATCGAGAATTGAAATATCTACTTGTTCAGGAATTTTTGTTCAACATACTCAGCACTGTTTTGACTCGTCATCATCCTTTGTTCTTAGTTATTTAACTGATAGGTGCTGAGACATTTCTTATCTTAGTTATCATGCTTCATTATTAAAACTATTATGCTGTTGATTCTCTAACCTGTTTGAGCTCTTGTTCACTTGAGTGTTGTGTCAAATATGATTTTTCATATTCGTATTTTCTTGTAAATTTCATAAGAGACATATTCTGACAAATGTCACTTTTGAAATATTTGCTTGATCAATAATCATTCATGTTATCGTGAATGAGTTTTTAAACCCTCGGGGTGTTCATAGAACTCTTTTGTGTAGTATGAGATGATTGATAATTAGTGGTGTCATGCTAGGACTTTGGAGTTGTGATTTCTTTCATATGCAATATGATATTAGGTAGGAGAGAATTATGAATTGAAGATTGTCTTGGAACTATGATCATCAACTTGCAGTCAGCAGCGATTGTTCTTTTGAGGTCTTTGGTTAGTTGTCATCCTAAGAAATAAATGGAAACTAAGAGAAGTATTATTAAGTGTAACGATTGAGGATTTAATTGTCTGTCAGTTCGAGAATTGCGCGGACGCAATTGTTTTAAGGAGGGGAGAATGTGAAACCCCACTTTTCTGCTTTAACTCGATTTATGTATTTTATCTCGTTTTGCGTGAATTGACCTGTTTATGTGCTATATGACCTAGAATGTTATAATTTTGATGTCAATACTCCTAATACGTGCTAAATGTGCATTCATGAAATTTTCATCAAAAACGGGATCAGAAATTTTATCGTCGATTTTTAGTGAATAGTATTTTCGTAACACGTCTGCTAAAATTTTGAAACTGGTCTTTTTAATCCTTCTAGACCTAGACCACGGACTTTAATAGACCCGTGTTTGATTAAAACGGTTTTAAAATCGGCTTAAGAATTTATTAGGGTTTTTATACCGACTTTTGCGAAAATCGAGTTTTAAGCCGACTCCAGTGAAATTGTTTGATTGTAAAACTTCTTGTCACCTAAAAATAATTTACTTGAGCTATCTTGGGTGTTGAATAATTGTTTTGAACTTTGGTGATCAAGAAAATGCATTTAAAGTCAAGAAGACACTAAAAATAATTAGTTTCTACTTTGACTTTCTTTTATTTATTTGACCTTTGCTTAATATATGATCAACACACATTGAAAACAAAGCAAAACACCACCAAAAACACACACAAAACCATGGCTCCTTGGAGGAGAAAGATAAAGGCATTTTCAAAGCATTTTTCTCACAGATTTTGCGTTTCAAAGCCGAATTGAGTGATTCAAAGCTTGAAATTGATTGTTTGGCATCCATTCTACACATTTCTTGCATCAAAACACATCAAAGGTGAGAGAAAAATTCTAGATCTCAAAACTTGTCTTTTGCATTTTTGCGTATAAATGAAGATTGAACCGTTAGAATTGTAATCTGATGTTAGATTATTGCTCCTTGCATGCTAGGGATCGTTTAGTGGTAATACTACGAGTTTCTGTTGGATGTAGCATAATTTTTATTTTTCGGGTATTAAATTTTGATTAAATTGTTCAATGTTGAATTAATTGAGTTGTGATGATCGAAATCGATTGCCGTCGATTTCTAAATACTTGATAATTACGTGTTAGCGCTGTTGTAATGCCGAATTTTCGATTACATTGCTCGTGGGAAAGTCCGGAAAATCCAGCCAAGATATCCTAGGGTTTTAGGGTTATCGGGCATGATTTGGAGGTGTTATGGTGGATTTCCGAGAGGGCTAATGTAGTTGGTTGAATGGGTGAGTGTTTGAAACTGATTTGGGGTTGTTTGGATTAGTAGAATGTAAGATATGATTATTTGAAGTTTAGGTTATCTTTCTTAAAATTATTGAATTGAGCCTTAGTTGATCGGGTGTGGTTTGAGTGATTGAATTGTGAGTTGTTGATGGGTAAACTAGGGTTTGATTGTGTGTTTAATGCATGTCCGGTTGGATGGCCTACTTTGTCATCTAACTTAGTTAATTGTTGTTAAATTGATTATTGATATGATTATTGATGATGATAATATGATGATTGATAATTATTGATTGATTATTGAGTATGGGAATCGGGCACTTTCGTTGCTGATCTCTCAGAATATTGATTGATTATTGAGTACGGGAATCGGGCACTTTCGTTGCTGATCTCTCGGAATATTGATGATTGATGTTTATATTTATTGCTGAGTCTCTGGTATGTGTGTGCCACCTCTCGGGCAGCATCGGGCTGTCGGGTTGATAACGGCATGACTATCAGAGACTGCCTCTAGCTCGCATGACGGAGGTGTCATGGAGGGAGAGGTTATTGAGGGTACCCTGGGTACGTGAGTAATGGGGAGTTATAAGAAGAATGGTTGAGATCGTGATGGCATTTGGAGCTACACCAACTAGAGAGAGTATCCTTTATTGAATGGTCATATAGTTATGTGATGATAGTATTATTGATGTTATTGTGTGTTTACTGACTCAAAGGATTATTCCAAGGAGTTTAGTAGACCTTGCTCGAGATCTATCGGATCCTCACTGGGCTTATTTTATATAAGCTCACTCTCTATTATTGCATGCATACAAGTGTCCTTGAGCAAGATTACAGATACGTGCCTCAAGAAGCTGAGAATGTACTTTATGTGGACGAGTCTTGTGTGCCAAAGTCGTTGCCATGAGATTATCTTAGTTGTTGTAAAATAATGTTTTGTATAATCTATTTTGAAAATACGTATAGCCTATGTATTAAGTTGGAACAGAGGCGTATAACTATGATTGGAATGTTGAAGAATGATTATTGTATAATATGGATGTGTTGTATGTTGTTAACTTAATTGAGGAGATGGTTGTTGGGATTGTTTATGGAGTTTGATGTATGATGTTCTAAAGAGGTTGGTTTAGAGCCTCGGTGTCCTAATTACTGTCGTTATACTGCCGAAATTCTGTTGCGTCCTGACTGATTGTAGTTGGGGTCGAGTTGGGGCGTGACACGTGTTCTCGGTCAACCCGCCATTCTACTATAAAAGGATTAGCACAGGTTATAACACATAGACATGCTATAGACAATTAAAAGCACATAAGCAACAAACTCACGTAAGGCACATAAATCACTTAAGTATTAGTCACATAAACAAATTGATCACATAATCACGTAGTCTCTTAATCACTTAATCATTCTAACACATATTTCACTTTCTTTCATATCATACATACTTTCATGATAAAACCACTACCCATATTCCGAGAATAACCCGGCTGACAATTAACATGCGCTTTGATACCACTAAATGCCACGTCCTAACTCGACCCCACCTATGATCAGTCAGGACGCAACAGAATTTCGGCAGTATAACGACAGTAACATGGATACCAAGGCTCTAAGTCAACCCTTTTTACTTCATACATCCAACTCCACAACTTTTGCAACAACATACAACACGATCACTTCTATATATATTCAACAACTATACAACAGTTCATTCATTAGTTATACGCCTCCGTTTCAACACCAATCCACATGCTATATCATACATTTCCAAAATAGGTTATAAACTAGTCTAACAATCTAATCTTGTTCAAATGAAAGACTACTAAACTAGCATTATATAAGTCTTTATCTTAAGAAAGTTATACAATACATCTTACTAAAAAGAATAAGACAAGCTCATGGACACGACTCCGGCACATAAGACTCGTCCACATAAAGCACATTCTTACCTTCCTGAGGCACGTACCCGTAATCCTGTTCCATAACACCTGAATGCAGATAACGAATGAGAGTGAGATTATATTAAACAAGCCTAGTGAGGAATTCGATAGATCTTTTGAACATATATACCTTACCACCTTGGAAACCACCCACGAGCTACAACACGCAATTAACATTGATAACAATACAGATATAATAACAACAGTAAACACATAATAAGGATACGATACACTTGTTGATGAAGCTTCATATACCATTTTCAATGCTTACTAACTCCTTCAAACCCAATGACACAATCCTGAGGTACCAAGACCTAGACCCACACTCCATGGCCTCTTCGCCTATGCGAGATAGGGAGTAGCCATAATAACTGTGCCTGCAGCCTAGGATGCCTCCCGAGGTGACACAACATTATCAAAGCTCACAACAATGTGACTCAATTTGGGAAGTCAACAACGAGGGTTGCCCGACTCTCGCATTCCACAATCAATAATCAACAATCAATTAAACCATATTTCAGCAATCAAATAAACAACATTTAACAACCAACAACTGTACATTTATGAAACAAATATGTTAGATGACAAAGTAGGTCATCCAACTCAACATGCATTTAACCAACATTTAACCCCGATCTCAATCAACAACACCCAAAAACCAACTACCCAAACACTACCAACATTTAAAGACAACATTTCAACATTTCAAAGAAAGACTACACAAACTTCTAAACTTCATAACTCACATTCTACTGATCTGATAACCTCCAAACCACTTCCTATCATTCACCCACACATACATCTACATTTACACCATCGGAAACCAACCAAAAGCCATCTATAACAAGCCCAACAAGCGTAATTTTGGCAATGCACTTGGCTGGATTTTTTGGGATTTTGCAAAAGAAGGTGTAAAAACCTTTAAAATTTCTAATCCGATTTAAAATTTATTTTAATCAAACATGGGTCTATTAATATCCGAGGACTAGGTTTTAAGATGTTTAAAATACTGGTGTAAAAATTTTAGGAGACGTGCGTTCAAAACACTATTTACAAAAACCGACGATAAATTTTTCGATGCCAATTTTGACAAAAATTTCATGAATGTACACATAGCATGTAATAGGAATATAAATCACAAAATTAGCGTATTCTAATTCACATAACACGTTAATAGGTCAAAACACGCAATTCTATGCAAATGTAAAATCTGGGGTTTCACAATTATGTCTTGCTTCATCCTAGCCATTGATTTCAAAACTTAATGGCTAAGCTAAAGATGTGGAGTAATCCTAGCCAAGCATCTGACATCTTCCAATTTCAAGACTAATATGGATATATACATATCATATACATATATATACTTAATTAATCTTGTACTTGTACAATTAATTTAATCTAATCACCTTTAGTTTAAATTAAAGAAACAATCTTTCCATATTTGTACTTTTGCCCCAACATTTATAAATAATTACACATTTGGCCCATTACTAATTAATGGCCAACATTGCCAACGTTAACACTTTAACATTTTGAAACCAAATTCAAGATTATCTGAAACTCATTCAATTATGCTTTATTGTGCGTGACTCTCTAGATTTACCGCCACATAGCAATGAGAGAATATTAAATGAATTTAATATATTTCGGGAATATCTCCACAATTTCTAAAATACCCTCATGTTCTAGAGTGACGTCTAGTAATGTATTAAGACAATTTATATGGCAATGAAGTCAAACTGGTGAATCTATTTATAATCGTGAATTAACGTACAGTTTAATCCTTCTATTAACATATCTCGATTGAGCAAAGACCATGAAATGATTAAGTCTATAAACTCGATGACGATGCAAACATTTAAAAGGTGGAATAATAGATGACATCCATGAAAACACTTTTCCATCTTTCATGCCCTGGCCAAGGACATCCTCATTCTACTATCGAAAATAGATTGCATAGAATATCGCCTTATACTGGAGGTTAATAGATCATTTCTCGACAATTACCTATCAACCACTACACCAGAAAGATAATATGCAAGAGGTCGTAACTCATCTTGACAAATCGAACAAGTATTGTCCAAGTGCTAATATTAAATTTCCAATATAAGCTACAACTGTAAATTCTCAAGTCTAAGGATTACATGTACATTCGCAACGAATAACACACTATTAATCCAAAGTCATGTAGTTCATTATTCATGTCACATTCAATAATCTATTCTACTAATAATCATTCACATGATTGCTAATCGCATCATATGCAGTTATAGTTATGACTCACCATCCTTTACCATTAATATCCAATATCAATCAAATGTAACAATCCATGTGATAGTCCATAATAGATTATTTTAGTCCTGATCAAATAATCTAAGGACTATGAATAATTTTAGATATTCTTCATATGAAAGAAATACGCCAAGATATTCTAAAAAACTTTTAGAATACATTTTCTTTATGAAAATATCAGAGGACATATTCATATAATAGAAAGTGGAGAATAAGAACATCGATAAAATGCCATTGATTAATATACAAGTTTACATTAAAATGCCCAAAGTAGGACATCTAACTACATAGCATTAGGGAATATCACTAATAATCTCCCATTTACACTAATGCCATATTACATACCATTTAACGCACTATACTATGGTATCACATACCCATCTTCTCAGGATGATGATCCAGTTGTGACTGACTCAAAGCCTTGATGAGTGGGTCAACTACATTATATAGGGTTAGAACTTTCTGCAAGCTTATATCTTTACGAGCAACAATCTCTCGAATGATATAAAACCTCATTTCAATGTGTTTTGATTTTTGGTGAGATCTCCGTTCCTTGGCTTGTGCAATAGTTCCATTGTTATCACAATATAAAAGTATCGACATCTCAATGAACAGAACAACTTCAAGCTCTTTCAAGAACTTCTTGATCCAAACTGCTTCCTTTGCAGCATCACGTGCAACAATGTATTCGGCTTCAGTAGTGGAATCAACAGTCATAAGTTATTTAGAACTCTTCGAACTGACTACTCCTCTATTACATACAAATATGAACCCAAATGTAGACTTTCTATCATCTCTATCAGATTAAAAATCTGAATCAATGTATCCGTCTACACGGAGTTCACCTCCTCCATAGATTAAAACCAAATCCTTAGTCCTTTTCAAGTACTTAAGTATGTGTTTTACTTCTATCCAGTGACCCTTACCTGGATCGGACTGATATCTGCTCGTAGCATTTACAACATAAGCAAAATCAGACCGTGTACATAGTATGGCAAACATAAAACTACCTATGGCAGAAACATATGGTACTCTTTCCATGTGTTGCCATTCTTTATCGATTTTTTGGGATATTTCTTTAGAAAGATGCACACCGTGCTTCATAGGTAAAAGAACTTTCTTAGAACTCTCCATCTTGAATTTCTTCAAGATCCTCTCTATGTACATGCTTTGGGATAAACCAATTAATCTTTTCGTTATATCCCTATAGACACGAATTTTCAAGATATAAGTGGTTTCTCCCAAATATTTCGTGGATAATTTATTGCTCAACCAAATCTTTGCGGACATCATATGACCCGTGTCATTTCCCATGATCAGAATATTATCTACATACAAGATAAGGAAAGTGACTGCACTCCCACTGTAAGAACCCTACCTGAATTCTGAATAGTGGTATATGAAATAAGTATTATTTATGTGCTTGGTGTTCTATTTAGGATATGTGTTAAATTAGCATATCAAGCTATGCATTTGTTTCAATTTAAAAGAGAATTCGTGAAAAAAAAACGTAAATCTTATGATGCCTACTATTGAGGGTTAATGATTCTTGTAGTTGATTGAACTTAGTTAGGGTTGTTAATTTATTTTAAGATCTTAACTACTATTTAGACTTAATGACTTATATAGCCCAACTAACCTTAGCTAAATTAATTGGAGATTATGAACCGAAGGAATAAAGGGACTTGGAATGCTGATTTGGAATTTATATGACTAGATTAAACTTGGTACCAAGTATAACCCTACTCGGATAATTAGGTTATAGTAGGAATTTTAAGAAATAAATAAAAAGATAATTTAAAATATTCTTGTCTTTTCTTAAGTATATTAAATTAAAGGTGTTGGTAATAAAATAAGAAAAGGAATTTTAACAAAGACCCTTAATTTAGTACTCTTTAAATAAATATTTGGTGATGTTAAAAGATTTGAAATAATTAGGCTTACTCAAATGGAATAGCTTGAGAATCATTTTTTGTATGGTAGAACTAGAATACAATGTTATTTCGAATAATGGAATAAACGGTTTGTTAATCTTAAATTAATGTCCAATTTTCTTTTGTTGTAGCTCCAACCAACCTTGGAAGTTCTGATTAATAAAATAAACTTAGCCAATAGTTTTCTCCACCACCCCACGATGCGTGGTTGCCATACCCATAGTTTGTTAACTTTAATTAGTTGTTATAAGTGAGCTTGTATCACCCGAACTAATAGAGCTCACCATCACGATCAGGGGACTGTACCTGGGTCCGCAAAGCCTGACTATGCGAGCGGCATAGCTAGGTTCTAAAGGACCAGCCGCTAGATTAGGCCAAAGCTTCACCGCACCATAAGCTGCAATCATTTCCTAAGTTCAATAATAGAAATAATAAGAGTCTAATGAGCAGCTTGGTTTGACTCGAAGTAGGCACATATGATCTTGCATGCGAGTAATTCTTTAAAGATAACACGCTGCAACTTGCATTTGTTTTACGATGCTCCATTAACAGACACGAAGTTCATGAGTCACCAAGGCTATTTAGAGCAATTAATCATTATCTCTAGGGTTAGGTTACCATTGTTGTCAAGCAGTTAAAGAGATAAATTATGAATCAGCTCTCACGTAGCTTTGTTGTCTGTCTCCGCGAGCTTGCATGAAATTGTATGAGCACGCAGTTGCTTGCTTGAGTAAAGCTATGACTATAGCTATAATTATTGTTAGCAGAACCAATTAGATTAATTTGGAACACCTATAGAAGGGCTACCTAGACTTCGAGTTCAGTACACAAAAACAAATTACTGGCTTTCATATCTTTAGTCCTACAAGTCAGTCCGCGATTCAACGAGTAAGCAGGAGCGGAGTTTTCTTAAAAAGCATTGTTAATTTCTTTGTTTAATTATGTTTGCAAGATTGATATTATTTTTCGGCTTATGTGAGAATAAAAATGTCCTGAACATGCTCCATATATAGATAAGTGTGTGGTGTTTTATTTTAAAATGCATTGCTAACTTTTATTGTGTATATTACATTTTGCAGAGTTAGCTCTGTAAGCTAGATCCTTTTCGCAATACCTTATTAATCTTCTGTTATGTAAATTAGCACGTGTTCTTACTCATTAACTGCATGGCTGAATTGTGTTTAGTACGAATTTCTTTTAAGGTGCATTATTAAACAGCTAATATATAGACTTGGTATATGGGAATTAGTTACGTGATCTTTCCTTTGTTCAAAACAATATGAATTAGACTATATGCTATTATGGGTAACAAACTACGCTTAGTGGTAATTGATTTTATGTTATACGTGGAAATCATGACATATGAACTTGTTTACCTAACTGAAGTACGAACAGTTAAAAATTAGGAAGCATTACTGTTCTTCTTATGGAAGGTTAGTTATAGAAGTATTCTAGAGAACTATTGTCGTGATCCTACTTACTTTACTGAATTAACTTATGATAATACCAAGAGGAAGGGTGGCCTTGTATATGAGCCAGTTTACTCTCTGAACGTTGATATGTGGAAATATACTCTTAGGACACCTACTGTTAACACGTAAAGACTTTCCAGGTTAAGTAATAGATCGGCTATGAAATTATTATTGGAAAAATAATTACACGGCTCTTTGTTAAATGGAGCTACTTAACTAATTATGAAATTACTTCTGGTAAGTTTTAAAATATAAGAGTTGGTGCTACATAACCTAAGTACTTTAATCTTATCATTTCTTAGCTAAGGACTGCCAGCTGAAAAGTAACTAGGGTTTCTACCCTATTAACTGAACCAGCCACCTGCTTCAATTAATTATGACGATAATCAAGCATTTAAGTGACAACAATGGGTTCTAATTTAGTGCTTACTTTTACAACCACACTTATACTTAGAATTACCAAGAAAATGTTTATCACTTGCTCGGGACAACCTCTTTTGTTGATCCCTATATTATCTGCTGTGTGTTCTGTGGCTACTCGTGCATGCCTGTGTGCTCTTGAAATTAGGGGCTACAACCTTAAGCACAATAGCATTCGGACACCGGGTGGCATAGGGCTTGCTGGTGCTCCCGTGACTATCGTGATCCTATTCCCTCTCTCGCTTGAGACTACTACCGCCCTTGGAGAACCTCATCGCTTGGGACCAGTACTGCCCTCGGAGAGCTGGGTCGTAAATTTCGGGTACAATCCGATGTACCCTCCAGGAAAAGATAAGAAGTTGTGTTTTGCTCCGGCCAGCCACCTCAAGAAGAGAAGTCAAATCATATCCTTTGCAACGTGATGTGTAACTATTATTCATTACCTGTTATACTTAAACTGCTTTGCATCACGTTTTTTCAAAAGCTCGAAAATATTTTCAAAACCACCCGGTGACTTTCCTGTATTGAGTTCTTTTGAGCTCACAACCCTTTCCTTCCCCATTACAGGTGAAGCTGAAGTAGAGGAAGTAGAGCCGGTATAATATATTGTGCTTATTTTGTGTACTGAGGGGCCTGGATCAGTTAGTTTCGAGGGACGTTAATGTCATCATTCATCGTCATTATCTCTTTAATGAGGACTTAGTGAACCTAAATGTACCTCATCACCTAGTGTACAATGTAATGATTAATGATGTTGTCCTAGATATCGGATTTGGACCATGCATGGTAGCATATGTGGTCTACTACGGTATCATGTATGAGAAGCAGGTATCTTAGCTAGTTTCCCAAGCTCATTTTGTTGAATGTAGAGTCTGGTCAATCGTTGGGGATTTGTAACCATGGTTGTACAAGAAAGGATATATATATATATATATATATATATATATAAAAGCTTAGTTTGTTCTGCTTATGATTGTTGTATGACGATTGAATAGGCGTGGTTTGCTTGCTTAGACCTGTGACCTAATCTTGGGAAGGGTTAGAATGTTAGGGTCGTTACACCCACTAACCTTCTTTTAAACACAGGGTTCATCGTCATTTCTAATGAAACCAAACTCTTTGATCCCATTATTAAATTTGATGGTCCAAGATCGGGAAACTTGTTTAAGACCCTAAATTGATCTCTTAAGCTTGCTTACTTTAGGATGTTTGGATTCAAAACCCTGAGGTTGTTCCATATAGATATCTTTATCAAGATATTCATTAAGGAACGGGGTTTTAACATTCATTTGCCATATATCATAATCATAGTATGCGGCAATTGCAAACATTATGTCAATAGACTTAAGCATAACAACCAGTGAAAAAGTCTCGTCAAAATCAACACCTTATTTTTGACAATAACCATTTGCAACGAGTCTAGCTTTAAAAGTTTCAACTTTCCCATCAACTCCTAGTTTTCTATTGAAAACCCATTTGCAACCAATAGGTACAATACCTTCAGGCGGGTCTACCAAGGTCCAAACATCGTTGCAGTACATGGGGTCCATTTTCACTTGCATTGCCTGTTTCCATTTCTCGGAATCGATATCATGTATCGCTTCTTTATAAGTAGTAGGATCATCAATATGATCGTTATCCCCAACAATAAACAATGTTTGCGCCTCTTCAAGAAGATATCCATATCTTTTAGGAGGATGGGATACTCCACTAGACCTTCGAGGAATTTGTGTTGTGACTTGTTCTGAACTCTCCTGAACAGTTTTAGAATCTTATTTCACCGTTGGAAACTTTATTGCTGGAAATTCTTGGTTGCCAGCCACTAATGTGCCTTTCCCTTCTGGCCTTTAACTTATCGTCCCAGATATAAAACTAGTATACTACATGAAAATAAAATTAGTCCTTGGAACAACTATGTGCAACCGAGAAACTGTTCATTGTTATGCAACTTCTCTTATAGGGCTTTCTAACTTTCTACATTCGTACATCAACTGTTGTTGGATGTATGTTTCTCATACAGTTTATAATTATTTCTACATTTTATCAAATGTATAATTATGCAAATATCACGTCTTTGTATTTTGTGATGAAATGTTCCTTATATTTTCATTATAAAAGTATGAAATCGTTCGGCTACTAAGATCATTGATATATATATCTTAATTCCCCAAATCAATTTTCTTCGACAGCATTATGACAGATTTAGTAAAGAAAGCACAATTTTCTACATACGGTTCTTATTTGGGATAGTATGATCAACCTCCTTAATTAAATCAAGTGAAATTAAATTAGATTATAAGGATTCCAAAGAACTATATTTTACCAAAATAGCAAGCTGCTTTATTGGTTTGGGCCTTGGATATGTTAACGCCTGTTCGTCCTTTGGAGACCTAAAAGACTAAAGTACTAAGAGAATTTCATCTACTATAGACAAATTCTATCTATCTTGTATTGGGAGATGTTACTATTGTTTCCATTAGTATGGCATTTTGTATAAAAAAAATAGAATCAATTAATAGATAAAGAAATTAGATGAAGACGTAAGCATTGAAACCTATTTGGCTCAAGAAACACTAGAGGATATAAAGCATTTAAAGACAATTAACTCTAGTACGCATATCAAGCTATATAACCACATACTAAAGGATACACTCGTTCTGTTGATACCATCTCCTTCTACCTCCATCATGAACTCTTCCTCTATACTCCCGCGGGTGTACTACGGATGTCCACTTTACCAACGACCCACACCCGACAGAACACTCTGTCCATACAGGATAGGGATTAAAACCCTAGTAGTCATGTCATTGCCTGGCAAGCCCGATGACGCCTAGTGCAACATGAACACTACCATGTCTGTTTTAAAGGTTGCAACCTTACACTTCACTTCGCATTCACATTTAACATATAACACCCATTCACGTCAATTAGTGAAAACAACAAAATAGGTTGTTTCTTGATCACATTAGCATTTCATTTAACATTCATTGGCATTTAATATCATTTCATGGAAACACTTGGTATGTGACAAAGTAGGCCGCAATACCCGATATGCAAGAAGTTATGACATTTTTTTGAAAACTTGTACATTCACGCTATTACTTTCATGAAAACATTTAAATGCACTTTTATTCGATAAAAATGAGATGACTATAGTTTAAATGGAGTTTGCAAGCATGAAAACACATAAAAGCACTATTTCCCCTTAAACTTCCAGTTTCCCTTCGCATTTATTCCCCCTAACAATCATTTCACTTTACCATTTATTTCCAACTACTATTCATTAACTCCAACCATGCGTTAACACCAAGCATTAATAACCTTCAAACATCAATGGTCTCTAAGCATAAACGGCCATCAATTATTAATGACCAATCAACTAGTAAACACAAATAACTCTAAGCATTAGTGGTCTCCGACCATCAACTATCCTTAAACTATAATAACACCCATATACTAAGCATTAATTACCATTAGGCCATAAGGACCACTAACCGTTTATTATCATCAAGCATTCCAAACGCCAAGCATTCATTTTATCAAGCATTCATTAATACCAATCATTAATAGTCGCTAAGCATTAATAACTATTGAGCATTAATAACCCCAAGCATTAATGACCTCCAAGTATTAGTATCAACAAACACATATAACACTAAGCGATCATTATGATTAAGCCACACAATTCACCACTTAAACTACATACATGAACTCACTTGAAAACACTATGAATTACACTCATTTAGACTTCAAGCCACAACTAACACTTTAGCCATAAATTAACCCCTTTTTTCAACTCAATGCCATTCTTCAACAATTAAACCAAACAACAAGAAAATCCATGTCAATATTGCCATAAATGCACTCTTTTAACACAAAAAAAAAAACTCAATCAACTAGTATTCTTTTCATAGCCAACCAAAACCATACTCTAGTATACATATACACTTAACATTTAAGCATCAAAACAAACATAATACTATGCAAAATGAGCAACCAAAGGGCTGTCATTGGACTGCCCAACACCGACCCTAACATTGCCAAAGTTGGAAAAATTCAGCCAACACCAAACATCCATTTTTCAACGTCAATGATGCAACCAAGCAATTTTAGCACACCATAAACATATAATAATGTTATAAACTTCATATTTAAGCTCTACAATGAAGATTGAACTCAAATTCAATCTACAACAAAGATTGAACTCAAATTCAAGCTACAACTTCAACTAGATTTCATTTTAGCAAGCTACAAAATTCCATTGTTCAATGAAACTAAAATTCAAGGATATTGCTCTCTAGACCCTATCTAGCAAGAATTATAAGCAACAACAACAATGTATAACATATATGTGCAAGATTGTAAAATATTCATCAACTTTAAAAATTAGGTTGAAAAATTCCCCTCACCTTTGTTGCTAAAAAAGGCTAGAATCAAGTAAAATAGGCCTAGATGATGCAAGAACCAACTTCGTTTTGGTTCAATCAGCTTCAATCTTCTCCAAAAATGCTTAAAATCAAGAAATACATTATTCACCCTTCTCCTAGGGTTCACGGCTGAATACTTGAAGATTTTGGAGTTTTTGGCTTATTTTGATGATATATAATGTATAAGTGAAGGTCAAAGGATAGTCAAAGGAAGTCAATGCAAGACAAAAGGTCAATTCCCGTGTAAAAGATATCTCCGACATATTTTATGAAAACAGTCATAACTTCTTCTAGAAAACTTCAATTCATGAATTGTTTGAAGCGTTAGAAACTAGACTTGTAGAGATTTCCAACCATATATAATTCGCCACCTAAATCTTCCCTAATTGGTACAGTTTTTATTCCAAAGTTGGCCCAAGACTGACTCATAACTTCCGAGTATGACTTATTTAATTCAATTCGACATCCACTGAAATGTCCCAGCATCATTTTGACATATTTCACACCATTTATTACCTTTTAAACATTAATGGGTAATTCCTAATAATTATCAATTTATTCCGACTCATCTCTAGCACGAGTATTACATCCTCCCCTTCTTATAAGAATTTTTCCCTCAAAATTCTCTCATTCAAAGTCTTCTTTATCATTCGCTGAATCAAACTAAAACCCAAACGTATACAAGAATATCATAGCCTACATTGCAATCCAAGGAATTATCCTATAACTCAACCTTCATTTACAAAGTTCTCAAAAAATCAAAGTCTATCTCTTGCTCAAGACATCATGTTCAAACCTATATATACATTATGACCATAACCAACTTTATCCCAAGGGTTCGTAACCTATTGCTTTGATACCACTTGTCACGACCTTATTTTTTACTAATACAGTCTTTGGTACCACAAAGAAAGAAAATATCCAAACTTACATAAACAACGAAGAATCTTGGGATCGTGATGCCACAGGCTTAAGAAGATCACTCCTCCTAAGTCCGCTAAGGCACACTACAATAGCCTGATCACTATTATCTACAAAGCAACACATCAAAGCTATTAAAATCTTTCATTTATATCAATAATTCATGGCAACAAACTTTCATGCCAACACTCAATACCAAGAATACATCCCTATGATAATTCTCCAATACAAAATAAGATAATCCACATGAACTCCATAAATAAAATATACATCATCCATTCATTACACAAGAACCCCACAACTACATAAACAACATAAGCATCATCCAAGCAAATCAAGTCTAGGGATCACTTTCATTCTCCTCGAGGCTCTAACTCGATTTCACTTGAAATGTTGTTAATATGGGGTAAGTTTCACAAACTCAGTGAAAGGGGAAAAATGGAAGGTTTTAGAAAACATTTTAACTTTGAAATACATTTGAAAACATGCTTTTAAAAACCATATACAATTACAAAATCATGTGCATTTAATAAGCAATTAAAGATAATTAACATGCATTAGAAACAATATATAGACTTTAGGCACTTAAAATCATTTAACTCAAGTAAGCACTTAAACCTTTTTAGCTCAAGAAATACTAGGGTTTTAGGGTTATTGAACATGATTTGGATGTGTTTTGGTTGGTTTCCGAGGGGGCTAATATAGTTGATTGAATGGGTGAGTGTTTGAAACTGATTTGGAGTTGTTTGGATTAGTAGAATGTAATATATGATTATTTGAAGTTTAGGTTGTCTTTCTTTAAAATGTTAGATTGAGCCTTAGTTGATTGGGTGTAGTTTGAGTGATTGAATTGTGAGTTGTTAATGGGTAAACTAGGGTTTGATTGTGTGTTTAATGCATGTTCGGTTAGATGGCCTACTTTGTCATCTAACTTAGTTATTTGTCGTTAAATTGGTTATTGATGTTATTATGATGATAATATGATTATTGATGATTATTGATTGATGATTGATGCCGGGAGGTAGGCAGTTCTGCTAGACTGTCCTCCTGTGAATGATTGATGTTTATTATTATTGCTGAGTCTTTGGTATGTGTGTGCCACCTCTCGGGCAGCATCGGGCTGTCGGGTTGATAACGGCATGACTACCAGAGACTACCTCCAGCTCGCATGACGGAGGTGTCATGGAGGGCGAGGCTAGTGGGGTACCTCGGGTGCGTGAGTTTATGGGAGTCACAAGAAGGCTGTTGTGATCGTGATGGTGTTTGGAGCTATACCAACTAGTGTATCCTTTATTGAATGGTCATTATAGTTATGTGATGATAGTATTATTGTTGTTATTGTGTGTTTACTTGCTCAAAGGATTATTTCCAAGGAGCTTAGTAAACCTTGCTCGAGATCTATCGGATCCTCACTGGGCTTATTTTATATAAGCTCACTCTCTATTATTGCATGCCTACAGGTGTACTTTCGCAGGATTACGGGTAGTGCCTCCTGAAGGGGAAAATGTGGAAAATGTGGAAAATGTGCCTTATGTGGATGAGTCTTATGTTCCGAAATCTTATCCTTGATGTTCTATTGTTTTACTATCCTGTAATTAACTTAGTAGACTTTTGTATGCTTTGTAATTCATAATGTAAAAGATGTTGAAAAGTTAATGAATTAGTTGATGCTGTCTTAGTAGTCTTTTTTTTGTTTATGATTAGGTTGCTAGATTTGCTCAATATGTTTTTGTGATGTATATTAAGATTCATGTATTATGTTGGAACGGAGGCGTATAACGAGGAATGTTTATTGTATAATATGGCTATGATGTATGTTGTTATTTTATTGAGGAGTTGTTTGTTGTATGGTTTGTGGAGTTGAGGTATGAAGTCTATTGAGGTTGGTTTAGAGCATTGGTATCCTATTTACTGTCGTTAAACTGCCAAAATTCCGTTGCCTCCTGACTGATAGTAGGTGGGGTCGAGTTGGGGCGTGACAGCAAACTCCAGATCCCGACGGTGCTTATTAGCATAACTCTTGTATCTACTCTGCGTTGTCAACATCCTCTGCCTGATCAACTGAACATTCTCAATCTTCTTTAAAAGCTCTAGCATGATAGTCGGATCAATAACCTTCATCTCCCCTACTTCATCCCAATACAAAGGTGATCGACACGTACGGCCATAGAGAGCTGCAAAAGGTGCCATCCCAATAGTCGCTTGATAACTATTGTTTTAGGCAAACTCGGCAAGTGGTAGATGTTTCTCCCAGTTCTTCTCGAAGTCCAGAACACAAGCCCTGAAGTTGATGAAACAACTCGTCAATCAATGGCAAATGATACTTATTCTTGATGGTCACCTAATTCAAACCACGATAATCGATGCATAATCTCAAGGTATCATCCTTCTTCTTCACAAATAAGATAGGTGCTTCCCACAGTGAAAAACTTTGCTTAATGAATCCCTTCTCTAATAACTCCTACAACTAAGTTTTCAGCTCCTTAAGTTCAGCTGGTGCCATCTGGTATGCTGATTTAGAAATAGGTTGAGTATCGGGAATAAGATTATTTACAAACTCAATATCGCTTTCTGGTGGCAATCCCGGCAACTCCTCGGGAAATACATTGGGATATTCCTGAATTATAGGAACTTCATCTAGCTTCAGCTTATTAGATGGCTTGTTGATCAAATAAGCTAGATACTCTGAACACCCCTTACTCACCAGCTTAATAGCTTTAGTTGATGAGATAATAAAATTAGTCTTAGCATCCTGGTTCCCTGCTACCTCAAACATTGGCTGTTCTGGCAACCGAAACCGTACTACCTTTGTTCTACAGTTTAACTGAGCGTCATACTTAGAAAGCCAATCCATACCCAAGATAACATCATACCCCCGGATAGGAAATAAGATACGGTCCGAAGGGAAATCCTGACCCTTAACATGTATTTTACAATCTTTACATACTAAGCCAGTCACATATTTATCAGTCAAAGAAGTACTAATTTCAACCACATAAGGAAATCTTTCAGATTGCATGTTAACACATTGCACACAAGTAGGGGTAATGAAAGAATACGTAGCACCAGAATCAATCAACACTTTAACAAGTTGATTGAGTATAAGAAACCTTCTACAACAACTGTTGCCTCAGGTATCTCCTCCAAATCCTCTGCGTAGGCCTAAGCCTGAACCTGCTACTACTGAGATACACTGCTCGCAGGTCTGCCCTGGTAACCCTGAGTCACTGGCCAACTCCCAGAACCTTGATATCTAGGGTAATCCCTCGCTCTGTGTGGTTGCTGCCGCAACCCAAACATGTCCCTGCCTTCTTCTGACAGTTGGCCTCCGTATGGCCCTTACGGTCACAATAAGTACAATGCGGTGTCGGAACACTGACACTGCTACCTGAAGACCCATAAACTGAATAAGCAGTTGTACCAGCCTACTGCTGAGGTCTCGCAACACGAAGCCTATATTGATCTTGAGACTGGGTCTAAAAGGAACTTTACTATGACTTTGCCGGGTAAGATCCCTACTGAAACTGGGGCCTAAAGGAACTTTACTGCCCCTGTGGTCTAAAAGAGCTCTACTGTACTGGTGGCTTGTACACAACCTGCTGCACTGTAGGTCTATACACACCTTGTTGACCTTGCAGCTGAAATGGCCTTTTACAAGGCTGACTAGAACCAATCTGCTCCTCTTTCCTCTTCTCCAACCTAGAAGCTGCATCAAAGGCCTCTTAAAACACATCATACTGATTCAGGGCCATTGCATCATGAATATCTAGCCTTAATCCCAAAACAAACCTTTGAGTCTTACGCTCCTGATCAGCAACAAATTCTAGTGCATACCGGGATAGCCTGGTAAAATTGGCCTTGTACTAGGCTACTATAGAATCACCTTGAACAAAAGACAGGAACTCTGCCTCTCTTCATTCCCGCGCAATCCTCGGAACGTACTTAGCCCGGAACGCCCTAAGAAAGGTATCCCAAACATAAGGAGTACCCTGTGCCTCCCAACAAGATTTCACTGTACGCTACCACTCTTCGGCCTCGTCATCAAACAAGTAAACTGCAAATGTAACTTTCCTCTCATCAGTATAATCCAAAGGATCAAATATCTTCTCAATTTTGTTGATCCAAGCCTCTGTCTTTCTATCATCCAGCTCGCCCTGGAATCTCGGTGGATAGTAACCCAGAAATTCCTTCAATGTACTTCGCCCGTGAAAACCACCTTGAGTGTTCAGCATCTGAGTTTGCACAGCCTGAGCCTGAGCCTGAGCAGCCTGCCCTGCTAGTATCTGTGCCTGACCCGCTATGACCTCGGTTATACGGTCCATAGCCACTACTAAATAGTCATACCCCTGATCTCTACCCGGTGCTGCCTGACCTGGTGCCTCATCATCACCTTGGGGCCTACCCTGTGTTCTCGGTCGACCTGCCATTCTACTATCAAAGAGTTAGCACAGGTTATAACACATAGATAGTTATATCACATAGGCAACAAAACTCACGTAAAGCACATAAATCACTTAAGTATTAAATCACATAAACAAATTGATCACATAATCACATAGTCTCTTAATCACATAATCACTTAATCATTTTAACACATATTTCACTTTCTTTCACATCATACATACTTTCATGATAAGACCACTACCCACATTCTGAGAATAACCCGGTTGACAATTAACATGCGCTCTGATACCACTAAATGTCCGCCCCAACTCGACCCCACCTACGATCAATCAGGACGCAACGAAATTTTGGCAGTATAACGATAGTAACACGGATGCCAGGGCTCTAAACCAACCCTTTTTAACTTCATACATCCAACTCCAAAGATTAACAACAACTCCACAACTTTTGCAACAACATATAATACAACCATTTCCATATATATTTATCAACCATACAATAGTTCATTCATAAGTTATACGCCTCCGTTCCAACATCAATCCATAAGCTATATCATACATTTCCAAAATAGGTCATAAACCAGTCTAGCAATCTAATCATGTTCAAAATAAAGACTACAAAACTAGCATTAAATAAGTCTTTATCTTAAGTAAGTTATACAATACATCTTACTACAAAGACTAGGACAAACTCATGGACATGACTCCGGCACATAAGACTCGTCCACATAAGCACATTCTCAGCTTCCTGAGGCACGTACCTGTAATCCTGTTCAGTAACACCTGAATGTAGATAGTGAATGAGAGTGAGCCTATATAAAATAAGTCCAGTGAGGAATTCGATAGATCTTTTGAACACATATACCTTACCAACTTGGAAGTTACCCACGAGCTACAACACGCAACTAACACTTATAACAATACATATATAATAACAACAGTAAACACACAGTAAGGATACGATACACTTGTTGATGAAGCTCCATACAACATTTTCAATACTCACCAACTTCTTTAAACCCAATGACACAATCCTGAGGTACCTTGATCTAGACCCACACCCCATGGCCTCTTTGCCCATGCGAGATAGGGAGTAGCCATGATAACTGTGCCTGCAGCCCAAGATGCCTCCCGAGGTGACGCAACATTATCAAAGCTCACAACAATGTGACTCAATTCGAGAAGCCAATAACGAGGGTTGCCCGACTCTTGACTCATAATAACAATAACAATTCCAATTCAAGAAGTCAACAACGAGGGTTGCCCGACTCTCGCATTCAACAATCAACAATCAATAATCAATTAAACTATATTTCAACACCCAAATAAACAACATTTAATAATCAACAACTGTACAATTATGTACCAATTAAGTTAGACGACAAAGTAGGCCATCTAACTCAACAGGCATTTAACCATCATTCAACCCCGATCTCAATCAACAATAATCCAAGAATCAACTACCCAAACACTACCCAACATTCAAAGACGACATTTCAACACTTCAAAGAAAGTCTACACAAACTTCTAAACCTCATAACTCACAATTTACTAACTCGATGACCTCTAAACCACTTCCTATCACTCACCCACACATACATCTACATTTACACTATCGGAAACCAACCAAAAGTCATCCAAAACAAGCCCAACAACCCTAATTTTGACAATTCACTTGGCTGAAATTTTTGGAATTTTGCTACAACATTCCAATAAAAAATTTGGCATTACAACATTACTATCCCGCAATTAACAAACTTTTAGAAGCAACAACCAACCAATTCCAACCACTACAACAACAATTATTCAACATTGAAGCTATAACTCAATTTTAATACCCGAAAAATAGAAATACATGCTACTACCAATCAAAACAGCTATAAACTTATATGAATGATCCTTGGCAACTACTGAGCAATAATCTAAAGACAATTTAACATTTCATCGGATAAAAATGCAATTATATGAAATTGACACAAAATAGCATTTTGAGATCTAGAATTTTTCTTTCACCTTTGATCCGAAACAAAGCTAGGAATGCGTGCAATAGGTGCCCAACAAGGGGAATCCAACTCGGTTTGAAATACTTTGTCCAAAAAATGAGTTTTCTAAGACAAAATTGCTTTGAAAAACCTTGAACTTTTCTCTCTTTTTCTCTCTATGAACTCTCGGCCTGGTGTGTGTTTTTGTGGGTGTTTTGTGAGCTTTTTAGTGTGTGTTGATGATATATAGCTAACTCAACAAATATAGTCTTTTCATTGTATTTTTAGTATTTTAATTGTTTTCTTGCGTATTTTTCCTCACACCAAGCCTTCAACTCTTAGACTATTTTAAA
Organism: Ehretia macrophylla; assembly: GCA_037974665.1. NCBI lineage: Eukaryota > Viridiplantae > Streptophyta > Magnoliopsida > Boraginales > Ehretiaceae > Ehretia > Ehretia macrophylla. The sequence continues at coordinate 59,992,167 of CM075776.1, read as the reverse complement.
TAGCATATTTCTAGTTGACAACAAGTTTCACATGCAAACATTTACCCCCGACTCAATTAAAAACTCGATATTCGTAAAAAAAGGTTTAAAAACCTTCAAAATTCTTAATCAAATTTAAAATCTATTTTAATCAGACACGGGTCTATTAATATATGGGGACTAGGTTTTAATACGTTTAAAATACCCGTGTAAAATTTTAGCAGACGTGTGTTCAAAATACTATTCACAAAAACCGACGATAAAATTTACGATGCCGATTTTGATAAAAATTTCATGAATGTACACTTAGCACGTAATAGGACTATAAATCACAGAATTAACATATTCTAACTCATATAACACATAAATAGGTCAAAACACGCAATTCTATGCAAAGGTAAAATATGGGGTTTTACAAGTAGCCTACTTTATGTTGCCACATCAACATTTTCCATCGCTACACCAAGCCATCTAGCAACTCTAGTTTCATTGCCACCTATGTCCTAACATGCACCAATGATCTTCCAAGATAATAGGATATTGTGACTTAGCAAATGATCCCAATTAGCTTCATCATCACCACCTACGACTAGCAAGAAATCGTGGCTTCCTCTCAAACAATTTATCGTCGAATCAACTCTTTACCTTTAACATGCAGGGTGCTCTCATGTTGGCTTTGTTGTTTATCTTCGTGAGCATTCATGAAGCCAACAAATTATCAATAGGACATATAGCAATTTGTTTCATATTAGCTAGATACTTAGGTTATGATTAGATATAGAGTTATCATAATCTAGTTGCCTGCATGCTTGCCAATGAGAGTCTATAGTTAAGCTGAGTCATATAGGTTAATTGAACAACAGTTAGGCAATTGCAAGTATAAACAGAACCAGCTCTTCACCATTTGAAAGCAACAAAGTCTCCTAAACACTTCCAAGTTTCATAATCGTAGCAACTGTAGCATTAGCAAGCTGTGATCATTATGAACAAGGTGCGGGAATTTTAAAATTGAATTATATATGTGTTTATATGACTTGTTTGTCTTAAAATTAGCTTGAGATATTCTAGATAATATTAGTATTCCTTATTTGTTATTTGAATTAGAATTGAATTTACTACATGATGTTAATATTCTTTATTTAAATTAGAATTGAGAATTGACTTTACTACATGATATTAATACTCTTTATTTGAATTGGAATTGACTTTAATAACGAGTTGTTCTGAGGTTACTAAAGTTATTATCTGGACTATAATTAGTTAAAATGATCAAATGTTTTAAGTGACAACAATGAGTTTATTCAATATCTGCATATGTTCAAGGGATGGCCTACTTTGTCGTTCTCTCAAAATATTATCAATTATGTGATTACGTGCGCATGTGTATGTTATATGACTACTTGTGCATCATGTGTATGTTATATGACTACTTGTGCATGCAAGTTGATGAGAACCAGCCTTGAACGTCCACATTCAATGAACCAATTGAGCGTCCACATTCATTGAACCAGTTGGGCGAATTTTGCAACAAAGATTCAAGTCAAGATTCTATTTTCAAGATTCAAGAACTTCAAGATTCTTCAAGAAGTTTTAAGAAGATTCGAAGATTTAGTCAAGATTTGATTTCTTTGTAATTATATCTTAGTTTTGGTTTTAGTATTAATTTTAATTCTAGTTTATTAGGTTTTCACACTAGGAAAAATACTTTCTTGGGCTGCAAGAATAGGTGTTCACACTAGAAAGGAGCTTTTCTTGAGCTGCAAGTTTGCTTCCTTTTTAGTTACTATTCACGTCACTATTCATGTGAATAGTAAATAGGAGTCTTTTCTTGGTCTTCAAGTTTGTTCCCTTTGACCTAGTTACTATTCACGTTTTTCCTACTTGGGCTAGGGTTTAGGAGTCCTTTTCCAAGCAGGATACTTATTTGTTATTGCCTATATAAGGCACTTTTTGTGATAATAAAGGAAGACAATTCTGAAATTAAATTTGTGAGAGTATTCTCCTTAAGTTCTCAAGAACTTTTCCGAACTTATCAAGATAATTCTTGTGGCGTTCAACCTTGACTTATCAAACGGATTTTCCACCCCCGTTTGTGGCGTCTTCATCAATTATACCAAGGTTCTTGTTTTGCTAAGCAACGGGTCGCGGTTTCCATCCAATCCTGAAAGGTCTTGGGGTCGTTTTCCACATTTGGTGTTGGGTCGCGTCGCATGTTGACGTGGTTCGTATCAGTTGGTAATCAGAGCTTAGGTTTATCAGGTTTGTCTATCCTTTTCTTGTTTTTCTTGGTTAATTCCTTGAGTCTAGGTCTAGATTTTAATTGCTTTCTTGGTTCTTGATTGAGTCTTGCTTTCAATTCCTTTTTCTTGAATTCCTCATTTTTAGTTGTGTCTACATTCCGTGTCTTGTTTTCTTTTTCAATTTCGTTTCTTGTTTTCTTGTCAAATCCATTTCTTGCTTCAATTTCGTTTTCTTGTGCTTCTAAATTTGAATTCTTGTGACTTGCTCATTGTTTTCGTTTCTGAAAAGTCAAGAAAAGAAAGAAAAGAGAGAGAAAAAAAAAAAAAAATAGTTCGGAGCTGAAAAATCGAAAAATAGTGAACAGTAAAATTTTTTTTGGTTGAAATAGCCTGCGAGGCCAAACTTTTCTAAAGGAAAACGTCGTTTTGAGCATAACCCACAGCTATGCTGTGGGCACCACCCTCTTAGGGTCTAAATCAATCGTTTACAAGGGTTTTTGGGCGTTTTTGTGTTTTTGCATAGATTTTCTTTAACTTTTCTAATCACTCTAGGTTTCTTTTTCCTTCTTTGTCTTAACTCTTGGTTCTAATCTTGTTCCCACGTCTTAGAGGACTGTTTGCAAAAAAAAAAAAAATTCAAAAAAAATCAAAAAAACGAAAATGCAGATTTCGTGACAGATTTGTTACGCTGCTTTGGATCCCTTCTTGATATTCTTGGTTAGTTTCTAGAGAACTTAAAGAAGAATACGAGTGGTAAAAGGTAGTGTGTGTGAGATTAATAGAGGATAAAAGCCAAATTGAGTTGAGTGAAACACGTGAGGGAGTGAAAAATAATCATGTCTTAAAATCAAGCGGACAACACTAACGAAGGAGGTCAACAAGCTGCTGTTCCAAATTTACAGATGCAAGCTTTGTTGGGAGAGATGAGACGAATGATGAGGGTTGAATTTGATCAACTACATGAGAGGATGGATAAGGTAGAACAGAGAACACCAAGGGTGCAGCCACCAGTTGCTCCAAACGCACCACGGAGGAACAGGTTGCATCGAAGAGAAATTGAAGTTGTGGATGAATTTGAAGAAGAAGGTATAGATGAGGAACTTGATAGGATGTCAATGGCCAGCCATGGGAGACAATTCTGAAATTAAATTGTGAGATTATTCTCCTTGAGTTCTCCAAGAGACTCTTTCAAACTTATCAAGGAATTCCTTGTGGCGTTCAACCTTGACTTATCAAGCGGATTTCCATCCCCGTTTGTGGCATCTTCACCATACCAAGGTTCTTGCTTTGCTAAGCAACAAGTCGCGGTTTCCATCATATTCACTATACCAAGGTTCTTGTCTTGCTAGGCAAAGGGTCGCGGTTCTAACCATTCTTGAAAGATCTTGGGTTTGTTTTACCAATCTTGGTGTTGGGTCTTGGCACATGTTGACCAGGTTCGTATCAGTTGGTATCAAGGGATTCCTTGTGGCGTTCAACCTTGACTTATCAAGTGGATTTCCATCCCCGTTTGTGGCGTCTTCACCATACCAAGGTTCTTGCTTTGCTAAGCAACGGGTCGCGGTTTCCATCATATTCACTATACCCAGGTTCTTGTCTTTCTAGGCAAAGGGTCGCGGTCTCCATCATTCTTGAAAAGATCTTGGGTTTGTTTTACCATTCTTGGTCTTGGGTCTCGGCACATGTTGACCAGTTCGTATCAGTTGGTAATACAACCTCTACTATGACTCGATATAGTGAGATTCAATGTTTTACATGTCAGGGACGAGGACACATAGCAAGCCAATGCCCAAACAAGCGAGCAATAGTAGTCTTGGAAAGTGGTGAGATTGAATCTGAAGACAAAACATATTCTGATGACATGCCCATACTAGAGGACATAGCAATGGGAGCAGAGAAGTTTGGGGCAGATCATGGAGAGATGCTTGGACTAGTGGCACAACAAGCCTTAAACCTACAAGCTAAAGAAGAGGAAGAGGTAGCACAATGTGAGAACATCTTTCACACTCGTTGTCATGTGAAAGACAAGGTATGTAGTGTTATTATTGATGGTGGTAGTTGTACTAATGTTGCTAGTGCTTCTATGGTTGAAAAGCTAAGGCTCATAACAATTAAGCATCCACGTCCATACAAGCTGCAATGGTTGAATGATTGTGGTGAGATAAGCGTTACAAAATAGGTTGTGGTGCCGTTTCGCATTGGAAAATATGAAGATTAAGTATTGTGCGATGTGGTTCCAATGCATGCTGGATATCTTCTATTAGAAAGACTTGGGAAATTTGATCGACGTGTGCAGCATGATGGCTTCACCAACAAATATTCATTTGTGTTCAATCAGCGGACAATCACTCTAGTTCCGATGACACCAAAACAAGTTTATGAGGATCAAGTGAGGTTACAAAAATTGAGTGATCAAAATAATTTGAGTGAACAAAAGAATTTGAGTGATCAAAAGAATGAGAGTGAAAAGAAAGCGAGCAAGGCTGAAGCTAGAGAGGTAGTAAAAAGAGAAAAGAGCTCTTCCAAGGAAGTAGAAACAGAGGGGAAACAAAGAAATTTCTATGAAAAAACAAGTGAGGTTAAGAGAGCTTTGATCTCAAGACGACCGATAATTGCACTCATGTACAAAGAGGCTCTTTTAAACACTAACCAGCTTGACTTTGCATTGCCTAGTGTTGTTGTTTCTCTCTTACAGGATTTTGAGGAAGTGCTTCCTGAGGACATACCACATGGTCTACCACCAAGGCTGATCTTTGAGCCTGGTGGATTTGAGGACAAATCCTTCTTAAGAGGGGGGGGGGGGGGGGGGGGGGGGGGGAATGATGAGAACCAGCCTTGAACGTCCACATTCAATGAACCAATTGAGCGTCCACATTCATTGAACCAGTTGGGCGAATTTTCCAACAAAGATTCAAGTCAAGATTCTATTTTCAAGATTCAAGAACTTCAAGATTCTTCAAGAAGTTTCAAGAAGATTCGAAGATTTAGTCAAGATTTGATTTCTTTGTAATTATATCTTAGTTTTGGTTTTAGTATTAATTTGAATTCTAGTTTATTAGGTGTTCACACTAGGAAAAATACTTTCTTGGGCTGCAAGAATAGGTGTTCACACTAGAAAGGAGCTTTTCTTGGGCTGCAAGTTTGCTTCCTTTTTAGTTACTATTCATATTACTATTCATGTGAATAGTAAATAGGAGTCTTTTCTTGGTCTTCAAGTTTGTTTCCTTTGACCTAGTTACTATTCACGTTTTTCCTACTTGGGCTAGGGTTTAGGAGTCCTTTTCCAAGCAGGATACTTATTTGTTATTGCCTATATAAGGCACTTTTTGTGATAATAAAGTTAGACAATTCTGAAATTAAATTTGTGAGAGTATTCTACTTAAGTTCTCAAGAACTTTTCCGAACTTATCAAGATAATTCTTGTGGCATTCAACCTTGACTTATCAAACGGATTTTCCACCCCCGTTTGTGGCGTCTTCATCAATTATACCAAGGTTCTTGCTTTGCTAAGCAACGGGTCGCGGTTTCCATCCAATCCTGAAGGGTCTTGGGGTCGTTTTCCATATTTGGTGTTGGGTCACGTCGCATGTTGACGTGGTTCGTATCACAAGTGTTCCACTCTCGCTTGGCATTCCACCCTCGGAGAGTTGGGGCGTATAAGCAACCTAACAAACCCTATGGTAAAAGTTCTGGTATTGCCTAGGTGGCATCGGGCTTGCCAGGACAATCCTGCTACCATGGTATTTCATAGTGTATATCCGGATTTCACTTTCTTGTTGGAATTTGGGGATATGATATCAATAGAAGACACGAGACTGGCCATCTCCAACAAAGATCCGTATCTTTTTTATTATGTGATTAAGTACTCCCGCTTGGCGATCTCCACCCTTGGGGAGGAAAGTTGATTGTTTTACCTTATATGGATAGTTATTAATATCATACGTGTATTGTATCGCATCATGATTTTCGAAAGCTCGAAAATGTTTTCAAAACTTCCCCGGTTGACCTTCCGCACTGAGTTCTTTTGAGCTCATTTCAGTTTCCCCCCCTCCTTCCCCCCCCCAATCCCCCTTGCAGGTGAAAGTTAGCTTGAAGTAAAAGTTGTCATTATGTGCTAAAGTTGATTGATTACGTGCTCGAAGTTCCTTGTCTGTCTTGTTTTGATCCAAGTTGTAAAAGTTAAAGTTTGTTTGTAATACTCTCGGATAGAAGGTTAGTTGTACTAGAATCCTAGTTTGTAAAATAGCTGGGTAGCTATCATGTCTCGGGTGGTATAACACCCCTCTGTACCGAGGTTATTTTTTAATAGCTAGTTATTATTAAAGATCTTTACACTTTACTTCTTTTATTGTTATGAAAAGTTATATACATCAGACCGCAACTACAATGAACATAGATTCTGACTTAATCTTGAGAAGGGTTAGGTTGGGGTCATTATAAACCCTATAGCTGAACTTTCAATTCCTGCAATTCAGGTGGAGCCATCCTATACGGAGTCCTAGAGATAGGTATAGTCCCCAGCAATAAGTCAATCACAAACTTTATCTCTCTATCAGGTGGCAAACCAGGTAACTCTTCAGGAAATACCCCCAGAAACGCTTTTACTATAGGCAACTCATTTAGTTTCAATTTGTCCCCCAATTGATTAATTAGATAAACAAGATAAGCCTAACAACCCTTACCCAACATTTGTGATGCTTTAATGGAGGAAATTATAAGGATTCCAGTTGATTTCCTACTTCCAACTATTTCCATTACAGGCTGGTCAGGCATTTCTAGTTTCACAATCTTCTTCCTACAATCAAGTTGTGCATAGTATCTTTCGAACCAATCTAACCCCAATATAATTTCAAAGTGGTGGATGGGTAGAATAATTAAATTAGCAAGAAATACACGACCCTTAATATAAATACTACATGCTTTATAAATAGATTTGGTAACAAATTTTGGACCCATAGGTATATAAGCCACAATCTCATGCAACAATTTATCATGTTTCAATTTAGAATTTTGTGCACAAATAGGTGTAATAAATGAATTGGTAGCCCGGGAGTCAATTAAAACTTTAACAGACTGATCATTAAGAAGAAAAGTACCTTCTACCACCGTAGTCGTATCTGGAAGCTCCTCTGCATCCAAAGCAAATACTCGGGCCTGTCCCCGAGGTGCCGGTGCTACAATTGGTGCCCTGGTTTAAGTGCCCTGACCAAATGTCTGATCCCTGGCATTCTTGAATTTCAAACAATCCTTGACCCTGTGATGGCCACTACCACATCCCATGCATCTGTTCAATTTTTTCTAGCAATTTTCCTCTGTATGGCCCTGGCGCTGACAGAAGCTGCACTGCTGGTGACGTCTTGCAACAGTGCCTCCCGTAAGAGCTCTATAAGTAGAGGTAGCTGAACTACCCTGCTGTGATCGTGCTACAACTGGACGAGGTTGTCCCTGATTCTGACTCTATACAGGTCGTGGCTGATGTCACACCCCAACTCGACCCTACTTACATTCAGTTAGGACGCAACAAAATTTCGATAATGTAACGTCTGTAACATGAACATCAGGGCTTTAAACCAGCCCTTTATAACATCATGCAACCAATTCCAAACTTCAACAACAACTCCACAACCATTCATCAACTTTCAACAACATATATTAAACAACTATACAATATACCACACACAAGTCATATGCCTCTGTTTCAACATTATACCACAAGCTACACCATACATATGCATACTTGTTACAAACTAGTCTAGCAACCTAAGCATAGTCCAAAAGTAAGACTATTAAACTAGCAATATACAATTCACTATCTTTAGATCATCTTATACAATATAAACTTCAAAGTAAATACAACCCAACTGGTTCTAATATACAAGATAGCAAAAAGAGAACTTCAGCACAGATATCATGGATAAGACTCTGGCACATAAAACTCCTCAACAAAAGTCACATTCTCAGCTTCCTGAGGGACGTACCCAAAGTTTGGCTCAATTACACCTGATGACAATAAACGAATGAGGGTGAGTTTATATATAACAAAGCTCAGTGAGGATTCGAAAGAAACCTTTACTTTCCAACTTGGGAAATCATCCTATGAACAATAACACAAATTAAACATCATTAACATCAACATTTCATTTCAAGCCACATAAATAACCATTCAATTGAGAAAGGATACATTAGTTGGTGTAGCTCTATATGCCATCACGATCTCAACCATCTTCTTATAAGTCCCATAATACATAACCGAGGTACCTCATTTAGCCCATCCCTCCATAGCACCTCCGCCCATGCGAGCTGGGGATAGTCTATGATAGTCATACCGTTATCAACCCGATAGCCCAATGCTGCCCGAGAGGTGGCACACACTATCAAGACTCATGACAGTAATAATAAACATCTCATATTTTGGAAAGAAAACAAAATAGGTTGTCCTCCAGATCATCATCAATCATCAATCAGCTAACAACATTTCAATCAACATAACATCAATTAAACAACTAACAACTAATAACTAAGTTAGATGACACCACCCAACTTAACATACATTTAAACACACTTTCAAACCCGAACCTACTCAACAACAATTCAAGAATCAACTACTCAAACACTAGCACCCAACAAAAGACAACATTTTATTAATTCAAAGAAAGACTATACAAGCTTACAACTTTCATAACTTACAATCTAGAAATCCAATAAACCCCGAACCTTTTCCTATCACTCAACCACACATGCAACTACATTAACCTCTTCGGAAATCAACCAAAAGCCATCCAAAACAAGCCCAACAACCCTAATTTTGACAATGCACCATGGCTGAATTTTTCAGACTTTTGCTACGTTACTCAAATTGAAAATTTGGCATTACAACATTACTACACCATAATTAACAAGCTCATAATAGCAACAACCAATCAATTCCAACCACTACAACAACAATTATTCAACTATAAGCCAATAAATCAATTTTAATGCCCGAAAATTAGAAATACATGCTACTACCATTCAAAACAACTATAAATACATATAAATGGTCCTTGGAAACTACTAAGTAATAATCTAAAGACAATTCAACAAAACATCGGATAAAAATGCAACTATATAAATTTGACAAGAAATAACATTTCTACATCTATAATTTTTCTCTTACCTTTGATCCGAAGTAAAGCAAGGAATTGCGTGCAATGGATGCCCAACAAGTGGAATCGAACATGGAATGAAAAGCTTTGGAAGGAAAAAGAGTTTTTTGATGAAAAATTGCTTTGAAAACCAAGTGAAAAATCTCTCTTTCTTGCCTATGGAGTTTCGGCCATCTGTGTGAGAATTGGATGGGGTTTGAGCTATTTTTGATGTATTATGTGTCTATTTTGTATATATAATGCAAGGTCAACAATTAAACAAAAGTCAAAGTTGTCAAATATTTAGTCTTTTAATTGTTTTTAGACTATTTTGCTTAAAAACAAGTAAACTACTATAAATACTTAATTAATAGACTAAACGTAGGTGACAACAATTTTCTTATGCATTCATATACTTACAACTAGGTACAAAACTCAAGTTTTTGCAAAAAAAAGGTGTAAAATCCCCTTTTAATTCGTAACTCGTTTTAAAATCCGTTTTAACCAAACACAGGTCTATTAATAACAGAGGACTAGGTTTTAATACATTAAAAACACCCGTGTCAAAATTTTAGCGGACGTGTTTCAAAAATACTATTCATAAAACTCGATGATAAAATTTTCAATGCCGATTTTTATGAAAATTTCATGGATGTTCACTTAGCATATAATAGGAGTAGAAATCACAAAATTAGCGCATTCTAAACCAAGTAACACATATACAAGTCAAAACACACAATTTCACATAAAGACGAAATTTGGAGTTTCACATTCTTCCTCCCTTAAAGAAATTTCATCCTCAAAATTCTTACTTGCTGCTTGGAACAAATCTGGATATTGTTGTTGAATCTGATCTATTCTTTTCCAAGTAGCTTCTTCAATCCTGCGATGTTACCACAATACTTTAACCATCAGACTCTTCTTCGACCTCAACTCCCGTTCCATCTGATCTAGAATACGAATCGGTCGTTCATCATAAGTTCGATTCTCACAAATTTGTAATGACTCAGGTTCTAGAATATGAAAATGATCCGAAAAATACTTCCTCAAAGTAGACATGTGGAAAACATTATAGACATTAGAGAAGTTCTCCGGCAAAGCCAACCGATACGCCAACTTGCCAACACTGCCAACACTGCCAGTAATCTCAAACGGCCCGCAAACCTCAGACTCAGCTTATCGCCCTTACTATGACGAGCAAAACCCTTACGAGGAGACAATTTCAAGAAAACTCGGTCGCCGACTACAAATTCCAAATCCCAACGGCGTTTATCAGCATAACTCTTGTATCTGTTCTGCGCTGTCAGCATTCTCTGCCTGATTAACTATACATTCTCAATCTTCTTTAAAAGCTCTAGCATTATAGTCGGATCAATAGCCTTCATCTCCCCTACCTCGTCCCAATATAAAAGTGATCAGTACTTATGGTCGTAGAGAGCTACATAAGGTGTCATCCCAATAGATGCTTGATAACTATTGTTATAGGAAAACTCGGCTAGCAGTAGATGTTTCTCCCAGTTCTTCCCAAAGTCCAAAACACAAGCCTTGGGCATATCATCCAAAATCTGAATAGTTCTCTCCGACTGGTCGTCGGTTTGAGGATGATACGCTATGCTGAAGTTCATCTAAGTACCTAAAGTTTTCTAGAGTTTCTCCCAAAGTCGAGAAGTAAACCGAGGAATGCATGCAATGGATGCCCAACAAGCGGAATCCAACTTGGAATGAAAAGCTTTGGACAAAAAATGAGTTTCCTAATGAAAAATTTCTTTGAAAACCAAGTGAACAATATCTCTTTCTTCCCTATGGAGTTTCGGCCATGTGTGTGAGAATTGGAGGGGTTTTGAGCTATTTTTGATGTATTATGTGTATATTTTGTATATATAAGGCAAAGTCAACAATTAAGTAAAAGTCGAAGTTGTCAAATACTTAGTCTTTTAATTGTTTTTAGACTATTTTGCCTACATATATGTAAACTACTATCAATACTATATTTAATAGACTTAATTTAGTTGACAACAATTTTCATATGCATACATATACGTACAACTAGGTACAAAACTCAATTTTTTGCAAAAGAAGGTATAAAATCCCCTTTTAATTCCTAACTCGTTTTAAAATATGTTTTAACCAGTCCTCAGCAAATAGTGAAACTAGTATTTAGATGACTTAAATTTTATATTTTAATTGTTACTAGCTAGAATTAATTTTGGTTTAGTTATTTAGCTTAAAAATGCATAAAAATAAGCCATTTTGACTAGTTTTAAGTTGTTTGACCAACCTTGACCAAAGCTTTGACCCTTTTGACCTTTGTCATCTTTAAAATAGCTTAAATAACACAAAATAAAAACAGACCTAAAACAGCAGCATGATGGCCGAAAATAAGAAGAGAAAAAAAAAGAATTCAACTTCAATTCATCAATTCTTCGCGAGGGCTTCCACGGGGTGGTTTCCGAGGCATTCTACGAGGTTTTTCTAGCGTCTAGGAGCGTCGAAGGTGAGGGTTTCATCGTTATTTGCGCATTTGAAATATTTGTATCTAAACTTTGATTTTTGGATTTTATGCGTAGATTGTTGTTTTAATCATTTTGTTGCTTAAAGAATGTTCCTTGTTGATTGTAGAACATGTATTTATAGCTTTTTAGCATTTTCTGCGGTTGAAAATTGAGATTGCAATTTAAATTGATTAATGAATAGTAATTAGTGAATAGTAAATCCCCGTTTCGATGAAATTGCTCCGTTATGCGTTCTGTTGATGTAGGAAGATGCTAGGTATGCTAGAATGCCTAAATGAGTGGTTTAATTGGAAGGTGTAATAGAAAAACGGAGAAAAACGACTTAGTGAAAGTCGGGGTCGTTTAGGTCGACTTTAGTGTTTTCTCGTTTTGCGTGATGGCATTTTTTCGGGAGCCCATGGAAGCACTTTTGGTGCGGTCGTGGTGTTGGTTGGGTGTTTGGTTGGTATAGTTGTAGTTCAAATGAGCAAAGGGAGAAAACCGGGCTTTGCGTGAATTCTAGGGTTAAGTAGGGTTTCAGAGTCTCTAGACGTGCCTTACTACCTAGGAAGATTGGCGAAGTCGGTTTTCGGAACTCGTGGCTCATTTGGAGATGGTAGTGTTTTGATAGTTGGGGCCGATTTGTGACTTTGTGTGTTTTCTTGATGTTATGCCTATAGAATGCTTGCTAATGCTTTTTATTGCTTGTTATGCTTGCTAATGCTTATTCTGCTTGTTAGAGTTGGTTGTTGATTGAAATGTTTATCCATTGTTGAGAATGCTTGATATCTTGTTTATCGCTCGTTTATCGCCTTGTATCGAGTCTTGCATTGCATAGTGTCTCGCGCGTGAGTGATTAGCTTCTCTGGGTAGCCTCGGGTTGCCAGTGTTGGTTGCTCTAGCTTCGCTGCTATTCCCATTCTCACTTAGGTTGCCTCCCAGGGAGATTTGGGTCGTAGATTTGATTGGATACTTCCGGGGTATTCCAAACTGGTGTTATAAGGTGGATGCACGCTTATTGTCATCGTTGTCAACATCAAGCTCGAGATTGATGTATCGTTCGTGGAATGGTACATTGCTCGTATGAGTGAACCATAGCCTTCAGAGTGTGGTATAACTTTGAATGGTTGTGTTAATGCTTTCAGTAATTACTTATTGTATTGATTGTTTATCTTGATTGCTTATTTATCAGTTATATTGCTTAACTGTCTTATTTGCATTGCACGACTTTCTTTCTCTCCAATTCGATATCTGTCTCGCCCTCACTGAGTATACGTGTTGTGTATACTCACTCCTCACCACCACATTTCAGGAAATGTCATGTTAGCTGGAAGTTCGTGATTTCGTGGAAGTTTGTTGCCTGAAGAGTTGTCTTGCGTGCCTATGTGGCTTGAGTGTCGAAGTTGTGAAGATATATGCTTTCATATGTTGTATGTATTTAATGCCAAAAGTATGTAATTTAAGTTTCATTAGATTGTTGAAGTAGTTTGATAAGTTAGATTATGTATCTAGTTATTATAACTTAACTTCAAATGCATGTTTGTAATGTCCAAAAGAAAAGAACTAGAATGGCATGATAGTCTATTTTATGTAGTAGCTTAGTATGGTTTAATTTTCAAGTTTGAATGTACTTGTCAAAATGAAAAGAGATAGGTTAGCTTTTAAATTTGAAATGTATGTATACTTGCTAAGTTTAAATTGTTGAGAACCGAGCCTCAGATGGCCTTGAGGAAGTTTTGTATGGTTGGACACGGTGTTGGTCCATTTAAATGCTATTACAGGTTTTACATTTTGCCTAGAAACAGGGGAGACTCCGTCCGTTTTCCCTAAAAATTTTGCCCGGGTTTGTTTTGGGTTGTGATTAGATCGATTGATAGAACTCTCGGTCTCGAGAGGGATCGGGGTGTTACAACGACCCAACACCCCCCTCTGGACCAGGCGAGTGAGGGACTCGAGCACGGAGATCGAATATCCACTAGCAAGCCCGTTGCTACCCAACCGATATTCAATACATCCACCCCTAACACTATGATTGCGCAACCACTATGTAATGCACTTAAACCAATGACAATACGACAATAAAATAAAGCAATAACACATAGAAGGGACAACAAAGTAGGTTGCCCTCGAAAATAGTTAAAATATGAGCATAATCATGCAATTATTAAATGAACAAAAGGGGTCAATAATATCTTTCTCACAAGACTTTAACAAAAGCTCACAATTACCTTAGAAGTACATTTAAACACATAATAAGCATTTACAAGACCTTAGATGTGCAAAAAAACCTATTTCCCACTTTTCCCCCTTTAAAACTTAAGCTATGTGGTTCCAAATCAAAAGGCAAAGTGTAATACCCGAGCCCGGAATGCAAAAATTTTCTTGTTTATTATTCTAAAAATTATATTTTCTTAGATTCTTTTAGATTTAATTGTTACTTCTTAGTTGTTACAAAGTGCATTGCATTTCGGGAGCGATAGCTAGAGAACGGTTTCTGGTCCTCAGTAAATAGTGAAACTAATATTTAGATGACTTAAATTTTATGTTTTAATTGTTGTTAGCTATAATTAATTTTTCCTTAGTTATTATGGCTTTAAAATGCACAAAATAAGGCCATTTGACCCAATTTTAAGTTATTTAACCAAGGGGTTTGACCCTTTGACCAAGTAGTCATCTTATAATAGTTAAAACGAAGCAAAATGAAAAAAATAAAAGCTGAAATCAGAGAGGGAGTAGGCCGAAACAAGAGGGAAAGAAAAACAAAATTTCAACCTTTCAAAAATTCAAATCTTCGCGTGAGCTCGTGTGGGGTGTTTTTCGAGGTGACCAGCGTTGTTTTCCTAGCGACTAGGAGTGCCTAAGGTGAGGGAATCACGTTATTTGCGCATTTAAATGTTATGAATATCAACTTTGTGATTTTTGAGATTTATCCGTAGTTTGTTGTTTAAAGCGTTTTGATGCTTCTAGAATGTTCCTTGACAATTGTAGAATATGTATTTATAGCTTTTTAACATTTTCTGCGGTTAAATGTTGAAATTGCAATTTAAAATGTCAATTGAATAGTATTTTATGAATAGTAAACCCTTGAAATGATGAAGTTGCGCTGTTATGCTATCCCGTGATGGAGAAATGTACTAGGTATGCTAGAATGCCTAAATGCATGGTTTGTTTGGATTGCGTAATGAAAAAAATGAGAAATATACCTTGGTGAAAGTTGGGGTCGTTTAGGTCGAGTTTGGCATTTTCTCGTTTTTTGTGTTGGCATTGTTTCGAGAGGCCATGGAAGCACTTTTGGTGCGATTATGACATTAGTTGGGTGTTTGGTTGGTATAGTTGTAGTTCAAACGAGCAAAGGGGGAAATCGGGGCTTTGTGTGAATTCTAGGGTAAAGTAGGGTTTCAGGGTCTTTAGACGTGGCCTATGGTGACCTAGGAGGATTGGTGAAGTCGGTTTCTAGAACTCGTGGCTCGTTTGGAAATGGTAGTGTTTTGATAGTTGGGGCCGATTTGTCATTTTGCTTGTTTTTCTTGATATTATGCCTATAGAATGCTTAGGGTTGCTTGATATACTTGTTTGAATTGATTTTGATTGAAATGCTTATCAAATGTTGCAATTGCGTGCGAGAGTAACCTACTTTGTTATTCTCCCACGTGTGGCTTTATTGCTCATTTATCGCCTTGTATCGAGTCTTGCATTGCATAGTGTCCAGCGCGTGAGTGATGGGCCTCTCTGGGTAGCCTCGGGTTGCCAGTGTTGGTTGCTCTAGCTCCGTGGCTATTCCCTCTTCTCGCTTGGGTTGCCTCCCAGGGAGATTTGGGTCGTAGATTGATGGATACTTCCGGGGTATTCCAAACTGGTGTTATAAGGTGGTTTGGGCCGGCGCGTCGTCATCGAATTCGTGATTGAAAGTTGCTCGTGAAAAGAGTATCGTATCCTTTGAATGAGTGTTTATAGTTTTAATGCTTGCCTTGCTTTATTGATGGCTTTATTTGTATCTCTATATGATATTTGTATGTATTGCTTGACTAATTGCATTGCATACTCCTCTCATCTCCGTCCTTGAGACCAATTGCCCTCGCTGAGCAATAGTTTTTGCTCATTCCTCTCTATACTATACTATATTTTTACAGGAATAGTTGAAGCAGACCCTATTGAGGTAATAGAGGATGAGGAGCAGGTGGAGGTGTTTCCGTGATAGCACTTCTTTGCTTTGCTGGTGGTTGGTTACTAGACTTTTGTGCGAGCCTTGCTTGATATGTATATTGCTTGGATGACGCTTTATTTTGAGGCTTGTAGCCTTGTATGTAGTATCTATTTTGAGGCCTAGATGGTCTTATGTTGTAA
This sequence comes from Ehretia macrophylla, assembly GCA_037974665.1. Lineage (NCBI taxonomy): Eukaryota > Viridiplantae > Streptophyta > Magnoliopsida > Boraginales > Ehretiaceae > Ehretia > Ehretia macrophylla. The sequence continues at coordinate 59,975,988 of CM075776.1, read as the reverse complement.
AGGATTAAAGGTTGTAACTTTGTAAATAGATACTCATGTGACTAGTAAGGAAATGCATGCTAACGGTTAATTGTTTAGTGGCATAAATAATTGTGTAGTATGCATATCATTTTTGGGGTGCAAGGTTGTTAATGAAAAGATGTATGTTTTCTAAAAGAATGTTGGTTTGTCTTAAATGAATGTTGTGGTTTCTCGAGTATTATGTTGATTTTAGGGTTTTCGGAACGTCCACGGTACAGAGGAGACTCCGTCAGTGTGTCGGGTCCGGGCTTGGCCTTTTGCGGGGTCGGGTCGGAGCGTGACACAAAGTTCTAGATTCACAAGCGAGCTATTCCATACTTCTAATTACACCTTATGGCACCCCTAGGACCCTCGAAATTACCCAAATATCCACGTTTACCACAAAATCCCCGATCGCCTCTTTGTACGTTTGTACTACACGTACCCTAACTAAAGCTCAACTAAGAGTTAGAAAAGTACATCTAGCACCTACCTGCCTTAAGAATACCAATTGTAATGCCCAAACCAACCTAGATTTACAATACACCCGAAACCCCTTTCTAAAAGTCGCTAATTTCGCATTTTAACTAAGTTTCGAGCAATTAAACCTCACGGGGACTCTAATCTACCTTCATTAATATCTAAACCACCTAATGGAAGCATTGAATCAATCTCAAAGGCTCAATTCGTCAAAACCTTAAAAATTTTCACTATTCACTGCCCTACCATTAAACAACCGAATTTAACCGTTTACAAAGCTAAACAATTACATAAACATAGTCTCTACAACATGTAGGTAACATATAAAGCAAGTTTTAATCAATTCATGGGCCAATAGCATCAAATCTCAAAATTTCATTTTATATCAAATATAGAATTCACGAAAATGATGCAAAATCCCTCACCCAATGCGCATAATAAGCTAGAAAACCCTTGGAAGTGCTTGAACCTAGCTTATTAGGGCTTGAAACTAAAGATTGATGAAGCAAAATCTCTCCATTTTCTTCTTGGCTGCTACTAGGTTTGGGAGGGATAAAATGGGTATTTTATGAATTGTTTTTTAGCTTCTTTTGTTATGTATGTGTATTATGAGGTAGATATGTTATATGTATTATGTTTGTGTGTGTGTGCCAAAATGGGCCAAATTACATGTAAAAGCTACTAAAACTAATCCAATGCAATTAATCTCATTTAGCCCAACTAAATCTAACGTTATACTATTCACTCGATCCATTAAAATATTTTTTAAATGAGCTCTCCTAACACTAATTGATCAAATGCACATTTTTTTCATTCCTCAAATAGATAATATAACCTAGGAAAAATGTTAATTCAAAGAAAATAAGTAATTGAAAAATGTAATGAATAGTAACTAAGAATGTAACAAATAAATGCACAGTTAAAATGCACAAACAGTTAATGGAAGTACGGTAGTGAACTTGGGTGTCACAGTCTTTCTCATGGGAATAAAGCGAGCTGTCTTGGTCAGTCTGTCAACTACGACCCAAATAGCATTACATCTTCTCGCTGACCTCGGCAACTCCATCACAAATCCATTGTTACGTGTTCCTACTTCCACTAGGAAATTTTCAACGATTGTAGCAACCCTACCGGCCTCTGATGCTCCACTTTCACTTTCTGATAGGTCAAATATTGGGCCACAAATTGTGCAATCTCCCTTTTCATATTGTTCCACTAGTAGTATTGCCTTAAGTCCCAGTACATCTTTGTTCCGCCGGGATGAATGGTGTACTTGGTGTTATGTGCCTCTTCAAGAATCATCTGTTTCAGTTTAGGGTCACTAGGAACACAGATTTGGCCTCGAAATCGTAAAATTCTGTCATTATGTACTTGGAAATCAGGTTTTTCCTTAGTGATTTCCTGGAGCCTTTTGTCTTGCTGTTGAGCTTCCTTAATCTGTGTCAACATCAGGGGTCGAACTTGTAAATGAGCAAACAAAACTCCTTTCCTGGTTAACGCCGGTTTCCAACGACCCACTTATCCCAGCATTTCAAACTCCTCTATTCTTAAGGTCGCCAACCCTGCCTTCAAGCTCAAGGCATCATGCACAATATTTACTTTCCCTAGCACATAGTTGATTGAACAGTTATGGTCACCTAACAACTCCATCCATCGCGTTGGCCCTCATATTTAACTCTTTTTGTGAAAACAAATACTTAAAGGTTTTGTGATATGTGTATATCTCGAACCTACTAGCCCACAGATAGTGTCGCCACTTCTTCAGGGCAAATACAATTGCTGCCAGCTCTAAATCATGAGCGGGATAGTTCAACTCATAGTTCTTCAACTTTCAGGAGGCATAAGCAATTACCTTCTTGTTCTGCATTAACACACAACCTAAACCTTCCTTGGAAGTATCACTGTAGATAACGAAGTTCTCAGTCCCCTTCAGTAATGCAAGAATAGGTGTCGTAGTTAGTCTTTTCTTTAGCTCCTGAAACTATTCTTGCATTTATCATCCCAAACAAAACTTATCTTTTTCTGGGTTAACTTGGTAAATGTTCAGCAATTTTTGAGAAGTCTTTGACAAACTTCTGATAGTAACCAGCCAATCCCAGAAAACTCCGAATCTCCATTACCGTTTCTGGTATTTTCCATGATAGTACACCCTCAATCTTTGCTGGATCTACATATATTCCCCCTTGGGATATAATGTGTCCCAAAAAGACCACTTGGTTTAACCTGAATTCGCATTTGCTAAATTTGGCATATAGTTGGTGTTCCTGAAGTTTCTGCAGTACCAAATGCAAATGTTGCTCATGCTCCACTTCTAATTTAGAGTAGACCAGTATATCATCTATGAAAATCACCACGAACTAGTCCAAATATGGTTGGAACACCCTATGCATTAAGTCCATAAATGTCGCAGGGGCATTAGTTAACCCAAATCGCATAACCACAAACTCGTAATGTCCGTACCTCGTTCTGAAAGCTGATTTAGGTACATCATCATTCTTGATCCGAAGCTAGTAATAACCTTGCCTCAAATCGAACTTCGAGTATACCTTACCCCTTTGGAGTTGATTAAACAATTCATCGATTAGTGGCAATGGGTATTTGTTCTTGATTGTTGCCTGGCTCAAGCCCTTATAGTCAATGCACAGTCTCAATGACCCATCCTTCTTTCTCACGAACAACACCGGTGCACCCCACGAAGATGAACTCGGTTGAATAAATCATTTATCCAATAACTCCAGTAATTGGTCTTTCAATTCCTGTAATTTTGTAGGAGACATCCGATAAGGAGCCCTTGATATCGGTTGAGTACCTGGTAGTACCTCTATCACAAACTCCACTTCCCTGTCCGGTGGCAAACTCGGTAACTCTTCTGGAAACGCATCCACATATTCGTTAATCACTGGTACTTCTTCCATTTTGACCTTATCTGCCGGTTTGTTGATCATGTAGGTAAGATATCCATGACATCACTTATTGATGATCCTTACCGCTTTTAGGGATGAAATGGTCAGTTCCCTGGTCAAACTTCTCTTTCCCTTTAGTTCAAAAACAGGTTGACTCGGCACTTTAAACTTCACTACTTTCATTCGACAATTCAGTCTTGCATGATGTCATTCTAGCCAGTCCATTCCTAGAATAATGTGATAGTCCTGAAAGATATATACTATGAGATCTGCCAAGAATTCTCGATCTCTAATTTGTATCTTACTTGTTCTACATATTAATCTACTAGCACATTTGGGACCCGTTGGTGTATTAACTTGTACATGGTAAGGTAAATTTTCAACTGGCAACTTTGTACGAAATGTACATTTAGAACTTATAAATGAGTGTGTAACACCAGGATCAATAAGTACTTTAACCAACTGATTTGAGATTAGAAAAACACCTTCAACAATGGCCACATCATCTAGGATTTCTTGTACATCTACGGCATACGCTCGAGCTTGCATCCTCGGTGCTACGACAATTTCTTCAGGCCTAGTCTGTGCTACTCCCCTAGTGGCCTGAGTTTGACCTCTCTGCCTCTTCGGACACTCTCTCACCCGGGGCTGATCACTACCGTACTCGATACAGTTCCCTGATTTTCTCCAGCACTGGGCCTTAGTGTGACCCTTCGTCTCACAAAACGAACAAGTGGCCTGTAATGGTGGTACTTGTTCCCCCACGTGCCATAGAAGCTACCGACGCTCTTGACTAGGGCCGGGGAGCTACCAGCCTAGCCTGGCTACTCTGCATCTAGAGTGTCCATGACTGCCCCTGAGTCTGGAAGGGCCTCTTGTTCTGTTGAGACAAGCCAACTCTCATTACTAGTTTCTGTTCTTCTGCCCTCGATGCAGCATCAAAGACTATATTATAAGTATTAAACTCAGCCACTGCCAAACCATCTTGAATCTCTAGCCTCAACCCATGTTTAAACTTTCAAATCTTGGCGCCAGGAGTCTGGAGCATGTGTGGTGTGTATTGTGAAAATTTATCAAATCTCGCCCCATACTTGGCTACAGTCATACCTCCCTGCTCTAGATACAAAAACTCCATCATCCTCCTATCCTTGTAAACCTCGAATATATATTTTTCTTTGAACAACCTAGAAAAGTCTCTCCAAGTATACGAAGTGCGCTGGATTTCCCACTGTTTTGCTACTGCCTGCCAATTGACCTTCTTCTGATCTGTATAGTTTATGGCAACATAAATCTTCTCTATTCGGGAAAGCCAATATTCCGCTTCCTCATCATTCGGTTGACCCATGAATTTTGGAGGCCATAGGTTAGAAAATCTTTGAAAGTATCGTTTCCCCTATTGGCTCCGTCCCTGCCACTACCTCCTGCAACATGTACACCACTCCCACTGGGGCCTGGGCCAGTTGTTCTCTGCTGACTCATAACTTGAACCATCTGGGCCATCGTGGTTTCCATTTGTTGTAATACCTGATCCTCTACTGACTTTCGACCTTCTCCGTTTGTGTTACCATCTTCCTCGTCTCTCTTATTACCCCGTGTCCTCGAACCTCTTGCCCTCTATGAGAACAGATGCCCATTCACCATTATATGTTATGCAAGGGTTAGGGAAGTAATATTTAATATACTATACGTAATAAATACAAGATACATATACCATATAACTAACTCACATAACCATATAACAATTCAAGGCACGTTGTTCACATAAGTTTATCGCATAGTACATAATTTAGATATATGCACATAACTACTTAAGTTACCTATTCAAATCGAGACATCTACCCTTTTGCTTGGGGTTTTAAAACCCAAATACGCCTAGCCAACTAGCTAAGCTCTGATACTACTAAAGTTGTCACGCCCTGAACCCAACCTGCGTAGGACTAAGTCCGAGGGAGACCGTTAATTCAATTACCAATCCATACTTAGTCAAATTTTCAACTTATTGTTAGTTTCGTTGAAAATTGGGCAGCATAACGGCTGTACTATGGACAAAACAATTTTCCTTTTTCCTTTAATCTGCAAACAGAAAAGCCACCATCTACTTCTCACAACCTTTCTCCTCAACATCACAATTCAAAACTCCAACACAATTCATTCATTCACCAATATGATATAATCAATTAGAAGTTCAATATGAAAATATACATATGTTACTTGTATTAAGAGAAGGTTTTAACAACATCCAAATTACCTCCTGACAGCCGACACGTAGCCAAGTGCCCAAAAACAAAACCGGCTACGTGAGTCACTTGTATAATGGCAAACTAAGTCATTAAACTAATTTCTTGACCAATTATAACCAATGACTAAGTTACTTCACTTATACAAGATCATGATATTAAAACTATCCATATACACAAAATAATGTATACATTTAATTGTTCAAGTCATCTAAGTCAACCATACACCCAAGAAAGATGTATATCACATATCAGGCGCTTCTGATCCAGTATGAAGAGGATTATCCTCATAGTATTTTACAAACCTCTCTTCATTGCCTGAAAGGGGGAACAAAGAGGGTAAGCTTATAATAACACTAAGCTCAGCGAGGGGGGAAATATGGGAAGGGTTTTCGAATACATTTTTCTCATTTTTGTAAATCATTTTGTAAACCTGTGGATGCAATGCAAGCAACATCTACAGTCAAGAACAGTTCAATCATACATATTCAAGTCATCTATCACGTACGAAGTAAGGAACAACTTACTCTTTCCAAGTGAATCTGATTCAAGCAATAGCAACTGAGATGTTCAACATCTCCTTCCTTATCTCACCCAAATAGAGTATTCCAGATAATACTCGAATCCTACGGGCCGATTCTCCAAGGAAATCAAAGTTTCCGAGAGAGAAGGGAATACGGACCATGGTAGACATAAGATCACCGACACCCCTAAGATGTCCAGCGTAGTATGTACACTACCATGCCAAGACTAGGTGGTTGCAACCCCTTTTGACACCAATTCAAATTCAAGTTCAAGTAATACAATCATTTATACCATATCGGGTACTTCAACAAGTAATCAAATAATATAATTCAAACTAATGTCTCCACAAATATTCTAACACATATAGAGAGCATATAATAACACTACACATTAATAACCCAAGAACTTAGTCATTCAATCAATAGCAATTTACATTAGAGCTAACTTATTGACTTAAAACAATGTTTATATCACTGCATTAGTCTAACTTTAGCTAATCAGTAACCTATCTTCCCGAACTCCAAATTATTCGAATTAGATATAGAATTAAAGCTCTTCGAGTATAGATAATTCTGGAATCAAGAGAAGCTCAATTCCGATCTAAATTTATAGAGATATAACCAATTTAATGAATCCATGTCTTGATTGTCCAGATTGAAGACTATTCTGGGGGTATTTTGAAAATGGAAAATTCAGCTATTTAAAACGATGGAATCCGATGTTTTGTAAAACATGAAATTGTTCCTAACTACCTGATATAGTTACTATTAAAGTTTCGTTCGATTCCAAGGTCGTTTACTATTTTTAATGCGCAAAAGAAACTTAAGGCAGTGAGCTGTCAGATTTAACAAAAATCCCGTAACCTACTGTCTTGTGTGTTTTGCAGCATGAAAATGATTTTTCCTCATGATAGGGCCAACTGAAGAAATGGTTCTATATGAGTTTTGTACATTTATTGAATTTTAAAGATTGTTATAAAATCATCCAGTCATAAAAAGAGGCTAAAACTTCAAGTTTGTACAAATCTGTCCAGTGGCAGCAAAATTTCTAATACCTATTGTCTTGCATGTTTTCGAGCGTGAAAACGATTTTTTGTCATGACATGGACAATAGAAGAAATGTTCCTCTATGAGTTTTCTACATTTCCTGAATTTTCTAGATTTTTATAAAATCATCCAGCCATAAAAAGGGGCTAAAATTTCTGGTTGGACAAATCTGTCCAGTAAAGTCATTCCGAGATTTCATTGCATGTTCTAACTTCTAATCATCAATATCAACTACTATACAACCAAGCAACCTGTAGCAACCCAAATAAGCAACAACCATCCATATTTGCATAGCTAGATACAAGCTCTATCATCAAGAACACTCAAAAATTTCTAGCAACATCATCTTTGATTCAAATCGTCAACAACAAACTCCAACAACATTTCAACCATGGATTTGCAATTATAACTCCATACAAGCCTCATAAATCCATTAATATGCATTTATATCTCATAAGTAATCATTTTGAAAGAACCCTCACCTTTGCTTTTTGGTTGGAACTGCAATAATCACCTTGAAGATGGCTTAAGATCACTTAGCAAGCTTGGATATCACCTTTGATGATGTTGTTGTTCACAAGGTTTTGCAAAATAAGCTCAAAATGCTCTCTAGTCTCTCATGGGGCAGTGGGAGGGGAGGGGGACGGGTAGCCATATGAAGGGAAAAGATGATGAAAAGTCTTTTTATACTTGTCACGCCCTAACTCAACCCCACTTATGATCAGTCAGGACGCAACGGAATTTCGGCAGTATAACGACAATAACACAGACATCAAGGCTCTAAACCAACCCTTTGTAACTCATACAACCAACTCCAAAGATCAACAACAACTCTTCAACCATTTCAACAACATACCACACAACTAATTCCATATATTAAACAACCATTCAATAGTTCATCCATAAGTTATACGCCTCCATTCTAACATCAACTATAAGTCAAACCATACATATGCACAATTTATATTAAGCTAGTCTAGCAACCTATTCAAGTTCCAAAAGTAAGACTACTAAGCTAGCAACATTCAAGCCACCATCTTTAGATCATCTTATACAATATAACTTCAAAGTAAATGCAATCCAACTAGTTCTAATATATAGTATAGCAAAAGAGAGCTACAGCTCAAGTATCATGGATAAGACTTTAGCACATAAAGCACAATTCTCAGCTTCCTAAGGCACGTACCCAAAATCTGGTTCAGTAACACCTGATTGCAGAAAACGAATGAGAGTGAGCTTATATATAACAAAGCTGAGTGAGGATTTGAAAGATTTTTTGAAAACATTTACTTTATTCCTTAGAAAATCATCCTAAGAGCAAGAATCATCCCATAAACTTTAATAACAATTCAAATAAAACAACACTAAACAAACAATAAAGATACGACACACTCGTTGATGGAAGCTCTATATGCCGTTTAAATGTTCACCAACTCCTCAAAATCCAATGACATAATCCTGAGGTACCTTATTCTAAACCTACACTCCATGGCATCTCCGCCCACGCAAGATATGGATTAGCCATGATAACTGTGCCAGCAACCCGTGATGCCTCTCGAAGTGACACAACATTATCATGACTCACAACAACAATGACACTTGACTCTTTACATTTCGAGAGATCATCAACGAAAGTGCCCGATCCCCAGTATTTCGACAATCAACCATCAATTAACCATATTTCAACAATCAATTAAATAGCATTTAAACAATCAACAACTATACAATTCTAAAACAATTAAGTTAGATGACAAAGTAGGTCATCCAACTCAATATACATATAAACATACATTCAATCCCGAACATAAACAACAACAACCCAAGAATCAACTACTCAAACATTACCCAAACAACCCAAGACAACATTTCAACATTTTAAAGAAAGGCTCCACAAACTTCTAATAGTCATAACTTCCAAACTAGTAATCCAATAACCTCCAAACCACTTTCTATCACTCAACCACATATGCAACTACATTGACCCCACCAGAAACCAACCAAAAGCCATCCAAAACAAGCCCAACAACCCTAATTTTGGCAATGCCCTTGGCTGAAATTTTTGGACTTTTGCCATGACATCCAAATCAAAAATTCGGTATTACAACATTACTACCCCGCAATTAACAAACTTTTAGAAGCAACAACCAATCAATTCCAACCACCACAACAACAATTATTCAACAATGAAGCTATAAACCAACTTTAATACCCAATAAATAGAAATATATGCTACTACTAATCAAAACAGCTATAAATACATATAAATGATGCTTGGCAACTACTGATCAATAATCTAAAGATAATTTAACAAAATATCGGATAAAAATACAGTTATATGAAATTGACATAAAATAGCATTTTAAGATCTAGAATTTTTTTCTCACCTTTGATCCGAAGTAAAGCTATAAATGAATGCAATTGGTGCCCAACAAGTGGAATCCAACTCAGTTTGAAAAGCTTTGGCCAAAAAATGAATTTTTTAAGAGAAATTTGCTTTGAAAAACCTTCAAATTTTCTCTCCTTTTCTCCCTTCAAATTCACGGCAATGTGTGTGTATTTGTGTGGTGTTTGCTTTGTTTTTAATGTGTGTTGAGATCTTATAAGCATAAGTCAACAAAATGCAAAAGGTCAAAGTTGATTTTCTAGTCTTTTAATGTGTATTTTTAGACTATTTTGCTCACATATATGCATTTAACACTTAGACTATTTTAAGTAGGTTATTTTTAGTTGACAACAATTTTCATATGCATATATTTACACCTGACTTAGGTAAAAACTTGATTTTTGCAAAAGAAGATGTACAAACCTTTAAAATTCCTAAGCCGATTTAAAATTCGTTTTAATCAAACACGGGTCTATTAATATCGAGGACTAGGTTTCCAAACACTAAAAAGACCAGTTTCAAAATTTTAGTGGACGTGTTTCAAAAATACTATTCACAAAACTCGACGATAAAATTTTCAATGCCCATTTTTACGAAACTTTCATGAATGCTCACATAGCATGTAATAGGAGTGTAAATCACATAATTTGCGCATTTTAACTCAGATAACACATATATAGGTCAAAACATGCAATTTTCACGTATAGATAAAATCTGGGATTTCACATTCTCCCCCCTTAAAGAAATTTCGTCCTTGAAATTATTACTTGCTGCTCGGAATAAGTCTAGGTATTGTTGCTGAATCTAATCCCGTCTTTCCCAAGTAGCTTCCTCAATCCCGTGATGCTTCTACAACATTTTGACCATCGCAATCTTCTTCGACCTCAACTTCCGTTCCATCTAATCAAGAATGCGAATCGACCACTCATCATAAGTCAGATTCTCACGAAGCTGTAACGGCTCTGGTTCCAAAATATGAGAAGGATCCGGATGATATTTTCACAAATTAGATATGTCGAAGACATCATGAACATTAGAAAAGTTCTCTGGTAACGCCAACCAATACGCCAACTTACCAACCCTGCCGGTAATCTCAAACGACCCTGCAAACCTCAGACTCAGCTTACCACATTTACCATAATGAGCAAACCCCTTACAAGGAGACAATTTCAAGAAAACCCAGTCCCCAACCGCAAACTCCCAATCCCGACGGCGCTTATCAGCATAACTCTTGTATCTACTCTGCGTTGTCAACATCATCTGCCTGATCAATTGGACATTCTCAATCTTCTCTAGAAGCTCTGGTATTATAGTTGGATCAATAGCTTTCATCTCCCCTACTTCATCCCAATACAAAGGTGATCGGCACTTACGGCCGTAAAAAGCTGCATAAGGTGCCATCCCAATAATCGTTTGATAACTATTGTTATAGGCAAACTCGGCAAGTGGTAGATGTTTCTCCTAGTTCTTCTCGAAGTCCAAAACACAAGCCCTGACCATATCCTCCAGAATCTGAATAGTCCTCTCAAACTGACCGCCGGTCTATGGATGATACGATGTACTGAAGTTCAACTGAGTACCCAAAGTCTTTCGAAGTTTCTCCCACAATCGAGAAGTAAACTGAGGATCTCGATAAGAGACAATACTAGACGGAATCCCATGAAGTTTAACAATCTGATCCAAATAAAGATTTGTCAACTTTGCAACTTCATCCCCCATCCTCATCGGAATAAAATGAGTTGTCTTCGTCAAACAGTCTACAATAACCTAAAACGCGTCGTTACCTCTCAGTGTTCTAGGCAAACTAGTGACGAAGTCCATCGTTATATGATCCTATTTCCACTCTGGTATTGCCAACGGTTGAAGTAACCCTACGGGTCCTTGATGTTCTGCTTTCACCCGCTGACAAGTCAAACATCTGGATACAAACTGAGCAACCTCTCTTTTAATATTGTTCCACCAGTAATGTTGTTTCAAATCCTGGTACATCTTGTTTCCACCGGGATGAATTGTGTACTTAAAGTTATGAGCTGCCTCCAGAATACTTCTCCTCAAATCCGGTTCATCGGGAACACAAACTGTAACGCCCGAGATTTTAGCCGTACAATCATTTACTGTTGCATCTATTGTTTGCGCATTTCCTTCTGTGCTTTATAAACTGTCTTCTTTAGCTACTATTCATCCCGTTTTCAAACTATATTCTATTAGTGAATTAGCATTTTTATTAAATCACATTAATTGTTAGAGTAGTGGAAAAAATGTGCAATTGAGCTAGAGGCAATAGGAGAGCTCGTTTAGAAAATGTTTTTAGTAGTTAAGTGAATAGTATTACGTAACAAACTTAGAGATTTAAATAACTAACATTACTTTTCACCCTAGGCTCGTTTTTAAGTTAATAACGCGCATTCTAGTGACCTTTTAAATACCCAAACTTGACCCCACCTCAACTTAACCTTATATAATTCACCTAAGCTCATTAAAACACAAAAAAAAGAGAAGAAATGTGCAGGAATTACTGTAGCAGGGCCGAAAATACCAAAGGAGAAGGAAAAGATGAGATTTTGCTTCAACATCCTTGCATCTTGAGCTTCTAGCTTGATCTTGGGAGGGTTCTAGCTTGATCTTGGGAGGATTTTGAGCATCCTAGGGACTTCAACAAACTTCATTGTCTTCAAAAATTGTGAGGGAGATGCATTTATTTGTTTTTAAAGTTTATGTTCATATGTTGAACTTTCTTGATTTGTCAATTAAAGCTATAAAACTTGTTATGAATGGTTATTATGAGTACATTAGAGCCTATAGAGTTAACTTTCATAGCTTGATAAGGAATTCCAAGGTTGAATGTAGAGATTGAAAGAAGAAGATGATGAATAGTACCTAGAATTAGGGTTTTGAGAAAAAAATTGCTAATTAGCTTAAATTGAGGCTTCAATTAGGTGCTCTAGATCCTATTGAAGTTAGTTGAAAAGCCCCGTGAGGTTGAATCACTCGAAACCAAACTTAATTGCATAAATAGCTGACTTTAAAAAGGGAACTTTTTCAGTTGAGCAATCCGGGCAAGTTTGGGCATTGATTCGGGTATCCTTGAGCTAATGAAGCACCTTTGGTGCTTTCGTTTTGCGGAAATGGGGTTCGGTTAGTATAGTTGTAGTTCAAACCCGTTCGGGGCCTTCCCAAACTTTTGTTTCTAAAATGAGTTTTTATGATCCTAAAAGGTGCCTTTGGGCTTAATTAAGAATATAGAAAGACTAGGATATGATTTGGAACTCTTGAACTATGCATAGGAGAAAGAAAACTCGGTTAAAGAAAGGGAAAAAAGTAGCTTTGGCTATATTTGATGCAATTGGCACTTGTATTTAAGTTATCTTGTATTGTATTGAATATTCAAGATATAATTAAGTTATTTGAGTAGTTGTGGGAATGGTTTATGTTGATTGCTACTTTTGGAATCTTAATGTTAATCTCGTGCTTATGTGAACTTATATCGTGCATATATGTGAGGGCGGCCTACTTTGTCGTCCCTCATACGTGTTATGTGATTTCTTGATTGCTTGTGTCTTGTCTCGGGGTTGCGCAACCTTTTCAGACATAGTAGCATCGAGAAACACGGGCGGCGTCGGGCTTGCCGTGCTCCCTCGACTACCATGGTGCCTATTCCCTTTCTCGCTGAGGCATACTCCACTACCCCAGAGGCATGGTTCACTTGCTGGGCATGGACCTACCTCGGGAGAAAGGGTCGTAGGATCGGGATACATCTGGAGTATCCCAATTGTTGGTGTTTGGGGTTTGCCGGTATGTTCGTGATGCTCGTGGTTTGTGGCTCGTGATCGAAGACTTGGAAGTGGAACCGTATCCTTTTTAAAGTGATTAATTGCTTGGCTTATTGTCTTGTTGGTTTATGTGGCTTATATATGTTTTATTGTGTTGCATATCATGTTGCACGTTGGCATGTTGCTTCACCTCCCTCGCTGGGCAACTTTGTTGCTCATTCCTCATTTAATATGTTTCAGGTAAAGCTGAGGTGAATCCTCACCTGATAGAAGAAGAGGAAGAAGTGCTAGTTAAGCAATTTTGGTGACTTCTTGTGTGATAAGGTTGTCTAAAATGAGAAGCTTGCGTGGAGTTGTTGTTGATTGCCTTTTTGTGACCTTGGGGTCTTGAGTATAATTGGTGAATGTAATAATTTGTAATCTTGTATGTTGGATATGAAGTGGAATGACATGTAATAATCCATAGTAAACTTATTCTTTTGCATGCTTGTGTGATTAACAAACTTGGAAGTAGAACTTGGCTATTGTTGTATCTAACTACCTATAGTTAAAATTAGAAATGCTTTGCTTGCTTGTGTGTTATATGTAATTGTTGTTCCAAGGCTCGGATGGCCTTGTGATCGCGGGTGGCCCATAAAAATCTTGGAGGATTGGTTATAATAGTTGCTGTTTGTGGATCTAGCATCGTGGGTGTCTTTGTGCAGGTACCAGTTTAATCCTATAAATAGGGGAGACTCCGTCCATTTTCCCCTAAAATTTTGTGCCCGGGGTTTAGAATTGGGTGAGAATAGCATGATAAATAGGAGTCCCAGTCTCATGAGGGATCGGGGCGTTACATAAGTGGTATCAGAGCTTAGCTAGTTAGCTAGGCGCAAGCCGGGATAAGGTCTTCGGCTTGTGGGGTAGTGGCCTTAGTGTCAATGTGTTTAGAAAGTGTATGTGCATGTCTTATGTGATAAGAGAGTTAATGTTCTCAATGTCCTTACGTGATCAACATGTTTTTTTTGTTGAGTGAACTAGTTGTGGTTTATGTGCTTGTGTGATTAGTGAAATGGATGTGGTTAACGTGCTTGATGTGTTTATATGTTCAATGTGTTTATGTGATTAATGCGAGCTATGTGATTAACGTGCCTTGTGTGAATTATGTGCTTTGTGTACTTGAGTGTTCGATGTGCTTTATATGACTAATGTGAATATGTGATTAACTTGTTTTATGTGAAGTTGTTGTTTAAATGACTTAGTAGTTTATAATTTGTGTATGTGAACTTGTTGCTTATGTGACTTTACTTGTTATAAATTGCTAGCGTGATCAATGTGTTTTATGTATGAGGGTAACTCTCTTGTATGTGTAAGAATTGCGAGGACGCAATTAGTTTAAGGGGGAGAGGGTGTAACGCCCGAGATTTTAGCCGTACATTCATTTACTGTTGCATCTATTGTTTGCGCATTTCCTTCTGTGCTTTATAAACTGTCTTCTTTAGCTACTATTCATCCCGTTTTCAAACTATATTCTATTAGTGAATTAGTATTTTTATTAAATCACATTAATTGTTAGAGGAGTGGGAAAAATGTGCAATTGAGCTAGAGGCGATAGGAGAGCTCGTTTAGAAAATGTTTTTAGTAGTTAAGTGAATAGTGTTACGTAACAAACTTAGAGATTTAAATAACTAACATTACTTTTCACCCTAGGCTCGTTTTTAAGTTAATAACGCACATTCTAGTGACCTTTTAAATACCCAAACTTGACCCCGCCTCAACTTAACCATATATAATTCACCTGAGCTCATTAAAACAAAACAAAAAAAAAAGAAGAACAAATGTGCAGGAATTACTGTAGCAGGGCCGAAAATACCAAAGGAGAAGGAAAAGAGGAGATTTTGCTTCAACAACCTTACATCTTGAGCTCCTAGCTTGATCTTGGGAGGGTTTTGAGCATCCTAGGGACTTCAACAAGCTTCATTGTCTTCAAAAATTGTGAGGGAGATGCATTTTATTGTTTTTAAAGTTTATGTTCATATGTTGAATTTTCTTGATTTGTCAATTATAGCTATAAAACTTGTTATGAATGGTTATTATGAGTACATTAGAGCCTATAGAGTTAACTTTCATAGCTTGATAAGGAATTCCATGGTTGAATGTAGAGATTGAAGGAAGAAGACTATGAATAGTACCTAGAATTAGGGATTTGAGAAAATTGCTAATTAGCTTAAATTAGGTGCTCTAGATCCTAGTGAAGTTAGTTGAAAAGCCACGTGAGGTTGAATCACTCGAAACCGAGCTTAATTGCATAAATAGCCGACTTTAAAAAGGGGACTTTTTCCGTTGAGCAATCCGGGCAAGTTTGGGCATTGATTCGGGTATCCTTGAGCTAAGGAAGCACCTTTGGTGCTTTCATTTCGTGAAAATGGGGTTCGGTTAGTATAGTTGTAGTTCAAACCCATTCGGGGCCTTCCCGAACTTTTGTTTCTAAAATGAGTTTTTATGATCCTAAAAGGTGCCTTTAGGCTTAATTAAGAATATAGAAAGACTAGGATATGATTTGGAACTATTGAACTATGCATAGGAGAAAGAAAACTCGGTTAAAGAAAGGGGAAAAAGTAGTTTTGGCTATATTTGATGCAATTGGCACTTATATTTAAGTTATCTTGTATTGTATTGAATATTTAGGATATAATTAAGCTATTTGAGTAGTTGTGGGAATGGTTTATGTTGATTGCTACTTTTGGAATCTTAATGTTAATCTCGTGCTTATGTGAACTTATATCGTGCATATATGTGAGGGCGGCCTACTTTATCGTCCCTCATACGTGTTATGTGATTTCTTGATTGCTTGTGTCTTGTCTCGGGGTTGCGCAACCTTTTCGGACATGGTAGCGTTGAGAAACATGGGCGGTGTCGGGCTTGCCGTGCTCCCTCGATTACCATGGTGCCTATTCCCTTTCTCGCTGAGGCATACTCCACTACCCCAGAGGCGTGGTTCACCTGCTGGGCATGGACCTACCTCGGGAGAAAGGGTCGTAGGATCGGGATACATCCGGAGTATCCCAATTGTTGGTGTTTGGGGTTTGCCGGCATGTTCGTGATGCTCGTGGTACGTGGCTCGTGATCGAAGACTTGGAAGTGGAACCGTATCCTTTTTAAAGTGATTAATTGCTTGGCTTATTGTCTTGTTGGTTTACGTGGCTTATATATGTTTTATTGTGTTGCATATCATGTTGCACGTTGGCATGTTGCATCACCTCCCTCGCTGGGCAACTTTGTTGCTCACTCCTCATTAATATGTTTCAGGTGAAGCTGAGGTGAATCCTCAGCTGATAGAAGAAGAGGAAGAAGTGCTAGTTAAGCAATTTTGGTGACTTCTTGTGTGATAAGGTTGTCTAGAATGAGAAGCTTGCGTGGAGTTGTTGTTGATTGCCTTTTTGTGACCTTGGGGTCTTGAGTATAATTGGTGAATGTAATAATTTGTAATCTTGTATGTTGGATATGAAGTGGAATGACATGTAATAATCTATAGTAACTTATTCTTTTGCATGCTTGTGTGATTAACAAACTTGGAAGTAGAACTTGGCTATTGTTGTATCTAACTACCTATAGTTAAAATTAGAAATGCTTTGCTTGCTTGTGTGTTATACGTAATTGTTGTTCCAAGGCTCGGATGGCCTTGTGATCGTGGGTGGCCCATAAAAATCTTGGAGGATTGGTTGTAAGAGTTGCTATTTGTAGATCTCGCATCATGGGTGTCTTTGTGCAGGTACCAGTTTAGTCCTATAAACAAGGGAGACTCCGCCCGTTTTCCCCTAAATTTTGTGTCCGGGGTTTGGAATGGGGTGAGAATAGCATGATAAATAGGAGTCCCGGTCTCGTGAGGGATCGGGGCGTTACACAAACCCTGTTCCAAAACCTAAGAATACCATCCTCATATAATTTGAAGTCAGACTGATCTTCCGTTATCTGATCCTTGATCTTCTGAAGTTTTGCATCAAGTTGTTGAGCTTCTCTAATCTGATACAACAATAAAGGTTGAATACGGAGATGTGAGCACATCACCCCAACCTGAGTCAACTCTGGTCTCTAATAACTAACTTCCTCAAGAACCTCTCACTTTTTAACAACCAAACAAGCAACACTCGCCTTACAGCTAAGAGCATCTGCTACAACATTTGCCTTTCCAAGCAGATAATTGATAGAACAATTATAATCTCTGAGAAGTTTCATCCACCTCTGTTGTCGCATATTCAACTCCTTCTGTGAGAACAAGTACTTCATACTTTTATGATTGGTGAAAATCTCGAACTTACTGCCCCATAAATAATGACGCCACTTTTTCAGTGCAAATACAACTGCTGTCAACTCAAGATCATGAGTCAGACAATTTACCTCATACGGTTTCAACTTTCTAGAAGCATAGGCAATAACCCAACCATTCTGCATAAGTACGCAACCTAAGCCCTCCATGGATGTTTCGCTGTAGATGACCATATTATAGGTTCCCTCTAGCAGAGCAACTACTGGAGTAGCAATCAATCTCTTTTTCAACTCCTGAAACCCACTCTTACATTTCTCATCATAAGTAAAGCTGGTTCGTTTCTGAGTTAACTTAGAAAGTGGCCCCTGCTGTAATGCCCCGATCCCTCACGGAGCCGGGACTCCTATTAATCATACTATTCTCAACCTAATTCCAAACCCCGGGCACAAAATTTAGGAGAAAACAGACGGAATTTTCCCTATATATAGGACTATCTAGAAACCTGCAAACACCAACATACAACCACAAGACCATAATCCACAACCTCACTCCATTTCATCCTTACAAGCATGCAAGTCAACTAGACAATAAAGTAAAACAATAGGAGTTATTATAAACTACTAGCACCTAACCATCACCCAAGACTAACACTTTAATATTATATTTCTTAAGATAACACAAATACATACATGACCATAAGGTCTCAAATAGTATACAAGCATATAATGTACATATTCTTCCTTGTTCAACACACTGATAGAGCAGGCAGGCCACACAGAAAGCAATCCAATCTCCAACTGATCCTGGGACATGTTGAAAAGAGGAGTGAGCAACACAGATGCTCGGCCAGGGAGGTGAGGCAGCATACTGAGGTGTGCAACATAATATGCAACAAGATAGCAACATATTCAACACCAAATAACACAACTAATTAAACAAGTAATTAACCACATATAAAAAGGATACGGTTCCACTTGTCTTCAATCACGAGCCACGAGACAAGATCTTCAAGCAAGTGCTGACAAAACCCTTATTCCTCCAAAATTGGGTACTCCGGATGTACCCCGATCCTACGACCCTTTATCCTGAGTTTGGTCCATATGCCCAGTAGGTGAACCATGCCTCTAGGGTAGTGGAGTATACTCAGCGAGAGAAATGGAATAGGCACCATGGTAGTCGAGGGAGCACAGCAAGCCTGATGCTGCCCGTGTTTCTCAACGCTATCATGTCCGAAAAGGTTGCGCAACCCGAAGTCAAGATCACGAGAGACAATAATATCAAATATCACATAAGAGGGAAGACAAAGTAGGCCGCCCTAGCAGTTAATCACAAATAACACGAAAAGATTCAAGATAACAAGTAAAATAATACATGTAAATTTTATCAAATACTAAATAATTCAATTGAGAAAGAATAAATCATGTTAAGATGCACAGAAGATGTGAAGACTCACTCACCTTTACCGAGCTCCAAGATACAAGATTGTATTCACATCACTCTCGATCACCTTGTACCTAAGACCAAACATTACTTCAATTATTCTTTAACTACAACATTTATTAATTATTCCACCAGGTTAGCTAACTTGTAGTCTCACTTATTTAGCATACAATACCTATTAAAATTCTATCTTTAACAAGATGCCACCTTATATGCTTAAACTTAACATATGTTCCAAGCAACCATTCTAGTAGTCTACTGTACTTCTTAAGCATAACTTCACTCATGCAACACTAAATACAAGTAATATGAACATCATAACAAGATATAAACATTAAATATGAGAATAACTATATATGTGCACAAGGGGTCATCAACACATTTTCCACGAAACTCTACAAATAGCTTAAATCTATATTAGACATGCATATAGACACATAACAAGCAAATACAAGCTCATACAAGCACTAAAGCAACCAAATCTCACATTTTTCCGTTTTATAACCACGCAATTCTTCTTCTAAACGAAATTCAAAGCCCCAAATCTATAAACCATTTATACTACATTCTTAAAGAAGCCAACAGACACCTACCAAGGCTCTAAAAACCCGCTTTGGAGACGAAAGCTCGGGAAGCCCCGAGTGAGTTTTAACTATACCTACCATATTCGGACCCCAATTTAACGCAATGAAAGTACCAAAAGTGCTTCCATGCCCCAAACTTACCTAATCTAAAGCCCAAATATGCCCGAATTATGTTTCGTGAAAAACCCCATTTTGAAAGTTAGTCAATTTTGCGTTTTAAGTCAAATTCGAGCAATTCACGTGAGCTTTTAACTAGTTCCATTAATGTCTAAAGCACCTAAAAGAAGCATCAATTCACTCTAATTAGCAAGTTATATCAAAACCCTAAAATTCGTCACTATTCATCATCTTTTTTGTGTAATTCAAGCTTTTAGCCATGGAGAATGTTATCAAGCAACAAAAGAGTGTTCTATAGGCTCTAGAGATTGTATATCAAACATCAATAACAACTAACATAGATATAATCAACAATACAATAATTTCTAACAATTGACACAAACATAAAGCAAGAAAATTATGCAACTCTCTCACCTTGCTAAAGCTAGGAAAGAAAGGAAAAAAGCTAGAACCACCTTTGATCTTGGCTAAAATGGAAGGAAAGTGAAGAAAATCAATTCTTGCTTAAAAAGAAAACCCCTTTGGGGCCTGCTCCCTGGTTTGCCATTTCTTTTCCTTTACTTTTGCTAATGTTTGACTTTTGTTTACGTTATAATATTCTAAGTATAAGTCCATATATAATATATATATAAAAAATGGCCTAGCTTGTTTTCACATTTTTCTCTATGCTGCTACTAATCTGATTTCTTTTTCTTTCTTTTGCTATGTTGGCTTGTTTTGTTTATTAGTAATATATGTCTAAGTATATAAGCTAAGTAAATAAATAGCTAACATAAAGATTGGCTCATTAAAATGCTATTAGCTTATATTTTAGGTTGAAGATCAATTACAATACTAAAGGTCCAAAATAATAATAATAATAATCTATCACTATTCACTCGGGGACACTAAAAACATTTATTTTTCTCATGCTTGGGACATGAAATGCACATTCTAGCAATGAACGAATATATTAAATACAGTATTGTTCAGGGGAAAAATATCAAATTTAAAAAAATAAAATAGTTTAAAATTTTACTCGGGCTCAAGTTAAACCTAAAAATTAAAACACATAAAAGCAAATAAGACCAAAAAAAGGCAATTAAGTCAAATACGCACACAGAATAATTAAATATAATAAATTAAAAGCCTCTCTAGGCTCAGGCAGTTTACATCAATTAAATGTAAATAAATAATAAACATAAGATAATCATTTCTAATAACTCTTTTAAATCCAATTTAAATAATTATAATTAATATTGAAAATAATCCAACTCGTTCGGGTCGGAGAAACATAAATAAATATAATTATTAAAATAATAAACTAGCTCGTTCAGATCCGAACTCAAGTTTCCCGTTTGAACATTAAGATAAATTAATTTAAAGACATGTAAAACAATTTTAAATAATTAAAATAATAGAATAAGTGTCCCAGAAAATCATTTAAATATAACTTAAATAAATACAAATAACAAAAGTAATAAATTAATAACTTTATATAAATCAATTAAATATAATTTAAATAAATACAACTGGTAATAATAATAAAAATAATTATTCCCAGGTTCAATGCTTCACTTTCAAATAGTAAAATTAAATCATTTTAAATTGTTAGTAAAATAAATTCTAATAAATAAAATAATAAAATAATTATTTCTGGAAAGCACATTTAATATAATTTAAGTGAATGCAACAGTTATCGTGGCACGTTTTTCAAGAATGGTGCAATTTAATAAAATGAATATATGCAAATTAATAAAAATGTCTATATGCTAGGTTCGGGTCATCACACTCTCCCCTCCTTACAAAAATTGCGTCCTCATAATTCCTCATTTTAAGTGAACTCCTCGTATGCATCTTGAACAATTTGGATAAGAAGCTAGAACACAAAGACCACCGATAACGCCAAGAAAGTTTATCAGATAAGCATATTAAGTAACAACTTCAAAGTGATATGCCAACAAGAATACCCACACATGTGCCAAAGAAATACCGATGAAAACTTCAGTAGGCTATTAAAGGAAATACTATGCAAGAAATCTTGCAATAAAGGTGCCAAATAAAGGCTCTGAATAAGAATACCAATCTAGAAGTCTGAGTAAGAATCTTTCCGACTAGGAACACCACATAAGAATTCCCAATGTAATTGTTGTATAAGAGTTCCAGAGAAGTAGTCGAAATGCGAATACCAAAGAAAATATAAAATATTATTGAATAAGAACTCACAGCTAGAATGCTGAGGGAGATTACTAAAGAAAATCCCAAGCATGCTTCTCGAAGTATTTCTTGTTGATCTCAAATATGTACAACAATCAGCTCTGTTGGTCCACATCTTCAGAATACCCAATTCTGGCCATCTCTATAGGGGAGAGTTTACTTACCAATTCAATGGGTAGTGGATGCATACAATTGAGATTATACAAGATGAACTTCTTATAGCATGTACATACTATGTGATAAAATTTCACAAGTTATACAACTATCACATATGCTCAATGAATACTTTAGACTACTTACGCAATTATAAACTGTACTAGAAACCAACAACACTTAGTTTTGATTGGCAAGTTATCATGTTACTCATAATAACTTAGTTCACAGAATTCAAGCACACATATTACTAATAGTTGAAGCAAATAGTCATTCATGAAATCACTTTGATGTACACATAATTACATAAGTGCATATAAAGTCACATAATTATACATCTCTCACATTACACACAAGTATGACACATAAATGCCCATATTTCATTCAAAGTCACACATAATCACACAGTTATACAGATCATATAATCCTTCTATTTCACGCGAATACATCACAAAAGAACACATTCTTAACTAAAACAATTATAAGCCCACATGCGAACATATACCTATTCAAAATACACTTCGCATGCATGCACTCGGGATTGCTACCTAACAGACCGAGGACCTTGTCCCGGCTGAGAGCTAACTAAGCTCTGATACCAAAACTGTAACGCCCTGATTCCTCACGGAACCGGGACTCCTATTAATCATGCTATTCTCAACCCAATTCCAAACCCCGTGCACAAAATTTAAGAAAAAACGAACGGAGTTTTCCCTATATATAGGATTATCTAGAAACCTGCAAACACCAACATACAACCACAAGACCATAATCCACAACCTCACTCCATTTCATCCTTACAAGCATGCAAATCAACTAGAAAATAAAGTAAAACAATAGGAGTTCTTACAAACCACTAGCACCTAATCATCACCCAAGACTAACACTTTAATATTAAATTTCTTAAAAAAACACAAATACATACATGACCATAAGGTCTCAAATAGTATACAAGCATATAATGCACACATTCTTGTTCTACACACTGATAAAGCATGCAGGCCATGTAATGCCCCAACCCAACCCCACGTTAAAGGTTAAATATGGACCCGATAAACGGACAGAGTCTCCTCTGTACCGCACACATTTGGAAACCTGTAAACACTCAAAATAGCCACAAAGTACTAAAACAAGCCTTTATAATTAAAATTTAAAGGTTCAAGGCCATCCAAGACAGGAGACAAACAACAGTTCTGAATCACACAAGCATGCACCCAATTAACTTTTCATTAAACCTTTTTAACATGCCATTTTGTGATAACATTAGAGCAATCTTAGAAGTTGAAATCAACATACCTCTAAACATACACCCCCAAGCATGCAAAAACCAAAAACAGAATTAAAAGGTAATACAAAGCAAAATAACTCAAAACGAACATTAAAACCAACTAACTTTCATCTTGCAACTACAAGAATATACATAGCCTAAAGGCCACAAAATCGATCATGCTATAGCAACACAAGTACGCCATGTAACAACAAGAAGGCACATCCACCTTAGACAACAAACACACAGCAACTAGGGCAAAGGCTCAGCCTGAACTTCTTCTTCTTCCACTAGTACCTCAACTAGTTGGGGTTCACTTTCAGCACTTCCTGAAACATATATCAAGGTATGAGCAACCACTGTTGGCCAGTGAGGGATAAGGTCCCGGGGCGTGCAATGCAACAAGTAATATAGTTAAACAACAATAGCCATTAAACAATTCAAGAAATAACAATAGCCATTAAATAACTACACATTAAAAAGGATACATTTCACTTAACCCCAACACCAAATCTTCAATCCATGAACACAATCCACGAACCACGATCATGATCACGATAAGCCGGCATAACCCTAAATATTCCAATAGGTGTACTCCGGATGTACCCCGAATCCTACGACCCAAAATCCCCTGGCAATCTCCGAACAAGGCAAATGAGGGACTAGGGCATGGAGTTTGAATATCCACCGGCAAGCCCTCTGCCGCCCTCTGCCGCCCAGCCGATATTCAACACATCCGTCCCTGACATTATGGTTGCACAACCACTATGCAATGCACTTAACGATGACAAGTCAATATCAACAATATAAGCAATAATACATAAAAGGAACAACAAAGTAGGTTGACCTCAGAATAGATAGATTAGAGGCAGTTTATACAAGCAAATAAGCAACTTACAAAGGGGCATATATAAGTTACATTTAGAATTATACCAAAAGTTCCAAATCAACTTGAAACCACATTTAAACACCTAAGGAGCCATGCCATGGACTTAGAAGCGAGAAACAACTGAATTTGCACCTAAATCCCTTTGTTATTAAAGCTATTTTTCTTCCGAATCAAAGTTAAGGTTTCAAATTTGAGGGGAAGCTATACTAATCTTCTAAGTAACCCCTAAGGCACCCCTACAACACTCAAACACGTGCAATTACCCGCAATTACCCCAAAAGCCCCAATTTTCCTCTTATGGCTTTAAACTACACATACTTCAATCGGGCTTCAAATGAGGGTTGGCAAAGCTTCTAAAGCACCTAGGTATCCTAAGAATTCTAAAAGTGAAGCCCGAATCCACCTGGATTCACATTAACCCCGAAATCTCTTTGTTAAAGTCGGCTAATTCACGTTCAATGCAAATTTAAAGCAATTCAAATGCACGGGGCTATTAGACTACCTTCATTATCACCTAAGGCATCTATTAGAAGCATTGAATCAAGCTAATTCACGCAATTACACAAAACCCTAGAATTTCATCACTATTCACCTTATAAATCAAATTAACGATTCTAACCGTTTAAAATGCGAACCAATGACTCAAATGCGTTCTCTAGTACTTATATACAAGGTATAATAGCATAAGTAAGTATTACAATAGCATTGGAACACATTTCTAACAAATAAAGAAAATAGCAACAATTTTAGAATGCGCAAAAAGTCATGAAATCCCTCACCAATGCGCGAAGGAGCTCTCGGGAGGCTTGTAAACACCCTAAACTATGTGCTCCTAGCTTGGCTTGTAGTGAAGAATTGAAGATGAAAAATTCACCCAAATGCAAGGGAAGGGCTGTCGGGTTCTTGGTACTATTCACTGCTTCTCTTTTTTTTTTTGCTATTATGAGCTAATGTGTATGTTGTGTTAGCATATATATTAAATGGCTAAGTTGGGTGTTTAAGTGGTTCACAAAAATACGCTTAGATAACTTAAAACGAGCCTAAAGTGTAAAGTGTAGGCTAACTAATTAAATCACTAATGTTAAGTCACGTAACACTATTCCTAGTTTGCTAAAACATTTTCTAGACGAGGGTTCTGAACGCTAATCGCTCAAAGGCACATTTTTTTCCATTCATTTAACAATTAATATGATTTAATAAAATTTTTAATTCACTAGTATAATGCAGTTTGAAAATGGAAAAAATAGTGGCTAAAGAAGACAGTTAATAAAACATAGAAGGAAATGCGCAAATAGTGGATGCAACAGTAAGTCAATGTATGGCAAAAATCTCGGGCGTCACATCCTCTCCCCCTTAAACTAATTGCGTCCACGCAATTCTTACATGATTCAGCGAATAACTCTGGATATCGATCTCGCATCAGATCCTCTCTCTCCCAGGTAGCATCCTCCAACCCATGATGATCCTACATAACTTTAACCATCAGAATACTTTTAGTCCTCAGCTCCTGAACTTTCTGATCAATAATCCAAAGAGGTTTCTCTGTGTAGGTCAAAATTTCACTGATCTCTAATGGCTCGGGCTCAAGAACATGAGAAGGATCTGGCTGATACTTCCGAAGCATAGAAACATGGAAGACATCATGAATTCTACCCAGGCTTGGAGGCAAAGCTAGTCGATAAGCCAATTCACCAATAGTTTTAATTACTTCAAACGGTCCCACATAACGAGGACTGAGTTTACCTCCCTTGCCATGGCGAATCAAGCCCTTGCGAGGATAAATTTTCAGAAATACCCGATCCCCAACGACAATTTCTGATCACGACGGCGTCTATCTACATAACTCTTTTGCCGACTCTGTGCTGTAAGCATTCTTCTTCTGATAAGCTGAACATTATCAATCATTATGTTTATCTCTGGCAATAAAGTAGGATCAATAGACTTCGACTCTCCAACTTCATCCCAATATAAAGGAGATCTACATTTCTGCCCATACAAAGCCTCATACGGTGCCATACCGATAGTAGCTTGATAACTGTTGTTATAAGCAAATTCTGCAAGAGGTAAGTATTTCTCCCAACTATTACTGAAGTCTAGAATGCACGCTCGGAGCATATCCTCAAGTATTAAGATAGTTCTTTCAGATTGCCCATCAGTTTGAGGATGATAAGAAGTACTGAAAGTCAATGTCGTGCCCAAAGCTTTCTGAATCTTCTGCCAGAACTGAGATGTGAATCTAGGATCTCTATCTGATACAATACTCTTGGGAATCCCATGAAGTCTAACAATATTCTCAACATAAATTTCAGCCAACCTATCAAGAGATTCAATTTTCTTTGTAGCAATAAAATGAGAGGTTTTGGTCAATCTATCCACAACAACCCAGACTGAATCATGACCTCTCGAAGACCACGGTAAATCTGACACGAAATCTATGGTAATGTGGTCCTATTTCCAAACAGGAATAGCCAACGGCTGCAACAACCCTGCCGGTCTCTGATGCTCAGCTTTAAATTTCTGACATGTAAGACATTTAGCAACATAGTCAGCAATCTCTCTCTTCATGTTGTTCCACCAGTAGTTCTGTTTCAGATCCCTGTACATCTTAGTACTGCCTGGATATATAGTATACTTAGAATTATGAGCCTCTGCAATAAATTTCTTTCTTTAAAGCTGGCTCAGAAGGAATACAAATTATGCCTTTGAACTTAAGAAGACCATCATCATGCAATTTGAAATCCGACTCTCCCCCTTTCGACTTTTCTAAGATTTCCATCAATTGCAGATTAGCTTGTTGAGCCTCTCTAATCCTGGATAATAAAAGAGATTGAATATGCAAACTTGCAAATTGAATACCAGAATCTGACGTGTTGGGCCTCCAAAAACATAATTCCTCCATGAACTCCTAATTTTTGATGATTAGACTAGCAACTGTAGCCTTTCGGCTTAAGGCATCAGCAACAATATTAGCCTTACCTGGCAGATAATTGATAGTACAATTATAATCCTCAAGCAACTCCAACCAACGCCTCTGCCTCATCATATTCAACTCTTTCTGATAAAAGAGAGATTTCAGACTCTTGTGATCAGTAAAGATTTCAAATTTATTACCCCAAAGATAGTGACGCCATTTCTTTAATGCAAAGATGATAGCTGCAAGCTCGAGATCATGCGTCGGGTAATTAAGTTCATAAGGTTTCAGTTTTCTAGAAGCATAAGCAATAACTCTCCCATTCTGCATCAATACACAACCCAAACCTTCCTTAGAAGCATCACTATAGATTACTAGATTATCGGTACCCTCAGGTAGAGCGAGAATAGGAGTTGTGGTTAATCTCTTCTTTAATTCCTGGAAGCTAGCCTTACATTTCTCATTCCAGTCAAATATAGTCTTCTTTCGAGTGAGTTGAGTCAAAGGTCTAGTAATTTTAGAGAAATCCTTGACAAACCTTCTGTAATAACCCGTTAAATCCAGAAAACTGCGAATTTCTGTAATAGTCTCTGGACGTTTCCATGCCATGACAACTTCAATCTTTGCTGGATCTACAGAAATTCCATCCTGAGAAATAATGTGGCCCAGAAAAGTGACTTGCCTTAACCATAACTCACATTTGCTAAACTTTGCAAATAACTGATGCTCCTGAAGAGTCTGCAGCACAATTCTAAGATGCTATTCATGTTCTGCCTCAGATTTAGAATAGACAAGAATATCATCAATGAAAATAACAACAAACTGATCCAGATATGGGCGGAATACTTTCTGCATCAAATCAATAAATGCGACAGGAGCATTAGTTAACCTAAATGGCAGAACAACAAATTCATGACCATAGCGGGTTCTGAAAGCACTTTTGGGAACATCATCAGACTTGATCCTTAACTGATAATAACCCTGCCTCAGATCGAATTTAGAAAATACCCTGGCACCTTGCAGCTGATCAAATAATTCCTCAATCAAAGGCAATGGATATTTGTTTTTGATAGTTATCTGATTAAGACCTCGATAATCAATGCATAACCGAAAAGATCCGTCTTTTTTTTTAACAAATAAGACTGGTGCACCCCAAGGTGAAGAACTGGGCTGAATGAATCCCTTCTCAAGTAAACCCTGCAACTGAATTTTCAATTCTTGCAACTCAGGTGGAGTCATTCTGTACAGAGTCCTAGAGATAGGTGTAGCCCCTAGTAACAAGTCGATCACAAACTCTATCTCTCTATCAGGTGGTAAACCAGGTAACTCCTCAGGAAACACCCCCGGAAACTCTCTTACGATAGGTACATCATTCAGTTTCAATTGATCACCAGGTTGATTAATCAAATAAGCAAAGTAAGCCTCATAACCTTTACCTAACATTTTTGATGCTTTAATAGAAGATATGATAGGAGTCCCCGTAGATTTTCTACTACCAACTATTTTAAGTACGGGCTGGTCGGGCATTTCTAGTTTCACAATCTTCTTTCTACAATCAAGCTGGGCATAATATTTACCTAACTAGTCTATCCCCAATATAATTTCAAAGTCGCGAAAAGGTAGAATAATTAAATCGGCAGGAAAAACACGACCTTGAATATAAATATTACATGCCTTGCAGATAGATTTGGTGACAAACTTCGGCCCCATAGGAGTGTAAACCACAATATCATGCAACAGTTTATCATGTTTCAACTTAGCATTTTGTGCACAAATAGGTGTAATAAATGAATGCGAGGCCCCGGAATCAACTAAAACTTTAACTGATTGATCATTAAGAAAAAAAGTACCTTCTACCACAGCGGTCGTATCCGGAAGCTCCTTTGCATCTAAGGCAAATACTTGGGCCTGACCCTGTGGTACTGGTGCTGCAACTGAACCCCTGGTCTGATTGCCTTGACTAGATGTCTGACCCCGGGTATTCTTGAATTTCTGGCAGTCTCTAACCTTGTGTTGATCACTGCCACATCCGGTACATCGGCCCAATCGCTTCCAACAATTCTCCTCAGTATGACCCTGACGTTGACAAAAGCTGCACTGCTGGTGACATCTTGCAATAGTGCCTCCCGAATGAGCTCTGTAAGTAGAGGTAGCTGAACTACCCTGCTAAGAACGAACTACTGCTGGTCGGGTCTGCCCCTGACTCTGACTCTGACTCTGGGCTGGTCGCGACTGAATCTGAACAGGCCCTGTATAACTCTGTGTTTGCCTCGGTTGTGGACTCTGCCCAACTGGAATAGTCTACCACTGGTATCCCTGACTCTGAGACTGAAACTGCCGCTTACTTGATTGACTAGTCTCTGCCGACCCGTCTGCCTTGCATTTTTCATACCTCGAGGCGGCTCTGACGACTGCAGCATAGTTAGGGTAATCATTTGCAGACAGATTAAGCATAATATCATTCCTCAATCCCATAATGAATGTTTGCATCTTCATGTCCTCCGGTTGTAGCAAAGCCGGCACATAACGGGAAAGCCTAGTAAAAGCAGCCTCATATTGATCTACTGTCATATTTCCCTGCTTCAAAGCTATGAACTCTGCCTAATGTCTCTCACGGGCAACCACTGATATATATTTATCTCGGAACTCTCGAACGAAGTCAGCCCATGAATGTTGAACCATCTCGGCTTCCCATTTCTCATTAATAGTACGCCACCACTCCCCGGCATCACCCTCCAAAAGAAATGTAGCATAAGTAATTTTTCTCTCATCACTGCACTCAAGAATTGCAGCTACCCTTTCAAATTTCCTCAATCACAATTCGGCCTCCATATCATCAGGTTCTCCAAAGAAGCTGTAGGCCCCGTGATGTAAAAATCGGTCATACAAATTAACTCTAGTAGCACCACTACCCTCAACTCTGGCGGCCTGATTACCCCTAGCACCCCCTGTCTGACCCTACTGAGTTACAATTGGGCAATAGTATTCATAGCAGTAGCCATAGTAGCCAGAATCTGTGCAGTGTTGGGTTTTGGTCCTTGCGGTGGTGCATTCTCTGCTACACCTTCACCCTCTCCCTGTACACCCTCCTTATGAGCTTCTTCCAGCTCTCTCCCCGGTCTGCCCCTTCTCCTCATCTCAACAGCTAGAATGCAAAGTATTATGATAGGCATTTACATAAATTACAGGTAAATCACATAGGAAGAAGTTCAAATAAATCCACAAAAGTCACATATTACATTAGAAGAATGTTTACATACAAGAGATTCATAGTCACTTAATCATGCTTGACATCCTAGACTTTTCACCTTCAAACATTAACTCTCAAAGGCCTTTCTGTAACGCCCCGATCCCTCACGAGACCGGGACTCCTATTTATTATGCTATTCTCACCCAATTCCAAACCCCTGGCACAAAATTTAGGGGAAAACGGACGGAGTCTCCCCTATTTATAGGACTAAACTGGTACCTACACAAAGACACCCATGATGCTAGATCCACAAACAGCAACTCTTATAACCAATCCTCTAAGATTTTTATGGGCCACCCGCGATCACAAGGCCATCCGAGCCTTGGAACAACAATTACATATAACACACAAGCAAGCAAAGCATTTCTAATTTTAACTATAGGTAGTTAGATACAACAATAGCCAAGTTCTACTTCCAAGTTTGTTAATCACACAAGCATGCAAAAGAATAAGTTTACTATGAATTATTACATGTCATTCCACTTTATATCCAACATACAAGATTACAAATTATTACATTCACCAATTATACTCAAGACCCCAAGGTCACAAAAAGGCAATCAACAACAACTCCACGCAAGCTTCTCATTTTAGACAACCTTATCACACAAGAAGTCACCGAAATTACTTAACTAGCACTTCTTCCTCTTCTTCTATTAGCTGAGGATTTACCTCAGCTTCACCTGAAACATATTAAATAAGGAATGAGCATTAATGTTGCCTAGTGAGGGAGGTGATACAACATATCAGGCGTGCAATATGATATGCAATCACAAGAAAACATGTCTTCGATCACGAGCCACAATCCACGTCTTCCATGTCTTCGATCACGAGCCACGAACCACGAACTTCACGAACATGCCGGCAAACCCCAAACACCAACAATTGGGATACTCCGAATGTATCCCGATCTTACGACCCTTTCTTCCAAGGTAGGTCCATGCCCAGCAGGTGAACCGCGCGTCTGGGGTAGTGGAGTATGTCACGCCCCAACTCGACACCTCTTACAATCAGTCAGGACGCAACGGAATTTCGGCAGCATAACGACAGTAACATGAACATCAGGGCTCTAAACCAACCCTTAATAACAACATACATCAAACTCCACAAATCACCAACCAACTCCACAATCAAATTAACAACATACAACGCAACCATTTCATACACTAAACATTTTTTCATCAACTCATTCATAGTTATGCGCCTCCGTTCCAACATAATACATTAACGCTTAATATACAATACAAAAACATATTGAGCCAATCTAGCAACCTAATCATAAACAAAAGAGAAGCTACTAAGACAACATCAACTAATTCATTAACTTATCAACATCTTATACATTATAAACTATAAAGCAGATAAAAGTATACTAAGTTAATTTACAAGATATTAAACATGTACGACATCATGGATAAGACTCTGGAACATAGGACTCATCCACGTAAGACACGTTTTCCACATTCTCCTCTTCAGGAGGCACGTGCCCGTAATCCTGTAAAAGTACACCTGTATGTATGCAATAATAGAGAGTGAGCTTATATAAATAAGCCCAGTGAGGATCCGATAGATCTCGAGCAAGGTCTACTAAACTCCTTGGAATAATCCTTTGAGTCAGTAAACACACAATAACATCAATAATACTATCATCACATAACTATATGACCATTCAATAAAGGATACTCTCTCTAGTTGGTGACCCTCCAACCACCATCCCGACCTCACCCATTCTTCTTCTAGCCTCCCATTACTCACGCACCCGGGTACCTCACTACCCCCTCCCTCCATGACACCTCCGTCATGCGAGCTGGGGGTAGCATCTGGCAGTCATGCCGTTATCAACCCGACAGCCCAACGCTGCCCGAGAGGTGGCACACACATACCAAGACTCCATAATCATCATCAATCATCAATCAATAATCGGGGAGATCAGCAACAAAAGTGCCGGATTCCCGTACTCAATAATCAATCAATATAACATCAATATAACAATCAATATAACATCAATATTTTAATTAAACAACAAATAACTAAATTAGATGACAAAGTAGGCCATCTAACCGAACATGCATTAAACACACAATCAAACTCTAATTTGCCCATCAAAAACTCACAATTCAAACACTCAACCCACACGCAATAAACTAAGGCTCAATTCAATAATTTAAAGAAAAATAACCTAAACTTCAAATAATCATATCTTACATTCTACTAATCCAAACAACCCCAAATCAGTTTCAAACACTCACCCATTCAACCAACTACATTAGCCCTCTCGGAAATCCACCATAACACCTCCAAATCATGCCCGATAACCCTAAAACCCTAGGATGTCTTGGCTGGATTTTTCGGACTTTCCCACGAGCAATGTAATCAAAAATTCGGCATTACAACAGCGCTAACACGTAATTATCAAGTATTTAGAAATCGACGGCTATCGATTTCGATCATCACAACTCAATTAATTCAACATTAAACAATTTAATCAAAATTTAATACCCGAAAAATAAAAATTATGCTACATCCGACAGAAACTCGTAGTATTACCACTAAACGATCCCTAGCATGCAAGGAGCAATAATCTAACATCAGATTACAATTCTAACGGTTCAATCTTCATATATACGCAAAAATGCAAAAGACAAGTTTTGAGATCTAGAATTTTTCTCACCTTTGATGTGTTTTGATGCAAGAAATGTGTAGAATGGATGCCAAACAATCAATTTCAAGCTTTGAATCACTCAATTCGGCTTTGAAACGCAAAATCTGTGAGAAAAATGCTTTGAAAATGCCTTTATCTTTCTCCTCCAAGGAGCCACGGTTTTGTGTGTGTTTTTGGTGGTGTTTTTCTTTGTTTTTAATGTGTGTTGATCATATATTAAGCAAAGGTCAAATAAATAAAAGAAAGTCAAAGTGGAAACTAATTATTTTTAGTGTTTTCTTGACTTTAAATGCATTTTATTGATCACCAAAGTTCAAAACAATTATTCAACACCCAAGATAGCTCAAGTAAATTATTTTTAGGTGACAAGAAGTTTTACAATCAAACAATTTCACCCGAGTCGGCTTAAAACTCGATTTTCGCAAAAGTCGGTGTAAAAACCCTAATAAATTCTTAAGCCGATTTTAAAACCGTTTTAATCAAACACAGGTCTATTAAAGTCCGTGGACTAGGTCTAGAAGGGTTAAAAAGACCAGTTTCAAAATTTTAGCGGACGTGTTTCGAAAACACTATTCACTAAAAATCGACGATAAAATTTCTGACTCCGTTTTTTTATGAAAATTTCATGAATGCACATTTAGCACGTATTAGGAGTATTGACATCAAAATTATAACATTCTAGGTCATATAGCACATAAACAGGTCAAATGCACGCAAAACGAGATAAAACACGTAAATCGAGTTAAAGCAGAAAAATGGGGTTTCACAGAGTATGCCTCAGCGAGAAAGGGAATAGGCACCATGGTAGTCGAGGGAGCACGGCAAGCCCGACGCCGCCCGTGTTTCTCGACGCTACCATGTCCGAAAAGGTTGCGCAACCACGAGATAAGTCACAAGCAATCGAAATATCACATAACAAACAAGAGGGATGACAAAGTAGGCCTCCCTCACATATAAGCACGAAATACGTTCACATAAGCACGAGATTAGCTTAAAGATTCCAAAAGAAGCAATCAACACAATTAATTCCCACAATACACTCAAATAGCTTAATTATATCCTAAATAATCAATACAATACAAGATAACTTAAATACAAGTGCCAATTGCATCAAATATAGCCAAAACTATTTTTTTCCCCTTTCTTTAACCGAGTTTTCTTTCCCCTATGCATGGTTCAAGAGTTCCAACATATCCTAGTCTTTCTATATTCTTAATTAAGCCCAAATGCACCTTTTAGGATCATAAAAACTCATTTTAGAAACAAAAGTTCGGGAAGGCTCCGAACGGGTTTGAACTACAACTATACTAACCGAACCCCATTTCTGCGAAACGAAAGCACCAAAGGTGCTTCCTTAGCTCAAGGATACCCGAATCAATGCCCAAACTTGCCTGGATTGCTTAACGAGAAAAGTCCCTTTTTTAAAGTTGGCTATTTATGCAATTAAGTTCGGTTTCGAGTGATTCAACCTCATGGGGCTTTGCAACTAACTTCACTAGGATCTATAGTACCTAATTAAAGCCTCAATTTAAGCTAATTAGCAATTTTTCTCAAAACCCTAATTCTAGGCACTATTCATCGTCTTCTTCCTTTAATCTCTACATTCAACCATGGAATTCCTTATCAAGCTATGAAAGTTAACTCTATAGGCTATAATGTACTCATAATAACCATTCATAACAAGTTTTATAGCTATAATTGACAAATCAATAAAATTCAATATAAGAGCATAAACTTTAAAAAACCATGAAATGCATCTCCATCACAATTTTTGAAGACAAGGAAGCTTGTTGAAGTCCCTAGGATGCTCAAAACCCTCCCAAGATCAAGCTAAGAGCTCAAGATGCAAGGTTGTTGAAGCAAAATCTCCTCTTTTCCTTCTCCTTTGGTATTTTCGGCCCTACTACAGTAATTCCTGCACATTTCTTCTCTTTTTTTATTTTTTGTGTGTTTTAATGAGCTTAGGTGAATTATATAAGGTTAAGTTGAGGTGGGGTCAAGTTTGAGTATTTAAAAGGTCACTAGAATGCGCGTTATTAACTTAAAAACGAGCCTAAGGTGAAAAGTAATGTTAGTTATTTAAATCTCTAAGTTTGCTACGTAACACTTTTCACTTAACTACTAAAAATATTTTTCTAAACGAGCTCTCCTATCGCCTCTAGCTCAATTGCACATTTTTCCCACTTCTCTAACAATTAATGTGATTTAATAAAAATGCTAATTTACTAATAGAATATAGTTTGAAAACGGGATGAATAGTAGCTAAAGAAGACAGTTTATAAAGCACAGAAGGAAATGCGCAAACAATAGATGCAACAGTAAATAAATGTACGACTAAAATCTCAGGCGTCACACTTTCGCATTCCATTGACATACTAGCACGTTCATTCCCAACTCAAATTTCACATAGGCAAATTAAAGAACTACAGTTTCATACAATCACAAAATCACATAGCAGACCCCTACCCACAGACCGAGAAATTTAACCCGGCTTCATGCAATCTATAGCTCTGATACTACCTAAAAGGTAATGGCCCGACCGAACCCCACGGTAAATGTTAAGTCTGGAACCGATAAACGGACAGAGTTTCCTCTGTACTGCGGACATTTGGAAACCTCTAAACACTCAAAATAGCCACAATGTACTAAAACAAGCTTTTATAATTAAAATTCAAAGGTTCAAGGCCATCCAAGACAGGAGACAA
Source organism: Ehretia macrophylla (assembly GCA_037974665.1). Lineage (NCBI taxonomy): Eukaryota > Viridiplantae > Streptophyta > Magnoliopsida > Boraginales > Ehretiaceae > Ehretia > Ehretia macrophylla. The sequence goes on along the minus strand of CM075776.1, from coordinate 59,940,224 downwards.
ACAACAGCTCCGAATCACACAAGCATGCACCCAATTAACTTTTCATTAAACCTTTTTAACATGCCATTCTGTGATAACATTAGAGCAATCTTAGAAGTTGAAATCAACATACCTCTAAACATACACCCCCAAGCATGCAAGAACCAAAAAGAGAATTAAGAGTTATTACAAGCCATAATATCTCAAAGCTAACATTACAACCAACTAACTTTCAACTTGCAACTACAAGAATATACATAGCCATAAGGCCACAAAATAGATCATGCTATAGCAACACAAGTACGCCATGTAACAACAGGAAGGCATATCCACCTTAGACAACAAGCACACAACAACTAGGGCAAAGGCTTAGCCTGAACTTCTTCTTCTTCCACTAGCACCTCAACTAGTTGGGGTTCACCTTCAGCACTTCCTGAAACATATATCGAGGTATGAGCAACCACTGTTGCCCAGTGAGGGATAAGGTCCCGGGGCGTGCAATGTAATAGGTAATATAGTTAAACAAGAATAGCCATTAAACAATTCAAGAAATAACCATAACCATTAAATAACCACACATTAAAAAGGATACATTTCACTTAACCCCAACACCAAATCTTCAATCCACGAACACGATCTACGAACCATGATCACGATCACGATAAGCCGGCATAACCCCAAACACTACAGTGGGTATACTCCGGATGTACCCCGAATCCTACGACCCAACATCCCCTAGCAATCTCTAGACCAGGTGAATGAAGGATTAGGGCACGGAGTTTGAATATCCATCGGCAAGCCCTTTGCCGCCCAGCCGATATTCAACATATCCGCCCCTGACACTATGGTTGCGCAACCACTATGCAATGCACTTAACGATGACAATTCCATATCAACAATATAAGCAATAATACATAAGAGGATCAACAAAGTAGGTTGACCTCAGAATAGATAGATTAGAAGCAGTTTATACAAGCAAATAAGCAACTTCACAAAGGGGCATATCTAAGATACATTTAGAATTATACCAAAAGTTCCAAATCAACTTAAAACCACATTTAAACACATAAGAAGCCATGCCATGGACTTAGAAGCGAGAAACAACTGAATTTGCACTTAAACCCCTTTGTTATTCAAGCTATTTTTCTTCCGAATCAAAGTTAAGGTTTCAATTTTGAGGGGGAAGCTATACTAATCTTCTAAGTAACCCCTAAGACACCCATACAACACTTAAACACGTGCAATTACCCGCAATTATCCCAAAAGCCCCAATTTTCCTCTTATGGCTTTAAACTACCCATACTTCAACCGGGCTTCAAATGAGGGTTGGCAAAGCTTCTAAAGCACCTAGGTATCCTAAGAATTCAAAAAGTGAAGCCCGAATCCACCCGGATTCACATTAACCCCGAAATCTATTTGTTAAAGTCGGCTAATTCACGTTCAATGCAAATTTAAAGCAATTCAAATGCACGGGGCTATTAGACTACCTTCATTATCACCTAAGGCATCTATTAGAAGCATTGAATCAAGCTAATTCGCGCAATTACACAAAACACTAGAATTTCGTCACTATTTACCTCATAAATCAAATTAACAATTTTAACCATTTAAAATGCGAACCAATGGCTCAAATACGTTCTCTAGCACTTATATACAAGGTATAATAGCATAGGTAAGCATTACAATAGCATTGGAACACATTTCTAACAAATCAAGAAAATAGGAATAATTTTAAAATGTGCAAAGTGTCATGAAATCCCTCACCAATGCGCGAAGGAGCTCTCGGGAGGCTTGCAAACACCCTAAACTATGTGCTCCTAGCTTGGCTTGGCTTGAAGTGAAGAATTGAAGATGAAAAATTCACCCAAATGCAAGGGAAGGGCTGTCGGGTTCCTGGCACTATTCACTACTTCTTTTTTTTGTGTGGCTATTATGAGCTAATGTGTGTGTTGTGTTAGCATATATATTAAATGGCTAAGTTGGGTGTTTAAGTGGTTCACTAAAATGCACGTTGATAGTGTAAAGTGTAGGCTAGCTAATTAAATCACTAAGTTAATTACGTAACACTATTCATAGTTTGCAAAAAATATTTTCTAGACGAGGGTTCTGAACGCTAATCGCTCAAAGGCACATTTTTTCCATTCATTTAACAATTAATATGATTTAATAAAATTGTTAATTCACTAATATAATGCAGTTTGAAAATGGAGTGAACAGTGGCTAAATAAGATAGTTAATAAAGCACAGAAGGAAATGCGCAAATAGTGGATGCAACAGTAAATTAATGCAAGGCAAAAAGCTTGGGCGTCACAGGCCACACATGAGGCAATCCAATCTTCAGCTGATCCTAGGACATGTTGAAAGTAGGAGTGAGCAACACAGTTGCTCAGCGAGGGATGTGACGCAGCATACCGGGGCGTGCAACATAATATGTAACAAGATAACAACATATTCAACACCAAATAACACAACTAGTTAAACAAGTAATTAACCACATATAAAAAGGATACGGTTCCACTTGTCTTCAATAACGAGCCACGAGCCAAGACCTTCAAGCAGGTGCCAACAAAACCCCTATTCCTCCAAAATGGGGTACTCCAGATGTACCCTGATCCTACGACCATTTCTTATAAGGTAGGTCCATATGCCCAGCAAGGGAACCACGCCTCTGGGGTAGTGGAGTATACTCAGTGAGGGAAATGGAATAGGCACCATGGTAGTCGAGGGAGCACGGCAAGCCCGATGCCGCCCATATTTCTCGATACTACCATGTCCGAAATGGTTGCGCAACCCCGAGTCAAGATCACGAGAGACAATAATATCAAAAATCACATAAGAGGGACAACAAAGTAGGGGGCCCTCGCAGTTAATCACAAATAACATGAAAAGACTCAAGATAACAAGTAAAATAATACATGTAAATTTTATTAATTACTAAATAATTCAATTCAGAAACAATAAATCAAGTTAAAATGCATAGAAGATGCGAAGACTCCTTCACCTTTACCGAGCTCCAAGATACAAGATTGTATTCACATCACTCTCGATCACCTTGTATCTAAGACCAAACATTACTTCAATTATTCTTTAACTACAACATTTATTAATTATTCCACCAAGTTAGCTAACTTGTAGTATCACTCATTTAGCATATAATACCTATTAAAATTCTATCATTAACAAGATGCCACCTTATATGCTTAAACTTAACATATGTTCCAAGCAACCATTCTAGTAATCCAGTGTACAAGTCTTAAGCATAACTTCACTCATGCAAAACTAAATACAAGTAATATGAACATCATAACAAGATATAAGCATTAAATATGAGAATAACTATATATTTGCACAAGGGGTCATCAACACATTTTCCACGAAACTCTACAAATAGCTTAAATCTACATTATACATGGATCTAGCTCATACAAGCATTAAAGCAACCAAATCTCACATTTTTCCCTTTTATAACCACACAATTTTTCTTCTAAACGAAATTCAAAGCCCCAAATCTATCAACCATTCATATTACATTCCTAAAGAACCCAAAAGACACCTACCAAGGCCTGAAAACCCGCTTTGGAGACGAAAGCTCGGGAAGACCCCGAGTGAGTTTTAACTCCACCTACCCTATTTGGACCCCAATTTAACACAACAAAAGTACCAAAAGTGCTTTCATGCCCCAAGGATACCTAATTTAAAGCCCAAATATGCCCAGATTATGTTTCGTGAAAAACTCCCTTTTAAAAGTTAGCCAATTTTTCATTTTAACTCAAGTTCGAGGAATTTGACTTCACGTGAGCTTTTAACTAGTTCTATTAATGTCTAGAGAACCTAAAAGAAGCATCAATTCGCTCTAATTAGCAAGATATATCAAAACCCTAAAATTCATCACTATTCATCATCATTTGTGCAATTCAAGCTTCTAGCCATAGAGAATATTATCAAGCAACAAAAGAGTGTTCTATAGGCTCTAGAGATGGTATATCAAGCATCAATAGCAGCTAACATAGCTATAATCAACAATACAATAATTTTCAACAATTGACATAATCATAAAACAAGAAAAATTATGTAACTCCCTCACCTTGGTAAAGCTAGGAAAGAAAGGAAAATAGCTAGAACCACCTTTGATCTTGGCTAAAATGGAAGGAAAATGAAGAAAATCGATCCTTGCTCAAAAAGAAAAACCCTCACGGGTCTGCTCCCTGGTTTGCCATTTCTTTTCCTTTACTTTTGCTAATGTTTGACTTTAGTTTATGTTATAATATTCTAAGTACAAGTACATATAATATATATATATATATATATATAATGGCCTAGCTTGTTTTCACGTTTTCTCTATGCTGCTGCTAATCTGATTTCTTTTTCTTTCTTTTGCTAAGTTGGCTTGTTTTGTTTATCAATAATATATGTCTAAGTATATAAGCTAACTAAATAAATAGCTAACATAAAGATTGGCTCATTAAAATGCTATTAGCTTATATTTTAAGTAGAAGATCAATTAGAATACTAAAGGTCCCAAAAAATAGTAATAATAATAATAACCTATCACTATTTATTCGGGGACACTAAAAATATTTAATTTTCTCATGCTCGGGACATGAAATACACATTCTAGTAATCAACGAATATATTAAATACAGTATTGTTCAGGGAAAAATATCAAATTTGAAAAATAAAATAGTTTAAAATTTTACCCAGGCTCAAGTTAAACCTAAAAATTAAAACACATAAAAGCAAATAAGACCAAACTGTCACGCCCCAACTCGACCCCTCTTACGATCAGTCAAGACGCAACGGAATTTCGGCAGCATAACGACAGTAACATGAACATCAGGGCTCTAAACCAACCCTTAAGAACAACATACATCAAACTCCACAAGTCACCAACCAACTCCACAATCAAATTAACAACATACAACGCAACCATTCATACATTAAACATTCTTTCATCAACTCTTTCATAGTTATGCGCCTCCGTTCCAACATAATACATTTACTATATAACATACACTTCCAAAATAGATTATAGCCCACCTAGCAACCTAATCATGTTCCAAAACAAGATTACTAAGCTAGCAACATTTAATCTACTATCTTTACAACATCCTATATAACATGAACTTTTAGGTGAAATACAAGACAACTAAGTTTAATATACAATATAACAAAAGAGTACAACATCATATATCAGGGACAAGACTCTGGCACATATGACTCGTCCACATATGGCACATTATCCTCTTCTGGAGGCACTTACCCGTAATCTGGATCAACTTCACTTGTATTCATGCAATAATTGAGAGTGAGCTTATATAAAACAAGCCCAGTGAGGATTCGATAGATCTCTAACAGTATTTACTATACTCCTTGGAAATCATCCTTTGAGCAGTAAACACACAATGAACATCAATAACTTGAAAATCATCCGTTGAGCAGTAAACGCACAATGAACATCAATAACATTATAATGCAACAATAGCAATAACTGTAAACACACAATAAGGATACGATACTTTTGTTGATGAAGCTCCATACACCAATTCCATGCTCAACAACTCCTCCAAACTCAATGGCACAAATCTGAGGTACCTTGACCTAGACCTACACCCCATGGCCTCTCCGCCGATGGGAGATAGGGATTACCCATGATAACTGTGCCCGCAGCCCAGGATGCCTCCCGAGGTGACACAGCATTATCAAAGCTCACAACAATTGGACTCAAGTCGAGAAGTCAACAACATTGGTTGCCAGACTCTGGACTCATAATAACAATAAAAACAACAACTCGAGAAATCAACAACATTGGCTGCTCGACTCTCGACACATAATAACAATAACAATAACAATTCGAGAAGTCAACAACATTGGTTGCCCGACTTCTGACTAATAATAACAATAATAATCAGTTAATCATGTAACACCCCGGATTAACCCCGAGCGTTCTCCTCACAGTTTTGTAACAACAATCATTAATCAATAATCAATTAATCCGTATTTTAACTGTGACGCCCCGAACCCAGCACTTCACTAATTGCATTCATTAAATGGTTAACTTAGATGTAATTTAGCTAATTACTTTATTTTTTTTATATTTCCATAAATTCAAATATTTCTTTTCATGCATTTTATATTTTTATAAAATACTACATATTTTTAGGGGACTATAGCCCCTAACTTTGCGTGCATTGCATATCGGGATCAACGGAAAAAAATTCACGAAATGTCTGATAAATAGTACCAACGGGATTTCTTCAGATTTTTCAGATTTTTGGCATTTTATTTTGCTGAAATTTAATCACCCAAATGACCCATTTACCCTTACTAAAATACCCTATTTGCTTGACCTACCCTTTGACCATCTTATGAGAATATTAAAAGCCAAGAAACAAAAAAAAAGGGGTCAAAAAAATGGCCAAAAAAGAGTTACGGAAATAGTAACTTCTCAAAAAAAAAAATACTCTTTGCTTCATTCTTGCTTCCATTGCTTCCCAAATTGGTTGTGCTTCATCCTTAGGACCTTAAGACCATTCTTTGATCTTCAAAAGAGGTGAGGGTGCATTCTATTTTTGTATTAAATTCAATTAAAGTTTGTATTATTATTTTTGTGATCTAATATTGTAGTGGTTTAATTCTTGTTCCGTTGATTCTTATATGCTCTAATGACTTCATAGAATATGTTTGATGGTTTAAAATGCTTGTTGAATGCTTGAAAATGAAAATGACACTTGGGGAAGATGATGAATAGTGCTAAACTAGGGTTTTCGAAAAAAGTTACAATTTAATTCGATTCGAGGCTTCTAGTAGTTGCTAATTAGGTCCATAAGCGTGGAAAAAATGTTAATTGCACTTGCTATGTTCAAAATTTGAGAAATTTGATCAAAATAGGCTACTTTAATAAGGGGTTTCAGGTTTAACTTGAATCCGGGCACGTTTCGAGGTTATGACTAGTCTTTATTAAGTATTAAAATCTTAGAAATGCTTTCGTTTCGCTTGTTTGGATTCCGAAATTGGTACTTGTAGTGTAAACCCACAAAGAGGCATTTTTGGTATTTTCGTGTACTTGTGCTCTAGGTTATGATTTGGAGGTTCTAAATGAGGTATTTAGGTATCCTTAGATTGGTAGGATGGTTAGCTAGCTTAACTTGATCATTAAATTCCGATAGGAAGGTAAATAGCCTAGTTAAACAAAGGGGAAATGAATGATTTAATTGCGTTAGTACTTGTATTGCTTTTTAGTTGCTCCTAGCGTGTCTAAATGCTATTCTAAGGTATGTGTGAGCTTTTGGTTAAGTTTTGTGAAAAGTATAATATTGACCCCTTTGTGTTCGCATAGTTAATTTCATGATAATTGCTTTATAATTGAGTAATTAAATGTTTATATGCCTTTGTGTAGTGTACGTATTATAGTAGTGAAGTCTCGTGAATTAAGTTGCTTGGTTTACATGGATTTGGTTGAGTATGAATTTAGAATGGACTAAAGGAACTAGTAATTAACCATGGTAATAATTGTTGTTAGTTGATTCTTGATTGATTGGATAAATGTTTAAATGTACTTATGTAACAAGTTCATCTATTCGGAGAAATTGTGAGTTAAGTTATATTGATACTAGTTAAAGATTGAGTAAACATGTTTATATTGTTTATTAATTGCATTATATGTGTAAAGATACGCTTATATAACTTATTGGTTAGATGTTATATAGTGTTTCTACTTATATGAATGGCTATGTATATGTTATTTATTATGCTATTGTCTTTGTCTGATACTTGGAAATTAAAGAATGTTGCATATGTGATCACTTGAGTTTATGTATTGTTCAAATATTGATTAGAATGATTGTTAAACCATGAAATATATTGTTAGTTATGTGAATTAAAGGGAATCAAATAGAGTTGGATAATTTAATGGCTTTATGAACTAGCTTTAGTTGAGAATAAGAAATCACTTCTTATGCATATAGTTGATTGTATTAGGTAGTGATAATTGAAGGGAATTGATGCTTTTGGAGAATATTGAGGGAATCTTGGCTTAATTCACGCAGGTTTGGCTTCCTAAAAGGTGAGGGATCATTTCTATGTGCATTCTATGTATCTTATATTGTTATATGCTAAATATTCGATACTAAGTGATTTAAGTGTTTTAGTTGGATTAGTTTAGCAATTATAGACTAATTAATGTATCATATTTCATCGTATGGCGTGATTGATGATGTGTGTGCTCGAGGACAACCTCTTTTGTTGTCCTCCTTGTTTATATATGGGCTTATTTTGTTATATTGTTATTATTATTGCTTCCTGTATTATCGAGTCAATGGTTGCACAACCTTATCATCAAGGCAGATGCGATGGGCCTCTCAGGGAGGTAGCGGGCTTGTCAGGGTTAGTTGCTGTAGCTCGGTATCCTATTCCATCGCTCGCCTGGTCTGGAGATTGCCAGGGGGTATTGGGTTGTAGGATTGGATACATCTGGAGTACCCTTTGGTGTTTGAGATGCCGGCTTATCGTGATCGTGATCGTGGTTCGTGGATCGTGAATGAAGACCAGCGAAGATTGGTGTATAGGGGTTATGTGAAATGTATCCTTTTAAATGTGTGGTTATTTAAGCTATCATTGTTTCTTTAATTGTCTAATTGTTATTGTTGTTTAACTGTATTACCTGTTGCATTGCACGCCCCGGGAGACTATATCCCTCACTGGGCAACAGTGGTTGCTCATACCTCGATATATGTTTCAGGAAGTGCTGAGGGTGATCCCCAGCTAATTGAGGTGCTAGTGGAAGAGGAAGAAGTTCAGGCTGAGCCTTTGCCCTAGTTGTTATGTGTTTGTTGTCTAACGTGGATTTGTCTTCTTGTTGTTACATGGTGTACTTGTATTGCTATAGCATGATCTATTTTGTGGCCTTAAGGCTATGTATATTCTTGTAGTTGCAAGTTGAAAGTTGTTGGTTGTAATGTTAGCTTTGAGATATTATGGCTTGTAATAACTTTTAATTCTCCTTTTAGTTCTTGTATGCTTGGGTGTGTATGTTTAGAGGTGTTGATTTCAACTTCTAAAATTGCTCTAATGTTATCATAGAATGGCATGTTAAAAAGGTTTAATGAAAAGTTAAGTTGGGTGCATGCATGTGTGATTTGGAGCTGTTGTTTGTCTCTTGGCTTGGATGGCCTAGAACCTTGAATTTTAATTATAAAAGCTTGTTTTAGTATATTGTGGCTATTTTGAGCATTTACAGGTTTGAGAAATGTCCGCGGTACAGAGGAAACTCTGTCCGTTTTTCTCTAAAATTTTGTGACCGAGTTTGGTATTGGATTGAGAATAGCATGGTTATTAGAGCCTCCGGTCTCGTGAGGGATCGGGGCGTCACATCAACAATCAATTAAACAACATTTAACAATCATCAACTATAAAATCATGAAACAATTAAGTTAGATGACAAAGTAGGCCACCTAACTTAACATGCATTAGACACACAACCAAACCCTAATCAATCCATCAACAACTCACAGTTCAATCACTCAAACACCACCCGATCATCTAAAGGCATATAACAACATTTTAAAGAAGAACAACATAAACTTCAAATAATCATATCTTACATTTTACCAATCCAAACAACTCCAAACCAGTTTCTATCACTCACCCATTCAGTCAACTACATTAGCCATCTCAGAAACCAATCAAAACACATCCAAATCATGCCCAACAACCCTAAAACCCTAATGTGTCAAGGCTGAAATTTCCGGACTTTCACACCAATATCGCAATCGAAAATTTTGGCATTACAACGGTACCCCGTATTTAACAAACTTTTACAAATCGACGGCAATCGATTCCAACCACTACAACTCAAAATAATCACCAAATAGCTAATAACTCAATTTTAATACCCGAAAAATAAAAATTTATGCTACAACGGTTCAAATATTATAAGAATACATATAAACGATCTTTAGCATGCACTGAGCAATAATATAACATCAAATTAATATTCTAACAATTCAAAATTCAATTATATGCAAAAACATAAAAAATGACATTTGAGATCTAGAATTTTTCTCTCACCTTGATGTGTTATGAAGATAGAAAGATGCTCAATGGATGCTCAAGGGGTGGAATCAAGCTTTGGTTGATAAAGATTGGCCTTTAATTGCAACTTTTAATGAAAAATTTTATTTGAAAATATGTTGAAAAACTCCTCAAAAAAGGCTATGGAATTTCGGCCATGTGAGTGAGAAATGAGTGTGTTTTGAGTTATTTTGTGAGCAATATTGATATATTATGCATAAATAGGCTTGGTCAAATAAAATAGTAAAAGTCAAAGTTAGCATTTTTTTTTGTATTTCTAGTCTTTTAATTCATTTTAGTTATTTCTTGCTCAAACTAATTATGCAACTCCTAAGATATCTCAAGTAGTTTATTTTTAGGTGATAAGAAGTTTTACATTTAAACAATTACACCCTAGTCGGCTTAAAACTTGATTTTTGCAAAAGAAAGTGTAAAAACCTTTAAAATTTCAAAACCGATTCCAAATCCATTTTAATCAAACACGGGTCAATTAATTCCCAAGGACTAGGTTTTAAAAGGTTTAAAACACCCTTGTGAAAATTTTAGCGGACAGGTGTTCAAAACACTATTCACAAAAATCAACGATAAAATTTCTGATTCCGTTTTTGATGAAAATTTCATGAATGCACACTTAGCATGTATTAGGAGTATTAATCATATATGTAACACATTCTAAGTCATATAGCACATAAACAGGTCAATTCACGCAAAACGAAGTAAAGCACGCAAATCGAGATAAGATAGAAAAGTGGAATTTCACACAAACAAAGACAATTAAGTCAAATACACACACATAATAATTAAATATAATAAATTAAAAGTCTCTCTAGGCTCAGGCAGTTTACATCAATTAAATGTAAATAAATAATAAACATAAGATAATCATTTCTAATTACTCTTTTAAATCCAATTTAAATAATTATAATTAATATTGAAAATAGTCCAACTCGTTCGAGTCCGGGAAACATAAATAAATATAATTATTAAAATAATAAACTAGCTCATTTAGATACGGACTCATGCTTTCCGTTCGAACAGTAAGATAAATTAATTTAAATACATGTAAAATAATTTTAAATAATTAAAATAATAGAATAAGTGTCCCAAAAAATAATTTAAATATAACTTAAATAAATAAAAATAATGAAAATAATAAATTAATAACTTTATATAAATCAATTAAATATAATTTAAATAAATACAAATGGTGATATTAATAAAAATAATTATTCCCAGGTTCGAGGCTTCACTTTTAAATAGTGAAATTAAATCATTTTAAATTATTAGTAAAATAAATTCTAATAAATAAAATAATAAAATACTTATTTCGAGAAAAACAATTCAATATAATTTAAGTGAAAGCAATAGTTATCGTGGCACATTTTCAAGAATAGTGCAATTTAATAAAATGAATATATGCAAATTAATAAAATGTCTATATGCTAGGTCCGAGTCGTCATACCTGCAATCTTAGAAAAGTCCTTCATAAACCTACCGTAATAACCCGCCACACCAAGGGAGCTACGAACCTCCGAAACATTTTTCGTCCATTTCTAAGACATCACCACTTCAATCTTAGTGGGATCTACTGATATACCGTTCTGTGTAATCACATGGCCAAGAAACGATATCCGTTGTAGCCAGAATTCACATTTACTAAACTTCGCAAACAACTGATGCTCTTGAAGCTTTTGTAGGACAAGCCGTAGACATTGCTCGTGCTCCGATTCAGTCTTTGAATAAACCAAGATATAATCAATAAAACTTACCACGAACTGGTCCAAGTACAACTGAAAGAGTCGATGCATAAGATCCATGAATGCTGCCAGTGTATTAGTTGTCCAAAGGGCATAACTACAAATTCGTAATGCCCATACCGAGTCCTGAAAGCAGACTTTAAAACATCCTCTATACGGATCCGAAGCTGATAATATCCCTGTCTCAAGTCAAATTTAGAATAAACTTTGTCGCCCTGAAGTTGATCAAACAACTCGTCAATTAGTGGTAAATGATACTTGTTCTTGATGGCCACCTGATTCAAACCACGATAATCAATACATAATCTCAAGGTACCATCCTTCTTCTTCACAAATAAAATAGGTACTCCCCATGGTGAAGAACTCTGCTGAATGAAACCCTTCTCTAATGACTCCTGCAACTGAGTTTTCAGCTCTTTAAGCTCAGTTGGTGCCATCCTGTGAAACCCCACTTTTCTATCCTGTCTCGTTTTGCGTGTTTATTCTCGTTTTGTGTGATTGACCTGTTTATGTGCTATATAACTTAGAATGTGATAATTTAGATATTAATACTCCTAGACCATGCTAAATGTGCATTCATAAAATTTTCATCAAAAACAGAATCAGAAATTTTATCGTCGGTTTTAGTGAATAGTACTTTTGAACACCTGTCCGCTAAAATTTTTACAGGGATGTTTTAAACATCTTAAAACCTAGTCCTCTATTACTAATAGACCCATGTTTGATAAAAATTGATTTTGAAACAGAATAGTAATTTAAATAGACTTTTTGGGCGAAAAGTAGCGTTTTTGAGCCAAATAGTAATTTCTTCTAAACCCGATTCTTGCATTGACTTTTGTTGACCTAGTATATATTAATATAAATGTATTTATATGTGGTATTAAATGATTTTAGATTAATTATGCATTCAAAAGACATTTGAAAATAAATAATATGATTTTTCACCTTCTTTCGCAAAAATCGAGTTATAAGCCGACTCGGGTAGAATTGTTTGATTGTAAAACTTCTTGTCACCTAAAAATAATCTACTTGAACTATCTTGAGTGTTGAATAATTGTTTTGAGCTTTGGTGATCAAGAAAATGCATTTAAAGTCAAGAAAACACAAAAAAATGCTAAGTTTCAACTTTGACTATCATTTAAATGGTTGACCAACAAGCTTATATCACCAACACACTCACAAAGCACAAAAACACTCCAAAAACATACACAAAACCGTGGCTCCTTGGAGGAGAAAGATGAAGGCATTTTCAAAGCATTTTTCTCATAGATTTTGCATTTCAAAGCCGAATTGAGTGATTCAAAGCTTGATTTCACTTGTTTGGCATCCATTCTACACATTTCTTGCATCAAAACACATCAAAGGTGAGAGAAAAATTCTAGATCTCAAAACTCATATTTTGTGTTTATGCGTATAAATGATTATTGAACCGTTAGAATGTTAATCTGATGTTAGATTATTGCTCCTTGCATGCTAGGGATCATTTAGCTATAATACTACGGGTTTTTATCGGTTGTAGCATAATTTTTATTTTTCCGGTATTTAATTTTGATTAAATTGAGTTGTGTTGATCGGAATTGATTGTCGTCGATTTCTAAATGTTTGATAATTACGTGGTAACACCGTTATAATGCCGAATTTTTTATTGTGATGTTCGTGCCATAATTTGAAAATTTCAGCCATGACATCTTATGGTTTTAGGGTTATTGGGCATGATTTGGATGTGTTTTGGTTGGTTTCCGAGGGGGCTAATGTAGTTGATTGAATGGGTGAGTGTTTGAAACTGATTTGGAGTTGTTTGGATTAGTAGAATGTAAGATATGATTATTTGAAGTTTAGGTTATCATTCTTTAAATTGTTGAATTGAGCCTTAGTTGATTGGGTGTGGTTTGAATGATTGAATTGTTAGTTGATGATGGGTAAACTAGGGTTTGATTGTGTGTTTAATGCATGTTTGGTTAGATGGCCTACTTTGTCATCTAACTTAGTTGTTTGTTGTTTAATTAAAAATTGATGTTATATTGATGTTATATTGATTGATTATTGAGTACGGGAATCGGGCACTTTTGTTGCTGATCTCCTAGATTATTGATTGATTATTGAGTACGGGAATCGGACACTTTTGTTGCTGATCTCTCGGTTTATTTATGTTAAGTCTCATTGTTGTGAGCTTTGATAATGCTGTGTCACCTCGAGAGGCATCCTGGGCTGCGGGCACAGTTATCATGGCTAATCCCTATCTCGCATGGGCGGAGAGGCCATGGGGTGTGGGTCTAGGTCAAGGTACCTCAGGAATTGTGTCATTGAGTTTGGAGGAGTTGTTGAGCATGGAATTGGTGTACAGAGCTTCATCAGTAAATGTATTGTATCCTTATTATGTGTTTTCAGTTATTACTATTATTGCATTTATAATGATTATTGATGTTATTGTGTGTTTACTGACTCAAAGGATTATTTCCAAGGAGTTTAGTAGACCTTGCTCGAGATCTATCGGATCCTCACTGGGCTTATTTTATATAAGCTCACTCTCTATTATTGCATGCATACAGGTGTCCTTGAGCAAGATTACGGATACGTGCCTCAAGAAGCTGAGAATGTGCTTTATGTGGACGAGTCTTGTGTGCCGAAGTCGTTGCCATGAATTTGTCTTAGTTGTTGTAATATGTCATATTGTATAGCTTACTCAATTATAAGACTTATGTATGACGGTTTAGTAGTCTTTCTTTTGATCATGTTTAGATTACTAAGTTGGTTTATAATCTATTTTGAAATGTATGTATAGTTTATGTACGAAGTTGGAACGGAGGCGTATAACTATGAACGGATTGTTGAAGGAATGATAATTGTATAATATGGTTATGTTGGATGTTGTTAATTTAACTGAGGAGTTGGTTGTTGAATGGTTTGTGGAGTTGGTTGTATGATTTTCTGAAGAGGTTGGTTTAGAGCCTTGGTGTCTTAATTACTGTTGTTATACTGCCAAAATTCCGTTGCGTCCTGACTGATTGTAGGTGGGGTCGAGTTAGGGCATGACACATCCGGTATGTTGATTTAGAAATAGGTTGAGTACCGGACATTAGATTAATCACAAAGTCAATATCTCTCTTTGGCGGCAACTCTGGCAACTCCTCGGGAAATACATTGGGATATTCCTGAATTATAGGAACTTCCTCCAGTTTTAGCTTATCAGATGGCTTATTGATCAAATAAGCTAGATATCCTGAACACCCCTTACTCACCAGCTTAATAGCTTTAGTTGATGAGATAATGAAACTCGTCTTAGCATCCCGATTCCCTGCTACCTCAACCACTGGCTGTTCTGGTAACTGAAACCGTACTACATTTGTTCTATAGTTAAACTAAGCATCATACTTAGAAAGCCAGTCCATACCCAAGATAATGTCATACCCCCAGATAGGAAATAAGATAAGGTCCGAAGGGAAATCCTGACCCTTAATATGTATTTTATAACCTTTACATACTAAGCCAGTCACATATTTATCAGTCAAAGAAGTACTAATATCAACCACATAAGGCAATCTTTCAGGTTGCATATTAACACGTTGCACACAAGTAGGTGTAATGAAAGAATGCATAGCACCAGAATCAATCAACACTTTAACAAGTTGATCGAGTATAAGGAAGTTACGTTCCACAACTGTCGTGCCTCAAGTGCCTCCTCCAAGTCCACTGCGCAGGCCCGAGTCTGAACCTGCTGCTGTTGAGGTGCACTACCGGTAGATTGACCCTGATAACCCTGGGTCGCTGGCCGACCCTCAGACCTCTGATATTTAGGGCAATCCCTCGCTCTATGTTGGTTGCTACCGCAACCCAAACATGTTCCTGCCTTCATCCAACATTCGGCCTCTAGAGGGCCCTTACATTTAGAAAAAGTACACTACGGTGTCGAAGCACTGACACTACCTCCTGAAGACCCAGAAGCTGGATAAGCAGCTGTACCAACCTGTTGCTGAGGTCTCACAACACTAGGCCTGTACTGGCCTTGAGACTGGGCCAGCCTATACTGTGACTGTAACGCCCCGATCCCTCACGAGACCGGAGGCTCTAATAACCATGCTATTCTCAACCCAATACCAAACCCGGTCACAAAATTTTAGGAAAAACGGACAGAGTTTTCCCTGTACCGTGGACATTCTGGAAACCTGTAAGCATTCAAATAAAACACGAAGCAAAGGAACAACATTTCTAATTGAAATCCCAACTTCAAGGCCATCCAAGTCTTAAGCAACACAAGACAATATAAACACATACAAGCATGCAACGTAGCTAGAAGCAGAAGCATAAGTTATTACATGCCACAATTCCATAACACTTACTACATCCACTTAGCTTTCAAATTGCAACCACTCAAATATATATACATAAGCCCTTAGGCTCCAAAATAGAACATAAAGTAGACAAGGTCTTCTACAGTTTAGCAAGCAATCACTCCAATCTCAAGTAATAGTACACAGCAACCAAGGAAACCCCTTCAACTGCATCACCTGAAACATGTTTAGCGAGGTATGAGCAATCACAATTGCTCAGTGAGGGATAAGGTCTACAGGGGACGTGCAATGCAGCAACTTAACACAATTAATACAATAGATAAACAATGAATAACAATTCTAATACTACATTTTAAAAGGATACAATCGATAACCCTTATCACTCCAAATCTTCGATCCCCGATCCACGAACCACGATCTCAATCTCGATATGCCGGTATCCCTTTACACTAATGGGTACTCCGGATATACCCAAACCTACAACTCAACATCCCCTGGCAATCTTCAAACCAGGTGAATAAGGGAATAGTAGATGGAGCTAAGGCTACCAATACTAGCAAGCCCGATGTTGCTCAGCGAGGCCATCGCATCTGCCACGACAATGAGGTTGCGCAACCATGATGCAATGCAAGAATGATAACAATTACAATATAATCAGTAAACACATTTTAGGACAAAAAGTAGGTTGTCCTCGCACCAAGTTACAATTTAGCAACAATAAGCATATATCAATTACGCAATTATACTAAATAATATACTCTTTTAGCAAGAAAATAAACTATAATGCACGTAAGGATGCAAGTCCCTCACTTCTACCGAGTTCCAAGATGTAAGTTTGAATCACATCATTTCCAGTCACCTTGAACCTTTGAGCAAACATTACTTCAATTACTCTTTAACAACAACATTCATTAATTATTCAGCTAGGTTAGCTAACTCATAACTTCGCTTATTTAGCATATATACAATATCTATTAGAATTTTATTTTTAACAAAATGTCACTTTTATATACTTTAACTTAACATATATTCCAAGTAGTCATTTCCCATAACATAACTCATATAATTATAAGCAACACGGTATTATAAACAAGATACAAACATATTTTAATGAAGTAGCTATACAAACTATTTCATGAAACTTCTCCAAACAACTACATATTACATACCATTACCATTTAAACTCTTATTTAAATCATTTAAAAGTCAATTATAATAACTACATCAATTCAAATAACCAACTAAGCATCAAGCTCAACTAATTCACGTAAAATCCAATTAAAACCTTTCCACATGCTTAGTATTTAGGTCATAAACTTCACACTTATACAACATATAACTCAATCATGATCAATTAGAGCAAATATAACAATATAATAACTACTAATGCAACTAATTCAAGTAATTCACAAGAAATCCAACAAATCTCCTTCTAAATGCTTACAAAACAAGCTCTAAACTTCGCACAAGATAACGAACCTCAAATCTAACTATACTACATCTCTAATGACACGTTATGGCACCATTTAAGCCCTTGAAATCTCACTTTAAAGTACAATTACCCAAAAAGTCCGAATTTGCCTCTTCATACATTACTCTACAAGTACTCTAATCGGAGCTCAACTAAGCGAAGCGAATACATTTCTAGCACCTCCTTACTTACTAGACACTTGCCCTAGTGCCCGAACGCACCTGATTCACTTTCAACCTGAAACCCCTTTGTCAATCTTTGCTATTAAGCTCCAAACCGAAAGGAAAGGTTCAAGATTCCCAAACAAGTTATCCTATCCTTCAAATCACACCTTATAGCACCCCAAGGACCCTCCAGTTCACCCGTTAAACCTCGTTTACCATTAAATCCCCGATTTTCTCTTTGTGCGTTTACACTACAAGCACCAATTTCGAAACCCAAACAAGCGAAACGAAGGCACTTCTAAAGCTTCAATACTTAATAAAGACTAGCCATAACCTCGAAGCGTGCCCGGATTTGAGTTAACCCCGAAACCCCTTATTAAAGTAGCCTAATTTGATCAAATTATTCAAATTTTGTACATGGCAAGCGCAACTAACATTTTTTCCACGCTTAAGGACCTAATTAGCAACTACTAGAAGCATTGAATCAAATTAAATTGCATAAATTTTTGGAACCCTAGAAATTCCACTATTCATCATCTTCCCCAAAGCTCCAACTCCATTTTCAACCATTCAAAATGCTATCTAACCATAAAAGTATGTTCTATGATCATTAATAAGAGTAATTTAAGCTTAAACAAGCACAACCAAGCAATATCTCAACAAATCAAAAAAAAAAAATAAAGTTTAGATACAAAACTTTCAAATACAAAAATAAGATGAAATTCTTACCACATAAGGCTAGAGAAGCTTGAAAAAGGTGTAAACATGTTCAAGAACTCAATATTCAAGCTTGGAATAGATGGAAATGGCCAACTATAGCAATTTTGCAAGAAAAAACAATATTCTCATATATGGTATTTGGCTTATTTTTTGACCCTTTTTTAGCATTTTTTGAGAGATTTTGGGTTATAAGAGTTTAAGTTGGGTCAATGGGTCAATGGGTTGGATTATTGGGTCAAGTAGTTTGGCTAGGTGAGTCAAATGAATTCAAAAACAAAGCAAAGTACAAAACTAAATTGCTGAATTTTTCACTATTCAATTAAGCTCACTAATGAATTTTTTCTCGTTGTTCCCGATATGTTATGCACGCAAACTCAATGAACGTATGCATCTAAAATAGCAAGTATTAAGGGAAAAATATGAAATTCAGAAAAAAGAAACAGAAAATTTTAATGTTCTGGGCTTAGAGCTACTTTCTCAATTAGTTGAAAACAAAGTAAATATTAGTCAAGAAAATGAAACCGAGTATTATAATTAATAAGTTAGCTAATATTCATTTTAAATAATTAATTTAACTATTATTTTAATATTTTGAAAAATTATAAAATAGTGCTAAAAATGAATGAATTCATTAAGGTAAATACATAATTATATGCTAGCATTCAAGATAGAATCTAATTAAATGCAAACATGTATTATTCTCTATATGCCGGGTTTGGGGTATTGTAGTGACTATGCCTGGTAGAATCCCTGAGGAACCTGGGCCCTAAAGAAACCTTCCTGCCCCTGAGGTCAAAAAGAACCCTGTTGCACTGGAGGTCTATAAACACTCTACTGACCCTGAGGGTGAAATGGCCTCTTACTGGCCTGACTAGAACCAATCTATTCCTCTTTCCTCTTCTCCAACCTAGAAGCCGCAACAAAGGCCTCAAAAACACATCATACTGAATCAAGGCCATTGTATTTTGAATTTCTGGCCTCAAACCCAAAATGAACCTCCGAGTCTTACGTTCCTAATCTGACACAAACTCCGATGCATATCGGGATACCTTAGTAAAGTTGGCCTCATATTGGGCCACTGTAGAATCACCCTGAACTAAAGATGTGAACTCTGTATCCCTAGATTCACGTGCAATCCTCAGGATGTACTTGGCCCGAAACGCCCTAAGAAAAGTAGCCCAGACATAGGGAATACCCCATGCTTCCCAATCGGATTTCACTGTACGCCACCACTCCTTAGCCTCTTCATCAAATAAATACACCGCAAATGTGACTTTCCTCTCATCAGTGTAATATAGAGGATCAAATATTTTCTCAATTTTATTGATCCAAGCTTCTGCCTTTCTATCGTCTGGCTCACCTTGGAACCTCGTGTTAGAGATATGCCCTAATACTATATAGTTAGATGACCTATATAGGGCATTTTGATGTAAATCTGAATGGCATATTAATTGGATGTTCATATTCTCTGTTCAATTATATGAATATGCCCTCAATGTTTTTCGGAGAAGAAATATATTCTTAAGGTCTTGAGAATTCAATGGCATGTTTCTTCGACATGATAAACATTCAAAAGCACTCAGAGTCCTTAGATTCTTCGACCAGGACTAGACTACTCAAGTACGTACTATAATATGTAGTTACCTTTGATTAACATAGAGATGTTAATGATAAAGGGTAGCGAACGTTGAGCTACAACAGCATAGGGATGCGATTAACGGACATATGAATGATCGTTAGTTGAACGGATCATTAAATGTGACCGGAATGACGAAACTATATGACTTTGGATTAATAGTTTGTCATTCGTTGCAAATTATGCAAATTAATCCTTTGACTTGAGAAATTACAGCTGCCGGCTATATTGAGGGCTAAATCTTACGTTTGGACAATGCTCGCCTTCTTTGAGGGTGAGAAACAGCCTCTTGTAGTTTAGTCTTGTGATATGAGACCGACAGGTAATTGTCAAGATAGAATCTTTTAACCTATCGACAGTGAGGCGATGTCCTATGCGATCTAGTATCGGTTGTCTGAAATGAGAAATCCTCGGCCGAGGTAGTTGAACGATGGAAATGTGTTTTTTCATAGATGTCATCTCTCATTCCACTTAATTTATGCATAGAATCGTATAGCGGGCTTAATCATTTCATGGTCCACACAATGATCAGGACATTTTAACAGAAGGATCGGACTGCACTTTAATTTGCGACTATAAATAGGTTCGTTGGAATTAGACTTCATTACTGTACATATTTTCATGATACGTTTGTTGCTAGCACGTTACTCATGAACATAAAGGTATTTCAAAAAATGACGGATGTCACTCCCCAACTCGACCCCCCTTAAGATCAATCAGGATGCAACGAAATTTCGGTAGTATAATGACTGTAACCCGGATATCGAGACTCTAAACCAACCTCTTCGCAACTCATACATCCAACTCCACAAACAATTCAACTATTAAACAACACAACCACAATATTCATTAAACATTCTTTTACCATTGCATCTATAGGTTATACGCTTCTGTTCCAACATCATACATTTACTATATAACATATATTTCTAAAATAGATTATAACCAATTCAGCAACCTAATCATGTTCCAAAACAAAACAACTAAATTAGCAATATACATAAGTCTTATAATTGAGTAAGTTATACAATATAACATATTACAACAACTAAGACAAACTCATGGCAACGACACCGACACACAAGACTCGTCCACATAAAGCACATTCTCAGCTTCTTAAAGCACGTATTCGTAATTTTGATCAATAACACCTGTATGCATGCAATAATTGAGAGTGAGCTTATATAAAACAAGCCCAGTGAGGATCCAATAGATCTCTAACAGTATTTACTATATTCCTTGGAAATCATCCTTTGAGCAGTAAACACACAATAAACATCAATAACAATACAAATTTAGCAATAAAAGTAAACAATCAGTAAGGATACGATACAATTTTTCTTTTGAAGCCGTTGGACTCTATCCAATCCTTTCACAGACTTCCCTGTCCATACGAGTGAGGGAATTGGCCATGGTGGTCGGATAATCGCCTGGCAAACCCAAGGCTGCCCAGGGTAACACAACACAACCAAGCCCGATAACAATTGTTGTAAACATTCACATGCACAACTAATCACTCAATCATGCAATCAAACCGCCCAGAAAGGACAACAAAGTAGGTCGCCCCTCGATTAAATTCAACAATCAATTAATCAGTTAACAATGTAACGCCCCGGATTAACCCCGAGCGCGCTACTTACAATTTTGTATCAACAATCAACAATCAATCAATAACCATCATTTCAACAACATAACATCAATTAATCAATTAACAACTAAACAACTAAGTTAGATGACAAAGTAGCCCACCCAATTTAACATGCATTAGACATACAACCAAATCATAATCTAACCATCAACAACTCACAATTCAATCCCTCAAACACCACGCGATCATCTAAAGGCATATATCAACATTTTAAAGAAAGACAACTTAAACTTCTAATTATCATAACTTACACTCTACTAATCAAAACAACTCCAAACCAGTTTCTATCACTCACCCACTCAATCAACTACATTAGCCCCCTCGGAAACCAACCAAAATACATCCAACTCAAGCCCAACAACCCTAAAACCTCAATGCACCTAGGCTGAAATTTTTGGACTTTCACACCGACGTCACAATCAAAATTTCGGCATTACAACGGTATACCCCATATTTAACAAACTTTTACAAATTGACGGCAATCGATTCCAATCACTACAACTCAAAATATTCAACAAATAGGCAACAACTCAACTTTTAATACTCGAAAATAAAAATTCATGCTACAACGGTTCACATCTTATATAAATGCATATAAACGATCCTTAGCATGCACTGAGCAATAATATAACATCAATTCAACTTTCTAACGGTTTAAAATTCAATTATATGCAAAAATATAAAAATGACATTTTGAGATCTAGAATTTTTCTCTCACCTTTGATGTGTTTTGATGCAAGAATGATGTAGAATAGATGCCCAACAAGTGAAATCAAGCTTTGAATAAAGTGATTTGGACTTGAATTGCAAAATCTATATAAAAAATGCTTTGAAAAACCTTGAAAATGCCTTCTTTCTTCTCCCTCATGGATTTTCAGTAATGTGTATGTAAAATGAGTGTGTTTTGTGAGCTTTTAATGTGTATTGACGATATATTAAGCAAAGGTCAAACAAATAAAAGAAAGTCAAAGTTGACATTTAGTTATTTTTAGTGTTTTCTTGTCTTTTAATTCCATTTTAGACTATTTCTTGCTCAAAACATTAATTTAACACTTAGACTATTTTAAGTAGTTTATTTTTAGGTGACAAGAGTTTTCTCATGCAAAGATTTTCACCCGACTTGGCTAAAAACACGAATTTTGCAAAAGAATGTGAAAAGTCATATTATTTGTTTTCAAATGTCTTTTGAATGCACAATTAATCTAAAATCATTTAATACCACATATAAATACATTTATATTAATATATTCTAGGTCAACAAAAGTCAATGCAAGAATCGGGTTTAGAAGAAACTACTATTTGGCTAAAAAAAATTAGACTTTTCGCCCGAAAAGTCTATTTAAATTACTATTCCATTTCAGAATCAATTTTTATCAAACATGAGTCTATTAATAATAGAGGACTAGGTTTGAAGATGTTTAAAAAACCCTTGTAAAAATTTTAGCGGACAGGTGTTCAAAATACTATTCACAAAAATCGTCGATAAATTTTTTGATGCCGTTTTTTATGAAAATTTCATAAATGCACACATAGCATGTATTAGGAATATAAATCACATTTTAGCACATTCTAACTCATATAACAGGTCAAATCATGCAAATCGAGACAAAGACACGCAAATCAAGATAAAGACAAAAACTGGGATTTCACATTCTCCCCCCATTAAAACAATTGCGTCTGCGCAATTCTCGAACTGGCAGACAATTAAATCATCAATCGTTACACTTAACAATACTTTTCTTAATTCTCATTTATCTCTTAGGATGACACCTAACCAAAGACCTCAAAAGAACAAACTCTGTTGACTGCAAGTTGATGATCATAATTCCAAAACAATCTTCAATTCATAATTCCCTCCCACCTAATATCATATTGCATATGAAAGAAATCACAACTCCAAAGTCTTAGCATGACACCACTAATTATCAATCATCCCCTACTATACAAAAGAGCTCTATGAACACCCCGAGGATTTAAAAAACTCATTCACGATAACATGAATGATTACTGATCAAGGGAATATCTCAAAAGTGACATTAGTCAGAATATGGCTATTATGAAATTTACAAGGAAATAAGGATATGAAAAGTCATATTCGAGCCAACAATCAAGTGAACAAGAGGTCAAACAGGTTAGAGAATCAAGAGGCTAATAGTTTAATAAGGAAGCATGATAACTAAGATAAGAAATGTCTCAGCACCTATCAGTTAAATAAGTACGAACAAAGGATGATGACGAGTCAAAACAGTGCTGGGTATGTTGAACAAAATTCCTGAACAAGTAGACATTTCAATTCTCAATGATTGTTCAAGGAACCAACAAGTAAGTTGTACTTGAGGCGAAATGAAATTAAGAAATATGAGATGATTAATTCAATAGAAAACATGAGTGGCAAGAGTATCTCAACACGTAATACCAAAGAAGTACGAATAAGAAATGATAACAACAGGACAGTACCGAGTACTTCGAGTGAGCAATTACAAGCAAAGTAATGACTCAGTATTTAATAATAAAACAATAGGATTGACAAGGATCAACAAGAATGACAATGATAAGTAAGGAGTATATCAAGCCAGTGAAATTCGAATAAGTAAAATGGTATACCAAAGGTGAAATTACTTCCAAATGAATAGTAATAGGATGAAATGAAATATGAAACCAATGGCTAGAGATATAGAATGAAATATAGAAGTCTTAAACCTTAATTCCAATAAGCGCCATTGCTATAAGAAGCAAATATGAATGTTAAGAATAGAAACAATGCCAAATGAGTATAGGATCCATTAATCCAATAAGCAAACTTTCAAGAAACAATTGATATGCTAGAAAAGTGTAATTCTCTCTCAAATAAGTTAGAATAGAGTAGAAAAGAATAATAAGACCAATAGAATAGGAAGCACAAAAGGGGTATCCCACCTACACATTTAAACACCAACAAGTCAAATCCTACAATCTATCTCCCTCCAAAACAAGACACTAAGGAGTTCTAGAGAACCTAAGGAGTCATACCAATCACCAAACAAGATAAATCACTCCAAAATTTTACATTCCGTACCAGACCAATCACCAAACAAGATAAATCATCGATTACCCAACAAGATTAACTAATGAAGACTCCAAAATTTGATAACACAATACAGATTCATACTAACCCATTTTAACACAAGAGAATCCCCAATCAACAATTTCAAAAGTCATACCACCTAGAACCCAAAAGCTTGATGTAGGCAAGTAAATGTTCAGTTACCAAAATGCATTCTTATTTCCTCAAATAATTCTATCTCCCAACAATTACATCTTCGAATAAAGTAACTTTAGTCAGGAATTACTCCAATTGTCTCCAAGGTTTAAAGATCAAAACTCCAAAATATCCATTAATAACATAGCAATCCCAAATAGTAGAAATATTCACATGTTATACCACACTTCATTCTATTCACAAATATACATTACTAATTCCTCAAATAAATTCATTCTAAAATAACATCAAGAAAGTATAATATGAGTTGAGACTCTAAAAGTGTCTAATCACAACCTCATGGAAAACTCAATCTATGATCCATCTCCAAGTAATAACAAGTTAAACATGACAACAAAAGTAATTATAATTATCAAGATACATTGCTATTTCCTCGAACAACTTCATTCTCGCTAAAGGAACATTGAGAACAGATCCATTAAACTGAGACTAAAATCCATAAACATAACAATTAAAATCTCATTGATAAACTACTAGAATAATAATAATTCAAAATCATGGCCTACCTCTATTTCCAAAAACTCTTGCAGTCATCCTTACCTCACCCAAAAGAATCACCCACAGTTATAGCATATATACAATTATATCTCATGAAAACAAGGACCAACATATTATCTAATTATCATATATTACAACATTATCACATAACACACAATTTAGCATATAAGAAGTCAACATCACATAAACAGGTTATATCACAGAAGTAAGTTATAAACAACTAAAGTCACATAAGCAACAAACTTCACATAAGACAAGTTGATCATATAACTCACATTGGTCACTTAAAGTACATTGAACACCTAAAGCACGTTGTTTCATATAAGCTAGTTATAAACAATTAAAACCATATAAACAACTAACTTCACACAGACACTTCAATCATATAAAACACATTTGTCACATAATACACATTAATCACAAAATGCATATTAACTACAACACATTGAGTACGTAAGACACGTTATCACATAAAACATATTGACCACATTAGTTCACTTAACACATAAAGCATATTGATCACATAGAAAGTTAGACACATAAGTAAATTAATCACATAAACATATTAACATATGTTTCACTTTTTTTTCACTTAATACATACTTGCATGCTTAGACTACTACCCACATTCCGAGGATACCCCGGCTGACAGCTAAACATGCACTCTGATACCACTTAATGTCACGCCCCAACTCAACCCCCCTTAAGATCAGTCAGGACGCAACGGAATTTTGACAGTATAACGACTGTAACCCGAATACCGAGGCTCTAAACCAACCTCTTCGCAACTCATACATCCAATTCCACAAACAATTCAACAATTAAACAATACAACTACAATATACATTAAACATTCTTTTACCATTGCATCCATATACGCCTCCGTTCGAACATCATACATTTACTATATACCATATATTTTCAAAATAGATTATAACCAATTCAGCAACCTAATCATGTTCCAAAACAAACCTACTAAATTAGCAATATACACAAGTCTTATAATTGAGTAAGCTATACAATATAACAAATTACAACAACTAAGACAAATTCATGGCAATGACTCCGGCACACAAGACTCGTTCACATAAAGCACATTCTCAGCTTCCTGAGGCACGTATCCGTAATCTTGATCAATAACACCTGTATGCATGCAATAATTGAGAGTGAGCTTATATAAAACAAGCCCAGTGAGGATCCGATAGATCTCTAACAGTATTTACTATACTCCTTGGAAATCATCCTTTGAGCAGTAAACACACAATAAACATCAATAACAATACAAATTCAGCAATAAAAGTAAACACTTAGTAAGGATACGATACAATTGTTCCTTTGAAGCCGTTGGACTCTATCTAATCCTTTCATGAACTTTAACATTCCCACCTTGTTATTCCCACTCAAGAGAATCCGGAAACCTTGATAGTATGACCCAGCACCTAGGGATTTCCCCGTCCATACAAGTGAGGGAATTGGCCATGGTAGTCGGGTTATCGCCTGGCAAACCCAAGGCTGTCCAGGGTAACACAACACAACCAAGCCCGATAACAATTGTCGTAAACATTCGCATGCACAACTAATCACTCAATCATGCAATCAAACCGCTCAGAGAGGACAACAAAGTAGGTCACCCCTCGATTAAATTCAACAATCAATTAATCAGTTAACAATGCAACGCCCCGGATTAACCCCGAGCGCGCTACTCATGGTTTTGTATCAACAATCAACAATCAATCAATAACCATCATTTCAACAACATAACATCAATTAATCAATTAACAACTAAACAACTAAGTTAGATGACAAAATAGGCCACCCAACTTAACAAGCATTAGACACACAACCAAACCCTAATATAACCATCAACAACTCACAATTCAATCACTCAAACACCACCCGATCATCTAAAGGCATATATCAACATTTTAAAGAAAGATAACCTAAACTTCTAATTATCATAACTTACGTTCTACTGATCCAAACAACTCCAAACCAGTTTTTATCACTCACCCACTCAATCAACTGCATTAGCCCCCTGGGAAACCAACCAAAATACATCCAAATCAAGCCCAACAACCCTAAAACCTCAATGCACCTAGGCTGAAATTTTTGGACTTTCACACCGACATCACAATCAAAATTTTGGCATTACAACGGTACTACCCCATATTTAACAAACTTTTACAAATCGACGACAATCGATTCCAACCACTACAACTCAAAATATTCAACAAATAGCCAACAACTCAACTTTTAATACCCGAAAATAAAAATTCATGCTACAACTGTTCAAATTTTATATAAACGCATATAAACGATCCTTAGCATCCACTGAGCAATAATATAATATCAATTCGACTTTCTAACGGTTCAAAATTCAATTATATGCAAAAACATAAAAATGACATTTTGAGATCTAGAATTTTTCTCTCACCTTTGATGTGTTTTGATGCAAGAAAGATGTAGAATGGATACCCAACAAGTGAAATCAAGCTTTGAATGAAGTGATTTGGACTTGAATTGCAAAATCTATGTGAAAAATGCTTTGAAAAATCTGGAAAATGCCTTCTTTCTTCTCCCTCATGGATTTTGGGTAATGTGTGTGTAAAATGAGTATGTTTTGTGAGCTTTTAATGTCTGTTGATGATATATTAAGCAAAGGTCAAACAAATAAAAGAAAGTCAAAGTTGACATTTAGTTATTTTTAGTGTTTTCTTGTCTTTTAATTCCATTTTGGACTATTTCTTGCTCAAAACATTAATTTAACACTTAGACTATTTTTAGTAGTTTATTTTTAGTTGACAAGAGTTTTCTCATGCAAAGACTTTCACTCAACTCGGCTAAAAACGTGATTTTTGCAAAAGAAGGTGAAAAGTCATATTATTTGTTTTCAAATGTCTTTTGAATGCATAATTAATCTAAAATCATTTAATACCACATATAAATACATTTATATTAATATATACTAGGTCAATGAAAGTCAATGCAAGAATTGGGTTTAAAAGAAATTACTATTTGGCTCAAAAATACTACTTTTCGCCTAAAAAGTCTATTTAAATTACTATTCCGTTTCAGAATCAATTTTTATCAAACATGGGTCTATTAATAATAGACGACTAGGTTTTAAGACATTTAAAACACCCTTGTAAAAATTTTAGCAGACAGGTGTTCAAAATACTATTCACAAAAATCGTCGATAAAATTTCTGATGCCGTTTTTTATGAAAATTTCATGAATGCACACATAATATGTATTAGGAATATAAATCACATATTTAGCACATTCTAACTCATATAATACATAAACAGGTCAAATCATGCAAATCGAGATAAAGACACGCAAATCGATGTAAAAACAAAAATTGGAGTTTCACAACAGAGATATTTTCAGATTGATCCTTTATCATTGTACGGTCATAAACCTAGAAAGTCACACACTTAGGGTATCGTGAATAAAGCATTTCTGAGCTTGATATTGTGTTGGAAACACGTTAAAGTGTTAAAGGTATGATTTTGGACATTGCTGGTTAAGTGGACTAAAATTGTAATTTTTGAAAGTTTTGGGGTCAAAGTATAAATACTAAAAAGTATTGGGGCTTTAGTACAAATAGATTGAGGCGTCAATTTGCAATTAATTATTCTAAAAGGGTTTATGAATAATTAATGTTTGTTTTCACTAAAAGACAAACAAGAAGTTGCACAAAAAAATAAACACTAAAAGATGAAACACAAAAGGACAAAAGACAACTTGCACAAAAAGACAAACAACAGGTTGCAAGCAAAAATTATCCAATTTGCCCCTCCTTTGGCCGGCCATGCATAGGATTAGGACACTTGGGTTCTTGATCAAGACACTTGGCATTTGATGAGCTTGTTCATGCATCTATAAATAGAAGACAAGTTCTTCATTTTTGTTTTGCACATCTTGGCCAAAATTCTCAAAGTTTTAGAAGCACAAGTTCTCTCTTTTTCTCTTGGCATTTTCAGCCAAGGCTAGTTGAGATAGGAAACACTTTTCTTTTAATTTTCAACTCATGTTTACTCAAACTCTTGGACTTAACTAAGCTAGCACTTTAATTAGTTAGTAGTCATTTGCTTTTGGATACCCGTGGACCGATTAGGACCTTTGCAAGTGTGAAGGAGCTTTGCCCGAGTCAAGATCTTCTTCAAGTGTCTACATCCGAGTTCTTCACACGAGGTATTTCGTTTTAAATACATTTGTATATAGTTGTATATACTTTATTGTATTTACTTTTAATGTACTAGTTACAAATTTACTCTTGAGTTTATGTAAATACAAACTTGTTTACATGCAAATTTTAACTGTTATTTTTTTCGCTGCGCTTGCATGTTTTTGTTATTTACATATCTCGAGACGATCCTGTTGCGTTCCCGCTTTTGAAGCTGACGCCTTTTGTGCCTTCATTATGAAGCTAACGCCTTTATGCGCCTTTACCTCGGTGGGTAATAACCCATAAATTCCTTCAATGTACTATGCCCTTGATAACCACCATGTGTGTTCTGCATCTAAGTCTGCACAGCCTGTGCCTGAGCAGCCTGGCCTGCCAAAATATGTGCTTCCCTTGCTATGACCTCAGTTATACGGTCCATAGCCGCTGCTAGATGATCGTACCCCTAATCTCAGCCTGGTGTTGCCTGATCCAGTGCCTCATTATCACCTTGAGGCCTACCCCATGTTCTCGGTTGCCCATCCATTCTACTAACAAAGAGTTAGCACAGGTTATAACATAGACAAGCTATAGACAATTAAATAGCACACATGCAACAAACTCATGCAAGGCACGTAAGTAACTTAAATGTTAATCACATAAACAAGTTGATCACATAGTCACATAATCACTTAATCACATAATCATATTTGAAGGCGCATAAAGGCGTCAGCTTCAAAAGCGGGAGCACAACGGGATCGTCTCGAGATATATAAATAACAAAACATGCAAGCGCATTGGAAATAATAACAATTAAAATTTGCATGTAAACAAGTTTGTATTTACATAAACCCAAGAGAAAAATCGTAACTAGTACATAAAGGAAAATACATGAAAGTTTATACAACTATATATAGATGTATTTAAAACGAAATACCTTACGTGGAGAACTCAGGTGTAGACTCTTGAAAGGATGATCTTGACTCGGACAAATCTCCTCCGCAAGTGCAAAGGCCCTAGTCGGTCCACGGGTATCCAAAAGCAAAGGACAACTGACTAATAGTAGTGCTAGCTTAGTTAAGTCCAAGAGCTTAAGTGATTTAGAGTTAAAACAAGAAGCAACATATTTTTCTAACTGTACAAGTTTGGGCCAAATTCACCAAGAGAAAGAGAGAAAAATCTAGTTTCTAATTAATTGCAATTTTCGGCCAAGGCAACAACAAAAGAATGAAGACATGACCACTATTTATAGATGCTCAAACTTGCTCATCAAATGACAAGTGGCAAGATTTAAATATATGAAGATGCCAAGTGTCAAAATTTCCCTTTGATGGTCAGCCAAGGAGGGGTAAAAAGGACAAATTTTCATGCAACTTGTTGTTTGTCTTTTAGTACAATTTGTCTTTTGTCCTTTTGTATTTCGTCTTTTAGTGTTTGTCTTTTTGTGCAACTTGTTCTTCGTTTTCTAGTGAAGACAACCAATAATTACTTCTAAACCCTTTTAGAATAATTAATTAGAGATTGACCCCTCAATTTATTTTCACTCAAGCCCCAATACTTTTCAGTATTTATACTTTGGCCCTAAAACTTTCAAAAATTACGATTTTGGTCCACTTAACCGTTAATGTCCAAAATTACACCGTTAACACTTTAACACGTTTCCAACTCAATACCAAGCTCAGAAATACTTTATTCATGATACCCTAAGTGTGTGACTTTTTAGGTTCATGGCCGTATAACGATAAAGGACCGATTCTGAAAATGTCTCTGTCATTTTCTGGAATACCTTAATGTTCATGAGTTACGCGCTAGCAACGAACGTATCATGACAATATGTAGAGTAATGAAGTCCAATTCCAATGAACCTATTTATAGTCGCAAATTAGCGTGCAGTCCGATCTTTCTGTTAAAATGTCCTGATCGTTGTGGGGACCATGAAATGATTAAGTCCGCTATACGATTCTGTGCATAGATCTAATTCGGTGAAATAAGAGATGACATCTATGGAAAAATACCTTTCCATCATTCAACTATCCCGGCCGAGGATTTCTCATTTTAGACAACCGACACTAGATCGCATAGGACATCGCCTCACTATCGAAGGTTAACAATCCTATCTTAACAATTACTTGTCTGTCTCATATTATAAGACTAAACTGCAAGAGGCTGTATCTCACCCTCAAAGAAGGCGAGCATTGTCCAAACGCAAGATTTAGCCCCTGATATAGCTGGCAGTCATAATTTCTCAAGTCAAATGATTAATTTGTACAATTTGCAACGAATGACAAACTATTAATCCAAAGTCATGTAGTTTTGTCATTCCGGTCACATTCAATGATCCGTTCAACCAACGGTCATTCACATATGAGTTAATCGCATCCCTATGTCATTGTTGTTCAACGCTCGCTACCCTTTATCATTAACATCTCTTTGTTAATCAAAGGTAGTTATATTATAGTCCGTACTTGATTATTCTAGTCCTGGTCAAATAATCTAAGGACTATGAATGCTTTTGAATGTTTATCATGTCGAAAAAATATGTGGTCAAGTTCTCAGCACTTTAAGAATATACTCATTCTCAGAAAAACATTAAGGACATATTCATATAATTGAATGGAGAATATAAACATCCAATTATCATGCCATTCAGATTTACATCAAAATACGCTATATAGGTCATCTAACTATATAGCATTAGGGCATATCTCTAACAATATTAACACACATTTCACTTTTCTTTCACTTCATACATACTTTCATGCTAAGACCACTACCCCCATTCCGAGAATAACCCGGTTGACAACTAACATGCGCTCTGATACTACTTAAATGTCACGCCCCAACTCGACCCCACCTACGATCAGTTAGGATGTAATAGAATTTCGGCAATATAACGACAGTAACACGGACATCAAGGCTCTAAACTAACCCTTTGTAACTCATACAACCAACTCCAAAGATCAACAACAACTCTTCAACCATTTCAACAACATACAACACAACTAATTCCATATATTAAACAACCATTCAACAATACATCCATAAGTTATACGCCTCCATTCCAACATCAACTATAAGCCAAACCATACACATGCACAATTTATATTAAGCTAGTCTAGCAACCTATTCAAGTTCCAAAAGTAAGACTACCAAGCTAGCAATATTCAAACCACTATCTTTAGATCATCTTATACAATATAACTTCAAAGTAAATGCAATCCTACTAGTTCTAATATATAGTATAGTAAAAGAGAGCTACAACTCAGGTATCATGGATAAGACTCTGGCACATAAGACTTGTCCACATAATGCTTCTCAGCTTCCTGAGGCACGTACCCGAAATCTAGTTCAGTAACACCTGATTGTAGAAAACGAATGAGAGTGAGATTACATATAACAAAGCTCAGTGAGGATTCAATAGATCTTTTGAAAACATTTACTTTATCCCTTGGAAAATCATCCTATGAGCAACAATCATACCATAAACTTTAATAACAATACAAATACAACAACAGTAAACAAACAATAAGGATACGACACACTCGTTGATGAAGCTCCATATGCTGTTTCAATGTTCACCAACTCCTCAAAACCCAATGACACAATCCTGAGGTACCTTATTATAGACCCACACTCCATGGCATCTCCGCCCATGTGAGATAAAGATTAGCCATGATAACTGTGCCAGCAACCCGGGATGCTTCCCGAAGTGACACAACACTATCATGACTCACAACAACAATGACACTTGACTCTTTACATTCCGAGAGATTAACAATGAAATTACCCGATCCCCGGTATTTCAACAATCAATTAAATAGCATTTAAACAATCAACAACTATACAATTCTAAAACAATTAAGTTAGATGACAAAGTATGACATTCAACTCAACATGCATATAAACATACATTCAATCCCGAACCTAAAGAACAACAACCCAAGAATCAACTACTCAAACACTATCCAAACAATTGAAGACAACATTTCAACATTTTAAGAAAGTCTACACAAATTTCTAACAGTCATAACTTCCAAACTAGTAATCCAATAACCTTCAAACCACTTTCTATCACTCAACCACACATGCAACTACATTAACCCTAACATAAACCAACCAAAATCCATCCAAAACAAGCCCAACAACCCTAATTTTGGCAATGCCCTTGGCTGAAATTAAAATTGACATAAAATAGCATTTTAAGATCTAGAATTTTTCTCTTACCTTTGATCCGAAGTAAAGCTAGAAATTCGTGCAATAGGTGCCCAACAAGTGGAATCCAACTCGGTTTGAAAAGCTTTGGCCAAAAAATGAGTTTTCTAAGAGAAATTTGCTTTGAAAAACCTTGAAATTTTCTCTCCTTTTCTCCCTTCAAACTCACGGCAATGTGTATGTATTTGTGTGGTGTTTGCTTTATTTTTAATGTGTGTTGAGATCTTATAAGCATAAGTCAACAAAATGCAAAAGGTCAAAGTTGATTTTCTAGTCTTTTAATGTGTATTTTTAGACTATTTTGCTCACATATATGCATTTAACACTTCGACTATTTTAAGTAGTATATTTTTAGTTTACAAAAATTTTCATATGCATATATTTACACCCAACTCGGGTAAAAACTTATTTTTTGCAAAAGAAGGTGTAAACACCTTTAAAATTCTTAAGCCGATTTAAAATCCGTTTTAATAAAACACTGGTCTATTAATATCCGAGGACTAGGTTTTTAAACACTAAGAAGACCAGTTTCAAAATTTTAGCGAACGTGTTTCAAAAACACCATTTACAAAATTCGTCGATAAAATTTTCAATGCCAATTTTTACGAAACTTTCATGAATGCCTACAAAGCATGTAATAGGAGTGTAAATCATAGATTTAATGCATTCTAACTCAGATTACACATATACAAGTCAAAACACAAAATTTTCACGTATAGATGAAATTTGGGGTTTCACAATATTCCTCTTGGAAGTTAGGTCAAAAACTATTGCCTAATTGCCTTTTAGCCCTTATTATTTCTTCTTCTTATAAGTTGACCCCTAATTTGCCTAGCTTTACTCGTGGGGCCCTTAGGTGATTGACCAATCTTAAATCCTAATTGTAATTGAAATCTTGGTCTCCATGTTTAACTTTTGGTATTTGTAATTTAGCCCCCAAAGTTTATAAGTTTGCTAGTCATCCCCTCGTGTTTTCCTAAAATGTAAAAGTTTCTCCGTTTCCTTTCAAATTCGATTGGGATGTTCCTTGTACGATTTACTGTATGCGATATCCAGTTTAGAATGCCAAACTCGGTCTCCAAGTATTAGTTTTCATAATCGCACTTTTGACCCTGAAAGTTCCAAAGTTGCCATCTCTGCCCTTAATTTTTAAAGAACCCTTGTTCTCGGTTTTCTTTTCTAATTTCCTATAGTTTTAGGGTTCCAGTGGGATTTTGGAAATGTTAATTCTTGATTTTGGTTATTTAATTAGTGTCCGGGTGAATTTTAGTTAATTACACTTTGGCCCCGAAGTTTCCAATATTATATAGTTACCCCGAAGTTTTTCTACTTAGTTCGTTTTCTTCTAGCTTATTTCCTGGCCTAATACTATTGTATCTAGCACGCATTTAGGGTTTACAGGTATTTAGTATATATATACACATATAACATGGAATTACATGTAATTACACATAGTGGAATAGTAATGCATATGTAGTTAGGTCAGGGTCTCACAACCCGTACTTGATTATTCTAGTCTCGGTCAAATAATCTGAGGGTTATGAATCAGTTTGAATGTTTATCATATCGAAGAAATATGCTAACGTATTCTAAACACTTTTAGAATATATTTCTTCTCCAAAAAATATTAAGGACATATTCATATAATGGAATGACGGAGAATATGAACGTCACAAACAAGTTAATATGTAAACAAACATATAGACGTAAATGGCATTAGGTACAAGTTAATGTCAATATATCCCCAAATAGGTTAGCTAAGTATATAACATTAGGGCATATCTCCAACAATGTCCCATGAGAAATCCTGAATAGAGATGCCAACGAAAGGCTCTGATAAAAATGCCACTCATAAATCTAATAAAACTCCCTCAGAAAATGAAGGCCATGTAAGAATCCCAGTGAGATGTACCAACAAGAAGTCGAAGGAAGCCAGAAGAACCTTCCAATAAAAACCGTCATAGAGAAATCCCAAAGAAGCATTCATATATGAACACAGGATAAATGTACGGCCATGAATTCTAATAAAAGTACTAAGCTGAAGGCCACATGTGTAATCCTAAATAAAGAGACCAAATAAATGTCCCTACCAAGAATAGTAGTTGAGCTTCTTCGAATAAATATTATGCTAAGAAAGTGTGACATATAAGAATTCCAATGTGCTTGCTGATTAAGAAATCCAACAGAGATGTCCAGCAAGAATATCAAGGAAGATACCGCATAACAATTCCCAAGAAAATACTAGGAACCAATTACTGAACAACCATCTCTTAACACTAAATGCTAGTCATTAGCCATTTCTTCCACATGGGGGAGGTGTTTACATACCAGTTCAAAGGGAAAATGCGCATGCAATAGAATTAACAAATATGTCAAATAGGAATGCACATAATCACATTTTGCAGTTACCACACATCATTCACTTTTTACTCAGACAAGTCACATAGTTGCACATAGAGTCACAAAATTGCACATATTGCATGTTCGTCACATTGGCACAATCAATCACATAAGCGCACACTTCCCATGCACGTACTCGAGGTTTCTTACCCGATAAACCGAGGACCATATCTCGGCTGAGAGCTAACTAAGCTCTAATACCACCTGTAATACCCCGATCCCTCACGAGACCGGAGCCCTGATCCAAAACCTGAGGTCACGAAAAATGAAGAAAAACGAACGAAGTTTCCTCTGTTTCTAGGCCTAACTAGTTACCTACACTTAGAATAAATAGCCATAACAATACTACTCAAGCATTCACAACATCCACAACCTCCTTTAAACATAATTCTCCCAAATCTCTAAGGCCATCCGAGCCTTTTTACTACACCAAAATATACATACAAGCATGTACTTCATTAACTATTAAAATTCTTTGTTATAAGTTCGATTATCATACCACTCTAATCTTATTTACTTAACTTTCTTATATTTTTAGTCCTGCAACCATTCACCTTTAAACCATGCAAGTAAGCAGTTAACTAAGCAATAAGGTAAAACTTTAAAGTTATTACATGCCATCTTTCACTATCTAGCTATACAAGACTTTATGTCACGCCCCAACTCGACCCTACCTACAATCAGTCAGGACGTAACAGAATTTCAGCAGTATAATGACAGTAATTAAGATCGAGGCTCTAAACCAACCTCTTATCAACATCATACAACTAACTCCACAAACTAATCAACAATCAACTCCTCAATTAAATTAACAACATACAACATAACCATATTATACAATAATCATTCCTTCAACCCGATCATAGTTATATGCCTCCATTCCAACTTAGTACGTAGGCTATACATACAAATCAAAATAGGTTATACAAAACATTGTTTTACAACAACTAAGATAATCTCATGGCAATGACTCCTGCACATAAGAATCATCTACATACGGCACATTTCCCTCTTCAAGAGGCACGTACCCGTAGTCAGAATCAGTAACACCTGCATGCATGCAATAATTGAGAGTGAGCTTATATAAAACAAGCCCAGTGAGGATACGATAGATCTCTAACAGTATTTACTATACTCCTTGGAAATGATTCCTTGAGTAGTAAACACACAATAAACATCAATAACAATATAAACACATAACTATAATGACCAATCAATAAAGGATACTCTATTTGGTGTAGCTCCAAACGCCATCACGATCTCAACCAACTTCTTATCACTCCCATGACACACACACCCGAGGTACCTCACTAGCCCTGCCCTCCATGGCATCTCCGCCCATGCGAGATAAGGGTAGCCTCTGATAGCCATGCCGTTTTCAACCCGACGGCCCGATGCCTCCCGAGAGGTGGCACACACATATTAAGACTCAGCAATAAAAGTAAACAATCAATCACATGAGGACAACCTTTTCCGTTGACTATCTCCTGGTTCATCAATAATCAATGTTCAATAATCAATAATCAATAATGCATCAATCAATTAATAACATTACAAGAATACTACATCAATTACCCAATTAACAACTAAATAACTAAGTTAGATGACAAAGTAGGCCACCCAACTTAACATGCAATAGACAGACAACCAAACCCTAATCTAACCATCAACAACTCACAATGCAATCACTCAAACACCACCCGATCATCTAAAGGCAAATAACAACATTTTAAAGAAAGATAACCTAAACTTCAAATATTCATAACTTACATTCTACTAATCCAAAGAACTCCAAACCAATTCCTATCACTCACTCATTCAATCAACTACATTAGCCCTCTCAGAAACCAACCAAAATACATCCAAATCAAGCCCAACAGCCCTAAAACCTCAATGCACCTAGGCTAAAATTTTTGGATTTTCGCACCAACATCACAATCAAAATTTTGACATTACAACGACGCCACCCCCCATTTTAAAAACTTTTACACATCGATGGGAATCGATTCCAACCACTACAACTCAAAATAATCAACAAATAGCCAAACTATCAACTTTAAATACCTAAAAAATAAAAATTTATGCTACAACGGTTCAAATCTTATAAGAATACATATATTCGATCCTTAGCATGCACTGAGCAATAATATAGCTTCGAATTAACATTCTAACTGTTCTATATTCAATTATACGCAAAAATACAAAAGATGACTTTTGAGATCTAGAATTTTTCTCTCACCTTTGATCCGAAACAAGCCTAGATATGCATGCTATGTGTGCCCAACAAGCGGAATCCA
Organism: Ehretia macrophylla; assembly: GCA_037974665.1. Classification (NCBI taxonomy): domain Eukaryota; kingdom Viridiplantae; phylum Streptophyta; class Magnoliopsida; order Boraginales; family Ehretiaceae; genus Ehretia; species Ehretia macrophylla. The sequence goes on along the minus strand of CM075776.1, from coordinate 59,901,658 downwards.
ACTCGGTACGAAAAACTACGGACAAAAACTAGCCTTTTCTAAGAAATTTTGCTTTGAAAACCTTGAAAATCAACTTCTCTTTTCTCCCTTGAAGCTCTCAGCCATGTAGGTGTAAAATGAGTGTGTTTTGTGCTTTGAAAGTGTGTGTTGATGTTATATTATGCAAAGTCAAACAAATTAAATCAAGGTCAAAGGTGAAAACTAGTTATTTTTAGTATTTTCTTGTCTTTTAATTCATTTTAGCTATTTCTTTGCTCAAAACATTTATGCAACACCTAAACTATCTCAAGTAATTTATTTTTAGGTGACAAGAAGTTTTATATTCAAACAATTACACCCGAGTCGGCTTAAAACTCGTTTTCTTGTAAAAGAAAGTGTAAAAACCTTTAAAATTTCAAAACTGACTCCAAATCTGTTTTAATCAAACACGGGTCTATTAATACCCGAGGACTAAGTTTTAAAATGTTTAAAACACCCCTGTAAAAATTTTAGCGGACAGGTGTTCAAAAATACTATTCACTAAAGCCGGCGATAAAATTTCTGATTATGTTTTTGATGAAAATTTCATGAATGCACATATAGCATGTATGAGGAATATAAATCACATTTCTAACACATTCTGACTTATATAACACATAAACAGATCAAAGCCCGCAAAACGAGGTAAAACACAAAAATCGAGGTTATGTAAAATATAGAGTCTCACACTTTACATTCATTTATAATCCTTCAAAGCAAACTCAAATACATACAGGACCAAAAGTCTCAAAATCGATTACAGGCCAAGCTTTACAATCACTCTACATAAATCACATACAATATACCCAAATAGAGCTATTATTCATTCAAGATGATTCTCAAGCCTTCTCTTTCTCAAGCTTTGAGGACATCGAACCTGTAATGGTTAGAAAAAGAGGGAATGACCAACCACAGTTGCTCAGTGAGGGAGGCGAAAAAATAACCGGGGAGTTTTGAAACCATTTTTGTGCAATGTAGCAATTAAACGCAAGTATAACAACTATACAAATAAATGAGTAGTTATACACTAATATATCACACATTTTTAAAAGGATACAATCAATAACCCTTATAACTCCAATCCTCGAATCACGAACCACAAACCTCGATCCACGAACCATGAACTCAATCTCAATATGCCGGTATCTCAAACACCAATGGATACTCCGAATGTACCCGATACCTATGACCCAGTACCCCTTGGCAATCTCTGGACTAGACGAATGTGGGAATAGCTACCGAGCTAGAGCAACCAACTCTGGCAAGCCCAATTCCGCCCAAAGAGGCTCATCACATCCGTGTGAACGATAAGGTTGCGCAACCATCGATTCAATAACACAACTATAATACACACAGAAGAAATAGTTGATAATCCAATAGCACATAAAGAGGAATAACAAAGTAGGTTGTCCTCGCACTCAATCTAGCAAGCAATAAACATACATAAACCCAAGAAATTACACTAAATTATACAATTTATAAGTAATAAAATAAGCTAAGATGCACAAAAGGACGAAGACTCCCTCACCTTGGATTAGGCTAAATATGCAAAAGCAAAGCTTAGATCCACTCCACTCTCATTGAATTAGCTCAATTGTGCAAACCCTCGTTCATTCATATAAGTATAGCCCTTAAGAAATTAGGCCAAGAGCAAGTTAACTACTGATATGATCAGTTGTGTGTGTAAAAATCAATGTAAAACAACCAAGTTTAAATACCTACAAGTGCATAGATCTTCGTAGTGTAGTGTGCTTTAGAGTGCGGAATCGTACCACAGGGAAGCTCGTTTAGTTAAGTTAGTGAAGTAGTGTGAAAGTGCTTAAAATGCTTAAGTAATAGGTTCGCAATTGGAGTGTAAATTATACTACAATTAACTAAATTATCTAAGTTAAACTAACTAAATATGGATACGAGGGGTAACGATCTAGGGGTTGGAATATATAAATGAGGTAATTAATATAGGCTCGGTATCTAGGTTATCCAATTCTGCAAGGGCTTAAGCTACAACCATACACCCAGTTAAGCTAAACGCTATAGATCTAGTTAATGTACTTAGCTTATTTTAACCAAGTACAACAAGGCAAACTAAATTAAAGAATTAACCTTATAGATAGAAACTATGGTACAACCTATAGTTTCATGGAGTCTATGGTACAACTTATAGATTCATGATTAAAACAATTATATGGCACTAAAGTAACATAATCATAATATCAACTACAAGTGTAATATTATGTTACGAAAGTAAAGCATTCATAACATCTACTTTAAAAGCATTACGTATGAATACTGAATTAAAACAGGCCATACATTGCAAAATGAATTGAATAAACTAAATCCGAGACCATATATTAAAATAATATCATTTACAATATTCACCCCTAGATATCAATCTACTTAGACATAAATGAATACGAGTTATGTAAATAAAAGATAGTCAAGAAAGGCTCCCCTATATTGACGAACGCATATTTCTGATCCTCGAAAATTGAGTAGAGGTTCGACACAAAGTAGTTATTCAGACGGAGCTAATTTTCCTCGAATAAGAACTACTAGGGATGAGTTTCTCCCGAATAAGAGCTTTCCTATTAAAAGTTATTCGGACAGAACATCCCTCGGATAATAACTACTTGGGTCAGACTTCTCCCCAATAGTAGCTATTCGGGAAAAATTTTCCCGAATAAGAACCACCTAGGTGGGATTTTCCGCGTTTCCTACTAATTAACTACGACTAAAAACAATCTAAAATTAACTCAAAAATTGATTAAAAATAACCAAAATCCAAATTAATTACAAAATTCGGAAGGAGGAGGGGCTATTTATAGACAAAATTTTAGAGGCACGCTCGAGCGCCTAGTAGAGTGCACCTCTGCTGCGGCAAATTGTAGTGTACCACATGGCGCGTCCGGAATCTTCTGCAGGAGCGCTCAAGCACCAAAAATGCGCGCTCGAGTGCCCATTTATTCTATCGCTGAATTTTCGCCATGTGTTTTCTTCTAGAAGCTAGTGGAATTTTCCATGTAGGGCGCTCGAGCACCAGAAGGGCGCGCTCAAGTGCCCTTTTGTTGACTTTCTAGGCTGGAATTTTGACTTTTGACTGGGCATTGACCGAGCGTTGACCGAGGCATTTTCGGGCTATTTTCGGCATTCCGAGTTTGATTACGTGCTGATTTCGGCCAAATTCTAACTCTAAAGACTCCATTCTTCTACCGGTTCTCGTGTTTTCCCCATTCTTCACTTCTTGACTTGCATTTTGGACGTTTTGAGTATGAACTTCCACTTTCTGGTATTCTCCTATATTGCATCAAAAGTATCAAAGTATTACAATTATTCCTAAGTTAAGATGCAAATGTAGTACAAATACCAAGGTTTGAGTACTGCAAATACAGCCATATCAACTACAACTAGGACTTCTAGCCAACACATAAGGCAGTATTATAACACATAAATACATTATATTACACTAAAGGAAAGAGAACAAGAAAATAAGTTAACTAGGTAACTAAGGCTTCTAATACTATTAACTTGAACTTTAAGCTAGAATCATTTCATTAGGAAATTAATAGCCAAATGGTGGTGAAGCTTAATTAATACTTCTATCTTTTAACCTACTAAAAACACAATAGAGGAGCATTCAACTAATAAGCTAGAGTTAGTTACATGTAAATCCATTTAGAAGTTAGCTAATTAGCAATTCAAGCTAGAAGTATTTTACTTAGGAATTGACAGCTAAGGTCAAGATTACTATAGTCATATCTTTAGCTAACTTAATAAGTAACATTATAATCTTACAAATTACAAAGTTAACTCACATTTAGTTTATCACGTAGCTAGCCCAGACTTAGCTCAACTAACACTTTTAGTATTACCAATTAATAACCTCACACATACAATACAATTAACAAGAAATATAAGCAACAAAACAATGTATAAGCATGTTCACTCAATCTTAAGTAGAACGCCATATAAATCAACTACTAAACCATACTAAACAATATAAAGCTCAAGGAAACAAAAGGAAAAGGTTGGCACCAAAGTGGCCATTTGGCTGAAACTATACACACACATAACACTAAGCTCTAGTCATGTACTAACTATTTTAAACTCCATTCTAGTCATTTGAGTATTTATGGCCTACGTTCAAGCATTTTCCAATATATACCATTCTAAGCAATTAAACTTTATGAATTCCAATAAAAGCTAACACATCTAGATTCTCTCAATGTCATTAATTACACATAATTAGAGAAGTTAAAGTACATTTCTAACACTTAGCATGCAAAACATCACAAAAGTAAACTTTTTTTTTTCAATTTTCTAGCAGAATTGCAACTTTATCAAATCAATTACCTATGCTATTGATATTCAAACTTTCTAATTTTTACGTATAAATGTAGCTCTTTGAGTGTAGATAACTTTAGAATCAAATGGTGCCTAATTCAGAGTTAAATTCAGTAAATTATGACCTTTCCTGTGCAATCGCGCAAACTGACCAATAGTAGCGATTTTTAGGACACATTTATAAAATGTCTAGATCGTAGGGCTAAAACGTCAGAATTAGCCTTAGCCCAAGAAATTGACATTTGTTCTAAACTTCCTAATCTAGTTAGACATTCAAAGAGTTCTCACACAACACAAATCAAGTCAACGATCATAATTTCTTGCAACAATAAACACATGAACTTCATATCTACTTACAACTAACATGATAGAAGCATAAATACACAAAATAAATGCAAATAAGGCATGAATCCCTCACCTTGACATGTTGGAAATACAAGAGAAATGTAAGGTTTGGCTTGAATTTCCTTCATTTCTTCTTCGTTCTTTTCACTTTTTCTTTCCTTCTCTATTTTTTTCCTTCCTTGTCCGTTTTTTCTAGACCTTTTCTTAGCTTTTGTTTGTTATCTTATTTAGTTATTATAAGTCTAAGTTACTTATTGGGCCAATTGGGCCTTAGGAATTGGTTTGTCAAATTAATCCAAGCCCAAATGCGTATTAGTTCAATTTAAAGTTCAAAAAGCCCACTAATTATTCTTAGATTATTTTTCATATGTTCTACTATTGATGTAATTAATTCCACTCTGTCAAAAGTTGATACATTAAATTACTAATGCACATTTTCCAAGAATAATTGAAATTAAAGTTAATGGATGCATGCAATTAATTAAAGTAAGCGCATAATCACTTAAAAATACTTAAAAGAATCACATAAACATATAAAAATAATTAAATGATCTTAGATTAAATGTGCATTTAAAAAACATTTGAAAAATAATTATAAAGACTTTTCATCTTCTTTTACAAAATTGTGTAGTATAATTAGACTATATGTAAATATAAGCTTATATGTAATATTGTCCCCAAAAAACTAGTCCTACTAAATATATTATATAAGTTAGATTATATATATAAGGCTATTTTAGGAAAAAATCAACTAAAATAACTAAAATTGCCAACTTTGACCAAGACTTCTAGCTTTGACTTTGCTATATATGCATTATACATACATAATACACTAAAACAATTTGTAAAACATACTCATTTTTCACACACCTTGTCGTGAGCTCCTAGGGGAAGAAGAGAACTTTTTTTTTCAAGGTTTTCAATGCAAATTTTCAAAGAAAAACCTCAAATCAAGGCCAAATCTTTTCATTTCAAACTTGATTTTTCTTGTTGGGCTTGCATTCTACCTATTCCTAGCATTTATTTGGATCAAAGGTGAGGGAAAAACTAAATCTTATTTTTAAAGTTTATGTCAAACTTTATTTGTTGCATATATAGTTGTTGTTTTGCTAAATTGTCTTAAGATTATTGTTAGTTAGGTGTTGTAGACCAACTTAGTGTAGTTATAGCCAATTTAATTGGTGTAAGATTGTATTTTTATTTTTCATGTATTATTTTGATAATTTGGCTATTATTTTGAATAATTGTTGTTGTTGTGGTTGTTTTTCAGTTGTAGTTGCTTGTATACACTTGTTAAATATTGAGTAGTAATGTTGTAATGCCAAAGTGTTGATTTGAATGTTGGTTTAGAAGTCCAAAATTTCAGCCTAGTGTGTATTGCCATTTTGGACTTGTTGGGCTTGTTTTAGATGGCTTTTGGTTGGTTTTCGAGGGGGTTTAGGTATTTTCTTTAGTGTTTGGGTGATAGGAGAAGGTTCGGGGGTTGCTTGATTTCTAGATTGTAAGTTATAATGTTTAGAAGTTTGGGTTGTCTTTCTTTGAATTGGCTAAGTGTTGTCTTTAATTGTTTGCTATTGTTTGTGTGGTTGATACTTGGGTTAATGTTAAGTAGGGTTGGGTTTGAATGTGTGTTGAAGTGTGTGTTCAGTTTGGGTGGCCTACTTTGTCATGTAACTTAAGTGTCTTAATTGTTTGTAAATGTTTAGTTGTTGAAATGTTGTCTAGTTGATTGTTGATTGTTGATTGTTGAAGTGTTGGGAGACAACCTACTTTGTTGTTTTCTCGGAATATTATTCGTTAAGTGTTATCTGTTGTAAGTCATGATAGTGTTGTGTCACCTCAGGCAGTATCAAGCTTGCCAGGTTGCATTGGCACAAATATCATGTGTTATCCCCTATCTCGTGTGATCGGAGAATGATCATGGAGTTTGGGTCTAGATTGGGTACTTTCAGAATGTATCAGTAGGTGTTATAAGAAGTCGGTTGAGTTCGTGATGGCGTATGGAGCTGCATCAACTAATGTATCGTATCCTTATTGCTTGGTTACTTATAATGCTATACTTGTATTATTGTTGGTGTTTATTGTGTGTTCCTTGTTCCTAGGGTGTTTTCCAAAGGGTTACATGAAAGTGTTTTCAAAATATCCTATCGAACCCTCACTGAGCTTTGTTATATATAAGCTTACCTTTTTTGTTGACATTTCAGGTGTGACTGAGCATGACCCAGGGTACGTTCCTCATGAAGCTGAGAATGAGCCTTTTGTTGATGAGTCCTATGTGCCTGAGTCCTATCCATGAGTCTGTGCTGGAGTGCTTCATGTGTTGTCTTGGATTTATGACATGTTGTATTGTATAAGTTTCAAAGTTTGTATTGTATAACTTACTTTAAATGATTAGTGGATCGTATAATGCTAGTTTAGTCATCTTTCTTTTGAACATGAGTAGGTTGTTACACTAGCTTAATATCTATTTTGCATATGTATAGTATGGTTTGATGTTTGTTGTTGAGACGGAGGCATTGGATCTTGTTGTTTTAATGTTGGTTGGTTTATGAAAGTGGTTGGTTGTGTTGTTTGTTGTTGAAGTTGTTGTTGGAGTTGTGGTTGGTTGTGAAGTGTTTGTAGTGAACCGGTGTATGGTTCTGTTGTCCATATTACAAGTGTTATAATGCCCAAATTCTGTCACATACTGACTGATCATAAGTGGGGTCGTGTTGGGGCGTGACATTTTGTGGTATCACAGCATAATTAGCTTGTAAGTTGGGGTATCCTCGAAATGTGGGTAGTGGTGTCATGCCCTGATCCGACCCCGCAAAAGGCCAAGCCCGGACCCGACACACGGACGGAGTCTCCTCTGTACCGTGGACGATCCGAAAACCCTACATTCAATATAATACTTGCGAAAACCATAATAAATATTTGAATCAAGACAACTTTCTTTTAGAAAATATACATCTTCTCATTAACAACTTTGCAAACAAAAAAAGTCATGCATGCTACACAAGTATTCGTGCCACTAAACAGTTAATGTATGCAATTCTTTACTAGTCATAAGAGTTATCTTTACAACTTCATAATCCTTTAAACTTTTACAACAAAAGACCATAAAGGCCTCAAATTAGAACTATATACAAGGCTACAAGTCTCAAAATAAAGCGACGACCAATCATTAAACACATCAAGCATGGCTCGCACAAAAGTCTGGCAACCAACCACCAGCTAAGCAAAGAAGTGCTATCAAGGAAACACCTCCACTTGCTCCTCCTCCTCAATTACCTCAAGAGGATCAGCTTCAACTACTCCTGTAAAAATATGGTATAGAAAGGAATGAGCAAAAACTATTGCTCAGCGAGGGCAAATGGTCTCAAGGACGGAGATGAGAGGAGAATGCAATGCAAATAGTCAAGCAATTCATTCAAGTACCATATAGAGATACAAACAAAGCCAACAATAAACAATACAAGCATTAAAACTGTAAACACTCATTCAAAGGATACGATTCACTTTCCACGAGCAACTTTCAATCATGAATTCGATAACGACGCGCCAGCTCAAACCACCTTATAACTTCAGTTGGAATACCTCGAAAGTATCCATCAATTCTACGACCCAAATCTCCCTGGGAGGCAAACCAAGCGAGAAAGGGAATAGGACACGGAGCTAGAGCAACCAACACTGGCAACCCGATGCTACCCAGAGAGGCCCATCACACCGCCCCTGACTCTATGAATGCAATACAATATACAATGCAACAATCGAGCAATCAAGCAATAGAGCCACACGTGGAGAATAACAAAGTAGGTTACTCTCGCACGCAATAGCAACAGTTGATAAGGATTTCAATCAAAATCAACTCTAACAAGCATATCAAGCAATATTAAACATTCTACAGGCATAACATTAAGATAACAAGCAAAATCACAAATCGACCCCAACTATCAAAACACTACTACTTCCAAACGAGCCACAAATTTTGGAAACCGACTTCACCAATCCTCCTAGGTCACCATAAGGCACGTCTAAAGACCCCGAAACCCTACTTTACCCTAGAATTCACGCAAAGCCCCGATTTTCCCCTTTGCTCGTTTGAACTACAACTATCCTAACCAAACACCCAACCAACACCATAACCACACCAAAAGTGCTTCCATGGCCTCCCGAGACAATGCCATCACGCAAAACGAGAAAATGCTAAACTCGACCTAAACGACCTCGACTTTCACCATGGCATTTTTCTCGTTTTTTCCATTACACAATCCAAACAAATCATGCATTTAGGCATTCTAGCATATCTAGCATCTTCTCACATCAACAGAATGCATAACGGAACAACTTCTACGATTCGAGGGTTTACTATTCATAATTTACTATTTAACTAACAATTTAAATTGCAATCTCAATATTCAACCGCAAAAAATGTTAAAAAGCTATAAATACATGTTCTACAATTGTCAAGGAATGTTCTTTAAGCATCAAAACGATTAAAACAACAAACTACGGATAAAACCCAAAAATCATAAAGTTGACATACATGATATTCAAATGCGCAAATAGCGTGCTTCCCTCACCTTAGACACTCCTAGTCACTAGGAAAACCACGTTGGATGCCTCGGTAACAACCCCGTGCAAGCTCACGCGAAGATTGGAAGTTTGGAAGTTGAAAATCTTTTTTTTTTTTCTCTCTATGTTTCGGCCAGCTCAAGGGACTGTTTTGGGCTTGTTTTTTTTTATATTTTGTTATGTTATAACTATTAAAAGATGACAAGCTTGGTCAAAGGTCAAGCCCCTTGGTCAACCTAACTTAATTTGGTCAATTTAGCATATTTTCATGCATTTTAAAGCTAAAATACCCAACACCAAATTAATTCTAGTTAACAACAAGTAAAATATTAAATTTAAGGCACCAAAATACTAGTTCCACTATTTGTTGAGGACTAGAAGACACCCTCTAATTATCGCTCTTGAAATGCAATGCACTTTGCGACAATAAAGAAGTAACAATTTGATTTCAAAGAATTTAAGAAAATATAATTTTCAAAATAATAAACAAGAAAATTCCACATTCCGGGCTCGGGTATTACAAGTGGTTTTAGCATGAATACATGTACTAAGTGAAAAGTGAATTATATGTTAATGTGTTTGTGTGATTAACTTACTTATGTGACTAACTCTTATGTGATCTATGTGCCTTACGTGAAACTTGTTTCCTATATGCTATTAACTGTCTATAGCCTATCTATGTGCTATAACTTGTGGCTAACTCTTTGATAGTAAGATGGTTGGCCGTCTGAATACTCGAGGTAGACCACAAATAGGTAATAATGATCAGGGGAACTAGGCACAAGGCCGAGATTCGGGTTATGATTGTATAGCCATGGCTATGGACCGTATGACGGAGGTTCTAGCCGAGCAAGCTCAGATTTTAGTGGGTCAAGCTGCATAGGTGCAGAATATTGAGGCACAGGTGCATAATGTTCTAGGTAATACCAACCACGGGTCTAATACAGGTGGTGGTTGTCACACCCCGACCCAACCCTACGCTAAAGGTTAAGTCCGTACCCGACAAACGGACAGAATCTCCTTTGTACCGTGGACATTCTGAAAACCTGCAAACATTCAATAAAACCACAAACACCAACTAGAGCTTCGATTCCAACTAAAACCCAGCTTCAAGGCCATCCGAGCCCTAAACACACAAGACTATTAAATACATACAAGCATGCAATCAACAATTCTAGAATCTTTGTCTTATAACCACTTATCATACCACTCCATGTTATCATTCACACATACTTAATAATTAAAGCCAATCTTTCAACTCCTGCATTCACACCCAGGCATGCAACAAAACTAGGAGCAAGAATAAAAGTTATTACATTCCGTAGTTACATATCTCATACTACATTCAAACTTACAACTGAACAAATATATACATGAGCCCATAAGCTCCAAAATAGGGCATAAAACAATACTAATAAGGTCTTCATATAAATAGCAAGAAACACAACCACCTCAAGCAACTATCACACAGCAACTATGGCAACTGCTATGCCTGCACCTCTTCTTCTTCTCCCTCAACCACAACAACCTGGGGATCAACCTCAGCACCTCCTGAAACATGTTAGCGAGCTATGGGCATCTACAATTGCCCAGTAAGGGATAAAGTCTACCGGGACGTGCAATTCAACAGTTAATACAAATAAAGCAATTAAACAACAAAGGCAATGTAAATGACAAGCTACCACACATTTAAAAGGATACAATACACACCCCAACACTACAGACTTCACTTGATCTTCAATCACGAACCTCGATCCACGAACCTCGATCAATGTGCCGGTATCATTAGTCCAATGAGTGTACTCCAGATATACCCCAATAATCCTATGACCCAACACCCCTTGTCAATCTCCGGACCAGAAAAGTGAGGGACTAAAGCACGGAGATCGAATATCCACTGGCAAGCTTGCTGCCGCCCAGCCGATACCCAATACATCCGCCCCAGACACTATGGTTGCGCAACCACTATGCAATTCACTTTAACAATTGATAATACAATAACATTTAGGAGGGACAACAAAGTAGGTTGCCCTCAATAACAGTTAAAATATAGACATTTAACATGTAATCAACTAAATGAACACAAAGGGGTTATTAATCATCTTTTCATAAAACTTAACCGAAAGCTCATAAAAAATCTAAAAGCACATTTAAACAACAAATAAGAATTCACAAGGTCATAGATGCGCAAAATAACCGATTTCCTCTTTTTCCCCCTTTGTATCCTAAGACATTTGATTCCAAATCACAAGGAAATGTTCCAATTTCACAAGGGAGCTATACCATACCTCTAAATATCCCTTATGGCACCCCTAGGACCCTCAAAGTTACCCAATTACCCGTGTTTAGCACCAAAAGCCCCGATTGCCCCTTTATGAGTTTGTACTACACGTACCCTAACCGAAATCCAACCAAGGTTTAGCAAAGCATATATAGCACCTATATAGCCTAAGAATACTAAATGTGATAGCCAAATCAAACCGGATTCGCATTACACCTGAAATCCCTTTCTAAAAGTCACTAATTTCACGTTTTAGCCAATTTCTGAGAAATTCAACCTCCCGAGGTTATTAATCTATCTTTATTAACATTTAAGGAACCTAATTGAAGCAATGAATGAAGCCATAAGGCACAATTTCACAAAACCCTAAAAAATGTCACTATTCACTACCCTAGAATCAACGAACGAATTTAACCAGTTAAAAAGTGAAACAATAGCATAAATGTGGTCTCTACAACATGTATGCGTCATATATAGCAATATTTGAGAATATCATAAGCCAATAACAACAAATCTAGAAAATACATAATATGGCACAAACTTTAAATTCACAAAGGAGTGCAAAATCCCTCACAATTGATGTGAAGAAGCTTGTAGGATGCTTGCAAACTCTCTAAATCACTTGCTCCTAGCTTGCCAAGGCTTGAAACCAAGAATTGAAGTGCAAAATTTTCTCCTTCCTCTCCTATGGGGCTGTCGGGTTTGGGGGTACTATTTGGGCTTTTTTATTTTTTCTATGTTATGATATATGCTAAGGTGCTATTTTAGTATATATGCATATGTGTAATATATTTGTGTGAGTATGTTTTGTCATAAAAATGAGTCAAACTAACTTAAAATAGGTCTCATGGTGCAATTAAATATTAGCTAGCTCAAATATAATGAAAGATTACGTAACACTATTCAACGAGCCGCTAAAACTTTTTTCTAAATGAGTGCTCCTAACACATTTTGCTCAAGCGCACATTTTTCTCACTCCTAAAATAATCAATATAATCTAGGAAAAATAGTAATTCAAAGAAAATATGTAGTTGAAAAATGTAATAAATAGTAACCAAAGAAAGTAACAAGTAATGCACTGTTAAAATGCACAACAGTGAATGCAACAGTAAATAAAAGTATGGCAAAGTTCTCGGGTGTCACACCTTCTCCCCCTTAAACTAATTGCGTCCAGGCAATTCTTACATGATTCAGCGAATAACTCAGGATACGGATCTCGCATCTGATTATCTCTCTCACATGTAGCATCCTTTAACCCGTGATGATCCCACAGAATTTTAACCATCAGGATGCTTTTAGTTCTGAGCTCCTGAACTTTTCAATCTACAACCCGAAGAGGTTTCTTGGTATAAGTCAAAGTCTCACTGATCTCTAGCGACTCTGGCTCAAGAACATGAGAAGGATCTGGCTAATACTTCCTAAGCATAGAGACATGAATGACATCATGAATTTTGCCCAAAATAGGAGGTAGAGCAAACCGGTAAGCCAATGCACCAACTTTCTCAGTTATTTCAAACGGTCCCATATATCTTGGACTGAGTTTACCCCTTTTTCGTGCCGAATCAAACCTTTTCGAAGAGAGATTTTCAGAAATACTCGATCACCCACAGCAAACTCCAAATCTCGGTGACGCCTATCTGCATAACTCTTTTGTCGACTCTATGTCGTAAGCATTCTCTTTTTGATAAGCAATACATTATCAATCATTCTATTCATCTCAGGCAATACAGTAGGGCCAATAGTCTTCATTTCACCAACCTCATCCTAATATAAAGGTGATCTACATTTACGCCCATATAGTGCCTCATACGATGCCATACCAATAGTAGCTTGGTAACTATTATTATAGGCAAATTCTGCAAGCAGCAAATATCTCTCCCAACTCTTACCAAAGTCCAGAATACAAGCTCGCAACATATCCTTGAGTATTAGGATAGTTCTCTCAGATTGACCGTCCGTCTAAGGGTGATAAGAAGTACTGAAGCTCAACGTTGTGTCCAAAGCTTTCTAAATCTTCTACCACAACTGAGATGTGAATCTGGGATCTCTGTCTGACATAATACTCTTTGGAATCCCATGAAGTCTAACTATATTCTCAACATATAATTCAGTTAGCTTGTCAAGAGAATCAGTTTTCTTTGTGGCAATAAAGTGAAAAATCTTGGTCAATCTATCAACGACCACCCAAACTGATCATTACCTTTCGAAGACCTTGGCAAGTCTAACACAAAATCCATACTAATGTGGTCCCATTTCCAATCAGGAATAGCCAAAGGTTGCAATAACCTTGTAGGTCTTTGATGTTTAGATTTAACTTTCTAGCAGGTCAAGCATCTAGCTACATAATCAGCAATCTCCCTTTTCATGTTATTCTACCAGAAGTTCTGTTTCAGATCTCAGTACATCTTTGTTCTACTTGGATGGATAGTGTACTTAGAACTGTGTGCCTCAACAAGTATTTCTTTCTTTAAAACTGGCTCACTCGGAATATAAATTCTGCCCTTGAATTTAAGAATGCCATCATCGTGCAGTTTGAAGTCTGACTCTCCCCCTTTAGACTTTTCTAGGATTTTCAACAATTGTGAATCAGTCTGTTGAGCTTCTCTAATTCTAGATGATAATAGAGCTTGAATTTGTAGAATTGCAAATTGAATACCAGAATTTGAAGTTTTGGGCTTCCATAAACATAGTTCTTCTATGAACTCCCAATTTTTTATAATAAAGCTAGCAACTGTAGCCTTTCGGCTCAAAGCATCAGCAATAACATTGGCCTTACCTGGTAGATAATTAATAGTGCAGTTATAGTCCTCAAGTAATTCCAGCCAACACCTTTGCCTCATATTCAATTATTTCTGTGAAAAGATATATTTCAGACTCTTGTGATCGATAAAGATTTTAAATTTGTTACCCCAGAGATAGTGACGCCATTTCTTTATCTCAAAGATAATAGCCGCAAGCTCAAGATCGTGCGTCGAATAGTTGAGTTCATAGGGTTTCAGTTTCCTGGAGGCATATGCAATAACTTTTCCATTCTGCATCAATACACAACCCAAACTCTCCTTAGAAGCATCACTATAGATTACCAGGTTATCAGTTCCCTCGGGTAATGCAAGAATATGAGCCGTGTTTAACCATTTCTTCAATTCTTGGAAGCTAGCCTCACATTTTTCATTCCAGTCAAACACAGTTTTATTTTGAGTGAGCTGAGTCAAAGGTCCAGCAATTTTAGAGAAGTCCTTGACAAATCTTCTATAATAACCTGCTAAACCCAGAAAACTGCGGATCTCTGTAACAATCTCAGGCCATTTCAACAGAAATACCATCCTGCGAGATAATATGACCGAGAAAAACAACTTGCTTTAACCAGAACTCACATTTGCTGAATTTTGCAAATAACTTATGCTCTTGAAGAGTCTGTAATATAATCCTGAGATGTTGTTCATGCTCAGCCTAATATTTAGAATACACAAGAATATCATCAATAAAAATAACTACAAATTGGTCCAGATATGGATGGAATACCCTCTACATTAAGTCCATAAATGTGGCGGGAATATTAGTCAGACCAAACGACATAACAACAAACTCATAGTGACCATATCAAGTTCTGAAAGTAGTTTTAGGTACATCATCTTTCTTGATCCTCAACTGATAATAACCCTGCCTCAGATCAAATTTAGAAAATACCCTGGCACCCTGTAACTGATCAAATAACTCCTCAATTAAAGGCAATGAATATTTGTTTTTGATAGTTACCTGATTGAGGCCCCGATAATCAATGCATAAGCAAAGAGATATGTCCTTGTTTATAACAAATAAGACTGGTACACCCCAAGGCGAAGAACTCGGCTGAATAAATCACTTCTCAAGCAGACCCTCCTACTGAACTTTCAATTCCTACAATTTGAGTGGAGCCATTCTCTATGGAGTCCTAGAGATAGGTGTTATTCCCGGTATTAAGTCAATCACAAATTCTATCTCTTTATCAGGTGGTAAACCATGTAATTCCTCAGGAAAACCCCCAGAAACTCTTTCACAATAGGCACATCATTCAATTTTAATTTGTCCCCAGGTTGGTTAATTAGATAAGCAAGATAAGCCTCACAACCTTTGCCCAACAGTTTTGATGCTCTAATAGAAGAAATTATAGGAGTTCCAGTTGATTTTCTACTTCCAATTATTTCAATTACAGGCTGGTTGGGCATTTCTAGTTTCACAATCTTCTTCTTACAATCAAGCTATGCATAGTATCTTCCCAACCAATCCATCCCCAATATAATTTCAAAGTGGTGGATGGGTAGAATAATTAAATTAGCAAGAAATACACGACCCTTAATATAAATACTACATGTCTTACAAATAGACTCAGTAAAAAAACTTCGGACCTATAGGTGTATAAACCACAATCTTATGCAACAATTATTCATGTTTCAATTTAGCATTTTGTGAATAAATAGGTATAATAAATGAATGTGTATCCCCAGAGTCAATTAAAACATTAACCGACTGATCATTAAAAAGAAAAGTACATTCTACCACCACAGTCGTATCAGGAAGTTCCTCTGCATCCAAAGTAAATACTTGGGCCTGCCCCCGAGGTGCTGGTGCTGCAGTTGGCGCCCTGGTCTATGTGCTCTAACCAGATGTCTGACCTCTGGTGTTCTTAAATTTCAAACAATCCTTGACCCTGTGCTGGTGGTGCAATTTCGGTTGCCAGAACAGCCAGTGGTCAAGGTAGTGGGAAATCGAGATTCTACAAAGAGTTTCATTATCTCATTTGCTAAACCTATAAAGCTTGTGGGAAAGGGGTATTCAGGTTATCTAGCTTATCTTATCAACAAGCCATCTGATAAGCTAAAACTGGATGAAGTTCTGATAGTTCAGGAATATCCAAATGTATTTCCTAAAGAGTTGTCAGGACTGCCGCCAGAAATAGATATTGAATTTGTGATCAATGTACTTCCCGGTACTCAGCCAATTTATAAATCAGCATACTGGATGACACCAACTGAGCTTAAAGTGCTGAAAACTCAGTAACATGAGTTATTAGAGAAAGGTTTTATTCAGTAGAGTTCATCACCGTGGAGAGCACTAGTTTTGTTTGTGAAGAAGAATGATGGTACCTTGAGATTATGTATTGATTATCGGGCTTTGAATCAGGTGACCATCAAGAACAAGTATCATTTGCCACTGATTGATGAGTTGTTTGATCAACTATAGGGAGCTAAAGTCTATTCTAAATTTGATTTGAGGCAAGGGTATTATCAACTCCGGATCCATAACGAGGATGTTCCAAAGTCTGCTTTCAAGACTCGATATGGGCATTATGAATTTATAGTTATGCCCTTTGGACTAATTAATGCACCGGCAGCATTCATGGATCTTATGCACCGAGTCTTTCAGCCGTACTTGGACCAATTTGTGGTAATCTTCATTGATGATATCTTACTATATTCTAAGACTGAATCGGAGCATGAACAACATCTACAACTCGTCCTACAGAAACTTCAAGAGCATCAGTTGTTTGCAAAGTTCAGTAAGTATGAATTTTGGCTGCAACATATATCTTTTCTGGGCCATATGATTACACACAATGGTATCTCAGTAGATCCAACTAAATTGAAGTGGTGATGTCTTGAAAAAGGCCAAAGAATGTTACAGAGGTTCGTAGTTTCCTTGGTTTGGCGGGTTACTACCACAGATTCGTGAAAGAATTTTCTATGATTGCAGGGCCACTTTCTAAGCTAACTCAGAAAAGAATAAGCTTTGCATGGGATGAGAAGTGTAAGAATGGGTTCCAAGAGTTGAAGAACAGGTTGACTACTACTTTGATACTTGCATTACCAAAGGGAACCGATAATCTAGTCATCTACAATGATGCATCCAAGGAGGGCGTGGGTTGTGTACTTATGCAGAATGGTCGGGTTATTACCTATGCTTCTAGAAAGTTAAAATCGTATGAGGTGAACTATCTGACTCACGATCTGGAGTTGGCAGCTATCATGTTTGCTCTAAAAAAGTGGCGTCACTGTCTGTGGGGTAGTAAGTTTGAGATTTTTCACTGATCATAAAAGTATGAAGTATTTGTTCTCTCAGAAAGAATTGAATATGTGACAGAGGAGGTGGATGGAGCTTCTAGATGATTATAATTGTTCTATCAATTATCTGTCGCGGAAGACGAATGTTGTGGCGGATGCTCTTAATCAAAAGGCAATAATTGCGAGTTTAGTAATCAAAGAGTAAGAGATGCTTGAGGAAACTAGTTACTGGAAACCAGAGTTGACTCAAGTTGGAATTGTGTGTGCGCACTTGCAGATTCAATTCCTATTGCTGTCTCAGGTTAAAGAAGCTCAACAACTTGATGTGAAGCTTCAGAAAATCAAGGATCAGATCAGGGATGATCAGTCTGACTTCAAATTATATGAGGATAGTATTCTATGATTTCAAAACAGGGTGTGTGTTCCTAATGAACTGGGGTTGAGGAGTGGAATTCGGGAGGAAGCTCACAATTCAAAGTACACCATTCATCCAAGTGGAAACAAGATGTATCGTGACTTAAAACAATATTATTGGTAGAACAACATAAAGAGGGGGGTTTCCCAGTTTGTATCCAAATGTTTGACTTGTCAGCAGGTGAAAGTAGAGCATCAACAACCTACAGGGTTACTTCAGCCATTGGCAATACCAGAATAGAAGTGGGAACATATTACGATGGACTTCATCACTGATTTGCCTAGGTCTCCGGGAGATTGTGATGCGGTTTGGGTTGTCGTGGATCGTTTAACGAAGACAGCTCATTTTATTCTGATGAAGAAGGAAGATGAACTTGAAAAGTTGGCAGATCTTTATTTGGATCACATTGTTAAACTTCATTAGATTCCAGCAAGTATTGTCTCTGATCGAGACCCTCAGTTTACTTCTCAGTTTTGGGAGTGTCTTCAGGAAACTTTGGGTACTAAATTGAATTTTAACATAGCATATCATCCTGGTCAGTCGAAGAGAACTATTTAGATTCTGGAAGATATGCTCAGGGCTTATGTCTTGGACTTCAAGAAGAGCTAGGAGAAACATCTACCATTAGCCGAGTTTGCCTATAATAATAGTTCTCAAGAGACTATTGGGATGGCACCTTATGCAGCTCTTTACGGGCGTAAATATCGATCACCTTTGTATTGGGATGAAGTAGGGGAGGTCAAGGTTGTTGATCCGACTATGATGCCAGAACTTCTAGAGAAGATTGAGAATGTTCAGTTAATCAGGTAGAGAATGCTGACAGCTCAGAGCAGATACAAGAGTTATGCTGATAAACGCCGTCGGGATTTAGAGTTCTCAATTAGAGATCGAGTCTTCTAGAAATTGTCTCCTTGTAAGGACTTTGCTCGTCATGGTAAAGGTGGTAAACTGAGTCTTAGGTTTCACGGGGCCGTTTGAGATTACTGGCTGAGTGGACAAATTGGCGTATCAATTGGCTTTACCATAGAATTTCGTTAATGTTCATGATGTCTTCCACGTATCTACTTTGAGGAAGTATTATCCAGATCCTTCACATATTCTAGAACTAGAATCGTTGCAGCTTCGTGAGAATTTGACTTATGAGGAACGACCAATTGGTATCCTTGATCAAATGGACCGATTCCTATGGTTAAAGTGTTGTGGAATCATCAGGCTATAGAAAAGGCTACTTGGGAAAGAAGGGATCAGATTCAGTAACACTACCCAGATTTGTTCCGAGCAGCAAATAAGAATTTCAAGGGCAAAATTTTTTTAAAGATGGGAGAATGTGAGACGCTGAATTAGCCCTTAGTTACACTTAAGTGTTTTCACGTATTTAAATGCTATTAGAATTTAATGTATAAGTATATATGTGAGTTATTAAATGTACATTTAAAAGACATTTGAAAAACAATTATAAAGACTTTTCATCTTCTTTTGCAAAATTGTGTAGTATAATTAGACTATATGTAAATATATGCTCATATATAATGTTGTCTCCAAAAAATAGTCATATTAAATATATTATATAAGTTAGATTATATATATAAGGCTATTTTAGGCAAAAATCAACTAAAATAACTAAAATTGCCAACTTTGACCAAGACTTCTAGCTTTGACTTTGCTATATATGCATTATACATACATAATACACTAGAACAATTTGCAAAACATACTCATTTCTCACACACCTTGCCGTGAGCTCCTAGGGGAAGAAAAGAAGTTTTTTTTTCAAGCTTTTCAAAGCAAATTTTCAACGAAAAACCTCAAATCAAACCCAAATATTTTCATTCCAAGCTTGATTTTGCTTGTTGGGCTTGCATTCTAGCTATGCCTAGCATTTCTTTGGATCAAAGGTGAGGGAAAAACTAGATCTTATTTTTCAAGTTCATGTCAAATTTTATTTGTTGCATATATAGTTGTTGTTTTGCTAAATTGTCTTAAGAATATTGTTAGTTAGGTGTTGTAGACCAACCTAGTGTAATTATAGCCAATTTAATCGGTGGAATGTTGTATTTTTTTTTTCATGTATTATTTTGATATTTTGGCTATTATTTTGAATAATTATTGTTGTAGTAGTTGTCTTTAAGTTGTAGTTGCTTCTATAGACTTGTTAAATATTGAGTAGTAATGTCGTAATGCCAAAATGTTGATTTGAATGTTGGTTTAGAAGTCCAAAATTTTAGTCTAGTATGCATTGCCATTTTGGACTTGTTGGGCTTGTTTTAGATGGCTTTTGGTTGGTTTTCGAGGGGGTTTAGATACTTGCTTTAGTGGTTGGGTGATAGGAGAAGGTTCGAGGGTTGTTTGATTTCTAGATTGTAAGTTATGATGTTTAGAAGTTTGGGTTGCCTTTATTTGAATTAGCTAAGTGTTGTCTTTAATTGTTTGGTGTTGTTTGTGTGGTTGATACTTGGGTTGGTGTTAAGTAGGCTTAGGTTTGCATGTGTGTTGAAGTGTGTGTTGAGTTTGGGTGGCCTACTTTGTAATGTAACTTAAGTATCTTAGTTGTTTGTAAATGTTTAGTTGTTGAGGTGTTGTCTAGTTGATTGTTGATGTTGAAGTGCCGGGAGATAACCTACTTTGTTGTTCTCTCGGAATATTATGCTTTAAGTGTTACTTGTTGTGAGTCATGATAGTGTTGTGACAACTAGGACGGCATTGTGCTTATCGGAGTGGATTTGCATAGGTATCATGTGTTATTGCCTATCTCGTGTGATCGGAGAATGATCATGGAGTATGGGTCTAGATTGGGTACTTCCGAAATGTATCAATGGGTGTTATAAGAAGTTGGTTGAGTTCGTGATGGTGTATGAAGCTACATCAACTAGTGTATCGTATCCTTTTTGCTTGGTTACTTATAATGCTATACTTGTATTGTTGTTGGTGTTTATTGTGTGTTCCTTGTTCCTAGGGTGTTTTCCAAAGGGTTACATGAAATTGTTTTCAAAATATCCTATCCAACCCTCGTTGATCTTTGTTATATATAAGCTATCCCTCTTTGCTGACCTTTCAAGTGTGACTGAGAAGGACCCAAGGTATGTTCCTCAAGAAGCTGAGAATGAGCCTTTTGTTGATGAGTCTTATGTGCTAGAGTCCTATCCATGAGTCTATGATAGAGTGTTTCATGTGTTGTCTTGGATTTATGACATGTTGTATTGTATAAGTTTCAAAGTTTGTATTGTATAACTTACTTTAAATGATTAGTGGATTGTATAATGCTAGTTTAGTAGTCTTTCTTTTGAATATGAATAAGTAGCTATAGCTTAATATCTATTTTGCATATGTATGGTATGGTTTGATGTTTGTTGTTAAGACGAAGGCATTGGATCTTGTTGTTTAAATGTTGGTTGGTTGGTTTATGAAAGTTGTTAGTTGTGTTGCTTGTTGTTGAAGTTGTTGTTGGAGTTGAGGTTGGTTGTGAAGTATTTGTAGTGAACCAGTGTATGGTTCTGCTGTCCATATTACAGTGTTATAATGCCGAAATTCCGCCGCGTCCTGACTGATCATAAGTTGGGTCGTGTTGGGGCATGACAGTGTATGTATGCTAGTTAAGGCTATTTGAGCTAATTGATAGTTATGAGATGTCTATTGAGTTATATTGAGTGTTAATTAAATGAATTGATTAGCATATGTGAGGTTTAATTGTTAGAAGTCTATGATAATAACTATGTGTAAACTTGGTTAATTTGGCTAAAGGTGATATTTACGTGGTTTCGTGAGTTCATTTGTTGAATTGGAATAAGTTGATTGTATAGTATTTGATTGATTGTCATTATGGGTGTGGAGGACAACCTACTTTGTTGTTCATCAATTATGTGTATATATAAATTGTTACTTGTTAAATGTTGTGTCGTGTTCTCGTATTGATGGTTGCGCAACCTTATCATTGAGGCAGATGCAATTGGCCTCTCTAGGAGGCATCGGGCTTGCAAAGGTTGGTTGTTCTAGCTCCGTACTCTAGTCCTTTACTCGTCCGAAGATTTCCAGGGGGTGTTGGGTCGTAGGTATTAGGTACATTCGGAGTACCCATTGGTGATTGGGATCCCAGCACATTGTTATCGTAGTTCGAGGCTCGTGGATCAAGATCGTGGAATTGGAGGGATAAGGACTATCGTATCGTATCCTTTTTAATGTATGATATAATTGTTGTTTAATTGTTATCTGATATTTGGTTTTGTGCCTAGCTTGACTATTTGCATTCCATGTAAATATTTTTGAAAACTCCTCGGATAATTGTTCCCTTCCCTCACTGAGCAATAGTGTTTTGCTCACCCCTATTTCTAACATTTTACAGTCATGGCAGAGATAGCCTCGAGAGTTAGAAAAAGAAGATCAAGTGTCCCCTTGATTTTTTGATGTTTTATGTGAACTTGTGTAAAATGGATGTATATCATGGCTTGTACTTATTTGAGGTCTTGATGGGTTTGTTTGTATTCGATGTGTATATGACTATGTAATTGAAATGGAAGTTTAGTAAGATGGCATGTAATAAGTTTATAACTACTTCAACTTAGTAGAGGTCTAGTTAGGGTGCATGGAAGATTTACTTTGGCCTAAGGAAGGAGGTTAGAATCATCTTGTGAACTTGAGAGGGTACTAAATATGTTGTGGAGTTTGAATGTTGTGTTGATTCTGTCAGAGATATGTCCTAATGCTGTATAGTTAGATGACCTATATAAGACATTTTGGTTTAAACCTGAATGACATGTTAAATGGATGTTCATATTCTCTATTCAATTATATGAATGTGTCCTTAATGTTTTTTCTAAGAGGACATATATTCTTAAAGTGTTGAGAATTCGATGACATATTTCTTCGACATGATAAACATTCAAAAGCATTCATAGTCCTTAGGTTATTCGACCAGGACTAGAATAATCAAGTACGGATAATCAAGTACAGACTATCATATGTAGTTACCTTTAATTAACATAGAGATGTTAATGATAAAAAGGTAGCGAGCGTTGAGCTACAATAGCATAGGGATGCGATTAACTCACTTATGAGTGATCGTTAGTATAACGGATCATTGAATGTGACCAAAATGACAAATTACATGACTTTGGATTAATGGTTTGTCATTCGTTACAAATTGTGAAAATTAATCATTTGACTTGAGAAATTACGGTTGCCGGATATATCAGGGGCTAAATCTTGCGTTTGGACAAAACTCACCTTTATCTAAGTGGACAACGACCTCTCGCAGTTTAGTCTTGTGATATAGAGATCGACATGTAATTGTCAAGATAGGATCTGTTAACCTCCAACAGTGAGACGATGTCCTATGTGATCTAGTGTCAGTTGTCTGAAATGAGAAATCCTCGGATGGGGTAGTTGAACGATGGAATGATGGTTTTTCATAGATGTCATCTCTTATTCTACCGAATTAGATCTATTGTGACACCCCGAACCCAGCACTTCATTAATTGCATTCATTAAATGGTTAACTTAGATGTAACTTAGTTAATTACTTTATTTTTTTTCATATTTCCATAAATTCAACTATTTCTTTTCATGCATTTTATTTTTTTATAAAATACTACATATTTTTAGGGGACTATAGCCCCTAACCATGCATGCATTGCATATAGGGATCAACGGGAAAAAAATTCGTGAAATGTCTGATGAATAGTACGAACGGGATTTTTCCAAAATTTTCAGATTTTTGGCATTTTATTTTACTGAAATTTAATCACCCAAGTGACCCATTTACCCTTACTAAAATGCTCTAATTGTTTGACCCATTCTTTGACCATCTCATGAAAACATTATAAGCCAAGAAACAAAAAATAAAAAATAAAGGGTCAAAACAATGGCCAAAAAAGAGTTACAGGAATAGTAACTTCTCCAAGAAAAAATTGCTCATTGCTTCATTCTTGCCTCCATTGCTTCCCAAATTGGTTGTGCTTCATCCTTAGGACTTTAAGACCATTCTTTGATCTTCAAAAGTGGTAAGGGTACATTCCATTCTTGTATTAGATTCAATTAAAGTTTGTGCTATTATTTTTGTGATCTAATATTGTAGTGGTTTAATGATTGTTCCGTTGCTTCTTATATGCTCTAATGACTTCATAGAATATATTTGATGGTTTAAAATGCTTGTTGAATGCTTGAAAATGAAAATGACACTTGAGAAAGATGATGAATAGTGCCAAACTAGGGTTTCCGAAAAGGTTACAATTTAATTCGATTCAAGGCTTCTAGTAGTTGCTAATTAGGTCCATAAGCGTGGGAAAAATGTTAATTGCACTTGCTAGGTTCAAAATTTGAGAAATTTGATCAAAATAGGCTACTTTAATAAGGGGTTTCGGGGTTAACTTGAATCCGGGCACATTTCGAGGTTATGGCTAGTCTTTATTAAGTATTGAAGCCTTAGAAGTGCCTTCGTTTCGCTTGTTTGGGTTCCGAAATTGGTACTTGTAGTGTAAACCCACAAAGAGGCATTTTCGGTGTTTTCGTGTAGTTGTGCTCTAGGTTATGATTTGGAGGTTCTAAATGAGGTATTTAGGTATCCTTAGATTGGTAGGATGGTTAGCTAGCTTAACTTGATCATTGAATTCCGGTAGGAAGCTAAATAGCCTAGTTGAACAAAAGGGAAATGAATGAATTAATTGCTTTAGTACTTGTATTGCTTTGTAGTTGCTCCTAGCATGTCTAAATGCTATTCTAAAGTATGTGTAGGCTTTTAGTTAAGTTTTGTGAAAAGTATAATATTGACCCCTTTGTGTTCGCATAGTTAATTTCATGATAATTGCTTTATAATTGAGTAATTAAATGTTTATATGCCTTTTTGTAGTGTACGTATTATAGTAGTGAAGTCTCATGAATTAAGTTGCTTGGTTTACATGGCTTTGGTTGAGTATGAATTTAGAATGGACTAAAGGAACTAGTAATGAACCATGATAATAATTGTTGTTAGTTGATTCTTGATTGATTGGATAAATGTTTAAATGTACTTATGTAACAAGTTCATCTATTCGGAGAAGTTGTGAGTTAAGCTATATCGATACTAGTTAAAGATTGAGTAAACATGTTTATATTGCTTATTAATTGCATTATATGTGTAAAGATACGCTTATATAACTTATTGGTTAGATGTTATATAGTGTTTCTACTTATATGAATTATCATTGCTATGTATATGTTAGTTATTATACTATTGTCTTTGAGTAATACTTAGAACATTAAAGAATATTGCACATGTGATCACTTAAGTTATCTGTTGTTTAAATAATGATTAGAATGCATGTTGAACAATGAAATATATTGTTAGTTATGTGAATTAAAGGGAATCAATAGAGTTAGATAAATTAATGGCTTTATGAACTAGCTTTAGTTGAGAATAAGAGATCACTTCTTATACATATAGTTGATTGTATTAGGTAGTTATAATTGAAGAGAATTGATGCTTTTGGAGAATATTGAGGGAATCTTGGCTTAATTCGCGCAGGATTGGCTTCCTAAAAGGTGAGGGATCATTTCTATGTGCATTCTAAGTGTCTTATCTTGTTATATGCTAAATGTTCAATACTAAGTGATTTAAGTGTTTTAGTCGGAGTAGTTTAGTAATTATAGACTAATTAATGTATCAGATTTCATCGTATGGCGTGATTGATGATATGTGTGCTCAAGGACAACCTCTTTTGTTGTCCTTCTTGTTTACATATCGGCTTATTTTGTTATATTGTTATTATTATTACTTCTTGTGTTATCGAGTCAATGGTTGCCCAACCTTATCGTCGGGGCGGATGCAATGGGCCTCTCTGGGCGGCAGCGGGCTTGCCAAGGTTGGTTGCTCTAGCTCCATACCCTATTCCCTCACTCGCCTGGTCCGGAGATTGCCAAGGGGTGTTGGGTCGTAGGATTGGGTACATCCAAAGTACCCTTTGGTGTTTAGGAGTCGGCATATCGTGATCGAGTCATGGTTCGTGGATCGAGAATCGAAGACTATGTGAAATCCTAGTTTTCGTCTTTATCTCGATTTGCGTGTCTTTTCCTCGATTTGCGTGATTTGACATGTTTATGTGTTATATGAGTTAGAATGTGCTAAATATGTGATTCATATTCCTAATACATGCTATGTGTGCATTCATGAAATTTTCATAAAAAATGGCATTAGAAATTTTATCGACGATTTTTGTGAATAATATTTTGAACACCTGTCCGCTAAAATTTTTACAAGAATATTTTAAATGTCTTAAAACATAGTCCTCTATTATTAATTGACCCATGTTTGATAAAAATTGATTCTGAAACAGAATAGTAATTTAAATAGACTTTTCGGGCGAAAAGTAGAGTTTTTGAGCCAAATAGTGATTTCTTCTAAACCCGATTCTTGCATTGACATTTGTTGACCTAATATATATTAATATAAATGTATTTATATGTGGTATTAAATGATTTTAGATTAATTGTGCATTCAAAAGACATTTGAAAACAAATAATATGACTTTTCACCTTCTTTTACAAAAATCGCGTTTTTAGCCGAGTCGGGTGAAAGTCTTTGCATGAGAAAACTCTTGTCTCCTAAAAATAAACTACTTAAAATAGTCTAAGTGTTAAATTAATGTTTTGAGCAAGAAATTGTCTAAAATGGAATTAAAAGACAAGAAAACACTAAAAATAACTAAGTGTCAACTTTGACTTTCTTTTATTTGTTTGAAATTTGCTTAATATCTCATCAACACACATTAAAAGCTCACAAAACACACTTATTTTACAAACACATTACCGAAAATCCATGAGAGAGAAGAAAGAAGGCATTTTCAAGATTTTTCAAAGCATTTTTCAAATAGATTTTGCAATTCAAGTCCAAATCACTTCATTCAAAGCTTGATTTCACTTGTTGGGCATCCATTCTACATCTTTCTTGCATCAAAACACATCAAAGGTGAGAGAAAAATTCTAGATCTCAAATGTCATCTTTTATGTTTTTGCATATAATTGAATTTTAAACCATTAGAAAGTTGAATTGATGTTATATTATTGCTCAGTGCATGCTAGGGATCATTTATATGCGTTTATAAAAGATTTGAACTGTTGTAGCATGAATTTTTATTTTCGGGTATTAAAAGTTGAGTTGTTGGTTATTTGTAGAATATTTTGAGTTGTAGTGGTTGAAATCGATTTTCGTCAATTTGTAAAAGTTTGTTAAATATGGGGTGGTGCTGTTATAATGCCGAAAATTTGATTGTGATGTCGGGTGAAAGTTCGAAAATTTCAGCCTAGGTGCATTGAGGTTTTAGGGTTGTTGGGCTTGATTTGGTTGTATTTTGGTTGGTTTCCGAGGGGGCTAATGTAGTAGATTGAGTAGGTGAGTGATAGGAACTGGTTTGGAGTTGTTTGGATTAGTAGAATGTAAGTTATGATTATTAGAAGTTTAGGTTGTCCTTCTTTAAAATGTTGATATATGCCTTTAGATGATCGGGTGGGGTTTGGGTGATTGAATTGTGAGTTGTTGATGGTTAGATTAGGGTTTGGTTGTGTGGCTAATGCATGTTAAGTTGGGTGACCTACTTTGTCATCAACTTAGTTGTTTAGTTGTTAATTGATTAATTGATGTTATGTTGTTGAAATGTTATTAATTGATTGATGATTAATTGGTTATTGATTATTGATTATTGAATATTGATTATTGATAAACCGGGAGATAGTCAACGGAAAAAGGTTGTCCTCCTGTTATTGAATGTTTATTATTATTGCTGAGTCTTGGTATGCGTGTACCATATCTCGGGCGGTATCAGGCCGTCAGGTTGAAAACGGTATGGCTATCAGAGGCTACCCTCATCTCGCATGGGCGGAGATGCCATGGAGGGCAGGGCTAGTGAGGTACCTCGGGTGTGTGTGTCATGGGGGTGATAAGAAGTTGGTTGAGATCGTGATGGCGTTTGGAGCTACACCAACTAGAGTATCCTTTATTGAATGGTCATTATAGTTTATGTATTTATGTTGTTATTGATGTTTATTGTGTGTTTACTGTTCAAAGGATGAGTCCAAGGAGTATAGTAAATACTGTTAGAGATCTATCGAATCCTCACTGGGCTTGTTTTATATAAGTTCACTCTCAATTATTGCATGCATGCAGGTATTATTGAGCCTGACTACGGGTATGTGCCTCTTGAAGAGGGAAATGTGCCATATGTGGATGAGTCTTATGTGCAGGAGTCATTGCTATGAGATTGTCTTAGTTGTTGTAAAATAATGTGTTATACAACCTAACTTAATATAAAGACATATGTATGTTGATTCAGTAGTCTTTAAATTGATCATGACTAGATTACTAAGTTGGTTATAACCTATTTTGGAAATGTATGTTATATAGTAATGTATGATGCTGGAACGGAGGCGTATAACCAATGGATGCAATGGTAAAGAATGTTTATTGTATGTTGTGGTTGTGTTGTTAATTGTTGAATTATTGTGGAGTTGGATGTATGAGTTTCGAAGATGTTGGTTTAGAGCCACGGTATCCGAGTTACAGTCGTTATACTGCCGAAATTCTATTGCGTCCTGACTGATCTTAAGGGGGGTCAAGTTGGGGTGTGACATAGAGTGATAAGGGTTATCGATCGTATCCTTTTTAAAGTGTGGTATTAGAATTGTTATCCATTGTTAGAAGTGTTATCCATTGTTTAGTTATTGTATTAAATGTGTTAAGTTGTTCGATTGCACGAACCCCCGATATACTGTTCCCGTTTTCCCTTCCTCACTGAGTATACATGTTGTATACTTACCTTCATTTCTAACACCTTTCAGGTTTAGTGCTATCGGAGGTAGAAAAGAAGGCTCGAGAGTTTTGTGATTGATTATGCTGGCTTACATAGATTGTCATTGAATATAGTTTCATAATTGTAAAGTTAAATTTAGAATGTATTAATAGTTGCAAATGGCTTGTAATGTTGTAATATCTTGTAATCTTTCCTTTATTGTCTAGTAGCTGCATGCTTGCATGTTTTGACTGGTTGACGGACTAAAATCATAAGAAATAAAACTAGTTAATGTTAGAGTGGTATGATTTGTGAGATTATAATCATGAACCTTTAACAGTTAATGATTGTATGCTTGTATGTTTGATGTTTATGTTAGTCTAAGGCTCGGATAGCTTTGAGATGGGGCATGGTTGGAGTTCGAGTTGTATGAGAATGACGTGGGTTATATTTGTGGCTTTATTTATTATTTACATGTATCCAGTTATCCTATAAACAGGGGAGACTATAACACCCCGTTCCCTATCAAGACCGGGAGTTCTATCAATCAATCTAATCACAACCCAATTCCAAACCGAGGCATAAAATTTAGGGACAACAAACCGAGTCTCCCTTGTTTCTAGGCAAAATGCAAAAGCCTGCGACAGCATATAACTGGAGCAGTACCGTGTCCAACCATTCAAACACCTCAAGGCCATCCGAGCCTTGGTTCTCAACAATTAAACACAAGTAATATACAATTCCAAGTACCCAGACTATTCTAACTTTTCCTTAAGCAATACAAGCATGCATTAAAGTTAAGCTATACTAACTAGATACATAAACTAACTTATCAAACCACTTCAATAATCTAATAAAACTTAAATTACATTCCTCTTGACATTGAATACATACAATCATGAACATACATCTTTGCCACTTCGACAACTCAAGCCACATAGCACACAAGACAACTCTTCAAGCACGAACTTTTACACAGTCACGAACTTTCCAGCTAACATGGCATTTCCTGAAATGTGGTGGTGAGGAGTAAGTATACTCAACACGTATACTCGTTGAGGGCGAGACAGATATTGAGGTGGAGAGAAAGAAGATCGTGCAATGCAAATAAGGTAGTTAAGTAATATATATCTGACAAGTAGGCATTCAATCTAACAATCAATACAATAACCAATTAATAAAAGCATTAACACAACCATTCAAATCTATACCACACTTTGAAGGCTATGGTTCACTCAAACGAGCAATGTATCGATCACGAATTCGATGACTTTAACGATGACGCGCCGGCTCACCTACCTTATAACTTCCGTTTAGAGTACTCCGGACATACTCTGTCAATTCTACGACCCAAAACGCCCTGGGCGGCAACCCAAGCGAGAAAGGTAATAGGACACGGAGCTAGAGCAACCAACACTTACAACCCAAGGCTACCCAGAGAGGCCCATCACTCACGCGCCTGACACTTATGCAATGCAATACGAGATATATAACGATAATCGAGCAAGGCACTGAAGTGTAGGTTAGTAAACAACATGCGATACAATAAGCATATACAATCAATAAAATAACAAGAACAACACTAACAAGCATTATAAACAATTGATATACAAATTCAGTCATAATCAACTTTAACAAGCATAACAAGCAATATTAAGCATTCTATAGGCATTACACTATGAAAACACACAAAATCACAAAATGACCCCAAGGTTCAAAATGCTACTACTTTCAAACGATCCACGAGTTTTGGAAATTGACTTCACCAATCCTCCTAGGTCACCATAAGGCACGTCTAAAGACCCCGAAACCCTACTTAACCCTAGAATTCACGCAAAGCCCCGATTTTTCCCTTTGCTCGTTTGAACTACCGCTACCCTAACCAAATACCCAACCAACGCCATAAACACACCAAAAGTGCTTCCATGGCCTCCCGAGACAATGCCATCACACAAATCGATAAAATGCCAAACTTGACCTAAATGATCCCAACTTTCACTAAGCTATTTTCCTCCATTTTTCAATTACACAATCCAATTAAACCACACATTTAGACATTCTAGCATATCTAGCACGTTCCTACATCAACAGAATGCATAACGGAGCAAATTCATCGAAACGAGGGTTTACTATTCAATTATCAATCTAAATTACAATTTCGATATTCAACCACAGAAAATGCTAAAAAGCTATAAATACATGTTCTACAAATGCTAGGGAACATTCTTGAATCATCAAAACGAGTAAAATAACATTTTACGGATAAAATCTAAAAATTAAAGTTAATACATAAAACTTTCAAATGCGCAATTAAACATAAAACCCTCACCTTAGACGCTCCTAGACACTATGAAAACCATGCTGGATGCCTCAGAAACCACCCCGCACAAGCTCCCGCGAAGAAATTGAAGTTTGAAGTTGAAATGTGTTTTTTTCTTCTCCTCTAGTTTCGGCCAGCTCTCTTTCTGTTTCAGCTTTCTTTTTTTGTGTGCTATTCTATGCTATAGTAAAAGATGACAATAAGTCAATTGGTCAAGCCTTGGTCAAAGCTAACTTAAGTTTGGTCAAATAGGCTTATTTTGGGCATTTTAAGGCTAAAACAACCAACACAATTCTAATTCTAGTTAATAACAACTAAAACACTAAATACTAGTTTTCACTATTTGCTGAGGACTAGAAATCATTTCCTAACTATCGCTCTCGATATGCTATGCACTTTGCGACAATAAAAGAATAACAATTAAATCTCAAAGAATTTAAGAAAATATAATTTTTTGAAAAGTAACATAGTTCAAAATTTACCCCGGCTCGGAGCTACTTTTCATTTAATTGCAAACCGAGCATTAAGATGCAAGAAAAATAAAACCGATTAACATAAATATGAAAATGAAGCTACAAATGGATGTTTAACTAAAATAAACACATAATTCAATGCTAACATTTAAGATGCCACTTAATTAAATGCAATTAAATGCCATTAAATGCATGCCAGGTTCTGGTTATCATATCCTTCCCCCCTTAAAACAATTGCGTCCTCGCAATTCTTCTTCCAACAGAACTCTGCATCCACTGAAATCCAACTCTGACTAATCTTCATCAGCTGCTGAGCAAGTATATTAATCAAGATAACTAATAGGGAAGTTTAAGAAGAAATTCCAAGTAGTAATGCCAAATAAAGGCTCAAATGTAGATACCGCAAAAAAATCCCGTTGACACGAATACCGAAGAAGAATAAAATTCCATCCAAAAGCGCCGAGATAATACCAATAAAGACTAAACCAAAGATACTGTAGATAAATTCACATCATATATCAATGATAAGAAGAATACCGAATGAATACCCTATACACGAATAACACCCTATTCCCTCTCGAGACCGAGAATTCTATCAATCAATCTAATCACAACCCAATTCCAAACCCGGGCATAAAATTTAGGAAAACGGACGGAGTCTCCCCTGTTTCTAGGCAAAATGCAAAACCTGTGACAGCATATAAATGGAGCAGTACCGTGTCCAACCATTCAAACACCTCAAGGCCATCCAAGCCTTGGTTCTCAACAATTAAACACAAGTAATATACAATTCCAAGTACCCAGACTATTCTAACTTTTCCTTAAGCAATACAAGCATGCATTAAAGTTAAGCTATACTAACTAGATACATAAACTAACTTATCAAATCACTTCAATAATCTAATAAACTTAAATTACATTCCTTTTGACATTGAAGACATACAATAGATGAACATACATCTTTGCATCTTTGACAACTCAAGCCACATAGCATGCAAGACAAGTCTTCAAGCAGGAACTTTCACACAGTCACGAACTTTCGAGCTAACATGGCATTTCCTGAAATGTGGTAGTGGGGAGTGAGTATACTCACCACGTATGCTCAGTGATGGCGAGACAGATATCGAGGTGGAGAAAAAGAAGATCGTGCAATGCAAATAAGGCAGTTAAGCAATATATATTTGACAAGTAGGCATTCAATCTAACAATCAATACAATAACCAATCAATAAAAGCATTAACACAACCATTCAAAGCTATACCACACTTTGAAGGCTATGGTTCACTCAAACGAGCAATGTACCGATCACAAATTCGATGACTTTCACGATGACGCGCCAACTCACCTACCTTATAACTTCCGTTAGAGTACTCCGGACATACTTTGTCAATTCTACAACCCAAAACTCCCTGGGCGGCAACCCAAGCAAGAAAAGGAATAGGAGACGGAGCTAGAGCAACCAACACTGGCAACCCGAGGCTACCCAGAGAGGCCCATCACTCACACGCCTGACACTTATGCAATGCAATACGAGATATATAACAATAATCGAGCAAGGCACTGAAGTGTAGGTTAGTAAACAACATGCGATACAATAAGCATATACAATCAATAAAATAACAAGAACAACACTAACAAGCATTATCAACAATTGATATACAAATTCAGTCATAATCAACTTTAACAAGCATAACAAGCAACATTAAGCATTCTATAGGCATTACACTATGAAAACACACAAAATCACAAAATGACCCAACATTCAAAACGCTACTACTTTCAAACGAGCCATGAGTTTTGGAAACCGACTTCACCAATCCTCCTAGGTCACCATAAGGCACGTCTAAAGACCCCGAAACCCTACTTAACCCTAGAATTCACGCAAAGTCCCGATTTTACCCTTTGCTCGTTTGAACTACCGCTACCCTAACCAAACACCCAACCAACGCCATAATCACACCAAAAGTGCTTCCATGGCCTCCCGAGACAATGCCATCACACAAATCGATAAAAAGCCAAACTTGACCTAAATGACCCCAACTTTTACTAAGCCATTTTCCTCCGATTTTCCATTACACAATCCAATTAAACCACACATTTAGACATTCTAGCATATCTAGCACGTTCCTACATCAACAGAATGCATAACGGAGCAAATTCATCGAAACGAGGGTTTACTATTCAATTATCAATTTAAATTGCAATTTCGATATTCAACCGCAGAAAATGCTAAAAAGCTATAAATACATGTTCTACAATTGCTAGGAAACATTCTTCAATCATCAAAACAATTAAAATAACATTCTACGGATAAAATCCAAAAATTAAAGTTAATACATAAAACATTCAAATGCGCAAATAAACATGAAACCCTCACCTTAGACGCTCCTAGACGCTAGGAAAACCACGCTGGATGCCTCGGAAACCACCCCGCACAAGCTCTCGCGAAGAAATTGAAGTTTGAAGTTGAAATGTTTTTTTTTCTTCTCCTCTAGTTTCGGCCAGCTCTCTTTCTGTTTCAGCTTTCTTTTTTTGTGTGCTATTCTATGCTATATTAAAAGATGACAATAAGTCAATTGGTCAAGCCTTGGTCAAAGCTAACTTAAGTTTGGTCAAATAGGCTTATTTTGGGCATTTTAAGGCTAAAACAACCAACACAATTCCAATTCTAGTTAATAACAACTAAAACACTAAAATTAAAACACTAAATACTAGTTTTTACTATTTGCTGAGGACTAGAAATCATTTCCTAACTATCGCTCTCGATATGCTATGCACTTTGCGACAATAAAAGAATAACAATTAAATCTCAAAGAATTTAAGAAAATATAATTTTTTGAAAAGTAACATAGTTCAAAATTTACTCCGACTCAGAGCTACTTTTCATTTAATTGCAAACCGAGCATTAAGATGCAAGAAAAATAAAACCGTTTAACATAAATATGAAAATGAAGCTACAAATGAATGTTTAACTAAAATAAACACATAATTCAATGCTAACATTTAAGATGCCACTTAATTAAATGCAATTAAATGCCATTAAATGCATGCCAGGTTCTGGTTATCATATCCTTCCCCCCTTAAAACAATTGCGTCCTCGCAATTCTTCTTCCAACAGAACTCTGCATCCACTGAAATCCAACTCTGACTAATCTTCATCAGCTGCTGAGCAAGTATATTAATCAAGATAACTAATAGGGAAGTTTAAGAAGAAATTCCAAGTAGTAATGCCAAATAAAGGCTCAAATGTAGATACCGCAAAAAAATCCCGTTGACACGAATACCGAAGAAGAATAAAATTCCATCCAAAAGCGCCGAGATAATACCAATAAAGACTAAACCAAAGATACTGTAGATAAATTCACATCATATATCAATGATAAGAAGAATACCGAATGAATACCCTATACACGAATAACACCCCGATCCCTCTCGAGACCGGGAGTTCTATCAATCAATCTAATCACAACCCAAATCCAAACCCGGGAATAAAATTTAGGAAAAACGGACGGAGTCTCCCCTGTTTCTAGGCAAAATGCAAAACCTGTGACAGCATATAAGTGGACCAGTACCGTGTCCAACCATTCAAACACCTCAAGGCCATCCGAGCCTTGGTTCTCAACAATTAAACACAAGTAATATACAATTCCAAGTACCCAGACTATTCTAACTTTTCTTTAAGCAATACAAGCATGCATTAAAGTTAAGCTATACTAACTAGATACATAAACTAACTTATCAAATCACTTCAATAATCTAATAAACTTAAATTACATTCCTTTTGACATTGAATACATACAATACATGAACATACATCTTTGCATCTTTGACAACTCAAGCCACATAGCATGCAAGACAAGTCTTCAAGCATGAACTTTCACACAGTCACGAACTTTCGAGCTAACATGGCATTTCCTGAAATGTGGTAGTGAGGAGTGAGTATACTCAACACGTATACTCAGTGATGGCGAGACAGATATCGAGGTGGAGAAAAAGAAGATCGTGCAATGCAAATAAGGCAGTTAAGCAATATATATTTGACAAGTAGGCATTCAATCTAACAATCAATACAATAACCAATCAATAAAAGCATTAACACAACCATTCAAAGCTATACCACACTTTGAAGGCTATGGTTCACTCAAACGAGCAATGTACCGATCACGAATTCGATGACTTTCACGATGACGCGCCAACTCACCTACCTTATAACTTCCGTTAGAGTACTCCGGACATACTTTGTCAATTCTACAACCCAAAACTCCCTGGGCGGCAACCCAAGCGAGAAAAGGAATAGGAGACGGAGCTAGAGCAACCAACACTGGCAACCCGAGGCTACCCAGAGAGGCCCATCCCTCACGCGCCTGACACTTATGCAATGTAATATGAGATATATAACGATAATCGAGCAAGGCACTGAAGTGTAGGTTAGTAAACAACATACGATACAATAAGCATATACAATCAATAAAATAACAAGAACAACACTAACAAGCATTATCAACAATTGATATACAAATTCAGTCATAATCAACTTTAACAAGCATAACAAGCAACATTAAGCATTCTATAGGCATTACACTATGAAAACACACAAAATCACAAAATGACCCCAACATTTAAAACGCTACTACTTTCAAACGAGCCACGAGTTTTGAAAACCGACTTCACCAATCCTCCTAGGTCACCATAAGGCACGTCTAAAGACCCCGAAACCCTACTTAACCCTAGAATTCACGCAAAGCCCCGATTTTTCCCTTTGCTCGTTTGAACTACCGCTACCCTAACCAAACACCCAACCAATGCCATAACCACACCAAAAGTGCTTCCATGGCCTCCCGAGACAATGCCATCACGCAAATCGATAAAATGCCAAACTTGACCTAAACGACCCCAACTTTCACTAAGCCATTTTCCTCCGTTTTTCCATTACACAATCCAATTAAACCACACATTTAGGCATTCTAGCATATCTAGCACGTTCCTACATCAACAGAACGCATAACGGAGCAACTTCATCGAAACGGGGGTTTACTATTCAATTATCAATCTAAATTGCAATTTCGATATTCAACCGCAGAAAATGCTAAAAAGCTATAAATACATGTTCTACAATTGCTAGGGAACATTCTTCAATCATCAAAATGATTAAAATAACATTCTACGGATAAAATCCAAAAATTAAAGTTAATACATAAAACATTCAAATGCACAAAAAACATGAAACCCTCACCTTAGACGCTCCTAGACGCTAGGAAAACCATGCCGGATGCCTCGGAAACCACCCCGCACAAGCTCTCGCGAAGAAATTAAAGTTTGAAGTTGAAATGTTTTTTTTTCTTCTCCTCTAGTTTCGGCCAGCTCTCTTTCTGTTTCAGCTTTCTTTTTTTTTATTTTGTGCTATTCTATGCTATCTTAAAAGATGACAATAAGTCAATTGGTCAAGCCTTGGTCAAGCCTTGGTCAAAGCTAACTTAAGTTTGGTCAAATAGCTTATTTTGGGCATTTTAAGGCTAAAACAACCAACACAATTCCAATTCTAGTTAATAACAACTAAAACACTAAAATTAAAACACTAAAATTAAAACACTCAATACTAGTTTTCACTATTTTCTGAGGACTATAAATCACTTCCTAACTATCGCTCTCGATATGCTATGCACTTTGCGACAATAAAAGAATAACAATTAAATCTCAAAGAATTTAAGAAAATATAATTTTTTAAAAAGTAACATAGTTCAAAATTTACTCCAGCTCGGAGCTACTTTTCATTTAATTGAAAACCGAGCATTAAAATGCAAGAAAAATAAAACCGATTAACATAAATATGAAAATGAAGCTACAAATGAATGTTTAACTAAAATAAACACATAATTCAATGCTAACATTTAAGATGCCACTTAATTAAATGCAATTAAATGCCATTAAATGCATACCGGGTTCGGGTTATCGCAGAGACTCCGTCCGTTTTTTCTAATTTTTGTGACCGGGTTTGGTATTAGGATGAGTATAGATTATTTAATAGAACTTCTAGTCTCGTGAGGGGCCGGGGTGTTACATCTATGCATAGAATCGTTTAGTGGACTTAATCATTTCATGGTCCCCATAACGATTAGGACATTTTAACAGAAGGATCGGACTGCATGTTAATTTGCAAGTATAAATAGGTTTGTAAGAATTAGACTTCATTACTATGTATATTGTCATGATACGTTCGCTGCTAGCGCGTCACTCATAAACATGAAGGTATTCCGAAAAATGACAGAGACATTTTCGAAATAGATCTTTCATCGCTATACGGTCATGAACCTAGAAAGTCACACACTAAAGGGTATTATGAATAAAGCAGTTTTGAGCTTGGTATTGAGTTAGAAACATGTTAGTTAACAGTGTTATTTTTGGACCCTAATGGTTAAGTGGGCCAAAATTGTAATTTTTGAAAGTTTTGGGCCAAAGTGCAAATACTAAAAAGTATTAGGGCAAAAGTGCAAATAGATAGAGGGGTCTATTTCTAGTTAATTATTTTAAAGGGGTTTAGAATTAATTATTGGTAGTCTTCACTAGAAGATGAAAGACAAGTTACACAAAAAGACAAAACACAAAAGGACAAAAGACAACTTGCACAAAAAGACAAACAACAAGTTGTAAGAAAAATTGTCCAAAATGCCCCCCTTGGGCGGCCATATGAAGATCAAAGGACACTTGGCTTCATCCTGGATTAGATCATTGCCACTTGTCATTTTATAGATGGTCTCTTGCATCTATAAATAGAGGGCTTGATTTCTTCTTCTTATGACTTGGCTTGGCCGAAATTTTTCATACACATTAGAAGCAAAATGTGAAACCCCAAATTTCATCCTTATGTGAAATTACGTGTTTTGACATGTATATGTGTTATTTGAATTAAAATGTGCTAATTTTGTGATTTCTATTCCTATTACATGCTATGTGAGCATTCAAGAAATTTTCATAAAAATTTGCATTGCAAATTTTATCGTCGAGTTTTATGAATAGTATTTTTGAAAACACGTCCGCTATAATTTTGAAACTGGTCTTTTAAACGTTTCAAAACCTAGTCCTCGGATATTAATAGACCCGTGTTTGATAAAAATTGATTTTGAAACGAATAGGAATTTAAATGGATTTTACACCTTCTTTTACAAAAATTGAGTTTTGTACCTCGTTGTATGTATATGTATGCATATATTAGTTGTTGTCAACTAAAAATATATTACTTAATATAGTATAAGTGTTAGATATATATATATATATATATATATATATATATATATATATATATATATATATATATATATATATATATATATATATATATATATATATATATATATATATATATATAAGCATATAGACTAAAACGAACTAAAGTAACTTAAGTTATCAACTTTGACTTTTGCAAAAATATTGACTAAGCCTTATATATGCATAATATACTTATATTGCTCATAAAATAAACTCACAACACACTCAAAACTTACACACATAGCCGAAACTCCAAGGGAAAAAAAAAGAGAAGGCATTTTGCTTAGGTTTTCAAGAAATTTGCTCTTAGATTTTACAATTGAAGGCCAAATCTTGTCATTCAAAGTTTAAAATAGCTTGTTGGGCATCCATTCTACACATTCCTAACATCATTTGGCATCAAAGGTGAGAGAAAAATATAGTTCATTATTTCAAAGTTAAGTTGAGATTTTAGTTGATGCATTGTTAGTTGTTATTTTGTTAAATTGATGTTAGATTATTGCTTAGAAGATGACAAGGACCATTTATATGCGTTTATATCCATTTTGAACAATAATAGCATGCATTTCTAATTTTCGGGCATTTAAATTGATTTATTGGCTTATAGTTTAATAATTGTTGTTGTAGTGGTTGGAATTGAATGGTTGTTGCTTCTATAGGCTTGTTAATTATTGTGTAGTAATGTTGTAATGCCGAATTTTCAATTTGAATGCCATAGCAAAAGTCCAAAAAATTCAGCCAAGGTGCATTGCCAAAATTAGGGTTGTTGGGCTTGTTTTGGATGGCTTTTGGTTGGTTTCTGATGGGGTTAATGTAGTTGCAGGTGTGGTGAAGTGATATGAAATGGTTCGAGGGTTGTTTGATTAGTAGATTGTAAGTTATGAATTTCTGAAGTTTGTGTAGTCTTTCACTGAAATGTTAAAATGTTGTCTTTAGTTGATTGGTAGTGTTTGTGTAGTTGTTTCTTGGTTTTTTGTTGAGTAGGTTCGGGTTTGGAAGTATGTTTAAATGTATGGGTGGCCTACTTTGTCATCAAACTTAGTTGTTTTAGTTGTTTAATTGATGTTATGTTGATTGAAATGTTGTTAACTGATTAATGATTGATGATGGTCTGGAGGACAACCTACTTTGTTGTCTTTTCAGAATATGAGATGTTTATTATTATTGTCATGAGTTTTGATAATGTGTGCCACCTCTCGGGCAACGTCAGGCTATCGGGTTGATAACGACATGACTATCATAGACTACCCCCAGCTCGCATGGGCGGAGATGCCATGGAGGGAGGGGCTAGATGAGGTACCTCTGGTATGAATTATGGGAATTGCAAGAAGTTGGTTGAGATCGTGATAACATATGAAGCTACACCAACTATTGTATCATTTCACAATTGAATGGTTATTTATGTGGCTTGAATTGAAATGTTGATGTTAATGAAGTTTAATGTGTTATTGTTCATAGGATGATTTCCCGAGTGGTAAAACAAATGTTTTCAAAACATCTTTCGAATCCTCACTGAGTTTTGTTATATATAAGCTCACCCTTATTCGTTTATTTGTTCTGGTATAACTGAGCCAGACTTTGGGTACGGCCCTCAGGAAGCTAAGAATGTGCCTTTTGTTGAGGAGTCATATGTGTCAGAGTCTTATCTATGATGTCTTGGCTGAAGTTCTCTATTTGCTATCTTGTATAATAGACTAGTTGTATTGTACTTACTTTGAAGTATGTATTGTATAAGATGTTATAATGATTGTGAAAAGTACAATGCCAGTTTAGTTGTCTTACTTTGGATTATGAGTAAGTTACTAGTCTAGTTTTATATCAAGTATGCATATGTATAGTATAGCTTGTGTTATGTTATTGAAACTAAGGCATATGACTAGTGGTTGGTATGTTGTATGCTTGTTAAATTGATAGTGTTGGATGTATTGTTTGTTGATGATTGGGTGTCGTTTTGTTGTTAAAATTTGGAGTTGGTTGTGTGATTTTATAAATGGTTGGTTTAGAGCCTTGTTGTCCATATTACAGACGTTATATTGCCAAAATTTCGTTGTGTCCTAACTGATTGTAAGTGGGGTCGAATTGGGACGTGACATTAAGGGTATCAGAGTGCATGTTTAGTTGTCAGTCGGGTTATCCTCAGAATATGGGTAGTGGTCTTAGCATAAAAATATGTATGAAGTGAAATGAAAGTGAATTATGTGTTAATATGATTATGTGATTATGTGATTATGTGATTAACTTGTTTATGTGACTAACCCTTACGTGATCTATGTGCCTTATGTGAACTTCGTTCCTATGTGCTATTAATTGTCTATAGCTTGTCTATATGTTACAACCTGTGCTGACTATTTCATAGTAGAATGGCTGGACGTTGAAGAACATGTGGTAGGCCTTAGGAAGATAATGAGGCACTGGGGAATCTAGCACTAGGCCGAGATTAGGGTTACGATTGTAACGCCCCGATCTCTCACGAGATCGGAAGCTCTAATAGCCATGCTACTCTCAACCCAATTCCAAACCCGGGCACAAAATTTTTAGGGGAAACGGATGGAGTTTCTCCTATATCGACTATCTAGACACCTGCCAACAGTCACATACAAGTCCTGAACCACAGTCAACCATTCATCCAACCTAACTTACAAGATTCCTAAAGCCAACCAGCTCCTCAAGACCATCCGAGCCTTGGAACCCAACAACATATCACACAAGCATGCAAAATTAAATCTATTGAAATTCTATCTTTTTAATCCACTTATCATAACACTCTATATTAACAAACAAGCTTTCTTATAATTTGTGTCCAACCAACCAACTAGTTTTCATCATCTACACAAGCATGCACTACTAAGTAATAAAGTAAAGCAAATAGAATATATTACAAGCCCACTAGTACCTAATCATCAAACAAAACTAAAACTTTAATATCACATTCCTTGATATAACATAAATACATACATGGGCACAAAGTCTCAAATATAATACAAGCATATCATGATCACATTCTTCCATGTTTTACACAATGATAGAGCAAACAGGCCACACATGAGGCAATCCAATCTTCAGCTTTTCCTGAAATATGTTGAAAAGAGAAATGAGTAACCAAAGTTACTCAGTAAGGGAGGTGATGCAACATACCGGGTGTGCACTATGATATGCATACACAAGAAATCATATATATACAACATAAACCAACAAGGTTAAATGGCCAAGTAAATAACCATATTAAAAAAGATACGGTTCCACTTCAAGTCTTCAATCACGAGCCACGAGCCACGAACATCACGCAAGTGCTGGCAAACCCATACACCAACAAGTTGGGATACTCCGGATCTATCCTGATCCTACGATCCTTTCTCCTGAGGTAGGTCCATGCCCAATAGGTGAACCACGCCTCTGGGGTAGTGGAGTATGCTCAGCAAGAAAGGGAATAGGCACCAT
Source organism: Ehretia macrophylla (assembly GCA_037974665.1). Lineage (NCBI taxonomy): Eukaryota > Viridiplantae > Streptophyta > Magnoliopsida > Boraginales > Ehretiaceae > Ehretia > Ehretia macrophylla. Next base: position 59,859,421 of record CM075776.1, on the reverse strand, counting down.
GATAGTCGAGGGAGCACGGCAAGCCCGATGCCGCCCGTGTTTCTCGATGCTACCATGTCCAAAAAGGTTGCGCAACCCCAAGACAACTCCACAAACATTAAAATATCACATAACACATACGAGGGTCGACAAAGTAGGTTTGTAACGACCCGATCACCATTCCCACAAGGGGCGCACGAGTCAATACTACCAGGATATTGTCCGCTTTGAGCAAGCCCCGAAGGGAACCAATACTCTCACGGTTTTGTTCCTCACGTGGTCTCCCACGTGAAAAGCGCTCCTGGCTGTTACAAGGACTTGAACCTTTATAACCAGCTGTACCACTTCCTAATTTTTTGATGTGGGATTGTGTTACCACACTCCACCCCCCTTAAGAGGCACGCGCCCTCGCGGGCTAACGTCACAACGCCACGTTCGCACGTGGTAGGCTCTGATACCATTTGTAACGACCCGATCACCATTCCCACAGGGGGCGCACGAGTCGATACTACCAGGATATTGTCCGCTTTGAGCAAGCCCCGAAGGGAACCAATACTCTCACGATTTTGTTCCTCACGTGGTCTCCCACGTGAAAAGCGCTCCTCGCTGTTACAAGGACTTGAACCTTTATAACCAGCTGTACCACTTCCTAATTTTTCAATGTGGGATTGTGTTACCACAAGGCCGCCCTCACATATAAACACAAAATAAGCTCACAATAACACGCAATAGCTTTATAGTATCAAAAGTAGCAATCAACATAACTTTTCCTCACAATCAATTCAAATAGTTTTATTAAACTTTAGATGTTCAATACAATACATGATAACTTAACAACAAGTTCCAAATGCATCCAAAATAGCCAAAACTACTTTTTCCCCTTTCTTTAACCAAGCTTTCCTTCTCCTATGTACATCTCAAGGTTTCCAAACTACCTACTAATCATACTATAATCCTATTAAGCTAAAAGACACCTATTAAGATCATAAAAACTTATTTTAGAAGATAAAGCTTGAGAAGGCGCCGAGCGAGTTTTAACTACGACTATACTAACCGAGCCCCAATTTTGCGTAACAAAAGCACCAAAAGTGCTTCCTTAGCCCAAGGATACCCAAACCATAGCCCAAACGAGCCCGGATTGCACAACGGGAAAAGTCCCTTTTAAAAAGTTGACTAATTTCGCAACTTAGCTCAGTTTTGGGTGTTTCAACTTCACGTGGCCTTTCAACTAGCTTCACTAGGGCCTAGAGTATCTAATTGAAGTCTCAATTCAAGCTAATTAGCAAATTTTATTCAAAACCCTAAAACGAGCACTATTCATCATCTTCTTCCTTCAATCTCAACATTCAACTATGGAATATAACAATTAGCTATGCAAAAGTGTTCTATAAACTCCAAAGATCATATATCAAGCAATTATAACAAGCAATATAGCTAAATTCAACAATACAAGAATTTCAATATATATATGCATCACCTTTAAATCAAAGAAAGTGCAACTCCCTCACAATTGGATGATGAAAGCAAGTTGTAGAAGCTCCCAAGTGCACTAGAATCCTTCCTAAGCAAGCCAAGAGCTCCACTCCAAGATTTGAAGAAGAATTTCTCTTCCTTTTTCCTCCTAGAGGTAGTCGGCCATGGGGAGTGATATAGGGGTAATTTTTGCAATTGTTTTGATGACAATAAGTTTGTGTTGTGTTATGTTAAGTATTATGATATTATATGTTAAGTTTTGTAAAGTCAAACCTCAAAAAAGTTGGTCAAATGAGCTTAAACTCTAATCAAATGTTAACAATTTCAAATCAAGGTTGTTAGGTACGGAACACTATTCAAATGGCGCGAAAACTATTTTCCAAACGCATGCTCCCAAGCTCAAAAGTCTAAAATGACAAGTTTTCGATTCCTATTAGGTGTCATATGACCTAGGAAAAATATTAACTCGCATATCCGAGACAGTAAATTTTCTTATTAATAGTGCCTCAGAAATAAACAATTAAAGAAAATAAGAAATGCACGTAAAATGCACAAGTAGTTTATGCAATAGTTATTTAAAATATGTGTGAAATTCACAGGCGTCACATTCTCTCCCCCTTAAACAAATTGCGGCCTTGCATTTTCTTCTTTTCAAGAGAAATCCACATATGCATCTTGAATACCCTGAACAAGTAGTTCGAATGCGAAATCACAAAAAATTCCAAGTTGAAGTACCAAGGGAACACACCAATAAGAGCCTTCATATGAAACTCCCTAGAACTCTATCATTCATGAATGCCAATAAGAATTCCAACCAAATCTTCGTATGAAAACTAGAAGAATAATCGATGAGAACTCCGGAGTGAGAAGTCAAAAGAAATCCCAACTATGAATGCCAAATAAAGGCTCCGAGTAAAAATACCCGTCCAGAAGTCCAAATAAGAATCCCTCTCAATGTGATCACCACATAAGAACTCCAACATGATTGCTATACAATAAATTCTGAGAAAATACCAAATACAATTCTAGGCAAGAAGTCCGAATGAAAATACCGAAGAAAAAACCCAAGGCGAATCCCAAACTAGCTTCTTGAATGACTTCTTGTTGATCACAAATATGAACTATATCTGGCTTTGCTGATCCACACCTTAGAAATCCACTTTTGGCAATCTCTATAGGGGAAAGCTTGCATACCAATTCAAATAAGATTATATGTATGCATGCAATAGATAGTATGTGAAGTATATATACTAACAAATATACCACATAAAAGTACCCCTAGTCACAAATTTGTTCGTCTATTACAATCATCATATTTCACATAAGCAAATCACGCAGAAACACATTTCCACTTAAGTCACACATAATCACATAGTTATGCGTATCACAAAATCTTCCTATTTCACACAAATGTAACCTATAGAACATATTTTCACTTAAGCAAACGCAAGTCCACATACAAGCACATACTTATTCCAAAACATACTTCACATGCATGCACTCGAGGTTCACTACCCACCAGACCGAGGACCCTGTCCAGGCTGAGAGCTAACTAAGCTCTGATACCACTTCTGTAACACCCCGATCCGTCACGAGACCGGAAGCTCTAATAGCCATGCTACTCTCAACCCAATTCCAAACCCGGGCACAAAATTTTTAGGGGAAACGGATGGAGTTTCCCCTATATATAGGACTATCTAGAAACCTGCCAACAGTCATATACAAGTCCTAAACCATAATCAACCATTCATACAACCTAGCTTACAAGATTCATAAAGCCAACCAGCTCCTCAAGATCATCCGAGCCTTGGAACCCAACAACATATCACACAACCATGTAAAATTAAATCCATTGAAATTCTATCTTTTTAATCCACTTATCATACCGCTCTATATTATCAAACAAACTATCTTATAATTTGTGTCCAACCAACCAACTAGTTTTCATCATCCACACAAGCATGCACTACTAAGTAATAAAGTAAAGCAAATAGAAGATATTACAAGCCCACTAGTACCTAATCATCAAACAAAACTAAAACTTTAATATTACATTCCTTGATATAACATAAATACATATATGGGCACAAAGTCTCAAATACAATACAAGCATATCATGATCACATTTTTCCATGTTTTACACACTGATAGAGCAAGCAGACCACATAGGAGGCAATCCAATCTTCAGCTTTTCCTGAAATATGTTGAAAAGAGGAATGAGTAACCAAAGTTACTCAGTAAGGGAGACGATGCAACATACCGGGCGTACACTATGATATCCATACACAAGAAATCATATATATACAACATAAACCAACAAGGTTAAATAGCCAAGTAAATAACCACATTAAAAAGGACACGGTTCCACTTCAAGTCTTCAATCACGAGCCACGAGCAACGAACTTCACGCAAGTGCCGGCAAACCTATACATCAACAAGTTGGGATACTTCGGATGTATCCCAATCCTACGACCCTTTCTCCTGAGGTAGGTCCATGCCCAGCAAGTGAACCACACCACTGGGGTAGTAGAGTATGCTTAGCGAGAAAGGGAATAGGCACCATGGTAGTCGAGGAAGCACGGCAAGCCTGACGCCGCCTGTGTTTCTCGACGCTACCATGTCCGAAAAGGTTGCGCAACCCCGAGACAACTCCACAAACATTAAAATATCACATAACACATACGAGGGTCGACAAAGTAGGCCGCCCTCACATATAAGCACAATATAAGCTCACAATAACACGAAATAGCTTTATAGTATCAAAAGTAACAATCAACATAATTTTTCATCACAATCAATTCAAATAGCTTTATTAAACTTTAGATGTTCAATACAATACGTGAGAACTCAACAACAAGTTCCAAATGCATCAAAAATAGCCAAAACTACTTTTTCCCCTTTCTTTAACCAAGCTTTCCTTCTCCTATGCACATCTCAAGGTTTCCAAACTACCTACTAATCATACTATAGTCATAATTAAGCTAAAAAAACACCTATTAAGATCATAAAAACTCATTTTAGAAGATAAAGTTCGGGAAGGCCCCGAGCGGGTTTTAACTACAACTATACTAACCGAGCCCCAATTTCGCGTAACGAAAGCACCAAAAGTGCTTCCTTAGGCCATTTCCAACAGCTTCTCTATTTTTTTCCCTATATGTAGGGAATTTTGGTCATTTCTCTACATGTAGATATTCTCTATTTCAGCTTAACTCTAACAGCTTCCCTACATTCTGATTTTAGGGAAACCCTATTTCAGTACCACTCCAGCAGCTTTTCTATTTTAGGGAATCTTTATTTTAGTTTTACTCCAAAAGCTCCCCTACATATTATTTTTAATTAAAATTTGTATCAATTTTACATTTTTTATTTGAATTTGCTAATTGTATATGATGAATTTTTATTTTTAATTACTAATATTTGTTTTTTTTTTAATTCTAATATTTTTGTATTTCTTTCTTTGTATTTCTTTATTTTTCATGATGTAATTTATTTCTAATCACTAATATAAAATTAAATAAACAAAGTTACAACTAAAATTCTAACCTTAAAACTACATTATATATAACCTATCATATTTTCCTTTTTCATCTTCTGCCTATAATCTTAAATGTTTCATCTTAACACTACCCCATATCCATATCCGAAACACATACAACTAACCCCATATCCATATCCGAAACTACATTATCAATATTAGCTTTATGCCCAATCGGTCATTTTTCCTTATGTCATGTATTATCAATGACAACTTTATGTCCAATCAAGCTTTATGTCCAATCAAACTTTATGTTCAATCGGTCATTTCTCCTTATGTCAAATCACATAAAGTTTGTTAAAGCCTATAAATACACATACATAAAGATCACAAAATACATCAACAAATCCTCTAAAATTTGTTAGCTTCTTTGTTGTTATTTATTCTTGCGAATTTAACTATTTTGAATCCATCATATTATATTACAAATATGGCTTCCAATCTTCCTTGCATGAAAACTCTCGATGATTCAGACTCCGATGAGGTGGTGTCATTGCTCCAGATGTTGGTAAATGAAGATGAGCAGCATATGTCAAAATCAACGTCGCGGTTCTATTCCTGGCCATAATGTATTTTGGCGAGATAGACAACAGGGTCACGAAAGACTTTATCGTGATTATTTTGCAGAAGATTGTGTTTATCCTGCTAATATTTTTTGAAGGAGGTTCAGAATGAATCGTCCATTGTTTTGCAAGATTCAATCTGCAGTTGAAGCCTATGATTCATACTTCATTCGAAAACAAAACAATGCTGGGCAATGGGGATTGTCTTCCTTACAAAAGGTCACAACTGCACTGAGGATGCTTGTATATGGCGCAGTTGCAGATTCGGTTGATGATTATGTAAGAATAGGAGAAAGCACTGCCATAGAAACTTTTAAAAAGTTTGTCAAGGTAGTTGTGGCAATATTCTCTGACGAATATTTGAGATCACCAAATGAAATTGATATTGCAAGACTGCTAAGAGTTGGAAATCAAAGAGGCTTCCCTAGAATGTTGGGAAGTATTGATTGCATGCACTGGAGGTGGAAGAATTATCCTACTGCATGGAAAGGTATGTACAGTAGCCATATCCATGCACCAACAATTATTTTAAAAGCTGTGGCTTCATATGATCTATGGATATGGCATGCATTTTTTGGTTTACCTGGTTTTCTAAATGACATAAATGTTTTGGATCAGTCATCTGTATTTACTGAATTAGCTGAAGGACGAGCCCCTAAGGTTAATTATACGATCAATGGACATAATTATACCATGGGGTATTATCTTGCATACGGTATATATCCGTCTTGGTCTACATTGTTAAAACTATACCGGCTCCACAAGGCAATAAGAGGAAGCATTTTGCTGCTGCTCAAGAGTCAGCTAGGAAAGATGTTGAACGCGCATTTGGGGTGCTTCAAGCTCGATTTTCTATTGTTCGTGGACCTGCACGATTTTGGGATGTTGAAACACTTACAAATATCATGAAAGCATGCATAATGATGCATAACATGATTATTGAAGATGAAAGAGATATTGATAACATAGATTTCAACTACGACTATGTTGGTGATAGTTCACATCCACAAATCTCACGAGAACATACTGCTGAACTTATGGATTTCATTGGAACACATTATCATATACGTGATCAAGAGACTCACGTTCAACTACAAGAAGATCTTGTTGAGTACTTGTGACAATTGCATGGAGGTGTATGATGTAACTTAATTTTAATGTAATGTCAGCACTTAATTTTAATGTAATGTGAGTTTTTAGTACCAAATGTAATATTTGATGTTCAATAATAAAGTTTCTCATTGAAGAAAAAGTAATTTAGATTAATATTAAAGTTTTACAATATCAGACTACATGGATAAATTTATACATCACAGCAAACCATTTTTTTCAGAATTTCTTCTTGCTTCTGTCTCCAATATTCAGCTTGCAAAGGAGACATGGTACTAAAATCTTTATCCATCACTCTTTCCTCCCACTCCTGTTCCACCTACTTCATCTTTTCTTCGTGCATCCTTTCTTTCACATGTATCAACTTTTCAATCATTTTTGTAACAAATGGTTCCTGATCATTTGTTTTTGCTTTGTTCTTCCGTTTACTCGATCTCTCTTTCTCTGCATTTCTACCTGGTGGTCTCTCCATGGGGTTAAAGGTATCACATGGACTGCTATCTTCTTCCAAATTTACTGAATACCGAGTTGATGGAAAAGAGGTACTTGGACTATCATCTTTACTTTTTTTTGCTTTTTTCATTTTTTTTCTTTTCACCTTCTTGTATCCATTTCTGCTAATACCTTTGTAGATTCCAACAATGTTCAAATTGAAAAGGAGATTTACAGCATGCTTGGTATAACAATTTGGCATTCTGGATCTATATCATGTAATTAAACAAGTTAGTTGAATTAAAAACAAAAAATACAAATTCTATTGCATTTTAAATATTTTCGTCACCTTATCTTGTTTAGTCTTGCCATTCTAATGTTTGGATTCGATTTGAGCATAACATCCACAGAATTTGTTTGTAGCAAGGTTAATACCCGACCAAATGTTTGGCTACGTTCATATTCAAATGTTTTGTGAGCATGGAAATACTTGTAAATTCTACGCCAATATGTGTTTTTACTTTGATCGGTGCCATATACTTCATCCAAGCTAATGTTTAACCATGCTAAAATAAGTAGACAATCTTCTTGGGCTGAGAAGTTATGGAGGTGAGATGATTTTCTTTTCACAGGTTCATCTGTCACGAATAGCGACGAGGGAGTCGGTTCAACCGGATGTTCAGTGCTCCGCTCTAGTAAGCCTAATGAGATGTCATCGCCAAAATCCAAATTTCCATTAAGCAAATTTGTATAATACGGATTGCGTTGTGAATCCATCTAAAAGAAAAAGAAAAATTATAAGATAGAATATAATTAAATCAATTTGATAAAATTAAACCAAAAGTCAAATTGCAATTAATAAAATTTTGTAATCTAGAACTAAACAAAATAAAAATAAAAGTGATTCATGCCAAACTGTAATTAATAGACTTTGATAAGCTAAAGTTCCAATTAAACAAAATTAGCTATATCAAACTATAATTAATAATAATAAATAATTTAAATTATAATTAAACTAATTTAAAACCCTAAATTATATCACTCCCTTCCCCACTTTTTTTTTCTATCACATGCCTACTCCCTTTTCCAACTAAACCATCCATCTTCTCCTCAACCAACAGCTAACACCCACTGCCACTACCCCCCTACTGGCCAATCACCTAACAGCCACGCCGTGCCACCACCACGCCGTGCCACCGCCACGCTGTGCCACCACCACGCAGCCACCTACCCTCCTTTCCAAAAAACCTTCAATCTTCTCCTCAACCAACAACCAACAGCCACTGTCACCACCACGCCGTGCCACCACCACGCAGCCACCTACCCCCCTCTCTAAAAAACCTTCGATCTTCTCCTCAACCAACAGCCAACAGCCACTGCCACCCCCTACTAGCAAATCACCCAACAGCCACTGCCATCACCACGCAACCACCATATCAAATCACCACCCAACAGCCACTATGTCACTACCACGGCAAGCCACCACGCGGCCAACACCACAGTAAGCCACAAGTTTGCTCATCTTTTTCATGAAATTTTAAAAAAAAACTTTTTGGATACAATTTTTTTTTTGAGGTAAAACTTCTTTTGCCAAATTTTTTGTTAAAAAAAAAAAATTACCTGTGGCTTTTGATTTCTGCTTTTGTGGCTGATTTTTTTTCATAGCTCTAGATCTGAGTGTATTTTTTTTTTTGATTTGAAATTTTTGGTTCAAATTATTTTGTGATCGAAGCACACATGACCTGTGTTTATATAAACACAGATCATGTGTGCCTCCAACGATCAGATTTCTGACCGTTGAAGACATGTTTTTTTTTATTCATTTTTTATTTTTTACTGTCACTTGGTTTTCAGATTAGTTTAGGGCATTTGTTCAGCATCTCCACATGTGGAGATGCTAAAAATTGAATATAGGAATTCTCTACAAAGTGGAGAATCTCTAGAGAACCTGTTGAAGATATTTATCTCTATCTTATTCTCTACATGTAGGGTAAAGAACATTTTGCAGATCCTGTTGGAGATGGCCTTAGCCCAAAGATACCCAAACCATAGCCCAAACCAGCCCGGATTGCACAACGGGAAAAGTCCCCTTTAAAAAGTCGACTAATTTCGCAACTTAGCTAGGTTTTGGGTGTTTCAACTTCACGTGGCCTTTCAACTAGCTTCACTAGGGCCTAGAGCATCTAATTGAAGTCTCCATTCAAGCTAATTAGCAATTTCTTTTCAAAACCCTAAAATGAGCACTATTCATCAGCTTCTTCCTTCAATCTCAACATTCAACCATGGAATATAACAACTAGCTATGAAAAAGTGTTCTATAAACTCCAAAGATCATATATCAAGCAATTATAACAAGCAATATAGCTAAATTCAACAATACAAGAATTTCAATATATATATGCATCAACTTTAAATCAAAGAAAGTGCAACTCCCTCACAAATTAGAAGATAAAGACAAGTTGTTGAAGCTCCCAAGTGCACTAGAATCCTTCTCAAGCAAGCCAATAGCTCAACTCCAATGGTTGAAGAAGAATTTCTCTTCCTTTTTCCTCCTAGAGGTGGTTGGCCATGGGAGGGGATATAGGGGTAATTTTTTGCAATTGTTTTGATGATCAAATATTTGTGTTGTGTTATGTTATGAATATGGATATTATATGTTAAGTTTGCTAAGTCAAAACTCATAAACAGTTGGTCAAATGAGCTTAAACTCTAATCAAATGCTAACAATTTCAAATCAAGGTTGTTACGTATGTAACACTATTCAAATGGCGCGAAAACTATTTTCCAAAGGTATGCTCCCAAGCTCAAAAGTCTAAAATGACAAGTTTTCGATTCCTATTAGGTGTCATATGACCTAGGAAAAATATTAAATCGCATATCCGAGACAGAAAATTTTCTTATGAATAGTGCCTCATAAATAAACAATTAAAGAAAATAAGAAATGCACGTAAAATGCACAAGTAGTTTATACAATAGTAATTTAAAATATGTGTGAAATTCCCGGGTGTCACAACGATCATCTTGCAACAGCTATGGACAGGATAACGGAGGTCATAGCAGGGCAAGCTTCTCAAGCACAGACCGTGCAACCACAGATACAAAATGCACAGGGTGGTTATCGAGGGGGTAGTCTGTTGAAGGGTTTCTGAGATATTATCCACCGAGGTTCCACGGTGAGCCTGACGATCGGAAGGCTTGTGAAACCCCAGTTTTTGTCTTTATCTCAATTTGTGTGTCTTTGCCTCAATTTGTGTGATTTGACATGTTTATGTGTTATCTGAGTTAGAATGTGCTAAATATGTGATTTATATTCCTAATACATGCTATGTGTGCATTCAAGAAATTTTCATAAAAAACGGCATCAAAACTTTTATCGACGATTTTTGTGAATAGTATTTTGAACACTTATCTGCTAAAATTTTTACAAGGGTGTTCTAAACATCTTAAAACCTAGTCCTCTATTATTAATAGACCTATGTTTTATAAAAATTGATTTTGAGAGGGAATAGTAATTTAAATAGACTTTTTAGACCATGTTTGATAAAAAATGATTCTGAAATGGAATAGTAATTTAAATAGACTTTTGGGCAAAAAGTAGTATTTTTTAGCCAAATAGTAATTTCTTCTAAACCCGATTCTTGCATTGACTTTCGTTGACCTAATATATATTAATATAAATGTATTTATATGTGGTATTAAATGATTTTAGATTAAGTGTGCATTCAAAAGACCTTTGAAAACAAATAATATGACTTTTCACCTTCTTTTGCAAAAATCACGTTTTCAGCAGAATCGGGTGAAAGTCTTTGTATGAGAAAACTCTTGTCACCTAAAAATAAACTACATAAAATAGTCTAAGTGTTAAATTAATGTTTTGAGCAAGAAATAGTCTAAAATGGAATTAAAAGACAAGAAAACAATAAAAATAACTAAGTGTCAACTTTGACTTTCTTTTATTTGTTTGACCTTTTCTTAATATATCATCAACACACATTAAAAGCTCACAAAACACACTCATTTTACACACACATTACCGAAAATCCATGAGGGAGAAGAAAGAAAGCATTTTCAAGGTTTTTCAAAGCATTTTTCACATAGATTTTGCAATTCAAGTCCAAATTGATACGAACCTGGTCAACATGTGCCGAGACTCAATACCAAGAATGGTAAAACAAACCCAAGATCTTTTCAAGAATGATGGAAACCACGACCCGTTACTTAGCAAAGCAAGAACCTTGGTATAATGACAATGATGGAAACTGCGACCCGTTGCTTAGCAAGGCAAGAACCTTGGTATGGTAAAGATGTCACAAACGAGGATGGAAATCCACTTGATAAGTTGAGGTTGAACGCCACAAGGAATCCCTTGATAAGTTCGAAAGAGTCTCTTGGAGAACTCGAATGATAATAATCTCACATTTATGATTCAAAAACATCTTACTTTTATTTCATGACAATCAGCCTTATATAGGCAAAGAACAAATAAGTTTCCTATTTGGAAAAGAACTCCTAACCCCTAACATGAATAGTGATGTAAATAGTAACTAGGTCAAAGAAGTAGACTTGGAGCCCAAGAAAGACTCCTTTCTTTGGAGCCCAAGAAAGTCTCCTTTTCTTAGAGCCCAAGAAAGACTCCCATTAACTATTCATGTGAATAGTAATATGAATAGTAACTAAAAAGAAATCAAACTTGCAGCCCAAGAAAGGCTCATTCCTAGTGTGAACACCTAACTTGCAATCCAAGAAAGACTTCTTGTGAAACCCCACTTTCTTGCTTATCTCGTTTTACGTGTTTTACCTCGTTTTGCGTGCGTATGATCTGTTTATGTGCTATAGGACCTAGAAAGTTATAATTTTGATTTCAATACTTCTAATACGTGCTAAATGTGCATTCATGAAATTTTCATCAAAAACGGAGTCAGAAATTTTATCGTCGTTTTTCAGTGAATAGTGTTTTCGAAACACGTCCGCTATAATTTTGAAATTGGTCTTTTTAACCCTTCTAGACCTAGTCCACGGACTTTAATAGACCTGTGTTTGATGAAAACGGTTTTAAAATCGGCTTAAGAATTTATTAGGGTTTTTACACCGACTCTTGCGAAAATCGAGTTTTAAGCCGACTCGGGTGGAATTCTTTGAATGTAAAACTTCTTGTCACCTAAAAATAATCCACTTGAGATATTTTGGGGGTTGCATAATTAATTTTAACTTGGTGAGCATTAAAATGCAATTAAAGACATTAAAAACACAAAAATACCTATTAAAATAACTTTGACTTTAATTAAATAATTGACCATTTAAGCTAATGTCCTCAACACACACTCACACAACACAAAAACACCATCACCCACACACACATTGCCGTGAGGTTGAGGAGAGAAAAAGAGAAGAGAAAACTCAAGCTTTCAATCCAATTTTTCAAAGAAAAACCTAGTTTTTGTCCGTGAAACTTCGCACCGACTTGGATTCTGCTTGTTGGGCACGCATTGCACGCATTCCTAGGCTTATATCGCATCTAAGGTGAGAGAAAAATTCTAGATCTCAAAATGTCATTTTTGTGTTTTTGCGTATAAATGAAGATTGAACCGTTAGAATTGAAATCTAATGATAGATTATTGCTCCTTGCATGCTAGGGATCATTATATACTAATACTACGAGTTTCTGTCGGATATAGCATAATTTTTATTTTCCGGGTATTTAATTTTGATTTAAATGTTCAAAGTTGATTTAATTGAGTTGCGTTGCTCGAAATCGATTGCCGTCGATTTCTAAATACTTGATAATTACGTGTTAGCGCTGTTGTAATGCCGAATTTTCGATTACATTGTTTGTGTGAAAATCCGGAAAATCCAGCCATGACGTCATAGGGTTTTAGGGTTATCGGGCATGTTTTGGAGGTGTTATGGTGGATTTCCGAGAGGGCTAATGTAGTAGGTTGAATGGGTGAGTGATAGGAACTGATTTGGCAATGTTTGGATTAGTAGATTGTAAGTTATGAATTTTAGAAGTTTAGGTTGTCATTCTTTAATTTCTTGAACGATGCCTTAGATGGTTGGGTAGTGTTCGAGTGATGAATGGCGAGTCGTTGTTGAGTAATTTAGGGTTTAATTATGTATATTATGCATGTCCGGTTAGATGGCCTACTTTGTCATCTAACTACGTTGTTTGTTGTTAATTTAATATTGATGTTATATTGATGTTATTGATTGATTATTATTGAATGCGGGAATCGGGCACTCTTGTTGCTGATCTCCCAATTGATTGATTGATTTATGCTTGCATGATGATTGATGAATATGGAGTCTTGGTATGTGTGTGCCACCTCTCGGGCAGCGTCGGGCTGTCGGGTTGATAACGGCATGACTGCCATAGGCTACCCCCAGCTCGCATGACGGAGATGTCATGGAGGGAAGGGGCTAGTGAGGTACCTCGGGTGCGTGAGTAATGGGGAGTTATAAGAAGAACGGTTGAGATCGTGATGGCGTTTGGAGCTACACCAAATAGAGTATCCTTATTGATTGGTTATATAGTTATGTGATGATAGCTTTATTTATGTTATTATTGTTGTTGTGTGTTTACTTGCTCAAAGGACTAAATCCAAGGAGCGTAGTGAATACTGTCGAGATCTATCGGATCCTCACTGGGCTTATGTATATAAGCTCACTCTCTATTAATGCATGTTTTCAGGTGTGCTTTCACAAGATTACGGGTACGTGCCTCCTGAAGAGGAGAATGTGGAAAACGTGCCTTTCGTGGATGAGTCATATGTCCCTGAGTCTTATCCATGATTATATGTTGTTTAATGTAATGTATATTAGCTTAATAGACTTTTATATGCTTTACGGTTCTTAGTGTAATAGTTGTTGATAAGATGATGATCCAAACGATGTTAATTTAGTGGCTTTCTTTTGTCTATGTTTAATTTGTAGTTGTGTCTCAACTTACTTTTGAAATGTATGATAAAGTTGAGGTATTGTATGTCATGTTGGAACGGAGGCGTATAACGAGGATGTTTTATTGTATAATATGGTTGTGTTGTATGTTGTTGTTTATATTGAAGAATTACTGGATGTATGATGTTTAATGAGGTTGGTTTGGAACCTCGGTGTCCTATTTACTGTCGTTATACTGCCGAAATTCCGTTGCGTCCTGACTGATCGTAGGAGGGGTCGTGTTGGGGCGTGACAGTTTAAGTGGTATCAGAGCTCATGTTAGTTGTCAGCCGGGGTATTCTCGGAATGTGGGTAATGGTCTTAGCATGAAATATGTATGAAAGGAAAGAAAAATGAAATATGTATTGGTATGATTAATTGATTAAGTGTTTATGTGATTTAAGTGCTTATGTGATTATGTGATCAATTTGTTTATGTGTTTTATATGAGTTTGTTATTTATGTGTTAATAGTTGTTTATAACCTGTCTACGTGCTATAACTGTGCTAACTCTTTGATTAGTAGAATGGCCGGTCGACCGAGAACCAGAGGTAGGTCTGAGATGACTGATGAGACTCCGAGTAACGTGGCACCGGGCCGTGACGGGGGTGATGACCGATTAGGAGCAGCTATGGAGCGGATTGCAGAGTTAGTGGCTAGTCAGGCACAGTTATTAGCAGGGCAGGCTGCCCAGAATCAGGCTATGCAGGCTCAGCTTCTGAATATTCAGGGTGGTAACCACGGGCGTGGTACCCTGAAGGATTTTTTAGGATATCACCCACCGAGATTTCAGGGGGAGCCGGATGATAGGAAGGCGGAGGTATGGATTAGCAAGTTGGAGAAGATTTATGATCCACTTGGCTATACTGATGAGCAGAAAGTCTCTTTTGCCGTGTATTTGTTAGATGACGAGGCAGAGGAGTGGTGGCGCACGGTAAGGACTAGCTGGGCGGCACAGGGTATTCCTTATGTTTGGGGTACCTTTCTGATGGCTTTCCGAGCAAAGTATGTCCCGAGGATTTGCAGGGAACGGAGAGAGGCCGAGTTTCTAGCCTTGGTCCAGGGAGATGCTACAGTGGCTCAATATGAGGCCACATTTACTCGATTGTCCCGGTATGCACCGGAGTATGTGGCAGACGAGGAGCGGAGGACTCGCAGGTTTATGTTGGGGTTGCGGCCCGAGATTCAGGATGTTATAGCTCTGAATCGATATGATATTTTCACTGAGGCTTTTGATGCAGCTTCTAGATTAGAGAAGAGGAAAGGGGATCAGATTGTCTCCAGTCAGCCTAGTAAGAGGCCGTATCAGCCACAGGGCCAGCAGGTTTTATATAGGCCTCCAGTACAGCAGTTTGTCTACAGGCCACCAGCCCCGCAGGGTTCTTATAGGCCACAGGGTCAGCAGAGTTACTATCGGCCTCAGTTTCAGCAGAGGCCATATCAGGTTCAGACTCAGTTTAGGCCAGCGCAGTCTCAGGGTCAGTATAGGCCTAGTGTGGTGAGACCTCAGCAGCAGGCTGTATCAGCTGCTTCTTCAGCTTCTGGTTATTCTAGGGGCAGTGTTAGTGCCACATCATCGCAGTGTAATTACTGCAAGCGCCCAGGGCATGTAGAGTCCGACTGCAGGGTAAAGGCAGGGACATGTTTGGGTTGTGGTAGCAGCGAGCATAGGGCGAAGGATTGCCCTAAGTATGCGAGGACTGAGGGTCGGGCAGCGACTCAGGGTTACCAGGGTAGGCCTACGGGCAGTGTACCACAGCAGCAGCGGGTTCAGGCTCGGGCTTATGCAGTTGACTTAGAGGAGATGCCTGAGGAGACTGCAGTTGTGGAAGGTAACTTCCTTATACTTGATCAACTTGTTAAAGTGTTGATTGATTCTGGTGCTACGCATTCTTTCATTACTCCTGCTTGTGTGCAACGTGTTAAATTGCAACCTGAAAGATTGCCTTATGTGGTTGAAATTAGTACCTCTTTGACTGATAAGTATGTTACTGGCTTAGTATGTAAGGATTGTTTAATACATGTTAAGGGGCATAATTTTCCTTCGGACCTTATTTTATTTCCTATCCGGGGGTATGATGTTATTCTGGGTATGGATTGGCTTTCTAAGTATGATGCCCAGTTGAACTGTAGAACCAAGGTAGTACAGTTTCGTTTGCCAGATCAGCCAGTAGTTGAGGTAGCGGGTAACCGGGGTGCTAAGACGAGTTTTGTTATCTCAGCAACTAAAGCCGTTAAGTTGGTGAGTAAGGGGTGTTCGGGTTATCTAGCTTATTTGATCAACAAGCCATCTGTTAAGCTACAGCTAGAGGAAGTCCCTATTATCCGGGAATATCCTAATGTATTTCCCGAGGAGTTGCCAGGGTTGCCGCCTGAGAGGGATATCGAGTTTGTGATTAATCTTGTTCCCGGTACTCAACCTATTTCTAAATCGGCGTACCGGATGGCACCAGCTGAGTTGAAAGAGTTGAAGACTCAGTTACAGGAGTTGTTGGAGAAAGGATTTATTCAGCAGAGTTCTTCACCTTGGGGAGCTCCTGTTTTATTTGTGAAGAAGAAGGATGGTACTTTGAGATTATGTATTGATTACCGTGGTTTGAATCAGGTGACCATCAAGAATAAATATCCTTTGCCACTGATTGATGAGTTGTTTGATCAACTTCAGGGAGCCAAAGTCTACTCTAAATTTGATTTGAGGCAGGGGTATTATCAGCTTCGGATTCGTACGGAGGATGTTCCGAAGTCTGCCTTCAGGACTCGGTACGGGCATTATGAGTTTGTTGTTATGCCCTTTGGTTTGACTAATGCACCGGCAGCATTCATGGATCTTATGCATCGAGTCTTTCAGCCGTACTTGGACCAGTTCGTGGTGATTTTTATTGATGATATCTTGGTCTATTCTAAATCTGAATTGGAGCACGAACAACATCTACGGCTTGTATTAGAGAAGTTGCAGGAGCATCAGTTGTTTGCCAAGTTCAGCAAATATGAATTTTGGCTGCAGCGGATTTCTTTTCTTGGCCATGTTATTACACAGAGCGGTATTTCTGTAGATCCCACTAAGATTGAATCGGTGATGTCTTGGAAGCGGCCAGAGAGTGTTACTGATGTCCGTAGCTTTCTTGGCTTGGCGGGTTATTACCGTAGGTTTGTCAAGGACTTCTCAAAGATTGCGGGGCCACTATCTAAGTTGACTCAGAAACGGACTATCTTTAATTGGGACGAGAAGTGTGAGAGTGGATTTCAGGAGTTGAAAAAGAGGTTAACTACCGCTCCAGTACTTGCTCTACCAGAGGGGACCGATAATATGGTCATTTACAGTGATGCATCAAAGGAGGGCTTGGGATGTGTTC
Organism: Ehretia macrophylla; assembly: GCA_037974665.1. Taxonomy (NCBI): domain Eukaryota; kingdom Viridiplantae; phylum Streptophyta; class Magnoliopsida; order Boraginales; family Ehretiaceae; genus Ehretia; species Ehretia macrophylla. Next base: position 59,842,044 of record CM075776.1, on the reverse strand, counting down.
TTATGCAGGATGGCCGAGTTATTGCCTATGCTTCCAGGAAGTTGAAGCCTTATGAGGTGAATTATCCGACTCATGATCTTGAGTTGGCAGCAGTTGTCTTCGCACTGAAAAAGTGGCGTCATTATCTGTGGAGCAGTAAGTTCGAGATTTTCACTGATCATAAGAGTCTAAAGTATTTATTCTCACAGAAGGAGTTGAATATGCGCCAGCGGAGGTGGATGGAGCTTCTTGGAGATTATAATTGTTCTATCAATTATCTGCCTGGAAAGGCAAATGTTGTAGCAGATGCTCTCAGCCGGAAGGCTAGTATTTCTTGTTTGGCTGTCAAGAAGTGGGAGGTTCTTGAGGAGTTTAGTTATTGGAGACCAGAGTTCACTCAGGTTGGGGTGATGTGTTCACATCTCCGTATTCAGCCTTTATTGTTGTCTCAGATCAGGGAAGCTCAGCAGCTTGATGTTAAACTTCAGAAGATCAAGGATCAGATCACGGATGATCAGTCTGACTTTAAAGTGCATGAGGATGGTATTCTTCGGTTTCGGAACAGGGTTTGTGCCCCCGATGAACCGGGCTTGAGACGAGGTATTCTGGAGGAAGCTCATAATTCTAAATATACTATTCATCCCGGTGGAACCAAGATGTATCGGGATTTGAAGCAACATTTCTGGTGGAACAACATGAAGAGGGAGGTTGCTCAGTTTGTGTCTAGATGTTTGACTTGTCAGAGAGTGAAAGCCGAGCATCAACGACCAGCAGGTTTGCTTCAGCCGTTGGCTATACCAGAGTGGAAATGGGAGCATATTACGATGGACTTCGTCACTGGTTTGCCTAGATCACCGAGGGGTAATGATGCAGTTTGGGTTGTCGTGGATAGTTTGACGAAGACAGCTCATTTTATTGCAATGAGGTTAGGAGATGAGGTTACAAAGCTGACGGATCTCTATCTGGATCAGATTGTTAGACTTCACGGTATTCCATCTAGTATTGTCTCCAATCGAGATCCTCGATTTACTTCTCGTTTGTGGGAGAAACTTCAGGAGACTTTAGGTACTCAATTGAACTTCAGTACTTCGTATCATCCACAGACCGACGGTCAGTCTGAGCGGACTGTTCAGATTCTGGAAGATATGCTTAGGGCTTGTGTTCTGGACTTCGGGAAGAACTGGGAGAAACATCTACCACTTGCCGAGTTTGCCTATAACAATAGTTATCAAGCTACTATTGGGATGGCACCTTTCGCAGCTCTTTACGGTCGTAAGTGCCGTTCACCTTTATATTGGGACGAGGTAGGAGAGATGAAGACTATTGATCCGACTATTATGCCAGAACTTCTTGAGAAGATTGAGAATGTTCAGTTGATCAGGCAGAGAATGCTTACGGCGCAGAGTAGATTCAAGAGTTATGCTGATAAGCGTCGTCGAGACTTGGAGTTTGCAGTTGGAGATCGGGTTTTCTTGAGATTGTCTCCTCGAAAGGGGTTTGCTCGTTATGGTAAAGGTGGTAAGCTGAGTCCGAGATTTGTAGGGCCGTTTGAGATTACTGGCAGGTTTGGTAAGTTGGCATATCGGTTGGCTTTACCGGAGAACTTCTCTAATGTCCACGATGTGTTTCACGTGTCTAATTTGTGGAAATACAATCCGGATCCTTCTCATATTCTTGAGCCAGAGCCGTTACAGCTTCGAGAGAATTTGACTTATGACGAGCGTCCGATTCGTATTCTAGATCAGATGGACCGAGAGTTGAGGTCGAAGAGGATTCCGATGGTTAAGGTGTTGTGGAAGCATCACGGCATTGAGGAAGCTACGTGGGAGAGACGAGATCAGATGCAGCAGCAATACCCAGATCTTTTCCGTACATCAAGTAAGAATTTCGAGGACGAAATTTCTATAAGGGGGGGAGAATGTGAAACCCCACTTTCTTGCTTATCTCATTTTACGTGTTTTACCTCGTTTTGAGTGCATATGATCTGTTTATGTGCTATAGGACCTAGAAAGTTATAATTTTGATTTCAATACTTCTAATACGTGCTAAATGTGCATTCATGAAATTTTCATCAAAAACGGAGTCAGAAATTTTATCGTCGTTTTTCAGTGAATAGTGTTTTCGAAACACGTCCGCTATAATTTTGAAACTGGTCTTTTTAACCCTTCTAGACCTAGTCCACGGACTTTAATAGACCTGTGTTTGATGAAAACGGTTTTAAAATCGGCTTAAGAATTTATTAGGGTTTTTACACCGACTTTTGCGAAAATCGAGTTTTAAGCCGACTCGGGTGGAATTCTTTGAATGTAAAACTTCTTGTCACCTAAAAATAATCCACTTGAGATATTTTGGGGGTTGCATAATTATTTTTAATTTGGTGAGCATTAAAATGCAATTAAAGACATTAAAAACACAAAAATACCTATTAAAATAACTTTGACTTTAATTAAATAATTGACCATTTAAGCTAATGTCCTCAACACACACTCACACAACACAAAAACACCATCACCCACACACACATTGCCGTGAGGTTGAGGAGAGAAAAAGAGAAGAGAAAACTCAAGCTTTCAATCCAATTTTTCAAAGAAAAACCTAGTTTTTGTCCGTGAAACTTCGCACCGACTTGGATTCTGCTTGTTGGGCACGCATTGCACGCATTCCTAGGCTTATATCGCATCTAAGGTGAGAGAAAAATTCTAGATCTCAAAATGTCATTTTTGTGTTTTTGCGTATAAATGAAGATTGAACCGTTAGAATTGAAATCTGATGATAGATTATTGCTCCTTGCATGCTAGGGATCATTATATACTAATACTACGAGTTTCTGTCGGATATAGCATAATTTTTATTTTCCGGGTATTTAATTTTGATTTAAATGTTCAAAGTTGATTTAATTGAGTTGCGTTGCTCGAAATCGATTGCCGTCGATTTCTAAATACTTGATAATTACGTGTTAGCGCTGTTGTAATGCCGAATTTTCGATTACATTGTTTGTGTGAAAATCCGGAAAATCCAGCCATGACGTCATAGGGTTTTAGGGTTATCGGGCATGTTTTGGAGGTGTTATGGTGGATTTCCGAGAGGGCTAATGTAGTAGGTTGAATGGGTGAGTGATAGGAACTGATTTGGCAATGTTTGGATTAGTAGATTGTAAGTTATGAATTTTAGAAGTTTAGGTTGTCATTCTTTAAATTCTTGCACGATGCCTTAGATGGTTGGGTAGTGGTCGAGTGATGAATGGCGAGTCGTTGTTGAGTAATTTAGGGTTTAATTATGTATATTATGCATGTCCGGTTAGATGGCCTACTTTGTCATCTAACTACGTTGTTTGTTGTTAATTTATTATTGATGTTATATTGATGTTATTGATTGATTATTATTGAATTCGGGAATCTGGGACTCTTGTTGCTGATCTCCCAATTGATTGATTGATTTATGCTTGCATGATGATTGATGAATATGGTGACTTGGTATGTGTGTGCCACCTCTCGGGCAGCGTCGGGCTGTCGGGTTGATAACGGCATGACTGCCATAGGCTACCCCCAGCTCGCATGACGGAGATGTCATGGAGGGAAGGGGCTAGTGAGGTACCTCGGGTGCGTGAGTAATGGGGAGTTATAAGAAGAACGGTTGAGATCGTGATGGCGTTTGGAGCTACACCAAATAGAGTATCCTTATTGATTGGTTATATAGTTATGTGATGATAGCTTTATTTATGTTATTATTGTTGTTGTGTGTTTACTTGCTCAAAGGACTAAATCCAAGGAGCGTAGTGAATACTGTCGAGATCTATCGGATCCTCACTGGGCTTATGTATATAAGCTCACTCTCTATTAATGCATGTTTTCAGGTGTGCTTTCACAAGATTACGGGTACGTGCCTCCTGAAGAGGAGAATGTGGAAAACGTGCCTTTCGTGGATGAGTTATATGTCCCTGAGTCTTATCCATGATTATATGTTGTTTAATGTAATGTATATTAGCTTAATGGACTTTTATATGCTTTACGGTTCTTAGTGTAATAGTTGTTGATAAGATGATGATCCAAACGATGTTAATTTAGTGGCTTTCTTTTGTCTATGTTTAAATTGTAGTTGTGTCTCAACTTACTTTTGAAATGTATGATAAAGTTGAGGTATTGTATGTCATGTTGGAACGGAGGCGTATAACGAGGATGTTTTATTGTATAATATGATTGTGTTGTATGTTGTTGTTTGTATTGAGGAATTACTGGATGTATGATGTTTAATGAGGTTGGTTTGGACCCTCGGTGTCCTATTTACTGTCGTTATACTGCCGAAATTCCGTTGCGTCCTGACTGATCGTAGGAGGGGTCGTGTTGGGGCGTGACACTTCTCCCTATTGTGAACACCTAATTTTTGTTTATAGGGGATTCTAGAGAATAAACTATAATTCAAATTAAACTAAAACTAAAACTAAGATAGAATTACAAAGAAATCAAATCTTGACCAAATCTTCAAATCTTTTTGAAACTTCTTGAATAATTTTGAAGTTCTTGAATCTTGAAAATAGAATCTTGACTTGAATCTTTGCTGAAAAATTCATCCAAATGGTGTAATGAATGTGGATGGCTGGTTCGCATCATTCCCCCCTATTGAGAAAGATTTGTCCTCAAATCCACCAGGCTCAAAAACCAGCTTAAGTGGTAGACCATGTGGTATCTCCTCAGGAAACACATCCTCAAAATCCTGCAAGAGAGAAACAACAACACTGGACAATGCAGAGTCAAGTTGGTTAGTGTTTAAAAGAGCCTCTTTGTACAAAAGTACAATCATTGGTCGTTTTAATATCAAAGCTCTCTTAACCTCAATTGCTTTTGCATACAAATATCTTTGTTTTCCCTCTGTTTTTACCTCCTTGGCAGAGCTCTTTTCTCTTTTTACTACTCTCCAGCTTCAGCCTTGCTCTCTATCTTTTCATTCTCATTCCAAGTTGCAATAAGACGATCTCCATTCCGCCTCCTATTGATGCACAATTGATCCCACCAAACAATAGCATAATCAATAAATTCAATTATAGCAAGTTTTACCTTTTTCAGTTCAGCATAGTTATGACAATCGAAAACCAACTCCATCTTCTTCTCCCACTCAAGATATGCTTCGGGATCACTCCTTCCTTGAAAAGCAGGAATCTTTATCTTGATGCTTTCCAAATTGTTATCAACATGGTTCTTAGCTTCTCTATCTTGGCTATGTCTTCCATTGCTACCTATTGACATCCGATCAAGTTCCTCATCTATCCCTTCTTCTTCAAATTCATCCACAACTTTAATTTCTCTTCGATACAACCTGTTCCTCCTTGGTGCGTTTGGAGCAACTGGTGACTGCACCCTTGGTGTTCTCTGTTCTACCCTAGCCATCCTCTCATGTAGTTGATCAAATTCAGCCCTCATCATTCATCTCATCTATCCCAACAAAGCATGCCCCTGTAAGTTCTGTCCAACGAGTTGTTGAACACCTTCATTAATGTTGTTTGCTTGATTTTGAGACATGATTAAATTTCACTCCCTCACGTGTTTCACTCAACTCAATTTGGCTTTTACCCTCTAATATTCTAACACTTTGCCTTTTTCCTCTCGTATTCTCCTTCAAGTCCCTAGAACTTACCAAGAATACCAAGCATTGTTATAATCTATTTCGGAATCTGACTTTTTTTTTAGACCTTTAAGACTCTGGAAACAAGGTTAGAGAAAGAAAATTGACCAAAACTCGAAGAAGGAAACCTAGATTAATAATAAAAATTGAGGAAACCCTATTGGAAAACACAAAAACATCTAAAACTCATAGAAAACAATGGAATTTGGCTCTAGGAGGGTGGTGCCCATAGCATACCTGTGGGTAATGCTCAGACCGTCGTTTCCCTTTAGAAAAGTTTGGCCTCACAGGCTAATTCTGCAAAAAAAAAAAATTATTGTTCACTGTTTTGCTTTTTTTTTTTTTAATTCAGTTCGGAACTGTATTTTTTCTGATCTTTTCTTGACCTTTCTTTTTTTTTCTTGATGTTCCTTTCTTGATTTTCAGAAACGAAAACAATGACTAAGTAACCAAGATTTCAAATTTGAGCACACAACCAACTAGGGTTTTGTCCTAATTGAAACCCTAACTGTAACGACCCAGCTAAGCGAATACCCCGCAGGGCAGAGGCATATCATCGTCGCACATAAAGAGGTATTATCCGCTCTGGGTTACCACGATGGGCCCCTCACAGTTTTGTCCCTTGAAGGATTTTCCTCAAAAGGCGCCTCTTCAAATATAAGGGAGAACCCTCTATATATTAAGTTGGCCCAGCTCGAAACCTTCCGATGTGGGATGGGTTCACTACATCCGCCCCCACTAGGAGGACCCAGCGCCCTCGCGGGTCATTGATGCAAAGGAAGGCCCACTCTGATACCACCCACATCGGAAGGTTACGAGCTGGGCCAACTGAATATATAGTGGAGGGTTCCGCCTTCTATTCGAAGAGGCGCCTTTTGGGGAAAACCCACGAAGGGACAAACCCGTGAGGGGCCCAGCGTGGTAACCCGGAGCGGACAATACCTCTTTATGTACGACGCTGGTGTGCCTCTGCCCTGCGGGGTATTCCCTTAGCCAGGTCGTTACAGAAATTGGTATTAGAGCGTAGTAGCTCACAGCGGGGATAGGGTCCTCGGTCTGTTGGGTAGTGAAACCTGAGTGCGTGCATGCGAAGTATGTTTTGAATAAGTATGTGCCTGCATGTAGGTTCGAGCTTGTTTGCGTGAAAATAAGTTCTTATGTGTTATATTTGCGTAAATTAGGAAGGCTATGTGATAAGTGTAGTTGTGTGATTTTGGGTGACATAAGTGGAAATGTAATTCTGTGTGAATTGCTTAAGTGAAATATGAAGAACATATTAGATGCGCCATTATGTGACTGTGTACTTGTGTGGCTTTGATTAGAATTATTTGTACCTATGTGTCTTAACTATGCAACATGTAAAAGTTGTGTGGCTAGTATGTTTATATGGTTAATTTTGCATCTAAGTGATTTCCTGATAACTTATTACTTTAGATGCATGTAGTAATGTATATTAAGTGTCTATCCTATGTTTAACCATTGCGTATATGTATTGTCCCTTGAATTCGTAAGTAAACTCTCCCCTATAAAGAGATGGTCAGTAATAGATCTTCCAGAGATGTTCAGCCCGTGCTTTTCTCATTCGGATCTCTTATCGGAGCCTTTATTTGGTTATCGTACCGGGGGTCTTCCTGTCAAGCTTCTATGGTATTCTCTTGGGTATTTCCACTCGACACTTCTATTGGGACTTCTTATATACAATCTTAATTGGAATCTTATTTGGCATTCTTAAACAAGCCTTTATTTGGCAATCTCCTTGGGGATTTATGCTATGGGTTTCTTGATTGGTATTTTTTCAAACTTCTGGATTAGTATTCTTAATCGGAGCCTTTATTTGGCATCCTTATTGTGAGACTTCTTAGCTAACGATTCCCTTGTTGGCCTACCGGGGGTTTCAATGGCATTCTTTCAACTGATACATTAGTTTTATCCAAGGGCTTTTAGAGTGCGCAACAGGAGTTCTTTGAAAGAGAATTGCGTGGACGCAATTTGTTTAAGGGGGAGAGGGTGTGACGCGTGAGATTTTTTCCGTACATTCATTCACTGGTGCATCCACTAATTGCGCATTTCTTCTGTGCTTAGCTTGTTGTCTTCTTTAGTTACTATTCATTCTATTTTTCAACTACATAATTACCATTAATTAGCATTTTTTGTAAATCATATTAATTGTTTTAGGAATGGAAAAAATATGCATTTGAGCTAGGAGAGATAGGAACCTTCGTTTAGAAAATAGTTTAGTGAACTAGTGAATAGTGTTACGTATGAAACATAATGTTTTAGTTAGCTAACTTAATTTATGTGCAATGGACTTGTTTTAAAGCTAACTAAGCTCATTTTAATAGACCATTTAAGCACCCAACATGCCCCACCCAAACATATACTCACACAACACACAACATAAGTCATAACTTAGCAAAAAAAAAAAAGGAAGATGCAGATTTTACTATAGCAAATCCGAGAATAGCATAGGAAGAGAATGAGAGGATTTTGCTCATCAAATCTTCAATCCAAGCCAAGCCAAGCTAGGAGCAAGTATTTTATGGTGTTTACTAGCCTCCCAAGAGTTCCTACGTGCAATTGGTGAGGGTTTTCATGACTTTTTATGCATATCTAAAATGTTACATTTTTCTTGATTTGTTGAAAATGTTATCAAATGCTATTGCAAAGCTTATCTATGCTATTATACCTTGTATATAGCTAGAGAACACATTTGAGCCATTAGTTCGCATTTTAAAAGGTTGGAATCGTCATTTGAATTTATGAGGTGAATAGTGATGGGATTTCTAGGGTTTTATGTAATTGCGCATATTAGATTGATTCAATGCTTATAATAGATGCCTTAGGTATTAATGAAGGTAGTCTAATAGCCCCGTGCGCTCACATTGCTCGAAACTTGAATAAAATGTGAAATAGCCGACTTTATAAAAGGGGTTTCGGGGTTAATGCTAATCCGAGTGGATTCAGGCTTCACATTTGGTATTCTTAGGCTACTTAGGTGCTATAGAAGCTTTGCTAACTCTTGTTTGAAGCCCGGTTAAGGAAGGTGTAGTTCAGAGCTATAAGAGGGACATTGGGGCTTTTGGGGTAATTGCGGGTAATTGAACATGTTTGCGAGTTGTAAGGGTACCTTAAGGGTTAATTAGAAGATTGGTATAGCTTCCCCTTGAATTTGAATTTTTAACTTGAGTTTGAAAGAAAAACGGATGGAATAACAAAGGGGTTTAAGTACAAATTCGATTGTCTCACGCTTCTAAGACCTTGACATGACTCATTGTGTGCTTAAATGTGGTTTCAAGATGTTTTGGAGCTTTTGGTATAGTTTTATGTGAATCTTGAATATGCCCATTTGCAATTTGCATAATTACTTTCTTGAATTGAAGATTCTAAGTGAATTATTATTTATAGTAATTATATTGCCATAGTTCTAAGCATTTTGCTTGAGTTTTATATTGAGTTAATTGTAATGGGAATAAGTATGGATTAATGGCTTTATAAATTGATAGTACTATTATGGAATTAAATATGGTTATCTATGCTTAAAATGCTCTTTTAAATGATTGTGGAACATGCTTATATCATGATTTTATTGCTTGTTAGTTATATTATTTGTATAATATATTACTTGAATGATTACTTGGTTGTATGTTAATTAAGTAAACTATGAGTTAGCTAACCTAGTCGGACAATTAATGAATGTTGTAGTTAAAGAGTAATTGAAACAATGTTTAACTTTATGTTCAAGGTGATTGAGGGTGATTTGAAGCCAATCTTGCATTTTGGAGCTTGGTAGAGGTGAGGGAGACTTCATCCTTATGTGCATAATAGTTTATTTACTTGTACTTAGATTATGTGCACTTATTGTCTATATATTGTGTGTGAGGGCAACCTACTTTGTTGTCCCTCAACCATGTGTTTATTGATTTATACTATTGTTATCATTTTGAGTGCATTGCATCGTGGTTGCACAACCATTCGGGCATGGTAGTGTCGGGGAAACCGGGCGGTATCGGGCTTGCCGGTCCACCTCGGCTACCATGGTTGCCTAGTCCCTCTCTCGCTTGAGATGCCGCCTAAGGAGAGTTGGGTCATAGGATTTTGGGGTACATCCGGAGTACACCCATTTTGGAGTTATAAGGGATGCCAACTTATCGATATCAGTGTCATTATTACATTAGGATTTCAGTTCGTGGCTTGTAGTTCGTGATTGAAGAACAAAGTGAATCGCATCCTTTTTAATGTGTGGTAACTTATTGTTTTGATTGTTCTTTGGTTGTTAAATGCTTTATTTGTACTAACTTCTGCATTGCACGTCCCCGGTAGACCTTATCCCTCACTGGGCAATTGTGATTGCACATACCTCGCTAAACATGTTTCAGATGATGCAGTTGGAGGAGTCGCCTTAGTTGTTGTGTCTAGTTGCCTGAGGTGGACTATGTTCTTGTTGATGAGAGTAAAACTTGTTTTCTTTACATTATGATCTATTTTGTGGCCTATAGGCTATGTATGTGCTTGTAGTTGCAAGTTGAAAGAATAGTTGGTTGTAGTGTTAGATTTGAGAAACCACGGCTTGTAATAACTTATGTTTCTATTTCTAACTACTTGCATGCTTGGGTGTGTATGATCTAATGTATGCTTGGTTCAACTTTTTATCATAGAATGGCATGATAAACGGTATATGAAGAATTCAAGTCGGTTGCATGCTTGTGTGAATCTAAATTTTTGTATGTCTCAAGGCTCGGATGGCCTTGAACCTTTGAACTTTGGTTATAAAAGCTTGCCTTATTGTGTTATGGCTTTCTTGAGTGTTTACAGGTTTTCAGAATGTCCACAGTACAGGGGAAACTCTATCCATTTTTCCCTAAAATTTTGAGATGGGGTTGGAATTGGGTTGTGATTAGCATGGCTATTAGAGCCTCTGGTCTCGTGAGGGATCGGTGCGTTACACTAACCCTACCCATGGATTTGATGAGAACACAAGAAAACATAAACGATTTAAGCAAGAAACAGAATTGAAGACAAGACTCAACAAACAAAATTAAAAAAGCAAGAACGGAATCAAGACGCAACCAAGAAAATGAATTGGAAGCAAGACACAATCAAGAACGAAGAAAGAAAATAAAACCTAGACCTAGACTCATGGAAATAACCAAGAAAACAAGAAAATGATAGGCAAACCTAATAAACCTAAGCTCTGATTACCAACTGATACGAACCTGGTCAACATGTACCGAGACCCAATACCAAGAATGGTAAAACAAACGCAAGATCTTTTCAAGAATGATGGAAATCGCGACCCGTTGCTTAGCAAAGCAGGAACCTTAGTATAGTGACAATGATGGAAACTGCGAGTCGTTGCTTAGCAAAGCAAGAACCTTGGTATGGTGAAGACACCACAAACAGGGATGGAAATCCGCTTGATAAGTCAAGGTTGAACGCCACAAGGAATCCCTTGATAAGTTCGAAAGAGTCTCTTAGAAAACTCAAAGGAGAATAATCTCACAATTTATGATTCAAAAACATCTTACTTTTATTTCATGACAATTAGCCTTATATAAGCAAAGAACAAATAAGTTTCCTATTTGGAAAAGAACTCCTAAACCCTAACATGAATAGTGATCTGAATAGTGACGTAAATAGTAACTAGGTCAAAGAAGTAGACTTGGAGCCCAAGAAGACTCATTTCTCTGGAGCCCAAGAAAGTCTCCTTTTTTAGGAGCCCAAGAAAGACTCCCATTAACTATTCACATGAATAGTAATATGAATAGTAACTAAAAAGGAAGCAAACTTGCAGCCCAAGAAAGGCTCCTTCCTAGTGTGAACACCTAACTTGCAATCCAAGAAAGACTTCTCCCTAGTGTGAACACCTGATTTTCGTCTATAGGGGATTCTAGAGAATAAACTAGAATATCAAATCTTGACCAAATCTTCAAATCTTCTTGAAACTTCTTGAAGAATTTTGAAGTTCTTGAATCTTGAAAATAGAATCTTGACTTGAATCTTTGCTAAAAAATTCATCCAAATAGTGCAATGAATGTGCATGGCTGGTTCGCATCACAAATCACTTCATTCAAAGCTTGATTTCACTTGTTGGGCATCCATTCTACATCTTTCTTACATCAAAACACATCAAAGGTGAGAGAAAAATTCTAGATCTCAAATGTCATCTTTTTTGTTTTGTGTATAATTGAATTTTTAACCGTTAAAAAGTCGAATTGATGTTATATTATTGCTCAGTGCATGCTAAGGATCGTTTATATGCGTTTATATAAGATTTGAACCGTTGTAGCATGAATTTTTATTTTCGGGTATTAAAAGTTGAGTTGTTAGCTATTTGATGAATATTTTGAGTTGTAGTAGTTGGAATCGATTGCCGTCGATTTGTAAAAGTTTGTTAAATTCGGGGTAATACGGTTGTAATACCAAAATTTTGATTGTGATGTTGGTGCAAAAATCCAGAAATTTCAGCCTAGGTGCATTGAGGTTTTAGGGCTGTTGGGCTTGATTTGGATGTATTTTGGTTGGTTTCCAATGGGACTAATGTAGTTGATTGAGTGAATGAGTGATAGGAACTAGTTTGGAGTTGTTTGGATTAGTAGAATGTAAGTTATGATTATTAGAAGTTTAGGTTGCCTTTCTTTAAAATGTTGTTATATGCCTTTAGATGATCAGGTGGTGTTTGAGTGTTTGAATTGTGAGTTGTTCATGCTTATATTAGGGTTTGGTTGTGTGTCTAATGCATGTTAAGTTGGGTGGCCTACTTTGTCATCTAACTTAGTTGTTTAGCTGTTAATTGATTTATTTGATGTTCTGTTGTTGTAATGTTATTAATTGATTGATGATTAATTGATTATTGATTATTGATTATTAATTATTGAATATTGATTATTGATGAACTGGGAGATAGGAATTCTTCTAGATTATCCTCCTGTGAATGATTGATTATTGTTATTGATTGAGTCTTGATATATGTGTGCCACCTCTCGGGCGGTATCGGGCCGTCGGTTTGAAAACGGCATGGCTATCAAAGGCTACCCTCATCTCGCATGGGCGGAGATGCCATGGGTGCAGGGCTAGTGAGGTACCTCGGGTGTGTGTGTCATGGGGGTAATAAGAAGTTGGTTGAGATCGTGATGTCGTTTGGAGCTACACCAACTAGAGTATCCTTTATTCATTGGTCATTATAGTTAATGTGCTTATATTGTTATTGATGATTATTGTGTGTTTACTACTCAAAGGATGATTTCCAAGGAGTATAGTAAACACTGTTAGAGATCTATCGAATCCTCACTAGACTTGTTTTATATAAGCCCACTCTCAATTATTGCATGCATACAGGTGTTATTGATCAAGATTACGGATACGTGCCTCAAGAAGTTGAGAATGTGCTTTATGTGGATGAGTCTTGTGTGCCGGAGTCGTTGCCATGAATTTGTCTTAGTTGTTGTAATATGTTATATTGTATAACTTACTCAATTATAAGACTTATGTATATTGCTAATTTAGTAGTCTTGTTTTGGAATATAGTTAGGTTGCTGAATTGGTTATAATCTATTTTGGAAATGTATGTTAAATAGTCAATGTTTGATGTTGGAACGGAGGCGTATAACCTATGGATGTAATGGTAAAAGAATGTTTAATGAATATTGTGGTTGTGTTGTTTAATTGTTTAATTGTTTGTGGAGTTGGATGTATGAGTTGCGTAGAGGTTGGTTTAGAGCCTCGGTATCCGGGTTACGGTCGTTATACTGCCGAAATTCCATTGCGTCCTGACTGATCTTAAGGGGAGGTCAAGTTGGGGCGTGACAAGGCTGAAGCTTGGATCAGTAAAATAGAGAAAATATTTGATCCTTTTGGTTACACTAATGAGAGGAAGGTCACCTTTGCAGTGTATCTTTTTGACGATGAGGCTAAGGAGTGGTGGCGTACAGTGAGGTCTGATTGGGAAGCTTGAGGTACTCCCTATGTCTAGGATACCTTTCTTCGGGAGTTTCGGGCCAAGTATATCTTGAGGATTGCATAGGAACAACAGGAGGAAGAGTTCACATCTTTGGTTCAGGGTAATTCCACAATGGCCTAGTATGAGGCCAACTTTACTAGGCTATCCCGGTATGCACCGGAGTTTGTGGCAGATCAAGAAATGAAGATCCGGATGTTCATTTTGGGTCTAAGGCCCGAGATTCAGGATGCGATGGCCTTGATACAGTATGATGAGTTTTCTACAGCCTTTAATGCGACTTCTAGGTTGGAAAAGAGGAAATGGGAACAGGCTGGTTCTAGCCAGGCCAGTAAGAGGCCGTTTCAACCTTAGGGTCAGCAGGTTGTTTATAGGCCTTCAGTGCAGCAGAGGGGTTACAGGCCCCCAGTGCAGTAGGGTTCTTTCAAACCTTAGGGGCAGCAGAGTTCATTAAGGCCCCAGTTTCAGTAGGGATCTTACCAGACGCAGCCACAGTATAGGCCAGCACAGTCTCAGGGTCAGTACATGCCATATGTTGTGAGACCTCAGCAGGAGGCTAGTACAACTACTTATTCAGCTTCTAGTTCTTCAAGAGGCAGTGTTAGTGCTCCAACACTGCAGTGTCCTTATTGTAAACGTAAGGGCCATTTGGAGGCAAATTATCGAGCAAAGGCAGGGATATGTTTAGGTTGCAGCAGCAACCAACACAGGGCGAGAGATTGTCCCAGGTATCAGAGATCTGAGAGTCAGCCAGTAGGCCAGAATTATCAGGGTAGACCTGCAGGCAGTACACCTCAACAACAGCGAGTTCAGGCTCGGGCCTACGCAATGGACTTGGAGGAGATACCTAAGGCAGCGGCAGTTGTTAAAGGTAACTATCTTATTGTGACGCCCGAGCTTTTTGTCATACATTAACTTACTGTTGCACCCATTATTTGCGCATTTCCTTCTGTGCTTTTTAACTGTCTTCTTTAGCCACTATTCACTCCATTTTCAAACTGCATTATATTAGTGAATTAGCATTTTTATTAAATCATATTAATGGCTAAAAGAATAGAAAAAATGTGCCTTTGAGCGATTAGCGTTCAGAACCCTCGTCTAGAAAATGTTTTTAGCAAACTAGGAATAGTGTTACGTAATATAACTTAGTAATTTAATTAGCTAGCCAACACTTTTCACCTTAGGCTCGTTTTAAAGTTAACAACGCTCATTTTAGAAGTCCATTTAAGCAACCACTTGACCCCACCCAAATATATACCTAATATCTCATAACATAAGCTTATAAAACACAAAAGAAAAAAAATAAAAGCAGGAAAAACTGTGCAGAAGCTGAGAGCAGCAAGGGAGGAGAAAAAAAATAATTTTTGCTCCTCAACTCTTCAATTCAAGCCTCTCCAAGCCTAGAGCAAGTAGTTTAGGGTGTGTGCAAGCCTCTCGTGAGCTCCTTCGTGCATTGGTGAGGGATTTCATGACTTTTTGCGCATTTTAAAATTGTTGTTATTTTCTTGATTTGTTAGAAATATGTTCAAATGCTATTGTAATGCTTACCTATGCTATTAAACCTTGTATATAAGTGCTAGAGAACACGTTTAAGCCATTGGTGCGCATTTTAAATTGTTAGAATCGTTATTTTGATTTATGAGATAAATAGTGATAAAATTTTAGGGTTTTGTGTAATTGTGCGTATTAGCTTGATTCAATGCTTCTAATAGATGCCTTAGGTGCTAATGAAGGTAGTCTAATAGCCCCGTGCATTTGAATTGCTCTAAATTTGCATATAACGTAAATTAGCCGACTTTAATAAAGGGATTTCGGGGTTAATGCAAATCCGGGTAGATTTGGGCTTCACTTTTAGTGTTCTTAGGCTACCTAGGTGCTATAGAACCTTTGCTAACTCTTGTTTGAAGCCCGGTTAAGGTAGGTATAGTTCAAAACTATAAGACAAAAATTGGGGCTTTCGGGGTAATTGCGGGTAATCGAACGTAATCGTGGGTTACAAGGGTACCTTAAGGGTTAATTAGAAGATTGATATAGCCTCCCCTTGAATTTGAATTATTGATATGAGTTTGGAAGGAAAACGGATGGAAAAACAAAGGGGTTTAAGCGTAAATTCATTTGTCACTCGCATCTAAAACCTTGGCATGTCTCCAAATGTGTTTAAATGCGGTTTTAAGTTGTTTTGAAGCTTTTAGTATAGTTCTATGTGTACCTTGGATATTTCCCTTTGTAAACCTCTTAATTGCTTGTATTGAACTGCTTCTAATCTATCTGTTTCGAGGTCAACCTACTTTGTTGATCCTCCTACGTGTTATTGCTTATATTGTTATCGATATCAAGCCATTGTTAAGTGCATTGCATAGTGGTTGAGCAACCATAGTGTCAGAGGCGGATGTGTTGAATATCGGTTAGGCGGCAGAGGGCTTGCCAGTGGATATTCAAACTCCGTGCCCTAGTCCCTCATTCGCCTAGTCCGGAGATTGCCAGGGGATGTTGGATCGTAGGATTATCGGGCTACATCGGAGTACACCCACTGGAGTGTTTAGGGTTATACTGGCTTATCGTGATCGTGATCGTGGTTCGTGGATCATGTTCGTGGATTGAAGAATTAGATTGTTGGGGTTAAGTGGAATGTATCCTTTTTAATGTATGGTATTCAGTCTTTTGTTCTCCTTGAATGGTTTTCATTGCTATTAATGCTTAATTGTATTACTTGTTGCATTGCATACCCCGGGAGCCTTATCCCTCACTGGGCAACAGTGGTTGCTCATACCTCGATATCATGTTTCAGGAAGTGCTGAGGGTGATCCCCAGCTAGTTGAGGTGGTAGTGGGGGAGGAAGAAGTGCAAGCTGAGCCTTTGCCTTAGTAGCTGTGTGTTTGTTGTCTGAGGTGGATGTGCTCTCTTGTTGCTATATGGCGTACTTGTATTATTATATTATGATCTGTTTTGTAGCCTAAGGGCTATGTATATGTTTGTAGTTGCAAGTTAAAGATAGTTGGTTGTAGTAAGTGTAGTAATTCTATGGCTTGTAATAACTTTTAATTCCTTCTTTTAGTTCTTGCATGCTTGGGGGTATATGTTTATATGTATGTTTGGTTTCAACTTTTAAGATTGTTCTATTGTTATCATAGAATGGCATGTTTTAAATGAAAATTTAAGTTGGGTGCATGTTTGTGTGCATCTGAACTATTGTATGTTTCATGGCTTGGATGGCCTTGAACCTTTGAACTTTAATTATAAAAGCTTGTTTGGTATATTGTAGCTATTTTGAGTATTTACAAGTTTCCAAAATGTCCGCAGTACAGAGGAGACTCTGTCCGTTTAACGGGTCCAGACTTAACCTTTAGCGTAGGGTTGGGTCGGGGCGTGACATTTTAGGTGGTATCAGAGCTATAGATTGTATGAAGCTGGGTTAAATTTCTCGATCTGTGGGTAAGGGTCTACTATGTGATTATGTGATTGTATGAAACTTTAGTTCTTTAATTTGCCTAGGTGAAATTTGAATTGGAAATGAACGTGCTAGTATGACAATGGAATGCGAAAGGTCTTTAAGGGTTAATGTGTGAAAGTGAAAAGTCTAGAATGTCAAGCATGATTAAGTGACTATGAATCTCTTGTATGTGAACATTCTTCTAATGTAATATGTGACTTATGTGGATTTATTTGAACTTCTTCTTATGTGCTTTATTTATGTACATGCCTATCATAATACTTTGCATTCTAGCTGTTTGAGATGAGAAGAAGGGGCAGACCGGGGAGAGAGCCGGAAGAAGCTCCTAGGCAGGGTTACCGGGAGAGGGTGAAGGTGTAGCAGAGAATGTGTAACACCCCGATCCCTCTTGAGATCGAGAGTTCTATCAATCAATCTAATCACAACCCAAATCCAAACCCGGGCATAATTTTCAGGGAAAACGGATGGAGTCTCCCCTCTTTCTAGGCAAAATATAAACCTGCAATAGCATTTAAATGGACCAACGCCGTGTCCAACCATACAAAACTTTCTCAAGGCCATCCGAGCCTCGGTTTTCAACAATTAAACTCAATAGGTATACATACATTTCCAATTTAAAAGCTAACCTATCTCTTTTCATTTTTGTCCAGTACATTCAAACTAGACAATTAAACCATACTAAGCTACTGCATAAAAGAAACTATCATGCCATTCTAACTCTTTTCCTTTGGACATTACAAACATGCATTGAAGATAAGCTATGCTAACTGATTACATAAACTAGCTTATCAATTCACCTCAATTGCTTAGCTAAATTTAAATTACATTTTTTTAGCAATAAATACCTACAACATATGAAAACATATATCTTTACAACTTCGACACTCAAGCCACATAGGCACGCAAGACAACTCTTCAGGCAACGAACTTTCATGAAATCACGAACTTTCCAACTAACATGACATTTCCTGAAATATGGTGGTGAGGAGTCAGTATACCCAACACGTATACTCAGTGAAGGCGAGACAGATATCGAGTTGGAGAGAAAGAAAGTCGTGCAATGCAAATAAGACAGTTAAGCAATATAACTGATAAATAAGCAATCAAGACAAACAATCAATACAATAAGCAATTACTGAAAGCATTAACACAACCATTCAAAGCTATACCACACTCTAAAGGCTATGATTCATTCATATGAGCAATGTACCATTTCACCAGCTATACATAAATCTCGAGCTTGATGTTGACAACAATGACAATAAGCGCGCATCCACCTTATAACACCAATTTGGAATACCCCAGAAGTATCCATCAATTCTACGACCCAAATCTCCCTGGGAGGCAACCCAAGCGAGAAAAGGGAATAGCAGCGGAGCTAGAGCAACCAACACTGGCAACCCGAGGCTACCCAGAGAGGCCCATCACTCACGCGCGAGACACTATGCAATGCAAGACTCGATACAAGACAATAAACGAGCGATAGAACAACAATACAAACTAGTGACAACAAACGAGATAAAATCCAGTCACAATCAATACTAGCATTCAACTAACTTTTCAAGCATAACAAGCAATAATAAGCAACAATTACACCAATTAAACAAGTATATCAAGCAACCCTAAGCATTCTATAGGCATAATATCAAGATAACAAGCAAAATCACAAATCGGCCCCAACTATCAAAACACTACCATGTCCAAACGAGCCACGAGTTCTGGAAACCGACTTCGCCAATCCTCCTAGGTCACCATAAGGCACGTCTAAGGACCCCGAAACCCTACTTTACCCTAGAATTCGCGCAAAGCCCCGATTTCTCCCTTTGCTCTTTTAAACTACAACTATACTAACCAAACATCCAAACAACGCCATAATCGCACCAAAAGTACTTCCATGGCCTCCTGAAACAATGCCATCATGCAAAATGAGAAAACACTAAACTCGACCTAAACGACCCCGACTTTCACCAAGGCATAATTCCCGTTTTTTCCATTATGCAACCCAAACAAACCATGCATTTAGACATTCTAGCATATCTAGCATCTTCCTACATCAACAGAACGCGTAACGGAGCAACTTCATCGAAACAGGGATTTACTATTCATAATTTACTATTCATCACACAATTTATATTTCAATTCCAATATTTAATCGTAGAAAATGTTAAAAAGCTATAAATACATGTTCCACAATCAACACAGAACATTCTTTAAGCAACAAAACGGTTAAAACAACAATCTACGCATAAAATCCAAAAATCAAAGTTTAGATACAAAATTTTCAAATGTGCAAATAACGATGAAACCCTCACCTTAGACACTCCTAGACGCTAGGAAAACCTCGTAGAGTGCCTCGGAAACCACCTCGTGCAAGCTCACGCAAAGATTTGGTGATTTGTAGTTGAAATTTTCTTTTTTCTTTCTCCTTCTTTTCCTCATGGTTTCAAGCCTTTCTTCTTTGTTTTTTTTCGTGTGCAATTCTGCTTATTTAGGAAAAAAAAAAAAAGACAAATCAAAGGTCAAAGATTTGGTCAACCCGCTAAACCAAAATAGCTATGCGCGACCTTACGAAAATGGCCATAACTTCTTCTAGAAAACTCCAATTCACGAACGGTTTGAAGCCTCAGAAAGTAGACTCATAGAGCTTTCCAACCATATATAATTTGCTACCTAAATATTTCCCAATTGGTTCAAATTTAATTCCAAAGTTGACCTAAAATTTAGCTAATTTAACATTGCATTTTTTTATTTCTAATCCCAAGTTTGCCCTTTATTAAACATTTCAAAAATTTTCACCTTGTCCTAGTTGGTCAATGTAGATGAAAAGTCAACTAGTTTGGTCAAAGAAGGTGAAAGGTCAATAAAATGCAATTTAAATGAACTTTAAATGCTATTGAATACATGCCAGGTTCGGGGTATCACATCCTTCCCCCCTTAAAACAATTGCGTCCTCGCAATTCTTCTTCCAATAGAACTCAGCATCATCTGAAATCCAATTCTGACTAATCTTCATCGGTTGAAGAATCCCGTTGACACGAATACCGAAGAAGAATAAAATTCCAACCAAATGCGCCGAGATAATACCAATAAAGACCTAAGCAAAGATACTGTAGATAAAATCACATCACATATTAATGATAAGAAGAATACCGAATGAATACCCCATACATGAATCTCGAGTAGAAGTTCAACTATTACTGCCCGAGAATTCCCAAACAAGAAGCCAAATAAAGGCTCAAACAAAGGTTCCATCCAGAGGTCCAAATAAGTACCCCACTGGTCATGAATTTCATAGAAGAATTCCCTGATAAGAGTGCGAAGAAAATACTAAGAAACCCAATCAAATATACTTCAAAAGTTCCAAAGAAGTCTTCCAAATAATAACCCCATAGGACAACCCATTAGATTCCGAGTATCGCTATCAAATGCTGAGAAGAATGTCTAAGGAAATACTAGAGGAATTATCATGTGTCTAATAAGACAGTCAAGTTAAATAACAAATATAATTTTTCCAACTAGATGAGAAATCCGAGTAAGATTCCCGAGCAGGTGTACAACATACAAAACCAAACTCCAAGGCCTCTTCACTGTTCGCCAGGTGAGAACTTATACAATTTACCACCAAGAAAGCCCAAACTCTTCCACAGCATTCCATAAGCAATATGAGATAATAAGTCTGAACAGGATTCCAAGTGTAAGACTTCCAATAAGTGCCATCAAGGAAAGATACTAGTAGAATGCCCACTAAGAATTCTATAAAATGCCATTGAAGAATTTCCAATCAGGGATGTCAGTATCACACCAATAAAGACCGAGACACATATACCATAGATAATACCGTGCAGTAAATCCAATTGAAACCCCAATAGCCAAGTCCACCAAAAAGTGCCAACAGAAGTCTCCAAAGAATACCCATTGAGAAAACCAAAGAATGCCCCAAAGAACAATCAAATAAAACCCCAAGAGAAAGCTACTCTTCACAACTATTAATCACAGAGGAAGACCTTAGAGATTCGCCAATAACCGAGCTCCAAAAGCAAACACCAACTCCCAAATAAAGGCTAATTAAATGCCATTCATTTCCTGCCAACCCATACACCTTGAGTGGCTAGCTGTGAACCACTTTCTTCAGGGGAGGAAGAGGACTTACTTACCATTTCAATAGGACATGTATGAATGCCAATATATCGCAGTTATACACATGCCTTATACTATTATGCAAGCAAGTTCACAAAAGAGTTTATTCAACAAAGTTACTCAATCACGATAATCAAGTCAAGCACAACATAATCAATTCAAATCACAGCATAACCAATTCAAGACATTTCAATACATACATTACAAACAATACTTCAAGCAAATAACAATTCACGAGGTCGATTCGATTCACGATGCCAATTCAATAAGTCAATTCGATAGACAACTAGATATTTCACCTTTCTTGAGAAACATTTAACACATAACACATAACACGTAACACATAACACATAACTATATCACATAAGTGCATACATTCAAGTCAAGACACACAATCTCACATATAAGCATACACTTTCAAGACACACTTAACAAGCACACATTCAAGGATCACTACCCACCAGACCGAGGACCCTGTCCCGGCTTATGAGCTAGACAAGCTCTGATACCACCTGTAATACCCCGATCCCTCTCGAGACCAGGAGTTCTATCAATCAATCTAATCACAACCCAAATCCAAACCCAGGCATAATATTCAGGGAAAACGAACGGAGTCTCCCCTCTTTCTAGGCAAAATATAAAACCTGCAATATCATTTAAATGGACCAACGCCGGGTCCAACCATACAAAACTTCCTCAAGGCCATCCGAGCCTCGGTTTTCAACAATTAAACTCAGCAGGTATACATACATTTCCAATTTAAAAGCTAACCTATCTCTTTTCATTTTTGACCAGTACATTCAAACTAGACAATTAAACCATACTAAGCTACTGCATAAAATAAACTATCATGCCATTCTAACTCTTTTCCTTTGGACATTACAAACATGCATTGAAGATAAGCTATGCTAACTGATTACATAAACTAGCTTATCAATTCACCTCAACTGCTTAGCTAAATTTAAATTACATTTCTTTTAGCAATAAATACCTACAACATATGAAAACATATATCTTTACAACTTCGACACTCAAGCCACATAGGCACGCAAGACAACTCTTCAGGCAACGAACTTTCACGAAATCACGAACTTTCCAGCTAACATGACATTTCCTGAAATGTGGTGGTGAGGAGTAAGTATACACAACACGTATACTCAGTGAGGGCGAGACAGATATCGAGTTGGAGAGAAAGAAAGTCGTGCAATGCAAATAAGACAGTTAAGCAATATAACTGATAAATAAGCAATCAAGACAAACAATCAATACAATAAGCAATTACTAAAAGCATTAACACAACCATTCAAAGCTATACCACACTCTGAAGGCTATGGTTCACTCATATGAGCAATGGACCATTTCACGAGCGATACATAAATCTCGAGCTTGATGTTGACAATGATGACAATAAGCGCGCAACCACCTTATAATATCAGTTTGGAATACCCCGGAAGTATCCATCAATTCTACAACCCAAATCTCCCTGGGAGGCAACCCAAGCGAGAAAAGGAATAGCAGCGGAGCTAGAGCAACCAACACTGGCAGCCCGAGGCTTCCCAGAGAGGCCCATCACTCACCCGCGAGACACTATGCAATGCAAGACTCGATACAAGACAATAAACGAGCGATAGCACAACAATACAA
Source organism: Ehretia macrophylla (assembly GCA_037974665.1). Lineage (NCBI taxonomy): Eukaryota > Viridiplantae > Streptophyta > Magnoliopsida > Boraginales > Ehretiaceae > Ehretia > Ehretia macrophylla. Next base: position 59,819,263 of record CM075776.1, on the reverse strand, counting down.
ACTAGTGACAACAAACGAGATAGCAAGCAATCACAATCAATACTAGTATTCACCTAACTTTTCAAGCATAACAAGCAATAATAAGCAACAATAACACCAATTAAACAAGTATATCAAGCAACCCTAAGCATTCTATAGGCATAATATCAAGATAACAAGCAAAATCACAAATCGGCCCCAACTATCAAAACACTACCATTTCCAAACGAGCCACGAGTTTTGGAAACCGACTTCGCCAATCCTCCTAGGTCACCATAAGGCACGTCTAAGGACCCCGAAACCCTACTTTACCCTAGAATTCGCGCAAAGCCCCGATTTCCCCCTTTGCTCGTTTGAACTACAACTATACTAACCAAACATCCAACCAACGCCATAATCGCACCAAAAGTGCTTCCATGGCCTCCCGAAACAATGCCATCACGCAAAACGAAAAAATGCTAAACTCGACCTAAACGACCCCGACTTTCACCAAGGCATAACTCTTGTTTTTTCCATTACGCAACCCAAACAAACCATGCATTTAGGCATTCTAGCATATCTAGCATCTTCCTACATCAACAGAACGCGTAACGGAGCAACTTCATCGAAACGGGGATTTACTATTCATAATTTACTATTCATCACACAATTTATATTTCAATTCCAATATTTAACCGCAGAAAATGTTAAAAAGCTATAAATACATGTTCTACAATCAACAAGGAACATTCTTTAAGCAACAAAACGATTAAAACAACAATCTACGCATAAAATCTAAAAATCAAAGTTTAGATACAAATATTTCAAATGCGCAAATAACGATGAAACCCTCACCTTAGACGCTCCTAGAAGCTAGGAAAACCTCATAGAGTGCCTCGGAAACCACCCCGTACAAGCTCACGCAAAGATTTGGTGATTTGTAGTTGAAATTTTCTTTTTTTTTTCTCCTTTTCCTCATGGTTTCAAGCATTTCTTCTCTGTTTTTTTTCGTGTGCAATTCTGCTTATTTAGGAAAAAAATGACAAGTCAAAGGTCAAAGATTTGGTCAACCCGCTAAACCAAAACTGCTAGGCGCGACCTTACGAAAATGGCCATAACTTCTTCTAGAAAACTCCAATTCACGAACGGTTTGAAGCCTCAGAAATTAGACTCATAGAGCTTTCCAACCATATATAATTTGCTACCTAAATCTTCCCCAATTGGTTCAGATTTAATTCCAAAGTTGACCCAAAATTTAGCTAACTTAACATTGCATTTTTTTATTTCTAATCCCAAGTTTGCCCTTTATTAAACATTTCAAAAATTTTCACCTTGTCCTAGTTGGTCAATGTAGATGAAAAGTCAACTAGTTTGGTCAAAGAAGGTGAAAGGTCAATAAAATGCAATTTAAATGAACTTTAAATGCTATTGAATACATGCCAGGTTCGGGGTATCACAGAATGCACCACCACAGGGACCAGAACCCAGCACTGCACAGATTCTGGCTACTATGGCTACTGCTATGAATGCCATTGCCCAGTTCGTAACTCAACAGGGTCAGACAGAGGCTGCCAAAGGTAATCAGGCTGCTAGAGCCGAGGGTAGTGGTGCTACTAGAGTTAATTTGTATGACATATTTTTACATCACGGGGCCTACAGCTTCTTTGGAGAACCTGATAATATGAAGGCCGAATTGTGGTTGAGGAAATTTGAAAGGGTGGCTGCAATTCTTGAGTGCAGTGATGAGAGAAAAATTAGTTATGCTACATTTCTTCTAGAGGGTGACGTCGAGGAGTGGTGGCGTACAATTAATGAGAAATGGGAAGTTGAGATGGTTCAACATTCGTGGGCTGACTTCGTTCGAGAGTTCCGAGATAAATATATATCAATTAATGAGAAATAGGAAGTTGAGATGGTTCAACATTCGTGGGCTGACTTCATTATGGATTTGAGGAATGATATTATGCTTAATCTGTCTGCGAATGATTACCCTAACTATGCTGTAGTAGTCAGAGCCGCCTCGAGGTATGAAAAACGCAAGGCAGACGTGTTGGCAGAGACTAGTCAATCGAGTAAGCGTCAGTTCCAGTCTCAAAGTCAGGGGTACCAGAGGCAGACGATTCCAGTGGGGTAGAGTCCAGAGCCGAGGTAGACACAGAGTTATACAGGGCCTGTTCAGACTCAGTCGCGACCAGCCCACAATCAGAGTCAAGGGCAGACCCGACCAGCAATAGTTCATTCTCAGCAGGGTAGTTCAGCTACCTCTACTTAGAGCTTATTCGGGAGGCACTGTTGCAAGACGCAACCAGTAGTGCAGCTTCTATCAACGCCAGGGTCATACTGAGGAGAATTGTTAGAAGAGATTGGGTCGATGTACCAGATGCGGCAGTGATAACATAGGGTTAGAGACTGCCAAAAATTCAAGAATACCAGGGGTCAGATATCTAGTCAAGGCAATCAGACCAGGGGTTCAGTTGCAGCACCAGTACCGCGAGGTCAGGCCCGAGTATTTGCCTTAGATGCAAAGGAGCTTCCGGATACGACCGTTGTAGTAGAAGGTACTTTTCTTCTTAATGATCAATCAGTTAAAGTTTTAATTGATTCCGGGGCTTTGTATTCATTTATTACACCTATATGTGCACAAAATGCTAAGTTGAAGCATGATAAACTATTGCATAATATTATGGTTTATACACCTATGGGGCCGAAGTTTGTCACCAAATCTATCTGCAAGGCATGTAATATTTTTATTCAAGGTCGTGTTTTTCCTACCGATTTAATTATTCTACATTTCCGCGACTTTGAAATTATATTGGGGATGGACTGGTTAGGTAAATATTATGCTCAACTTGATTGTAGAAAGAAGATGGTAAAATTAGAAATGCCCGACCAGCCCGTACTTGAAATAGTTGGTATTATAAAATCTACGAAAACTTCTATCATATCTTCTATTAAAGCATCAAAAATGTTAAATAAAGGTTGTGAGGCTTACTTTGATTATTTGATTAATCAATCTGGTGATCAATTGAAACTGAATGATGTACCTATCGTGAGAGAGTTTTTGGGGGTGTTTCCTGAGGAGTTACCTGGTTTACCACCTGATAGAGAGATAGAGTTTATGATCGACTTATTACCAGGGGCTACGCCTATCTCTAGGACTCCGTACAAAATGGCTCCACCTGAGTTGTGGGAATTGAAAATTCAGTTGCAGGGTTTACTTGAGAAGGGATTCATTCAGCCGAGTTCTTCACCTTGGGGTGCACCGGTCTTGTTTGTTAAAAAGAAATACGGATCTCTTCGGTTATGCCTTGATTATTGGGGTCTTAATCAGATAACTATCAAAAACAAATATCAATTGCATTTGATTGAGGAATTATTTGATCAGCTGCAAGGTGGCAGGGTATTTTCTAAATTCAATCTGAGGCAGGGCTATTACCAGTTAAGGATTAAGTCTGATGATGTTCCCAAAACTGCTTTCAGAACTCGGTATGGTCACTATGAGTTTGTTGTTCTGCTGTTTGAGTTAACTAACGCTCCTGCCGCATTTATGGATCTGATGCAGAGAGTATTCCGCCCATATCTGGATTAGTTTGTGGTTATTTTCATTGATGATATTCTTGTCTATTCTAAATCTGAGGCGGAACATGAGCAGCATCTTAGAATTGTGTTGCAGACTCTTCAGGAGCATCGGTTATTTGCAAAGTTTAGCAAATGTGAGTTTTAGTTAAGGCAAGTCACTTTTCTGGGCCACATTATTTCTCAGGATGGAATTTCTATTGATCCAACAAAGATTGAGGTTGTCATGGCATAGAAACGGCCGGAGACTATTACAGAAATTCGCAGTTTTCTGGGTTTAGCGGGTTATTACATAAGGTTTGTCAAGGATTTCTCTAAAATTGCTGGACCTTTGACTCAACTCACTCGAAAGAAGACTATATTTGACTGGAATGAGAAATGTGAGGCTAGCTTCCAGGAATTAAAGAAGGGATTGACCACAGCTCCTATTCTCGCTCTACCTGAGGGTACTAATAATCTGGTAATCTATAGTGATGCTTCTAAGGAAGGTTTGGACTGTGTATTGATGCAGAATGGGAGAGTTATTGCTTATGCTTCCAGAAAACTGAAACCTTATGAACTTAATTACTTGACGCATGATCTGGAGCTTGCAGCTATCATCTTTGCATTAAAGAAATGGCGTCACTATCTTTGGGGTAATAAATTTGAAATCTTTACTGATCACAAGAGTCTGAAATATCTCTTTTCTCAGAAAGAGTTGAATATGTGGCAGAGGCGTTGGTTGGAGTTGCTTGAAGATTATAATTGCACTATCAATTATCTGCCAGGTAAGGTGAATATTGTTGCCAATGCTTTAAGCCGAAAGGCTACAGTTGCCAGTCTAATCATCAAAAGTTGGGAATTCATGGAGGAATTATGTTTATGGAGGCCCAACACTTCAGATTCTGGTATTCAATTTGCAAGTTTGCATATTCAATCTCTTTTATTATCCAGGATTAGAGAGGCTCAGCAAGCTGATCTGCAATTGATAGAAATCTTAGAAAAGTCAAAAGGGAGAGAGTCGGATTTCAAATTACATGATGATGGACTTCTTAAGTTCAAAGACATAATTTGTATTCCTTCTGAGCCAGCTTTAAAGAAAGAAATTCTTGCAGAGGCTCATAATTCTAAGTATACTATTCATCCAGGCAGTACTAAGATGTGCAGGGATCTGAAGCAGAACTATTGGCGGAACAATATGAAGAGAGAGATTGCTGACTATATTGCTAAATGTCTTACATGTCAGAAAGTTGAAGCTGAACATCAGAGACCAGCAGAGTTGTTGCAGCCTTTGGCTATTCCTGTTTGGAAATGGGACCATATTACTATGGATTTCGTGTCAGATTTACCGCGGTCTTCGAGAGGTCCTAATTCAGTCTGGGTTGTTGTGGATAGATTGACCAAAACCTCTCATTTTATTGCTACAAAGAAAACTGAATCTCTTGATAGGTTGGCTGAAATTTATGTTGAGAATATTGTTAGAATTCACGGGATTCCCAAGTGTATTGTGTCAGATAGAGATCCCAGATTCACATTTCAGTTCTGGTAGAAGATTCAAAAAGCTTTGGGCATGACATTGACTTTCAATACTTCTTATCATCCTCAAACTAATGGGCAATCTGAAAGAACTATCTTAATACTTGAGGATATGCTCTGAGCGTGCATTCTGGACTTCGGTAAGAGTTGGGAGAAATACTTACCGCTTGCAAAATTCGCTTATAACAACAGTTATCAAGCTACAATCGATATGGTACCGTATGAGGCTTTGTATGGGCGGAAATGCAAATCTCCTTTATATTGGGATGAAATTGGAGAGTTGAAATCTATTGATCCTACTTTATTGCCAGAGATGAACAGAATGATTGATAATGTTCAGCTTATCAGAAAAAGAATACTTACAACACAAAGTCGACAAAAGAGTTATGCAGATAGACGCCGTCGTGATCTGAAATTTGCCGTAGGGGATCGGGTATTTCTGAAAATTTCTCCTCACAAGGGCTTGATTCGGCATGGCAAGGGAGGTAAACTCAGTCCTCGTTATGTGGGACTATTTGAAGTAATTGAAACTATTGATGAATTGGCTTATCGACTAGCTTTGCCTCCTAGCCTGGGTAGAATTCATGATGTCTTCCATGTTTCTATGCTTCGAAAGTATCAGCCAGATCCTTCTCATGTTCTTGAGCCCGAGCCACTAGAGATCAGTGAAACTTTAACCTACATGGAGAAACCTCTTCAGATTGTTGATCAGAAAGTTCAGGAGCTGAGGACTAAAAGCATTACGATGGTTAAAGTTCTGTGGGATCATCATGGGTTAGAGGATGCTACTTGGGAAAGAGAGGATCAGATGCGAGATCGATATCCTGAGTTATTCACCGAATCATGTAAGAATTGCGTGGACGCAATTAGTTTAAGGGGGAGAGGATGTGACGCCCGAGCTTTTTGCCTTACATTAACTTACTGTTGTTGCACCCATTATTTGTGCATTTCCTTCTGTGCTTTATTAACTGTCTTCTTTAGCCACTATTCACTCCATTTTCAAACTGCATTATCATAGTGAATTAGCATTTTTATTAAATCATATTAATGGCTAAAAAAATAAAAAAAAAATGTGCGTTTGAGCGATTAGCGTTCAGAACCCTCGTCTAGAAAATGTTTCTAGCAAACTAGGAATAGTGTTACATAACAAAACTTAGTAATTTATTTAGCTAGCCTACACTTTTCACCTTAGGCTCGTCTTAAAGTTAACAACGCTCATTTTAGAAGTCCATTTAAGCAACCACTTGACCCCACCCAAATATATACCTAATATCTCATAACATAAGCTCATAAAACACAAAAGAAAAAAAATAAAAGCTGGAAAAACTGTGCAGAAGCCGAGAGCAGCAAGGGAGGAGAAAAAAATAATTTTTGCTCCTCAACTCTTCAATTCAAGCTTCTCCAAGCCTAGAGCAAGTAGTTTAGGGTGTGTACAAGCCTCCCGTGAGCTCCTTCGCCCATTGGTGAGGGATTTCATGACTTTTTGCGCATTTTAAAATTGTTGTTATTTTCTTGATTTGTTAGAAATATGTTCAAATGCTATTGTAATGCTTACCTATGCTATTAAACCTTGTATATAAGTGCTAAAGAACACATTTAAGCCATTGGTGCGCATTTTAAACGGTTGGAATCACTATTTTGATTTGTGGGGTGAATAGTAATGGGATTTTTAGGGTTTTGTGTAATTGCATGTATTAGCTTGATTCTATGTTTCTAATAGATGCCTTAGGTGCTAATGAAGGTAGTCTAATAGCTCCGTGCATTTGAATTTCTCTAAATTTGCATAGAACGTGAATTAGATGACTTTAACAAAGGGATTTCGGGGTTAATGCGAATCCAGGTAGATTTGGGCTTCACTTTTAGTGTTCTTCGGCTACCTAGGTGCTATAGAACATTTGCTAACTCTTGTTTGAAGCCTGGTTAAGGTAGGTGTAGTTCAAAGCTATAAGAGGAAATTGGGGCTTTCGGGGTAATTGCGGGTAATCGAATGTAATCGTGGGTTGCAAGGGTACCTTAAGGGTTAATTAGAAGATTGATATAGCTTCCCCTTGAATTTGAATTATTGATATGAGTTTTGAAGGAAAACGGATGGAAAAACAAAGGGGTTTAAGCGTAAATTCATTTGTCACTCGCATCTAAAACCTTGGCATGTCTCCAAATGTGTTTAAATGCATTTTTAAGTTGTTTTGAAGCTTTTAGTATAGTTCTATGTGTACCTTGGATATTTCCCTTTGTAAACCTCTTAATTGCTTGTATTGAACTGTTTCTAATCTATCTGTTTCGAGGTCAACCTACTTTGTTGATCCTCCTACGTGTTATTGCTTATATTGTTATCGATATCATGCCATTGTTAAGTACATTGCATAGTGGTTGCGCAACCATAGTGTTAGGGGCGGATGTGTTGAATATCGGCTGGGCGGCAGAGGGCTTGCCTGTGGATATTCAAACTCCGTGCCCTAGTCCCTCATTCGCCTGGTCCGGAGATTGCCAAGGGATGTTGGGTCGTAGGATTATCAGGCTACATCGGAGTACACCCACTGGAGTGTTTGGGGTTATGCCGGCTTATCGTGATCGTGATCATGATCGTGGTTCGTGGATCGTGTTCGTGGATTGAAGAATTGGAATGTTGGGGTTAAGTGGAATGTATCGTTTTTAATGTGTGGTATTTAATCTTTTGTCATTCTTGAATGGTTATCATTGCTATTAATGTTTAATTGTACTACTTGTTGCATTGCACGCCCCGGGAGACTTTATTCCTCACTGGGCAACAATGGTTGCTCATACCTCGATATCATGTTTCAGGAAGAGCTGAGGGTGATCCCCAGCTAGTTGAGGTGGTAATAGAGGAGGAAGAAGTGCAGGCAGAGCCTTTGCCCTAGTAGTTGTGTGTTTGTTATCAGAGGTGGATGTGCTCTCTTGTTGCTATATGGTGCACTTGTATTATTATATTATGATCTGTTTTGTAGCCTAAGGGCTATGTATATGTTTGTAGTTACAAGTTAAAGATAGTTGGTTGTAGTAAGTGTAGTAATTCTATGGCTTGTAATAACTTTTAATTTCTTCTTCTAGTTCTTGCATGCTTGGGGGTGTATGTTTAGATGTATGTTTGGTTTCAACTTCTAAGATTGTTCTAATGTTATCATAGAATGGCATGTTAAAAAGGTTTAATGAAAAGTTAAGTTGGGTGCATGCTTGTGTGGATCTAAACTATTGTATGTTTCATGGCTTGGATGGCCTTGAACTTTTGAACTTTAATTATAAAAGCTTGTTTTTGTATATTGTAGCTATTTTGAGTATTTACAGGTTTCCAAAATGTCTGCGGTACAGAGGAGACTCTGTCCGTTTACTGAGTCCAGACTTAACCTTTAGCGTGGGGTTGGGTCGAGGCGTTACACTTATACTCAATCAACTTGTTAAGGGATTGATTGATTCTAGTACTACACATTGTTTCATTACACCTACCTATGTGCAACGTGTTAATGCGCAACCTGAGAAGTTACTTTATGTGATTGAGATTAGTACTTCTTTGACTGATAAATATGTGACTGGCTTAGTATGTAAAGATTGTAAAATACATGTTAAGGGTTAGGATTTTCCTTCGGACCTTATCTTATTTCCTATCTGAGGGTATGACGTTATCTTAGGTATGGATTGGCTTGCCAAGTATGATGCTCAGTTAAACTGTAGAACAAAGGTGGTACAATTTCAGTTGCCAGAATAGCCAGTGGTCGAGGTAGCGGGGAACCGGGATGCTAAGACAAGTTTCATCATCTCATCAATTAAAGTTATTAAGCTAGTGAGTAAGGGGTGTTCAGGTCATCTAGCTTATTTAATCAACAAGCCATCTGATAAGCTAAAGGTGGAGGAAGTTCCGATAATTCGGGAATATCCCAATGTATTTCCCGAGGAGTTGCCAAGATTTCCGCCAGAGAGAGATATTGAGTCTGTGATTAATCTAATTCCCGGTACTCAACCTATTTCTAAATCAGCGTACCGAATGGCACCAGCTAAACTAAAATAGCTGAAAACTCAGTTGCAAGAGTTATTAGAGAAAGGTTTCATTCAACAGAGTTATTCACCATGGGGAGCACCCGTTTTATTGGTGAAAAAGATGGATGGTACCTTGAGATTATGTATCGATTATCGTGGTTTGAATTGGGTGACCCTCAAGAACATCAGTTGTTTGCGAAGTTCAGCAAATGTGAATTCTGGCTACAACGAATTTCTTTTCTTGTCCATGTGATTACTCATAACCGTATTTCAGTAGATCCCACTAATCGATAACCTGTGAACAACATAATACAAACACAAAGACATAATCCACCATTCTCCTATAACTCTAACTTCAACCAACCAGCTATGCCCCGTCTCAAGGCCTTCTGGCCTTAGATAAAACAACAAGATAAGCACACAAACATGCGTGGGATTCAACCATAGAAATACTATGTTATAAAATCACTTATCACACCACTATAACCTTGTCTATAAACCCTTCTTGTAATTAGAGACCGTCATGTTAGGAATTGTGTCCTAAAGTCAATCATCAAGTATAGATGGCAAATTAATTTGTATGTGGATTATTGTTCTATTAATAATATTTGGCCATTACATCGTACCGTCCATCTTCTTTTACCTTTGATTGATCATGACGTAGTCCTTAGAATGACTTTATGGAATCATATGAATGAGGGTTGATTTTGATCATTCTTAAACTTTGTTCGTAGCCAAATGATGAAATTGGTATTGGGACATCAATTTCATCGAGTATAGGTTATTGTTTGTTGCATTGGTTGGTTATCCTCATGACCAATGGGTGTTGGGACACCAGTGCAATAAACATGTGACATGTGGAGACATGTTCATTGCACATGACTCTCTTTACGAGTGTCATATGGTATGTACCCTACTGTCTAAGGATAGCTCGTGGTACATGTGGTAGACATGTTCCCTCTGACCTGAGATTGCCATGGAGACTTACGGATTACTCCTCATGCTTAGATGTCGGACTATCCAGATTTTTAATCTGGTAACGAAAGATTACTGGGTATGGGCAAGTGCCGGAGAAGTCAATGTGTGAGTCAAGATGGGATTGACCGCTCCGAGTATTTGGAAAATGGTGTTTCGCTTAATTTCAATTCAGAAAGTCTTTGGCCAAAGCACATCCCGTGATGAGTCATGAGGGTAAGTCATGATGTGTCATGACAGGATTGAAATTTGACATGAAGTAACTAATTAGGAATTTGATAGTTAACCATGTCCCTATGGTTATTTCGGAACACCGAGGGTCATAGGGAATTCACCATTGTACCGAAGTTCGTTGAATGTTGCCTTGTCCTTATTCAGCTTATTCGGTCATCGAGAACCATTGCTAGATGGTATCTTCGATTAGTGTAAGGATAGTCTTTATGTTACCGACTTAAATTTGAACCTATGGAGTCACGCAAAAGAATAAGTGATTTAATTGGAGAGACGACCTAATTATAATCAATATTTAATTGAGAATTAAATATTATTTGTAATCAATATTTAATTAAGAATTAAATATTATTTAATTATTATTATTAGGTCGTGGATTTAATTATTTGACAATTTCTAGCTAGCACTAGATTTATGATTCATCAATTAAGTCCTAGGCTGATTGATTTAAATTAAATAGTGATTTAATTTGAATCGTTGTGGGCTTTATGGAAACCCACATTAAAAGATTGGGTTTTTTTATTAACTATTTTGGGACTTGGCCTCTTGAAGAGCCTAGCCCACATGATCTTTATAAGAAGGGCCATGTAGGATTTCCAAAGTAGTGAGATTGACATATATCATTTTTCTGAAAACGTAGGAACAAGAAAAAAAAAACCCCCCTCTCTTTGAAAAATTATAGGCTCCTCCTCTTTCATCCTTGTTCGCGTGCGAAGTAAGAGGAGCTAAACGCTTCCGTTGGGCAATTCCATAACACTACCACGAATCGTTCGAAGAGGTAATCCTAATTCTCTGATTTAAAATTGCCAATTATTATGTATAACGAGTTGATCCTATTAGAATTCCGAGAGATAGTCTCACGGATTCCTAGCACGTCAATCATTTACTTATCACACCCAAGCATGCATGAAAGACATATAGCGAAAGTATATTAAGTTATTACAGTCATTTACAATCCTACCAAACATGTTGGCTAAACCTACAACACTTTACAACATTCAAAAGGTCAAGAATATATACAAGACCATAGGTCACAAAATAGACTATAAGCAACTAACATCTACTTGGCGCTAGGGCCCACGAAACATATACAAGTATCCACAAAATTCGCAGCAAGGTATCACGTAGTCAAGGAGTCTGACGAGTCTTGTCCTGAGTAGGCTCAAGGGAAGCCAAACTTGTTTTACCTGAAATTGTTAGCAACGAGGGTGAGCATACCAAACACGTATGCCCAGTAAGGAAGGGGAAACGGGAATAGTATCTCGGGGTTCGTGCAATGCAACAAATACATGTATTATACAATAAATAAACACAAGAATTCAATGAAATACCACACAATAAAAAGGATATATTTTGATGACTCTGATTGATCCAATTCTCGTTCCATGATCCACGAACCACGAACAGAAATCCCGAAGAGTAATGTCACTGATAACGATAAGCCGGCATTCCCTTATAACTCCAAGTTGGGTGTACTCTGGATGTACCCTGAAATCCTACGACCCAATTCTCCTTGGGCCGCATCCCAAGCGAGAGAGGGACTGGGCAACCATGGTAGTCGAGGTAGACCGGCAAGCCCGATGCTGCCCAGTTTTCCCGACACTACCATACCCAAATGGTTGCGCAACCATGATACAATGCACTCAAAATGATAATAATAGAATAAATCAATAAACACATGATTGAGGGTTAACAAAGTAGGTTGCCCTCACACACAAGATATAGACAATAAGTGCACGTAATCTATGTACAAGTAAATAAACTATTATGCACATAAGGATGAAGACTCTCTCACCTGGATTAAGTCAAGCACGCAAGAGAATGACTCCGATTTACTTCAACTTTCCCGAATTAGCGCGAATATGTGACCCTAAGGTGTTCATATAAGTTTAGTAATTAACTATAACAATTCCAACTCAACTCTTATTTAACTCAACCCTACAACAATAGAAGTTATAATTATAATCACTTATTCACACAAGTTCATATTCCACATACAATTGGGCTACAAAGTTCACCTTACCGTATCATTAGATAGCATAGAAGACATTAAAAGCATCAAATACCGTCAAGTTAAGATTATAAGTTATAAATTCCAATTACTCTTATTTACAACAATCAGTAATCATTTAACTAGATGAGTTATCCTTATAGTCCTACTCACTTAGCATACAATGTCTATTAGAATTTGATCTCTAACAAAATACAAGTAATATAAACATTAGAACAAGATCTAAACATTAAATATGAAAATAACTATATGTACACAAAGGGGTCATCAACACATTTTTCATGAAACTCTGCAAAAAGCTCAAATATACTCTAGAATGCATTCAAATACACAACAAGCAACTACCTGACAATACAAGTGCCAAAACACCCAATTCCCGTGTTTTCCCCTTTTGTTATCTTAAGTCATTTAACTCCAAACCAAAGGCTAAGGCTCAAGATTCACAAACTAATTATTCTAATCTTCTAGTTACACATTATGGCACACTTAGAACCCTTGAAGCCATTCATTAACCCGTATTAGCCACAAAAGCCCCGATTACCTCTTTGCGCGTTTGTACTACAAGTATCTTAACCAAAGCTCAACTAAGAGTCAGAAAAGCTCATTTAGTCCCTATTTACCCTAAGTATACCAAATATAACAACCAAATTCACCTAGATTTACGTTTGACCCAAAACCCCTTTGTTCACCAAGGCAAATTAGCTTCCAAATGGAATACGAAGCTCAAGATACGCAACCAAGCTATACTACCTTCCTATTGATACTTAATGACACCACTTAGGACCTTGAAATCACACTTTAAATCACAATTACCCGAAAAGTCAAATTTTACCTCTTTATGCATTTACACAACAAGTACCCTAAACGAAACTCAACCGCGAGTTAGAAAAGCATATCTAGCACCTACATAGCCTAAGAATGCCAAATGTGATGGTCAAATTAACCCGGATTTGCATTAACCCCGAAACCCCTTTTTAAAAGTCGTATATTTCATGTGTTAGCCAATTTTTGAGCAATTCAACGTCATGTGGCTATGAAACTATATTTATTAACATCTAAGGCACCTACTAGAAGCAATGAATCAAGCCATATTATACAATTCCATAGAACCCTAGAAAAATATCACTATTCATGCCATACGATCAACGAATGAATTCAATCATTTAAACTACGAAGCAATAGCATAAATAAGGTATCTACTACTTATATACAACATACATAAACATCTTTAAGCATTTGATAGCAAATCCATGAATTCAAGAAAATAGCAACATTTTTCAAATGCAAAAATATGTATGAAATCCCTTACCTATTGCGCGTAGGAGCTCCTATGTGGCTAGTAAACACCCTAAACCACTTGCGCGTAGCTTGGCTTGGCTTGGAATGATGATTTGTTGAGCAAAAATCTCTCATCCTCTTCTCATGCAAATTTTCGGCCTTGCTACAGTGTTTTCAGCTTTTTCACTCTTTTTTTTTCTATTATTATGTTATATAGATAATAGACTAAGGAAATAATGGGTTGGGTTAGTAAATTGGGTCTAATTAAACATATTTAAGGGTCTAATAAAAGTCCAAAGTCTAGCTAATTCAGTAGAAGTCCAAATAAAAATTCTACAAAAAGTTACTATTTTTCGTAACACTATTCATACGAACCACTAGAACATTTTCTAAACGAATGCTCCTAATGCATTTAGCCCAAACACACATTTTTCTCATTCTTAAAATAATTAATATGCTTTAGGAAAAATGTCAATTCAAAGAAAATAAGTGACTGAAAAACGTGATGAATAATAACCACATAAAATAACAAGTAATGCACAGTGAAAATGCGCAAATAGTGGATGCAATAGTTAATAAGTGTACGGTTGTGATCTTGGGCATCACAAATGGAACTTCTCAGAGATTATAATTATTCTATCAATTATTTGCCTGGGAAGGCGAATGTTGTAACAGATGCTCTTAGTCGAAGATAGATATTGTTTGTTTGGCAATTAAAAAGTGGGAGGTGCTTGAGGAAGTTAGCTATTGGAAACTGGAGTTGACTCAGGTTGGGGTGATGTGTTCACATCTCCAGATTCAACCTTTATTGCTGTCTCAAATTAGAGAAGCTCAACAACTTGATGTGAAACTTCAAAAGATCAAGTACACCATTCATCTGCGGTTTCAAAACAAGGTGTGTGTTCCCGATGAACCTGGCTTAAGGAGAGGTATTCTGGAGGAGGCTCATAACTCTAAGTACACCATTCATCCCGGTGGAAACAAGATGTACTGGGACTTGAAACAACATTACTGGTGGAACAATATGAAAATGGAGGTTGCTTAGTTTATATCCAAATGTTTGACTTGTCAGCGAGTGAAAGTAGAACATCAACGACTCGCAGGGTTACTTCAACTGTTGGCAATACCATAGTGGAAATGAGAACATGTTACGATGGACTTCATCACTAGTTTACCTAGAACATCGAGAGGTTGTGATGTAGTTTGCGTTATCGTGGACCGTTTGACGAAGACAACTCATTTTATTCCGATGAAGATGGGAGATGAACTTGTAAAGTTGGCAGATCTTTATTTGGATTAGATTGTTAAACTTCACGGAATTTCAGCCAGTATTATCTCTGATCGAGATCCTCGGTTTACTTCTCGATTTTGGGATAAACTTCAGAAAACTTAGGGTACTTAGTTGAGTTTCAGCACATCGTATCATCCACAGACCGACGGTCAGTTGAAGAGAACTATTCAGATTCTGGAAGATATGCTTAGGGCTTATGTTTTGGACTTTGGGAAGAACTGGGAGAAATACCTACCACTAGCCGAGTTTACCTATAATAAGAGTTATCAAGCGACTATTGGGATGGCACCTTATGTAGCTCTCTATGGCTATAAGTGCCAATCACCTTTGTACTGGGACAAGGTAGGGGAGATGAAGGTTATTGATCCGACTTTGTTGCCAGAGCTTCTAGAGAGGATTGAGAATGTGCAGTTGATCAGACAGAGAATGGTGAGAGCACAAAGTAGATACAAGAGTTATGCTGATAGACTCCGTTGGGATTTGGAGTTTGCAGTCGAGGATCGGGTTTTCTTGAAATTGTCTCCTCATAAGGGTTTTGCTCGTCATGGTAAAGGTGGTAAATAGAGTCCGAGGTTTGCAGGGCCATTTAAGATTACTGGCAGAGTTGGCAAGTTGGCATATCGGTTAGCTTTGCCGGAGAACTTCTCCAATGTTCATGATGTCTTCCACGTGTCTACTTTGAGGAAGTATTATCCGGATCCTTCTCATATTCTCAAACCACAGTCGTTTCAGCTTAGTGAGAATTTGACTTATGATAAACGGTCGATTCGCATTCTTGATCAGATGGAACGGGAGGTGAGGTCGAAGAAGATTTCGATGATTAAAGTATTGTGGAAACATCACGGGATTGAAGAAGATACTTGGGAGAGAAGAGATCAGATTCAACAGCAATACCCAAATTTATTCCAAGCAACAAGTAAGAATTTCGAGGACAAAATTTATTTAAGGATGAGAGAATGTGAAACCCCAAATTTCATCCTTATGTGAAATTACATGTTTTGACCTGTATATGTGTTATTTGAATTAAAATGTGCTAATTTTGTGATTTCTACTCTTATTAATGCTATGTGATCATTCAGTAAATTTTCATAAAAATCAGCATTGAAAATTTTATCGTCGAGTTTTGTGAATAGTATTTTTAAAACACGTCCGCTATAATTTTGAAACTGGTCTTTTAAACATTTCAAAACCTAGTCCTCGGATATTAATAGACCTGTGTTTGATAAAAACGAATTCTGAAACGAATTAGGAATTTAAATGGATTTTACACCTTCTTTTGCAAAAATTGAGTTTTGTACCTAGTTGTATGTATATGTATGCATATATTAGTTGTTGTCAACTAAAAATATATTACTTAATATATTTGAGTTTGACATAGACTATAAGCTGCACACGGATCTTATTCTGTAGTCCCTCCCACCTTCCTTCAATCAGTTCATCGTGAACTTTCAAATGAACAAACTTTTTGTTTCTTTGCTTGAGCTGGCCAATATGTTAACCACTGCGCAATCACAGTTCAAGGGAAAGGGAAAGGAGACTGTCCTCGTTGCTACCTCTTCTTCTGGGGCTAAACCCAAGAATATAAGAAAAAGGAAGAACAACAAGAAGAAGAAGGACCCTGCTCCTAAGTCCACTGGAGGTATAAAGAAGAGAGTCGTCCCGAAAGGGCAGTGTTTCTACTGCAAGGTGGATGGCCACTGGAAAAGAAATTGTCCCCTATAGCTTCAAGAGTTGAACGAGAAATAGGCTGCTACCACTGCGCAAGGTACAATTCTTTCAAATCTGTGAATGAGTCTAATCATTCAATTAGTCCAGCTTATACATCTTGGATTTTAGATTCTGGCGCTACAACTCATGTTTGTATGTCCTTACAGAGTCTAAATGACAAAATGGCACTTCGGAAGCGTGAGGTTGTGTTGAAGGTTGGTAATGGAGCAAGTGTTACAACCCTAGCCAAAGGAAAAGTTGATGTTTGTCTGCCTACTGGTCATGTTTTATGCCTTTCAGATATTTTGTTTGTTCTGAGTGTTGTTAGGAATATTATATCTATTCCTAAACTTGTTTGTGAAAATTTTGAATTTTGGTTTGTGAACAAAAGTTGTAATATTTATTTTGGGAATGAATATATCAACTCAGCCACTTTGTTGAATAGACTTTACCATTTACATCTAAATGAATGTATGCATGTCACCTCAACTTTCACTTCAAAAGAAAAATAACCTAAAGGTATTGAAACTAATGCAAAACAACTATGGCAGTTAAGAGTCGGACATATTAATGAGTAAAGATTAACATGGATAGCTCAAAATGAACTCATTGATTCATTGGGATTTGAACTCGTCCCTACATGTGAGTCTTGCATTCTCGGGAAAATCACCAAGTCACCTTTTGTTGGAAAAGGATCAAGGACCACTGAACTGTTAGCATTAATACATAGTGATGTATGCGGACCCTTTAGAGAAATGGCTCACGATAGTTATATTTACTTCATAACCTTTACTGATTATTATTCTCAGTATGGTTATGTGTACTTAATGAAGTACAAATTGGAGGCTTTTGATAAATTCAAGGAATTTAAAGTTGAAGTAGAAGACCAAAGGGGAAAAATAATTAAAACTTTGCGATTTGATCGTGGAGAAGAGTACTTGAGTACTGAGTTTCTTGAATATCTTAAATAAATTGGAATAACTTCACAGATTACTCGACCTGCAACACCACAACTAAATGAAGTGTTTGAACGTAGGAATTGTACATTGATGAATATAGTACGATCTATGATCAATTACACCAATCTTCCAATTTTATTTGTGGGGTCATGCACTTCTTACGGCTATCTATTTATTGAACAGGACACCAACTAAATTTGTTCCTACTACACCGTATGAGATGTGGTTTGGTAGGAAACCAAGTCTTAATCACATTAGGATTTGGGGTTGTCCCGCTTATGTTAAGAAACTTAAGATATACAAGTTGGAAACTAAATCAGATAAAGGGAGATTTGTGGGATATCCTAAGGAGACTAAAGGATATTATTTCTATTTTCCTGATGATCAAAGAATATCAATCAATCGAGATGCCGTTTTTCTTGAAAATGAGTTTATTCAACAAGGAGACAATGAGAGGAAAATAATAATTGAAGAAGAGTCTTCTGAACCACAAACCGACCTAAATTCTGAACCAATTCTACAAGATCCAGAACCAGTCATCACACAAGGACCTCGTAGATCTAGTAGGGTATCCCGTCCTCCAGAAAGATATGGTTATTTTCTTGAGGAGACACAAAGTTTGTTTGTGATAGGGTATAATGATCAAGTGGATGATCCTAGTAGTTATGAGAAAGCAATGCGAGATATTGATTCTGATAAATGGAGTCAGGCTATGCAAGTAGAAATTGATTCCATGTATTCAAACGACGTTTGGACCTTAGTTGATCTACCTGAAGGTATTGTACCTATAGGTTGCAAATGGGTCTTCAAAAGGAAACTTGGAATTGATGGAAATGTAAAGACATATAAAGCAATGCTGGTTACAAAAGGTTTTCGTCAAAAACAAGGAATTGATTATGACAAAACTTTTTCACCGGTAGCCATGCTTAAATCCATCTGAATAATGCTTGCTATTGCCACACACTTTGATTATATGATCTGGCAAATGGATGTTAAAACTACGTTTCTAAATGGCTATCTTGAGGAAGATATCTATATAGAACAGCCTGAAGCTTTTAAATCCAAGGATAATCAAGTGTGTAAGCTTAAAAGATAGATCTATGGTCTAAAGCAAGCCTCTTATTCTTGGAACATCTGATTCAATAATGAGATCAAAGAGATTGGTTTCATTAGAAATGATGATGAACCTTATGTATACAAGAAGATCAGTGGGAGCTCGTGTGATACCCCAAACCCGACACGCATTTAAATGCAATTAGTTAATTGTCATCTTAAATGATAGCATTGAATTTCATGTTTATTTTTAGTTAAACATTCATTTCTAGTATTAATTTCATATTTCTTCAAAACTATTCAAATGATATTTGAATTAATTATTTTAAATGAATATTAACTATTTTGATTATTTTTAATACTCAATTTTGTTTTATTATACTTATTTACTTTATTTTCAACTAAATGAGAAAAGTAACTCTGAGCCAGAGTAAGTTTTAAAATATTCTACTTTTCAAAAATTATCTTTTTAAATTATTCTTTATCATACTTATTGTAATCGTTAATTGACCATTTGATCGTAGTGCATCAAAAATGAAAGTTAGAGAAATATTTCTCAAACTTAGTGAATAGTATTTCTAGTTTAATTTTTTTTCATTGAATTGCATTGTTTTAACTTGAATTAGATCATTTGCTAACTAAAATAGCCAACATTGACCATTTTAAATTAGCTTTGACCTTGGCTTCTTACAATTTTGCCCTTGAGCCTCTGTCACCTTTTTAAATAAGCAAAACAAGGAAAAAAATTACATAAAAACAAAACCCAAAATTACCCCCTTGTCCCCCATGGCCGAAAGTTCAAGGGGAAAAGAAAAAAAAAAATTACTTTGTATTTTTAAGCTACAATCTTGCTTGGAATTGGTCTTGGAGCATGGCTAGGGTTCAATCAAATCTTTATCTACAATCTATGTGAGGGTTTTCATGCTTTTTGTGCATTTTTCAATAAGTTGATATTATGTTTTAAATATCAAGATTTGTAATATAATGCGTTTAAATGCTTGTTATTGCTTGATATAGCTTCCTTTCATTTTGTAGAGCATTGTTTGATGGTTATTTAGCAATTTTTATGGCTAGAATTGTAAAATTAAATTGGGGAAGAACATGAATAGTATTTTTGATTAGTAAAACCCTAGATTTTCGGATTTTTGATCCGAATTGTGAATTCTTGATTTGGTTAGGTACCATAAATGATAGAAAGATTAAATGTGTAATAAAAACGGATTACCCTTTGTTGAAATCAAGAATTAGACAATGAAACATAAAGGGGTCGTTTGACCAAAACTTGACCATGCTCGAATTGAGTTAGGGGTTTAGCTTGCGAGGACATAGAAGCACTTTTGGCGCTATTGTGGTGTTGATTGAGTGACCGGTTAGTATAGCTGTAGTTCAAACGCACTAGGTAGACTTTCGGGCTTCGGTTGAGAAAATGAGGTTTTGTGCCATAGAAACGTGCCTTGTAGTGCTCAAGTGAGAGTAGTAAAGACGGTTTTTCAATCCTGTAGCTCATTTGCTCGCAATTGCCTGTGAAAGTTAGAGCTTGAATAGTATATCTTGTAGATTTTGTATGATGGACTATTATTGCTTGTCTAGCTAATGTTCTTGTTATTGTGATTGATTATGAATGCTTGATATCTCGTATATTGCCATTAATCTGTACTTTCATGCTATCACTCGTTTATTACTTGTATCTCGTATTGTATTGCATAGTGTCAGGCGCGTGAGTGATGGGCCTCTCTCGGCAGTCTCGGGCTGCCAAGGTTGGGTTACTCTACCTCTGTGTCCTATTCCCGTTTTCGCTAGAGATGCCCCCGTGGGAGATTTGGGTCGTACAGGTGTCGGGGTACATCTGGAGTACACCCAATCGAAGTTATAAGGTGGTTGCGCGCTTATTATCATCATTGTTAACATCAAGCTCGAGATTGATGTATCGTTTATGGAATCGAATCGCTTGGTACATTGCTCGTATGAGTGAACCGTAACCTTCAAAGTGTGGTATACCTTTGATTGGTTGTGTTAATGCTTTCTTAATTTGTTTATTGTATTGTTGTTTATATTGATTGTTCTTCTTATTGGTTATATTGTTTAACTGTCTTATTTGCATTGCACAACCTTCTTCTATCTCCCTCGATATTTGTTTCGCCCTCACTGAGTATACGTGTATTGTATACTCACTCCTCACCACCATATTTCTGGTATTGCAATGCTAGCAGAAATGTTCATGCTTATGGTGCTTGATCTTGCTTGGGAGTCAACGTGTTATGTGGCGTGGTTGTGAAGTTGTTCTTTTGAATTGTATGTATTCAATGTATAAAGGAATGTAACTTAAGTTTAATTAGATAATTAGAGTGGTTTGATAACCTATTTTATGTAATAGGTTAGGTTAGTTTAAATTCAGAGCATGTATGTAGTTGTCTAAAGGATAAGAGCTAGGTTAGCTTGGTGTGTGGTTAGGATGGTATGATTTGTCATGTATACTTGATGGAAACCAAGGCTCGGATGGCCTTGAGGAGTTATATATGTTTGGACACGGTACTGGTCCATTTATAATACTTGTGCAAGTAAACTGTTCGTCCTATAAATACAGGAGACTCCGTCCATTTTTCCTAAATTTTGTGTCCGGGTTTGGTATTGGGTTGAGACTAAATTGTTTAATAGAACTTCCAGTCTTGTGAGGGATTGGGGTGTTACAGCTCGACCATTTTTCTAATTATGTATGTTGAATACATCTTGATTATAGGAAACGATATTGGGCACATGATGTCCACCAAAATCTGGTTAAACAACAAGTTCTTCATAAAAGATTTGGGAGAAGTCTCTTACATCTTAAGGATTCGTGTCTATAGAGAAAGAACAAAGAAGATGATTGGCTTATCTCAAAGCTTGTACATAGATCGAATCTTGAAGAAATTCAAAATGAAAAATTCTAATAAAGGACTCCTGCCTATAAGACATGAAATACATCTTTCAAAGAATATGTCTCCTAAATCTAAAGAAGAAAGGCAACGTATCGATCATGTGTGTGACGCCCGAGATCTAGAGAATGCATATATCATTCATTTGCATATATTTGTCTATTTAGTTGTTTAAATGCTTTTTTCTTATAAATGTCCAATTAAGTGTTTAATTTTCTTTTATATACAATTACATGTTTAATTAAGTTTTAATATTAAAATTATGAGTTTATTTAATTTAGTTAATTAGTAAATATACATTCATATTATTTTCACAAAAGTTTTTTTAAAAAAACTTCATTTAATTGAGCATTTACTTAATTAAAAGCTTTTTTCAAAAATCACTATTCATAATATTTTTCGAACGTTTAATTTTTTCGATTTCATATTTTTTTTTATATTACGTGACTTATGTGAGGCATGAGAAAAGTGTAATTTTGAGCATAGCATATCGGGAGTGTGAGATACAAAATTATATTTCTATCGTATGAATAGTAACTAACTAAATTGCATTTAAAGGACTTTTAAATTTCATTTATTAACTTTTTCTTCTAAATTGTAAGACTAGTCTTCTAAATATTTTAAAATTTAGTCTACTATTATTTATTGATCCAAGATTCTGTAAAATTAATTTAGAAACAAACATGAAAGTTTAAAGTAGATGTTTCTTCCTTGCTTGTCATTGTCTTGTATGATGAGAGATTTTCTCAAAAATTGCATTTTAGTTGATTTTGAGTTTATGTCAATGTAACGACCCCAACCCGGCCCTTCTCAAGACTAGGTCGGAATCTACGTTCATTTCCGTTGCAGTCTCGTGTACATAACTTTCTATAATATTATATGGAAGTACAAAGATCTTTAATAATAACTAGTTAATAAACAATAGTTCCGGTACAATGGGGTGTTACAACATCTGAGATCCGTTACCCGGCTATCATTCAAATTGGGGTTTCAACACAGCTACCCATCTACTCGAGAGTGATACAAGCAAACTCCAATCTTCACAACTTGGATCTAAACATGACAGGCAAGAAGCTTTGAGCATGTAAACATTCAACTTCAGCATATAAAGTCAATTTTCATTTCAAGTTAAGTTGCACCTGCACTAGGGGGAGAAAAGAGGAGGAGCTCTTGGGGAAGCTCAGTGAGGATGGAATAGAAGAGTTTAAAAATATTTCTGGCCAGTCTCTTTTCCAAATCATGATGCAATTTACGTACAGTGGTGTTAACTAACTATCCACAAAAGATATAATAACATATGATAACCAGTAGAAATTATTATCACATTCGAATCACGTATTAATAACAGTACCATTTAGTGACATATAACCACAATACATATCAGCCTACTCCACTACTCTCCAAGGGTTATCCAAGCGAGAGTAGGAACAAGTCAATTAGTTCATGAGGTAGACAGCCTTGATCACAATTCCAACTTATTATCTCTCCCAAGAGGATACTTCAGATTGTATCCAAAATCTACGACCCAACTCTACGAGGGTGGAATTCCAAGCGAGAGAGGGACTAGGACCACGATACTCACGGGATCACAGGCAAGCCCTATGCCGCCCGGCGTTCGGAAAACGCTATCGTGCCCGAGGTTGTAACCCCCAATTTCAAGAGCACATAGGCATGCAAAAGGAGTCATAGAACACACAACATATCATATGTGGATCAACTAAAGAAATTGTCCAGCCAAGTAATAACATATGTTCCGCAGTATTTTGGCAGAGTAACGGCTATAATAAAGCAATTTCCAAGTATAAACTGGGCATTATGATGGTATGCAAATAATATATATAATATTTCTGGAAATATTTCGGCAGCACCTCCGCTTACCTAATGCTAAAACTACTAGATAAATTGGGCAATACATATTGCATTTAACTGGACAAATTTAAGCATAAGAGGGATATACTAACATATAAATGTCATGAATAAGTAAAGTAATAAAACTCTTGTCTCAAAATACCAAAAATTAGAGAAGACTCAGACCGATTTTAGAACTTTCGGAACATTAACTAACTAAATCGATATAATTTAGTGAAATCGGGGCAGAGAAAAGTGTCTGCCTGTTTGATTTCAGGGAGTCAAGTATATAGGCCCTCAAGGCCGACACAGGGAGGGACGCGTGTCCCTCTACAATGCATGTGAGACGCGTGTCCCTCCACATGTCTCACATGCGTGGCACGGCCACACATGGGTGGCACATGTCCCGAGGCACGGGTCACTCCCCAAGAGGGGCACCAACGTTCCGTTTTTTCACCCGTTTCGCGCGCAGGTGTCCTTGATTTTTGTATTTTCAGGTCGGAATGCAATTTTGCCAAACTTCGCCGTTAAGTAGTACAAGTTAAAAGAAACCCAATGGTGTATGCCCATTTTTTGCCGCGGGATCCCGATTTTCCTATAATTGGCCCCGAAGTGAAACCCCCCTTTTCGGACCAAAAACCCCTAAAATCGAAAAAACAGCCGAAATTGTCCAAAAAGTTAAAGGAAATCACCTATACTCTTATAAGCAGCTGAAAAGTTTTACTTGGTTATGATACATCCTTGTAACGACCTTAAGCTTAATGTTAATTCATGCTATAAGAACACTAATAATAGGTTACTATTAATCGTAATACCAATTGATTTTTAAATAGAAAGACAATTAACTATAGATTAAATGCAAGCAAATAATTACAAAGGCACATTTTTCAAAAATAACGAAAGAAACAAACATAAATAAATATTTGTAAATGCATGGTCGGGCTCGGGTATTACAGTCAAAATTCGCAAATCTTGATAAATACTTTGTTTCTTGCTATTATTGCTTCAAATATGCTTAAATATGTATGTAGAGCAAACTTTTGTGGTTATTAAGCTTTTTGAATGGTTGGAAATGGTGGTTGGTGATTTGAAAAAGATGATGAATAGTAAATTCTAGTGCTTTGCTAATTTTTGTCAATGAGGTTGATTTCATGCAATCTAGAGACGCTTTAGGTGCTAATAAACTTAGAATAATGATAAAATGTAGTTAGATTGAAAGAAACTTGGATAAATTTGCATAATTGACTAAAAATGCTTACTTTATAAAGGGGTTTTCTGGTCAAATGTAAATTCGGGTGAATTTGATTGATATATTTGGTGTTCTTAGGGTGAGGAGGTGCTAGAAGTGCTTCTCTAACGCTTGGTTGGGCATCGGTTAAGGTACTTGTAGTTATAATGCATTAAGGGGAAATCGGGGCTTTTGTTGTTAACGTGGATAAACAGGTGAACTCGAGGGTTCTAGGGGTGTCATAAAGTGTGGTTTGGAAGATAGGATAACTCGTTTGGGGATCTTGAACCTTGTCTTTCGGTTTGGAGCTAAGCAGCATAGTTTAACAAAGAAGTTTTACGTAAAAGGGTTAACCATGTGTAATTAAATGATATATTAGTACCTACTAAGCATGGAAGCACTTTTGGTGCTTATGTGCTATTAAATTGAGGGGCGGTTTGGATAGCTATAGTTCAAAGTGACTCGGGGCCTTCCCGAGCTTTTGTGTCAAAAATGGGTTTTTAATGCTTGAATAGGTGTCTTTTAGTGACCTTAGTCATGTAGGATAGTTGGGTTGTGGAAATGTACCATATGTTTCTTGCGGGCATGAAATTTGTGTTGGTGGACAAAGGGGTTAAATAACTAAGGTTGTGATTCATGTTGTAATTGTGTAAATGCTACTTTACATGTTTTGTAAAAGTTATTGAACGATTGGATCGTGGGTTGTGTGGCTTTGGTTTGGTATAAGCTTGAATTGGGCTAATGGGACTACTTGGAGTTTAATGTTATACTTGGGTTAAAGTATGACTTAGCATGATTGGGAGGTATCATAAGGAGTTTGGAAGTGATTAGTGTGGTTGAGTTGTGAATTGAAATGCCTTAGGTGTTGATGTGTTGCTTGTATGAGATCTTTATATTGAAATCTAATGTTATATTGCTACTTGTCATAAAGTGTTTAGTTGTATTCACTAAAAAAAAAAAGGTTGTTTTTTGATGAAATTTTGCCACGAAAATAAAATCATCGCCAAAATATGATGAAATTGTGACGAAATATTTTGATTCTCAAATTATGTGGAAATCATGACAATTTTGTGACGGACATTAAAATTCGTCGCAAATTTGTCACAAATTGCGACAATTTTACCACGATAGGCAATAGTTAACTCAAATCATCGCAGAATCGTGGTAACATTGCTACGATAGGGTAACGAACCTAAAAATCGATGCAAATTTGTCACAAAAGGCGATAATTTTGCCACGAAAAGCAAAAATAATATTTTCCTTAGTCTTCGTTAATTACATTACTATCCAAATCTTGCAAGATTACAAAATATATTTTCCTTGCTTTGTAGCGGTCCTTTAGCTGTTTGTGATATGCTTTGCAACTATGATTTTAAGCAAATATTTGCACTAATTAATGATGGATATTTGGCTAACTAATTAGTCATATTCTACCTGTACACTATACTAATAGAGTAATAGTGAATAATTTAGAAGAATAAAGTACTGGTTACTTTTACAAAAGATAGGAAAGAAGAATTTTCATTTAATAATAACAGTATTAAGATAGAATATAATCATTATTGAAAATACTTATGGCTTTTGAGTTTCTCCTAAATGTAAACGAAAATTTTAAAACAGGTAAAAGTGGAAACAATATAGGCAATGAGTCAAAAGTGGAAGTGTTTATGATGCGAAATTATGTGGAAACAATATTTTTTTTAATTTTTAGCGATGGTAAACTCTCATTAGTTTTTTAAGTTCACGTTAGAATTTTCACACTTTAGAACAGATGACTTTGTCTAGAGGGTTATCGTCTAAATTAGTTGAGTAGAAGACCCATGGTGACAAATTTCAAGATAATTAATATTTTGATCAATTTAAATATAAAATGTGAAGAAATTTTTCATACACGTTCTAAGCGCACATAGGCATGAACTATACAATTTTTGTGACAAAACAATGACGAATTAGAGAATCTGTGACGTTCCTGCGACGATTTTTATAGCTAATTGAAAAAAAAGGGTGAAAAATGGGCCAATTAACCTAGTCCCTTTTTCACCCGTATCTCATTTTTACCCGCCCCCACACACATACCCCACCACCACCACCACCATAGCCATCTAGCACCACTACCATTGCGCGCCACCAAGCACCGCCACTACTGCGTGCCACCTTGCACCACTACCATCGCGCGCCACGTAGCTGATAAATGTAAGTTTTCTTTTTATTTGTTTTGCTTGTTTATCCCTTAGATCTAGTCGTTCACTAAGAGAAATGAGCACCACCAGTGCCACCATCGCATGCCAACTTGCACCACCACCAATGCTACCATCACACATCATTTGGAAAATGGTTTGTTCAAAGTGTTATGTAATTTTTTTTTTTGGCTAAGTAGTGTTATGTAATTTATGTCAATGATGGCACAAAGATTCAGTTAAGCGATTGGCCCTGTTGGAATTCTTTTGATCAATTGCAACTTTTTGATAAGCACGAATTATATGAAGTTGACCTGTACCGTAAGAACGACGATGGCTAGAGGCAAGGAGGGTGTGGTGGGGGTGGATAGCTTTTATGGTGGCCATTTGATTTACAATTAAAGCTTCCGAATTCGCAGGCTGTTATTGCTTATATCTGGTTAATGTACAGTGAGGTACAGTGAAGTACAGGCAGTGTTTCTACCATTGTGGGTGTTGGAGGAGGAACTCATTTTTTGGTTCATTTTGTCCTTTTAGCCATGTTTTTTCTATTAAACTTTTGCTGCCTGTACACTGATTTTGTTAAGACAGATTTTGGTTTATGAGTTGCCTACCACATCCTTCAGTAGTCCTTGTTTGTTTAAAAAAGTGGAAAAAAGCAGCCTTCAAGATTGAAGGAATTTGATTATTGCAGGGATGAAACAAATACGGAAATATTAGTGAAGTGTCTTCCCTCTGTACGTGGACTGAAATAAAAGATAGATTCACAAGAGAACTCCTTAAATTAACTCCATGATTGTCCTTGCACTGGGAGGACTTTTTGGAGCTAATGACTCTAAAACATTAGTTATGGGTCTAAGCTTGGCACTTAAACCTATATCTTTAGCGACTTTGTTTGTACTCTTAAAGTAGTTCAAGAATTCACGTAACAATCTTAATTCTTGTCCATCCACTAGTTGTTTGATAGCATGATATGGATGAAGAATATAATCTGACGGTTACAATGTCACCATGGAAATGGCCAATATGCGTGAGAATAATCCAATTATCAGGCATGAAACACATGAGCTTCGGTATGTTAAAGCTCACTGACTACTAAGTTTTATCTTGAGGTTACTGAATCAGTCTCTGTTTTTTCCCTAGTAAGGATGTCACATGGAAATAGTCAATATGCATGAGAAGTAGGATGGAAAGAAGCTCATAACTATTATATGTGAAACTGGATCAACTGGTGTCTCTTTGCAAGCAGACAGAAGAGCACTAAATCAGGTAGATGTGGAATGGAATTTTAGGTTATTTATTTATTCATCCACTTATTTTTTCTCTAGTACTTTTAGGATTAAACTTTTATTCATCTACTTATTTTTTCTCTAGTACTTTGAGGCTTAAACTTTTGACTTTTACCTTTGTTCAGGACATTTTAGATTTTGTTTATTTGAAGATTTTGGTATTTAATGTATACTACTATTATGTTAATGAGTTTATGATATCTTCTCTTAGTGAATTGTGTAATACCAGGTGGCATTGATGCATGAACCAGGCATCTTTGCTTTTGAAATCTTTTTAAAGTTTTAGAAATTTCTTATGTAAATTTATTGTAGAAATTTTCTCTTGGCGATGTTCTTATGTTATATGTTATTAAGATAAAGTCAATGGAAAAACTAGTTGGGGGAAGTTCTTAGAATTAATGATGCCTACAGAGCTCAGTAATATTATTGAGTGCTAATTTATTTGATAGTTTGAGAAGTCTCCCTCTTCTCTCTCTTTCTCTCTCCCCCTTTATTTGTTTTAGTTTTCCTTTCAATCAATCATGTTTAGTATTACTGTGGTGGCCATGTTAAGTTTGTTTAATTTTTGACATCTTTTTGTGTGCCTCATTGGATGCATTTAAAGATTGATAGGCAACATGATAGTCTATATCTAAACTCGTAATGAATTACTTGTCATTGGTTTTAATAGTTCTATAAATTTGCATTGGGAACCATTTGCACACATTAAGACAATTGACAGAATGAAAAAATCAAAAGTGATAAGAAAATATGAAATTAGAAAGAAGAAGATTAATTGTGAGTTCCTTGCACTACTAAATTATGGTTTAAAAAGGAGTTTACTAGCTCTAAATCAATGGTGTAAAATACAGTTATAAGTTTTGAGGTTTTTGTTTGATTCTTTTCTTTTTAGGTTTTCAATTCTTTGTTGCTTGTCCAATCAAGTTTAAAACTTTACGACTTTAGCAAATAAGTTTCATCATCTTATTATAATAACTTTGTAGATAAAAGCTTACCCGATTGAAATGAGTAACCTGAAAGATGGCGACTGCAACCACCATAGCCAATTTCATTGTTGTTTTTCTTTTGTCACTCTTTTAATTTCCCGCCTCTCGTTTTTTGGTTCGTTTTTGGTTTCTTGGTCTTATTTATATTTCTAGCATACTTGTCCTCATCATCCCCTTGAACGTTAAAGTGATGCCAGCCAGCATCTTAGGAAGACTTGCCCTTCTTGACTCATTCTACTTTTATTCCTTTCCCTTTTTCTTCTTTGTTACACGGTGAGTACTTATCTCACTTTAGAAAACTATTCCACTAATTTATCAAATGACCCCACAAGATAGTCCTAATCAAAATAACCCCAAACAGAGTTGGCACAAGCTACAAATCGAAATATAATACCGTTGAAAATGCTAATTCGTCCCCCGTAAATAGTTTAGACATATTTTACTAAAATAAACATAACTTTTGATAGAAAACTCCAATTGATACACCGTTTGAAGCATTAGAAACTACATTCGTAGATCTTTCCAACCATGTATAAATCATCATTTAATTCCTTTCCAAATTACTACAGTTTTAATTTCAAATTGACCCAAAATTGATTCGTAATTTTGAAATCTTGCAAACTACTTTAAATAAATTTTGGAGTTTAACTTATTTACTTAAGTGTACATATCTAAATGGTTGAACATTACTTTTTATCATACTAAATTACATATAAGCTCGTATGTGTTCACGCGCTATATAACAATTATCATTAACTAATATTTCTTTAACAATTTAATAATTTATTGTTAATTCGCATTTGTTAGGGGTATTACACGTAGAAGGTAAACTATTTACTTTGGAAGTTTCATTCTATGAGTTATAGGAGGTAAAAAATTTAATATCTTCTTTCAATATTGCCTCCATCTCAATCAATTGTCAACATCATTCATTAAAGAAGAAGATGCACCAAATTAGAAAAAAGTTGTAAACTTTATTGTACATTTAGAAAGATCAACATCAGAACGTTATAATTTAGTGAGAGAATCCAAATCCAATATTAGAATAGCGGATTTGAAAATTGTCACGAATTTGTGACAAAATGAAAGAAATGTAGCCATGATTTTGTGATGAAAACTATTTGAAAATTGTCACGAATTTGTGACAAAATGAATGAAATGCAGCCATGCTTTTGTGACGAAAATGATTTGAAAATTGCCACAAATTTGTGACAAAAGGAATAAAATATAGCCACCATTTTGTGACGAAAATAATTTCACAATTGCCATAATTTTGTGACGAAAACATTTTGGGACGAATTTGCAACGAATTATTTGCCGCGAATTTGCGTCAATCATATTTCGTAGCAAATTACTCATATTGAGACGAATTTGCCACGAAAAGTTTCAGCTTTATAGATTGTCGCAAATTAGTCACATTGCGACAAAAATGTGACGAAAAATGATTTTGCCACGCCATGTTTCGCGACAACTTAAATTTTGTCATCATTTCGTCACAAATGTTTGTTTGTGACGAAAATGTGACGTTTACTGGCCGTCACAAAACAACTTATGTTTTGTAGTGATTGTGTGAATTAAATTATAAATGTATTGTGGAATGCTAGTTTTGGCACGAGAGGAGGTTTGGAAGAGTTCATGGTCTATCGAGGTAAGGGTTGCATCGTACTTGCATCTTAATTGAGCTATTGTTTTTCGTTATGGTGGTTATTGTGTTAAGTTAATGAGTTACTATTTATTTACTTTAATAGTATTGTTTTTGTGCTTGTTATATGCCATCTAGAAAATATTATTTGTTATCTAGTTACAATTGCTTGTAATTCATTGATTTCTGAGGATGATCTAGTTTGTTGTCCCTCATTTATTATTTTGCTTCATATCGCTTCCTATTATTCTCATATTGTCATTGTTTTTAAGTACATTGCATAGTGGTTGCGCAACCATAGTATCAGGGGCGGATGTATTGGATATTAGCTAGGGTCGCTGGCTTGCCATTGGATATTCGATTTTTGTGCTCGAGTCCCTCACTCGCCTAGTCTGGAAATTCCACGGGGTGTTGGGTCGTAGGATTTTGGAGTATATCCAGAGTACACCCACTGGAGTATTTGGGGTTTATGTCAGCACAGTGATCGAGATTCGTGGATCGTAGTTCGAGAATCGAAGAATTGGAATGATAAGGGTTATCGATTGTATCCTTTTTAAATGTGGTAATTAATTGCTTTCTATTGTTTATTGCTTATTGTTATTAATGTTTGATGTTCCAAAGTTGCATTGCACGAATTCCCTTATAAATGTTTCTCGTAACTATTCCCCTCCCTCACTGAAATTACATTATTTGTATACTCACTCCTCATCATGAATCTTTCATGTTATAGCCAAAGAAAGTGAAGTTCGTGTTTCATGATAATTCGTGCTTGAAAGGATACATAACGTTAGTGTGGTTGTAAAATGTTGAAAAGATGTTCTTTTGATGAGGTGTATGTATTCAAAGTATAAATAATATATTTCAAGTTAATTAGATCCTTAGGTTAGTTTATTTTCTTAGCTTATGTAATAGGATAGCGTAGTTTATATTCAATGGATGTATGTGGTTATTTTAAGGAAGAGTAGGTTAATCTTTGTATTGGGAAATGTACATTTGATTGTGAACTTTTGTTACAAACTAAGGCTCTGATGGCCTTGAAGAGTTGTTGTATGTTTGGACACGGTACTGGTCCATTTATATGTTGTGTGTAGGTAAACTGTTCGTCCTATAAACAAGGGAAACTCTGTTCGTTTTCCCTAAATTTTATGACCGGGTTGGAATTGGGTTGAGAATAGCATGGTTAATAGAGTCTCCGATCTCGTGAGGGATCGGGGCGTTACAGGTGGTATCAAAGTTTAGTTAACTCTCAGCCGGGACAAGGTCCTCGGTCTGTTGGGTAGCAAACCTTGAATGTGTGCTTGTTAGGTGAGTCTTGAAAGTGTGTTCCTGTATGTGCGATTGTGTGTCTTGACGTGAATGTGTAAACCTATGTGATATAGTTGTGTGCTATGTGCTAAATGCGTGTTAAGTGAAGTAAAGTGACTAAACGTGAATCAAATTGACCTCATAAATTGAAGTGACCTTGTGAATTGTTATTTACTTGAATTATTGCTTGTAATGTGTGTATTTGAATGTCTTGAATATGTTGTGATTCGTACTTGAATGACTTTGTTCATTAAACTATTTTATAAACTATTTTGCAATCATGCTTGCATAATAGCTTTATACATATGTGATATCTTGGCATTCATACATAACCCGACAAAATGGTAAAAAAATCTTCTCCCTTCTCCTGATGAGAGATGATTAGAGGCAGACCCTCCAGGTTATATGGACTAGTAGCGATGAGAGGCATTTCATTTGATTAGCCTTTGTTTGAGGAATTGGTGGATATATTTGGGATTGATTATTGAAATTCTTCTAAGCTATTCTCTTGCGCTCAGCAGTCATGAATGAGTGGATTTCCTTGGAGTTTCTACATGGTGGTTCTTATTGGGGTACTCTTTTGGTATTTTCTTATTGGCACTTCTCAGCGGACTTGGTATTTGGGATTCTAATTAGACTTCTTGTCCTGTGTTATCTACGGTATTCTGTGGAGTTCATATTGGCTTTTTTATTGGCATTTTAGGACAGTATTATCATTCTGAATACTTATTGGATTTTTATTGAAGATCTCTTATTGGTATTTTCTCAACATCCTTATTCGGAACTTTGGAAAGAATTTCTTATTCGACATTCCCCTCCCCCCCCCCCCCCCCCCCCTTCCCCGGGCACCTTATATGGTGATTGTAATCAGAGGGGTCCTTGTTCAAACTTCTATATGGCATTTCTAATATGAGCCTTTATTTGGCTACCTTTCTCGGGATTTCTTATTTGGATTTCTTTTTGGTATCCTTGATGGGTACCTTGGTGGTATTCTTATGGAATCTTCTTAATGATATTTTTGTTCGATTACTTGTATTCGGCAACAGTTTTGACCAAAGTTGCTAAAATTGCTGAGGAGTTCTTTTGAGAATAAGAAATTGCGAGGATGCAATTTGTTTAAGGGGGGAAGGATGTGACGCCCGAGACCTAGAGAATGCATATATCACTCATTTGCATATATTTGTACATTTACTTGTTTAAATGCTTGTTTGTTATAAATGTGCAATTAAGTGTTTAATTGTCTTTTATATACAATTACATGTTTAATTAAGTTTTAATATTAAAATTATGAGTTTATTTAATTTAGTTAATTAGTAAATATACATTTATATTATTTTCACAAAAGTTTTTAAAGAAAATTTCATTTAATTGAGCATTTACTTAATTAAAAGCTTCTTTTCAAAAAATTACTATTCATAAGGTTTTTCGAACGTTTAATTTTTCCGATTTCGCATTTTTTTATATTATGTGACTTAAGTGAGGCATGAGAAAAGTGTAATTTGGAGCATAGCATATCGGGAGTGTGAGATACAAAATTATTTTTCTACCGCATGAATAGTAACTAACTAAATTGCATTTAAAGGACTTTTAAATTTCATTTATTGACTTTTTCTTCTAAATTGTAAAACTAATCTTCTACATATTTTAAAATTTAGTCTACTATTATCTATTGATCCAAGACTTTGTAAAATTCATTTAGAAACAAATCGGAAAGTTTAAAGTAGACGTTTCGCGAGGAAAAGTAACGTTTTAAAGCAAAATAGTGAAAATATTCCAACATAACTCATTCTTTGATTTGTTGACTTTTTTACATATTATCTAAAGCCAAAAAAATAGCTCAAAATCAGCCAAAAAGTCCAAAAATAAGCCAAAAATAAGAGTTACGGGAATAGTAACTTTTCTTCAAAAAATTGCTCAATTTGATCTTCCAAGCTGGTAGAGTTGATTCCAAACCAACCAAAAGCTTCCTCATTGCTTGTCATTGTCTTGTGTGGTGAGAGATTTTCTCAAAAATTTCATTTTAGTTGATTTTGAGTTTATGTCAAAATTTGTAAATCTTGATAAATGCTTTGTTTCTTGTTATTATTGCTTCAAATATGCTTAAATATGTATGTACTCAAACTTTTATGCATAGTTAGCTTTTTGAAAGTTTGGAAATGGTGGTTGGTGCATTAAAGAAGATGATGAATAGTAAATTCTAGGTTTTTGCTAATTTTTGCCAATGAGGTTGATTTCATGCAATCTAGAGATGTTTTAGGAGCTAATGAACTTAGAATAATGATTAAATGTAGTTATATTGAAAGAAACTTGGATAAATTTGCATAATTGACTAAAAATGCTTACTTTATAAAGGGCTTTTTGAGTCAAACATAAATTCGAGTGAATTTGGTTGATATATTTGGTGTTCTTAGGGTGAGGAAGTGCTAGAAGTGCTTTTCTAATGCTTGGTTGGGCATTGGTTAAGGTTCTTGTAGTTATAACGCATTAAAGGAAAATCGGGGCTTTTGTTGTTAACGTGGATAAACGGGTGAACTCGAGGGTTCTATAGGTGTCATAAAGTGTGGTTTAAAAGATAGGATAACTCGTTTGGGGATCTTGAACCTTGTCTTTCGGTTTGAAGCTAAATAGCATAGTTTAACAAAGGAGTTTTGCGTAAAAGGGTTAACCGTGTGTAATTGAATGATAGAATTGGTACCTACTAGGCATGGAATTGAGGGGCGGTTTGGATAGTTATAGTTCAAAGTGACTCGGGGCCTTCCCGAGCTTTTGTGTCAAAAATGGGTTTTTAATGGTTGAATAGGTGTCTTTTAGTGACCTTAGTGATGTAGGATAGTTTGGTTGTAGAAATGTACCTTATGTTTCTTGCGGGCATGAAATTTGTGTTGGTGGACAAAGAGGTTAAATGACTAAGGTTGGGATTCATGTTATAATTGTGTAAATGGTACTTTACATGTTTTGTAAAGCTTATGGAACGATTGGATCGTGGGTTGTGTGGTTTTGGTTGGGTATAAGTTTGAATTGGGCTAATGGGGCTATTTGGAGTTTAATATTAGACTTAGGTTAAAGTGTGACTTCGCATGATTAAGGGGTATCATAAGGAGTTTGGAAGTGATTAGTATGGTTGAGTTGTGAATTGAAATGCCTTAAGTGTTGATGTGTTTCTTGTATGAGATCTTTATATTGAAATCTAATGTTATATTGCTACTTGTCATAAAGTGTTTAGTTGTATTGTGTGAACTAAATTGTAAATGTATTGTGGAATGCTAGTTTTGGCACGAGATGAGGTTTGGAAGAGTTCGTAGTCTATCGAGGTGAGGGTTGCATCGTACTTGGTATCTTAATTGAGTTATTGTTTTTCGTTATAGTGGTTATTGTGTAGTTAATGAGTTACGGTTTATTTACTTTAATTGTATTATTTTTGTGCTCGTTATATGCCATCTAGAAAATATTATTTGTTATCTAGTTACAATTGCTTGCAATTCATTGATTTCTAAGGGCGATCTACTTTGTTGTCCGTCATTTATTGTTTTGCTTCATATCGCTTCCTATTATTGTCATATTATCATTGTCTTTAAGTGCATTGCATAGTGGTTACGCAACCATAGTGTCAGGGGCAGATGTATTGGATATCGGCTGGGCGGCAACGGGTTTGCCAATGGATATTCGATCTCCGTGCTCGAGTCCCTCACTTGCTTGGTTCGGAGATTGCCAAAGGATGTTGGGTCATAGGATTTCAGGGTACATATGGAGTACACCTACTGGAGTGTTTGGGTTTATACTGGCATAGTGATCGAGATTCGTGGATCATAGTTTGAGAATCAAAGAATTGGAGTGATAAGGGTTATCGCTTCAATTCTTTTTAAATGTGGTAATTAATTCCCTTCTATTGTCTATTGCTTATTGTTATTAATGTTTGATGTTCCGAAGTTGCATTGCACGAATTCCCTTTTAAATCTTTCCTGTAACTGTTCCTCTCCCTCACTAAGTATACATTATTTGTATACT
The DNA here is from genome assembly GCA_037974665.1 of Ehretia macrophylla. Lineage (NCBI taxonomy): Eukaryota > Viridiplantae > Streptophyta > Magnoliopsida > Boraginales > Ehretiaceae > Ehretia > Ehretia macrophylla. The sequence continues at coordinate 59,783,327 of CM075776.1, read as the reverse complement.
CACTCCTTATCATGAATCTTTCAGATTATAGCCAAAGAAAGTGAAGTTCGTGTTTCATGATAGTTCGTGCTTGAAAGGATGCATAACGTGTTATGTAGCGTGGATTGTAAAATGTTGGAAAGATGTTCTTTCGATAAGTTGTATGTATTCAAAGTATAAGTAATGTAATTCAAGTTAATTAGATCCTTAGGGTAGTTTGATTTCATAGCTTATGTAATAGGATAGCATAGTTTATATTCAATGCATGTATGTAGTTATTTTAAGGAAGAGTATGTTAATCTTTGTATTCGGAAATGTACATTTGATTGTGAACTTTTGTTAAAAACCAAGGCTCGGATGGCCTTGAGGAGTTGTTGTATGTTTGGACACGGTACTATTCCATTTATATGTTGTGTGTAAGTAAATTGTTCGTCCTATAAACAGAGGAAACTCTGTCTGTTTTTCCTAAATTTTGTGACCGGATTGGAATTGGGTTAAGAATAGCATGGTTAATAGAGTCTCCAGTCTCGTGAAGGATCGGGGCGTTACAATGTGCCTTTTACTTCAGCTATTGGCAGTCTCATGTATGTCATGCTATGCACACGGCCTGATATTGCATATGCAGTAAGTCTTGTGAGCAAATATCAGTCCGATCCAAGAGAAGAACAATGGATAAAAGTAAAACATATCCTTAAGTACTTGCGAAGAACTAAGGATCTTGCTCTAATCTTTGGAGGAGGAGAACTCCGGGTAGATGGATACACAGACTCAGATTTTTAATCTGATTTGGATGATAGAAAATCTACAACCAGTTTTGTGTTTGCCGAGTATATCGCTGCATCTGGTGCAGCAAATGGAGCAGTTTGGATGAAGAAGTTCTTGTTAGAGCTAGAAGTGGTTCCGTCCATTGAGTTGCAGATACTGTTGTATTGTGACAACAATGGAGCTATTGTACAAGCTAAGGAACCAATATCTCATAAAAAAATCCAAACACATTGAAGGTGTTTCCATATCATTCGAGAGATAGTTGCTCAAAAAGGATATAAGCTTGCAGAAAGTTCCTACATTAGATAATGTAGCTGACCCACTTACTAAGCTCATGAGTCAATCGCAGTTGGAACTTCATCTTGAAAAGATGGGGATGCGATACCATGTAGAAATACGTTGATGGCAATTTTCTATGGCATCATAGTGGGAGATTGTTAGAGATATGCCCTAATGCTGTGTAGTTAGATGACCTATATAAGGCATTTTGGTGTAAACCTGAATGGCATGTTAAATGGATGTTCATATTCTCCGTTCAATTCTATGAATGTGTCTTTAATGTTTTTTCTGAGAAGAAATATATTCTTAAAGTGTTGAGAATACGACGGCATATTTCTTTAACATGATAAATATTCAAAAGCATTCATAATCCTTAGATTATTCGACCGGGACTAGAATAATCAAGTACAGACTATCATATGTAGTTACCTTTGATTAACATAGAGATGTTAATAATAAAGGGTAGCGAGTGTTGAGCTACAACAGCATAAGGATGCGATTAACTCACATATGAGTGATCGTTAGTAGAACGGATCATTGAATGTGACCAGAATGACCATCTACATGACTTTGGATTAATAGTTTGTCATTCGTTGCAAATTGTGTAAATTAATCCTCTGACTTGAGAAATTACGGTTGTCGGCTATATCAAGGGCTAAATCTTGCGTTTGGACAAAATTCGTTTTTATCTAGGTGGACAGCAACCTCTCGTAGTTTAGTCTTGTGATATAGAGACCGACAGGTAATTGTCAAGATAGAATCTATTAACCTTCAACAGTGAGGCGATGTCCTATGCGATCTAGTGTCGGTTGTCTGAAATGAAAAATCCTCGGCCAGGGTAGTTGAACGATGGAAAGGTATTTTTTCATAGATGCCAACTCTCATTCTACCGTATTAGATCTATGCGTAGAATCGTTTAGTGGACTTAAACATTTTATGGTCTCCATAACAATCGAGACATTTTAACAAAAGGATCGGACTGCACTCTAATTTGTGACTATAAATAGGTTCATAAGAGTAGGATTTCATTACTGTATATATTGTCATGATATGCTTGTTGCTAGCGCATCTCTCATGAACATGAGGGTATTCCGGGAGATGAATGAGACATTCTCAGAATAGATCCTTCATCGCTATACGGTCATGAACCTAGAAAGTCACACACTAAAAGGTATCATGAATAAATCAGTTTTGAGCTTGGTATTGAGTTAGAAACACATTAAAGTGTTAACGGTGTTATTTTTGGACCTTAATGGTTAAGTGGTCCAAAATTGTAATTTTTGAAAGTTTTGGGACCAAAGTGAAAATACTAAAAAGTATTGGGGCAAAAGTGCAAATAGATAGAAGGGTCTATTTTTAGTTAATTATTCTAAAGGGGTTTAGAATTAATTATTCATAATGTTCACTAGAAGACGAAAGACAAGTTGGACAAAAAGACAAAACACAAAAGGACAAAAGAAAACTTGCACAAAAAGACAAACAACAAGTTGCAAGAAAAATTGTCCAAAATGCCCCCATTATGGCCGGCCATATGAAGATCAAAGGACACTTGGCTTTATCTTGGATTAGATCATTGCCACTTGTCATTTTATAGATGGTCTCTTGCATCTATAAATAGAGGACTTGATTTCTTCTTCTTGTGACTTGGCATGGCCGAAATATTTCATACACATTAGAAGCAAAAGTTCTCTCCTTTTCTCTTGGTGCATTCGGCCAAGGCTAGAAAGAATAGGAAAGTTTTACTTCTTGTTTATTAAGTCTTGCATACTCAAGCTCTCGGACTTAACTAAGCTAGTACTTTAATTAGTCAGTAGTCCCTTTGCTTTTGGATATCCGTTGACTAACTAGGACCTTTGCATTTGCGGAAGAGGCTTGTTCGGGCCAAGATCTTCTTTCAAGAGTTCTCTCTGATTTTTCCACAAAAGGTACATTGAGTTTGTTGTTGTATCTTTTTGTGTATATTTGTACATACTTTTCTTTTGGTTTAAATGTCTTATTCTTGAGAACTGTATAATTACAATTTTTTGTTGTACAAGTTTTAAAAGTCTATGTTTTCCGCTGCGTATGTACATTTTATGATTCACACATATCTCGAGACGATTTCACCGTTGAGCGCACTCCCCTTTCAGATTCTTCTACTTGCAGGGTTATAGAATGGCCTATAAATAGGGAAAACTTTGTCTATTTTCCCTCGTTTTTTATGACATGGGGTTCAGGATCAGGGACCTAATTCCGTGATAGATCAGGGTGTTACAGATGGTATCAGAGCTTAGATAGTTCTCAACCGGGACAGAGTCCTCGGTCTATCAGGTAGCAACCCTTGAGTGCATGCATGCGAGGTGTGCCTTGAATAGGTGTGTGCTTGTATGTGAGACTTATGTGTTCTTGAATGAAAGTGTGCTCTTGGGTGACTTATTGTGCAAAACGTGAAGAATGTGCAATATGTGTAATTATATGACTGTGTTCATCTTAGTGATTATGTGAGTTAAGTTATTTTATGTGCTAGGATTGTTTATCAATTAAACTAGATATTAATGACTTTTGGTATGGTTAGTAGTTGGATATTAGTTAAATGATAAGTTGTGCACATGCTGCCTAATGCATGAAAGGGGAAAGCGGAGCAAAAAAGACATTCAGGATTCAACCAATTGCAAGAGGAAGAGTACTCAACATTAGTTGTTTCCTTTTTTATTGGAAGGAGGCTGACTTCTTTCTTCTATATGTGGAAAGGTTAGTAGACTGTCATATTTTCATGGTATGTGAACATTGTATCAAAGGTATTAAGAATGTATTAGGAAGAGTATACTTCAAGTGATGTCATTGCATGCATAATATGTGGTAATGGTAAGTAAACTTATCCCCCTAAAGAGAGATGATCAGTGGGAAATCTTCCAAAGATGTGGACCGATAGAAAATAAGAATAGTTGATCAGATGCCTATTAGGGTTCATGATTGGTATTCTTCTTATTTGGTACTCTCTCGGAATTCTTGTATGGTGCTCGGGATTTCTTATCTGGAATTCTCCATGGTATTCTTATGAAGATTCTTGACAGCATTTCTAAGTAGCATCTTTATCAGGTGGTCTTCTCTAGGAATTCTATTTGGAAGATCTTATCTGGAGTATGACTCTGGTATTCTTTCTTGGCATAGCTCTATGGTATTCTTACTCGGAAGTTCTGGCACGGATTTCTTGCGGCCACTTCTACTGGGAATTTTGTCCGGTATTTGCAATTAGAAGAATTCTTATTCGGATATTTGCATGGTATTCTTAATAGGAGCCTTTATTTGGCCTCCTTACTTGGGATTTCTTATGTGAAGTTCTTCTCAGTCTTTTTTACTAGAATCTTCGATAATATTCTTATGGGGCTTTCTCATTGGGATTTTTGTATAGTGCTCCCGCTCGATGAAGAGTAATCAGAGTATAGTCTTCGATATTCATTTGTATAGCTTGGTTGTGAAATTCTTTGAGAACAAAGAATTGCGAGGACGCAATTGTTTTAAAGGGAGGAGAGTGTGACACCCCGGACCTATCATGTAGTGAATAATACTTATTTGCATATGTCTATGTGTTTATTTTAAGTGATTGTGTGAATTTATGTGTTTACTTTAACTTTTGTATTTATTTAGTAGCATTAAATTTCATATTTTTGAAAATGTGCGAACTGCATCTAAATAATTTATATGAGTTAATTATCTTAGTATTAAATTTATTTGAAATTATTCTCTTGCATTTAATTGTTAACTTCCCTTATTTTCAACTATTTAAAATATGAGCTCTAAGCCCCGAGTAAATTTTCAACTCTTTTATTTTTCTAATTTCACATTTTTCCCTCATTACTTACTTGATTTTATGCCTACGTTCATAAATTTTATATGCATAGCATTTTGGGAAAAATTGCTAAAGGTATTGCATGAATCGTAACATGTAAGAATTAGTTTGGGCCATTTAATGAACAAAGTAGTTTTGGGCCAACATTTTGCTACCTAAACTAATTTTCCTAAGCCCAACCCATATCCAATCCAACCTATGGCCCAAGCCCACAATTATATTATAACACAATATATACACAAAATGATCAAAAAAATGGGAAAAAAGAGGAGATGGCCATTGGCCATAAGGAAAAGGAAAAGGAGAAGAAAATCATCTAGGGTTTGATCCTTGAGCTAATCCAAGGTATTTGAGAGAGGATTGAAGCTAGTTCTTGCATTCTCTGGCTATCTAGAGGTGAGGGATTTTATTTATTTGCATTTTTATATTGTGATTTGATTATGGAAAATAATGGTAATGTTATAAATGTTAGTTATAAAGATTGATTATGCAAGATTTGTTGTTCATATGGTTAGTAAAGTAAACTTTTAGTGATATGGTATGTGTTTAACCAGAGCTTGGTTTTGGTTATAGGAAAAAGATGATGAATAGTATTATTCATGTAAGTTTATGGATTTTGGCTTGAATGTTTGTTTAAATGCCTAAGTTAGGTCCTAGAGATATTAGAAATGCTATACGATTGGTTAAACTAGCTCAAATATAATCGGAAGTTGGTAAACCTTATGTGTATACAAAGGGGCCATGTGTGTGTGTGTGTGATGTTGGTCATGTGTGTGTGTGCTAGTTGAGGTTATTTGAGCTAATTGATGGTTATGAGATGTTTATTGAGTTATATTGTGTGTTAATTAAGTGAGTTGATTAGCATATGTGAGGTTTAATTAAGTGTGTTAATTAATTTTGACTAAAGGTGATATTTACGTGGTTTCATGAGTTCATTTGTTGAATTGGAATAAGTTGACTGTATAGTATTTGATTGATTGTCATTATGTCTATGGAGGACAACCTACTTTGTTGTTCTTCAATTATGTGTATATAGAAATTGTTACTTGTTAAATGTTATCTCGTGTTCTCGTATCAATGGTTGTGCAACTTTATCGTCAAGGCGGATGCGATGAGCCTCTCTGGGCGGCATTGGGCTTGCAAAGGTTGGTTGCTATAGCTCCGTACTCTAGTCCCTCACTCTCCTGGTCCAAATATTGTAGGAGGTATTGGGTCGTAGGTATTGGGTACATCTGGAGTACCCATTGGTGATTGGGATGCCGGTACAACGTTATCGTAGTTCGTGGCTCATGGTTCGTGGTTCGTGGATCAAGATCGTGGAATTGGAGTGATAAGGACTATCATATCGTATCATTTTTAATATATGATATAATTATTGTTTAGTTGTTATCTTATATTTGGTTTTGTGCCTAGCTTGACTATTTGCATTGCATGTAAATATTTTTGAAAACTCCCCGGATAACTGTTCCCCTCCCTCACTGAGCAATAGTGTTTTGCTCACCCCTTTTTCTAACATTTTACAGGCATGGCAGAGATAGCCTCGAGAGTAGAAGAAGAAGATCAAGTGCCCCCTTGACTATTTATAGCATTGGTTTGATTTTTTATGTGAACTTATGTAAAGTGGATGTATATCATGACTTGTCTTTATTTGAGGTCTTGATGGCCTTGTTTGTATTCTATGTGTATATGAGTATGTAATGGAAATGGAAGTTTAGTAAGATGGCATGTAATAAGTTTATTACTACTTCAACTTAGTAGAGGTCTGGTTAAGGTGCATGGAAGATTTACTTTTGCCTAAGGAAGAAGGTTAGAATTATCTTGTGAACTTGAGAGGGTATTATATATGTTGTGGAATTTGTATGTTGTGTTGATTCTTTTGCGTGCAGGGTTATGGAATGGCCTAAAACAGGAAAAACTATGTCCGTTTTCTCTTGTTTTTCATGACTTAGGGTTTAGGATCGGGGACCTGATTCTTTGAGGGATCGGGGTGTTACAAATATTGCCATAAATGCACTCTTTTAACACAAGAAAACCTCAATCAACTAGCATTCTTTTCATAGCCAACCAAAACCATACTCTAGCATACATATACACCTAACATTTAAGCATCAAAACAAGCATAATATTATTCAAAATGAGCAACCAAAGGTCTGCCATTAGACAATACTATGGTCTCTAAGCATAAACAACCATCAACCATTAATGAACAAACAACTAGTAAACACAAATAACTCCAAGCATTAGTGGTCGCCGATCATTGACAATCCTTAAACCATAATAACACCCATATACTAAGCATTAATTACCATTAAGCATTAATTACCATTAGGCTATAAGGACGACTAACCGTTTATTATCATTAAGCATTCCCAAGGCCAAACATTCATTTTATCAAGCATTCATTAACACCAATCATTAATAGTCGCTAAGCATTAATAACTCCAAGCATTAATGACCTCTAAGTATTAGTATCAACAAACATATATAACACTAAGCAATCATTATGATTAAGCCACACAATTCACCACATAAACTACATACATGAACTCACTTGAAAAAACCATGAATTACACTCATTTAGACTTCAAGCCACAACCAACACTTCAACCATAAATTAACCCATTTTTCCAACTCAATGCCATTCTTCAACAATTAATCCAAACAACAAGAAAATCAATGTCAATATTGTCATAAATGCACTCTTTTAACACAAAAAGAAACTCAATCAACTAGCATTCTTTTCATAGCCAACCAAAACCATACTCTAGCATACATATACACCTAACATTTAAGCATCAAAACAAACATAATACTTTGTGAAACGAGCAACCAAAGGGCTGCCATTGGACTGCCCAACATCGACCCTAACATTGCCAAAGTTGGAAAAATTCTACCAATACCCAAATCTATTTTTCAATATCATTGATCCAACCAAGCAATTTTAGAATGCCATAAACATATAATAATGTTATACACTTCATATTTAAGCTCTACAATAAAGATTGAACTCAAATTCAATCTACAACAAAGATTGAACTCAAATTCAAGCTACAACTTCAACTAGATTTCATTTTAGGAAGCTACAAGATTCCATGGTTCAATGATGCTAAAATTCAAGGATATTTCTCTCTAGACCCTATCTACCAAGAATCATAAGCAACAACAACAATGAATAACATATATATGCAAGATTGTAAAATATTCATCAACTTTAAAAATTAGGTTGAAAATTTCCCCTCACCTTTGTTGCTAAAAAGGCAAGAATCAAGTAGCATAGGCCTAGACGATACAAGAACAAGCTTCGTTCGGTTCAATCGGCTTCAATCTTTTCCAAAAGTGCTTAAAATCAAGACATATACTATTCACCCTTCTCCTAGGGCTCACGGCTAAATCCTTGAAGTTTTTGGGGTTTTGGCTTATTTTGATGATATATAAAGTATAAGTGAAGGTCAAAGGGTGGTCAAAGGAAGTCAATGCAAGACAAAAGGTCAATTACTGTGTAAAAGACAACTTCGATACATTTTATGAAAATGGTCATAACTTCTTCTAGAAAACTGCAATACGTATACTGCTTGAAGCATTAGAAACTAGATTTGTAGAGCTTTCCAACCATATATATTTTCCAGCTAACTCTTCCCCAATTGGTGCAGTTTTTATTCCGAAGTTAGCCCAAGATTGACTTGTAACTTTCGAGTATGACTTATTTAATTCAATTTGACATCCACTAAAATGTCTTGGCATCATTCTGACACATTCCACACCACTCATTACCTTTTTAAACATTAATGGGTCATTTCTTAATAATTATCAATTTATTCCGACTCACCTCTAGCACGAGTATTACATGTTGCCCAAGGATAAGACTTTGCCTAAGAATTACTATAGGTTTAAGAGTAAAATGAGTCTTTTAGGTTTGAGTTGCATGAAGATTGATGTGTGTGTAAATGGATGTACATTATATTACAAAGATAAAGATCAACTCAAATCTTGACCAAGGTGTGGTCACCCACTATTTAAACCTACAAAAGTTGGTAAAAAAATGTGGTAGACCAATTGCGCACAAATGATTGAGGTATCTACCATTAACACCCAGGTTGACCAGATTATACATGTCTTCCGCAACAGCTAAACATATACAATGGCATTTTAGACACCAAGTTAAGAATGAAAAATTTTGTCATCCATTTGATGCTGAGTCATGGAAACACTTTGATAAAACATATCCAAAATTTGCTTTTGAATTGAGAAATGTATGTCTCAGACTTTCTTTTGACGGTTTTAACCTGTTCAACTCTTCTTCTTAACCTTATTCTTGTTGGCCTGTGATAATCACACCATACAATCTTCCACCATGGATGTGTATGAAGGATCCTGTAATGTTCTTACCCTTCTTATTCCTGAGCCAAAGTGTTCGGGAAATAATATAGATATATTCCTTAAGCCTTTGATTGAAAAGTTGATTAAATTATGGGAAGTAGGGGTACATTGTTATGATGTGTTGTCCAAGTCCAATTTTCAATTAAGGGCAGCTTTAATGTGGACAATTAATGATTTCTCAGCATATGACATGTTATCTAGCTGGAGTACTCATAGGCGATTGTTGTGTCCGTATTGTATGGGATCTTCTAAGGCTTTTCAATTGACTTCAGGGAGAAATAATTTCTTCTTTGACTGCCATCGGCGATTCTTACTGAGAAATCATCCCCTTCGATGAGATAGGAAAAACTTCCAAAAAAATATGATAGAGAAATCGGACCCTCTGCCGAGATTGAGTGGTGAGGACATGTGGTAGGAAGTTCGAGATCTTCCAAACATAAATGAACTGGGTAAAGATAAAATATATGGTTTTGGAAGAAGGCAAAATTGGACCCAAAAAAAATCTTTTGGGATTTGCCTTATTGGCGGTCACATATTGTGCGTCATAATCTAAACGTCATGCACATAGAGAAGAATATTTTTGATAATGTCTTTAACACTGTAATGAACATGAAGGGGAAGACAAAGGATACAAAAAATTCAAGGGCTGATATTGAGAGAATTTGTGATCGACCTAAATTATGCATTAGAGATGGCGTGATGAAAATGGTTGTTCATACTCTCCCGATGCCCTCTAAGAAAAGAATTTTAGAGTGGGTAAAAGTGTTAAAATTCCTTGACGGATATGCAACAAATATAGCAAGGTTTGTTGACATGAACGATTTGAAGTTGTCCCATATGAAAAGTCATGATTGTCATGTATTTATGGAGAGATTGCTTCATGTAGTCTTACGAGAGTTATTGCCAAATATTGTATGGGAACCTTTTACCGAACTAAGCTTGTTTTTCAAAAACATTTGTTGCACGTCTCTTAAAAGAATCGATCTTGAAAGAATACAACAAAATATTATGATCACCCTTTGTAAGTTGGAAAAGATCTTACCTCTAGCCTTCTTTGACTCAATGGAGCATTTGCCAATACACTTGGTTCATGAAGCAATTTGCAGCGGTCTTGTACAATAACGGTGGATGTACTTTCTTGAGAGGTTTTTGCATCTTTTGAAGAGAAAAGTGAAGAAGAAAGCACTTGTTGAGGGATCTATCTGTAAAGCATATCTTATCCTTGAAACGTTGACATTTTGTTCATATTATTTCGAACCGCGTGTGCAAACAAAAACAAGAAACATCAGTCGAAATAAAGATTCTGTGGATGCGGATTACCCTGAAAAGTACTTACCCATATTCAAACATCCAAGTCATCCGATGAGGAAGATGATTTCTACAGATTTAGATGATTGAGATTTCAATGCTGCTCATTTGTGTGTTTTGATGAATTGTGAAGAGGTGTCCCCATATATTAAGAAAGTTCATGACTCAACTCCTTAGTTCTATTAATACACATTACATATATAATCCACTAATTAATACTATATAGGACGTTTGAGAATGATCTTCGAATGAAGAACCCATCATTTACTGATTCACAAATTAATAACAGCATTGACAACTTTTTTCCGACTTGGTTACGTCACCATATTAGTATTACTCGTCTTTAATGTCCCTAATTATATATTCGACTCATTATGACCTTGACGTTTATTATTGTCCCTAATTTACCCCTTTCAATTTGCCCACAATAACATTTTGGATGATCCCGTAAAATATCTTTCAATGGGTCGAAGTAAGATGGTCAGTACATGGTCCAATTACTTGATGAATGGGTACAACTTCCACACTTTGGAGTATGAATCTTCAAAGGCAACCATGAATAGTAGAGTCACTGTGAAAGGGACAACGCTTGATAACAAGAAGATTGATTATTATGGTATGTTGACTGATATTATTGAGTTAGAATACCATAATAGAACTTTGAAGCACACAAGAGTTGTCATTTTCAAGTGTAAATGGTACGATTTTCACAATGATAAGGGATTAAAGGTTCATATGAAATATTGGTTGATTGATATAAATGTGAAGAAAAAATAGCCAAAGTATGACTCATTTGTCTTAGCCGAGCATGCACATCAAGCATACTACGTCAGGTATCCTGGTGCTAAGAGACAACGGGCAGCTTGGTCAGCTGTATGCAAGATCAGATTAAGGAACCTATTTGATGTGTGTAGGAACAATGATGATAATGATAAAAATGAACAATCGGATTTTTAGTCGGATGAGATGGACGTGACATTAGTACAATTAGATGATCAAGATGATGTCGTATTGCGTTGTCTTGAAACAGGTGAATGCATTGTTGTGGTTGACGATGTAGAAGAAGAACACGAGGACTATGGCCACAATGATGATTAAGATCATGAAAGTGACTCCGATAATGACTTAGAATCCGAAGACAATGAATTATCTGATTGAGAATTTGTACCTATAAATTTAATATTTTGTATGTCAACTGTATGTGAATTGTACGATTGATAATAAAAAAATATAATGAAAAGTGATTATAGTATCTCTTAATTTTTAGAATATAATGTACATATTTGTGTATCTTATGTCTTTCTTTAGTAGTCATGGTTAGAGCTAGTAGATCAGAAGCAAATAAGTCACGATCCGGCATGCCATTATCTTCGTCCTCCGCAGCACGTAGTGAAGGTGATAGTAAGTCCTCTAGCACTCCAGGGATGTCAGTTCGTTCCACCAGACTATTTGCCCTATTGTCTGACATCCGAGTGACTAACGAGAATCGTCTTCTTAATGCCATACCCACGACCAGCGTTGAACAAAAAACGGAACAGTCAGAATCATCATCACGTGCAGCTGGCACAACAAACTGGTAGGCTATGGGATTCAAGTGACTCGATTAGTACGCCACATGGTTGGAAGATAGACGTACTCACATTCGATTATAGAATAATGTGTGAAATTTCAATTCAATAAAATTATAGAACAATTACTTTAATTGTTTGTTATTAGTTCTTGAAGTTATAATAAGCTAATGCAAGTGACACTAACTTATATAATTGATATACTTGTTAACGGATTTGTACCTGTTTCGCTGATAAAAGATTTTAAGTCACTATTCGTAGGCGGATTCACGGAACCCTAGATTACTTATGGAAAAATTTTGGAAGACGTCAAAGACTAATAGTTTTGCTTTTTGGAGGTTTTTATAAACATTAATACAATCAATATCTATTATATTATACACTTGTACATTTATACGTGTATGTTCAATTAATACATGTTCGCATTTACTTTTTTTGGCATTGCAGAAAGATTATAAGTGGCACGCATGTGACAAGGCACGCATCAAGCATTGCTTCCATTATAAGGCGGCGGAGAAAATGAAAGACCAATTGGCTAAGAAAAGTAAATTTGACAACCCTTCTAAGTGGATGACATTAGAAAATTGGAAGCAAATGCAACTAAGATGGCGCGACCCAAAGTAGATAGAGAAATCAAAAGCAGTCAAGAAAAATAGGGAGAAATATCAATTGATACACCACAAGGGTGTCACCCCCCTTTCATGAGGTGATAAGAAGGATGGTATATAATTAAAATTAACTACTTAAATTTAATAGCATAAATTAGTCTATCTTAATATTCTAGTAAATGCATAATTACTACTTATGAAGTCAATAATGTAGGAGGAGACAACAAACGCCCCTATCTATAGAGCTGATGTTTTCAAGGTCGCCCACAATAAAAGGGAGGGTGATGGTATTCAGTACTCTAATCCAAAGGTTGCTGAGACGATAGTAAGCATTTATACAGTGTATTACTTTCACTTTTATTTAATTTAATAAGAATATTAAATATTTCTAAATGTTGTTTTTTTAGTCGCAATATGAGGAGATGCTCCAGCAACGTCAACTTGCGACGTAAGAAGACCCCACATCGCCGCCTGTTAATCTTGATGAGATCTTCTACCAAGCTGTTGATGGGGCGAAGAAAGGGCGTGTCTATAGACTCGGCTCTCAAGGAGTCCACATTGGTAAGGAAATACCCTCTATTCCCACCGTCAATACTAGAGTTGGACTCACGCAAGAAGAAGCCGACAGGGCTGTCATTCAAGCAATGGAGTCCTTGAGGCAACAACTTGATAACCAAGGAAATGCACAGCAAGAGATGCATCAGCAATTGAGCCAAGCCATGGAACTTGTGAGGTAATTGCAGCAAGAGATTAATTGGCTAAAACACCCTCAACCACCACATTAGCCTGATTAACATGATCAATGGTACATTTGGGATTTGATTTTTTTGGACAATTTTAGAAACTAATTTTGAACAATATTTTAATATTTTTGTGACTTTAAAAGATACATTATGTAAATATTATTTTGGATATTTAATTTTACGTTTTTTTGTATAAATTTATTTTTTTAATTACTTTTTATATTTCATATTTTTTTTAAAATAACTAATAATTATTAGGTAACAGAATAGCGACAGACAATTAGCCACCGTTTTTTGATGGACAAATGGCTATGAAATTGGACAATGGATTGACTACAGATATGTGGCGACAAATGGCTACGGATTGGCTATGGAAATGTGTCGACAAAAGGCAACAGATTGGCTACCGATATGTGACGACAAATGGCTACGGATTGGCTATGAAAATGTGTTGACAAAAGGCTACAGATATTTTGCGACAATTGCCTAGAGAGTGGCTACTGAAATTCTACGGATACCAATCCCTAGCCTTGGGTGACGACCGATTTATGACCGAAACGGTTACGGCTTTACTATGGACGTTAATAATTAATAAAAAAGGCAAAATTTTAATTGCCTACGGATGGGCTACGGCTATTTTGCTACAGAAGTTATAAAAAATAAATACAAATTAATTTTTAGAATTTAGTACGGATGGGCTACAAAATCTCAATTTGGCTAGGGGATTTTTAGCTACGGACGAAGTTCCGTAGCCTATCCGTAGTCTGTCCCAAGTTGGCTACTGCTAGGCTCCAAAACTGTCTGTAACGACAGCCTTTTTTTCTTGTAGTGAATGTAAGTTCTAGACGATAACCACACAGTTTAAACATGCACAGAACTCTCACTCAGATAAAAGGATTCCAATAAAAATAACATCATAAATATGAAATGACAAACTTCATTTATTATAATCCAAAGTAAATACTGAAAAACAAACATTATTGTTTTCATGCGGAATGGAAATAGAAATATTCAACATATAAACATTCTAAAGAAAATAAGAATGGAAAAACAAATTACTCATCCTCAACTTTCTCATTTCCCTTATAGTTTCTATAGTTGGACACAGATGTTATCTTTAAGTCCTCTACTACATTTAGGATCACTCGATTAAGAAGGAAAATATCTTTGTGTACATTTTTTGGCCTTGGACATGTTTGGGAAGAAAGACAAAAAACAGTTACGTTTGAATCCTTGAACCACTCATTGCTTCTCAAACAGCTCTATCTCGCACACAATGTCTTCAAAAGTCTCAATCCCCTACCTAGTCATCTTATGCTTCACTGTGTCGTACATACTAGGGAGTGACCTAAGTAATCCATCAATTGCTTGTTCTGAGTGAGGGGAGTGTCATGCTTTATTATTATAACATGAAGTAAATCTGTCATCTTATCAAGGTGTTGATGTAAGGTCATATCGTCAGTCAGGTGTTGATTCATGTATTTGTGAGTACTACAAGTGTTAGATTGGGACCCTTCACCCGGGCTACGACCAAACCTATTTCTAAAGACTGCCACAACAGACTTCCTTACAGTGCATCTCATTCTCACCATTATGTTATGACTACACAAGTCTTGGGTAAAAAAATACATAACTTTATTAAATTAAATTCACAAAGAGATGAAAGCATGTATAAATGTTGCACATAACAACAATTATAATAAAATTACATAAATTTATGCATCTCTATGAAATTATTAAATTTCATGTCCTTAATTGTAAAAATGACAATGACATTACACAAATTTTCTAAGGATTTAAATAAAAATACATTAAATTTCATTCCTAGAATGTGATTTTTACAACTAAATTACCCAAATTAAGGAAATTTTTGGAAAATATTCAAATTTTCATGTCCCAATTGAATATAATCTACGTTGTGTAGTCTAATCATAATTGTGGGGAGGCCTAAATAAATTTATCACAAAGATATATCTTTCTCTAATAATAAGGTAAGCTCTTAATTAAAAATAATATATATTTTTTTTTAAAATGGCCAGACGGCTGGGCTGTCCACGGCCGGCAACATGTGACAGATATGCAGAGAATTTGAGAGAGAGTTGAGTGAGAGAAAGCAAAGAGCATTTTTTGCTTTTTGTTTTTGCGTGAAGAATATAGAATGAACGTATTGTTCTATATTTTTCTCTAGGCTAAATAAGAGGTAATAGAAAGGTTATTAACTTCCCACTCACTTGTTTCAATTGAGTCGAGTCAGTCCATCTTGAACCACCCATGACCCTATATCCAACACAGCCCCATAATCGCTATGCATTCACAAATGGGACTATTTCTAATCAAATCTTACCAAAGTGGAAGAGACTCATAAAAATTGTTATATGGAGGATCCATGTGATCCTTCGCATAGATGGAGTGGGAGCTTCTCAAGCTAACAAAATTGCGGCTATTTCAATCAGAAGTAGAGAAAAGAAAACGAAACAACTCATGAAATGTTGAGACAAGAACTTCAAAATTCAATATCCAATCTAAAACTAGAAAGAAAATTTTACATACAAATCTATGTATAACGGACTTAGTGAAGGGTCACACAGGATTAGTACATTTGGAGACACAAATCTACAACACTCCAGTGTCGTAAGAATTTTATAGTGATCATCCCTGTGTTTTTCGTCATCATCATAACTTCGTCACTTCCGCATCATCATTTTCCGGGTAACCCGACCCTGCCTGATCCGGGTCTGAACATGCTCAAACTCCGAGATCGGACAAGGAAGTGTGATCCCACCAGAATGATCATATCCATATTCTTCTTCAGACTCTCTTAGCAGCTGGCCAAACAAAGGATGATTAAAGTATATAACAGGCACCAAAACCCTCTGAAAATCACCATCTTTCTGGCCCACACAAACTGTTATATGCCCTTTCGGCACTCCCAAAGGCTTGTCTTCAACTGGGTCTTGCCCGATATGCACGTAACCACGACCCGGACCCGGACCAAGATTCTTTGAACATATGGCCTTTGCTTTGGTCTTAAGGCTGCGTGTCCAGCTGAACAGTGCTGAAATGGGCTTAGCCCGCCAACTTGCTGGTGTGTCCACCCGGTGGTACCTAGCCGGCGAACGTCTTTGCCGGAAAACATACCGGAAAATAGTTGTGACCCTGTGTTTGAGCAAAAAACGAATCTTGCCCATAATCTTGAACAAGTGAAAGAAAGGAAGACTTTCGATGCAGAGATCTTTATGATGTTTCTAGGAAAATGGCCAAGGATCAGCTATGGATAGAGCTAAGCGAAATTGAGTAAGACAGACATCAGAAAGAGAGGTTGTTGGTATGTTGGACATGGTATTTCATCCGAAACGTTTCTTTATTTTTTTTCCTACTTGATTGTTTAGTACTTCAGATTTTCAAACCCCTTCTGTGAACAAATTAGACTTGTTCAAAGTAGTAAAGGAGTAGTTTGAAGCTCTTTGGTGGGTATTTTCGTTTTGAGTGGGCTAAGAAATTGAGTAGGAGGGGTTGAAGGTAGGTTATATAAGGAAGGAGATGTTGTATAGGTCAAAAACTAAGATGAAGGTGTGGAGAAGGTTGACCAAAAATGCAAGATTACCAGGGTCGGCACAGATTTGAAATGTAAGCAAGAACAAGTAGCTTGGGTATGCTATTGTTAGAAAAGTCATGAAAATGAAGGAAACATCGTGGGTGTGCACAAATTTATAATCAACTACACAGTAAAAGATAGAGGGTGTAAAAGGATCAGATTAAAAGGGATAATTTGATGTACAATTATTTTTATGAAATTAAAAAAAAAAAAAAGTAATTGGATCCATAAAATAAGTAAAAATTTTGATAAAATTTATGAAGAATAGTCTCGCAAAAATTGAAGCATGCGAGTCATTCATTAACATTGACCAAATTAATGGCATGACTAATTTAAGGAAAAGAGAAAGGAAAAGGGGGGAAATAGTTAGTATGAAGAGTTCCTATATATTTATATTTGAGTTGAACATGGACTATCCGGAGTAGTTTTTGTGAATTTGGTGAAGGATTACGTTGGTAGCTTCAGATTGGCCGGTGTGTTTCTTAGTGGCTCTATCAGTTTGTTAGTATCATATACAAAGTGATGTTACATACGATTATTCATATTTGGAGGCATATCCAATTAGATATACGTGTTTCTGTTTTATTTATTGCTTCTTCATCGACTTAAAGAGACAACACATAAGAAGAGCTCGTTATTTTGGATGCTCTATATTATCGCTTTAATAGGTATACGGAGGGAGACTGGGTCGCCTTCGTGTTTGCTTCGTTAAAATAAAATATATTTCTTGGTGCCATATCAACTTGGAACACACGTATGATTTGAGCCTTTATTTAACAACCCACTACTACTACCCCTTTTGTCTACCCATTGACCTCTGTGTTGGAGTAAGGTTAGGACAAGGGAGAACCAAAAACAAAAACATAAACAAAAAAAGGCAGTTGGCTCTTATAAGCGTTCGTCATCCAAGATACCTTGCAGGGGTATCAAGAAGAATATCTCTAATTTTTCTCAAGCCTCTATCTATACACGATAATATACATTAATAACTAGTATGGCTGAGTAGTTTGGAGAAATAAAATTTTAATACCCAATTGAATTTCATTGATACCAACCTATCACTTTTATTAGAAACTAAGTAGATCTAGCTAGGCATCAGCTGACAAATTAGGTTTTGTGGAAATTATGTGGCCAAGTTATAAAATGAAAATCACATATAAGAACCTTTCTGACATTGATGTATGGTGTATTCAAGGAATAACATTTATAATTCTTAAAACCATTTCTTGCATGCCCATGCACAAGAATTTTACTCCAAGCTAGATAATTCATTTGCTGCACAATATTTAATAACGTATACACTTTCCTCATTTAACATAGTACATACGACAACATTTTTCTTTTTTTCTCTATAAATCCTTTATACTCTTTCTCGTATATACTTTGTTGGGTATCGGCGCAGCGAAATGATCGGGGACAAGCAGTATCACGCAGCTAAAATATGAATGAGAACAGAGAAAGTAGAGACACAAGATTTACGTAGAAAACCCTCAAACAAATCAAGGAAAAAACTACGGGCAAATAATGGAGGATTTCACTATGATGTGGAGTATTTTACAATAACCTTCTCTCTAATATAAGAAGAGAACAATATCACTTTCTCAAATAATAGGAGAAACTAACTCTCACTCACAAATATAGGACAACAAAAGAGGAAGAAAACTACTCAAGAGAAAGCTTATGTTTTCTCTCTAACTTGGAATGTTTTGGTGATGCTCAAATGGTAAAAAATGAACCTCTATTTATAGGCTCATCTTGCACCAAAAGTCTTCCCACATGTAGTGTGAAATCAACCCAAAATTGTGTGTGTCTAACTTTGCAACCAAAGATAAAACTTCATTTTCCATTGCTTTTTGTCTTCTTTTGACTTGCACCAAAATTTTATTGTTCACATTCTCCCACTTAAAATTTTGGTGACACTTCAAATCTCTCCATACTTGCCAATTCCATGGTGCTTACGTCTTTGCTAGGCCAAAGGAGGATCTACTTCAAACAAACTTGTCAATGTTGATTGGCTTTGTCATAACATCTGCTAGGTTATCGTTGGTGTGAATCTTCTGCATATCCACAGTCCCTTTCTCCACTACTTCTCGAACAAAGTGATATTGAACACCTATGTGTTTCGTCCTGGAATGAAATGCTGGATTCCTTGCAATGTGCAAGGCATTCTGACTGTCACACAACAAGGGAATTTTATCTTGTTTGTCCCCGAGCTCCTCCATTAACTGTTTAATCCAGAATGCTTTTTTACAGGCTTGTGTAGCTGCTATGTATTCAGCCTCTATTGTAGATAGGGTCACAACAGTCTGTAATTTAGATATCCAGCTTACCACGCCCCCTGCAATTGTAAATACATAGCCTGTAGTGGACTTCCGTTTATCGGTATCACTTGCAAAATCAGAATTAACAAAACCCTTGACAGTAAATTCTGATCCTTCAAAACATAATGCAACATCCGAGGTCCCTTTGATGTATCTTAGGATCCTCTTAACAACATTCCAATGCTCTCTACCAGGATTCGTCATGAACCGACTGACCGCACTAACTGCTTGAGCAATATCTGGTCTCGTACATATCATAGCGAACATGAGACTTCCTACTGCTAATGCATACGGTACTCGAGACATTTTTATCCTCTCCGCTTCAGTGCTAGGTCACATACTTGAGGATAATTTGTAATTGACAGAAAGCGGAGTCGAGATTTTCTTACAATCTTGCATATTGAAGCACCGCAAGATTTTCTTCAAATAATTCTTCTGGGAAATCCATACCTTCTTGCCTTCTCTATCTCGGTGAATTTACATCCTTAAAATCTTGTTTGCTGGTCCCAAATCCTTCATATCAAACTCCCCAGCCACTGTGCCTTTAGTTCTTGGACCCGATCTTTACTGGGACCTGCTACCAGCATGTCGTCCATGTACAACAGTAGAATGATAAAATCATCATCGCCAAACCTCTTGTAGTACGTACAATGGTCTGAATTGAATCTGTTGTACCCGAAGCTAATTACGAATCAATCAAATCTCTTGTACCAACACCTTGGCGCCTGCTTTAAACCGTACAGAAATTTGGTCAACCTGCAAACCAAGTTTTCTTTTCCTTTCTCAACAAAACCTTCTGGTTGAAGCATGTAAATCTCTTCTTCAAGCTCACAATGAAGAAAAGTCGTCTTTACATCTAACTGTTCTAGATGTAAGTCTAACACAGCACACATGGCCAAGACTACTCTGATAGTTGTAAGTCTTACCACAGGAAAAAATATCTCGTTGAAGTCAATTCCTTCTTTCTGAGCATATCCTTTCACCACCAGTCTTGCACGATATCGCTCCACTTGGTCATTACTGTGACACCCCGAACCCAGCACTTCACTAATTGCATTCATTAAATTGTTAACTTAGATGTAATTTAGCTAATTACTTTATATTTTTTTATATTTTCATAAATTCAAATATTTCTTTTCATGCATTTTATATTTTTATAAAATACTATATATTTTTAGGGGACTATAGCCACTAACTATGCGTGCATTGCATATCCGGATCAACGGAAAAAAATTCACGAAATGTATGATGAATACTACCAGCGGGATTTTTTACAGATTTTTCAGATTTTTGGCATTTTATTTTGCTGAAATTTAATCACCCAAATGACCCATTTACCCTTACTAAAATACCCTATTTGCTTGACCTACCCTTTGACCATCTTATGAGAATATTAAAAGCCAAGAAACAAAAAAAAAAAAGGGTCAAAAAAATGGCCAAAAAAGAGTTACGGGAATAGTAACTTCTCAAAAAAAAAATTACTCCTTGCTTCATTCTTGCTTCCATTGCTTCCCAAATTGGTTGTGCTTCATCCTTAGGACCTTAAGACCATTCTTTGATCTTCAAAAGAGGTGAGGGTGCATTCTATTTTTGTATTAAATTCAATTAAAGTTTGTATTATTATTTTTGTGATCTAATATTGTAGTGGTTTAATTCTTGTTCCGTTGATTCTTATATGCTCTAATGACTTCATAGAATATGTTTGATGGTTTAAAATGCTTGTTGAATGCTTGAAAATGAAAATGGCACTTGGGGAAGATGATGAATAGTGCTAAACTAGGGTTTTCAAAAAAAGTTACAATTTAATTCGATTCGAGGCTTCTAGTATTTGTTAATTAGGTCCATAAGCGTGGAAAAAATATTAATTGCACTTGCTATGTTCAAAATTTGAGAAATGTGATCAAAATAGGCTACTTTAATAAGGGGTTTCGGGTTTATCTTGAATCCGGGCACGTTTAAATGAATGAATTAATTGCTTTAGTACTTGTATTGCTTTGTAGTTGCTCCTAGCGAGTCTAAATGCTATTCTAAGGTATGTGTGAGCTTTTGGTTAAGTTTTGTGAAAAGTATAATATTGACCCCTTTGTGTTCGCATAGTTAATCTCATGATAATTGCTTTATAATTGAGTAATTAAATGTTTATATGCATTTGTGTAGTGTACGTATTATAGTAGTAAAGTCTCGTGAATTAAGTTGCTTGGTTTACATGGATTTGGTTGAGTATGAATTTAGAATGGACTAAAGGAACTAGTAATGAACCATGGTAATAATTGTTGTTAGTTGATTCTTGATTGATTGGATAAATGTTTAAATGTACTTATGTAACAAGTTCATCTATTCGGAGAAGTTGTGAGTTAAGTTATATCGATACTAGCTAAAGATTGAGTAAACATGTTTATATTGCTTATTAATTGCATTATATGAATAAAGATACGCTTATATAACTTATTGGTTAGATGTTATATAGTGTTTCTACTTATATGAATGGCTATGTATATGTTATTTATTATGCTATTGTCTTTGTCTAATACTTGAAAATTAAAGAATGTTGCATATGTGATCACTTGAGTTTATGTATTGTTCAAATATTGATTAGAATGATTGTTAAACCATGAAATATATTGTTAGTTATGTGAATTAAAGGGAATCAAATAGAGTTGGATAAATTAATGGCTTTATGAACTAGCTTTAGTTGAGAATAAGAAATCACTTCTTATGCATATAGTTGATTGTATTAGGTAGTGATAATTGAAGGGAATTGATGCTTTCGGAGAATATTGAGGGAATCTTGGCTTAATTCGTGCAGGTTTGGCTTCCTAAAAGGTGAGGGATCATTTCTATGTGCATTCTATGTGTCTCATCTTGTTATGTGCTAAATATTCGATACTAAGTGATTTAAGAGTTTCAGTTGGATTAGTTTAACAATTATAGACTAATGAATGTATCATATTTCATCGTATGGCGTGATTGATGTGTGTGCTCGAGGAAAACCTCTTTTGTTGTCCTCCTTGTTTGTATATCGGCTTATTTTGTTATATTGTTATTATTATTGCTTCCTGTGCTATCGAGTCAAGGGTTGCGCAACCTTATCGTCGGGGCGGATGCACTGGGCCTCTCTGGGCGACAGCGGGCTTGCCAGGGTTGGTTGCTCTAGCTCCGTACCCTATTCCCTCACTCGCCTGGTCCGGAGATTGCCAGGGGGTGTTGGGTCGTAGGATTGGGTACATCCGGAGTACCCTTTGGTGTTTGGGATGCCGGTTTATCGTGATCGTGATTGTGGTTCGTGGATCGTGAATGAAGACCAGCGAAGATTGGTGTATAGGGGTTATGTGAAATGTATCCTTTTAAATGTGTGGTTATTTAAGCTATCATTGTTTCTTTAATTGCCTAATTGTTATTGTTGTTTAACTGTATTACCAGTTGCATTTCACGCCCTGGGAGACTATATCCCTCACTGGGCAACAGTGGTTGCTCATACCTCGATATATGTTTCAGGAAGTGCTGAGGGTAATCCCCAGCTAATTGAGGTGCTAGTGGAAGAGGAAGAAGTTCAGGCTGAGCCTTTGCCCTAGTTGTTATGTATTTGTTGTCTAAGGTGGATTTGTCTTCTTGTTGTTACATGGTGTACTTGTATTGCTATAGCATGATCTATTTTGTGGCCTTAAGGCTATGTATATTCTTGTAGTTGCAAGTTGAAAGTTGTTAGTTGTAATGTTAGCTTTGAGATATTATGGCTTGTAATAACTTTTAATTCTCCTTTTAGTTCTTGCATGCTTGGGTGTGTATGTTTAGAGGTGTTGATTTCAACTTCTAAAATTGCTCTAATGTTATCATAGAATGGCATGTTAAAAAGGTTTAATGAAAAGTTAAGTTGGGTGCATGCATGTGTGATTTGGAGCTGTTGTTTGTCTCCTGGCTTGGATGGCCTAGAACCTTTGAATTTTAATTATAAAAGCTTGTTTTAGTATATTGTGGCTATTTTAAGCATTTACAGGTTTGAAAAATGTCCGCAGTATAGAGGAAACTCTGTCCGTTTTTCCCTAAAATTTTGTGACCGGGTTTGGTATTGGGTTGAGAATAGCATGGTTATTAGAGCCTCCGGTCCCGTGAGGGATCGGGGCGTTACAATTACTATCTCGCTTGATATTGTAGACCCATTTGTTACCAATGGCTTTCCGTCCAGGTGGTAGTGGAACAAGCTCCCACGTCTTGTTTTTATGTAGAGCTTTAATTTCTTCCTGCATTGCTGTCATCCACAGGGCAACATCGGGGCTTTTTATAACCTCGTGAAAGGTAGATGGCTCTCCATCCTCCGTTAGAAGACAGTATGCAGCATTGCTCGCCATGACAAAATCTGAATCCCAAGTTGGTCTTGTTGTCTGACGCAATGAACATCGGACTTCTATAACCTCAGCAACATCTGGTTCTTGTTCCTCGTGCTCCGGTGCAGCTTCAGAAGAAGCATCTCCTTGTTCTGACTTATCTTCAATTTGTATTGTAGTAGTCTCCTTTAAAGTGTTGTTGTCGTCTTCACTTTGCAGTTTATCTTCTGCAAATATCACATCTCTGCTGATGACAACCTTGTGGGCAGTAGAATCCCACAAGCGATACCCCTTAACACCATCAGCATTTCCCAAGATTACACATTTCCTAGATTTTGGATCCAGCTTTGTTCTTTCTTGGGAACCATATATCACATATGCCGGACACCCAAATATGTGCAAGGTAGAATAATCTGTGGGTTTTTCGGTCCACATTTCCATTGGTGTCTTCAACCCAATTGCAGTTGACGGTGACCGATTATCACGTAACAGGCAGTTCTAGCTGCTTCTGTCCAAAATGACTTGGCTAGACCTGCAGTTTCCAACATAGCTCTCATTCTTTCAAGAAGAGTTATGTTCATCCGCTCTGCTACACCATTTTGCTGAGGTGTATGTTTAACAGTAAATTGCCTCTGAATACCCTGTTGCTTGCAAAATGCCAAGAAGCTCCCGTCAGTGTATTCTCCTCCGTTGTCCATCCTCAAACACTTGATCCTTTTCCCGGATTCAAGTTCCACCAGCGCTTTGAATGTTTTAAATATTGGAAACACATCTGACTTGTTCTTGATTGGATACACCCACAGTCTCCTGGAGTAATCATCAATAAATGATACAAAGTATTTGGCTCCTCCTAGGGACAAAACCGGTGATTCCCAAACGTCTAAATAATTCAAGTCTAGAATGTGTTTGCTTCTAGTAGTAGATCTCTCAAATTTCAATCTATGTTGTTTACTGGTAACACAATACTCACAAAAAGGTAAGTTTACCGTCTTGAGCCCGGGTAGGAGATTACATTCAGCAAGAATCTTCAAGCCTCGTTCTATCATGTGGCCCAATCTGCGATGCCACATTATAGTTGATTCTTCTTGACCGGCTAATGCAACTGATACATCTGCCTCCTGGAATGTATCTCCCAAAAACATGTATAGATTTACCCTGATCTTTTCTGCCTTGATCACCACAAGCGCTCCTTTGACAACCTTCATGATCCCATCCTCGATATGGGTCTTGCAGCCAAGGTCATCCAATTGTCCAATAGACAATAGGTTCTTCTTCAAGCTCTTCACGTGTCGTACCCCTTGAATGGTGCGAATGGTACCATCATACATTTTAATTTTGACGGTACCAATGCCAGCAATCTCCAAGGCATGATCATTATCCATGTACACAGATCCTCTAGAGACAGGTTCATAGGTGTGGAACCATTCTCTACGAGAGGTCATATGCCATGTTGCTCCCGAATCCATTATCCAAGCATCAGTAAGCTCCTTTCTGCCTTTTGATACAGTTGTTGCTTCGCTGTATAAAATATCTCCATCATCTGGTGCAGTCGCCACACATCCCTGAGAATTTGTCACCTCGGGATTCTTTTTGTTACTCCAACAATCCTTCTTGAAGTGCCCTTTCTTGCCACAGTTGTAGCATTTGATATTTTTTCTACTCCTTGATTTTGATCTACCATGATTGTTGCTCCCACTAGAGTCATGTTCCGTTGATCTACCTCACACCATTGATAATGCCTCTGCTTGTTGTGAACTTTCGATTCTGTCTTCCTTACTTTTGCGCCTAGATTCCTCTTCCAGAATAGCGGCTGCAACATCATCAAAAATAACAAAATCTGAAAGAACATTGTTAGTGTAACTAATGATGAGTTGATCATACGAATCAGGTATACTTTGAAGTAAAATTTCTGCACGTTCAAGCTTCGCTATTTTATGCCCAATTGTAGTCAATTGAGAGAATAACATATTTAAGGTATTGATGTGATCTATCACTGATGTGGACTCACTCATCCGAAGGGTGTACAATCTCCTCTTTAAGAAAATCTTGTTGTGAAGTTACTTGACCTCATACAGTTTAGTCAGCGCATCCCAAATTTTTTTTGCTGACTTCTTTTCCTCAACTCTTGACAATACTGAATCTACCAATGCCAGGTGCAGATTAGCCATAGCGTTGTCATCCATCTCTTTCCACTTATCGTTCGTCACCTCCGCTGGTTTGTCTCCAATTGCTGCCAAGCAATTCTCCTTTCTCAAGATTGCCTTCATCTTCAATTTCCATAAGGAAAAATTTCTCCCGTTAAACTTCTCGATTTCAAATTTTTCCACCATAGTATTAGTGACTATCTGCTTCGTAACTTGAACCGGCTCCCACTATTTCACTATGAATAGTACTATTTATGTGAATAATACCGTATACGTGAATAGTACCAAAACCGTATACGAAAATAGTATCGATACCGTATAGGTGAATAGTACTATACCGTATGCATGAATAGTAACTGTGAACAGTAACCCCGTATGTATACCAGTGACCCGTAACCAGTGGCTCTGATACCACTGTTGGGTATCGGCGCAGCGGAATGGTCGGGGACAAGCAGTATCACGCAGCTAAAATATGAATGAGAACAAAGAAAGTAGAGACACAAGATTTACGTGGAAAACCCTCAAACAAATTGAGGGAAAAAATCACGAACAAGTAATGGAGGATTTCACTATGATGTGGAGTATTTTACAATAACCTTCTCTCTAATATAAGGAGAGAACAATATCACTCTCTCAAATAATAGGAGAAACTAACTCTCACTCACAAATATAGAACAACAAAAGAGGAAGAAAAATACTCAAGAGAAAGCTTATGTTTTCTCTCTAACTTAGAATGTTTTGGTGATGCTCAAATGGTAAAGAATGAACCTCTATTTATAGGCTCATCTTGCACCAAAAGTCTTCTCACATGTAGTGTGAAATCAACTCAAAATTGTGTGTGCCTAACTTTACAACCAAAGATTTTTCTTCATTTCCTATTACTTTTTATCTTCTTTTGACTTGCACCAAAATTTTATTGCTCACATACTTGACATAGAAATCTAGTCAAGTTGCCTAAATGTGGTGTTGTTTAACCTTGACCTAACATGTGGTTTACCTAAATTTTAATACTTTAGACTTTTCAATATCTTATTTAAATGAGTCACTTAAAGCCATTCTGATTATTTTCATAACTTTGAAGGTCAACCTAACAAGTTTTAGAAGTCTCTCTAAAACTAGAGGCAGAAATTCATCAAAAAAATCACAAACCAATAGATTTTAACCTTGTTTTTATTTACATAAGAGAAGTGAAACCCTTAATCTCTTTCTAAAAATATGTTTGAATTTGTGAGGGAAAGAAAAATAAAGTAATATAGAGGAGAATACTATAAATGGGAAGGAAAGGAAAGGGGTTTCTTATCTAGATTATAAAAAAATAAGGGAAAGGAAAGGAAAATATTTGATAATTCTGTGTTTATATCGGATAAGGAAAGGAATGAATATGGAAATATTAAATGAAAAGTTACTTAAATACCATCTTTATATTGGAAAAATAGTGCAAATGGTCCCTATTATTTTTAAAATTTTTTTAAATTCATCCATATTATTTAAAATTAGTCAATTTAGTATCTATTATTTTTATAAAAAAAAATTAGATTCTTTTATGTTATTCAAAATTAGTCAATTTAGTCCCTATTATTTTTTAAAGAAATTCAATTTAGTCCCTATTATTTTCGTATAAAATTTAAATTAGTCTTCAATGTTTAAAATAATTGTGACTAAATTGAAATTTTTTGAAAAATATGAAGAAGTAAATTGGTTAATTTTGAACAATAAGAATGAATTTAAAATTTTTGAAAAATAATAGAGATTAAATTGACTAATTTTAAAAAATATGAAAATTTTTAAAATTTTAGAAAGATAATAGAAACTGTTTTTATAATTTTCTCTTTTTATATTCATTGTCAATGATATACTTGGAGTTGTGTAAAAGTACTAGGGAGAATAAAACATTTAACTCATTAGCCTTTCATCTCCCTTCAAAAAGCCCCATACTGGACGATTGCAATCCTCTCATTGAAGGATTCTTCAATTCGTTAATTTATTTCTCTCATTCAGAAGTGAATTGAAACATGAAGAAGAATTTCTTTCCTTTCTTTTAAAAAAAAGTGAATCCAAACATAGTGGTTCGAGTTGGAGTGAAGGTAATTAAATTGTTATTTAATTTATTGAATTAATAACTGATTATTTAATCTGTTGACTTAAAAATTTTGATCCCTAAGCCGAATTTCTTAGAACCAGTAGGGATTAATTTAATAAGCCATAGCTCCTTGACGATCCCTAGAAATTAAAAAAACTTTGGTGGCCTTTGAAGGTGGCGGGGTTACGGCACTAACAGATCAAATATCCGTACGATACGACTTGTACTTGAGCGTGCTTATATGACGCCATCTTGCGCCAAATTAACGGGTTCTTTTTTTATAAACTATGTAATAAATTTATTACAGTTATATATAAAAAAAATATTTTAATTAGTTAATAAATGTTAATTAATTGTTATAAGTGGGAGTATTATAATAATTTATTTAAAATTCTGTAAAGGTAGATTAGTAAAAAAGAAAATTTCTAAGATTTTGATATGACATATCTATAAAATACAAGCTAACAAAAATGAACTTAATAAAATAATAACTTAATATATAACTGTGTTAAATTTATCATATACTTTGTGAAAAAAAATTTCCAAACTAAAATAATGATGGACTGCCATTGCCCATAATTGTTTAGATAGACATGCAAGGGGAGCACTTTATTCTAAATGGTGGGGCCTCTCATTTTGTAGTCGAAAATGGGCTGAAAACAACCCTAATTTTCAGGCTCAAAGTGCCTTTAACTTTTTTGTTTTCTTTTTTCTTTTGGTCGTGATAGTGGCTTAATCATCACCTTTTTATCTCTAAGCGGTCCTCTCAAATTTCAAATCAACATAAAAAGCATTAGTTTAATATAAAGAAACAAACCATTGAAGAAAAGTCGACAGATCTTTGTTTGACACTTCACATGCATCCTTAGCCAGTCTTATCAAATCAATTCGGTATAAAATGTGCAACTTAAATATAATTACGAAACAAAACTAATTAAGAAGAATCAGATCTTATGAATTTTTTTTTTAAGATTAACCAAATCTATGTTCGATTATGTCTCGTATCTTTAGTGGAGCTTTGTCAAAATAATTGACTTCTAAAGCTTTCATTACTGTAGATGACATCAACGACATTATATTTAAGGAGGTGTTTGGTTCATAGATTAATTTTTTATTTTTAAGAATAATATTTCTAAGAATGACATTCTCATAAATGTTATTCCCTGGAATGTGATTAAAACCGTTTGGTATGTTAAAAATATTCCTAAAAATATTTTGTCAAATTCTTATTAATATTTTTTTGTTATGTTTTGTTAGACTCAATATTTTTAAGAATCTTGAGTAATTTTTCAACAATGCCCCTAACTCCGAAAAAAACTAATAATTTTAATTTATTTTATTTTATTATTTTCTAAATATTTTATTTTATTTTCTTTTATTTTTTTTAATTTTTTTTATTTTATTTTTTTACTTCATCTTTTTTTATTTTATGTTATTTAAATTATAAAATATTAGTTTAGCTTAATATTTTATTTTTTCTAAATATTTTAATTTTTTACTTTTATTTTATTTTATAAATAGGGGAGACTCCGTTCGTCTACCCTTATTTTTTGTGACCTCGGATATTGGATCAGGGCTCTGGTCTCATAAAGGATCAGGGTGTTACATTAACTCATGCCTATCATTAAACACCAATTAGCCCCCTTAGTCGAATTTAAGCTCATACTAAACCAAAGTCATGTATACCAAAACCTAACAATTCAAGCTCCCTAAGAACACTCTATAAACCCCTTTTAAACCAAGAACATTCACTTTTAAACATTTCCACCATAAAAACCCTTTACACTCCATAACTATAAAACTTGCCATATAACCACGGAGATGCATTAAAAGCGTCCTACACATTCCACATTGACTTTTGAGCCACAACCAAGTTGTCTAAAACATCCACACACATTTACTAACCAACATCACCAAGAAGGCCTTTTACACTCAACCAACTCTTCCCAAGTTCTAATCACATTCCAACAATTTCAAACAGCAATCTAAGTATTACACCACCTATGGCACCTACTACAAGTATCGAATGAGTATTTAATTATTAATTCAATAAAATACTATTTATTTGGCCAACTTTCTTAAACTACCACTCCATTGAAGATACAAGACTTGCAAACCAACTTCACCACTCACTTCTAAAGACTTTGTGGCACGCCTTGAAGCTATGAAAACCCGTTTTTACCACTGTTTAACACAAAAGCTCCGAAGGCCCCGAGCTCCGTTTGAACTACAACTATATTAAGTGATCACCCAATCAACGTCATAAATGCACCGCACTCACTTCCTAGCATATCTAAGGCCATACAACCACTCAAAACTAGTATAGTCAACACTTTGGTTAAACAACTCCTTTATGATCCGATACAAATTATCCGATTTTAGCAATGTCCTAGGTATTTAAATGGTACATTTAGGCTTCTAAACACTTATGGCACCGAACCAAATCGATAGAACGCAATTCAGCTTGAAAATCCCAAAATTTAAAAAAATTACTATTCATCTACTATTCATCATCTTCCTCAAGTTTTCAACACCATTTTCAACCAATACAAATTCTATCTAACCTCAAAAGATTGTTCTACATACACAATAAAGGGTATTTAAAGCAATTATAACACAAAACAAGGCATTATACAACAAGATCAAATTTTGACATAAACTAAAATATTAGAAATATGCAATTTTACAATAATCCCTCACCTCCACAAGGCTTATGCATGCAAGAAATTGGCTTGGATCACTTCTAATCTCCTCCAATTAGTTCCAAGGAACAACCCTAGCATTTTCCCCAATTTTTCTCATCTTTTCCTCTTGGCCAAAATTCCAAGGCCTTTTTCCTCTTTTTTTTTTTGTGTGGTATGTATTGTTTGTATATATAAGTATATATGTGTATATTGTGGGCTTGGGTCATGGGTTGGGCTTGGGTTAAAGGGTCTGGGTTGGGTTTGGTTGAGCAAAAATGCAAGAAAAGTCTATATGCAAAGTCTAGTTTTCACTATTCATGCGAGTCCTAAAACATTTTTCCTACCTGTCTTCCCGAAGTACTATGCAAATAATACCAATTTTCTCATGGCTCATAAATGTCAAATGTTATGGGAAAATGTAAAATCCGAAAAATAAAACAGTTAAAAACACAAGTGAATAGTAACCACCTTTTTATGCTATAAACTTAATACAAGCACTTTATTTAACACATAATTATATGAAAATAGATATTATGCACTATCTACTTGGTTCGGGGTGTCACAGTATTTTTTGGGGACCTTACTACTTACTGAGCTTTTTATATATCTCACTTTGTTGTTTTGCCTTTTTCTTGAAAATTATATTTTCCCGGGTGTTAGATGTATACCTTGCTTGGGACTTTTGAACTAGATGACCCTTTTGTGACACAAATCTCTTTAGTACCTTTGGAGTATTTAGATTCAATTGATTTAAGATTATTTATTTTTAGTTCCCTTCGTATTGATTAGGATTTTTCTATTGAGTTATGTAACTTTTGAAGTTATACTTTAGTGGTATTTAGTGACTTGAAAAATTACGCTTTTTGTATTTTGCATTAGATGCTCGGAGGCTTCCCGCCTTATTTTTGGTTTTTAGTTTATTTTGTTAAGTGCCTTGCGAGCTTAGAAAACTGATCTTCTTAGGTTCGCGACAGTCTCGTTTCTGAAATTCATATCTTCGAATTTTGTGGGCGTGACAACAGATAAGTTGTGTAAGCTTGTGTAGGATACTTCAATATAAGCTTGTATGTGTAATACTTCAGTATATGTTTGTGTGCATGATACTACAGTATAAGCTTGTGTGCATGATACTACAGCATAAGCATGTGTGTGTGATACTTCAATATAAGCTTGTGTGTGTGATACTTCAGTATACATAGGATTGTGAGGTAATTGCACAAGTTTTGTGATAACTAGTTGCATGACTCCGGTATTAGCTTTATGTGTATGCTCTGTATTGATCAAATTATGATTTAGTTTTGGTTGGTATAGATTGACTATTTCTTGGTCCCTCCTATAGATATCTCATGTGTTTGACTCCGCATCGTACTTTTGATTCAATTCTGATTTTTCTATTGCATCATTTTATTTGAACAACCTTCAGAGCTTGACTCCTGGTGTCTTCCTTATTAAGTATTGTTTCGCTCATTATATTATTTTATTACAATCGTGCAGAGGCAGGAACTAATGAGCTGTCTGGGCTATATGGGTTTAAAAGTCACCTTATGAGATCAATTCTCGCAATTATATGGTATTGTAAGAATAGTGATATTTTAGAAGAATATTATTGATAAAGTGTCGTCTCTCTTGTAATAAATATTTAGAAATACTATTTGATTTAATTAAGAGTTTTAGTTGTTCTGGTATATGATTTTATGGAATTTAGATTTTTGTACTATAATATTAGCGCTTTGCAGGTTTAGAAGAAATAATTTTTTTAGGCCCACGGTATTATGGTCATGAATTTAACCTGGTGAATTTTTTTAGGCATGACATTATTAGTAGAAGAAGTAGAAGACGACAAGCACGATTCGCGAGACGCTGTACTGCAAAGATACTTCCTTCAAGAATGGAAGACCGTCAAGTCCATCCTAGAGGACATCGTTTCCCTCAGTCGCGTTTCCGATCTCTCCTCCGTTCACAAGATCCGATCCATTGTCTTCTCTAGTTGCCATTTTAGGGCTTCTGAAAGTTTCGAAGTTTAACCTGAATTCCATTAACGTTTTTCTTCATTTAATGAACTTTATAAGTTGTTGAATCGTGAATGAAAATATCATTTACTGAATTTTGATTCACTTGCATTTTTAAAAATAGATTGAAAATTGGACCCTTGTATCAATACATTAGAAATTATTTAGAATACAAAATTAATTTTGACATCTTGCTATGATACAAGTAATTAAGTTCATACATAGATAAAAAAAATGAGTTGATATTAGAAAATGGACAATGCTTGAAAAGAAATAGACGAAATGCTAATAAATCGGAAGAACAAGTGTTCTATGGTACAAAACGAGCTCCAGTAATGAATCAGGTTAACAAAATTCAATCAAATTTTGTGGGAAATTTCATATTTTTTGTGTAAGTAATCCGTTTTGTGAAACAACCAAAACCGGACACAACATGTGCATAAAACACATTTTAATTACTATAATGATAGGTTCATGGTAATATGACTTCCAAAATCGAAATTTGTGTTGAGGATCTCAGGAAAATTATGCAAAAAATGTTATTTTTGGTTGCTGGGTCAGTGAGGCCCGACCCATCTGGAAATTTGATATGATAAACTGAATGTGTATGAATTCCTTAATCGGTTGCAGTTGATAAACAATTTAGAATCAAATAACCAGTTTGAATTGGTCTCTCCCTGAATCTAATCTAATTGAAACTCGACTAATGAATTGTACGATTTTGGTTACTCTGTGAAATTAGGATTTTGGAAAAGAATGTTATATCTTTAGCTAATATTCTGCAAAAGCAGTTTTATACAATCAAGTTTTGTTATGCATTTTTACCAAACCATTGAATAATGATAGTTGGAAAGAAGTTTCAGTGGCGCTTTCTAGTTGTTAGTTGCTTCAATATCATTACATGATGCATACAGGTCCCCTCTCTCTCTCTCTTGTTCTCTTAGGTATAATTGTTTGACGTTTTGAATATATTCCAACAGATGGACAAGTATCAGGAACAAGGTCAACTATTAGAGCCTTATCTTGAGAGCATAGTTTCTCCGCTTATGGCCCTCGTCCACTCTAAAACTGCTGAACTGGGGGTAGCTTCCAATGAAATTCTTGATGTGATCAAGCCTTTATGCATAATTATCTATTCTTTGGTGACAGTTTGTGGTTACAAGGCTGTTATTAAGTTTTTCCCACACCAGGTTTCTGATTTAGAGCTTGCAGTTTCTCTTTTGGAGAAATGCCATGACACAAAGGTGGCAACATCGTTGAGGCAAGAAAGTAATGGAGAGATGGAGGCAAAGTGTGTGATATTACTATGGCTTTCCATATTAGTTTTGATTCCTTTTGATATTTTCTCTGTGGATACTAGTATAGCTGATCGAAGCAATCTCAGTAGACATGAACTGCCTCCGCTAGTATTTGAGGATTTTGGGAGTCTCCAAAGACTACCTCTCTAATGCCGGTCCAATGCGCAGCAATGCTGGATTGCTACTCTCAAGGCTTTTGACACGGCCAGATATGGCAAAGGCGTTTAACAGGTTTATCTATTGGACTCTATAGGATCTACAGCTGCAATCATAAAAAAATAGTATGGATATATGTAAGTGCCTACAGATTGGATTACACTACAACAGTGCCAAGGGAATTCTAGTTATCTCTTCAGCTGGGGAATATCAGATTCTTTTTTAGTGTATCTTAGAGATATTAATTCTACAGGTCTTTCATGGACATAGTTAAAAACATAATTATGGCTCTAAATAGGCTTTTCTCCTTCGGGCTGGTTGGCATCATAAACCTTATAGATCCTCTTTTTTATTTTTTATTTTTATTTTAATCCTGCGCTAGGTATCTGGCTGTTAAATAGTAATGCTGCCTTTGACCATTGAGTGGCAACATTCCTTTTACATATTGTTTGAGGAAGTTGTTTCTGTTTTCATATCAATAGATAAGCGAAATACATGTATGGGGCATACAATTTTACATTCAATGGCAAAAGCAGTTACCAATTTAATTTGTTGAAACCCTATGGATTAAATCTCTTTGGTAATTACATGAATTGTTTTGTGAATTCATATAGTTCTTTGATACTAGGTTTAGGAATATTCTACGTCTATAGTATTGTCAAAGCATTTAAATTAACGCAACAGTAACTAGGTCATTCATTTGTGTTAGCCCGAGATTTTGGACAATTCTCAATTATCTTAATTGTCTTTATTTTTGGCAAAAGATTGTGTAGGATTTCACTTGTATGGAAAGCTATCAATTTACTGCAAATATAATTATGAGGCGATTCTGATGAGGATTTTGATAAGGCAAGGAAGATCTTGATTAAGAAAATCTTTGATTAAGCAAATCTTTGGAGATTGACTTGAGTAAAGACTCCTACAAAGATCATTAATGCTCACGATTTCTTGGAGTCCAAAAATTGCAGCACTCTCACCTATATATATTGAGCAGCGCACAAGAATCAAGAGGGACAGACGATGGAGAGCAAAGTTTAGATATTATAAGAGCTGTAATGTGTTTAGTGAGTCTGTCTGGAAAAATACCGTGGTAAGAGTTTGTTCAGAAACTGTAATTGCGCTGAGCAGGTTTTGTTTGTAAACACTCTATTCATTTGTCTCATTAAACATCCTTTTGGAGAAAGAGATGAGTGAGAATACGCTAAGTCGATTGGATCTTGCTAGGTTGTAAATCCTTAGGTGGGTTAGATGGTTTAGGCGGTGAAAGTTACGAGGGAGTTGTCAATCACATAAGTCCATTGACTTTTGTAACCGTGAAAACATCTAATGGATTGCCTATTTCGACCAAGAATTGGTCACGTGGTTCTTTCCCAGTTGGGTTTTCCACGTTAAAATACTGTGTGTACTTTACTTACTGTCTTTTCATTTGTTTCACTGTATGAATAAGGCGTATCACTGTGATGGATTCATTTATTACTATATTCTATCTGCAAACATGTTTAATTGTTTAAATGCATAATCGAACATGAAACTGGAAACTGGATTTTCAATTTGTATGCTTGACTCCTATGGGCGAAGATTTCACATCAGCTATATACAAGGAATGTGCTTATACAAGTGTAGCGTGATTTGGAAATTAAAAGGAATGAACTCGTTCAAGTATAATGTGAATCTTTGATCCTTGTTTTGTCTCTGTCCAATCTGATACCATAGCTTAAACATGGAATCTAAGTCTCTTCATTAATTTTGTTGCATCCAATAGCAACTAATCATTATGTAATTTGTTATTCTACAATGCAGCATAACTTACATATTTCGTTTTAAATTAATTTCCCTTCAGCTTTATTGACTGGACACATGAAGTTCTATCTACTATGGCCAATGATTTTACCAATCAGTTCAAATTGTTAGGTGCAGTAGAAGCACTTGCTGCCATTTTCAAGGTTAAGTCTTCCCATTTCTATTCTGGAATACAAATAATCTTGCTTCATGTCTGCATTTGCTATGAAACTGGATATTGAAGAATATTGTTAGAATCTTCAGCAGTGAGTATGATTATTCCCATTCATTGTCATAATCTCCTGCCATCTGCAGTATTTGTTTCAAAATTTGGTTACTGAATTTTTGTGCTATAATTTTGTTCCCCAAATCTTTTGGGAATAAACATATTTTCTTGGACAAGTAGCTCGCGATTTTATCCATTACTATTGACATTTATGCTATAATTCTATACATTCCGTGTTGATGTTGAAGGCATAAGCTCAAGGACATTATTCAATCCCAATGAAATTAGCATTTCCTATTAGCAACTTTCATGGATTTTGTTCTTCTTTCCGGCTGTTTTATATAACTTACTGGCTGAATGGTCTCTTCGGTAATGGACTCCGATGGTTATACTCTTTTATGGGTCAGTGTTTCGTGGAGTCAAAAAGTCTGGCACAGTGAGTAGGTACATATTTGTTCGATTAAAGCAGCTAGATTGTGAAATACTCCATCAGATCTTTGCCTTATCACTTTAGGACCCTGAACTAATGCTTTTCTTCTCCAGGCCCCTAATGCTATAATAGATATTAGTATAGCTAAATTTGGTGACATGTATTATGAACAGCTAATTAGACTAAAGGTTTGATTTTTAGTTTTCTTTCTCAAAGACTTTCTGCTTGATAGTTTCCCATATGTGGAGGAATAGAAATGGAGGTTTCCAGGTGTTCAATTCGGTACTTACTACATCTTACTTTGTTGACAAAATATATTTCACATTTATAACAATTTCTGGAAACAATCTATTCAATTTCAGTCAGCTTCCAGCGTGAGTCAACTGGAAAATAGGTGGATTAGAGAGAGGACTGGAAGTAGCCAATGCTGGATGAAGATGGCTCCATTATTATTATTATTATTTTTTTCCTCGTACATGGAACTGTGCTCTAATGGATTGACGAAGAATTTCTCTTGAAGAAAATCTAAATTTGTGGAAAATGTGTATTTGTAGTCTGTAAAACTTAAAGGTTTAATACTTTGGAGATCAAGGACTATTTCGTATATTTTTCCTGGATTTCTTATAAAGTTGTTAGAAGTACATTGTGCACCAAACCCCTTCGCCCCTCCCCCAACAATGAAAAGGTGAAAAAGGAAGGGGGTAATAGGTGCTCTTCTTTCTGTTTTTCTTCCTCAGAGAAATTGGTAGCAACAATATAAGTAAGTTCCATAATAATATCCTCTATTTGTTGCAGAGTAAATTTATTAACGATATTTACCAATTCTCTGTTTTAATTTTTTTTTTCTTTTTTTCTTTTCTTTGGTTTGGTTTAATAGCATGTATGACAAGTTATGTTTATAAATATATGTAGTTATGCTATAGTAGCCTGTAGCTGATGAGCCCCTCTCTCCTCGTTGCACAAAAAAGATATGAAGTCATGATGCTGCAAGTGAATAAGATTTCTCAGTTAATTAAAATTTTCATGGAGGGTGAAGATTGGAGTCATATGAATGTAATTGGTTGTTACGAGTGACAAATGAGTCTCATAGCGTCTCTCACATTTGGCAAAAGTTCATGGAATCAAACTTGTCCAGGCTAGTAAAAGCAGAGGTCTTTAGTATCAAATTAAGAATATGATGCACAAGAACAAATAACATTTTTTGTTTTAAGTGAAAGGTTTACATCCAACAGATTTTCTTGCATCCTTTCAGAGTGATGACTGACTAAGATTCACCCTTGCTAAAGTAAACAATCACATTATTATTCACTAAGCGAGAGAGAAAGACAGACCATTAGATTCGAAATTGTTGTCAATTTTTATGTTGCTTGCTGCCTTCCAAATCCATAACCTCTTCAACAACGCTTTCTTTAGCAACTATATTTGGTCATACATTTTCCTTTTCAATTTTATTTTGCAATCCGTGTGATTGTAATTCAGACCAATAATTTTCCTTGTTAATCTAATAATCTGGTTTTTGTCTAGCAAATCTTTTATCTGTGGAGCTGAAGATCTCATGTTCTATGTGTCATTTCTTTAATGCAGACTGGAAGCCCCAGACTGTTGGCTGATGTGGTTCCTATTGTTTGGAACGAGACCTCAGCATTGAAAAAGTCTAATACTGCATCTCGCATTCCTTTACTTCGCAAATATCTTGTAAAGCTAACACAGTGGATTGGTTTCATTTGCTTGCCCCACCGTGCACCATCTTGGCATTACGTGGTTAGATAAGCTACATTTCATAAATTATGTAATTTCAGATTGTTAAGTGACCACCCGTTAGAGAGGGGTTTGTTTTATTTATGTATTGTGTTCAACACATCTCCTCACGTGTAGGTTAGATAGTTTTTTTTATTGAACCTTACATGTGGACATAATTCTACAATCGAGTGGGGGTGAGTTTTGAACCCAAGATCATTTGGTAACTAGACTCTGAGACCATATTAAGTGACCAACTCATCTAAAAGATTAAACTGTTAGAGAGGGGCTTGTTGTATTTATTTATGGTGTTCAACACAGATTTTGGTTTGATGGTTAGCATGTCTGTTTGTTATTAGAAGGATAACAAAGCAGTTTGAATAGATAACTTTAATGATATGTTGTGATACCAAGCACACAATAACTTGAAACTTTTCTTAATCTAACCAATAGTATAGTAGTTACTAATGATTGTCAGATGGTGTCCACATTCAACTTTTCCTTTCCCTCCTCACTTGGGCGGAGGCATGATGTGGGTTTTTGGGGTTGCAGCTTCCATTGAACCTACAAAATTGTTGAAATAACTTGGTAAGTTTAATGTGTAGAACTATTTAGCCCCCATTACCCCTATAAATTATGGTGCCCGAATTACTTATCACCCGAGTAACATTCAAGATTATGAAAAAGGATGACGTGTGGGGGTGGGGGGTGGGGGGTTGGGGGGGAGGGCATATTGATGTGTTTCAAATAAAAATAAAAAGGTCTTAATAACAAATTATGAAAAAGGACGACGTACAGATGAGAGAATGAAACATAAGTGAAAATAGGAGTGGGAGGCTACTCAAGTATTGGGATATCTTCTTAGGATTCACATGCAAGTCAAAGATGAACGTGTTGGGTTGAATGATGAAAAAGTGAGGAAGAGAAATAATTTCTCTAGAACTAAGAAGTAGTAACTTTTCTCAAACATTGTCAACATCACTTGATCAGATTGGCAAGATTTTGAGGAAACACCTTTCTTTTTTTCCCTTGTGGTGGATTGCTATGGAAATTAT
The DNA here is from genome assembly GCA_037974665.1 of Ehretia macrophylla. NCBI lineage: Eukaryota > Viridiplantae > Streptophyta > Magnoliopsida > Boraginales > Ehretiaceae > Ehretia > Ehretia macrophylla. Next base: position 59,744,035 of record CM075776.1, on the reverse strand, counting down.
CACAGTTCGTTGAAATTTCTGTTGTCAGTATTGCCTAATGCATTTTATCTGAAAGCGCTCACTCACCGGAGATTATGGTACTTTCTATAGCTCATCAATTGTTTGTTAAATATAACTTGGTTGAACCAGAATGCAATGAAATTTGTTCATCTGTATTGATAATGGTAATCATTTATCATGATGTAGCTAAAGTCTCCTAATAAGGCATAACAAAATTTGATTGCCCAAATCATTCTATGCTTTTCCTTTGATACACGGGACATATACCAGTTGCTCTTTGCAGTAATAGATCTGCTTGTATCTTGAAAATACATTGTCCTATTTGAACAAGAGATACAAACCTTTCATGTCTCTTTGACAATACATGACCTTGTTTTGTCAAAGGAGACACACTAGAGCACCGAGCACATTGATCTTGGTCAATTTGCAAGTCACAAGAAGAACTTTAAGCAGAAATAAGTTCCTGGGACCAAATGCCATTTAATGCTAAAGGCCTCCTGTGAATGCGATGTGTGCTTTTATCATCAGATGATAAGTACTATCTGGTCATTTATCGCAGTTTAGTTCTTTTTATTTACCATTGAACACTCACATGATGGATAGAAGAGTATTCAGTTCTATGTTTTTCTGTGTCCTATTAATCTACATACTTCAGGGTTTATCTTTTGGAAGCTTCATTCCTTCTTAAGCTGCTATCAGGTGTTTAGAAACACACTTAATCCTTCCTTTCGTGCATTCCATAGAGGGGAGAAACGCTACTCTGGTACAGCATATTCCATCAAATGAAACCAAAGATACTGATCAACACAATCGTGCTGCAAACATGGACTTTCCCAGATCATATCAAGATGCAAACAATCTGCAAGAGGAAGATATGGATGTACCAGAAACAGTAGAGGAGATTATTGAACTCCTATTGTCTGGGTTAAGAGATACAGTATGTTTAAAGGGTGAGATTCGATCGTGAGTCCTAATTGTCTATGCAGTTTTGTGTACAACAATGTTCTTATTGACCTTTATCTCTCCTCTTAATTGTTGTTATTGTCTATGTTTCTCCTAGGAAGGTGATTTGGAAGTGCAGCATGTGTCTTTATTTTTGTTCATGGGAAAATAAATGCAAGGGATTTAATACACTGCTTTACAGAATAGTTGCTAAGATTGAAATAGGGAAAGCAGAATCATAATCTCAAATTTCTGCTCATTTATGTAATTGAATATCCTGGGTACCCAACTCACTTTTTCTGGAGTTCATTAAGTTGGTATTTCGTATCAACATTCTCTCTATTTATTGATATTCATGCACCTTGTTTGAGGTTTAGCCTTTTTTCTGTATACCTTACTTTTTGGGTTGGGGGTGGAGAATTTATGGTGGTAAAAGCAAATAGAGTAGTCATTAACATTCTCTCTATTTCTTGATATTCATGCACCTTATTTCAGCTTTAGCCTTTTTTATATCTATCTTCCTTTTCGGGGTGGGGGGTGGTGTGATACAAGCCAATAGACCTGAAAAGTCAACATTTATCAGGTGAGTCCCTGAGCAGGTTGGTCGTCTGGTTTCCTCCAATGATCTGGTAGAAACTGGCAATTGACAGCTTCAAAAGAGACTCGAATTCGGAATAATTAACTAGAGAAGTGCAGTTTGTTTAACTTTCTATTTAATGATACCCAATCTCCACCTTTTGGCATTATTTACACTCGTATGAGTCTTGATGCCTGTGGAATGATCTTGTCACTATTTCTGAAAAATTAAGTGTGCTTTAGAGAAATTTATAAATAAATTTATTTTGTTTCAGTGTTTCCTTTTTCTCGTGTTAAGAATATGTCAATGTATTTTGTGGAGCAACTGCATTTAGTGGTAATCTTAGATCCTGGTGATTACTTTTCAGGATACTGTTGTACGTTGGTAGGCTGCAAAAGGTATTAGCCGCATCACTTCACGTTTAACTTATTCTCTTGCTGATGAGGTCTTGTCATCTGTATTAGAGCTCTTTTCACCTGGTGAGGTATGCTGGTGCAGCTGTTTGTGCTTAAATTGCAAACTATCAATTGGTATTCTGTCAATTTCTAAATCTTAAATTTATTTTTGTATCAAGCATTGGCCGAATTGGCATGTAGAGGGTTGCTCCTACCCGTCAGCTTTCCCAAAGTTGTGCCGGTCGTAGAGAAGGTGTGTTTTCTGCCCTTCAGTCATGTGTTTATTTTTACACTGGATTGCTTGATCTTGATAGTTATCAATTCATTTGCTTCAGTACTAGACATGCTTGATGAGTAATGGACATTCTTGTGAATGTAATTTTGCCACAGTAGGTTGAATATTTTTGCGGCTTCCCCTCATTGTCAAGCTTTCATACTAGAACCTCAGTTCTGCTGTAGCATCTTGGTTGGTATAAAAGTTATCTCATCCCTCTTGCTTTGATAAACTTATATATTACTTGACGACTTTAGGAAGGCCAGGTGACCAATCAACTGGCATGTCACCTGTGGCAGACTCTTATCTTTTTCCCTTTTGTTTTGGGTTGTTTGGTCTGGATTTTATAGGAAGATAGCATCACCTTGTGCAGGTTTTCCATATAATGAATAGTTATTTTCTCTGATCATTAGTTCTATTGAGATTTCTTTGTACTCTTTGAACATATCAATAAAGGTTTCTCATTCTTTTCATGATCTTTAGTATACTCATGCATGTTTCTTCTAGTTTTGTTGTGTTTCACCATGTTGCTGAAATTTCACTTGGAAATTCCAGTCCTTTGCAGATCTATTCATATCATTCCCCTATTTGTTACTAAAGAGATTTTTGTCTTACATCTAGCCGAAGCAATTGCTACTATTGCCAGCCTTTATGATTTCTGAGAACTGGTAAAGGAAAAAATTATTGGCCCAGGCACTTCATTATGATATTCGGAGAGGTCCACATAGCATTGGATCTCATGTACATGATGCTGCTGCTTATGTTTGTTGGGCATTTGGCCGTGCATACTATCATACAGATATGAGAATTATACCGGAACAGCTTGCTCCGCTCCTTCTAACAGTGGCCTGTTATGATCGCGAGGTAACTAACAAAATATAAGATCAAAATTGCCCCTTTTCAGGTATGAGAATTTTTATAAAGATGTGTGATTACTCTGTAAAGGAATTGACACTTGTAAGTTATTGTTCAGGTTAACTGCAGAAGAGCAGCAGCTGCTGGTTTCCAGGAGAATGTTGGGAGACATTGGAATTACCCCTAGGGCAGTGATATAGTGAATACTGCTGATTACTTTGCACTCTCTTCTCATGTAAACTCATATCTTCATGTTGCTCTCTGCATTGCCCAATATGAGGGCTACCTTTATCCTTTTGTTGATGAACTGCTGCACAGCAAGATTTGTCACTGGGTATATGTTCTCTCCAGCTTTAGTATCTGATTTGATATTATTTCTTATGTATAACCTTATAAAGATAATATTGTATTTCAGTTTTACTTGTACAGTTTTTCATGAAATTGCATGAATGCGGTGTTTTTGTTTTCTTGGTGGTTGTTATTGGATCAGAATAATGATTATGCACCTTAATGTTGGCATCTATAGGACAAAGGTTTGAGAGAGGTTGCTGCTAAGGCTCTCTCCGCACTTGTAAAATATGATCCTGTGCACTTTGCAAACATTGTTCTGGAGAAATTAATTCCTTGCACACTGTCATCTGATTTGTGCATGCGCCATGGTGCAACTTTAGGTGCTGGGGAAGTTATTCTGGCTCTGCATGGGCATGGCTATGTTCTCTCAACAGGTTTCTAAATTCTACTCTTTCATTGTCGCTGGAGTTATAGTTGAAGCTTTTAGATTGTAATTCAAACTTGAGAGATTGTTCGCTAACAATCATTTAGCAGGTGTAGGTTATTGTTTTACTACTTCTCCTTTCCTTTTTTCTCTGTTTAGGGATGCTGAATCACGGGTAAATGCTGTCAAAGGACTTTTCTCAGTGTGTGAAACTTTAACTGAGACAGAAAAACACTATGGTTTCTTTTCTGGGGAACATAGCAGGTCTCTGTATCTGTTCATTAAGAATGAAGTCATGCAGGATGACTACTCCGTAGATAACAGGGGTGATGTCGGTTCTTGGGTTCGCGAAGCTGCTATTATTGGTCTCGTAGGAAATATTCCATGGGCTGTCCAAGTACACAAGGAGCTGAGTCTGAAACACAGAATAAAAATAGTTTGGATAATGATGAGGCGGAATCATTTTTTGATGCAAACCTGGCAACTAGTTTAGTTGGAGGAATTATTAAGCAAGCAGTAGAGAAGATGGATAAGCTGAGAGAGTTAGCAGCAAAGGTTCTCCGAAGAATTATACCCACTCTAAAGAAAGGTAAATTCAAAAATAATTACTGTTTACTTCAGTTATAGAATGGCAATTTGTTTCCCTTTTCAAAATTAAAGTTGTTATCTGATCATTGCTTGTGGAGAAAATGTCAAAAGTAATACTTGAATGGGATGTTGCTCTTTGTTCAGGGAAATTAAGTGATAATAGAAACTAGAAGCGAATTCAAACCTTCTTCCTTTACCTGGAATAAGTTGGCAATGTCCTGTACTTGTCTTGTAGAAATTTTATAGATTTTTGTTGACTCTTTGTATTTGTTGAAAGGATGACGATGAGTATTCATCTAGATAATCTGCGAATGCCTCTTTATGTTTTTTCTAGTGCATGCTTACATCCACTCTACTACGAGCCCTACATACATGATTTTGTCAATTTGTTAGATAATCTCATTATTAATTTCCTTGTATATTGCAGACTATTGAGATTCTTTTTAGCAAAAAGGTGTTGTTAAACAGTTGTCCTTTCTTACTTGTCAAAGTTGCAATACTTGGATACATATAGCTTCATTGTCAGACCCCATAAATGTTGGTGCATTTGCCTACCATCTTTCCTTCCTGAGCCATCGATATCCCAGGGTATGCGGTGGAGTCAAAACTTTTGAGAATCTATTTCGCTCTATACAGTTCAACTACTACATTGTTGTTATATGTGTAACTATATATGCAACTCTTGCGATTGATGTTTCCTCGAGCAAGAAATATTGCTGTAGATAAAATGATCTTGTCTGGTCTCTTCTGATGATTTTCCCTATATAGAGATTCGCAAAGTGTATCTCCTCCTACTAGAAAATGGAAGTCTAGTGGCAGAAGAGAAAACAGAGAAAGCGCTTGAAATTATGTCGGAAACTTGCTGGGAAGGTGTGAGTTAGAAGAAGCGGCTACAACTGAGTGATATGGCCTATAACAACAAGGGAGTTGGATCAGCTGGATTTTAGTTAATCACAGCATTGTTGTATTAGTACATTAATGCAAACAAGCTTCCTCTAGTTACTGGTGTAAAAGCTTCTCTGGAGTATATAGAGAAAAAGTATAGAGATATACTACTAGTTGTGTTGAACATCCACAACTAGTAGACTTGTGCCCTTATATTTCGAGAATGCACCTTTGTAGATGTGAGAACATTATGAATTCGAAGCAATTGTTATATTCTTTCTTCGCTTCTTCATCTTGTTCATATTCTAATTTGAAAGATTAATGCAGAGACGATCGAAAATTTGATAATTTCCTTTTTATATTAATCAATGATGCTATGGAGTGTTATAGTGTGTGGTTCCTGACGCCGAAATCAAATTTCCAATCTTACCTCGATGTAAAGATTCTTGTTTTTTATTAGATTATGCCAAGTGCTTTTAGTTGTTTGAAGGGAAAAAATAAGTACCTCGATAGTCCCTAAAGCTAGTGTTAATTGTTGGATGCATCTCTCGTGTTTCAAAATGAATTATTTAAACATTGACATATAACGTTATAATCTAGGAAGGAGGTTCCTTGGTTGCTAACAAGTATGGCATTGGTTGGTGACGGCTACGTACACTTCTCTATTATTTCATTAGATATAACTATCTAAACCAACTATATCTTCTTCAAAAGTAAGGTTTGAATCACCATCACTAACTTGTATAACACGTCCAAATGTATGCTTCTCGCCTTTTAGGTAGAGAAAAGACAACTTTCAATTCATTTTAGACTCAGTTTGTTTGCCTGGTGAAAAATAATTATTCAATTACTTATTAATTTATATTTAATAATAATTAATTAAAAATGTGACGAGAATGATATAATGATAAATTTGAAGATGGGTGAAGATGAAATAGAGTTAAAAATATTTTTCACTCTTTTTAATTTAAACATTTTCTTTTTGCTAAAAAACAATTTCCGATTGACCAATTTTTTCAGTGTTACTAAACATCAAAAAATTAAAAAAAATATTTTCCAAAAAAATATTTCACGGCAGCCTTGAGCAATTGTTCAGTCCTTCTCAACATCCCAGAATACTAACATTGATATAATTAATCACTTCTTTCCACAACATTCCATAATAAAAATGGAAGGTATAGAATTTTGACATAGCAAGCTCAACTGAATGGGCAAATTGATCAATAAGCTAATTTATCTTTGTATCCAAAAACCACAGGACACATTATTTCTTCAGTCCAGTCAAAGCAATGTGATTTACACCTCTATAACATTTTAAATTCTCCAAAATTTCAAAATTACAGATACAAAGTTTCTTTCACTTTAACAAACAAAGCAAACTCTCAAGCCGTAAGCAGAACGGGCAAACTAAAAATAGAGATAGGTTCTCTCTATCTAATCCATCTCCAAAACAATTGACCAGCATCAATTATGAATTTAGCCAGGGCAACACCTTGGGAGACATCGGCAAACGAGCTGTGAGGACATCAACTCCGGTCTCTGTCACCTGTATATCGTATCCATCAGAGGGATAACTAAATAAGTATCAATTATCACTATACTTGATCTTGGAGATATAAAAATAATGTACTCATATCAGAGTGAAGCCCATTTCAGACAGAAAAAAGAGGTTAAATGCTGATAAAACTAAAAAGTTCAAAAGATGGACGACACCATACTAATGTTCTAAATGTCAGAATCCGACCAACAAACCAAGAAAATTGGTGGGCAATTTGTCAGGTGCAAGGGTACACCTCTAGTTCTAAATGTAGTGCTTAATCTTGTCACCGATGAAAATGTAAACTAGGTTAGCCCATGTAAGTGATTAAACAGTGGGAATATTTTGATAGCAGCTCCTTCACAAAACATTAGGCATATCATACCAAAAACAACCTATTAAATTACATTTGGCAGTTGACCCGAAAAAAACTACATTTGGCAGAAAGACCTGCTTTGGCTTGCATATTGATTGGTCAATGAAATTGGAAATTTTTGCATGTTCTCACAATCAGTAATATTCCCTTTCTTAATTTCAAAACCAAAGAGAGCATAACAACATAGATAAGTTGTTACCAGAAGTGTGTGTTCAAATTGTGCACTGCATTTGCCATCTGCCGTTACAGCAGTCCATCCATCAGGCCACATCCGATCACGCCATACTCCTGTTGCAGAAGTTTCTCAAGATTTTGAGCAAAATCTGAATTTCTATGACATCACTCATCATTTTAAAGAGTATTAGTATACTACCTTGATTGATCATAGGTTCAATCGTGAAGGTCTGACCAGCCTTCATCACACCAACTGCTTTATTTCCTGCCTATATTAAGGATGACACTTGAATTACTAGGGAGAGTCACCATCTGATTCGTATTCAGCTTAGGTAACTGTCCGTGTTTCATTATCAATTTTCTCAACTAGAACTTTCTTTTCACAGTTAAACTAGCACACTAGCAATTGTATATTTTACATCAATCAACTTCCCATGCAAATTCAGTCACCATGTATACAGTTGAATTTTATAGTCACGATAATGAAACAGAATTTGGACTTGATATCAGGCTTTCTTAAGGATACTAGCATAATGAGGAATATTTGGTGCACAATGAAACAGCTCTCCAATACCATGACCACAATACGATTTCACCTGTGTAAGATGAGGAAAAATGAATCTAGTTACATGTAATATCAACGAAAGAATACTTGGTAGGGTCGTTTGGCAGACTTTTTTTTCTTTTCTTTTTTTTATTTGGTTTTTGTGTGGGGAGGGTAAAATTTACCACAGAGAAGCCCGACATTGAAGCATGCCTATTGATAACCTCCCCAATTTCCCGAAATCGCACTCCAGGTTTAACTACAAAATGACAGGCATAGGGATCATCAGTCCAGAATAGATGGGAAATCCCATATGAAACGACGCAGCATAAAAGAAAAATGATACTTTTTGTTGAGAAAGAAATCATAATTAACCTTCACGGCTATAGATCACAGACAACAACATATGCAAATTAAAACAGGCAACACTTTCATACTGACTTCCGCATAAAATTCCCTAACAGTATCCACATGCAAACCATCAGACCGTCTTCTCTATGGATGAGAGAAGGTTATTGTACCTTTTCAAAAGAGGAAATTGTAATGAGGTGTTTTTGTATTAAATTTTTTGGAGGATAAGAAAGCATGGAAAAGAGGAGAGAGAGAAAGAGAGAGAGAAGGGACGGAGGGAGGTTAAGGTTTCATGGTTTTCATATTATCAGGCTCTAGGCCCGTTTGACAGGCTTGTGAAATATAAAGTTGAACCTAACTCTACATGGCCTAGAATCCATAAGCCATGTTACTTGCCAACAAGCCCACAACATAACAGAACAAAATCACATACCCAAAAACCAATGATGCGCGTGTAGATGTAATACCCCAGAAGGACCCACGTTGGTTGTGGGTAACGGAGCTAGGTTATAAGCGTGTGTTCTAGGCTTGGTAATTACAAGGTTGACCCATTTTAGGCCAAGTGGTAGTAGGCCAAGTAGTTATTTCAAAAGCCTACGATGCCGGTGCGCCAGAGACATGGGGCATATATTCTTTTGCAAGGGAGCTTATAATTTGCTAAGCATATCTTCTCATCCATCCATCAACTACTTCAACATGATTATGGCCTAAAGTGGACAAAGGCATATTAGTGTTAAGTCTTTTTCCATGATCAATAGTACGAACACTGCTCCTAATGCGAGAAAGGTTAAAAAGGATACAGGAGGGGAACTTTTTCACAACAGGCTAATCAGACAGAAAGAGGGGCTCCCCATTCCCAACCCCCAACCCCAATAGCAGTTTGCAATAGATAAGAGCCAATAAATAAACATGAACCATGATTGACCTAAACAACACTCAATGATTAAATTGAGAAAGCGATGTAAATAAGAATACAACCAAAGATCCAATATTAGAATTTGAAATCCTCAGGCTTGTATTAATTTGATGGTTGTTGGAGATGACTCTTGTATACTGGTTACTTAGTAACTAAAAATCCTCAAGGATTCTATCCAATTTTGTATCGAAACTGAATAACATGTGAACTTATAGTAGATAACAATGCAATCAAGCAACGGAACTATTCAAATGGTCTAACGTAAACAGGAAAACAATGTACATTAGGCATAAGATACCACCAAACCCACCAATTGATATTGCTTTTTCCAAACACTCATATGTACACTGTACCAGCCGTCGAGATTCTTCATCAACATTGCCAACAAAGAACGTCTCATTCAGATCACCTGCATTTGCAGTAATGACCTTAGCTAACTGTACAGGCTCATGTATGAAGCAGCAAAGAGTGTGATTCTTCTTACCATGGACACCTTTATAGAACACAGTAACGTCAACATTTACAATATCACCATCCTCCAACTTCCTGAAACCATTTATAAATATCTGATGATTAAAAGAACAGTAAGCTTCATATCAAATCTAACAAAGAAGGAATCCAGGGAACTCCAGGCAAACATAACGGATACAACATCTCAATCAGTAGGAATTATAGTCATCCTTCCTCTCTTCCTCAAAATTCTGGTTTGTAGAACATCATTGTGTAGGAGATAGGAGCATGGGGGAGAAGGATGTTTTTTGGTGGGGGTGGAAAAGGAACGAGAAGATGACAACTCCATAGTTATAAAAAGTGGACTATCTGTATTATATCACGATAAACTATAAAGGAATTCAAGGGAAAAGTCAAAACACGAATATAGTTGAATTGAGTGATAAATATCAGAGTGATAGTGGAAATGCTTTCTCTAAAATCGAATTTGTGTCATGAAGAAGTATACAACTGTAACTTATAGAAAGAAAAGCAAATTAGCATGGTCGCATATACAAGAAATATGGAGAGCATGAATAAATAATATTTCTTTGCAAATGAAAAGGTACCTTGCATCTGGAATTCCATGGCAGATTACCTCATTCACTGACCTGTGACAAATATATATAGTCTCACAGAATTATTCCAGAGAGCTCTAAACAGAGCATCAAGCAAATGCACACTGAAGAACTACCTACGTGCAGCAAGACTTTGGGAAGAAATGATAATTCAGTGGAGATGGATAGCCTCCTGCAGTAGGTAAAAGACAAATGTCAGTAATTGAATTGGCAAAATAAATGTTGATCAGCCCAAGAAAATACTTACACCTTCCACGTTCCCCCTCCCCCCTTCCCACCTCCCAAGACAAAAGAACAGAACAAATAGAAAAAGAAAAGGATATGAAAACAAAATAACCAAGCAAATACCCTCCAAAAGCCCAATATGGTTAGTAGAAACTACCTTAAGAATCGTGGCAATCAGAACAGAGAGGGAAACTAAAGTAAACTATAAATTTTTTCATACATCAAAAGAGAGCCGGAAACATAAAGTAAACTATATATTTTATGATATTCAATATAAATATGAGAATTGGTGATTTATATCAACATTAGAATTTAGAAGTGAAAATGAATTTTTAATACTTATCACTAGAAGTTAAAAAGAAAAAAGAGTACCAAGAAATGAATAAATGAATAACAGTAACTTCGCTGTTATGTAAGCACACAGATAGATACATGTCATCAGCAAGTGACAATGGAATTTTGTATGAACAGCTATTTGTAGAAAACTTTGGTGTTATATTATATAAGCACACAGATAGACGCATGTCATCAGAGCCAAGCGTCAAAACCTCATATAAAAATATGAGCATGATAAGTAATCACTTAGTTATCAAATGCTCTGGAGTCAAAGGGGAAAAGCAGAAACTTTCTTTAATGCAGGACAAGCACCACTCTCCTTCACCTACTTGCAAGAGTCGTATCCCAAACAACATCTAAAAGATCAATATTTGGGAGATAGATCTCCACCAAGGCAGAGACACAGGCATTGTCAAGTAGATTCTAAAAGAGTTTTGTGCTGTTGTGACCTCAACAACACAAACTGATATCCCTATAGATATAACCACGAACGGCACTAAAGATTATATTAAGGCGCCCAATCAACAAGGAACGTTGAGTGTCCAGCTAATTTATTTGCCGAAAATGCAAATATAAAACAGAGAGAAGAGAGGCGGTATTTATATTTCAAATATGCAAGAGATCCACAAGCACAGCATTTGTATTTAATGCAGCTGAAACTCTACCTAACACAGGTAAAATAGGGGAAAAGAAAGTCCAACATATTTCACAGCTCTTGGTGAATACCTGCTGCAATAGTGGCTCCATGAACCACTGCATCAATCTCGTCAGTAGTCACACCAGGCCGAATAACACAAGCAGCTGCATCCAAAACTTCTCTTGCTATCTGGAGGAAATATTTTTTAAAAATCCAAAATCAAGATCCAAATAGCCACTTGTCATTTGTTGCTTTCAAATGTTATTGCTTAAGTGAAACTTAATAACTGTTTTCAAAAATTTTTTTTTTTTCGGGAGGGGGGTTGTTCAAATGAATATTGAAGTTGAAGCAACAGAGCACACATTGGACAATACAAAATCTGATTACCTATGCTAATTAACAACTGCTGAGACCAAATAGAACAATAAATACAAAAATGCAACTCAATGTGGGATGATTACCTATGCTAATTAACAATTGCTGAGACCAAATAGAACAATAAATACAAAAATGCAACTCAATGTGGGAAGTATCAGTCGACTGTGGAATTTTCCTGATGCTTTTGACTTAGAGACAATGGTTATACGTGCAATCCTCAATAATCTGATTTGGCTATCTATCTACCTGATTGAAGCAATAACTTCTAGTCATCATATCGTATTAATATAATGAGAACAATAAAGACAGAATTCTTTGCAAGACTTACACAAGAGAGAGATATCTTTGGATCAGACATGTACTGAATTCAATTAGTTTTCCTATAGAGAAGGATCCATTAACTTTACTTTTTGATCTCACTCTTGGAACATACAGGAGTTTCTGAACTGTAGGCTGCATTTCAGATTATAATATCTCAAGTTCAAGACGTTTCATCATTTTTTAATGACTGGATAGTAGGTGAGATCAGATAGTTATTGACACTGACCCTCCCTCACTAACTAAATGGTTATTTCTTTAAATTTACACTTCAGTATAGATAATAGAGCTGAATTGACGCAGAACGGAAGCAAAACTAGATACGTTCTAGGAAATGCCTCGTTACGAGGACATTATTAGACTAAGAAAAGGTCTAGCATGGTGGAGCAAAATAACAATCTCTGAAGAAGATAAATTGAAAAGTGTACTGAATAGGCCACAAAGCCACTTATTTATACTAGTTAATCTAGCCCTAATCTATCTAGGATAAGGTAATCCTGAATGATGCAGAACACGATGTGAAAAAATTTAGAAAGAAGAGTTATCAAGTCAAACACAAGTGGAAGATCAAATAAATCAGGACTCTACCTTATTTCAGTTTGATTTGGACTGCTTTACCTTGTCCCACCTTGGATAGGACTACCTTATTCTATATAGATTAGGATTACCTTATCCTTAGATAGATCAGGACTAGATTAGCTAGTATAAATAAGTGCTTTGTGGCCTATTCAGTACACTTTTCGATTTATCTTCTTCAAAGATTGTTATTTTGCTCTACCATCCCAGAGTTTTCTTAGTTTAATAATATCCTCGTAGCGAGGCGTTTCCTAGAACGTACCTAGAATTGCTTCCGTTCTGCGTCATGAATGCTGGTGTTGCTTAATGCATCTGTACACAATTCCCTTTTAGAAGAAAATTAAAAGATTAAAAACAGAGGAAAAACTTACTCGACAAGTTTCTCTCATTCTCTCGATTTGTTCTGGAGTTTTGATCTTCAAAACCATATACACATGAAATGAGAAATCAAACATTAGTTGCATCTCTTTTCAAGGAAAATGCCTATCTGGCTATGACACCAACTCAAAGAGTACCTCAACAACATGCTGCAACTCGCTATTAGGTTCAATCTTTGGGATTCCCTGTCATATTTGGAAGAATATGAAGATCGTGTAATAGATAAGGACTGGGGTAAATGCTATGTGAAGTCACAAATCATAGAGAACACCATATTTACAATAATATAATCACAGGAAATACTAAATGTTCCTCTAGGTCCTGCATGTAAGAGAATTAGAATGACTTAAATGGCTCCGAAAGCACAACATCCAAACAGAAACATCTATAAAACTCACATCAATAGCCCAATCAGGTTGATCAATATGAGCAGGTATTGCACGCTTCTTTGATATTGGATACGGCCTTAGAGCCCTAGAGAGGATAGAAAACATTCCCAGCTTCAAGACAATATGAAAGATAGGCTTAAATCTTGCAGAAAGTAAGAAATTCTGCTGCTACATTTATACCGATGCCAAGAAAAGTAGTCATATCCACAAGTTCGAAAGACAGTCACATGTAACGGGGAAATAAAATAGTTATTAACAATTTTCATTGGATAACAAATATTAAAGTCAACAAGGTATGTCAAAAGAAAACAGTGTTTTTTTACTTTCCAAGCCATACCCTGCAAAACTATCAAATCTTCCAAGCATACAATTGCCATTTAGAGTTTCAAGAAGTTGAAGTTTTTGCAGTTACTTGAATTAAACAACTTAAGAATGTTTTGAGTACCCATGTTGGAAACAGCAGGCTATGGATTTAGAAACAGTGAAACACACGTGCAGCAAAAACAGTTGCACTGAACAACACATCCGATACATATTATTCCTGAAAACTTACTGTCGTGTGGAGACCAGAAAATCGGAAATTCAGAAAGAGAACAAATTTTGGATCTTTTTGTTGAAGAACCACAATGTTTCAGGAAACCATGCCTCTAAAGTTGTCTAGATCTTCTCCTCCTTTTCTTGATTGGTTCTGTCTATTAGCTGACAAAAAAATGTGCCTATCCATATAAATCTTCACAACATTACGACTGGTTGTCAGACCTTCAAAAAATATGGTTTTACACGGAATTTTCATTTTGTGGCTCAAATCTTAAAGGAAACTGCCCTTGTCTTTTTAGACCTAATGGTTTTGCAGTGGCTTTCTCATTTTTGCGATTCAATTACTGAAGCAATTCATTAAGTGCTTTCATGAAACTGCCTTTATCTTTGTCTCTGTTCAAAGTAAGGGCAAAAAACCACAAGTAAAGCTATTATCATAAGAAGACTACATCTTCATACATTAAGCAATAAAACAGGTCAGCCCCTATATGATAAATACCAAATTGTCCATTCGTATTGACCCAAAAGAAAATGAATATTAACAACTCTAAACTTTTTAGTTTAGCACGAGAAAACAAAACAAGTCATATGCAGTGTAGCTCTCTGTCACAAACAGCCATACTTCAGGCCACCAGTTCTAATTATTCCATGTTATGCAATCAAGTGATAGAACAAAGGTCAAATTTTACTAAATTTTCTTGTGCAATTTTATGATCTAAAAGATTCTTTTTATCATTATCCAAATATGACGATACAAAAGAACCAAAAACCGTAAATAGAATACCCTGTCCATTCAAAGTGTGGAAGCTTTGGTGTCCGTGCCTGCCCTTTTCTCAAACAATATAGCCAATCATCACTAGGTGCAGCACCATTTTGTTCACCAGGAATACCAGGAGTAAGTGCAGCCAACTTTGCTTTCATGTGAACAGATTTATGAGAACTCCATGATGCTTTGAAACAGTCCTGAGTACTGAAACAGGAAGCATCGGCATCAGTAAAACGCCGAAGGACTTGTGAAGAAAAAGTATTGGAGATGTATTCAGAATATTATAGATAATTTACAAACTATGTTTCCTGACCTAAAGTACAATTTATGTTCCTAATAAGTATGATCACTCGTTTAAGTACCATAACGAACTTTGGACACCCAAAAACAAAGAGATAAACACAAGTTCGATAATTTTAGTCTGAAAATCAATAGTGAGCTAAACTCGCTGACTCTGTTGTATAAGGATTATATGACATTATCAGTAAAGCTTCCAATGCTTATCACAATATCTAAGTTCCATAGAAATGGTAAATTCTAATTTGAATTCAAATGCCAATGTCTGAATGCTTCATTTGTATTAAGTTAGCTGGAATTAAACGACAAAGCATTCTTTCCAACGCACACTCAAAAAAATCATTTAAAAGAACCAAAACAAGTGCTTGTGTAATCATATATTAAACGTCAATAAGTTTCTGGAAGCCAAGCACCCAGAAAATAGATTAAGGAAATGCAGGTTATAGCTACAAACCAGAAAGCAGCACCTTCACGAGGAAGCTTCAACTCCACACACTTGGGACACCTGCAAATGACAAAGAATGAGAATGATAAGGAGACAAACATTCTAAAGAGTCAGTGGACTATGGAACTAATATTCTCAACCGAAACAGCTTGAGAAATAGATCAAAACATTACGAATCCAGCCCCTCAAAAGGCACTTCCTTACACCACACAGACAAAATCTTTAAGGCATGCATATTTTACCTATGCTCTTGAATCTGGATGTTTTCCATCTTCAAATATATCCTACTCCAATTTGGGGGCTAGTATATGCCATGGTGTCCATTGATCACTTTATACAATATTTTCTTTTCAATTTGTTAGACTTATCATGTAATGGCATCAATCTTAACATGCAACAACATATCAAAAGAGAATATGAAAATAGACAAAAGAAGCCTTCGTACAGGCAGTAGTCATCACAGTTTCCATAAGCTAACTGTCTTGAGCATAATTGAAAATTCACACTCAACATACCCTCTTCATTGCTCGGTAGGTTTAATTAAATTCTGAGCATTAACACGAAACCTTCCTATTAAATTTTCTACCATCGACAAAATAAACATATTAAACGCATTTAAGTTGAATAACTTACTTCCTGACATTTTACTAAAACAAAAGCCCACTACATGGTACTCAATCAACATTCATGAGTATTAAATACGCATAAAGATACATACATATATATGTACATATATACACACGCACACTTCATTTATACATATGTGTATAGATACATAGACATGCTCATCATTCTAGATGATTCCTTATTGCCTTGCATCTTAGTAAAGCAGCATACTGATCAATTTTCAATATCCGTAAGTATTACTTATCCAGATATATAATATACATTACATATACAGATACACATAGACATAGAACAACACACACATTTATATATGATAAAAATTTGAAGAAAATGAAGGGATACATACTGAAGGTGAGCAGGTTTGCCACATTGAGCACACGATAAGCTAGTTTCCGCCGTCGCCATCGATGTTTTCTCGATTTTGTGCTCTACCTGAAACAATATTCACCATTTTATCAAATTAATAAATATACAGCTATAAGCGCACATATACATAGTTATTGTTTATTAGCATGTTAGAGACAATAGAAATTGAATGTTTTGGTGTTGAAGTGAGAAGGGAGAGAATGTTTGACCTTGAATTTGACTGCGATCGTCTACAATTGAGAGGCAAATGAGAGAGTGAGGGAAGTGTTGAGCTGAGCTAGGGTTTTAAGGAAAATGAAGGGCCGTTTGAAACTATTTCGCAGAATTATTTTCAGTAATTATTTTTAAAAAACTGTTTTAAAAACTCCTCCCTCCTCCTCCAAAACACATTTTAAATTCATTATTAATAAATAATTTAATAATTAAAAAATACTAATTTATAATTAAAAATATTAATTTAATAATTAAAAATAAATATTTTATTAATTATTCATTAATAATTAATTTAAAAATATGAATTTAATAATTAAAAAATATTAATTTAAAAATAAAAATAAATAATTTAATAATTAAAAATTAAATAATTTTAATTTAATTGATTATTATTAATAATTAAATTTATCTTATTTTAATTTTAATTTAATAATTAAAAGTTAACTAATTTTAATTTCAATTTAATTGATAATTTAATTTAAAATATATTAATTTAATAATTAAAGTTAACTAATTTTAATTTTAATTTAAGATATAATTCATTTAAATAATTAATAAATATTAATTTAATAATCATTAGACAAAACACAAAGTAGAGGAAAAATGGAATCTATTGATATTTTAAGGAAACATCCATCTCGCTATGTGTAAGTAAATAAGTATCCCTCTATAAAAAATTATTATGCCACATGTCAGCAAATAAGTATTTGCTCCTTGAAAAAAAATGTTATCTAACAACTATATTTTTACGTGTAAGTAAATGAGCATCACAACCATATTTTTACGTGTAAGTAAATGAGCAGCTCTTCAGAAAAATCTATCATGCCATGTGTCAACAACCAAGCACCCTTCCTAAAACAAAATGCTATCCTTTAAAAAGTTATGTGAATAAATTCTATTTTTACTACCTTAAATATATCTATAGAAGCAAATTCATATTATAATGAAACAACCATTATGCCAAGTATAAGTAAACAAGCACCCATTCGACCATAGTAACAATTTTTGAAAATTTTAAATTAACCTTTACTATCCTAACATTACTCTTTTTTATATTTTAAAGTCGTTTCCTAACATTATTATGTTTTGTATTTAAAGTCTTTCATAATGTATCAAACATTATCATCACTATAACAAAAAGGGTAATGACGATAGTCAACATCTATAGACCTTTCGTCACCTAAAAGACGAATGACGGATATTTGGACATCAGATGGCAATTGGTAGCAAAAGACATATTTTTTTGCCAATCTGTCACCCAATTAAAAGAACTAATAAAATTTGTTCGCAATTCGTTGCCATTCTATCATTGTTTTTTTAATTTTTTTAATTTTAATTATTTTTCAAAATCCGTCGCCAAGTCGTCACAGAATTATTTATTTTTTATTAATGATTTTTAGATCAAAGCTGGATGTCTGTCGCCCATCCAACGCCTTGATCCGTTGCCCAACAGCCGCCTTTGCCGTCCATCGTTAGTCCATCGTTAACTAGTTGCATTGCCATTCCATCGCCATTTTAAAAATAAAAATTGCCAAAAATATCTAATATAAAAATATTGTACAAAATTAAAATACTGTACAAATATTATATATATATATATATATATACAAGTTTAAATACTATACAAAATTAATTCTTTAATTTTACAAAAATAAATTAAATATATATCTATGGAGAATTGTCTAGGTAATTTGGATGACGGGATGAGCGGATGCCTCGGATATTTTAAATTTACCTTCACTATCCTAGTATTATCTTTTTTTGTATTATAAAGTCTTCTATAATGTATTCTAGTATTATCTTCTTTTGTATTTTAAAGTCTTTCATTTTATGTCACACGCTAGGATTCTGATTGCTTTATGTTTGTGGATATTAATTTGTTATAACCAAATACATGTACTTTTCTGTATATATCAATAGAAGCATCTTACTTTAAATCTAATATTGAATTGTGTTGGTCTTGGAATTTCATATGGTCGAGCCGTTCATATTGAATCTATCAATGAGATCACACCTGAAAAAGAAGCATGGAGAATTAAGGTCAAGCGATTTCTATTTGGATCCTATCTAATTTCAATAATTCTTCCCTCACTAACTTCATCGACATGATTTTACTTGACGAAAAAGTATATCATTATAAACTCCCTCCAAACTTGTATTATGTACTTGTATATAATTACGAACTATATAAGCTTTGCTGACAAAACTCACTAACTCAATTTTTGTCTTGTGCATTTTCAAAAGAGTTGGTCTAATTGTTCATGAAATAAATGGTATGGTTCTTTAGTTTAATGACTTAATGTTATTGTTGTTTAATTCTTAAATAATTTATTGTCCACATATTTTGTTTTCATTTTTTTGCCAAAACAGCTGATGTTAATGGAGTTTAATCAAGTTTTCAAACATTGCTCTTTGTTTTTATTTATCACTATTATTGTTTTTTGGTGTTGTAGGAAGTTGAGATAATGTTCCAATGTTTTGAAAATGTTGTTGAGCAAGTAAGTTCAAATTTGTGTTTCAATCTTTCCAAAAAGGTTAGGGATGAAGTAACAGATGAAGAAAATGTTGAAATTGGATTTGAGATGTCTTCTACTCAAATGAGGAACATGATTAAGAAAGAGAATGATTAGTTGTCTATAAGCCCTTTATCCACTTGGTTAAAACTTTGTTGATTTTGTTTTGTTTCGTCATTGATGGATTATATAAATCATGCAAAATGTTACAAGCTAATGTTGAGTTATTTTTGTACTTTATTTTACCATCTTTTAAATAATATTATGTATTATCTTTATTAATGGTTATTGGAGTAAACTTTTAAGGAAACAAAAAAAAATTACGATTACCTTTTGAATACCTAATCATTCCAGAGAGATGGTTTGTTGAATGACGAATTAAATGCATCAATCTTGATTAGTTTCCTATGGATATGTTTGGCTACTTTGGTGTAACAATTGGAAACTTTTTTTTGAAGCAGATATCTTTATTTAAAATACATCTAATAAATATATTATAATAATGGAAATTTTCAATATACTAACTTAATTACCCTAATATAAATGAAATGTGTGTACTATGACTTAATTACCTTGATATAATTTTAACAAATCATTAGTGTTCTTCCTATTTATCTCCATCAATCTCTTACACGCATGATCACGTACTCAACACACATAATCACACAACACACTAAAGAATCACACACATACATCTATGTGGATGTGTGTCCATGTATATAAGGTTATCATTATGGGTGTGTATAATGGGCTAGGATCTCCCCCTTTTCCACATAGGCCTAGATTAGGGATGGAAGACAATCAAGGTCGTGGCCCAGGAGGCAAGAAGACCCTTAATAAGGGCCTTAAATTCCTCCAATAACGGCTATAGGAGCCAGCTTAAGGAAAGAAATCAAGAAAGATGTGATTAAAGGTACTGTCGAATATTAGAAATGAAGGAGGACGGGTCAACTCCATGATTGATGAAGCTGGCTGGTTATTTAACGGATAGAATAATCCTTAGAAAGCATCATTATATGTACCCTAAACACTTTTTACCTAACCTTCACATAACACCTTTCTCAGAAACCCTTGGTGCCCTTTGCTGCTACTCATTATCATAACCCAACCCTGACAAAATGGACCAAGATTTTTTTTTTGATCTTAATTTAATAGTATATTCTGAGGGTCTATAATTTGGCGCCATCTGTGAAAACTCTGGTAGATATGGTGGACACAGAACACTAAAGGAAATGTCAAAAACCACTCCTAATAGCATGGAAGATCGACAAGCGATCTTAGAGGAGCAACTAAGAGAGGCAGTGGCAGATCGAGATGTCGCAAGGAAATAAAATGAAGAGCTCAAGAAAAAGATAAAAACACTGCTCGCCGCCATTGGGGGAGGGGCGACATCGTGTCAAACACCCCAATCATCGACAAGGGGAAAAACTATTCTGATGTAGCCATTAGAAGATAGTCTGGTCACTGAGATTCAAAAAGGCACGCATGTGATAGCAACGGTCATGAAGGGGACTACAATATCAGTCGAGCCATGAGGTGACAATAAGGAGTACAAGCACGATGACTCCCCATTCCAAGACCATATTGCTCATGCAGAAATGTTGGCCAAATTTTACATGCCCTATTAGAAGCTCTACGATGAGAAAACTGATCCAGACGAACACATTACACATTTCTACCAAGGAATGATGACCCCAAACATAGCACCATCACTCAAAGAGGCCTACATGTGTAGGAGCTTCAGATCCAGCCTTGTGGGGTCGGTATTAACATGGTACTCTAGCTTGCCACTACGAGCATTGGGTTGTTCACCCAATTGATAACCCAGTTCGTGGAGCAATTTGCACCCAATAGGAGGGTGAAGAAGAAGTCAAGTACTTGTGTAAAGTAAGACAAGGTAGAAGCGAGTCCTTGAGAGCCTACATGTAGAGGTTCAATGAAGAGATGATCGGTATACCTCAGTGCAACTAGGAAACAATCATATCCGCCCTTCAGCAGGGTTTGTTACCAAATTCTGAGTTGTACAAAGACTTGGTAATGAATGGTTATGACAGCATAAAAGAGATCGTCAACAGAGCTAGGTGAATAATGAGGTAGGAAGATGAGATGAATCGTGGGGCCCATCCTCCCCGCCAGCAAGAGAATAACAAACGTAGCGATCCACATCGAACGGAGGCCCGGTAACTGTGAAGCCCTGCACACACACTCATGCATTTATTTATATGAGCTATGAGTATTAACGTGCACTTGTATCATCTTACTTGCATTCACAGACTTTTGTGTACATTTACATCGTATTACGTGCATTAAGTGTTTTATATAAAGTAGACATTAGTTAAATATCTTTTAGAACACTATATATCTTAAATGTTTACTAGGTGCAAGAGAAATAAGTCAGAAACTAAGTTAGAATTACAGGAACTAAGTAGAGAGTCTTTGCAAATGTTAGAAAACTTTGGGGCCAAAGTGCAATTAAATAAACTTTGACTTAAACACCAATTAAACTACATAGGACTAGGATTAACTTATAAACTACACTTAAAATACCTGGTTATAGGAAGAAAAGGAAACGGGAAGAATTACAAAGCTAGAAAAACACTTGGAGTCAAATAGCAAAACTTATAAATTTTTGGGGCCAACTTTAGAATTAAACTGTACAAATTTGGAAAGATTTAGGTGGCAAATTATATATTTATGGAAAGCTCTACGAGTCTAGTTTCTAATGCTTCAAACCATTCGTGAATTGGAGTTTTCTAGAAGACGTTATGATTGTTTTTGTAAAGTGTCGCATAATTGTTTTGTTACGTGGGTTTGACGAAGCTTGACCATTTGACTTAGCCTTTCATCCAATTACCTTAGTTATTCTTCTACCTAACTTGGATAAAAATATATGATTGGGGGACAAAATGGAGGCCATAGCTGGCCATAAGAGGGGAAAAAGAAAGAAAAAAGAAGTCTTGCTTTAGCCAAAAGGAGAAAGAAAACATGGAGGAATTTGGGGGAAAGATGTCTTGTTGTCCCCAACTTGTCTACTATTGTTTAGCTTTAGATCAAATTCAGATTATTCTCCTTCTCCTCTCAATCTCTGCAACACACATATACACACACTAGACTAGAAGCAAGAAGTTAGGAGAAGAAAAAGATGATTGCTCGGTTTTGCTAGGAGAAGAAGGAAGCACTTAACTTTGATTCAACTTGCTTGGTTCTTACCATTTCTCAACCATCTTTGACTTTAATCTTCATAAGGTGAGGGTTCTTTCAAAATTGATATTTATGATATATAAATGCATATTGATGGATTTATGGGACTTGTATGGAGTTATAATTGCAACTCCATGGATTAGAATTGTTGAAAGCATGCTTGTTGATGATTTAAACCAAGGTTATGGTTTCTGAAATTTTTGAATGTTCTTGATGATAAAGCTTGTATCTAGATATGTAGATATGTTTGATTATTGCTTATTTAGGTTGCTAGAGGTTGCTTGATTATATAGTAGTTGATGTTGATGATTTAGAAGCTAGAACATGCAAGGATTTTCGGAATGACCTTACTGGACAGATTTATCCAACCAGAAAGTTTAGCCCGTTTTTATGAGTATATGATTTTATAAAAATCTGGAAAATTCAGAAAATATAGAAAACTCATAGTGGAACATTTCTTCAGTTGGCCATATCATGAGGAAAAATCATTTTCATGCTCAAAAACACATGAGACAGTAGGTTACGGGATTTTTGTTAAATCTGATAGCTCACTGCCTTAAGTTTCTTTTGCGCATTAAAAATAGTAAACGACCTCGGAATCCAACGAAACTTTCATAGTTTCTATATTAGGCAGTTGGGAAAAACTTTCATGTTTTACAAAAAGGTAGATTCTATCGTTAAAATGCTCTGAATTTTCCATTCCCGAAATGACGCAAGAATAGCTTGCAATCTGGACAGAAAAACGTAGTTGCACGAAATAGGTTATAACTCAGTCATTTTAGATTGGAATTGAGTTTTTTATTGATTCCAGAGTTATCTACACTCGAAGAGCTTTAATTCTATACTAAAAACAGAGTAATTAGAATTCGGGAAGATAGTTAACTAACTTGCTAAAGTTGGGACAATGCAGTGGCTTAGATGAATTAATTAAGTTCTAATGCTTAGCGTATTTGACAGAATGTCTAAGTTGCTTGTTTCTACTAATGTGCAATGATATTATATGTCCTCTAGATACGTTAGGACACTTGTGTGATCATTTATATGGATTATGTTGCTTGTTGCTCGTTAATTACTCGGTTTGCTATAAATGTATAATTATGTGAATGTTTTGAACTCGATGCTTATTTGATTGCTATAAATGCTTGTATTATGTGAACTTGGATTAGAATTGGTGTTAAAAGGGGTTGCAACCACCTAGTCTTGGCATGGTAGTGTGCATACTACGCCGGACATCCTCGGGGTGTCGGTGATCTTATGTCTACCATGGTCCTATTCCCCTCTCGCTCGGGAACTTTGATTTTCTTGGAGAATCGGGTCGTAGGTTTGAGTATTATCCGGAATACTCTATTGGGGAGATAAGGAAGGAGATGTTGAACATCTCAATTATTAGCGAGGCATGCCACCTCCACCGCTTGTTAAATGATTTATAATCCTCTTCTCGCTTGGGGGCATTGACTTCCTCGGAGATATTGGAAAGAGTAAGTTATTTCTTACTTAGTGTGTGACATATGATTTGTATATGTATACTTGAATTGAATCTTGAATACATATATTGCGTTCTAGAAATTTATATTTTAATTAATAATTATTAACTGAGATTAGTACATGAATGTTTCATCGATAATCTGTTGATTATGGTGAACCGGTTTATCTTATTCTATTAATCATCTGTTGATTACGGATATCTAGTTTACTGTTATCGAATTAAATTTGCTTGTTAAGTGCATTGCACGAGCATGGATTTGAAAAATAATTTTGAAAGATAAAATGATTGCGAAAACCTATCCCAGATTCCCCCCTCACCGAGCTTTGGTGCCGGATAAGCTCACCCTCGTTTTTTCCCCCTTTCAGGTATAGGTGAGCCGGATTACTATATTTGGTGATTGTGTACTAGGGAATATATGTTCGTGACTTTAATCTCTAGTGATGAAGTTTGTATAATATGTAGTATTTGAATTAATGTAATAGTTAGATATTGTACTTATACATAAATAAGTTTTGGTTATACAAAGATATATGTTATACTTTAGAATTAGATTGTCGTTTTAAAATGTGTTGGGCGAAATATAAAGTGTTGTTGGAAGTTGGAGTTGAGGAGCAGTAATGAAGGATTTGGAGTTGTGGCTTGTAACTTTTATGTTTACAGGATAAAAATTAAAAAATCCAAAATGCAGACGTTGTGCTGCCCGATTTTCGAGGAAACTAATAATAGGCTAAAAATTTGACTAAGTATAGATTGGTAATTAAATCAACTAAATTACAACCAGATTTAGTCTCTCGACTAAGGTAAATAAAATTTTTGAAATTTGAGATTTAACAATTGGAAAATAATTGTTTTTAAAAGTCTTGAAATATTGAATTATGATAATAGTGCTCGGGCTATTGTAATTGTGCCTTAGCGGACTTAGGCGGAGCGATCTTCTTAAGCCCGTGGCATTTCGATCCCAAGAATGTTGGTGGTTTATTTATGATATCAGAGATTATATTAGCGATTGAAAAATTGGGGTCGTGACAGTAACACCAACCGTACATGTTTCATAACCGTCAGGTCGCCTTTGTGCCAATAAGACTCGGAGATTTGAGGCCTCACCATGCGGGCCATAGATTGTTCTATAACGATCAGTGGACAAGGGAGCTCACGAAGCCCGAATACAATCTCTACATCAGCTACTCCGACTGCGTCAACAAGTTGAAACGCTTGCCAAATATGAGATGGCTAGGAAAGTTGAGAGAAGATCCAGACAAAAGAGACCGAAAGCTATAGTACGAATTTCATAAAGACCATGGGCACACCACATCTAACTGTAACAATTTAAGGACATAGGTCTTGAAGAAAGGATTTCTCACTCAGTTTCTAACGGAAAGAGGCAAATAGCAGATAAAAACAAAAGCCAACGGTCCGTTGAAACCAGTGCGAACCATAGATTGTATTATCAGAGGATTGAATGTCAGTGAAACATTGGCATTCGTGGCTAAGAAGCGAGTTAAGGGATTGAGGAATAAAGTCATGCACGCACAACATCGAGCGACTTCAAGATCGGCATATAAGTTGTCTTTTAATCACAACGACGAAGAAGGAATCAAAGAAGTGAAGGTGAATGCTACCTAGATGTAGTTGTGGTTTAAAATTTTTATAACGCAACGAAAATATAATAGCATGCTTATCTAGGATCAAATCACATAATTCTAAGAAGAACAATTGCATAAACGAAACTAGCATATGAATTCTAATTGTGTAAAGATCCAATTCAGTAACTAGAAGAATTTGTGACCTAGATTTATTAGCTTAGAAACTTAACGAAAAATGCCAAATTCAACCTTGATCTTGATGGAGGAACATCTACAAGTTTAGAGACAAAGAACACCTTTTGATCTTCTCCTCTATGACATTTTTCATTCTTGAAGATGCTAAGAAGATTTGTGGGAATCTTCTTTTTGTTTTTCCTAGCCTTCAACATGTAAGAGGGGGAGAGTTCTCTCTCTTTCTTCTCTCAATATCATGTGTAATTGATGTATATGAGAGAGGTAGATGTGAGCTCTGTTGGGAATAGGATGCCCAAAAGATCACTAGCACTTGCCATTTTTGTAAATGAATATTATATATATAAATAGACTTAGGTGCGTGGTGGTTACGCACATAAAGTCTAAGTCATGGTTACTTGTTAAGCAAAAATTGCTATGTCCATGACTAGGTAGTAAAGTTGGGCTCTTTACTATGGTAGAAGTCATAGTGGAATAAGTTCCCTTGGAGTAGGGTGATTGCCTTGATCATGGATTTGTTCCAGACTTATTACACTTATGCATGTGTATGTATTGGATGGACCCTATAGGTGTGATAACCCGAACCCGGCATGCATTTAATGGCATTTAATTGTATTTATTTCCGTGTCATCTTAAATGTTAGTGTTTCATTGTATTTGATTACGTGTTTATTATAACTTGTTTATTTGTATCTTAGCATTAACTTCATAATTCTTTAAAATATTCTAGAAATAGTTAAAACAATTATTTCTAAATGAATATTAATTATTTTGATTGTTTTGAATAATTTAATAATCGGCTTTATTTTTCTTGCACCTTAATGCTCGGTTTTTAATTAAAATGAAAAGTAGCTCCGAGCCGGAGTAAATTTTGAACTATGTTGCTTTTCAAAATTATATTTTCTTAAATTCTTTGAGATTTAATTGTTATTCTTTTATTGTCGCAAAGTACATAGCATATCGAGAGCGATAATCAGGAAATGAGTTCTAGTCCTTAGCAAATAGTGAAAACTAGTATTTAGTGTTTTAATTTTAGTGTTTTAGTTATTGTTTATTAGAATTACAATTGGGTTGGTGGTTTTAAGCTTAAAATGCACAAAATGAACTACTTTGACCATGTTTAGTTAGCATTGACCAAGGGGCCTTGACCATTTGACTTTGTGTCACCTTATATGCATAATATTAGCAAAATAAAATAAAAAAATCTGAAAGAACAGAATACAAAGGGCCGAACATGGAGGAGAAGAAAAAAAACATTTCAAATTCAAATCTTCGATTCTTCGCGTGAGCTTGCACGGGGTGGTTTCCGAGGCATCCAGGGTGGTTTCCCTAGAGTCTAGGAGCGTCTAAGGTGAGGGTTTCATCGATATTTACGCATTTGAAATAATTGTGTTTATACTTTAATTTTTAGAAATTATGCGTAGATTGTTATTTTATCCGTTTTGTTGCTTAAAGAATGTTCACTGTTGATTGTAGAACATGTATTTATAGCTTTTTAGCATTTTCTGCGGTTGAAAATTGAAATTGCAATTTAAATTGATTAATGAATAGTAAATTATGAATAGTAAACCCCCGTTTCAATGAAGTTGCTGCGTTACGCGTTCTGTTGATGTAGGAAGGTGCTAGATATGCTAGAATGCCTAAATGTGTGGTTTAATTAGATTGTATAATGGAAAAAATGGAGAAAAAGGCTTAGTGAAAGTTGGGGTCGTTTTGGTCAAGTTTGAAATTTTCTCGATTTGCGTGAAGGCATTGTCGAGGTACGTCATGGAAGAACTTTTGGTGCAGTTGTGACATTGGTTGGGTAATTAGTTGAGGTAGTTGTAGTTCAAACGAGAAAAGGAGAAAATCGGGGCTTTTCGTGAATTCTAGGGTTATGTAGGGTTTCGGGGTCTTTAGACGTGCCTTATAGTGACCTAGGAGGATTGGTGAAGTCAGTTTCCAAAACTCCTAGCTCGTTTAAAAGTAGTAGCGTTTTACAAGTTGTGGTCATTTTGTGATTTTGTGTGTTTTCATAGCATAATGCCTATACATTGATTAATAATGCTTGTTATGCTTGGTAAAGTTGATTATGATTGAATTGGATATCAATTGTTGATAATGCTTATTAGTGTTGTTCTTGATACTTTATTGAATGTAATGCTTGATAGCTCGTTTATCGCCTTGTATCGTGTCTTGCATTGCATAGTGTCAGGCGCGTGAGTGATGGGCCTCTCTGGGTAGCCTCGGGTTGCCAGTGTTGGTTGCTCTAGGTCCATGTCCTATTCCCTTTTCTCGCTTGGGTTGCCTCCCAGGGAGATTTGGGTCGTAGAATTGATGGATACTTCCAGGGTATTCCAAACGGAAGTTATAAGGTGGTTGCGCGCTTATTGTCTTCGTTGCCAAGATCAAGCTCGAGATTGATGTATGGCTCGTGAAATGGTACATTGCTCGTATGAGTGAATCATAGCCTTCAGAGTGTGGTATAGCTTTGAATGGTTGTGTTAATGCTTTCTTGATTGTTTATTATATTGTCGTTTGTATTGAATGCTTTTTTATTGACTTTATTGCTTAACTGTGTCTATTTGCATTGCACGAACTTCTTTTTCTCCACCTCGATATCTGTCTTGCCCTCACTGAGTATACGTGTTGTGTATACTCACTCCTCACCACCACATTTCAGGAAATGCCATGTTAGCTAGAAGTTCGTGCCTGAAGAGTTGTCTTGCGTGCCTATGTGGCTTGAGTTGTCGAAGTGGCAAAGATGTATGCTTTCATGTATTGTATCTATTTAATATTAAAAGAATGTAATTTAAGTTTTACTAGGTTATTGAAGTGATTTGAAAAGCTAGCTTATGTATTTAGTTAGTATAGTTTAAATTCAATGCATATTTGTAATGTCCAAAGGAAAAGAGTTAGAATGGTCTGATAGTCTAACTTATGAAATAGGTTAGTATGGTTTAATTGTCAAGCATGAATGTACTTGTAAAAGATGTGAAGAGGTAGGTTAGTCTGTAAACTGGAAATGTATATTTGCTTGTGATTGCTTGTTGAGAACAAGGCTCGGATGGCCTTGAGGTGGTTGAATGTCTGGACATGGTATTGGTCCACCTATATGCTGTCGCAGGTTGCATTTTGCCTAGAAACAGGGGAGACTCCGTCCGTCTTTCCCCAAAATTTTGCCTGGGTTTGGAATTGGGTTGTGATTAGATCGATTGATAGAACTCCCAATCTCGAAAGGGATCGGGGTGTTACAATAGGTGTGAACTCTAAATATGTACTATGAAAGAAGGAGTTCACCTATACTGACAGAGCTTCTAAGTGGGCCATTGCTCTTAATCTTGAGCATGTGTGGATGAACCGACGAAGTCAAGTGGTTGCACTTTGAGTTATTATGGGTGTGGTCTAAATGCTTAGGTCACTAACTCTGTGGTTTGGGTGTATAGGACTTGATTAGAAGGACATGTATATGTAATAAGGAATCTATACATTAATTATTCCCTTAGAATGATCCAAGCTAGATCATCCTGAATCTATGCATAGTAGTATAGGATGTTGTACTGGATGTTGCACTTAAGGGTAGCTCCCTTGGGTAAGTGGATAATTCCCGGAGGATGGTTGAATTGTGGATTAGAGTTTCTAAGGAGCTTAAGATGTAGCTCAAGAGGTGATAGTACACTATGAAACCTGTCTTGACTATGAGTGAGTATAGAGGGGCAGTTCGGTCATTTTATCACTTAGTTGGGCGTAAGACTATTTTTTGTTCAATACAGTATTTATCCTCTAGTACTACCATAGTCTTATAGTGGAATAGACTAAGGTTATAATAATAAAATATTGCTAGGGGACTAGCAAGAATATTTTATTTATTCTTAGAGAAATGATAAATATGGCTTTGGTCCCCCTTCTAGCCAAATTATCTTATAAACAATATTTGTTAACCTAAAGAAATACTATGGTAGAGAGAATATTTAATTCATTGGCAATTAGATATTAAAAATAGATTTTATATTTTGTAGAAAAGGGTATTTCTATTTTTAATTATTGGCTGAAATTGAATTAAATAAATACCAAATTAATTAATTAGAGCACACTAGCTAAGCCAAGACCCTAACTCGCGAACCAAGGAAGTCACGTGGGTCTAAGGGCGAATGAGGGAAGGGAAAAATCGGCCAGGATAAAGGAAAAATAAAAAAAATAATTGTGTAGAAAAAATAGGATTCTTGCAGTCTAAAACCACATTGATTTTCTAGAGATTTTTTCTTGGACTCTTGTCCTATAAATAGACCTCTTCCCTAGCTCTGGAAAATTGCACCATCTCTTTTAAAATATCTCTTCTCTCTTTCTTGAGTAAGCTTCATATTTTGAAGAAATTCAATTATAGTTTTTCTTCAATTTAGTTCTAGTCCTACAACTAGAATTTGCTTTAGTAAATTTTGGTAATAGAAGGGAAGATCAAGAGTTGAGGAGCAAAAGCCATATTCTAGGCATGTAGATCTTCTTGGAGAAGGTGAAGTTTTCAATTTTTCGTTATACGCGAAGAGGTATGTAAAACTTTATTATGATTTAGAATTAAACTATGTTCTTCATGTTGTTTGAATTAACTCTTCATGTTTAATCGCATAAGATCCTGCATGATTGTTTCCACCATGTTCATAGAAATTTTTGAATATGAATCATGTAGCCTATATCATTTTCCTTCAGTGGTATCAGAGGCACTGCGAATTAAACATGAGTAGTTAAAAATAGTTTAATTCTAGAATTGTAGAAACTTAGAAATAATCTATGAACATCAAGAAAAATTCAGATTTATATTTTGTGATTAATGCTGAATTTTTGGTGTTATTATTAGTTTCTACGTTATTTTAAATTAATTGTTGTAGTTAATTCTAATTGTGGTTTTAGATTATTAATTGTACTAAAATTGAATTACTTGTTAGGTAAAGTAGTTTAAAAGGAATACAATTAATGTAAGACCACTATAAAATAGCAATTTTATGAAAGCAGGTTTACCCGAAGTTTTACATTAAAATTCATAGTTTCTAGATTTTATATTTATTGCGAATTAGGTTATGGAGATGGATTGGACACTTGCCAAAGTTAAATCCATGTTAACCTACAACACACAAAAAAAAAATGGGATTCCGCGCGCGTAGAGATCCACGTATAGGCCACGCGCGGCCACGCTCGCGGATAGCTCCCATTGTTTTATTTTTTTTCTAGTTTTTTATTATTATTTTGTGTTGTTGTTGTTTCGCATAGATTAAATACGGAAAGTCTTGTGGAGATTATTTATTGGTTTTATTAAATGCTAGAAATACAATTTTTTGCTTTAATTATGTTAATTTACATAATTGCTTATTCTTCTATTATGCAACAATTGTATGCCATTTATACCTTTTGATATAAGTCCTTGATAGTCAAGTTATTAATTAATCTAGATGTTAGACTTAGTCTAAAGGATTAATTGGAAATTGAAATTGGTTAGGGAAAAATTTTAAGATGACTATTTTACCCTAAAAACCTAGAGTTGACTAAAGGCTTATAGAAACCCTTTTCTTTTAAATAATCGAGTGGGAGAAGGAATTAAGAAATCCCATGGCTTTCTATATCCGGATCATGTTAAAGGGTAATATCATTCACCTCCCTTCGGAGGGTGATGTTATTCTAGACTTAGCAGAATGATCTTAAATTGGGAATTCACTAAAAGGATGATAGTTGAACGACCACCCTTCGATGGAGTTTTGAAGCTATAGATTATCTTATAGGTAATTGGTTAGGGTTACCTCCCTTCGGAGGCTCAAATCAGAATTATATAGGAAATCCCATAAGGAATTGTATTTATACTCGACTTAAGATAGGTAGTAACCTCCATTCGGAGTAAGTACTATCAGGTCTTGGAAAGTCAAATTTAATAGTGATAGGAGTTATCACTAATGCACTAGTTATAGTCAAATAGTTATCTGTATTTGTGTGAATGCGTTCATGAGTTCCTGTTATTATTCTCATGCATGCCATACATATATATGTCACATATAAGTTGCTCATGTTTTAATTATATTGCATGTATATTCATATGGAAATGGACTACATTCTTCCAATGTCTATATTGCGTGAGAACCAATTGAATGGTTATAACTATCATGAATAGAAGGAGGCTTTGGACATATTATTTACAAATCATAGGTCGATATATGTCCTGACTCAACCTTGTCCCAAAGATGAAAAATTAGAGAAAAGGTGGAGGAATGCTGACCTTAGGGCTGACAAGATTGTCCTAGTTGTCATCCTTGAGTCTCTATGAATTCAACATGGGAACATAGAGTATTCATCGGATGTAATCAAGTCCTTAGAGATATGGAGTAAGGTGAAGACTACCAAGATACGAGAAAGTGAATCCATTCAAGCCCATGTGCTTAAGCTAATGGATGCAATTACTTACTACAGATCTTTGGGTGCCAAGATAAGTCTTCTAGAACAAACTAATTTATTACTTGAGACCTTACCCAAATCCTCTAATCAATTCAAGAAACAAGCGTAGTCAAGTGGGAGATACTGGAGTACTGAGCGGATGATAAAGGAGTTGGAAGGTGTAAGGGATCTCAAGAAGGTACAAGCTCTTGCTCTAAAGTCAAAGATGATTATGATGAAAAAAATAGGTAAAAGGCCTAATGGGAAATGCTTCGTTTATGGCCAAATTGGTCATTGCAATGACGAATGTCCCAAGTACCTTTCCAATGGCAAGATAGGTACGTACTTTTCTTATCTCGTGGAAACAGTTTTAGTGGTTGATTCTACTGGTTCTTGGATAGTAGATTCTAGATCCACTGATCATATATGCAATTCATTATAGGGTTTTCATCTCACGAGAAGAATAGGTAAAGGAGAATTTGCTCTAAAGAGTTGGCAATAGAGCAAAGGTCTAGGCCACTACGGTTGGGAGAGTGGTTTTAAATTTTGATGATAGAATTTTAGAACTGGATAACGTTTATTATGTTCTGGATATGCGAAAGAATCTTATTTCAGTTTCGCAATTAGTTAATAGAGGATACTCTATTACTTTCCATACTGATTTTTCAATTAGTAGAAATGGAAACTTTATCTGTTTTGGTAGTATGCATGATAACTTGTTTTGTCTCTATCATACTCTTTCCAATGTGCATAATGTAGAACCTAAATGCCCAGTTTCCCTTAAAAGAAAGATCACTTCCACTAATGACACCTACTTGTGGCACCTACGTTTAGGATACATAAACCTAAACAGGATGTAGAGATTGGTCAAGGATGGGTTCTTGAACTCATTAGAACTTGAACCATAGAATCACTGTGAATCCTGCCTAAAAGAAAAAATGACCAAAAAGCCATTACCTCTAAGGGGCATAGGGCAAGTCAAGTGTTAGAATTGGTACACACTGATGTGTGTGGACCCATGAGCACACTAGCTCGAGGAGGTTTTGAGTATTCTGTCACCTTTATAGATGACTACTCAAGATATGGGTATGTTTTCCTAATGCACCGCAAAATTGAAGCCTTTGGCAAGTTTAGAGAATTTAAAGCTAAAACGGAGCTGCAATTAGGAAAACCCATAAAAGTACTTTAGTCTGATTGAGGTGGGGAATACCTCTCAGGTAAGTTCAAGGACTATCTCACACAACAGGGAATTGTGACTCAGTTGACTACACCATACACTCTTTAGCTAAATGGTATGTTTGAGAGAAGGAATCAGACTCTACTTGATATGGTGAGGTCTATCATGAGCCATGCAGTTCTACCCATATCATTTTGGGGTTATGCCTTAGAAGCAGCAGCATACATCTTGAACTATGTGCCATCTAAATCAGTACCTAAGACTCCCTATGAATTGTGGACTAGGCACAAACCCACTTTAAAGCACTTCCACATTTAGGGATATCTAGCTTATGTACTGAATAGCTTTGCCTCAAAGCTGGAACCTAGGTTTAAGATATGCCACTTCATAGGGTATCCTAAGGGAACAAGAGGTGGAATTTTCTACTATCCTAAGGGGCATAAGATGCTTATAAGCACCCATGCTAGATACTTGCAGGATGATGGTATTATCCATCAAAGGCCGAATTTAGAAGCTACCTTAGAAGAAGTCACTGAGACTTCGACTCAAATACCTACACCTAATCTTGAAGCAGAAAATGAACAACAAGTTCCTTTAACTACACCGGAGCCTTGTCGTATTAGGAGGAAATCATCTCAACCTGATCAATGGTATAAAGTTTTTCAAAGTAGTTTTTGACTAGATTGATGATCCCACCAGTTAGGATAAAACAGTATCAGATATAGATGCAGATCATTGGTATAAGACAATGGAATCCGAGTTGGAGTCTATGCACTCCAACAAAGCCTAGGATTTTGTAGAAGCACCTGAAGAGGTAAAACCCATAGGGTGTAATTGGGTCTACAAGAGAAAGAGATGAATGGATGGGAAGGTGAAAATCTTTAAAGCTAGGCTGGTAGCAAAGGGCTCAGAAGAGGGTATTGATTATGAGAAAACTTTCTCACCAGTAGCCATGCTTGTCCATTAGGATTCTCTTAGCCATCGCTTGTGTAATACCCGAGTCCGGAATGTGAAAATTCTTTGTTTATTATTTTGAAAATTATATTTCCTTAAATTCTTTGTGAATTAATTGTTACTTTCTCGCCGTCGCAACGTGCATCGCATTTAAGGAGCGATAGCTAGATAACGATTTCTAGTCCTCAGTAAATAGTGAAACTAGTATTTAGATGACTTAAATTTTACATTTTAAATGTTGCTAGCTTTAATTGATCTTACCTTAGCTAAAACGGCTTTAAAACGCACAAAATAGGGCCTTTTGACCAAGTCTTAAGTTGGTTGACCTTGGACCTTTGACTTGTTGACCATTTGACACCTTATAAGCTAAAAAACTAAGCAAAATAAAAAGAAAAACAGCAGCAAAACAGCAGCTCTGGCCGTGGCTTTGAAGAGAGAAAAAAAAAACCTTTCAACTTCCAAACGATCAATCTTCGCATGAGCTCGTGCGGGGT
The DNA here is from genome assembly GCA_037974665.1 of Ehretia macrophylla. NCBI lineage: Eukaryota > Viridiplantae > Streptophyta > Magnoliopsida > Boraginales > Ehretiaceae > Ehretia > Ehretia macrophylla. The sequence goes on along the minus strand of CM075776.1, from coordinate 59,709,362 downwards.
GATTTCCGAGGCAACTAATGTTGTTTTCCTAGCGACTAGGAGTACCTGAGGTGAGGGAAGCATGTTATTTGCGCATTTATACGTCGTGTATGTTAACTTTGTCAATTTTTAGATTTATCCGTAGATCGTTATTTAAAGCTATTTGATGCTTCTAGAATGTTCCTTGGCATTTGTAGAACATGTATTTATAGCTTTGTAACATTTTCTGCGGTTAAATGTTGTGATTGCAAATTAAATTGTGAAATGAATAGTGTTTTATGAATAGTAAAACCTTGAAACGTTGAAATTGCGCTGTTATGCTTTCCGTTGATGTAGAAACATGCTAGGTATGCTAGAATGCTAAAATGTGTGGTTTGTTTGGGTTGCGTAGTGGAAAAAATGAGAATTAAGCCTTTGGGAAAGTCGGGGTCGTTTAGGTCGACTTTTGCGTTTTATCATTTTACGTGTTGGCATTGCTTCGGGAAGCCATGGAAGCACTTTTGGTACGATTATGGCGTTGGTTGGGTGTTTGGTTGTTATAGTTGTAGTTCAAACGAGAAAGGGGAAAATCGGGGCTTTGCGCGAGTTCTAGGGTAAAGTAAGGTTTCGGGGTCTTTAGACGTGCCTTATGGTGACCTAGGAGGGTTGGCGAAGTTGGTTTCCAGAACTCGTGGCTCGTTTGGAAATGGTAGCATTTTGATAGTTGGGGCCGATTTGTGTTTTTGTGTGTTTTCTTGTCTTTATGCTTATAGAATGCTTAGAATTACTTGGAATACTTGTTTGAGTTGTTTTGGATTGAATTGCTTATCAAATTGCTGCTATTGCGTGCGAGAGTAACCTACTTTGTTATTCTCCCACGTGTGGCTTTATCGCTTGTTTATCGTTTTGTATCGAGTCTTGCATTGCATAGTGTCTCGCGCGTGAGTGATGGGCCTCTCTGGGTAGCCTTGGGTTGCCAGTGTTGGCTGCTCTAGCTCTGCTGCTATTCCCTTTCTCGCTTGGGTTGCCTCCCAGGGAGATTTGGGTCATAGGTTGATGGATACTTCCGGGGTATTCCAAACTGGTGTTATAAGGTGATTTGGGCCGGCGCGTCGTCATCGAATTCGTGTTTGAAAGTTGCTCGTGAAAAGAGTATCGTATCCTTTTAATGAGTGTTTGCAGCTTAAAATACTTGCCTTGCTTTATTGTTGGCTTTGGTTGTATCTTTTTATGATTTGTATGTATTGCTTGGCTAATTGCATTGCATACTCCTCTCATCTCCGTCCTTGAGACCAATTGCCCTCGCTGAGCAATAGTTTTTGCTCATTCCTCTCTATAATATGTTTTTACAGGAGTAGTTGAAGCAGACCCTCTCGAGGTAATTGAGGAGGAGGAGCAGGTGGAGGTGTTTCCGTGATAGCACTTCTCTGCTTTGGCTGGTGGTTGGTTATCAGTTTTTGTGCGAACCTTGCTTGTTATGTATATTGCGTGAAGGTCGCTTAATTTTGAGGCTTGTAGCCTTGTATGTATTTTCCTATTTTGAGACCTTTAATGGTCCTATGTTGTAATGGATTAAAGTTTGTAAAATTGTAAACTTATACTCTGATGACTAGTGAAGAAATGCATGCTAATAGCTAACGGTTTAGTGGCATAAATACCTGTGTAGTATGCATGGCATTTTTGGTTTGGAAAGTTGGTTAATAAGAGAATGTATATTTTAAAGAAAGTTAGCTTGTTTTGATTATTTTATGGCTTTCGCAAGTATTATATTGATTTTAGGGATTTCGGATCGTCCGCAGTACAGAGGAGACTCCGTCCGTGTGTCGGGTCCGGGCTTGGCCTTTTGCGGGGTCGGGTCAGGGCGTGACATCTTTAGGTGGTATTAGAGCATGATAGTCTTGCATGAGCCGGGATATGATTCTCGGTCTGTGGGGTAAAGGTCTAAAATGCTAAAGTGTTTATGTATGATTGCTAAGTGAAAAGAAAATGTTATAGCATGACTTTGTGAACTTGGAGTGTTTAAGTGTTTAAGTGAAATAGTTTGGCAAGTTGAACTTGTCTTATGTGAATTGTGTGATAGAATATTGGATTGTTATTGACTTGAGTGTTATCTAATCTTATGTGCTATATTTCTGTCTATAAACTGCTTTTAAATGTTGCCAGTTATTGTGAGTTGCTACTATGCCGCCACGTCGTGGTACTCAAGGTATAGGATCGGATGAAGAGGCAGCAGAACAGGGTCAGCAGCCGTTACCTGAGCAGTTTATGGCTACCATGACTACTGCAGTAGACCGGATTACACAGGTGCTACAAGAGCAGAGGCAGGACCGGATTAATCCCTAGGGAAATCAAGCTAATCCTGGTGGACAGGGGTACAGAGTTGAGAATAACCAGCTAGAGAAATTTATGAGGCACGAGCCGGGAAAATTCTTCGGAGAGCCTGATGATGAGGCGGCCGAGAGATGGATTAATCGAGTTGAGAAAATTTTCACTGCTTTGAGGTACACTGATGAGGCAAGAATAGATTATGCATCATTTTTATTTGAGGGTGATGCGGAGCAGTGGTGGAATACTATCAGGTTGAGATGGGATTGTGAGGATGTTCCACACTTATGGGATGATTTTGTAAGTGAGTTCCGGGACAAATATATTCCCGAGATGGCTATGGAGAGGAGGGAAGATGAGTTTGTGGCCTTGAAGCAGGGAAATATGACTGTTGCATAGTACGAGGCGAGGTTTGTTAGCCTGTCGAGGTATATGCCCGAGTTGGTACGGCCGGCTAGGAGGATGATTCATAGGTTTCTCCGTGGGCTGAGAATGGACATTTAGTTGCATTTGACTGGGCAGACCTACACTACTTTTCCCGAGGCATTTCAGGCAGCCTCGAAGTTTGAGAAACGGAAGGCTGAGATGATAGCTGAGAGCAGATAGCCGAGTAAGAAGCAGTATTTGGGCTAGAGCAGCCAGAGACAGCCGAGGCAGCATCACGCTTCTGCACAGGGTCCTCAGCAGCGTCCGTATCAGCCCAGCAGGGAGGTACAGTTCCTATCCCTGCCAGAGCCCCAGCACCTACAGGAAACACTGCGGTTAGGCAAAATCAGCAGTGTAACTATTGTAATTGGCCAGAGCATATTGAGGCTAACTACTGGAGGAAGAGTGGTAAATGTACGGGTTGTGGCAGTAATGACCATAGGGTGAGGGATTGCCCTAAATATAATAATGTTCGGCGCCGTGGTGGAGGCCAAGGTGTTCAGAATAGAGCAGCAGGTGCACGTCCAGCACAGAGAGTTCAGGCTAGGGTTTTTGCACTGGATGCAGAGGAGCTGCCCGATAATACAGCTATTGTGGAAAGTACTTTTCTTCTCAATACTCAGCCAGTTAAAGTTTTGATTGATCCCGGAGCTACACATTCGTTTATAACTCCTGCATGTGCACGATCTGTGAATGTTTGCATTGATAAATTGCCTCATGAAGTTGAAGTTAGTACTCCTTTGGGTGCAAAATTTGTTACTGAGTCTATTTGCAAATCTTGTGATATATGTATTGAGAACTGTAAATTTCCTGCTGATTTAATTATATTGCCATTCCGTGACTTTGAAATCATTTTGGGAATGGACTGGTTGGGAAAGTATTATGCTCAGTTGGATTGTAGAACAAAGGTTGTTTATCTTAAGGTTCCTGACCTACCGGTACTAGAGATTGTTGGGAACTGCAGGGCTGCCCGCATTCCACTTTTATCAGTGATCAAGACTTCTAAGTTGTTGAATAGGGGTTGTGAAGCTTACTTAGCTTATTTGATCAATCAGCCTGCTGATAAGTTGAGTTTGAATGAGGTTCCGATTGTTAGAGACTTCCCTGGTGTATTTCCCGAGGAATTACCGAGTTTACCACCGGATAGGGAGATTGAGTTCGTGATTGATCTTGTGCCATGCACTACGCCAATTTCTAGGAGTCCTTATAGAATGGCATCGGCCAAACTTTAGGAGTTAAAAATTCAGCTTCAGACCTTGCTTGAGAAAGGGTTTATACAACCTAGTTCTTCGCCGTGGGGTGCGCCTGTGTTGTTTGTGAGAAAGAAATACGGCACGCTACGGTTATGCATTGATTACAAGGGACTTAATCAAGTCACGATTAAGAACAAATACCCCTTGCCGTTGATTGAAGAATTGTTTGACCAGTTGCAGGGTGCGAGTGTTTACTCCAAATTTGACTTGAGGCAGGGCTACTATCAACTTAGAATTCGGAGTGACGATATACCAAAGACGGCATTCAGGACTAGATATGGCCACTATGAGTTTGTTGTGTTGCCGTTTGGATTGACGAATGCACCAGTCGCATTCATGGACTTGATGCAGAGGGTCTTTCGGCCTTACCTTGATCAGTTTGTCGTGATCTTTATTGACGACATTTTAGTGTATTCGAAGAACGAGGCTGAACATGAGCAACACTTGAGGATTGTGCTTCAGACTTTGCAGGAAAACAAACTTTTTGCTAAATTCAGCAAGTGTGAGTTCTGGTTGAACCAAATATCTTTTCTAGGCCATATCATTTCAGATCGAGGAATTTCAGTGGACCCAGCTAAGATTGAAGTTGTTTCATCTTGGAAGAGACCTGAGACGGTGTCAGAGATTCGGAGTTTTCTTGGATTGGCAGGTTACTACCGGAGATTTGTTAAAGACTTTTCCAAAATTTCTGGACCTTTGAGCCAGTTGACTCGGAAGAAAGTTGCTTACAATTGGGATGCCAAGTGTGAATCCAGTTTTCAAGAATTGAAGAAGATATTAACTACAGCTCCTATACTAGCTTTACCTGAGGGAGCAGAGAACTTCGTTGTCTACAGCGATGCAACTAAAGAAGGATTGGGCTGTGTTTTAATGCAGAATGGTAAGGTGATTGCCTATGCTTCTAGGAAATTGAAACCTTATGAAGTCAATTACCCTACACATGATCTTGAGTTAGCTGCAGTTGTATTTGCTTTGAAGAAGTGGCGTAATTACTTGTGGGGTTGCAGATTTGAAATATTTACTGACCACAAGAGTCTCAAGTATTTGTTTTCACAGAAGGATCTAAATATGAGGCAACGGAGATGGCTAGAGCTATTGGGTGGTTATAACTGTTCTATTAACTATGTGCCAGGTAAGACAAATGTTGTTGCTGATGCTTTGAGCCGAAAGGCTACTGTTGCAAGCTTGATTATCAAGGACTGGGAGACTTTGGAAGAAATTTGTTCATGGAAACCAGAAGCTACTGAGGTAGGGATTCGGTTTTCTAGTTTACAGATTCAGTCAGGATTGCTAGCACAGATCAGAGAGGCTCAGAAGACTGATCCTCACATCTTGAAGATCCAAGTAAAATCAAAAGGGGGAGAGTCGGAGTTTAAATTACATGCAGATGGCATCTTTAGATTCAGGGATAGAGTATGTGTTCTTGATGATCCGACTTTAAAGAAGGAGATCCTATCCGAGGCACATAATTCGAGGTATACGATTCACCCGGGCAGTACAAAATGTATAGAGATTTGAAACAACACTTCTGGTGGAACAATATGAAGAAGGAGATTGCTGGGTATGTATCCAGGTGTTTGACTTGTCAGAGGGTTAAAGTTGAGCATCAGAGGCTAGCCGGACTTCTACAACCGTTGTCGATTCCGCAATGGAAGTGGGTACATATAACAATGGACCTTGTGACCGATCTTCTTAGATCTCCGAGAGGATGTGATTCTGTTTAGGTTGTTGTGGACCGCTTGACTAAAGTTACACATTTTATTTCGGGAAACAAAGAGGATAGCCTTGATAAGCTAGCTGAACTTTATGTTGCTAATATTATGAGATTGCATGGTGTGCCACAGAGTATAGTGTCAGATAGGGATCCCAGATTCAGATCTCGTTTTTGGCAGAAGTTGCAAGAGGCCATGGGAACTAAGTTGAGCTTCAGCACTGCATATCATCCACAAACTGATGGCCAGTCTGAGAGAACCATCAGGATCTTGGAAGACATGCTTCGAGCATGTGTGCTTGACTTTGGGAAGAATTGGGAGAAGTTTTTGCCTTTAGCGGAGTTCGCCTACAACAATAGTTATCAATCTACTATAGGTATGGCTCCCTACGAGGCATTGTATGGTCGGAAATGCAGATCCCCATTATATTGGGAAGAGGTTGGAGAGATGAGAACAGTTGATCCGACTGTGTTACCTGAGATGATTAAGATGGTAGATAATGTTCACCTTATTCGCCAACGTATGCTTACAGCTCAGAGTCGTCAGAAGAGTTATGCGGATAAGCACCGTCGGGATCTTGAGTTTGATTTGGGAGATTGGGTGTTTCTTATGATTTCTCCATGGAAGGGTTTGATTCGGCACGGTAAGAGCGGGAAGCTTAGTCCCAGGTATGTGGGTCCCTATGAGATCACCGAAAAGGTAGGTCCTTTGGCTTATCGATTAGCTTTGCCTCCGAGCTTGTCGAGACTGCACGATGTGTTCCACGTGTCTATGTTGAAGAAGTATAATCCAGACCCTTCACATGTACTTGAACCAGAGCCTTTGCAGATTGAAGAGAAGTTGTCTTATGAAGAGAAACCGATTCGAATTGTGGATCGGAAAGTTCAGGAGCTTCGTAGGAAGAGTATTCCATTAGTAAAGGTTCTTTGGAATCATCATGGGTTTGAGGAAGCGACTTGGGAAAGAGAGGACCAAGTTCGGGATCAGTATCCGGAGTTGTTTGTTGACCAGGTAAGAATTGCGTGGGCGCAATTGTTTTAAGGGGGAGAGGGTGTAATACCCAAGCCCGGAATGTGAAAATTCTTTGTTTATTATTTTGAAAATTATATTTCCTTAAATTCTTTGTGAATTAATTGTTACTTTCTCGCCGTCGCAACGTGCATTGCATTTAAGGAGCGATAGCTAGATAACGATTTCTAGTCCTCAGTAAATAGTAAAACTAGTATTTAGATGACTTAAATTTTACATTTTAAATGTTGCTAGCTTTAATTGATCTTACCTTAGCTAAAACGGCTTTAAAACGCACAAAATAGGGCCCTTTGACCAAGTCTTAAGTTGGTTGACCTTGGACCTTTGACTTGTTGACACCTTATAAGCTAAAAAACTAAGCAAAATAAAAAGAAAAACAGCAGCAAAATAGCAGCTCTGGCCGTGGCTTTGAAGAGAGAAAAAAAAAAAACCTTTCAACTTCCAAACGATCAATCTTCGAGTGAGCTCGTGCGGGGTGATTTCCGAGGCAACTAGCGTTGTTTTCCTAGCGACTAGGAGTACCTGAGGTGAGGGAAGCATGTTATTTGCGCATTTATACGTTGTGTATGTTAACTTTGTCAATTTTTAGATTTATCCGTAGATCGTTATTTAAAGCGATTTGATGCTTCTAGAATGTTCCTTGGCATTTGGAGAACATGTATTTATAGCTTTGTAACATTTTCTGCAGTTAAATATTGTGATTGCAAATTAAATTGTGAAATGAATAGTATTTTATGAATAGTAAAACCTTGAAACGTTGAAATTGCGCTGTTATGCTTTCCGTTGATGTAGAAACGTGCTAGGTATGCTAGAATGCTAAAATGTGTGGTTTGTTTGGGTTGCGTAGTGGAAAAAACGATAATTAAGCCTTTGGAAAAGTCGGGGTCGTTTAGGTCGACTTTTGCGTTTTATCGTTTTGCGTGTTGGCATTGCTTCGGGAAGCCATGGAAGCACTTTTGGTGCGATTATGGCGTTGGTTGGGTGTTTGGTTGTTGTAGTTGTAGTTCAAACGAGAAAGGAGGAAATCGGGGCTTTGCGCGAGTTCTAGGGTAAAGTAAGGTTTCGGGGTCTTTAGACGTGCCTTATGGTGACCTAGGAGGGTTGGCGAAGTCGGTTTCTAGAACTCGTGGCTCGTTTGGAAATGGTAGCATTTTGATAGTTGGGGCCGATTTGTGTTTTTGTGTGTTTTCTTGTCTTTATGCTTATAGAATGCTTAGAATTACTTGGAATACTTGTTTGAGTTGTTTTGGATTGAATTGCTTATCAAATTGCTGCTATTGCGTGCGAGAGTAACCTACTTTGTTATTCTCCCACGTGTGGCTTTATCGCTTGTTTATCATTTTGTATCGAGTCTTGCATTGCATAGTGTCTCGCGCGTGAGTGATGGGCCTCTCTGGGTAGCCTTGGGTTGCCAGTGTTGGTTGCTCTAGCTCCGCTGCTATTCCCTTTCTCGCTTGGGTTGCCTCCCAGGGAGATTTGGGTCATAGGTTGATGGATACTTCCGGGGTATTCCAAACTGGTGTTATAAGGTGATTTGGGCCGGCGCGTCGTCATCAAATTCGTGTTTGAAAGTTACTCGTGAAAAGAGTATCGTATCCTTTGAATGAGTGTTTGCAGCTTAAAATACTTGCCTTGCTTTATTGTTGGCTTTGGTTGTATCTTTATATGATTTGTATGTATTGCTTGGCTAATTGCATTGCATACTCCTCTCATCTCCGTCCTTGAGACCAATTGCCCTCGCTGAGCAATTGTTTTTGCTCGTTCCTCTCTATAATATGTTTTTACAGGAGTAGTTGAAGCAGACCCTCTCGAGGTAATTGAGGAGGAGGAGCAGGTGGAGGTATTTCCGTGATAGCACTTCTCTGCTTTGGCTGGTGGTTGGTTATCAGTTTTTGTGCGAACCTTGCTTGTTATGTATATTGCGTGAAGGTCGCTTAATTTTGAGGCTTGTAGCCTTGTATGTATTTTCCTATTTTGAGACCTTTAATGGTCCTATGTTGTAATGGATTAAAGTTTGTAAAATTGTAAACTTATACTCTGATGACTAGTGAAGAAATGCATGCTAATAGCTAACGGTTTAGTGGCATAAATACCTGTGTAGTATGCATGGCATTTTTGGTTTGGAAAGTTGGTTAATAAGAGAATGTATATTTTAAAGAAAGTTAGCTTGTTTTGATTATTGTATGGCTTTCGCAAGTATTATATTGATTTTAGGGTTTTCGGATCGTCCATGGTACAGAGGAGACTCCGTCCGTGTGTCGGGTCCGGGCTTGGCCTTTTGCGGGGTCGGGTAGGGGCGTGACAGCTTGTCATTATGACTATGAGATATTGTAGATGGATGTCAAGACTGCATTCTTAAATGAGAATCTTGAGCAATCCATCTATATGACCCAACCGGACGAATTCATTGCGAAAGGCCAAGAAAACATGGTATGTAAGCTTTAAAGGTCCATTTATGGACTTAAGCATATATCTAGGGCTTGAAGCATTCGGTTCAACGAAGCGGTCAAAGGCTTTGATTTTGAGTAGAACGTTGATGAACCGTGTGTATACAAGAAATGGGATAGTCATGCTGTTGCATTTATTGTACTTTATGTGGATAACATCCTATTGATTAGGGACGATATAGGATTGTTGACCTCTACAAAGATTTGGTTATCTTCTCAATTCCAAATGAAGGACTTGGGTAAAGCTAGTTATATTCTAGGGATCAAGCTTCAGCATGATTGAAAGAACAAGATACTAGCTCTGTCCAAAGCTACATATATTGAGAAGATATTGGTCAAGTTTAACATGCAAAACTCCAAGAAGGGTTTAATTGTTAGGGATATGCCCTAATGCTATAGATTAGATGACCTAATTAGGGTTTAATAAGAATATATATGTGTTTGTATACACAATGATATTTTTGGATATTCATATTCTCTACTTTGATACGAATGTGTCCCTAGTGTTTATCAGAGAAGAAAAACATTCTAAAAGAGTTTAGAATACTTCACTTTTTTTCTTTGATACGATAAACATTAAGAATTGAATCATAACCCTTCAGATTATTTGACCAGGACTAGAATAATCAAGTACAAGTTATCATATGTTATTACCTTTGATTAACATAGTGATGTTAATGATAAACGATGGCATGTGAAGTGCCAAAACAACATGATGATGTGGACTAATATACATATGAGTGATCGTCAGTGGTATGGATCATTGAATGTGATGATAAATAGTAAACTATATGATTTCAGGTTAATAGTTTATTATTTAATTGAGAATTGTGCAAATTAATCCTCAGACTTGAGAAATTACGGCTGCCGGATATATTAGGGGCTAAATATAGCGTCTGGACTATACCTGTCTTCTATAAGGTGAGTTACGACCTTTCGCATTTTAGTCTTGTGATATAGATTGGCAGGTAATTATCAAAATATGATATGTTAACCTTTGTTGAGAGGCGATGTCCTATGATATTTGAAGTCGGTCGATAAATAAAGAAGTCATTGACCAAGGCAAGTATGAGATTGATGGAAATGAGATTTCCCAAGGTAGTCATCTCTCGTTTTGCCATTTTAGATCTATTTATAGAATCAAAAGTGGACTTAGCCACTTCATAGTCCTTTTACCGATCGGGACATTTTTAATAGAAGGATCGGACTGCACGGTAATTCCTGACAGTAAATAGATTCATAATATGACTGAGTCTTCATTATCGCATACATTTTCATGGTACGGTTGTTGCTAGTGCATTATTCATGAACATGAGGGTATTTCGGGTAATGACGGAGATATTCCCGAAATAGACTAAGAGGCTTAATGGCCCCTCATCGGTATGCAGTTATGAATCTAGAAAGTTACACACTAATAAGAATCAAGAATAAGTTCGTTGGTAGCTTATATATTGTGGTTGGTGACTTTAAAGTGTTAAGAGTCATCTAGATTGGGCTTTGGGCCAAAAGTATAATTTTGCAAAGTTTTGGAGTCAAAAAGTAAATAATAAAAGTTTTGGGGCCAAACTGCAAATATTGAAAAGTTGTTTCAGTAAAATTATTATTCTAATAGAGATTAGAATATGCAAAAGTAATTTTATATATATATATATATATATATATATATATATATTAAAGATGATTTGATTTATGAAATGTCAAGTCATCAATCGTAGTTATCAAATGGAAAAATAAATTATTGGATAATAGGGTACATGTGGTGTTTTGGTGGGACACATGTAGGATGACTAGATTGTCTATGTCATCTATCCTAGGATTTATTTTATCCACTAATTTGAATTAAAAGTGAAGATTTAATCTTGATTAAATCAAGGTAGCCACTTGTCATGATTGCTTTGCAAGTTGTAAGAGAGAGAATGTGCAACCTTTAGATTGTAATGATTACAATTTAAAGCCATGCATAAGCTTATCTATTCTTGCACTCCATTAATCTTATTTTTGATTGGTTTATTGCATGCAAGTTGCATAATATAATAGTGATTATAATATAATAAGCAAGATAACTTCTCTCTCATCAAGCTAACACATACACGACCAAACAAGGATAGAAAGAGAAGAAATAAAGCTAACCATTAGATTGTAATTGTAACAGCCCGATCCCTCACGAGACCGGAGCCCCGATCCCAAAACCCAAGGAATGAAAAACGAGGAAAAACGGATGGAGTCTCCCCTATTTATAGGACTATCTAAAACTTGTACAAGGAATTATAACATCGAAATCAAAGTCCAACCTTTTCCATAACTCCTAACTTTCTCTATCATCACATACAACAAACTCCTCAAGGCCATCCGAGCCTTGGAACTCAACTAACTCAACAAAAGTACACAAGCATGCATGCGATTAGACAACAAAATAAATCATTGAAGTTATTACAATCCAGCCACACTTATCAACTCAATCAAGACTTTAACTTTAAGTTATATTTCTTATAACTACTATATATACAAAGCACGCAGGCCTCAAAAGGAACCTAACTATCTCAATTATACATAGAACCAAACATCGACAACTAGCATATCCGATCATGTAGAATCCCGAGCTTTCTTTACCTCAACATCAAAGGCTCCGAACCTAAAATGGTTAGAAGAGGGATGAGCATACTACAACACGTATGCCCAATGTGGGAGTTTTCGAAAAGATTTTCGTGCAATGCATATAAAGCATAAAGTTAATTTACAAGATAAAGTATTCAATCAAGATAATAAAACCAAATAGCATATTTAGGAAACTATAACTAAAAGATGAGCAATAAAGAATATACAATGGAACACAATGGTCACTTAACACAATCAACAAGACAAGACTGATGTACAATTGACTATTAGGTGTCACATATCAAGGAGAGGAAATAGCCACAATAAAATAAGTATACAATATGACAATAAAAGCTCAATCAAGGTAACTCTCCAAGGAACAAGGTCCCAAGTGAGAGTTACATTAGCCATTAATAACTAAATAGCTCATGTAAAGGAATATAATTACAGTTAACTCTCCGGTGGTAGATCTGTATGCCCCAACGAGGTGGATTAAGCCTCTGGGGTAGTGGATTGTACCACAGCGAGAGGTTCTAAAAAGGATATAGTTAACTCTCCCGTGGTAGATCTGTATGCCCCAACGAGATGGATCAAGCCTCTGGGGTAATGGATTATGACACAGCGAGAGGTTCTAAAAAAGATATATCACCGATCGCGAGCACGAACCACGATCCACGATTTTCAAGCTAATACTGATAAACCCCTTATTCCTCCAAATGGGGTACTTCAGATGTACCCTGATCCAACGACCCATATCTCCCGAGGTAGGTCCATATGTCCCAACGAGGTGAACCACGCCTCTAAGGGAGGGGAGTGCCTCAGCGAGATAAGGTCTGGAAAACCATGGTAGTCGAGGGAGCACGGCAAGCCCAATGCTGCCCGTGTTACTCGACACTACCATGCACGAAAAGGTTGCGCAACCCCGAAACCCGAATTCGAGAATTCATGAAATATCACGGAATAATCACAAGTAAACACGAGAAATCATAAGACAGCAAGTAAATAGTGCATATAAACCTTATCCATTAAACTAAGTCATACAATCTAGAAGCAATAAAATAAGCTAAGATACACAAAAGAGATGAAGACTCCCTCACCTTAGATCAGGCTACATAAGCTAGCGAAAAGCTATATTCACTTCCAACCTTCCTTGACTTAACTCAAAAGTACAACTCTAGTCTCTTTACACAAGTATAACACTTATCAATTAACTATAAGAATTCCATTCGAATAACTATGCAAGTAACTATTCTAACACTTTATAGTTGATTATATCAACTCTAACTTAACTATTATGAAATCTCAACACACAACAACAGAAGATATACAATCACTTGTTCATTTCACATTACTACATAGTTCAAGTAATCATACAAATAACTAAATATTGGTAGGTGAACAATGACACATATGAAATGAGTAAGGCTAGCAATTACTAACAAAAGTTAACTTTAGCTATTAACAACTAGTTCTCAACAAGGGTCGAGATAGCCTTACAATCATTGAATTAACCCTCGCACATAATCACAATATATAAGTAATATATCAAGGAATTATTCATGCTCAATCAAAGTAGCTAACTAATCCAATTCATGAAACTTGACAAGTGTAATTCGTATGCTATATAATTGTATTTAAACACTTAGATAATCAACTATAAGTCATTACTCAACATTAAACCTTACTTAAATACCTAACATAATTCAACTATCACATGTTCATTAATTGTTCAAGATTTCCTCCTTTACCATTTACATATAAAGCTAGTTCATTTTCACTTATATTTAACTAGCTATAGATCAACTTAGAAATATTCCTCTTAGGGATCTAAAGTTAATAAAATTCAAGTTCCATAAGGTTTGAGGAGTATTAAACTTATTCTTTCATATGGTTTACCTTTCCCTTCTAAGTGTTCGCTAGTTTGCACATAAGTCACATAATAGGTTATATAACGCATAGAGAATCATATCATATTGTGCATAGCATCACCTTCAACATATTATATATCTTCACATAGATTAAATTATATAACAAGCAATAACAATGTCTTATAATACATTATTTAACTTCAAGAAACATTAGGAGTACAAAACAAATAAGCTCAACAGTTTCAATATCTTAGCAGTAGCTCAATTTTGGATGCATAATTACCTAAGAAAATGACCTCCTATGAAACTAATTTTTATACATATGGAAAGATCTTCATGTGTAGTTAATTTTGGAATCAAACGGTAACCAATTCCGAATTATACTCATCAAGTTATGACTGTTTTCGTACGACTGCACAAGACTGTCCAGACCAGCGATTTTCAGAACACCTTTATAAAATGGCTAGATCGGAGGCCTAAAACGTTAGAGTTAGCCTTAGCCCTAGAAATCAACATTAGTTCTAAACTGCCTAACCTAGCTGCTGTATAAATTTTGTTAAGTTTCATGTCCGTTTGCTATGACAAAAAGGCTCCGAAATACTGTAGCTCGTTTCTGTCCAGTTTCAGAGCTTCTACATAAATCTTCTTAGTGCAACTTTGTTAATTGTATAGCCTCTAATCTATCCATTTTTCACTCTTTTAAGCTTCAACACATCATCTTAACTCTAATTCATCAACTAAATTTAGAAGAAGCTACCACAATTAACTAAGAACAAATATTGCATAAACTCAACTAATACACTTCATAAGCATAAGTTCATCAAAAACAAGTCTAGCTAACACATAATAGCAAGATTATAACATGCTTGAATGGAAAAAAAATAGTCGAGTTAGAAAAAACCCTCACTTTGAAATACAAGAGAAATTCAAGAAAAAGCTTGAACAAGGTAGATAGAAGCAAGATCTTGAAGAAAACAACTTGGATCTTCATTTTCTCATCTTGATTTGCCTTATTGAAGCTTGAATGTGTGTTTGTGTGTGTTCTAGTATGTTAGACATTTTTAGTGTGTGTGAGTGTGTGTCTGATTTTTGTGTGTGTGTTGGGGGTGTTTGTATGTGTATATATATGTATATAATGGAAGACAAAAGGCCCAAATAACCAACATGCCCTTCAACTAAATGCTATTAACTAGTTTGCCATTTTAGTTTAATTCTAACTAATTTAGTTACTCTATTGTTTATCAATACATTTATTTATTTACTACAATTCCTAAATGATCTAAATGTTCGTGAATGCACATAAATACACGATAAACGAAATAGATGCACGTAACCCAAAAATATGATATTTTATGCAAACAAATATACTTAAATAATTAAAGTAGACATATAAATATATGCACATCAATAAAATAATTATATGCACGGGTCGGGGTGTTACAGTAATGATTACAATCCAATTACATGCAAAGGCTAATCTAAGTTAACACTCAATCTTTCTTGCATTGATTGGATAATTTGCATGTATAATATACATATTATAATAGAGATTATAATAGTATATTGAAGACAATTTTCTCTCTCTTCTACCAAGATATACACGGCCTACACCAAGAAAAACAAGAAGATAACTTCATCTTCTTCATGCCATAGTGTATTCGACCATTGCTAGAAAAAAAAGAATAGATTTTTCTTTTGCAAAACAAATCACATATATAACATACTAGCACATTTAAGTTTTCAAGCTTTGTAGAGATCTTTGGATGCTTGGTGGACTTCTCTAGAGCCTTCAAGTTAGAAGGATTCAAGCTAGTTTTCAAAGCTTCATATTCGCTAGTGACTACAAGAGGTATATATTTATTCTACCTTTCTATTTATATATATGTATATGTAGATATATATATATATATATATATATATATATATATTGTGGTTAGAATAGTAGTTACATGTATAATGTTTTTAAGAACTTCTATTAGATTTGCATGTTGTTACAAAGTGTTACATGCCAAATTTTTTGAAATGCTAGCTTAACTTGGTATGTACTAGTTGTATACAATTTGTTCATCTAACGATCCATTCCGCACATGTAATGATAAGTTGGACTTTCAAGTGGTACTCGAGCTAGATTCATGAAGTTCTTAAAACTAATATGTAGTAGCTTTAGATCCATTTTTGTTGATGCTAGATTTATGAGTATCTCTTGTTTTTATTCACATGCAAGGCTAGAAACATGAGATATATGGTTTGATCTTGGACATGCATGCAAGATATCATGTTAGATCTAAAAGTTATTTTTTATTATGCTAACTTTTAGGATACTACATGATTATAAAGTCAAATGTTGAAGAAAACAAGTCTTGCTTTGTTTTCTTGCCTTGGCCGAAACTACAAGGAGTGTAGGAAAGGTGATTTTGCTTTTTGTTGGACATGTAAAGATGTTAAAAGTTGCCTAGTAGTCCTCAAACATGAATATTTAATATGAGTATTGATGTTGCATGTGAAAGTTTAAAAGGTTAGTTTTAAACTTATTTTGATGTTGACATGTATGTGATTAAAAGGGGACTATTTGATTATTAAAATGTTTAAAAGTCAAAATGCAACTTGTCTTTATGTTTTGGAATAGCCAAATCGATTACACATAAATGAGAGGCCACTTGGTTCTTAACTTGGATTTGGAAATAATCTAAAATAGTATATTTTGATATTTCTAAATTTGAGAAAGTTAAAAGTTATTATATGTTGATATAATGTGTTTAAAAGGAACTATTGGGCTAAATTTATGTGCATGGGCCGAAAAGACATATGGATTTAGGCTTGGGCCATGTGTGTTATTGTTGGTGTTTAACTTTAGGCTATTGGGCCACTTTATGTGTTTTGGGCCATGGCCTTGTGTTTTTCCATTTGGACTTGACTTGCATAATTTTACTATAATGTGTTATGGGTAAATGGGCCAATTTGACTTGCATTAATAATGAAATGTGTTTATCGATTATATGATAAAAATGTATGTGGTTTGATTATTCATAGGATGAGATAATTAAACATAATTGCTAGCTAATTTGTTTATGATTATTATATTTGATATGAATGATCATATACATTTTGAGATGGTGAATTTGATCATGGATTTGGGCTTTAGGGTTATTGTTTTGATTTGGGTTGTAATTGAGACATAAGTCTCATTTTATTCTTGCTTTTGAGATAATAATGTAGTGAGGACACTTATGTAATTCTTCAAGAGAGATATTTGCAAGAAGGCCCAATGAACAATCTAAGGTGTTAGAGGTCCAATGAAGATTTCAAGGAGTTGAAGATCTTTAATAGGATAGTTTTGCTTCTTAATGCCCAAACCCAAATCCATGATACACCATTTATGCATCTTTGCATTCATATTCTATAATGTGCTATAATTGTGATTATTAGCTTATAGTATGATGAATGCATAATTATATGATGAGATTGAATGCATACTAAAGAATTCCCTACGTGCAAACCAATATTAGATTGATATAAATGGTCAAAGGAGTTTTATCGTAGTCCTCCGCTATCCTAGGATTTCATGAAACTTGAATTGAATACAATCCAACATAGGCGCAAAGGTTTGAGGAAATGTTTCATGATGAGTTTATTAAATGCACTAGTATGAACATAAAGATGTAGTTATCTTCCAAAATCTAATGACCAACATAGCCACAAAGGTTTGAGGTCAATAAAGATTCCATTTGTCGAATAACTAGGAGATGATGGGTTTAATCTAACTAAATCACTTAATCAACATAGCCACAAAGGTTTAAGACCAAAGTGATTTAGGGACTAAAGTTGACCATAGCCTATTTAGAGAAATAGACAACAAAGCGTTGTTGACCTTTGGTACTTGTATTTCAACATAGCCACAAAGGTTTGAGAAATATGTCTTGTCAAAGGAAATTGGTCATCCCATTTAGAGTCTTTTAATAGATTCACCTTTCTCTTTTAGGGAGTATGAGATTCAAAGGAATTAGTGGGAGTAACTATTTTATAATAGCTTTGTATATTCTTGTTAGCCTACAATCTTACTTTCTGTTATATTTACCTTTTCTGTAGTTTGTATGCTATGGATTCTTTTATAAATCCTATTGTCTTCATCCTTAACCATGACTACTTAACTGGACCGAACTTTGAAAAATGGTTTAAAAGCTTAAGAGTCGTTCTCCGGTTTGAGAGAATTGAATACGTTCTGGACTTTGAACCTTTGGCTCCTATTGATGAGACTACATCTGAGGCTGATAAAATCACCTACCATAAATGGGTCCAGGATGGCACACGCTCCAGAGGGTACATTTTTCATCGATGAGTGATGATCAACGATGATACTATGAGGGCATCTTTTATTCCGTGGATATCATTCGATCTTTGAAGGAATCCTTTGGTGAGCACAGTTGTGGCATGTGATATAAATTGACCCGAGAGCTTTTTAGTATGAGACTAGAGGATGGAGGTGACGTTAACCAACATTGCCTTAAGATGATTTACTTGGTAACTCAACTAGAGGCATATGGTTTCGTCATGGATCCTCAACTTCAGATTAACCTGATCTTCCAGTCCTTGCCATTATCTTACTCTCCATTGATTCTGGATTTCCATGTGCATAGAATTGAGTACACACTGTCTGAGCTACCTGATATTCTGAATAGTTGGCAGAGACTTGGTTTGGATGTGGCACCCACTTCTTATGTTGACTCTTCTCCCTCAGTGGCTGGACCCAGTCACAACAGAAGAAGGAGGAGGATGAGACACAGGAGGAACCGGGTCGCTCAATTCTTACTAGGATATCTATCTTCAAGAAGGGATTTCAAACTGAGAGTAGAGCCAAAGTTATGAACTTCTTTTATGATTTAGTTGTTTTGAGGATCGGCTTGGTATG
This sequence comes from Ehretia macrophylla, assembly GCA_037974665.1. NCBI lineage: Eukaryota > Viridiplantae > Streptophyta > Magnoliopsida > Boraginales > Ehretiaceae > Ehretia > Ehretia macrophylla. The sequence continues at coordinate 59,690,843 of CM075776.1, read as the reverse complement.
CGATCCTGTTTAGAAAAAATGTTTGTGAAAAATGTTTTGGTTTTGTTTGAAGTTTTTCTCTTCTTTTAGATAATGAATATAGTAGTGACTATTTGCTACAATCTTGTCTTACTAAGGAAATTTTGAATTTGTCCTATGTGAGAAGAGATTGGCATTTTGTATAAAGTTTCATTATAGTAATGAAATCTTCAGAATGCACATCAAAAAGGGAATGTCTTCGAATGTAAAACCGCATAAACATTTTTTCATAATGTAGCATTTATGAAATGGCTAATATCTAAATAATGACTAAATCTAGATAAATGAAGTTGTCATGTAAGTCTAAACTTTGAGGAGCTCAAGAGTTAAAGACTTGTATAAATTAAGAGCCAAAGTCATTCTTTTTCTATCTAAAAGAGTTTGATAGATTTACTATTCTCTTGGTAAAAGAGTTTGTCCAATAAAGACAGTGGAAGGAAATAAAGTTTATCCAGAATATAGTTATCACCTTAAAGTTCTTTGAATCATTATCAAAATTAATGTGTTAAGTTTAGATGAATGATTTAGAGGAATTGTAAGTGATAGCAAAGTTAAGCAAAACAAAGGAAGTGCTAATGGAGTCCATTTGTTCCAAAGATGTTATTGGAAATGATGGGACGGTTGAAGAATATGTTTGGTTATAAAAGACGATTGAGGAATGCGTCTTTTATCACCAAAGTACTTCAAGCCATTTAGAGCTTGTCTTTGTTATATGTACTATGATTATAATTCTATGGCGGGATAGAATTTAAACTCAGATTCATGCATAGATACTTTAGTGAAAGAAACTATGATGAATGGTCAATGATTTCTTATCCAAGGAACAATCGAAGTATAAATTTTCACATTCTTAATTATGAAATGATGGAGATCGATTTCATAGAAAGTGAAAATAATTCCCATATTTATAAGAAGGTTAGTGGGAGCCTGTGCCCTCAACAAGTCTTATAAATTGGTGATATCTTCAGATTATGGAAAATATTAATTATCGAAGTTCTCCAAGGTCTAGTTAAATAATATAACAATGCCACAACCATAGGGTGAACCAGTCATATCTTGTAGGATTATTTATGTGAGATACAATGATATGATTATTAAGTTTACCTCACAACCTGTACATTGAGTCAAAATCTTTCAAAAACTTAAGATAGAGGTTTCTAAGAAATGAATGGTCTCCAGCCTCTGAGGCGGGGTATTCGTCTTTTCTTTTAGACTACCTTCTGACTTTAGTAAGGAAATGGTAGCGAGGGGATCGCATACCTTACCATTTAGCCTTTTGTAGTCTCCTAATAATGCAAAGGCACGTACACGAGACAATATGATGTAAAGGGTTGCATCGAAAATGATCTAAGTAGAGGTACTGATGATCTTATTGTGGTAGTAGTAGTTTTCAGTTTTAACAAAAACCTAGATCTTCAAAATCTGTGGTAATAGTGAAATTCTTAGAGAAGAATTCACATATTGATGGAAATATTACTAGATTTGTAGTTGATTTATGAGAAGACTGTAAAATGATTGGAAAGAGTTCCGAATAGTAAGTAACCATTATCCTGTTCCTTAGGCCAAAATGCATACCTGACATTATGAATGGTGTTTGGATACAATATTTTTATTAGAAAAATAAAGGTGGTTCTATTTATTGTTGGTTATCGATACTTTATTTGGTAACTACAATAAAAGCTTCTTACACAAGCTTATAGAACCCGATCTCATCAAGAATCCAAACATATAGATAATGACTTTCTCATGCTTATCGAGAATTCCCTTCTTGAAAGAAAAAGATTTAACAGAAAGGTTCCTATATGTATATTTTTTATAGTTGACCAACTGATCTTGTAAAGATAGTTATAGTTGATCACCATCTTAGAAAAGATGAGTTATGGATACGAAAGTACTGTGCGCTAATCCTATGGTAGATAACATTAGTGTAAGTAGGAGATTGTTAGGGATATGCCATAATGCTATAGATTAGATGACCTAATTAGGGTTTAATAAGAATATATATATGTTTGTATACACAATGATGTTTTTGGATATTCATATTCTACGTTTTGATATGAATGTGTCCCTAGTGTTTATCGGAGAAGAAAAACATTCTAAAAGAGTTTAGAATACTTCGTTGTTTCTCTTCGATATGATAAACATTAAGAATTGAATCATAACCCTTCAGATTATTTGACTAGGACTAGAATAATCGAATACGGGTTATCATATGTTATTACATTTGATTAACATAGTGATGTTAATGATAAATGATGACATGCGAAGTGCCAGAACAACATGATGATGTGGACTAATGTGAAACCCCAGTTTTCGTCTTTATCTCGATTTGCGTGCTTTACCTCATTTTGCGTGAATTGACATGTTTATGTGCTATATGACTTAGAATATGTTAAAAATGTGATTAATACTCCTAATACATGCTAAGTGTGCATTCATGAAATTTTCATAAAAAACGGAATCAAAAATTTTATCGCCGGTTTTGGTGAATAGTGCTTTTGAACACCTGTCCTCTAAAATTTTTACAGGAGTGTTTTAAATGTCTTAAAACCTAGTCCTATATTATTAATAGACCCATGTTTGATAAAAATTGATTTTGAAACAGAATAGTAATTTAAACAGACTTTTCGGGCAGAAAATAGCATTTTTGAGCCAAATAGTGATTTCTTATAAACCCGATTCTTGCATTGACTTTTGTTGACCTAGTATATATTAATATAAATGTATTTATATGCGGTATTAAATACTTTTAGATTAATTGTGCATTCAAAAGATATTTGAAAATAAATAATATGACTTTTCACCTTCTTTTGCAGAAAATCGAGTTTTAAGCCGACTCGGGTGAAATTATTTGAATGTAAAACTTCTTGTCACCTAAAAATAAACTATTTGAGATAGTTTAGGTGTTGCATAATTAATTTGAGCAAGAGTAGTCAAGAAAATGAATTAAAAGACAAGGAAACACTAAAAATAATTAGTTTCCACCTTTGACTTTCTTTTATTTATTTGACCTTTGCTTAATATATCATCAACACACATTAAAAACAACACAAAACATACTCATTTTACACTCACATTACCGAAATTCCATGGGGAAGAAGAAAGAAGACATTTTTCAAAGGTTTTCAAGCATTTTTCACATAGATTTTGTAATTAAAGTCCAAATCACTTGATTCAATGCTTGATTTCACTTGTTGGGCATCCATTCTACACATTTCTTGCATCAAAACACATCAAAGGTGAGAAAAAAATTCTAGATCTCAAAAGTCATCTTTTATGTTTTTGCTTATAATTGCATTTTGAAATGTTAGAATGTTAATTTGAAGTTATATTATTGCTCAGTGCATGCTAGGGATTGTTTATGTGTATTACTATGAGATTTGAACCATTGTAGCGAAATTATTTATTTTCAGGTATTTAAAGTTGATAGATTAGCCATTTGATGATTTTCTTGAGTTGTTGTGGTTGGAATCGATTGCCGTCGATTTCTAAAAGTTTGTTAACTACGTGGTAACGCCGTTATAATGCCGAATTTTCGATTGCGATATTTGGGTGAAAATCCAGAAATTTCAGCCTAGGTACATTGAGGTTTTAGGGTTGTTGGGCTTGATTTTGATGTGTCTTGGTTGGTTTCCGAGAGGGCTAATGTAGATGATTGAATGGGCGAGTGTTGGAAACTGATTTGGAGTTGTTTGGATTAGTAGAATGTAAGATATGATTATTTGAAGTTTAGGTTGTCTTTCTTTAAATTGTTGAATTGAGCCTTTAAATGATTGGGTAGTGTTTGAGTGATTGAATTGTGAGTTGTTGATGGTTAGACTAGGGTTAGATTACGTGTTTAATGCATGTTAAGTTGGATGGCCTACTTTGTCATCTAACTTAATTGTTTGTTGTTTAATTGATTATTTGATGATAATTGATTATAATTGATGATTATTAATTGATGATTGATGAACCGGGAGATAGGTAATTCTGCTAGATTGTCCTCATGTGAATGATGTTTATTATTATTGCTGAGTCTTTGGTATGTGAGTGCCACCTCTCGGGCAGCATCGGATTGATAACGGCATGACTACCAGAGACTGCCTCCAGCTTGCATGACGGAGGTGTCATGGAGGGAGAGGTTATTGGGGTACCTCGGGTGCGTGAGTTTATAGTAGTCACAAAAAGGCTGTTATGATTGTGATGGCGTTTGGAGCTACACCAACTAGTGTATCCTTTATTGAATGGTCATTATAGATTATGTGATGATAGTATTATTGATGTTATTATGTGTGTTTACTTGTTCAAAGGATCATTTCTAAGGAGTATAGTGAATACTGTTAGAGATCTATCGGATCCTCACTGAGCTTGTTTTATATAAGCTCACTCTCTATTATTGCATGCATACAGGTGTTACAGAACAGGAATACGGATACGTGCCTTAGGAAGCTGAGAATGTGCTTTATGTGGACAAGTCTTATATGCCAAAGTCTTGTCATTGATTTCTGAGATGTAGTTCTCTTTTGTTATCTTGTATATTAAAACTAGATGTTTTGTATTTACTTAGAAGTTTATGATGTATAAGATGTTGTAAAGATAATGAATTAAATGTTGCTAGCTTAGTAGTCTTGTTTTGGAACATGATTAGGTTGCTAGATTGGTTATAATCTATTTTGGGAATGTATGTTATATAGTAAATGTATGATATTGGAATGGAGGCGTATAACCTATGGATGCAATGGTAAAGAATGTTTATTGTATGTTGTGGTTGTGTTGTTAATTGTTGAATTATTGTTGAGTTGGATGTATGAGTTTCGAAGAGGTTGGTTTAGAACCTCAGTGTCCAAATTACTGTCGTTATACTGCTGAAATTTCGTTGCGTCCTGACTGATTGTAGGAGGGGTCGAGTTGGGGCGTGACAACTAATATACATATGAGTGATCGTTAGTGGTACGGATCATTGAATGTGATGATAAATAGTAAACTATATGATTTCAGGTTAATAGTTTACTATTTAGTTGAGAATTGTGCAAATTAATCATTAGACTTGAGAAATTACTACGGCTGCCGAATATATCAGGGGCTAAATATAGCGTCTGGACTATACTTGCCTTTTATAAGATGAGTTACGACCTTTCGCATTTTAGTCTTCTGATATAGACTGACAGGTAATTGTCAAGATAGGATCTATTAACCTCCGTTGAGAGGCGATGTCCTATGATATCTGAAGTTGGTCGATAAACGAGGAAGTCCTTAGCCAAGGTAAGTATGAGATTGATGGAAATGAGCTTTTCCATGGTAGTCATATCTCGTTTCACCGTTTTAGATCTATTCATAGAATCAGAAGTAGACTTAGCCATTTCATGGTCCTTTTCCTGATGGGGACATTTTAATAGAAGGATCGAACTGCACGGTAATTCTTCATAGTAAATAGATTCATAATAAGATCGAGTCTTCATTATCGCATACATTTTCATGGTACGTTTGTTGCTAGTGCGTCACTCATGAACATGAGGGTATTTCGGGTAATGACGGAGACATTCCCGAAATAGATTAAGAGGTTTAATGGTCCCTCATCGGTATGCAGTTATAAATCTAGAAAGTCACACACTAGTAAGCATCAATAATAAGTTTGCTGATAGCTTGTATATTATGGTTGGTGACTTTAAAGTGTTAAGAGTCATCTAGTTTGAAATTTGGGCCAAAAGTACAATTTTGCAAAGTTTTGGGGTCAAAACGTAAATACTAAAAGTTTTGGGGCCAAACTGCAAGTATTGAAAAGTAATTATATATATATATATATGAAGGTGCTTATATATATATATATATTTTAAAGATGATTTGATTTATGAAATGCCACGTCATTAATCCTAGTCATCAAATGACAAAATAAATTATTGGATAATAGGGTATATGTGGCATTTTGGTGGGACACATGTAGGATGACTGGATTGTCCATGTCATCTATCCTAAGATTTATCTTATCCACTAATTTGAATTAAAAGTGAAGATTTAATCTTGATTAAATCATTGGATTGTAATGATTGCTTTTGAAAGTTGTAGGAGAGAATGTGCAACCATTAGATTGTAATGATTACAATCTAAAGCCATGCACAAGCTTATCTATTCTTGCACTCTACTAATCTTATTTTTGATTGGTTATTGCATGCAAGTTGCATAATATAATAGTGATTATAATATAATAAGCAAAATAACTTCTCTCTCCTCAAGCTAACACATACACGGCCAAACAAGGATAGAAAGAGAAGAAATATAGCTAACCATTAGATTGTAATGATTACAATCCAATTACTTGCAAAGGCTAATCCAAGTTAACACTCAATCTTTCTTGCATTGATTGGATAATTTGCATGTATAATATACATATTATAATAGAGATTATAATTGTATATTGAAGACAACTTTCTCTCTCTTCTACCAAGATATACATGGCCTACACCAAGAAAAACAAGAAGATAACTTCATCTTCTTCATGCCATAGTGTATTCGGCCATTGCTAGAAAGAAAAGAATAAAATTTTCTTTTGCAAAAAAAATCACATATATAGCTACATACCTTGAAAACATACTAGCACATTTAAGTTTTCAAGCTTTGTGGCGATCTTTGGATGCTTGGTGGACTTCTCTAGAGCCTTCAAGTTAGAGGGATTCAAGCTAGACTTCAGAGCTTCATCTTCGCTAGTGACTACAAGAGGTATATCTCTATTCTACCTTTTTATTTATATATATATATATATATATATATATATATTAGATTTGTATATATATATATCTCTACACATACATATATATTAGATTTGTATATATATATATATATATTGGGGTTAGAATAGTAGTTACATGCATGTTGTTTTTAAGAACTTCTATTAGATTTGTATGTTGTTACAAAGTGTTACATGCCAAAATTTTTGAAATGTTAGCTTAACTTGGTGTGTACTAGTTGTATATAACTTGTTCATCTAACGATCCATTCCGCACATGTAATGATAATTTGGACTTTCATTAATGCGCTCCAAACATGGAGTACATCTCTTTAAGGATCAGTGCCCCAAGACTCCTAAAGAGGAAGAGAGCATGAGAAAAGTTCCATATGCTTTAGCAGTTGGAAGTCTCATGTATGCAATGTTATATAGTAGGCAAGATATCTGCTTTGCTATTGGCATGGTTAGTCGGTATCAGTTAAACCCTGGACAGGATCACTGGGTAGCAGTCAAATATATATTCAAATATCTTCGGAGAATGAAAGATTATATGTTGGTCTTTCGAGCTGAGGATCTGACTCCGCTGGCATACATAGACTCCGACTTCCAATTTGATAGGGATTCTAGGAGGTCTACTTCTGGATATGTATTCACCCTGTCAGGAGGTGCAGTTTTAGGGAGAAGTGTGAAACAAAATTGCATCGTAGACTCCACTATGGAAGCTTAGTATGTCATGGCATCACAAGCTGCCAAGGAAAAGCCTATAATCATCTATTGCGACAATAGTGGGGCGGTAGCGCAAAGTAAAAAGCCAAAGAATCACAGGAAATGCAAGAATATAGAGAGAAAATATAACTTGATCTGTGAATTTATTCACAGAGGAGACATAGTGGTAGAAAAGATTGCCTCTGCAAATGATTTAGCGGATCCCTTTACTAAGACTCTCATAGAGAGGGCATTCTCTGGACATGTTGAGTCTATGGGGGTTAGGTTATTAGGTGACTTAGCTTAGTGTTCTTTTGTGCAAGTGGGTGTCTGTTGGGAATAGGATGGCCAAAAGACCACTAGCAGTTGCCATTTCTGTAAATGAATATTTGCAATTGATAATTAAAATGCCATCTTATTGTATGAGCATGCTTTTCTCTCATTTGTTAGTATAGACGAAGTTAATATGGAAGCAGACAAGAATTAATAATAATCAACAGAAGATGTAAATAAAATAAGTAAACAGAAAAGAAAAGAAGAACAAGACTATGAATATAAATGTTCTTGAGAAAATCACCAGAGAATGGAATCTTCCCAATTCCACAAACACCATTGAGTCTGAACATCCTCATTTTCAGACAACACAAATTGACAATAAAGAAGGAACCATAGAACTAAGACTAGCTGTTTACTCCACAACTCAAGCACCAGACATCGAAACGATTGCCAAACAAGGTAATTGGACCAATCTTTCACTTGTTACCCTCCAAAAACAAGTAGGACGTATTGAACATATTTTAGAGAAAAAGACCATAACTACAAGTACAAGTACCATTACAGAAGAAAAACTTAAGGAATCAATAAAACTTTCCATTGAACAAAGTTCTGCCCCTTTAACAAAATCCTTTGATTCTTTAAAAATTTCCCCTACCAGTACAAAATATTCTCTCCTTACTTTTACAGAACAAGGACCACAAGAAACTAGAACTACAGTTTCTGTATTAAGACCTCTTCCTTTCAAGATATCAAATATTATTCAAAAAGTTCAATCCCCAGAAGAGAAGAATGAGAAAATTTTACAAGAAATATATGAAAAAATTGGTATAAAACCAGAAACTTCTTCCAGTCAACCATTGCTTCAAGTTTTAAAACAGTCAGATGTTAGTTCCACAAGTTCTGATTGTGAATCAGAAAGATCTATTCATTTCGAAGGTCAACATCATTTACAAAAATTCACTATTAATAAGATTATTGGACCAAAACAAAGAGTTTTTACCCCATACCTATACCACCAGATCTTCTCATTGAAAAGCCTTAACCATATAAAGCTTATTATGGTAGTAACATTTATGAATGGAATATTGACGGAATGACAGAATACTAGATCCTTAATCTAACCAAAAAATGATAATTGTTGGTAATATTTACAAGCAAACTGTCTCTAAAAGAGCAATTACCAGAAATATCATTCTTGGCTTCACAGGCCAATTAAAAGGATGGTGGGATAATCACTTATACGATACTACCAAAACTGCTATCTTAGATATGCAGAAAACCAATACCCAAGGTACCCCAATTATTAATGACCAAGGACAGACGGAGTCATGTGCCTTGTTAGGCTTAGTCTATATTATTACCTACCATTTTATTGGTGACCTAACCATTTACCAAGAGAGAACATCTGAAATTCTTCAAAATTTAAGATGTAGAAGACTACAAGATTTCCGATGGTATAAGGATGTTTTCCTTATTAAATTATACCAGCGAACAGATAACAATCCTATTTATTGAAAAGAAAGATTTATCTCTGGACTTCCAAAATTATTTGCTGAACAAGTCAAAGAAGCCCTATCACAAGAATTCCCAGGCCTTGATTACAATCAAATGACCTATGGTGATATCATAAGTCAAATCAACAAGACAGACTTAAAAATCTGTATTGACCTCAGATTTAAAGCATAATTGAAGAAACAACATTTTGTCTCCAGAAATGAATTAGGTAATTAGTGTGAACAATTCGGCATGGAACGAATCCAGACACCACATGCCCACAAAACACATAAACCAAAAATATTTAACAAGTATAAAAAGAGGTTTGATAAACCATACAAGTCTTATAGGAAAAAACATTACCAAAAATTTGCACAAAAGAAATGGAAACCAAAATACAATAAAAGCAGTAAAAAACAACAAAAATCCACTGAATGTTTCAAATGTGGTAAACCAGGACACTTTGTAGCAACTTGCAGAGTAAGAACAAAAGTACAACAATTAGAATTAGATGAAGAAACAAAGAGCAAAATTCGCCAGATAATAGACCAGTATGAATTAAGTACCGACTCTTCTTCACCAGAAATCTATGACGAAGATAACATAAACCAGATTGGAATAGATTATTACTCCAGCAGTGAAACAGAATTTGAACCAGGATGCACTTGTCCAAGTAAAGGACCATGTTTTTGTAACAAGAAACTTAACACCATCACGGATACCTAAAATCTCATGCTTGACATGATATGTAAAATATCTGACCCAGAAGAAAGACATATTTATCTTCTTAAGCTCAAAGAACTGGTTGACCAGAAAGAAGAAAATCATATTTCTACCATTATACCAACAAAAACTAAGACCACCAGTTATTATGATGTTTTATCTCTTTTTCAGAAAAGAAAACAACAATCAGTTGATATGCCAGATTTACAAAACGAAATAAACTAGTTAAAAAGGGAAATTCAAGAACTTAGAAAAGATCATGATAAATTACAACAGGATGTGTTACTTTTCCAAATAGAAAGTCAAATTGACTCACAAGAACCTCACCAAAATGATAAACAATTAGACAAACAAGTTCATATTGCCATTGGCAAATTGAAAAGTGACCAACCAGAATCTAGTAATACTTGAGGGCAAGACAAAAAATTTGTTAGCCTTCTCACCAGAATCTCATACCAAAAATGGTATGTCCAGTTAACTATTGTTATCAAAGATCACAAGTTTGAAACTATAGCACTCCTTGATTCAGGAATAGATATGAACTGTATCCAAGAAGGGTTAATCCCTACCAAATATTTTGAGAAAACTAAAGAACGGCTTTCTACAGCTAATTCTACCAGGTTGCAAATCCAATATAAGATTCCTAATGCACATGTTTGCAATCAAGGAATTTGTTTTCCAACAAGTTTTGTTTTAGTTAAACATTTGAATTCCCAAGTTATTTTAGGAAATCCATTTCTATAAATGCTTTTCCCTATTGTGAGACCCCGAATTTGACCTTATGTGCGATTATGTGTCTACTTGCCTTTATGTGCAAATAATGTGTCTATTTGACCTTTATATACAAAAATTATGTGGTTATTGAATTTAATACGTAATATGTTCAATTATATGATTTATATATGTTTACTAATTCAAATGTCGAACTAAATTAAATAAATTTTACTCGGAAGTCATGAGTCAATTTTGGGTCAACTTTGGAATTAAACTGGCACCAATTTGGAGAGAGTTAGGTTGTGAATTATATATGGTTGGAAAGCTCTACGAGTCTAGTTTCTATAGGTTCAAACCGTTTGTGAATTGGAGTTTTCTAGAAGAAGTTATGGCTGTTTTCGTAAGGTGGCACAGAGCTGATTTTTCTACGCGAGAGTTGACCGAAGCTTTGACCTTTGACTTTCCACTTAAATACTAAATCAGCCAAATAAAACACAAAAAACGCAGCTCTTCCTTTTCTTCTGCCCGTGAACACCAAACCAAGAGGAATAGTAAACCCTTGCACTATTTTGCTCATATTTGGAGTTAGGAGCGAAACCAAGGCGCGAAATCAACGTTTTTGAGCTCGTGGCGACCTCTAGCATCTTTCTACCGATCGTTTTGCCTTATTTTTCAGAAAAAAAGGTGAGGGATTTTCTGAAATTTATTTTTAGATTCCATATAAATGTGTATTTGTGTATTAAATTGTTATTATTGTTGTTAATTCTTGCTAATTAGACTATAGAGAACAATTAACATGCTTTTTAACTAATTTAATTTATAGTTTTTATATAGCTGAATTTTATATTTTATTTACTGATTTTAATTGTTAAAAAAATGTTATGGATAAGTGTTATTAGCAATTATTTATAGCCTACTTACATTTATAAATTATTATAGTATGCTAATTAGCTTAGAATTGCATTTTGGTGCAAGATTGGTTGAGTTTTGAAAAAAATGTTTTATTGCTGGAAAATTTTAATAAAAAAAAGTGAATAGTGTTTTCTTGTGTTTTTAATGCTCAAATTGCTCTCGAAATGTTTGTATATGTATATATAAATGTTTATAACTTAATTGCATAGCTTGGGAGCACAAATTGTGGAGTTTTGGTGCATTTTGAAGAGTTTTCTGAATTTTTCAGCCATGTTGCAAATGAGTTATTTTGCTTGTTGGGCATCCATTCTACATATTTCTAGCATCAAATAACATCAAAGGTGTGAGAAAAATTCTAGATCTCAAAAGTCATTTTTTATGTTTTTTGCATATAATCGATTATTGACCTGGTAGAATGTTAATTTGAAGTTATATTATTGCTCAGCACATGCTAGGGATCGTTTATGTGTATTACTATGAGATTTGAACCATTGTAGTGAAATTATTTATTTTCGGGTATTTAAAGTTGATAGAATGACTATTTGAGGATTATCTTGAGTTGTTGTTGTTGGAATCGATTGCCGTCGATTTCTAAAAGTTTGTTAATTACGTGGTAACGCCGTTATAATGCCGAATTTTTGATTGCGATGTTTGGATGAAAATCTGAAAATTTCAGCCTAGGTGCATTGAGGTTTTAAGGTTGTTGGGCTTGATTTTGATGTGTCTTGGTTGATTTTCGAGAGGGCTAATGTAGTTGATTGAATGGGTGAGTATTTGAAACTGATTTGGAGTGATTTGGATTAGTAGAATGTAAGATATGATTATTTGAAGTTTATGTTGTCTTTCTTTAAAATGTTAGATTGAGCCTTAGTTGATTGGGTGGTGTTTGAGTGTTGAATGGCGAGTTGTTGATGAGTAATTTAGGGTTTAATTGTGTATATAATACATGTCCGGTTAGATGACCTACTTTGTCATCTAACTAAGTTATTGTTGTTTAAATGATAATTGATGCTATCATTGATGACTAAATGATGATTGATTGATGATTGATTGATGATTGATGATGATTATGGAGTCTTGGTATGTGTGTGCCACCTCTCGGGCAGCGTTGGGCTGTCGGGTTGATAACGGCATGACTGCCAGAGGCTACCCCCAGCTCGCATGACGGAGGTGTCATGGAGGGAGGGGCTAGTGAGGTACCTCGGGTGCGTGAGTAATGGGGAGTTATAAGAAGAACGGTTGAGATCGTGATGGCGTTTGGAGCTACACCAAATAGAGTATCCTTTAATGAATGGTTATATAGTTATGTGATGATAATGTTATTATTGTTGTTGTGTGTTTACTTGCTCAAAGGACTAAATCCAAGGAGCGTAGTGAATACTGTCGAGATCTATCGGATCCTCACTGGGCTTATGTATATAAGCTCACTCTCTATTATTGCATGCTTACAGCTGGTGCAGAGCCGGATTACGGGTACGTGGACGAGTCATATGTTCCTGAGTCTTATCTATGATTATATGTTGTTTAATGTCATGTATATTAGCTTAATAGACTTTTATATGCTTTGTGGTTCTTATTGTAATAGATGTTGAAAGATGATGATCCAAACGATGTTAACTTAGTGACTTTCTTTTGTTTATGGTTAAGTTGTTAGATGTGTCTCAACTTATTTTTGAAATGTATGATAAGGTTGAGGTATTGTATGTTATGTTGGAATGGAGGCAGATAACGAAGACTGATTATTGTATATTACGGTTATGTTGTGTTTTGTTATGCTGTTGAGGAGTTGTTGTTTGTATGGTTATAGAATTGGATGTTTAATGTTATTAATGAGGTTGGTTTAGAATCTCAGAAATCTATTTACTGTCGTTACGCTGCCGAAATTCCGTTGCGTCCTGACTGATTGTAGGTGGGGTCGAGTTGGGGCGTGACATTTAAGTGGTATCAGAGCTTGATTAGCTGTCAGCCGGGGTATCCTCGGAATGTGGGTAGTGGTCTAAGCATGCAAGTATGTATTAAGTGAAAGAAAAGTGAAACATATGTTAATATGTTTATGTGATTAATTTACTTATGTGTCTAATTTTCTATGTGACCAGTATGCCTTGTGTGTTAAGTGAACTAATGTGGTCAATATGTTTTATGTGATAACGTGTTATACGTACTCAATGTGTTGTAATTAATGTGCATTATGTGATTAATGTGTATTATGTGACAATTGTGTTTTATGTGATTTTGTGCCTTGTGTGAAGTTAGTTGTTTATGTGCTTTTAATTGTTTATAACTAGCTTCTGTGAAACAACGTGCTTTAGGTGCTCAATGTACTTTAAGTGACCAATGTGAGTTACGTGATCAACTTGTCTTATGTGAAGTTTGTTGCTTATGTGACTTTAATTGTTTATAATTTACTTCTGTGATATAACCTGTTTATATGATGTTGGCTTCTTATATGTTGAATTGTGTGTTATGTGATAATGTTGCATTGTATGATAATTCCGCATTACGTTGTACTTGTCTTTCATATGATATAGTTCCATACATGTTTTAACTCGTGAGTGACCTTTTAATGTCTAGGGTGGTTGTAAGAGCTTTCAGAAATAGAGGTAGGCCATGATTTGAATTATTATTATTCTAGAAGTTTATCAGTTAGATTTTAATTGTTATGTTTATGGATTTTAGTTTCGGCTTAATGGATTGATCTTGATGTTCCTTTAGCAAGAATGAAGTTGTTCGAGGAAATAGCAATGTATCTTGATGATTATAATTACTTTTGTTGCCATGTTTAACTTGTTATTACTTGGAGATGAATCATAAGTTGAGGTTTACGTGAGGTTATCATTGGACACTTTTGGAGTCTCAACTCAGACTATACTTCCTTGAGGTTATTTTAGAATGAATTTATTTGAGGAATTAGTGATGTATATTTGTGAATGGAATGAACTGTGGTATAACATGTGAATATGTCTACTATTTGGGATTGCTATAGTATTAAAGGGTATTTTGGAGTTTTGATCTTTAAACCTTGGAGACAATTGGAGTGATTCCTGACTAAAGTTTCTTCATTTGAAGATGTAATTGTTCGGAGATAGAATTATTTGAGGAAATAAGAATGCATTTTGGTGACTGAACATTTACTTACCTACATTAAGCTTTTGAGTTCTAGGTGGTATGACTTTCTAAATTGTTGATTGAGGATTCGCTTGTGTTATAATGGGTTAATATGAATCTGTATTGTGTTATCATATTTTGGAGTCTTCATTAGTGAATCATGTTGGGTAATCGGTGATTTATCTTGTTTAGTGATTGGTCTGGTACGGAATGTAAAATTTTGGAGTGATTTATCTTGTTTGGTGATTGTTATGACTCCTTAGGTTCTCTAAATCTCCTTAGTGTCTTGTTTTGGTAGGAGATAAATTATAGGATTTGACTTGTTGGTGTTCAAATGTGTAGGTGGGACACCCTTCTTGTGCTTCATAATTCTATCAGTCTTATTATTCTTTTCTACTCTATTCTCACTTATTTGAGAGAGAGTTACACTTTTCTAGCATATCAATTGTTTCTTTAAAGTTTTGCTTATTGGATTAATGGATCCTATACTCATTTGACATTGTTTCTATTCTTAACATTCATATTTGCTTCTTATAGCAATGTCGCTAATTGGAGTTAAGGTTTGAGACTTCTATATTTCAATCTATATCTCCAGCCATTGGTTTCAATATTTCATTTCATTCTATTACTATTCATTTAGAAGTAATTTCACCTTTGTTATACCATTTTACTTATTCGATTTCACTTGTTTGATGTACTCTTTACCTAAGTACATCATTGTTATTCTTGTTGATCTTTGTTAATCCTAATGTTTTATTATTAAATCCTGAGCCATTACTTTGCTTGTAATTGCTCACTCAAAGTACTCGGCACTGTCCTATTGTTATCATTTCTTATTCGTACTTCTTTGGTATTGCGTGCTGGGATACTCTTGCCACTCATGTTTTCTATTGAATTAATCATCTCTTATTTCTTAATTTCATTTCGCCTCAAGTACAACTTACTTGTTGGTTCTTTGAACAATCATCGAGAATTGAAATATCTACTTGTTCAGGAATTTTTGTTCAACATACTCAGCACTGTTTTGACTCGTCATCATCCTTTGTTCGTACTTATTTAACTGATAGGTGCTGAGACATTTCTTATCTTAGTTATCATGCTTCCTTATTAAACTATTAACCTCTTGATTCTCTAACCTGTTTGACCTCCTGTTCACTTGATTGTTGGCTCGAATATGATTTTTCATATTCGTATTTCCTTGTAAATTTCATAAGAGCCATATTCTGACAAATGTCATTTTTGAGATATTTCCTTGATCAATAATCATTCATGTTATCGTGAATGAGTTTTAAACCCTCGGGGTGTTCATAGAGCTCTTTTGTGTAGTAGGGGATGATTGATAAGTAGTGGTGTCATGCTAAGACCTTGGAGTTGCGATTTCTTTCATATGCAATATGATATTAGGTAGGAGAGAATTATGAATTGAAGATTGTCTTGGAATTATGGTCATCAACTTGCAGTCAATGGAGTTTATTCCAATTGAGGTCTTTGGTTAGGTGTCATCCTAAGAGATAAATGGGAACTAAGAGAAATATTGTTAAAGTGTAACGATTGAGGACTTAGTCGTCTGTTAGTTCGAGAATTGCGCGGACGCAATTGTTTTAAGGAGGGGAGAATGTGAGACCCCGAATTTGACCTTATGTGCGATTATGTGTCTACTTGCCTTTATGTGCAAATAATGTGTCTATTTGACCTTTATATACAAAAATTATGTGGTTATTGAATTTAATACGTAATATGTTCAATTATATAATTTATATATGTTTACTAATTCAAATGTCGAACTAAATTAAATAAATTTTACTCGGAAGTCATGAGTCAATTTTGGGTCAACTTTGGAATTAAACTGGCACCAATTTGGAGAGAGTTAGGTTGTGAATTATATATGGTTGGAAAGCTCTACGAGTCTAGATTCTATAGGTTCAAACCGTTCGTGAATTGGAGTTTTCTAGAAGAAGTTATGGCTGTTTTCGTAAGGTGGCACATAGCTGATTTTTCTACGCGAGAGTTGACCGAAGCTTTGACCTTTGACTTTCCACTTAAATACTAAATCAGCCAAATAAAACACAAAAAACGCAGCTCTTCCTTTTCTTCTGCCCGTGAACACCAAACCAAGAGGAATAGTAAACCCTTGCACTATTTTGCTCATATTTGGAGTTAGGAGCGAAACCAAGGCGCGAAATCAACGTTTTTGAGCTCGTGGCGACCTTTAGCATCTTTCTACCGATCGTTTTGCCTTATTTTTCAGAAAAAAAAGGTGAGGGATTTTCTGAAATTTATTTTTAGATTCCATATAAATGTGTATTTGTGTATTAAATTGTTATTATTGTTGTTAATTCTTGTTAATTAGACTATAGAGAACAATTAACATGCTTTTTAACTAATTTAATTTATAGTTTTTATATAGCTGAATTTTATATTTTATTTACTGATTTTAATTGTTAAAAAAATGTTATGGATAAGTGTTATTAGCAATTATTTATAGCCTACTTACATTTATAAATTATTATAGTATGCTAATTAGCTTAGAATTGCATTTTGGTGCAAGATTGGTTGAGTTTTGAAAAAAATGTTTTATTGCTGGAGAATTTTAATAAAAAAAAACGTGAATAGTGTTTTCTTGTGTTTTTAATGCTCAAATTGCTCTCGAAATGTTTGTATATGTATATATAAATGTTTATAACTTAATTGCATAGCTTGGGAGCACAAATTGTGGAGTTTTGGTGCATTTTGAAGAGTTTTCTGAATTTTCCAGCCATGTTGCAAATGAGTTATTTTGCTTGTTGGGCATCCATTCTATATATTTCTAGCATCAAATAATATCAAAGGTGAGAGAAAAATTCTAGATCTCAAAAGTCATTTTTTTATGTTTTTGCATATAATCGATTATTGAACTGTTAGAATGTTAATTTGAAGTTATATTATTGCTCAGCACATGCTAGGGATCGTTTATGTGTATTACTATGAGATTTGAACCATTGTAGCGAAATTATTTATTTTCGGGTATTTAAAGTTGATAGAATGGCTATTTGAGGATTATCTTGAGTTGTTGAGGTTGGAATCAATTGCCGTCGATTTCTAAAAGTTTGTTAATTACGTGGTAACGCCGTTATAATGCCGAATTTTCGATTGCGATGTTTGGGTGAAAATCTAAAAATTTCAGCCTAGGTACATTGAGGTTTTAGGGTTGTTGGGCTTGATTTTGATGTGTCTTGGTTGGTTTCCGAGAGGGCTAATGTAGTTGGTTGAATGAGTGAGTGATAGAAACTGATTTGGAGTTGTTTGGATTAGTAGAATGTAAGATATGATTATTTGAAGTTTATGTTGTCTTTCTTTAAAATGTTAGATTGAGCCTTAGTTGATTGGGTGGTGTTTGAGTGTTGAATGGTGAGTTGTTGATGAGTAATTTAGGGTTTAATTGTGTATATAATGCATGTCCGGTTAGATGGCCTACTTTGTCATCTAACTAAGTTATTGTTGTTTAAATGATAATTGATGCTATCATTGATGACTAAATGATGATTGATTGATGATTGATTGATGATTGATGATGATTATGGAGTCTTGGTATGTGTGTGCCACCTCTCGGGCAGCGTTGGGCTGTCGGGTTGATAACGGCATGACTGCCAGAGGCTACCCCCAGCTCGCATGACGGAGGTGTCATGGAGGGAGGGGCTAGTGAGGTACCTCGGGTGCGTGAGTAATGGGGAGTTATAAGAAGAACGGTTGAGATCGTGATGGCGTTTGGAGCTACACCAAATAGAGTATCCTTTAATGAATGGTTATATAGTTATGTGATGATAATGTTATTATTGTTGTTGTGTGTTTACTTGCTCAAAGGACTAAATCCAAGGAGCGTAGTGAATACTGTCGAGATCTATCGGATCCTCACTGGGCTTATGTATATAAGCTCACTCTCTATTATTGCATGCTTACAGGTGTTGCAGAGCCGGATTACGGGTACGTGCCTCCTGAGGAGGAAAATGTGCCTTACGTGGACGAGTCATATGTCCCTGAGTCTTATCCATGATTATATGTTGTTTAATGTCATGTATATTAGCTTAATAGACTTTTATATGCTTTGTGGTTCTTATTGTAATAGATGTTGAAAGATGATGATCCAAACGATGTTAACTTAGTGGCTTTCTTTTGTTTATGGTTAAGTTGTTAGATGTGTCTCAACTTATTTTTGAAATGTATGATAAGGTTGATGTATTGTATGTTATGTTGGAATGGAGGCAGATAACGAAGACTGATTATTGTATATTACGGTTATGTTGTGTTTTGTTATGCTGTTGAGGAGTTGTTGTTTGTATGGTTATAGAATTGGATGTTTAATGTTATTAATGAGGTTGGTTTAGAACCTCAGAAATCTATTTACTGTCGTTACGCTGCCGAAATTCCGTTGCGTCCTGACTGATTGTAGGTGGGGTCGAGTTGGGGCGTGACACCTATGACTGTCACAGAGGCAGGGATTCAAACAAAAGTTATAGGAAAACCAGTTTTGTTTGAATTTTTCTATCCTTCCATGAAAAAAAGATATTAACTCCATTCAAAAGAAAGAAAACCAGATCAATTTTCTTAAACAAGATATACACAGTCTTAGAATTGAAGACCAGATTTCAAAGCAACAAAAGACTATACAAGATTTTCAAACCAGATTTGAAAAAGAAGTTTGCTCAGATCTTCCTACAGCCTTTTGGAATAGGAAGAAACATATTGTTTCATTACCTTATGAAAAAGAGTTTTCATAAAAACTCATTCCTACTAAGGCTCGACCAATTCAGATGATCCAAGAATATTTAGATTTATGTAAACAAGAAATTCAGAGTCTTATTGACAAGAAACTCATTCAACCTAGTAAAAAACCATGGTCGTGTGAAGCTTTTTATGTCAATAAACATGCTGAAAAGAAACGAGGAGTTCCTAGATTAGTTATCAATTATAAACCATTGAACAAAGTTTTACAATGGATTAGATATCTCATTCCCAACAAGAATGATCTTTTAAAAAGACTTTACAATGCACATGTTTTTTCAAAGTTTGACATGAAATCAGGATTTTCAATCCATATACCAGTTTTACAATTGTTTACATTGATGACGTATTAGTTTTCAGCAATGATTTACATCAACATTGGAAGCATTTTCATATTTTCTTTAAAGTTATCAAAGAAAATGGTCTTGTGGTTTTTGCACCCAAGATTAAACTTTTCTAGACAACAGTTATGTTCCTTGGATATATGATCTCCTTCGGGAAAATCACTCCTATCCAAAGGACTTTAGATTGTACAGAAAAATTCCCAGATGTGTTCAAAGAAAAAATACAATTGCAGAGATTCTTAGGATCTCTCAATTATGTTGTAGATTTCTACCCAGGCATTCGCCATATGTGTAAACCATTATTTGAACAACTCAGAAAATAACCTCCAGCATGGTCTGAGGTTCATACTAGAGTTGTTCAAGAAATTAAGAAACAAGTTAAAGTTTTACTAGTTTTGACTTTATGTCACCCAGAAGCCCCAAAGATTGTTCAAACAAATGCCTCTGACATTGGTTTTGGAGGAATTCTTAAACAAGTTTTACAAGGAAAAGTGTGACGCCCGAGAACTTTACCGTAATCCTATTAACTGTTGTATCCACTATTTATGCATTTTAACTGTGCATTACTTGTTTCTTTCCTTTGGTTACTATTTATTGCATTTTTCAACCACTTATTTACTTCGAATTAACATTTTTCTTAAATCATATTAATTATGTTAGGACTGAGAAAAATGTGCATTTGAGCGATTAGTGTTGGGAGCATCTGTTTAGAAAATATTTTAATGAATTTAGTGAATAGTATTACGTAGTCTAACTTTACATTTTAGTTAGTTAACATTTGATTACACCTTTGGACTTGTTTTAAGCTAGTTTGACTCATTTTATTGTCAACACACACACGTAACATAACACAACTTACATTGTATACTCAACACACACATACAATAACTCATTACATGACTTAGAAAAACAAAGAAGAAGGGTTGAATAGTGCCATAAACCCGACAGCCCCTTGAGCAGCCAATGAGGAGTTTTGCTTCACCAATCTTGCATCTCAAGATCTCTCAAGCTAGGATTAGGTGTTTTCGAGGGTCCCCTACCTTCCTACGAGCTCCTACACGCTTTGGTGAGGGATTTGCATGTCTATTTTGCATTTTTAAAATGTTGTAACTTTCTTGATTTTATAGATTTGCTAGTAAGGCTTATGGAATGCTCAAATATGATATTATACATTGTATATAAGTGCTAGAGACCACATTTATGCCATTGATTCGCTTTTTAAACAGTTAAATTCGATGGTTTGATTTTAGGGTGTGAATAGTAATGAAATTCTAGGGTTTTGTAGAATTGTGCGTTATAGCTTGATTCATTGCTTGTAACGACCTGGCTAAGCGAATACCCCGAAGGGCAGAGGCACACCAGTGATGTCACATAAGTTGATATTGTCCGCTTTGGGGTGTCCCCTCACAGTTTTGTTCCCAGCGCTAGCTAAGCAAATACGTGGCCACATTAGGTCCAACACAGAGGCACACTGCACGCTGGAAGGCCTCAACTCGAATATAAGGGGACACTTCCCACTATATATTCAATGGTCCCAGCTTGTAACCTTCCGATGTGGGATGGGTTTACCACATTGCTTCTAATAGGTGCCTTAAGTGTTAATAAAGATAGATTAATAGCCTCGTGAGGCTGAATTGCTCGAAACTTGGCTAAAACATGAAATAGGCGACTTTTAAAAATGAGTTTTGGGGTTAATGCAAATTCGGGTTAATTTGGCCATCACATTTAGTGTTCTTAGGCTATATAGGTGCTAGACATGCTTTGCTAAACCTCAGTTGAGTTTCGGTTAAGGTACTTGTTGTACAAACTCACAAGGGGGAAATCAGGGGTTTTGTGGTAATCGTGGGCAATTGGGTAGTTTCGAGGGTTCTAGGGGTGGCTTATTGGTTAATTAGAAGTATGAAATAGCCTGTTCCCTAAACTAGAACAATAGCTTGTGTTTGGAAGGAAAATGGGTTGAGTTACAAAGGGGATAAAGTAAGAAATCGGTTATCTCATGCTTCTATGATCTTGTAAATGTTTCTTAGGTGTTTAAATGTGTTTTTAAGACATTCTTGAGCTTTTGGTAAAGTTCTATATGAAATATGTTAATGCCCCCTTGTAATCCTTTAGTTGTTTATATGCTAATGTTTATATTCTAACTGTTTTGAGGACAACCCACCTTGTTGTCCCTCATATGGTTATTGCTTCCAATGTTGTTATATTCTCATATGTTAAAGTGCATTGCATAGTGGTTGCGCAACCATAGTGTCAGGGGCGGATGTATTGAATATCAGCTGGGCGGCAGCAGGTTTGCCAATGGATATTCGATCTCCGTGCTCTAGTCCCTTACTCACCTAGTTCGGAGATTGCCAGTGTAACGCCCCGATCCCTCACGAGACCGGAGGCTCTAATAACCATGCTATTCTCAACCCAATACCAAACCCGGTCACAAAATTTAGGAAAAACGGACAGAGTCACTCCTGTACCATGGACATTCTGAAAACCTGTAACCACTCAATAAAGCCACAACATACCAAGACATTCATTTATAACTAAAGATCTTAGCTTTAAGGCCATTCGAGCCTTAAGACATACAAACAATTTAGATACACACAAGCATGCATTCATAACTTAACTTCTTTACAAAACCACTTATCATGCCACTCCATGATAGCATTGAACATTCTTAGAAATTAAAGCCAACCATACACCTTATCATTCACACCCAAGCATGCAACGTAGCTAGAAGCAGAAGCAAAAGTTATTACATGCCACAATTTCATAACACTCACTACAACCACTTAGCTTTCAAACTTGCAACTACTCAAATATATATACATAAGCCCTTAGGCTCCAAAATAGAATAGAAAGTAGAACAAGTAAGGTCTTCTACAGTTTAGCAGGCAATCACTCAAATCTCAAGTAATAGCACACAACAATCAGGTTAACTCTTCCAACTGCACAACCTGAAACATGTTTAGCGAGGTATGAGCAATCACAATTGCCTAGTGAGGGATAAGGTCTACCGGGGACGTGCAATGCAACAGTTAGTACAAATAAAGCATTTTACAAACAAAGAACAATTGAAACAACAAGTTACCACACATTAAAAAGGATACGATTTACTTGTTCTTCAATCACGAACCACGAGCCACGAACTGAAATCCCGATGTAATAATGACACTGTTATCGATAAGCCGGCATTTCCTTATAACTCCAAAATGGGTATACTCCGGATGTACCCCGAAATCTTACGACCCAACTCTCCCTGGGCGGCATCCCAAGCAAGAGAGGGACTGGGAAACCATGGTAGCTGAGGTATACCGGCAAGCCCGATGCCACCCGGTTTCCACGACACTACCATGCCCAAATGGTTGCGCAACCACGATACAATGCACTCAAAATGATAACAATAGAATATATCAATAAACACATGATTGAGGGACAACAAAGTAGGTTGCCCTCACATACAATATATAGACAATAAGTGCACATAATCTAAGTACAAGTAAATAAACTATTATGCATATAAGGATGAAGTCTCTCTCACCTCTATCAAGCTCCACAATGCAAAATTGGCTTCAAATCACTTCAATCACCTTGAACATAAAGTTAAACATTGTTTCAATTACTCTTTAACTACAACATTCATTAATTATCCAACTAGGTTAGCTAACTCATAGTTTACTTAATTAACATACAACCAAGTAATTATTCAAGTAATCTAATATACAAACAATATAACTAACAACAATAAAATCGTGATATAAGCATGTTCTACAATCATTTTAAAGAGCATTTTAAGCATAAATAACCATATTTAATTCCATAATAGTACTATCAATTTATAAAGCCATTAATCCATACTTATTCTCTTTACAATTAACTCAATATAAAACTCAAGGAAAACACTTAAAACTATGGCAATACAATTACTATAAACAAGAATTCACTTAGAATCTTCAATTCCAGAAAAAACAATTATGCAATTTAGTTCATGAAACATTCTCTGGATAACGCCATATCTTAGATAATCACCCATAACCACCTAACCCATCAAGTCCAATCAAAACTTAGCAAATAACCCAACTTTATTCCGAAAGCCCCTTTCGTAAACCCAACTAAAAATCTATCTTCTAAGCAACAGGAGGACACTACGAGCATTCCAAGCATTCAACGGTCACTAACCAACCACAAGGAAGTTCTACAAACACCTAAAACACTAGAACAAACCAATTGCCCTAAATGTCCCTCTTTATGTTCTAATCATTCTAACCAACTTCTAGCCATCTTTTAATGGGTTTAAGCAAACATTTAAGCCATCTAGCATGAATGGCACCTAATAGAAACACTAAAACCATCAATTGAGCAAAAGTCACAAAAACTCAATAGAATAGTATTATTTTCTCTAGCTTTCTCAAGCTATCACATCCAAACGAGCTATGATAATAGAAATCCGTTTTCACCACGCAAACCTATCCATATTATGATCCATTTAAATGCAAAGAAAACCTGTTTAAACTATAACAATCACAAAACTCCATTCGTCCCCTTAGTTGATTTATACTACAACTAAGTTAACCAATCACCCAACTAATTCCATAACCATACCAAAAGTGCTTCCATGACCTTCCAAAACAATGCCAACACTCAAACTGAGCAAATTCCATACTTGGTCAAAACATCCCATTTGCAATTCAAGGCTAATTAGCTTCCAAACGTAATACGAAGTTCAAGGTATGAAACCAAGCTATACTACCTTCCTAATGACACTTAATGACACCACTTAGGACCTCAAAGTCATGCAATTACCCGCATTTAGCCCGAAAGTCCCAAATTCCCTCTTTTGACTTTGTACTACACGTACCTCAACCGGGACTCAAATGGGAGCTAGCAAAGCTTAGTTAGGTCCTAAATAGCCTAGGATTACTAAATGTGGAGGCCAATTCAACTTGGATTCGCAATAACCCCGAAACCCCTTTCTAAAAGTTGGCTATTTCATTCTTTTGCTATGTTATGAGCAATTAAATGTTATGGGGCCTTTAAACTACTTTCATTACCATCTAAAGCACCTATTAGGATCATTGATTCAAGCTATAAAGTCCAATTTCACAAAACCCTAACATTCCCATCACTATTCATGCCAAATATTCAACGAACAATTTCAACCGATTAAACTACGAAACAATAGCATAAATTAGGTCTTTACTACTTATATATAACATACATAAGCATATTTGAGCATTGCTTTAGCATTTAAGAGCAAAACAAGAAATTCAAGAAAGTTGTCACAGTTTTTAAATGCAAAAATAGGTATGAAATCCCTCACCTATTGCGCGTAGGAGCTCCTAGGAGGCTAGTAAACACCCTAAACCACTTGCACCTAGCTTGGCTTGGCTTGGAATGAGGATTTGTTGAGCAAAAATCTCTATTTCTCCTCCTATGCTATTTTTGAATTTGCTACAGTATTTTCAGCTTTTCTCTTCTTTTTTTTTGTTTTGTTTTATGAGCTATTATATGTATATGTTGAATATTTAAAGGGTGGGGTCAAGTTGGGTGAGTTTATTGCCTACTAAAATGAGCCTAGTCAACTTAAAAACGAGTCTAATGCACATAAATTAAGTTAGCTAACTAAAACATAATGTTTCACACGCAACACTATTCATTAGCTTTAACAAATCATTTTCTAAATGAAGGCTCCTATCGCTTTAAGCTCAAATGCAATTCGAAGAAGATAGATAGTTGATAAACGTAATAAATAGTAACTAAGGAAAGCAACAAGTAAATGGATAGTGAAAATGCACAAACAGTAGATGAAACAGTTAATGAATCATGGCAATGTTCTCGGGCGTCACAGCCAGGGAGGTGTTGGGTCGTAGGTTTATCAGGGTATATCCGGAGTACACCCACTAGAATGATTGAGGTTATGCCGACACATTGATCGTGGTTCGAGGTTTGTGGTTCGTGATTGAAGATCAAGTGAATCCTGGAGTGTTGGGGTTAAGTGTATTGTATCCTTTGTAATGTGAGGTTACTTGTTATTTCAGATGGCCTTTACTTGCTTTTAATACTTATTTGCACTAACTGTTGCATTGCACGTCCTGGTAGACTTTATCCTTCACTGGTCAATTGTGGTTACTCATACCTCGCTAACATGTTTCAGGAGATGCTGAGGTTGAACCCCAGCTTGATTTAGTTAAGGGTGAGGAACAGGAGGTGCAGGCGGAGTAGTTGCCTTAGTTGCTGTGTGTTTTGTGCTTAAGGTGGTCGTGTTCTTGCTGTTATGTGAAGATTTTGCTTATTGTATATTATGTTCCATTTTGTGCCTTTAGGCTTGTATTGATGTGTAGTTTGTTGAAGGGATTGTATTAGTTAAGTTATTTTGTGGCTTGCATGATGATGGGTTGTAATAAGCTTATATTTCTGCTTCTAGAATGTTGCATGTCTGGGTATGAATATGGGAATTGAATGGATGACTTTAATTTTTAAGTATGTTTAAATGCTATCATAGAGTGGCATGATAAGTGGTCTTATGTAAAGAAGATAGTATTATGGAATGCATGCTTGTGTGTATCTAAACTGTTTGTAATTCTTAAGGCTCGGATGGCCTTGAAGTTGGGATTTAATTAGAATTGGAGTTCTCGTTTGTTTTGTGGCTTTATTGAATGTTGCAGATTTTCAGAATGTCAACGGTACAGAGGAGACTCTGTCTGTTTGTCGAGTCCAGACTTAACCTTAGTGTGGGGTTGGGTCAGGGCATGATATTTAGGTGGTATCAGAGCTTGTATAATGCGTGAGCAGGGATAGGTTTCTCGGTTTGTGCGGTAGAGGTCTATATGTGAAAGTGTAATTGTGTGAATAAGTGGTTCTTTTGATTGAATAAGTGAATGATTGAATTGGTAAAGGACATGCTAGCATGAAAATGAGAATGTGAAATGTCTTTTAAGAGTATTTGTATGAAAGTGAAAGGTTTAGAATGGAAAGTATGACTAAGTGTTTTATTTGTATCTTTTATGTATAAAATGCTTGTGTGATCTTATATATAATTTTACATGGACTTATTTGAACTTCTCCTTATGTGATTTACTTGTGAATTATATATATATATATATATATATATGCATGTCATAATACTTTGCATTCTAGTTATTCGGAATGGGGCCTCGCCATCAGACTAGAAATCAGAATGTCGGGGAAGAAGAAGTAGACCAACAGACTATTAATGCTCAGTTGACTGCTGCCATAGGTTAGATTGCACAAGTATTGCAGAGGCGGGGAGGTTATGTACCCGCAGGTAATCCGGGTCAGGGTCAAGGTGGAGCAGAGGGCGGTAGTGGTAACTACGTTGAGAAATTCTTGTATTGGGGTCCCCTCTAGCTTCTTCAGAGAGCCCGATGATATGTTGGCCGAGCAATGCCTGAATAAAATGGGGAAAATTCTTACTGGCCTCGAGTACAATGACACGAGGAGGGTTGCTTGCGCTGAGTTTCTGCTCGAGGGAGATGCCGAGCAATGGTGGCATACTATAAAGTCCATATGGGAGGCTGAGGCAGTACCGCGGACTTGGGATAAGTTTGCCAGATAGTTTAGGGAGAAATTCATTACTGAGACAACTATTGAAAGACGAGAGCAAGAGTTTATTAATCTGAAATAGGGCAACATGACTGTTGACCAGTATGACGCTGCTTTCACCCACTTGTCCCGTTATGTGCTAGCATTAATGTAGCCGGAGAGTAAAAGGATCCAGAAGTTTATTATGGGGCTGAGGCCCGATATTTCGTTGAATCTGTCTACCCAGGATTACCCCACTTACGCCGCAACAGTCA
The DNA here is from genome assembly GCA_037974665.1 of Ehretia macrophylla. Taxonomy (NCBI): domain Eukaryota; kingdom Viridiplantae; phylum Streptophyta; class Magnoliopsida; order Boraginales; family Ehretiaceae; genus Ehretia; species Ehretia macrophylla. Next base: position 59,663,283 of record CM075776.1, on the reverse strand, counting down.
GGATAGCTGCCAGATATGAGAAACACAAAGCAAATCTATTTGGGGAACCGAGTTAGCCCAGTAAACGACCACATCAGACGCAGAGTCAGGGGTATCAGAGGCAGACTGTTTCTGTTGGTCAGAGTCAGCAGCCGAGGCAGACTCAGAGTTATACCGGGCCTACTCAGACTCAGGCTCGACCAGTTCAGAGTCAGAATCAAGGGCAGTCTCATCTAGCTGTAGCACGATCTCAGCAGGGTAGTTCAGCTACCTCTTCTTACAGAGCTCATACGGGAGGCACTGTTGCAAGACGTCACCAGCAGTGCAGCTTTTGTCAGCGTCAAAGCCATAATGAGGAGAATTTCTAGAGGAAATTGAACAGGTGTACAGGTTGCGGGAGTGACCAGCACAGGGTCAAGAATTGCTTGAAATTCAAGAACATAAGAGGTCAGACATCTGGCCAGGGTACTCAAACCAGGGCACCAACTGCAGCACCAGCACCACGGGGGCAGGCCCGAGTATTTACTTTACATGTAGAGGAGCTTCCTGATACAACTGCAGTTGTTGAAGGTACTTTTCTTCTCAATAATAAATCAGTTACAGTTTTAATTGATTCCGGGGCTACACACTCATTTATCACACCTTTGTGCGCATAATCTTTTGCATTGAAAATTGATAAATTGCCTTATAAGATTGAGGTAGGTTCACCTATGGGCACTAAAATTTTCACTAAATTGTGTATTGGGGGTCGTGTCCTTCCTGTTGATTTGATTATCTTTCCTTTTAAGGACTTTGACATAATTCTGGGTATGGACTGGTTGGGTGAATATTATGCTTATCTAGATTGTAGAAGGAAAATTGTGAAGTTAGAAATGGCTAATCAACCCGTAATTGAGATTGTCGGTAGTCGTAAGTCTATGGGTACTCGTATAATTTCTTCGATTAAGGCGACTAAAATGCTGAGTAAAGGTTGTGATGCTTATTTGGCCTATTTGATTAATCAACCTACGGATAAACTAAAACTAAATGAGGTGCCAATTGTGAGTGAGTTTCTAGGGGTATTTCCTGAAGAGTTACCTGAGTTGCCGCCCGATAGAGAGATTGTGAAACCCCAGATTTCATCTATATGTAAAAATTTTATGTTTTGACATGTATATGTGTTATCTGAGTTAGAATGTGCAAATTATGTGATTTATATTCCTATTACATGATATGTGAGCATTCATGAAATTTTTATAAGAATCGACATTGGAAATTTTATTGTCAAGTTTTATGAATAGTATTTTTGAAACACGTCCGCTAAAATTTTGACACGAGTGTTTTTAGTGATTGAAAACCTAGTCCTCGGATATTAATAGATTCCTGTTTGATAAAAATTGATTCTGAAATGGAATAGGAATTTAAATAGACTTTTCGGGCGAAAAGTAGCATATTTTAGCCAAATAGTGATTTTTGCTAAACCCAATTCTTGCGTTGACTTTCGTTGACCTAGTATATATTAATATAAATGTATTTATATGTGATATTGAATGATTTTAGATTAATTATGTATTCAAAAGACATTTGAAAATAAATAATATGACTTTTCATCTGCTTTTGCAAAAATAAGCATTTTATTTTAGTTGTATGTATATATATGCTTACATAGACTTACACATAAATGTTGTCAACTAAAATATGGTCCTAATAAATATAGTATTAGTTAGATAGTACTTATATTTCTAGTTTTGGCTAAAAATAACAAAAAAATGACTAAGTAATCAACTTTGACCAATTCTTTTTGCATTGACTTATTACTTAACTTAATATATACTCAAATATCAACCAAAACACCACAAAAACACCAAAAACTGTGGCTGCTTGGAGGAGAAAGAAAAAGAACATTTTCAAGGTTTTTCAAAGTATTTTTCACATAAAAACTTCATTTCAAGGCCAAATCACTTCATTCAAATCTTGATTTTGCTTATTGGGCATCCATTCTACCTATTTCTAGCCTTACTTCAGATCAAAGGTGAGAGAAAAAAATAGATCTAGAAATTAAAGTTCATGTCAAATTTTATTTAATGCATGTATAGTTATTGTTTTGTGAAATTGCTTATGGATTATTGCTAAGTAGTTGATAAGGACCAACTTGATGAGTTTATGGCCATTTTGAATGGTTGTAATGTGTATTTCTATTTTTCGGGTATTAAAGTGGAGTTATTGGTTTATTATTGAATAATTGTTGTTGTAGTTGTTGGAATTGATTGGTTGTTGCTTCTAAAAATTTGTTAATTATGGGGTAGTAATGTTGTAATGCCGAATTTTTGATTAGGATGTCGTAGCAAAAGTCCAGAAAATTCAGCCTTGATGCATTGCTAAAATAGGGTTGTTGGGCTTGTTTTGGATGGCTTATGATTGGTTTCAGATGGAGTAAATGTAGTTGCATGTATGGTTGAGTGATAGGAAGTGGTTTGGAGGTTATTGGATTAGTAGAATGTAAGTTATGAATTTTAGAAGTTTGTGTAGTTATTCTTTAAAATGTTGAAATGTTGTCTTTGGTTGTTGGGTAGTGTTTGTGTAGTTGTTTCTTGAGTTATTGTAAGGTAGGTTCGGGATTGAATGCATGTTTAAATGTATGTTAAGTTAGGTGGCCTATTTTGTCATCTAACTTAATTGTTTTAGAATTATATAGTTGTTGATTGTTTAAATGCTGTTTAGTTGATTGTTGAAATATTGTTAATTGATTGTTGATTGTTGAAATACCGGGGATCGGACACTTTCGTTGCTGATCTCTCGGAGTGTAAAGAGTCAAGTGTCATTATTGTTGTGAGCCATGATAGTGTTGTGTCACTTCGGGAGGCATCTTAGGTTGCTGGCACAATTATCATGTGCTAATGGAAGTAATGAGTCAAGTGTCATTATTGTTGTGAGCCATGATAGTGTTGTGTCACTTCGGGAGGTATCCCGGGTTGCTGGCACAGTTATCATGTGCTAATGGAAGTAATGAGTCAAGTGTCATTGTTGTTGTGAGTCATGATAGTGTTGTCATTTTGGGAGGCATCTCGGGTTGCTAGCACAGTTATCATGGCTAATCCCTATCTCGCATGGACGAAGATGCCATGGAGTGTGGGTTTAGAATAAGGTACCTTAGGGTTGTGTCATTGGGTTTTGAGGAGTTGGTGAACATTGAAATGGCATATGGAGCTTCATCAATGGGTGTGTCGTATCCTTATTGTTTGCTTACTGTTGTTGTATTTGTATTGTTATTAAAGTTTATGGTATGATTGTTGCTCATAGGATGATTTTCCAAGGGATAAAGTAAATGTTTTCAAAAGATCTATTGAATTCTCACTGAGCTTTGTTATATATAAGCTTACTCTCATTCATTTTTTGTAATCAGGTGTTACTGAACCAGACTTTGAGTACGTTCCTCAGGAAACTGAGTATATGCCTTATGTGGAGGAGTCTTATGTGCCGGAGTCATATCCATGAGTTTGTCTTAGCTTTTATAGTATGTTGTATTGTATAGCTTACTTGAAGATAATGGTTTGTATGATACTAGTTTAATAGTCTTCCTTTTGAATAAGATTAGGTTGCTAAACTAGTTTATAATCTATTTTGTAAATGTATATTATAGCTTGAGGTATGCTATTGAAACGGAGTCATATGACTTGTTGTTGGTATGTCGTTTGGTTGTTTAATATATGGTGTTGAATGTTGATGAATGGTTGTGGAGTTGCTATTGATATTTGGAGTTGGTTGTGTGTTATTATAAAGGGTTGGTTTAGAGCCCTGATGTCCGTGTTACAAATGTTATAATGCCGAAATTCCATTGCGTCCTGACTGATTGTAAGTGGGGTTGAGTTGGGGCGTGACAGAGATAGAGTTTGTGATTGACTTATTGTCAGGGACTACACCTATCTCTAGAACTCCGTATAGAATGGCTCTGCCTGAATTGCAGGAATTGAAAGTTCAGCTGCATGGTCTGCTTGAGAAATGATTTATTCAGCCGAGTTCTTCACCTTGGGGTGCACCAGTCTTATTTGTTAAAAAGAAGGACGGATTTCTCCGCTTGTGCATTGATTATCGAGGCCTCAATCTGATGACTATCAAAAACAAATATCCATTGCCTTTAATTGAAGAGTTATTTGATCAGTTGCAGGGTGCCAGGGTATTCTCTAAATTTGATCTGAGGCAGAGTTATTATCAGTTGAGGATCAAGAAAGATGATGTGCCTAAAACTGCTTTCAGAACTCGTTATGGCCATTATGAGTTTGTTGTTCTGCTGTTTGGCTTGACTAATGCTCCCACCGCATTCATGGACTTAATGCAGAGGGTATTCCGTCCGTATCTGGACCAATTTGTGGTTATTTTTATTGATGATATTCTTGTGTATTCTGAATCTGAGGCTGAGTACGAACAACATCTCAGGATTGTATTGCAGACTCTTCAAGAGCATAAATTGTTTGCAAAATTTGGTAAATGTGAGTTCTAGTTAAAGCAAGTTGCTTTTCTCGGTCATATTATCTCGCAGGATTGTATTTTTGTTGATCCGGCGAAGATTGAGGTTGTATTAGCTTGGAAACGGCCTGAGACTGTTACAAAGATCCGTAGTTTTCTGGGTTTAGCAAGTTATTATAGAAGATTTGTCAAGGATTTCTCTAAAATTACCGGACCTTTGACTCAGCTTACTCAGACGAAAACTGTGTTTGATTGGAATGAGAAATGCGAGGCTAGCTTCCAGGAATTGAAGAAAAGGTTAACCACGACCCCTATTCTTGCTCTACCTGAGGATACTGATAATTTGGTGATCTATAATGATGCTTCTAAAGAGAGTTTGGGCTGTGTATTGATGCAGAATAGAAAAGTTATTGCATATGCCTCTAGAAAATTGAAACCCTATGAGCTCAACTATCCGACGCACGATCTTGAGCTTGCGGCTATTATCTTTGCACTAATGAAATGGTGTCGCTATCTCTGGGGTAACAAATTTGAAATCTTTACAGATCATAAGAGTTTAAAATATCTGTTTTCACAGAAAGAGTTGAACATGAGGCAGAGGCGTTGGCTGGAATTACTTGAGGACTATAACTGCACTATTAATTATCTACCAGGTAAGGCCAATATCGTTGCTGATGCTTTGAGCCGAAAGACTACAGTTGCTAGCTTGATTATAAAAAATTGGGAGTTCGTGGAAGAACTATGTTTATGGAAGCCCAAAACTTCAAATTATGGTAATCAATTTGCAAGTTTGCAGATTCAATCTCTATTATGATCCAGGATTAGAGAAGCTCAGCAGACTGATCCACAATTGCTAAAAATACTTAGAATCTGTATTCTGAGCGAGCCAGCTTTGAAGAAAGAAATACTTGCTAAGGCACACAGTTCTAAGTATACTATCCATCCAGGCAGTACTAAAATGTACAGGGATCTGAAACAGAACTTCTGGTGGAATAACATGAAAAGGGAGATTGCTGATTATGTAGCTAGATGCTTGACCTGCCAGAAAGTTAAAGCTGAACATCAGAGACCTGCAGGGTTATTGCAACCTTTGGCTACTCCGGAGTGGAAATTGGACCACATTACTATAGATTTCGTGTCAGACCTACCAAGATCTTCGAAAGGTAATGATTCAGTTTGGGTAGTCATTGATAGACTGACCAAAACTTCTCACTTTATTGCCACAAAGAAAATTGATTCTCTTGATAAGCTAGCTGAGTTATATGTTAAGAATATTGTTAGACTTCATGGGATTCCAAAGAGTATTGTATTAGATAGAGATCCCAGATTCACATCTCAGTGCTGGCAGAAGATTCATAAAGCTTTGGGCACAGCGTTGAGCTTCAGTACTTCTTATTACCCTCAGACGGGCGGTCAATCTGAGAGAACTATCCTAATACTCGAGGATATGTTATGAGCTTGTATTCTGGACTTCGGTAAGAGTTGGGAGAGGTATTTGCCACTTGCGGAATTCGCTTATAATAACAGTTATCAAGCTACTATCGGCATGGTGCCGTATGAGACACTCTATGGGTGTAAGTGCAAATCTCCTCTTTATTGGGATGAGGTTGGTGAGATGAAGACTATTGACCCTACTCTATTGCCAGAGATGAACAGAATGATTGATAATGTGCAGCTTATCAAAAAGAGAATGCTTACAGCATAGAGTCGACAAAAGAGTTATGTAGATAGACGCCGTCGAGATCTGGAGTTTGCCTTGGGAGATCGGGTATTTCTGAAAATCTCTCCTCGAAAAGGTTTGATTCGGCATGGTAAAGGGGGTAAACTCAGTCCAAGATATGTGGGACCATTTGAAATAACTAAGAAAGTTGGTGCATTGGCTTATCGATTAGCTTTATCTCCTAGTTTGGGCAAAATTCACGATGTCTTTCATGTCTCTATGCTTCGGAAATATCAGCCAGATCCTTCTCATGTTCTTAAGCCAGAGCCGTTAGAGATTAGTGAGACTTTGACTTATACAGAGAAACCTCTTCGGGTTGTAGATGTAACACCCCGATCCCTCTCGAGACATGGAGTTCTATCAATCAATCTAATCACAACCCAATTCTAAACCCGGGCAAAATTTTTAGGGAAAGACGGACGGAGTCTCTCCTATTTCTAGGCAAAATGCAAAACCTGCAACAACATATAAGAGGACCAACACCGTGTCCAACCATACAAACACCTCAAGGCCATCCGAGCTTCGGTTCTCAACAATTAAACACAACAATATACATATTTTCAAGTACCCAAACTATTCTAACTCTTTTCCTTTAGACAATTACATACATGCAATGAAATTAAACTATACTAACTGAATACATAAACTAGCTTTTCAAATCACTTCAATAACTGAATAAAACTTAAATTACATTCCTTTTTAACATTAAACACAAACAACACATGAAACATACATCTTTGCATCTTTGACAACTCAAGCCACATAGCACGCAAGATAACTCTTCAAGCACGAACTTTCACGTAATCACGAACTTTCCAGCTAACATGGCATTTCCTGAAATATGGTGGTGAGGAGTGAGTACACACAACACGTATACTCAGTGAGGGCGAGACATATATCGAGGTGGAGAGAAAGAAGATCGTGCAATACAAATAGATACAGATAAGCAATATAGTCAATAAGAAATCATTCAATATAAACGACAACACAATAAACAATCAAAGAAAGCATTAACACAACCATTCAAAGCTATACCATACTTTGAAGGTCACGGTTCACTTATACGAGCAATGTACCATTTCATGAGCAATACATCAATCTCGAGCTTGATGTTGACAACGATGACAATAAGCGCGCAACCACCTTATAACTTTAGTTTGGAATACCCCGGAAGTATCCAATAAATTCTACGACCCAAATCTCCCTTGGAAGCAACCCAAGCGAGAATGAGAATAGGACACAGAGCTAGAGCAACCAACCCTGGCAGCCCGAGACTACCTAGAAAGGCCCATCACCCACGCGCCTGACACTAATGCAATGCAATACGAGATACAAGCAATAACCGAGCGATAGCACAACAATACAGATTAGTGGCGATAAACGAGATATCAAGCATTTACAATCAACATTAGCATTCAATTAACTTTTCAAGCATAACTATCATTAATAGCAACAAGGACACCAATTAAGCAAGTAACAACAATTCAAACACGAAAATGACAAATATCACTTTTCAATCTCTAACTTCCAAAGGCAATTACGAGCAAACGAGCTACAGGATTAGGAAACCGATTTCACTACATTAACTTAGGCACTACAAGGCACGTTTCTATGCCACTAAACTTCATTTTCTCACCCGGAGTCCGAAAGTCCACCTACTGCGTTTGAACTACAACTATACTAACCGATCGCTCAATCAATGCCACAACAGTGCCAAAAGTGCTTCCATGCCCTCAATAGCAAAACCCCCAACTCAATTCGAGCACGGTCAACTTTTGGTCAAATGGCCTCTTTTCGTTTCATTGTCTAATTTCCAATTTTAACAAAGGCCGATCCGTTTTTATTGCACATTTTATCTTTCTATCACTAATGGCACCTATCCAAATCAAGCAATCGCAATTCGGATCAAAATCCGAAATTCTAGGATTTTACTATTTAAAATCACTATTTATTATTCTTCCCCAATTTCAAATACGCAATTTCAACCTTAAAAATTGATAAATAACTATCAAACAATGCTCTACGAACTCAAAGGAAGCCATATCAAGCAATTATAGGCATTATAACACATTATATATCAAATCTAAAAATTTGAAACAAAAATCAAATTCGAATTTAAATGCACAAAAGCGTGAAAACCCTCACAGAGATTGAAGACCAAGACCTGCAAAGACCCGAGCCACGACCCTCGCGCAATTCCACGCATGATTGTAGAAGAAAATGCAAGCAAAATCTTCTTTTTTTTCTTGAGAGAGTTTCGGCCATGGGAGGGACATGGGTGGTATTTTATTTTTGTTTTTTTAAATCATTTTGTTGATTTTTGGCTATTTAAAACAATTGACAAGGGCAAAATGGTCATTTAGCAAAGTCAAAATTCAAGTTAAATTGGTCACCTAAGGCTATTTTGGTTATCATTTGGTCTAGCTCAAGTTAAAACAATGCAATTAGATGGAAAATAACTAAAACTAGCTAAATTAAACTAAAAACATTTTTCACTAAGTCCGATGAATATTTCTCTAACTCTCATTTTTGAAATACTACTATCAAACTGTTAATAAATGATCGCTAATAAAGTGATGAGCAATAATAGAAAACTTTAATTTTTTTGAAAGGTAGAATAGTAGAATAGTTTAAAATTCAGTCCGGCTCGAAGTTACTTTTCTCATTTAATTGAAAACCAAGTAATTTAATGTAAGAAAATTAAAACCGATTATTAAAATAATCAAAACAATCAAAATAATCAATATTCATTTAAGATTAATTAATTTAACTATTTCTAGAATATTTTAAAGAATTATGAAGTTAATGCTAAGATACGAATGAACAACTAAATATAAACATGTAATCAAGTGCAATTAAATATTAACATTTAAGATGACACTTAATTAAATACAAGAGAATAAATTCAATTACTATAATTAATAGAAATAGATAATAATATTTTAATTAATCAATATAAAATTACTAAATGCCTCTAAAAGAAATATCAAAATAGTGCAAAATGGATGATTAACTAATTAAACATTTACTTAAATGCAGTCAAATGCTATTAAATGCATGTTGGGTTCGGGTTATCACAGTAGACCAAAAGGTTCAGAAGCTGAGAACTAAAAGCATTCCGATAGTTAAGATTTTATGGGATCATCATGGGTTAGAGGATGCTACATGGGAGATAGATGATGAGATGCGAGATCGATATCCTGAGTTATTTGCTGAATCATGTAAGAATTGCATAGACGCAATTAGTTTTAGGGGGAGAGGGTGTGACGCCCGAGAACTTCACCGTACTCCTATTAACTGTTGCATCCACTATTTATGCATGTTAACTGTGCATTATTTGTTACTTTCTTTTGGTTACTATTCATTACATTTTTCAACCACTTATTTACTTCGAATTAAATTTTTTCTTAAATCATATTAATTATGTTAGGACTGAGAAAAATGTGCATTTGAGCGATTAGTGTTGGGAGCATCTGTTTAGAAAATGTTTTAATGAATCTAGTGAATAGTGTTACGTAGTCTAACTTTACATTTTAGTTAGCTAACATTTAATTACACCTTTGGACTTGTTTTAAGCTAGTTTGACTCATTTTATTGTCAACACACACACATAACATAATACAACTTACATTATATACTCAACACACACATAATAACTCATTACATGACTTAGAAAAAAAAAAGAGAAGGGTTGAATAGTGCCATAAACCCGACAGCCCTTTTAGCAGCCAAAGAGGAGTTTTGCTTCACCAATCTTGCATCTCAAGATCTCTCAAGCTAGGATTAGGTGTTTTCAAGGGTCCCCTACCTTCCTACGAGCTCTTACGCGCTTTGGTGAGGGATTTGCATGTCTATTTTGCATTTTTAAAATGTTACAACTTTCTTGATTTTATAGATTTGCTAGTAAAGGCTTATGGAATGCTCAAATATGATATTATACATTGTATATAAGTGCTAGAGACCACATTTATGCCATTGATTTACTTTTTAAACGGTTAAATTCGATGGTTTGATTTTAGGGTGTGAATAGTAATGAAATTCTAGGATTTTGTGGAATTGTGTGCTATAGCTTGATTCATTGCTTCTAATAAGTGCCTTAGGTGTTAATAAAGATAGATTAATAGTCTCGTGAGGCTGAATTGCTCGAAACTTGGCTAAAACATGAAATATGCGACTTTTAAAAAGGTGTTTTGGGGTTAATGTAAATCCGGGTTAATTTGGCCATCACATTTAGTGTTCTTAGTCTATATAGGTGCTAGACATGCTTTGCTAAACCTCGGTTGAGTTATGGTTAGGGTACTTGTAGTACAAACTCACAAGGAAAAAATAGGGGCTTTTGTGGTAATCGAGGGCAATTGGGTAGTTTCGAGAGTCCTAGGGGTGCCTTATTGGTTAATTAGAAGTATGGAATAGCCCACTCACTAAACTAGAATAATAGTTTGTGTTTGGAAGGAAAATGGGTTGAGTTACAAAGGGGATAAAGTAGGAAATCGGTTATCTCATGCTTCTATAACCTTGTAAATGTTTCTTAGGTGTTTAAATGTATTTTTAAGACATTCTTGAGCTTTTGGTAAAGTTCTATGTGAAATATGTTAATGCTCCCTCGTAATCCTTTAGTTGTTTATATGCTAATGTTTATATTCTAACTGTTTTGAGGACAACCTACCTTGTTGTCCCTCCTATGGTTATTGCTTCCAATGTTGTTATATTGTCATATGTTAAAGTGCATTGCATAGTGGTTGCGCAACCATAGTGTCAGGGACAGATATATTGAATATCTGTTGGGCGGCAGTGGGCTTGCCAGTGGATATTGGATCTACGTGCTCTAGACCCTCACTCACCTGGTTTAGAGATTGCCAGGGGGTGTTGGGTCGTAGGTTTAGGGGGGTACATTCGGAGTACACCCACTGAAGTGATTGGGGTTATGCTGACACATTGATCGTGGTTCGAGGTTTGTGGTTCGTGATTGAAGATCAATTGAATTCTGGAGTGTTGGGGTTAAGTGTATTTTATCCTTTGTAATGTGAGGTTACTTGTTATTTCAGTTGGCCTTTACTTGCTTTTAATGCTTATTTTCACTAACTATTGCATTGCACGCCCCGATAGACTTTATCCCTCACTGGGCAATGGAGGTTGCTCATACCTTGCTAACATGTTTCAAGAGGTGCTGACGTTGAACCCTAGCCTGATATAGTTGAGGGTGATGAGCAGGAGGTGCATGCGGAGTAGTTGCCTTAGTTGCTGTGTGCTTTGTGCTTGAGGTGGCCTTGTTCTTGCTGTTATGTGAAGACTTTGCTTGTTGTATATTATGTTCCATTTTGTGCCTTTGGGCTTGTATTTATGTGTAGTTTGTTGAAAGGATTATATTAGCTAGGTTGTTTTGTGGCTTGCATGATGATGGGTTGTAATAGCTTATATTTCTGCTCCTAGAATATTGCATGCCTGGGTGTGAATACGGGAGTTGAATGGATGACTTTAATTTTTAAGTATGTTGAAATGCTATCATAGAGTGGCATGATAAGCGGTCTTATGTAAAGAAGATAGTATTGTGGAATACATGCTTGTATGTATCTAAACTGTTTTTTAATGCTTAAGGCTTGGATGGCCTTGAAGTTGGGATTTAATTAGAATTGGAGTTCTCGTTTGTTTTGTGGCTTTATTGAATGTTGCAGGTGTTCAGAATGTCCACGGTTCAGAGGAGACTTTGTCCGTTTTTTGGGTTTAGACTTAACCTTAGTGTGGGGTTGGGTCGAGGCGTGACAAAAAGAACATATTGTTAGATTTCATTCTGGTACTTGGAATAAAGCTCAACAGAATTATTCCACAGTAAAGAAAGAAGTCTTATCCATTGTTCTTTGTATTTCCAAATTTCAAGATGATCTACTTGACCAGAAATTTACAGTCAGAGTAGATTGTCAATCTGCCAAAGATGTTCTCATAAAGGATGTTAAGAATATTGCTTCTGAACAAATCTTTGCGAGATGGCATGCTATTTTACCTATTTTTGATTTTGATATTGAATACATTAAAGAAATTGATAATTTAATCCCTGACTTCCTAACCCGAGAATTTCTTACAGACCATGTCTACCAAGTCCAAGAAAGACAAAGGGAAGAACACATCACAGAGCTTTAGCATAAGTTCTTATGCCCAGAAGACAGCAACGCCAGCACTACCAGTCAAACCAGAATCACCATCATCATCTACACCAGTCAAAAAAGAAGATAAAACATATACACCAGATACTCAACAATCACCCCTAGGGAGAAATCTCATAATTTTAGGGTCTTTGACCCCACCATTGTCACTAACCAGTGTTCGTGCAGGGTTTGCAGGATCTTTATCATCCTAGATTTCACAGAGTAACAAGTTTCAACCCCTTGTTACTAAACCAAAAACAAAAATCCCAAAATCTAGAAATACCCATAAATCATTTTACATTTACAAAAATGCTTTTGACCAGATCATGATTACTGAACCAACACATTTTAAACATAACCCACAGATGACTCCCATTGAGTTCGCAAAAACATCTCTACATCCACAATGCAATTACATACCAGATAACACATTCAAAACCCAGAGTTACTATGAGGCAATTCTCATAGCAACAAATTCTGTTGAATTTCAACCAAACAACGACCAGAAAACACCAGAGAAATACAACTTCATTAAGGCCAAATTATTAAACATAATTTCCCTTGACGATTGGGGACAACCTTTACACGTCCCAAACAATTACCAGTTGATCGCCATCTCAGAGATTACACATACTATGATTACATCCTGGCTTGGTACATATGTTTTTACCGCCAGAATGAATCATTTTCTCTGTATGGTTTTTTATGTTCAAACCATCCTTCCCAGTCAAAGTCCCAAATTGGTTTTACCAATGGTCGGCATCTTATGGTCCTATCCCATAAATTTTACAAGAACCTGTCCAACAGGGTTACTAGTTATTTTTAGAGAAGTGGCAACCATCAGATTACGTAGCCACGACTTCACCATTATTTGTTTTTTACAGAATATTTTTCATAACTTGGATTTTTATGTCTGAGTTTGTTTACAATCATACTTCCTATGGAAGTGAGGAAGTTGTTCCAGCATTCGGACGGTCTTTCAAAGTCAGGTGGTGGGACAAGATGAACAATAACACTTGTTCAACCCCAGCAGTTCAACTTTGGTTCTAGTCCAACAAAGAATACCGGAAAACAATCCAACTAGTACAACAAGAATTTCTCACAATCAAGGCACAACTCCTTTCCAGACTAGTTGCTGTTACTAGCATAGATGAAATTCTCGCCATCATATCTCAGCTTAAAGAGTTAGTCTCAGACAGTGCCTCTGAATCACCAGAACATGCTGAGCCCAGTGAACCAGATGAAACGAAGATGATTGTTGTGAAACCCCAAAATTCTCTTTATGTGAAATTACGTGTTTTGACTTGTTTATATGTTATTTGAATTAAAACATGTTAATTATGTGATTATTATTATTTTTATTACATGATATGTGAGCATTCATGAAATTTTCATAAAAATCTGTATTGGAAATTTTATCGTTGAGTTTTGTGAATAGTGTTTGAAGACATGTCCGCTAGAATTTTGAAACTGGTCTTTTAACCGTTTTAAAACCTAGTCCTTTGTTATTAATAGACTCGTGTTTGATAAAAAATGATTCTGAAACAAATTAGGAATTTAAAAGGATTTTTCATCTTCTTTTGCAAAAATAAGTCTTTTTATTTTAATTATATGTATATATATGCTTATATATGCTTACATATACTTACATATAAATGTTGTCAACTAAAAATAGTCCTAATAAATATAGTATTAGTTAGATAGTATTTATATTACTATTTTTGGCCAAAAACAACTAAAATAGCTTAAGTTATCAACCTTGACCAAGTTGTCTTGCTTTGACTTTTTCTATAAGATGACTACACACATTAAAACAATGCAAAAATATCACAAAAAGCACACACAATGCCGTGAGCACCATAGGAGAAAAGAGAAATTTTTCTTCAAGGTTTTCAAAGCAATTTTCAAAGAGAAAACTGATTTCAAGTCCAAATCTTTTCATTCCGAGCTAGATTTTGCTTTTTGGGAACTTATTCTACACATTCCTAGCTTCTTTTGGCATCTAAGGTGAGGGAAAAATTTAGATCTGGAAATTAAAGTTCATGTCAAATTCCTATTAATGCATATTTACCGGATGTTTTGTTAAATTGTCTTTAGATTATTGCTAGTTAGGTGTTGTAGACTAACTTAGTGTAATTATAGCCAATTTGAACCGTAGCAACATGTATTTTTATTTTTTGGGTATTTAAATTGATTATTTGGCTTAAATTTGAATAATTGTTGTTGAAGTAGTTGAAATTGAATGGTATTTGCTTCTATAGGCTTGATAATTATTGTGTAGTAATGTTGTAATGCCAAATTTTCAACTTGAATGCCATAGCAAAAGTAAAAAAAATCAGCCATGAGTACATTGCTATTTTTAGCTTGTTGTGCTTGTTTTGGGTGGTTTTTGGTTATTTCCAAGGGGGTTAATGTAGTTGATTATGTGGTTGAGTGGTAGGAAAAGGTTCGGGGGTTGTTTAGTTGATAGATTGTAAGATATGAAGTTTTGAAGATTGAGTAGTCTTTCTTTGAAATTTTTAAATGTTGTCTTTAATTGCCTCGTAGTGTTTATGTAGTTGTTACTTGGTTTGTTGTTGGGTAGGCTAGGGATTGAATGCATGTTGAAATGTGTGATAAGTTGGGTGGTCTACTTTGTCATCTAACTTGGTTGTCTTAGTTGTTTATTTAATGTTGCGTTGATTAAAGTGTTGTTTATTGATTGATGAATGTTGTTGTACTGGAAGACGACCTACTTTGTTGTCTTCTCATAATATGAAATGTTTAATGTTATTGTTGTGAGTCATGATAGTGTGTGCCACCTTTCGGGCAGTATCGGGCTGTCGGGTTGAAAACGGCATGACTATTATGTGTTATCCCCTATCTCGCATAAGCGGTGATGCCATGGAGTGTGGGTCTAGGATGGGGTACATCCGGAATGTATCAATGGGTGTATAGGGCTGGTTGAGTTCGTGATGGTGTATGGAGCTACATCAACTAGTGTATCCTTTCTCAATTGAATGGTTACCTGTGTTGCTTTAATTGAATTATGGTTGTTGGTGATGTTTATTGAATGTCTAATTGTTCATAGGATGTTTTTCCCAAGTGGTAAAAAAAAGTGTTTCCAAAACATCTTTTGAACCCTCGCTGAGCTTTGTGTTGTATAAACTCACCCTCTTTGCTGACTTTCAGGTGTTACCGAGACAGATTTAGGGTATGTTCCTTAAGAGACTGAGTACGAGCATTATGTGGACGAGTACAATGTGCAGGAGTCTTGCCCTTGATGCCTTTGCTGGAATGCTTCTATGTTGTTCTGTAATATGAAATATGTTGTAATGTTTAAAGCTTTAAAGGTTCTATTGTATACGATGCTTTAAAGATAGTGAAGAGTATAATGCTAGTGTAGTAGTCTTACTTTTGGAAATGAATAGGTTGCTAGACTGGTTTTATATCTATCATGCATATGTATACTATAGCATGTGGTATGTTGTGGAAACAGAGACATATGACTTGTGGTTGGGATGTTGTATGGTTGTGTAATGAATGGTTTTGGATGAGTTGTATGTTGATGAATGGTTGTTGGAGTTATAGTTGAAGTTGTAGTTGGTTGTGTGATGTTATAAAGAATTGGTTTAGAGTCTTGTTGTCCATATTACAAACGTTATATTGCCGAAATTCCGTTGCGTCCTGACTGATCGTAAGTGGGATTGAGTTGGGGCATGACAATTGTTACGACATTTATCTTTCACAACTATAAAGAAAAGAAAAAGAAAATTAGGTTTCCCCAGGTTCCTCCTAAAAATGTAGGTGAGATGGGTTCAACTTCCCCCCTGAAGTTGATTGTGGTTACTGAAGAAACCCTTAATTCTTCAGCTAGTCCAGTTCAAACGGCAACTGGTAAAGACATATCAAGTCCGTTGAAGGGTGTGGCTTTCCCTTAAAGCCAATGCAGACTTTCTGCACAAACATGATCACTAGACAAGCATCTTCATACCAGCAGACACCATCATCACAAGACGTCAAAAGATCTTTCGGCCACAGTGATATGCCAAAATCCTGATTTCATATCAAACTTTGAAAAAACATGTGCATTGTAAAGTCTTTTTAAAAGATCATTCTTGTTGGAAATGAGATATCTAATCCATTGTAAAACTTTGTTCAATGGTTTATAATTGATAACTAATCTAGGAACTCCTCGTTCCTTTTCAGCATGTTTATTGACATAAAAAGCTGCACACGACCATGGGCTTTTACTAGGTTGAATGAGTTTCTTGTCAATAAGACTCTGAATTTCTTGTTTACATAAATCTAAAGATTCCTGGCTCATTTGAATAGGTTGAGCCTTGGTAGGAATAAGTTTTTCTGAAAAATCTTTTTCATAAGGTAATGAAACAATATGTTTCTTCATATTCCAAAAGGTTGTAGGAAGATCTGAGCAAACTTCTTTTTCAAATCTGGTTTGAAAATCTTGTATGGTCTTTTGTTGCTTTGAAATCTGGTCTTCAATTCTAAGACTGTGTATATCTTGTTTAAGAAAATTGATATGATTTTCTTTTCTTTGAATAGAGTTAATATATCTTTTCATGGAAGGATAGAAAAATTCAAACAAAACTAGTTTTCCTAAAACTTGTGTTTGAATCCCTGCCTCTGTGACAGTCATAGGGAAAAACATTTGTAGAAATGGATTTCCTAAAATAACTTGGGAATTCAAATGTTTAACTAAAACAAAACTTGTTGGAAAACAAATTCCTTGATTGCAAACATGTGCATTAGGAATCTTATATTGGATTTGCAACCTGGTAGAATTAGTTGTAGAAAGCCGTTCTTTAGTTTTCTCAAAATATTTGGTAGGGATTAACCCTTCTTGGATACAGTTCATATATGCTCCTGAATCAAGGAGTGCTATAGTTTCAAACTTGTGATCATTGATAACAATAGTTAACTGGACATACCATTTTTGGTCTGAGATTCTGGTGAGAAGGCTAACAAAATTTTCGTCTTGTCCTAAAGTATTACTAGATTCTGGTTGGTCACTTTTCAATTTGCCAATGGCAATATGAACTTGTTTGTCTAATTGTTCATCATTTTGGTGACGTTCTTGTGAGTCAATTTGACTTTCTATTTGGAGAAGTAACACATCCTGTTGTAATTTATCATGATCTTTTCTGAGTTCTTGAATTTCCCTTTTTAACTGGTTTATTTCGTTTTGTAAATCTGGTATATCAACTGATTGTTGTTTTCTTTTCTGGAAAAGAGATAAAACATCAGAATAACTGGTGGTCTTAGTTTTTGTTGGTATAATGGTAGAAATATGATTTTCTTCTTTCTGGTCAACCAGTTCTTTGAGCTTAAGATGATAAATCTGTCTTTCTTCTGGGTCAGATATTTTACATATCATGTCAAGCATGAGACTATAGGAATCTGTGATGGTGTTAAGTTTCTTGTTACAAAAACATGGTCCTTTTCTTAGACAAGCGCATCCTGGTTTAGATTCTGTTTCACTGCTGGAGTAATAATCTGTTCCAATCTAGTTTATGTTATCTTCGTCAGAGATTTCTGGTGAAGAAGAGCTGGTACTTGATTCATACTAGTCTATTATCTGGAGAATTTTGCTATTTGTTTTTTCAACTAATTCTAATTGTTGTACTTTTGTTCTTAGTCCGCAGGTTACTGCAAAGTGTCCTGGTTTACCACATGTGAAATAGCCAGTGGATTTTTGCTATTTTTTACTGCTTTTATTGTATTTTGGTTTCCATTTCTTTTGTGGACACTTTTGGTAATGTTTTTTCCTGTAAGACTTGTATGGTTTATCAAACCTCTTTTTATACTTGTTAAATCTTTTTGGTTTATGTGTTTTGTGGGCATGTGGTGTCTGGATTAGTTCCATGCCGAATTGTTCACACCAATTACCTAATTCATTTCTGGAGACAAGATTTTGTTTCTTTAATTGTGCTTTAAATCTGAGGTCAGTACAGATTTTTAAGCCTGTCTTGTTTCTTTAATTGTGAATCATTTAATGATTGCAACCTTGCTGAGTGCATATAACAGTTGAACAAGTACGTCCCAACTATCCCAGGGGGTCAAATCTCCCCAGCGAGATAGGGCGCTAATAAATAGGAGCATATTTGGAGGACAACAAAGTAGGCTGCCTCCATAACACAAGCATGTATAGGCATATCAAAAATTTGATCATATGGAATATCTTGTAGTCATAAGAATGTGTATAACATTTAGCATGTAGAACACGTACGGAGGACAACTTCACATGTTATCAAGAACTCACAACTCGACCTTTTGACAATAATAGTTAACAATAGCAATAAGCAATCTAGTTAAACATTTATAAATCTCTCAACAGAAGCTTAATTTTAGCAACTCAGTTACCTAGGTTAAAGGCCTCCAAATATTCTGATTTTTATATGTACAAGAAGCTCTTCGAGTTTTGATAGTTCTAGAATCAAACGAGACTCAATTCCGAGCTAAAATCAATAAGTTATGATCATTTTTGTGCAACTACTCCAATCTGTCCAAATTACTACGTTTTCTGCTACTTTTCAAAAACAACTTCGTTAGAGGGTTAAAACGGTTGAATCAGCTTCTGCGCCAAAAATAAAATTTGCTCTAAACTGATTCATCTATTTACTATCTAAGTTTTGTTCAGTTTCAAGTTAATTTACTATGTCAAAATGGCTCTGAAAGTTGGGTGCAGTAATCTGTCCACCACACAATTTCAGCTTCTAACTAGTTTACTACTTCAATTACTAACTTCAAGCATTATTTCTTCCAAGAACTCACTTAAGCATCTTCAATACACAATATATATACCTACTACATTAAGCTTTAACCTCAAGAAGCAATTAAACTCTAAAGCATAGCTAACTTTGAATAACATGAAAATAACTCAAGATAACCATAGTCTTGCAAGATTTAACATCAAATAAACTATATAAACCACAATCATGCCATTATAACTTCGAAATTATGATTTTAAAATAATCCCCTCACCTTGAATCTGCAAAAGAAAGCTTAAGAATGATGGTTATGGCTTGAACTAGCTAAGAAACCCTTTAAAACCTCTTGGAATTGCTTCCAAACCTTTTTCTTTGCCTCTACTTCTTTTGTTTTCTTCACAATTTTCTCCCTTTTTTTTGCTCTTGAGCCGTCGGGTTTAGGGGGTTTAGTTAGGTAGATGAAGTTGTATTGTTTAATCTTGAAGACTAAGTCATACCTTTAGCTAATTAGAATTTGACCCTAAATGTTTGTTAGTTTCTTGCAAAATTTCCTCTCTTTTTTCTTCTTGTGGCT
Source organism: Ehretia macrophylla (assembly GCA_037974665.1). NCBI lineage: Eukaryota > Viridiplantae > Streptophyta > Magnoliopsida > Boraginales > Ehretiaceae > Ehretia > Ehretia macrophylla. The sequence goes on along the minus strand of CM075776.1, from coordinate 59,643,717 downwards.
GTGGGGTTCTAAGTGTAATTTAGCAAAGCTTAATTCTAGTTCTAATGGTTTACTTGGTGCCCAAGTAAAGGTTTAGGTAATTACACTTTGGCCCCAAAGTTTTATAATGTTTGCAAAGTTACCCCGAAAGTTATTATACTTAATTTCTAACTCATTTCTTTTGCACATAACACATAATTAAAATATATGAAACACTAAAATATATGTAATTACACGTACAGTATTAATGCATGTGAATACACATAATTGCACGTAAAATGAGATAAATGCACGTAGAACGATGTAAATGTATGCTAAATAATATAAAAACGTATCAAATACTATAAAAATGCATATGGCCTTCGTGCGGGATTTCACAATATATGTAACAAATATATGTAAACAAGAGTTAGTACAACAATATACCTCTTGAAGACAAATCATAGAAGCCATGGAAACCAATCTCTTGCTCAGTTGATGAAGACACCATCTCTCACAAATGGAAAGAGCTTTAGTTGGTCCACACAAGCAAAGAATGACTTCCTTTCATCTTCCAAAGTGTATGTGCTAGGATACTTTGAAGATATTTGAGCTTGAATGTGAAGATTTTGAAGAAGGAAAGTTTTCTTCTTCCTTTTTCTTTCAATCCCGTAGGTCCTCTTTGGAAGAGGAAAAAAGTGTCTTTTTTTCTTTCTTTGGTGTTATTATATGTGTTAAAACTTTGGTCAAAGACCTCTTGACCAAGATATATTAGTATCTTGCATATACATACATATAATATACATATATGTTAGCATATCAACTATATATCATGTATACATATTATGCTATTCTTCCAACCATACAAATAATTAATTTAGGCTAATCACCATTAGTTTAAATTATGGAAACAACTTTTTCATATTTACACATTAGCCCCACAATTAACAATTAATTACACATTAGTCCCATTAACTATTAATGGTCAATTACACAATTGTTAACTCCTTAACAATACAAGAGAAACAAAATATAATTATTAATACTTTAACAATTAAAAAAAAACTAAATGCAATCGTTAACACTTTAATAATTCATAAAAAATACAAGATACAAGCGCAATGGAAAAACCATTCACAAGTGCTTTATTATGTGTGATATTCTAGATTCGTTGTCGTATAACAATGAGGGAATATTAAACACTTTTAATCTATTTTGAGAATGGAGAATGTCTTCTCCATTCTCGAAATGCCCCCACGTTCTAGGTTGACGTCTAGCAACGTGCCTAGACAATTTATAAAGCAATGAAATCCAATTCAAGTGAACCTATTTATAGTCGCCGATTACCATGTAATTCGATCCTTCCATTAATACATCCCGATCAAGTAAGAACCATGGATAGATTAAGTTCATAGACTCGATACTATGCATAGATCTAAATGGTGTAATGAGAGATGACACATGGAAAAACCCCTTTCCATCATTCACACCTTGGCCAATGATTTCCTCATTAAACAACCATGATTAGATCACATAGGACATCGCCTTTGAACGGAGGTTAATAGATCATCTCTGGACAACTATCTGTCACTCACTATATTGTAAGTATAAATTGCAAGAGGCCTTAACTCATCTCATGCTCGAAGACAAGCATTGTCCAAAAACAAGTATTATACCCCAATATTGTCACGCCCCGACCCGACCCTGTAAGGCCCGGCATAAAACTTATGTGCATTTATATAATCCTATGTGCATATACATGATTATATGTGCAATTATTTATTTTAAATAAATATTCGATTAATATGTGCATAATTTAGTAGTCTTCTAACACCCTAAAATATTTTAATTAACTTAAGAAGAAAAGCTTTGAACATTTGACTTAGCCATTGAATTTAGAAGACATTAACTTGACCTTAGTCTTCCACTTAAGTTGACTATTTGACTAAGTCTTCGATGCACATATAATAGATTATATAAAACAATAAAACAAAAAAAGAAAAAGAAAAAAAGGGTATGATGGCCGGCCATAGGAGAGAGAAAAGGGAAATAAATGCAAGTGTTATGGTACAAGCTTTGACATAATAAGTAAATTGCCAAGTGTCCTCACAAGCATAGCTTTATTTCCAAGTGTAGCTTTCATGCATAAGTTGGATAGCTTCTTAGTTACATATAAACTAACTAGTACTATTTCTAGCTACAAACCAACTAACTAATAAACTACTAGTCACAACTAAACTAAATGGTGTTATAAACTAAGCAATTAATACACACCACATTATATATACCTAACCCTCATAATACAACAAACAACACAAAAGAAATAGAAAGAAAGAGAGAGAGAGAGTGTGTATGGATGGCTAAGAGGAGGAGAAAGAGAAGAGAAAGGGAAAAAGAAGGAAAGGAAGAAAACCTTGGGGACTAGCTCAACCTTTGCCATTCTTTGCTTCATTTTGCTTGATCTTTATCAAGGTGAGGGATTAAAACCGTTTTTAAAAGTTTCATAGGATTCTATTAAGTTATATGGCCATGCATGTTATTATTCTTGGGTGATATTGCAAGAAAGTTGTGAATAGAGGTATTTTGAGCTAATGCATGTGCTTATCTTGTATAAATGTTTGATTATAAGTTGATTTTCAGCCTATATATGTAGTTTAAACTTGTTCTTAGCTTGCTTTGGTGATGAACATGCTTGCATGTGTAATATAGTTGTTGATTTAAGATGAGTGACATCAACCTTGCATGTTAAAGCTTAAAAGAGTATTATGCGCAATAATTTTATATAACTGATTTGATATAGTAAACGTTATTGGATGAGGCTGATTTCTGGATATGTTATAATAGACTCATATTAGAACAAACTTTGTGTTTAGTGTATGTTCTATTATTGTAGTTAAGGTGTTGTTTTAAATCGATTTTAGTGAGGTTCTGATCCTCACGTAAAACTGAACAGATTGCACAGTTTTATTCCAAGGGTCATATCTCAGTGAGCCTAACTTTGAATTGAGTTATGTTTGATTCTAAAACTATCTACTATTAAAGATCTATGTCTCTGTACAATTTAATAATTTTTAGAGGACTTTAAGTTGGTTAACTTAATTAATAAATGCATGCATGTGCAGTCCCGATTTTTCCAGCTTATAGTTCTAGGTGTTTTATGTTATGCATGTAAGGCCCCGCACGAAACCCCAAGTGCATATCATATCATTTAAAATGTGTTTGTATTGATTTACGGGCATTTACATCAATTTAAGTGCATTTACCTCGTTTTATGTGTATTTGCATCGTTTAACATGCATTTGAGTGTTTTAGATGTCCTAGGTAATAATTAAATTTTTATTGCATCAGAATAGCTAACTAAAGCAATTACAATTGAACTAAATGGCAAACTAGAAAAAAGCACTAAGTTAAAAGGGTAAAATGGACTTTTGGACTTCTCCTAAAATATTCTACCTAACTAAACCAAAATAAAAACACAACTCTACACACACACACACACCGGATCATACACTCACACACACAACACCATACGACCAAGAAAGAAAGAAGAGAAAGAAGAGAGAAGAAGAAGAAGAAGAAGATAAAAAGGAAAAAACTAAGCAATTTCAAGCACACTCTTACATTTTCTAGCTATTACCAAGTGTTTTCTTGATTCTCTTTTGCTTCTAACACTCAAGGTTTAAGGTGAGGGGAGTTTTCATCTAAATCTATGGCTTTATAAAGATCATATCTTGCTTGTTTGTGTGCCTTATCTACTCATTAGCTTGATCTAGTTATATGTATACTTGCTATGAAGTTTTGAGTTAGATTGATAAGCTAGGGTTCCAAGAACTTGTGTAGTGTTAACTTTTACTTGATCTTGCTTAGGTAAACTATATTGATGCTTTGATGTGAATATCAAACATGGATTGTTGTTAGAAAGTAAGCAATGCAACAATGGGTGATACTTGTGATAAATGTTGAGTTTTGTACTCTACTTAATTGTGATGGATTTGCATTTAGATGATGTTAAAGCATGCTAAGTTGTGGTTTTGGGGTGGTGGTTGTAGTGAAGTTTGTGTTTGGTGAATGGCTAAGGGTTAAGTTTAAATGGCATAGCAAAAGAAACAAGAAAAAGAAAATTCGTGCATTTAGCTGTAGGATCTGGTCGACTAGATGCAAGTCCAATCGATCGGGTCAGTCGACAGAAAATCTCTGACCTTGATCCGATCGAGTGGATCTGGTCGACTAAGTCAACTGGGTCACTCGACCAAATTCCACAATTTTATACCATTTGGTGTTATTTTCAATTTTATTCAGATGCATATTTATATAGGATCAAGGTGTATGTTAAAGTGAGTTTAAATCAGCCTGAATACATGCCTTTGTGTTATGCCACATGACTAGATGAGCTTACATGTAAGATATTGTATGTGTCTACATATTTACGTGTAAATAAGCAACCTACGGCTTATGAATTGTGCCATGAGAGTAACTTAGGATTGCTTTGTATAACCCCCGAACATGTCATTTTAAAGTGCATTACATGTCAACGTTTGTGAATGCCAGAGGTTATACATGTCTACATGATTATAGGATAAATGCTTGACATGCAGTTACATGTTAAATGTTCATGATCATGTTCTATCAAGCTTGCAATATTTAGGCATGGTAGTGTCACGTGCTGGGCGGCATCAGGCTTTCCAGTGCTAACGTCATCCATGGACCTGTCTCTACCCACTCTCGCTAAGAACTTTGCTACCCCGAGAGTATATCCTCGTTGGAATTTTTGTTACCCTGGGAGAGTTAGGTCATGTTTATCTCACCAGGGACTCTGCTACTGTAACACCCTGATCTCTCATGAGACCGGAGCCCCGATCCAAATCCCAAGGTCGCAAAAAACGAGAAAAAACAGACATAGTTTCCCCTGTTTCTAGGCCGAACCGGTTACCTGAAAACAAAAGATAAAGCCACAAACCACATACTACATCATTCTCAACAACTCCCAACTCCAACCACGCAACTTTCCCAACACTAAGGCCATCCGAGCCTTAGTCTACGACATTAAAGACATACAAGCATGCATTCATTAACTGTTGAAAGTCTATATTTATAATTTCACATATCATACCACTCTAATATTCTCTATCTATCTTTCTTATGAATTAAGTCTGCCAACTATTCAAATCATGCAAGCATGCATCTAATAGACAATAAAGTAAAGAATACAAGTTATTACATACCATTATAATTATCACATCACACAAACATTAAACTATCTATTACAATCCTTCGCAACATGAATCAAATACACACAAGACTTCTACTTTACAAATTATACTATTACAAGCAATCAACACTTCAATGCCCAGGAGGCCAAACAGCTTGTAGGCTATGCAATTGCTTCGTACTAAACCTAAAAATATTAGGAAGAGGGGTGAGCATACAATACGTATACACTCAATGAGGGAGGGAATAAGTATCCGGGGAATTTTGAAAACCTTTCGTGCAATGCAAATAAGACAAAGAATCATTAGCAAGACAATTATTAAATCAAATTAATAAAGCTAATAGCCATTTAAGAAACTATAACTAAGTGACAAACTTTATACAACAATAGAAGCATAACCATACAATCAACTAACAACACAAATATACAACACTTTAGCAACGGTACTAACATATGTAACTCTCCAAGGACTTAGGGCCCAAGCGAGAGTTACTTAATTAAAAGAATACAAGGTCGAACATGAGCACGAACCACGAACCACCATCCACGAACCACGAGCCACAAACCCAAATAGATATTAATAACGATAATGATAAGCCGACATCCCTTATAACTCCAGTGGGCGTACTCCGGATATACCCCAAATCCTATGACCCAACTCCCTAGAGCGACATCCCTAGCAAGAGAGAATGAATAACTACGGAGGATGAACAACCACTGGCAAGCCCGATGTCGCCCAGTGGGTGGCCACCGCATCCGTGCGAATGGTTGCACAACCACAAAACGATAACGATAAGTAACGGTAGGTATGAGTTTTCACTCGATGATATCTAAAGTTTCCAAGGAAAACCGATTCGATAACCATACAAGTTAACATATACGAAACAATTCTACAAGTGATATAATAATATAAACAAGGGACAAGTATATATATATATATATATATATATATAGATAGATATATATATATATATTCATTCATTCAATTTATAACAAGGTACACATAAATATGAGAAATTACATTAAATTATACAATTTATGAGCGATAAGTAACTAAGATGCACAAGATGATGAAAACTCCCTCACCTCGAGAAGCTAAGAATCCCCTCATACCTTCTCCAATTGCATGCACTATAGCTAGAATTCAAATAGAATTCATAATTAAGAACAAGTTAGATTTGATTGCAGTTAAACTAACATACACTCTTTAAGATTAACTTTAAGCCTACTTTAAGATCTCTAATATGCACTACATTACCTTAGCTACATGACATATCTTGATAATGCTTCTTAATTGACTTAGCTTGCATTCTTTATCGAGCATTCCACATAACATGCATGGGGTTCCAACTATCTACATTCACTAAGCAATACTAGTTAAACTAAGTTAAAGCAAGAATTCTAGCATTACAATCATTCACATTCAAGCAACATTTTCTAGTTTAACATAAAGCACAAAGATAAGTTAAGGCACTTTAGTTGACAACTTACACTTTACTCAATCTAAATACATTTCATTAACTCTTAACTACAATCAAAACTCAAGAAAAATAGCATTCAAACCAATCTTAACACAAAATACATTAAAGGCACTAGATAGCATGCTTTAATATTACACTTTAGTTACTAAGTTATAACATGCTAATTACTCAATGACAATTCAACTAAGTCATGCTCAAACTTCTAACAACATTGCATTAAACTACTTTAACTACATAAATAACTATTATGACACTCCTTAATTCATGAATCTTGCATTCGTTCTCAAACATCTCATTAAGCACATACGGGGTTCTAAAGCATTTAACTTCACTATGAGCATTATTTACATTCATTAATCTAAGATTACCAAGCTAAAACATCCAAAGCACTAAAATCACTTAACTTAATTTACAAGATTTGACCAAATTCTTGAATTTCCTAACTTGTAATAACTCCCTTTCATAGCTAATACTAGTATTCATTGAACTACTCTTTCTCTTGATTCACTAGATGGCAAGTAACTATCTCCAATTCAATTGAGCATTCACACATAATCACCATTCATCACCATTAAGCTTCCTACTACTTAAAATCGCTCATTATTCACTAGAACCAACCATCAAGGTATCTTAAACCTTTAGCAAGATAAGTTGAAATTCTAGTCTACATTGGCTTGAATTTGCTACTTCGGTTACTGGCTTACTTGCTCTCCAAAAACTCTAAAATTCCACAGAAATATAGTTCATCAAATGCAGATGGGTTTAGCCTCAAACGGATCTCAATTCGGAGTTATATTCAATGAGATACGGCCTCTAGAAAATCATCGCATAACATGTCCTGCACCAGCACGAGAATCCAAATGCTACAATAATGACCCTATAACCACCCTTTAACAACATATTTAAATCTTGTGACTAAAAGAGAAATTGTTCCTCAAGGTCTTGACTACAACATATCCAAAATTCAATCATTTTCAACAATGGGTGCTAGGTCAAACTAGCTTTCCAATCCAGTCGCGCAATCTGCCAGAAAATTCAGTGATTGACTTTGGTAGGAATAGTAAAAAACTCAAAAAAGAAAAAAAAAATAAACATCTTATCCCCTCTTCTCTCTTTGATGGCAAAAAAAGAAGAAAATCAACATCTTCCATTCAATCAACTTTTAGGTATTCCTTTGATTTTTCTTGTAAATTTATTCATGATTTTTCTTTTGGGCAATATGTATCCTACCTGATTGACTTATATGTAAAATCTTTTTCTAAACTAGGCCCTAAAACAAAAAATAATCATATGAAAAGTAGCAAAAAAAAAAAAAAAAACGAAGCCAAGCCTGTATGTAGAATCATGACTATACATGATACTTGATTAATTACTTGTTTATATTTAATATATTATGGAGTTGATTAATAAACAATAGCTTTTTTTCGAACGAGAATATGTTCATATTTTCAGATGTATACTAGGACTATAAATTAGAACCACGACGTTGATTGGGTTAACACGCTACCACTTGCATACAAGAAAATCAAATGTTCTCATAATTATTTTTAGTTATGGCATTCATTCCACCTATTACGTATGCAAATTGCTCATGATGGTTGTATTTTGATAGATCTTTTCGTTTATTTTCTATCCTTGTTGCTACTAATCATAATAAAAGCAATACGTAGAGTCATGACGAGACAAATCATTTAATATAGTTATTTTTGTAATGTTGAATTGATGTTTGAATTTGATGAATAATTTGTATTAGTTGAACTTAAAATTATTTTGTCATGTTAAATTTATAGTTGAACTTAAAGTTATTATAATTATTTTGTAATGTTTAATTTTTTTGAATTATTATTAGTTTTTATTTTTTATTTTTTTATTTTGAATTTTTATGATAGTACTAAGAATCAATAATGAATTGAGAAGATAACACTTATATGATAACCTAATTTCAATTGAATAAAAGAAGGGTATTTAAGTAAAATACAACTATTAATTTTAATTTCACATGTGTTGCAAATATAATTTAGATTTATAAATAATAGAATTGACTTAATATTATTTTATATTTTCAAACAAGAAAATTCATTTGTAAATAAAATTTTCATAGAATTCATTTACAAATAAAATAAATTCAACACATGAATTCCTTTCAAACACTATGTACTGTTAAATATTTGGTCCATTCTAGTTAATAGTTTGTGACTTTGGGTCATTGGCATACGCAACTATAAAGATCTGATTGTTTACTATTGTTTATTAAATGAACTAAAATAAAAGAGTTGCGAGCAAGATATGTGTAGAAATCAAAATTTGATGACTTATTAAAGAGTACTGTCTACGATAAGAATCACAAAATAATGACACCCAAGAATTAATATACGAAATCAATGAGATCTCTTATTTATTTAATTATTTATTTTGGTTGGATACAACCTCCCGGAACCAGTGTTCCTACTTCTTCAAGCAAATATAACGACTATGGGGCTCCTGACTGAGTACTTGATAGAAGTCCACTTTAGAGATCCTTGAGCGAAATTAGCGTTCACATTAGTGGATGATAGGCTAAATGTCACTTGATATGTCATTTTCTCATTCACCTCCGAAAAGTTGAGTGTGTTAGGCTCAACTTTTATCTCCACACCAGGAGGGGCAGCAATTTCAACAGTGTAAGATGACTTAGCCTCACCAACATTGGTGACTGTCCTGGAATATGTTTGAGTAGTTGATCCAAGTATGATGGAAAATGAAGGATAGTTTAGTTGTGCTTGAGGTATGCTTGATTCTGCTGTGCAGTTAAAGTTGCGCTTCACAATCATTAAGATTTGTCGATCCGTGTAGCCTAAACCACACAAATAAGGTATGTAGTCTTCAGGATTAATGTCATAGATAAGTCCAGGGTCATTTGATCTTGAGGGGTTAACATGACCTGCTCCACTAGCAAACATATCAGCTGGAAGGAATCTCTGGTCTTCAATGGGCTTGTTGGCGAGGTTGACGATGTCAGTAGTAGTCATCATTGCAGATTTTATGGCCGCTGGAGACCATTCAGGATGTGCACTTTTGAGCAATGCTGCAACACCACTGAGGTGAGGGCAAGACATTGAGGTCCCAGATATTACGTTGAATGTAGATTTGGTGTTTGTGTTGTTCTCCACAGAAAAAGGCCAAGCTGCAACGATGTTTTCTCCAGGACCAATTATATCAGGCTTCAAAATGCCAGGGCTTGCCAGACTAGGGCCTCTAGATGAGAATGCAGCAACCACAGGAGCATGATCATCACCAATTATAGTTCCTTTGAACACAAATGTAGCGGTTGGTGTTGATGTTGAATTGATATAATCTATTATCTTTAATCCATCTGCAAAGGTGACATGGGCTGCGGGAAGAACATGAACCTCTGCAAATGTGGTGTTAGCAGAGGGCGCTTGGTTCATTAGAATCATCCCGGCACCACCAGCATTCTTTACTGTTCGTCCTTTGTCAATATTTGATGATTTACCTTCCACACACAACACTATCTTTCCCCTCACATCAATGTTGTTCAGTGATGATGGGAGACAAAACCGTGTGTCAGAATCAGTAACGTTGAATATTCCAGGGAATACAAGAGGCAACTGCGTTTGACAGAAATCTTTAGGCTGAAAGACTGACTCGCCATTAACTTCTTCCTTGTTTCCAAGGACTGCAGTTACTCTTATTTTTCTGTCAAGAGTGCTTGCGCCAACAGTGAGAATCCATGGAGCCTCATTTGACAAAGTGCCATAGAATGGGCCTCTATTGTCAGCTGAGCAACTGACAAATATACCCTTCTCCATTGCAGAATATGCCCCAACAGCGACGTTGTCATCATAGAAATTACTGAATTTTGCACCAAGAGAGAGGGAGAGCACATCTACTCCGTCATCAATTGCGGCATCCATTGCGGCCATTATGTCACTTTCAGAACATTGAGTTAAGCAGACTTTGTAAATGGCCAAGTGAGCAAGAGGGGCTACACCAACTGCAGTGCCATTTGCATTGCCATAAACATTGGCACCTTTCACAAAATTTCCAGCAGCTGTGCTTGCAGTGTGGGTGCCATGTCCATCTTCATCCAGGGGTGTCCCATTTCCAATTGAAAAAGATCTTGTTCCGATGAGCTTGTTGTTACAAGCTGTTTCACACCTTCCCTTCCATTTAGCAGGCGGAGGAGGCATACCTTCATCGCTGAATGAAGGGTGATCAGGCGTGATTCCACTGTCCAGGACACCAATAATCACACCTTTCCCATAATTTGAATCCTTCCAGAACCCCATGTTTTGATGCAACCCGAGGAAGTCAGGGCTATGAGTTGTATGCAAAGGGAATACACGTTGTGGCGTTGCAGACAAAAACCCCTCCATCTTTTCCATAGCTTTCACTTCATCTGCTGATAATCTGGCAGCGAAACCTTTAAAAACGTTGCGATAAGAATAAATCATGCGTGGTTCTTCGTTTGAGCTAGCTGTTGTTGTCGGCAGAAATGAATTATACCAGCTCTCTAAATTTCTGAGTGTGTGGAGAATTGGTCATCAGGCATGTTGACATGAACTATATAAGTCTCAAGTTTGCTTTGATCAGTAGCATCATTTGGAGCAATTTGGTGTATAGGGAAACTAATTATGCATATCAGAGTGTAAATGGATATGAAATCCATTGGCAACAGCTATAGCAAATACAAAGTGTTTAGCTGAGAATTGCTGTGGAGTTTCAAACTTCGCAACCGCTATATATATATAGCGTGAAAGGGTGCAACTTTTCCTAATAATCTATTTTTCTGTCACTTTCTTGCATTATAATTAGTCTTTCTGGGAGGAAATAACTAAGCCTTATAGATGGTCTTCACACGCTAAACCTCCATGCAATTAGTCTTTCTGAAACCCGACAAAGATTACAAAATGAAATGGTGAATTTTTATTTTTTTCTTTCTCTGCATATTTTATAGGTTCACTCTTGACTCTAAATTCTTTAGTCTCAAAACCAATAATAGTTTTCTGAGCGTTATCAGGATGATCATAATAATGGTGCAATAATAGTGACAATATCTGAAGCGTGCATTAAGGCGTACCGTTACACAATAAATTTATAACTTTCAGATGAATTCAATACTATTTTGTTTGGAGTAAATTTGTCATCATCAAATAAAAATTAAAGAACATAATGGTGCAATTAACGCTTGACCGATTACTTCAAACAGTGCTTGTCCCGTTCCATTTTGGTTTCCATAACTCGCTTTCGGGACTTTGAACAAGACAACTAATTCACATGGCTGATTTTTCTTAGCATGGACCAATTTATGTGGAAAAGAATCATTGCATGCATGGATTGTTGAAGACCACCCGTCCTTCGCTTCTTAATTTGTCTTCGTTTGGGGACGAAAGATGACTTGAGCATTAAGATTCTTCTCATTCTCTATGTTTTAATTTCATACTAGGTAAACATGACCAGAAAAAAAAAAAAAAAGGCAAGCAATGTCCTGTGGCATCTTTTACAATCTTTTTGTTTTTCTTGGTAATAATTATCTTTATTATGCAAATTATCTTATAAAATCTGTGTTTTTCTAGGTCAATAACATTCATGGAAGTGGTAGGTTAAAATGCAAATTGATTTACTATAAATGAAACTCTTGTTCAATTCATTAGCAATCCTAGCGTGCAGTTGTATAGCCAACAACTAATGGAACTATTGAGTACAGAGATGTTGCTTTCTTTATGAAATTCAGTTTATTCAGCCATTTGGTCTCCTTCAAGATTTGTATTTGCTCTTATTATTACTCGAGGGTGAGTAATTTGTCGTTTTTTCATAATATATTTATCACTCTTATGTGTATATTTAGTTTGTATACTAAAAGAAGAGAGAAAATAAAGTATAAACATAGGAAATGATAAATAAGTGAGAAAAATAAGGTGAAATCTAGTAATATTCTTCTACTATTTATAATTTTGCATTATGTAACCGACCGTAAAAAGTTATAAATATTATTTAGATACAATGAATTTTATTTTAAAATCAATTAGTATAAGATAGAGTAGTTCAAATTAGCCTCTCCATCTTCCAAAGATGAATAGAATTGTGAACTGCCATCATACTCGAAACACAAATCAGGTACAGTAGCAATTGTCAATTTTTATTTATTTTTGGTCGAAGAGCCCTTGTCAATCTAGCTAGCACCAAACAACAGTCTTTTTCCCCTTTTTGAGTCTTAGCTTTTGAGTAGCATGTTGCATGTTACTTAATTTACTTTTTCCATGTCAGAAGTTTGTACCTTACATCTTTGCAAATGCTATTGAGGAGATGCTCTTCTGTTATGAATTCATTCTTGAAAATTCTTCCATTGCAATCCCTCCATATATGATAGATGCAACCACAGAACATAAATTTAAATATAATAAATTCTATTTTAAAATCAATTAGTATAAGATAGAGTAGTTCAAAGTAGCGTCTCCATCTTCCAAAGATGAATAGAATTGTGAACTGCCATCATACTCGAAACACAAATCAGGTACAGTAGCAATTGTCAATTTTTATTTATTTTTGGTCGAAGAGCCCTTGTCAATCTAGCTAGCACCGATCAACAGTATTTTTCCCCTTTTTGGGTCTTAGCTTTAAAGTAGCATGTTACATGTTACTTAATTTACTTTTTGGAAGTGAACGACCAAACACCGTTGTCGACGGAGCAAACTTAATTTCCTATTCCAAAAATGTATGTATTATCTAAACCAGATAATCTGAGAGTAAAAGTTGTGTTATACATGTGGTTAAGGATTCTTACTGTGATAAGTTATATATTTTTTTTGGTTGATGAGAGGCGTAATACTAGATTAGAGGCTGTTGGTGATTCTAGAGATAATTAATTTTCCCTGATTTATCTTTTTCAATCTGAATTTGCAGAACAACTAGGGGTTAGTCTAAGTAATGTTCTCCAAAGAATTGATCAAGGTCGAAGTTGGCCCTTGTTTCGATTGTAATTTTAAAAGACTAACGATGCCACTTACTAAGCGCTAGTTTTATTTGGGCTAAACAACCATAGCGAAGACCTCTTCTTGAAGAAGCGGATCTCCGGTAGTCTACCTTATTATAAGAAATGTGGGAAAGGACTTGGATTGTTGTAACATTATCTTGTTAATTTTTGTCATTAGGCTTTGTTTGTTTGCCATAAAATAACTTGTTTATGTAAAATATTTTCAGTGGAAAATATTTTTTTAGAAAATAAAATATTTTATTTAGCTCTGTTTGTTTGCCATAAAATAACTTGTTGGGAAAAAATATTTTCCTGAAAAATAGAATACTGAAAAATATTTTCTGGTGTTTAGATGTACAGTAAGTTCCGCAAAATATTTTCTTCTTCCAAAAGACATGAAAATAATTTTCAGAATTTTGTACTAGCCGCAATTGTTGATCGGAAAATATTTTACAGTTGATCAATTTTTCGGTGTTACCAAACACCGAAAAATTAAGCAAAAACAGCTGTAATTGTTAATTAAAAAATATTTTTTTAATTGACTATTTTTTCGGTATTACTAAACACTGAAAATATTTAGAAAATATTTTCTGAAAAAATATTTTACGGCAAACAAACGGAGTCTAAGAGAAAAAGGAAATGTATTAAAAGGTAATACATTTTTTAAGATATTCATTGAACTGTAATAATTTAGTGCACATAAACTCAAAGTGATTATTTTATTACATATAAACTTAAGCTTACAAGAAGAAAGAAGAGTGTTTTTAGTCTAGAAATGTTAATCATAGATGATGTTATGTAGAAAATGTCCACAATATTGTTAGGTTTTTCTTTTTCTAAATCCTTGATTGTTGATTCATCTCTCACATCAGAATACTTCTACTTAACACCCTATCAAAGAGGGAAAGGAAAATGATTATCTTATATTTATTCTAGAAGGAATATTAAGGTTTCATTATCATTATTTAATCATCGAATCATGTGATGATCCCTGAACTAAATTAAACCATTCTCAACAACTACTCGATCCCGCTTACCTATTCGCTTAAACATCTGCAGAATGTCCTAACTCCTACACTTATTATCTTTATTTTCCATCAACTTCAATATGTTTATTTTACAAGAACCAAATTTAAGTACACTAAAATTAGACTAAATAAAGAAAAAACAAATTCCACAAAGTCTAACCTTTGCTATTCCTGCTGGCTTTGCCTTCACTCGATCATCATCTTCACATTTCCTGAGAACATCTAAACCATTAACTTTCAGCTCAGTTTCCACAATTCTTTAGGCCTGATAAATTAACAGGTCCTAGAAATCTAGTAAATTCTCCTCCTTCCGCTCCCCAAATGGACACGCCTTCATCGGATCACAAACCCTAACTTTAGGTATTAGACTGCTGCATCCACATAAAACTCTGGTTCATAAGCATGTCTCTGAATTTCCGGGTGCTTTTTCAATGTGCATCTATTTTTATCATAATTCACCAGTAATCTGAAATTTCAGAGAACTCTGTAGATTTCGAGACATAAATTCATTAATTGACGTACCATATCCATTTTCGGGTGACACAAAAGCAATTTAGTGGACATTAACAGAACTGAAGCTGATCACAAAATCATACCTCAATGCCTCAAAGTCTTGCATTGATTCTATTCAAGCTTAGAGAGCTCATACTATTATCAGAAGCAGTGTGTACTTCACGCTCCACCCTTTTGGAAATGCTCTTGCCTGTGTCTTGTGAACAAAGGTAAGACAGTGATTGCACCCAGGAAACCAGTGTTGGTTTCCGTGTAACATCATCAGATTCTGCAACCTGTTGGTATAACTCATTGAGGACCATGTTCTGGCCATCTGCGGGTAGTTGGACAACCAGCTCAGCCAATTGCTTCATGGCACTTGGTAGAACCTAGAGAAATACATTGACAACTATATAATTGACGATAACAATATGACTGTAGACGTGCCTTCTTGAACCACAGAACAGTGAAGCAAAGGCTTAAAACGCTTGCTCAAAGTATTTTAAGTGAACACTAAGTTTTTGCTTGGGTTGGAAGCATATTTCTGTCAGTTCTTGAAATCACTACTTGTATTTCATGAAATGGTTTTTTTGCATTAATTGCATCAATTTGAAAAATATTTTCAAGCGTGTGAAAATGTGATATAAAGGAAGTAATGAGCCCATGTACTCCTAAAAGATCTTCACAGCTCATTTTCTTTCCCAACAAGAAGAAAAATAAGAAGGAAAATGTTGCTCGCACTTACCTGAATGTCAACAAGGGAAAGGAGGGGTAAAAGCAACTCCAGCAATTTCTTAGAAGGCTGCAACTCTCCTTCCTAGCTCTTCCACAAATCAGCTTCCGAGAGTCGACTGAACTGCATAGGGTTTTAGCTTTTGTAACAAGGCTGTGGATGCAAAAAAATATTGATGGACTTCCTGCAGGAAGTTGCCTAACAAGTGCAACAACTCCAGAAGCCAATCCCTTGAAAGGCGTAAGTCCAGGATATCCCTGCATCACCAATTTGAAACACTCAAGAGATCTCTTAGATACACAACGAATCACATAACGGCACCTATCACACAATCTTTACATATTATGCAAGTAGGACACATAGCACAAAATCACATATCACATAATCTTCCTATTTCATGCAAATGTAACACATCAGAACCCATTTTGACTCAAGTAAACACAACCCACATGCAAACACATTCTTATTCAAAACTCACTTCACATGCACGCACTTTAGATTCACTACCTAACAATCCGAGGACCCTGTCCCGGCTGTGAGCTACTAAGCTTTGATACCACTTATAACACATTGATCCCTCACGAGACCGGAGCCCCAATCCAATACCCCATGGCACGAAAAAGGAGAAAAAATGGACGGAGTCTCCCCTGTTTTTAGGACTATCAGTTTACCTGCTCATAGAATATTTTACCACAACCCCATAACCAATCTGTTTAGCAGTTCCATCCTCATTTACCATCAAATACAATAACTTCTCAAGGCCATTCGAGCCTTGGACCTCAACAAAAGACCACAACAAGCATGGAGATAGTCATAGAATTCCTAAGTCGTGAGATTGGTTATCATACCATTCTAATACTCCCTACTCAATCTACTTAAAGGTTAAATCCTTCAATCATTTTCCATCTCAATTCACACAAGCATGCAAGCAAATTAGACAATAAAGTAAATCCCTAAATTATTACATGTTGAAATACTAGGTTAACTAAACTTGTCACATTATTACAACAAAAAATATATACAAGGCACGGATGCATCAAAAGAGCATAATTATCACAAATTTACATAAAACGATCTACTAAGGCTAGGACATCTACTCAAAGAGACTCTCGAGCTTTCTTTTCCTTAGCCTCCAAAGGCACCAAACCTGAAATGGTTAGAAAGAGGGAGTGACCATACAAAACACGTATGCCCAGTGAGGGAGGGAGCATTTAATTGGGGAGTTTGGAAAATAGTTTCATGCAATGCAATAGTCAACAATAAACAAATTATCAATAGGAAACCACCGTAGAGCAATTATAATAAGCAATCTAAAAGAAACAATAACAATATAACACACAATACAGTTATACAAGCTATTTAACACAATAAAGAACACAACAAAGGTAACAATTGAATGTAACTCTCCAAGGACTTAGGGCCCAAACAAGAGGTACCTATAAAAAGGATATAAGGTAACTCTCTAAGGAGTTAGGGTCTAAGCGAGAGTTACACAATAAGGAATACCAGAAAACCTTGAACTCGTACCACAAACCATGAACCTGTTAGAGATATGGCTTAATGCTATATATTTGGATAACATTTTTTGGGGCATTTTGACATTTACTTATGGCATTCGTGTCTATATGTGTGTTTTTATATTGACATATTTAAGACATTTATACTCTCATTCTTTCTGTGTATGAATGAGTCCCTAGTATTTTCATTAGAGGAATGTATTCTAAAAGAGTTTAGAATATTTTGGCGTATTTCCTTAATATGATAAATACTTAAAGTATTCATAGTCCTTAGATTATTTGATCGGGACTTCAATAATCTATTACAGACTATCACATGTGTTGTTACCTTTGATTAACATAGGATGTTAATGATAAAGGATGGTGAGCCACGTGCCATAACAGCAAAACGATGCGATTAACAAACGTGTGGGTGACTATTAGTTGAATAAATCACTGAATGTGACATGAATAACAAATTACATGACTTCAGATTAATAATTTGTTATTCGTTGTGATTGTACATGTAATCCTTAGACTTGAAACATTACGGATATTATATGTATTGAGGTTTGATTCTAACATTTGGGTAATGCTTGTCTAGACAAACGAGATGAGATGCGTCCTTTCGCAGTTTCATTCGTTCAGTATAATGATTGATAGGTAGTGGTCAAGATAGGATTCATTAACCTCCGGCGTGAGGCGATATCCTATGCGATGTTGGAGATATGCCCTAATGCTATAGTTTGAGATGACCTTATTAGGGCTTAATAAGAATATATTTATGTGTTTTATACACTATGTCAATTGTAGGATATTCATATTTTCTACTTGGATATGAATATATCCCTAATGCTTATCCGAGAAGAGAAATGTTCTAAAAGGGTTTAGGATATTTCGCACTTTTTCTTCGATATGATAAGCATTAAGAATCAATTCATAACCTTTCAGATTATTCAACCGGGACTTAAATAATCAAGTATGGGTTATCATATGTTATTACCTTTGATTAACATAGTGCTATTAATGATAAAGGATGGCATGCGAAATGCCAGAACAGCATGATGATGTGGACTAATAAACATATGAGTGATCATCTGCATATGAATCATTGAATGTGACAATAAATAGTGAACTGCATGATTTCAGGTTATAGTTTACTATTTAGTTGAGAATTGTGCAAATTAATCCTCAGACTTGAGAAATTGCGGCTACCAATTATATCGGGGGTTAAATACTGTTTTTGAACAATACCCATCCTCCATAAGGTGGGTTACGGCCTTTCACATTTTAGTCTTGTGGTATGAATCGACAGGTAATTGTCAAGATATGATCTGTTAACCTCCGGCATGAGGCAATGTCCTATGATATCTAAGATCGATTGTCAAACGAGGAAGTCTTTGGCCAAGGCGAGTATGAAGAGATGGAAAGGGTTTTTTCCATAGTAGTCATTTCTCATTTCATCGATTCAGATTTATACATAGTATCGGATGTGGACTTAACCATTTCATGGTCCTTTCCCGATCGGGGCATTCTTAATAGTAGGATCGGACTGAATGCTAATTCTCGACGGTTAAATGGATTCATAAAAGACGTCGTCTTCATTATCGTATACATTCTCATGGTACGTTCGTTGCTAGTGCGTCACTCATGAGCATGACAGTATTTCGGTAAATAACGGAGACATTTTTCGAAATAGATAAGGAGGTTTATCGGTCCCTCATCTGTACGCGATTGTAAATCTAGAAGGTCACACACTAATAAGTATCATGAATAAGTTCACCGGAAGCTTGTATAATGTGGTTGGTGACTTTAAAGTGTTAAGAGTCATCTATGTTGGTAATTGGGCCAAAAGTGTAATTTCGGAAAGGTTTGGGGTCAAATTATAATTTTCAAAACTTTTAAGGCCAAACTGTAAATATTGAAAAGTTGTTTCAATATATTTATTCAAATAAATATTAGAATGGGAAAAAATTATATATATATACATATAAATGTGTTTATATATGTATATGTGTAATGATGATATAATTTGTGAAGTGTCACGTCATCATCCTAGTCATCAAATGAAAAAGACAAATTAATGATTGGGCATTGACATGTGGTATGTGAGATGTAGGAATGTCCATGTCATCAATCCTAGTCATTTGAATTTGAAATGGATGGATGAGATTAACTTTTGAATAAAGACAAGAATATTGTCCATTGCTTTTGATGCTAGAACCTTTTTGCCAAGTCTTATGAGAGAGAAAAAGGTATCCCTTGGATTGTAATGATTACAATCAAAGGCTATGCATGGCTTGGTTGATTCAAGCAAGGCAAGAAAGAGAATAATGGTGATTGGTTCTTTATGCATGCAAGACAATTAAATAATAATTGATCATTTAATATATAAAAGATGACAATCTTCTTTATCTTTCCACTAGGATTTTCGGCCAAATGGATGAGAAGATAGAAGACATTCATCTTGCCATCTAATTGCAATCATTGTGATTCAAGGATGTGCATGCATTATCAAGAAAAGTTAGCAATTATGATTGGCTACACTTTTTGATATAGCTTATATAGTAATTGATTAAAAGATGACAACTCTCATATATATACATACACATAAATTTCGGCCAAGGCAATAGAGGAGAGAGAAAGTTCATATTCTTCCTCAAGCTTAGTGTTTTTTCGGCCATTGCTAGGGTTTTCAAGAAGCTTTTGCTTTTTGATAAAATACCACATACACATAGCTTGTTACATTGAAGATAAACTAGCACATTTTCGTCTTCAAGTAGAAGGTAGACTTTGTATGCTTGTGGACCAACTAGACCCTTCAAGTTAGAAGGACTCCATAGCCTCAACTTCAAGCCTCATTACCTACCAAGTTGTCTACGAAAGGTATACCTATGGACCTTGCTATTTCATTGTGTATAGTTAATATATGATGTTAGCTTGCTAGTTTATGGACATATATGAAAGAATGCATGTTGATCTTTGCTAGAATTTTTTGAAATATGCCTTGCCTAGTTTCGGCCATAGCTATGTATCCATGCATATCTTTTAGATCTTGAATCCAACTTATGTATGTGTAGAGACATGATATAGTATGTTGGCTTGCACCCTACAAGTGGTATCAGAGCCTTTGGTTTTTGATGTCCATAGAACTAGCTTTTTGGTCTTGTGTAGACTTCATGGTTGGGCCGTGTATGTGCATGTCACCTAGGCCGAATGTTGGCTTTTAAAATGTGCAAGTGTTGAAGTTTATGATAAGCCTACATCATTGCATGCTTAGATCTAGTCTTGATCCTTGCTTGTATATGTAGATCTTATGGATATTTGAGCTTATATATATAGACTTGAGCTTGCAAGTTAGATCTATACTTATTAATGGTCTTTTGTCACATGCATGTTAAGAATAATTGATCTTCTTGTTGGATATGCTAAAGTATGAAGATAATTGTTGAGTTTGATCTTTGCATGTTGGCATATGTCCTTGAATCAAGAGATCATACTAATAGCTAAAAAGATATTTATTGAAATGATCTTTTATGCATGTTTGTAAAGTCAAAACTTGATGAAAACAAGTGTAGTATTGTTATCTTGAGATGGTCAAAATTCCCTTTGTGTGTGGGCTTGCTGTGTTATTTTTGTTGGACATGGTAATGTGCTTGTAGTTGCCTTGAAGTCCTCAAAAGTTAAAATAGATTATAAGCATGTGTTAAAGTGAAAGTTTGAAAATTTGTTTTAAGCTTATTTTAACTAGTTCATGCATATAATTATGTTGAGGACTATTTGATGATTAAAGGAGTTTAATAGTCAAATAGGAAACTAGTTACATGTCTTGATAATTGCAAAATCAATTTCACATAATAGAAGGCCATTATATTTTAATCTTAAATTTGGAAATAGTCTAATGTATTTTATTTAGATATTTCTAAATTTAAGAAAGTTAAAAGTTATTATATGTTGATATAATGTCTTTTAATAGACTATTAGGGTAAAATGAATGTACGTACGCCAATGAGATATATTGATTTGGGCTTGGGCCTTGTGTACATGTTTTAGATTAAATTTTAGCCTAATTAGGCCACTTTATGTGTTTGGGCCATAGACTTGTGTTTTCTTTAAAGTTTTTGGCTTGCATTAATTATAAAGGGTTATGAATTAATGGGCTATTATGATTTGCATTAATGAAAGGTATTTTTCAAGAAAATGAAATAAGTATAGATAAGGTTTAATTTTTCATGATGATGAGTTAATTTGACTTATATGCTAACTTATTATATGTGGATTATTATATACCTGATATGAATAATCATGCATATATCTTTATCTTGGAAATGGTGAATTTGATCATGGATTTGGGCTTTAGGGTCAATTGTTATTGGGTTGTAATATGAGACATAAGTCTCAATTTATTTCTTGTCATTTGAGAGAATTATGTAGTGAGGACTTTTATGTAATTCTTCAAGAAAAACTTGAAAGAAGCCCAATGGACTTTTCCAAGGAGTTAAAAGCCCAATGGATTTTTTCAAGGAATTAAAAGCCCAATGGATTTTTTCAAGGAGTTGAAGGCCCAATGGACATTTCAATGAGTTGAAGATCTTTTAAAGGAAATAGTTTTATTTCTTTAAGCGCAAAAGCCAAGCCCATGATCCACCATTCATATATCTTTGCATTCATACTATTTAAATTGATATAATTTTGATTATTAGCTTATAGTATGTAGAATGCTTAATGATTTGATGAGATTATATTAGCTCCCTACGTGCATACAAATATTAGATTTTCAAAAAGGGTAAAATGAGTTTTATCGTAGTCCTCCGCCATCCTAGGATATTTAATAAGACCCAAATGAATACGATCCTTCTTACCCAAAGGTAGATGATATGTTTCAAAGTAATTTTATTAAAATCACTAGAATGAAACATAGAGATGTGGTTATCTTCCAAAATTTAACGGCCAATTATAGTCACAAATGCTTGAGGTTATTGATTCAATTTGTCGGATAACTAAGTGATGGCGGGTACAATCTAACTAGATCACCTAATCAATTAAAACTACAAAGATTTGAGATCAAGTGTGATAACCCAAACCCGGCATGCATTTAATGACATTTAATTGTATTTAATTAAGTGTTATCTTAAATGTTAGCATTGAATTATGTGTTTATTTTGGTTAAACATTCATTTGTAGCTTTATTTTCATATTTATGTTAATCGGTTTTATTTTTCTTGCATCTTAATGCTCGGATTTCAATTAAATGAAAAGTAGCTTCGAGCTAGAGTAGATTTTGAACTATGTTACCTTTCAAAAATTATATTTTCTTAAATTCTTTGAGGTTTAATTGTTATTCTTTTATTGTCGCAAAGTGCATTGCATTTCGGGAGCGATAGTTAGGAAATGATTTTTAGTCCTCAGCAAATAGTGAAAACTAGTGTTTGGTGTTTTAATTTTAGTAGTTTAATTGTTATTAACTGGAATTGGATTTATGTTAGTTGTTTTAGCTTTAAAATGCAGGAAATAGGCCAATTTGACCAATTTTTAAGTTAGTTGACCAAGCTTGACCATTTGACCAAAGGCTTGTCATATTTTTAAGCAAAATTACATTGCAAAATAAAACAAAAATCTGGAAAACAGAAATGCCATGATCGAAAATAGAAGGAGAGGAAAAAAAAGAAATTTCAACTTCAAATCTTCACATCTTCGCGAGGGCTTGCGCGGGGTTGTTTCGGAGGCTTCCAACGTGGTTTTCCTAGCATCTAGGAGCGTGTAAGGTGAGGGTTTTATCGTTATTTGCGCATTTGAAAATATTATGTCTAAACTTTAATTTTTAGAAATTATGCGTAGATTGTTATTTTATCCGTTTTGTTGCTTAAAGAATGATCCTTGTTGATTGTAGAACATGTATTTATAGCTTTTTAGCATTTTCTGCGGTTGAATATCAAAATTGCAATTTAAATTGATAGTTGAATAGTAAATTATGAATAGTAAACCCCGTTTCAATGAAGTTGCTCCGTTATGCGTTCTGTTGATGTAGGAAGGTGCTAGATATGATAGAATGCCTAAATGTGTGGTTTAATTGGATTGTGTAATGGAAAAACGTAGGAAAATGGCTTAGTAAAAGTTGGGGTCGTTTAGGTCGAGTTTGGCATTTTATCTTTTTGCGTGACGGCATTGTCTCGAGAGGCCATGGAAGCACTTTTGGTGTAGTTACGGTGTTGGTTGGGTGTTTGGTTAGGGTAGCGGTAATTCAAACGAGCAAATGAGAAAATTGGGGCTTTGCGTGAATTCTAGGGTTAAGTAGGGTTTCGGGGTCTTTAGACGTGCCTTATAGTGACCTAGGAGGATTGGTGAAGTCGGTTTCCAAAACTCATGACTCGTTTGAAAGTAGTAGTGTTTTGAAAGTTGGGGTCATTTTGTGATTTTGTATGTTTTCATAGTGTAATGTCTATAGATTGCTTATAATCCCTATAGAATACTTATTATTGCTTGATATCCTTGTTAAAGTTGGTTATGATTGAATTGAATATCAATTGTTGATAATGCTTGTTAGTGTTGTTCTTGATACTTTATTGAATGTAATGCTTCATAGCTCGTTTATCGCCTTGTATCGTGTCTTGCATTGCATAGTATCAGGCGCGTGAGTGATGGGCCTCTCTGGGTAGCCTCGGGTTGCCAGTGTTGGTTGCTCTAGCTCCGTGTCCTATTCCCTTTTTCTCGCTTAGGTTGCCTCCCAGGGAGATTTGGGTCGTAGAATTGATAGATACTTCCGGGGTATTCTAAACTGGAGTTATAAGGTGGTTGTGCGCTTATTGTCATCGTTGTCAACATTAAGCTCGAGATTGATGTATCACCGTGAAATGGTACATTGCTCGTATGAGTGAACTATAGCCTTCAAAGTGTGGTATAGCTTTGAATGGTTGTGTTAATGCTTTTATTATTTGGTTATTGTATTGCTTGTTTATATTGAATGCTTGCTTGTCAATTATATTGCTTAGCTGTACCTATTTGCATTGCACAAACTTCTTTCTCTCCACCTCGATATCTGTCTCGCCCTCACTAAGTATACGTGTTGTGTATACTCACTCCTCACCACCATATTTCAAGAAATGTCATGTTAGCTGGAAAGTTTGTGATTTCGTGAAAGTTCGTGCTTGAAGAGTTGTCTTGCGTGCCTATGTGGCTTGAGTTGTCGAAGTTGTAAAGATGTATGCTTTTATGTATTGTATGTATTTAATGTCAAAAGGGATGTAATTTAAGTTTCATTAGATTATTGAAGTGGTTTGATAAGTTAGATTATGTATCTAGTTAATGTAGCTGAACTTCAATGCATGTTTGTATTGTCCAAAAGAAAGAGTTAGAAAGGTATGATAGTCTAACTTATGCAATAGGTTGGTATAGTTTAATTGCTAAGCATGAATGTATATTTGCTTGTGATTGCTTGTTGTGAACCAAGGCTCGGATGGCCTTGAGGTGGTTGAATGTTTGGACATGGTATTGGTCCACTTATATGTTGTCGCAGGTTTGCTTTTTGCATAGAAACAGGGGAGACTTCGTCCGTTTTCCCTGAAAATTATGCCCGGGTTTAGATTTGGGTTGTGATTAGATTGATTGATAGAACTCCCGGTCTCGAGAGGGATCGGGGTGTTACAGGTGGTATCAGAGCTTGTTCAGCTCATATGCCAGGACAGGGTCCCCAGTCTGGTGGGTAGTGATCCTTGAATGTGTGCTTGTTAAGCGTGTCTTGAAAGTGTATGCTTGTATGTGAGATTGTGTGTCTTGAACTGAATGTGTGCTCCTATGTGATATAGTTATGTGTTATGTGTTAATTGCATGCTAAGTGAAGTGAAGTGTCTAGTTATGCATTGAATTGACCTATTGAATTGGCATCGCGAATTGAATCGACCTCGTGAATTGTTATTTGCTTGAAGTATTGCTTGTAATGTGTGTATTGAAATGTCTTGAATTGGTTATGCCGTGATTTGAATTGATTATGTTGTGCTTGACTTGATTGTCGTGCTTGAGTGACTTTGTTGAATAAACTCTTTTGTAAACTTGCTTGCATAATAGTTTAAGGCATGTGTATAAATGTGATATCTTGGCATTCATACATGTCCTATGGAAGTGGTAAGTAAGTCCTCTTTCTCCCCTAAAGAAAGTGGTTCACAGCTGGCCTTTCAAAGTTTATGGATTGGCAGGAAATGAATGGCATTTAATTAGCCTTTATTTGGGAGTTGGTGTTTGCTTATAAAGCTCGGTTATTGGTGAATCTCTATGGTCCTCCTCTGTGCTTAACAGTTGTGAAAGAGTAGCTTTCTCTTGGGGTTTTATTTGGTTATTCTTTGGAGCATTCTTTAGTTTTCTTGTTGGGTATTCCTTGGAACTTCTGTTGGCACTTCTTGGTAGGCTTGGCTATTGGGGTTTTAATCGGACTTACTGCACAGTATTATCTATGGTATATGTGTCTCGGTCTTTATTGGTGTGTTACTGGTATCCCTTATTAGAAATCCTTCAATGGCATTCTATAGAATTCTTGGTGGTCATTTATTTGGTACCTACTTATTAGTCAATCCTTGGTATTTTTTTTCACTGGGGCATTGTTTTGGGAATTTTCTTCAGTGTTCCTCAGTAGGTTTGGTATTTGGAATTCTTATTGGGCATTCTATTGGTATTTTCCTTATTGGCAAGATTGTATGAAGTTCTCACTTGGCAAACAGTGAAGAGGCCTCAGAGTTTGGTTTTGTATATTGTGCACCAGCTCGGTATTCTCCTTAGGGTTTTCGTCTATCTAGGAAACTATATTTGTTATTCAACTTGATTGTCTTATTGGGCACCTTATATTTTCTCTGCTATTTCCTTTGACATTCTTCTCAGCATTTGATAGCGATACTCGGAATCTAATTGGTTGTCCTATGGGGTTATTATTTGGAAGGGTTCTTTGGAACTTTTGAAGTATATTTGATTGGGTTCTTGGTATTTTCTTCAACACTCTTAACAGGGAATTCTTCTATGAAATTCATGACCAGTGGGGTACTTCTTTAGACCTTTGGATGGAACCTTTGTTTGAGCCTTTATTTGGCAACTTCTACTAGAGATTCGTGTGTGGGGTATTCATTCGGTATTCCTCTTATCATCAATATGTGATGTGATTTTATCTATAGTATCTTTGCCTTAGTCTTTATTGGTATTATCTCGGCGCTTTTGGTTGGAAATTTATTCTTCTTCGGTATTCGTGTCAACGGGATTCTTGTGTGGTATCTACATTTGAGCCTTTATTCGGCATTACTACTTGGAATTTCTTCTTAAACTTCCCTATTGTTTATCTTGATTAATATACTTGCTCAGCAGCTGATGAAGATTAGTCAGAGTTGGATTTCAGTGGATGTAGAGTTCTATTGGAAGAAGAATTGCGAGGACGCAATTGTTTTAAGGGGGGGAGGATGTGATAACCCGAACCTGGCATGCATTTAATGGCATTTAATTGCATTTAATTAAGTGTTATCTTAAATGTTAGCATTGAATTATGTGTTTATTTTAGTTAAACATTCATTTGTAGCTTTATTTTCATATTTATGTTAATCGGTTTTATTTTTCTTGCATCTTAATGCTCGGATTTCAATTAAATGAAAAGTAGCTTCGAGCCATAGTAGATTTTGAACTATGTTACCTTTCGAAAATTATATTTTCTTAAATTCTTTGAGATTTAATTGTTATTCTTTTATTGTCGCAAAGTGCATAGCATATCGAGAGCGATAGTTAGGAAATGATTTCTAGTCCTCAGCAAATAGTGAAAACTAGTGTTTGGTGTTTTAATTTTAGTAGTTTAATTGTTATTAACTGTAATTGGATTTATGTTAGTTGTTTTAGCTTTAAAATGCATGAAATAGGCCAATTTGACCAATTTTTAAGTTAGTTGACCAAGCTTGACCATTTGACCAAAGGCTTGTCATCTTTTTAAGCAAAATTACATTGCAAAATAAAACAAAAAAACTGGAAAACAGAAATGCCATGGCCGAAAATAGAAGGAGAAAAAAAAAAGAAATTTCAACTTCAAATCTTCAAATCTTCGCGTGAGCTTGCACGGGGTGTTTCTGAGGCATCCGGCATGGTTTTCCTAGCGTCTAGTAGCGTCCAAGGTGAGGGTTTCATCATTATTTGCGCATTTGAAAGTAATATGTCTAAACTTTAATTTTTAGAAATTTTGCGTAGATTGTTATTTTATCCATTTTGTTGCTTAAAGAATGATCATTGTTTATTGTAGAACATGTATTTATAGCATTTTAGCATTTTCTGTAGTTGAATATCGAAATTGCAATTTTAAATTGATAATTAAATAGTAAATTATGAATAGTAAACCCCCGTTTCAAAGAATTTGCTCTATTATGCGTTCTGTTGATGTAGGAAGGTGCTAGATATGCTAGAATGCTTAAATGTGTGGTTTAATTGGAGTGTGTAATGGAAAAACGGAGGAAAATCTCTTAGTGAAAGTTGGGGTCGTTTAGGTCAAGTTTGGAATTTTATCATTTTGCGTGATGGCATTGTCTCGGGAGGACATGGAAGTACTTTTGGTGTGGTTATGGCGTTGGTTGGGTGTTTGGTTAGGGTAGCGGTAGTTCAAACGAGCAAAGGGGGAAATCGGGGCTTTGCGTGAATTCTAGGGTTAAGTAGGGTTTCGGGGTCTTTAGACGTGCCTTATGGTGACCTAGGAGGATTGGTGAAGTCGGTTTCCAGAACTCGTGGCTCGTTTGAAAGTAGTAGCGTTTTGAAAGTTGGGGTCATTTTGTTATTTTGTATGTTTTCATAGTGTAATATCTATAGAATGCTTATAAT
This sequence comes from Ehretia macrophylla, assembly GCA_037974665.1. Lineage (NCBI taxonomy): Eukaryota > Viridiplantae > Streptophyta > Magnoliopsida > Boraginales > Ehretiaceae > Ehretia > Ehretia macrophylla. The sequence goes on along the minus strand of CM075776.1, from coordinate 59,615,526 downwards.
GCCTATAGAATACTTATTATTGCTTGATATGCTTGTTAAAGTTGGTTATGATTGAATTGAATATCAATTGTTGATAATGATTGTTAGTGTTGTTCTTGATACTTTATTGAATGTAATGCTTGATAGCTCGTTTATCGCCTTGTATCGTGTCTTGCATTGCATAGTGTCAGGCGCGTGAGTGATGGGCCTCTCTGGGTAGCCTCGGGTTGCCAGTGTTGGTTGCTCTAGCTCCGTGTCCTATTCCCTTTTTCTCGCTTGGGTTGCCTCCCAGGGAGATTTAGGTCGTAGAATTGATGGATACTTCCGGGGTATTCCAAACTGAAGTTATAAGGAGGTTGCATGCTTATTGTTATCGTTGTCAACATCAAGCTCGAGATTGATGTATTGCTCGTGAAATGGTACATTGCTCGTATGAGTGAACCATAGCCTTCAGAGTTTGGTATAGCTTTGAATGGTTGTGTTAATGCTTTTATTATTTGGTTATTGTATTGATTGTTTACATTGAATGCTTGCTTGTTAATTATATTGTTTAGCTGTACCTATGCATTGCACGAACTTCTTTCTCTCCACCTCGATATCTGTCTCACCCTCACTGAGTATATGTGTTGTATATACTCACTCCTCAGCACCACATTTCAGGACATGCCATGTTAGCTGGAAAGTTCGTGATTTCGTGAAAGTTCGTGCTTGAAGAGTTGTCTTGAGTGCCTATGTGACTTGAGTTGTCGAAGTTGTAAAGATGTATGCTTTTATGTATTGTATGTATTTAATGTCAAAAGGGATGTAATTTAAGTTTCATTAGATTATTGAAGTGGTTTGATAAATTAGATTATGTATCTAGTTAATGTAGCTTAACTTCAATGCATGTTTGTATTGTCCGAAAGAAAGAGTTAGAAAGGTATGATAGTCTAACTTATGCAATAGGTTGGTATAGTTTAATTGCTAAGCATGAATGTATATTTGCTTGTGATTGCTTGTTGTAAATCAAGGCTCGGATGGCCTTGAGGTGGTTGAATGTTTGGACATGGTATTGGTCCACTTATATGCTGTCGCAGGTTTTACATTTCGCCTAGAAATAGGGCAGACTCCGTCCGTTTTCCCTGAAAATTATGCTCGGGTTTGGAATTGGGTTGTGAATAGATTGATTGATAAAACTCCCGATGTCTAGAGGGATCGGGGTGTTACATGAAGTGACTTAGGGACTAAACTAGACCATACCCTATTTAGAGAAATAGACAACAAGTAGTTGTTGACCTTTGGTATTCATGTTTCAAAATATCCACAAAGGTTTGAGGAATGTGTCTGATCATAGGAACTTGGTCATCCCACTAAGAGTCTTCTCATAGATTCATATTTTCTCATTAAGGGAGTATGAGATTTAAAACAAATAGTGGGAGTAACTATTTTATCTTGCAATTTAATAGCTTTATATATATATATTCTTGTTAGCCTGCAATATTACTTTTTGTTATATTTACTTTTTCTGCAGTTTATTTATGGCTTCATTCATAAATCCTGTATTGTCCATGTAATACCCCGATCCCTCTCGAGACCGGGAGTTCTATCAATCAATCTATTCACAACCCAAATCCAAACCCAGGCAAGATTTTAGGGAAAGACGGACAGAGTCTCCCCTGTTTCTAGGCAAATTGCAAAACCTGTAATAGCATATAAATAGACCAACACCGTGTCCAACCATACAAAACTTCCTCAAGGCCATCCGAGCCTCGGTTCTCAACAATTTAAACTCAACAAGTATACATGCATTTCCAATTTAAAAGCTAACCTATCTCTTTTCATTTTTGACAAGTACACTCAAACTTGAAAATTAAACCATACTATGCTACTGCATAAAATAAACTATCATGCCTTTCTAGTTCTTTTCCTTTGGACATTACAACATGCATTGAAGTTAAGCTATGCTAACTGATTACAGAAACTAGCTTATTAATTTACCTCAACTACCTAGCTAGATTTAAATTATATTTCTTTTAACAATAAATACATACAACATATGAAAGCATATATCTTTACAACTTTGACACTCAAGCCACATAGGCACCCAAGACAACTCTTCAGGCACCAACTTTCACGAAATCACGAAGTTCCCAGCTAACATGACATTTCTTGAAATGTGGTGGTGAGGAGTGAGTATACACAACACGTATACTCAGTGAGGGCGAGACAGATATCGAGTTGGAGAGAAAGAAAGTCGTGCAATGCAACTTTCAAAATGCTACTACTTTCAAATGAGCCACGAGCTTTGGAAACCGACTTCACCAATCCTCCTAGGTCACCATAAGGCACGTCTAAAGACTCCGAAACCCTACTTTACCCTAGAATTCACGCAAAGTCTCCATTTTTCCCTTTGCTCGTTTGAACTACAACTATACTAACCAAACACGCAACCAATGCCATAATCGCACCAAAAGTGCTTCCATGGCCTCCCAAAACAATGCCATCACGTGATACGAGAAAATGCTAAACTCGACCTAAACGACCCCGACTTTTACCAAGACATATTTCTTGTTTTTTCCATTACGCAACCTAAACAAATCATGCATTTAGACATTCTAGCATACCTAGCACCTTTTCACATCAACAGACAGCATAACAGCGCAACTTTATCATTTCAAGGGTTTACTATTCACAAAATACTATTAACTAACAATTTATATTTCAATTTCAATATTCAACCGCAGAAAATATTAAAAAGCTATAAATACGTGTTCTACGATTGCTAGGGAACATACTTTAAGCCTCAAATCAATTAAAACAACAATATACGGATAAATCCCAAAAATTAAAGTTAATATACAAAATATTCAAATGCACAAATAACGATGAAACACTCACCTTAGACGCTCCTAGACGCTAGGAAAATCTTGTAGGATGCCTTGGAAACCACCCCGTCCAATCTCACGCGAAGAATCGAAGATTTGATGTTGAATTTTCTTTTTTTTCTCTCCTTATTTTTTCGGCCCTGCCCTCTTCTGTTCAGCTCTGTTTTTTATTATTATTTTATTTTGTGTTATTTTAGGCTATTAAAAGAAGACACAAGGTCAAAAGGTCAAACTTTGGTCAATGCTCACTTAAGTTGGTCAAATTAGCTTATTTTATGCATTTTAAAGCTAAAACAACTAATGAAATATTAATTCTAGCTAACAACAATTAATATATAAAATTTAAGACACCAAACACTAGTTTCACTATTTACTGAGGATTCGAATTCATTTCCTAACTATCTCTCTCGATATGCTATGCACTTTGCGTGAATAGAAGAATAATAATTAAATCTCAAAGAATCTAAGAAATATATCATTTTTGGAAAGCATCATAGTTTAAAATTTACTCCGACTCGGAGCTACTTTCTTCATTTATTTGAAAACCGAGTGATTTTAATGCAAGACAACCAAAATCGATTATTAAAATAATCAAAACAATCAAGGTAATCAATATTCATTTTAAATAATTAATTTAATTAGTTCTAGAATATTTTAAGAATTATAAAGTTAATATTAAGCTACAAATGAAAGTTAATATAAACACATAGTCAAATACAATTAAATACTAACATTTAAGATAACACTTAATTAATCACAAGAGAATAAATTCAATTACTATAATTATTAGAAATAGATGATAATCTTTTAATTATTCAATATACAATTACTAAATGCTTCCAAGAGAAATATTAAAATAGTGCAAATTAGTTGATTTAACTAATTAAACATTTAATCAAATGCAGTCAAGTGCTATTAAATGCATGCCGGGTACAGGTTATCACATCCTTCCCCCCTTAAAACAATTACATCCTCGCAATTCTTCTTCCAATAGGATTCTGCATCATCTAAAATCCAACTTTGACTAATCTTCATCGGTTGCTGAGCAAGATAGTATATAAGAATGCTCGTAGGAAATCCCAAATAGAAGTCCTAATCAAGAATGCCGAAGAAATACCAACTAAAGACTGAAGCAAATATACTGTAGATATTATCAATACCACATACTAATGGCAGGAAGAGTACCGAAGGAATACCCTATTTAAGAATCTTCAATAGAAGTCTAACAAGTACCCAAAAAGAAAGTTAAGAGATAGCTAGAGTAGATGCACCTCATGCAGTGCTGATTACCGCAAATAGACCTAGCTGAAAGTTCTGTAAAGGAATATAGAGAAGAAGACGAAAGGCCAACCTCTAAATGAAATCTTCCAATCACTGATTTCCTACTGCAACATCTTAGTCAAACAGGAAATATAGATTCCCCTGAGTGGAAAGGCCGAAGGATAAGCCGTAAACAGTACAAGATAATATGTCCAAGCAGAATTGCAAGTGTAGGATCTTCCAATAAATGCCAATAAGGAAAATACTAGTAGAATGCCCAATAAGAATTCCAAAGAATACCATAAGTAGTATTATACAATAAGTTTGATAGGAACTCCAAATACCAAACCTACTGAGGAACACTGAAGAAGATATCTGAAACAATGCTTCAATAAAAAAGTAGTCAAGTTTGCCCAATAAGTAAATACTAAATAAATGGCCACTAAGGATCCTAGAGAATGCCATTGAAGAATTTCCAATCAGGGATGCCAGTATCACACCAATAAAGACCGAGACACATATACCATAGATAATATTGTGCAGTAAGGCCGATTGAAATCCCATTAACCCAGTCCTCCGAGAAGTGCCAACAAAAGTCCCCAAAGAACACCCGTTAAGAAAACCAAAGAATGATACAAAAAACAACCAAATAAAACCCAAAGAGAAAGCTACTATTTGACAATTGTTAAGCACAGAAGAGGACCTTAGAGATTCGCCAATAACTGAGCTCCAAAAGCAAACACCAATTCCCAAATAAAGGCTAATCAAATGCCATTCATTTCCTGCCAATCCATACACCTTGAAAAGCCAGCGGTGAACCACTTTCTTCAGGGGAGGAAGAGGACTTACTTACCATTTCCATAGGACATGTATGAATGACAATATATCACAGTTATACACATGCCTTAAACTATTATGTAAGCAAGTTTACAAAACAGTTTATTCAACAAAGTTACTCAAGCACGGCAATCAAGTCAAGCACAACATAATCAATTCAAATCACGGCATCGCTAATTCAAGACATTCTATACACTCATTACAAGTAATACTTCAAGCAAATAACAATTCACGAGGTCGATTCGATTCACGATGCCAATTCGATAGGTCAATTCAATGCACAACTAGACAATTCACCTTTCTTGAGAAACATTTAACATATAACACATAACTATATCACATAAGTGTATACATTCAAGTCAAGACACACAATCTCACATACAAGCATACACTTTCAAGACACACTTAACAAGCACACATTCAAGGATCACTACCCATCAGACCGAGGACCCTGTCTCGGCTTATGAGCTGGACAAGCTCTGATACCACCTGTAATACCCCGATCCCTCTCGAGATCGGGAGTTCTATCAATCAATCTATTCACAACCCAAATCCAAACCCGGGCAAGGAAAGACAGATAGAGTCTCCCCTGTTTCTAGGCAAATTGCAAAACCTGTAATAGCATATAAATGGACCAACACCGTGTCCAACCATACAAAACTTTCTCAAGGCCATCTGAGCCTCGGTTCTCAACAATTTAAACTCAGCAAGTATACATGCATTTCCAATTTAAAAGCTAACCTATCTCTTTTCATTTTTGACAAGTACACTCAAACTTGAAAATTAAACCATACTAAGCTACTGCATAAAATAAACTATCATGCCTTTCTAGTTCTTTTCCTTTGGACATTACAACATGCATTGAAGTTAAGCTATGCTAACTGATTACAGAAACTAGCTTATTAATTTACCTCAGCTCCCTAGCTACATTTAAATTACATTTCTCTTAACAATAAATCCATACAACATACGCAAGCATAAATCTTTACAACTTCGCCACTCAAGCCACATAGGCACCCAACACAACTCTTCAAGTACGAACTTTCCCGAAGTCACGAACTTTCCAGCTAACATGACATTTCTTAAAATGTGGTGGTGAGGAGTGAGTATACACAACACGTATACTTAGTGAGGGCGAGACAGATATCGAGTTGGAGAGAAAGAAAGTCGTGCAATGCAAATAAGACAGCTAAGCAATATAACTGATAAGTAAGCAATCAAGACAAACAAACAATATAATAAGCAATTAGTAAAAGAATTAACACAACCATTCAAAACTAGACCAGACTCTGAAGGCTGTGGTTCACTCATTCGAGCATTGTCACTTTTCACGAGCGATTCATCAATCTCAAGCTTGATGTTGACAACAATGACAATAAGTGCGCAACCACCTTATAACACCAGTTTGGAATACCCCGGAAGTATCCATCAATTCTACGATCCAAATCTCCCTGGGAGGCAACCCAAGCGAGAAAAGGGAATAGCCACGGAGCTAGAGCAACTAACATTGGCAACCCGAGGCTACCCAAAGAGGCCCATCATTCACGCGCTGGACACTATGCAATGCAAGACTCGATACAAGGCGATAAACGAGTGATAAACAATATATCAAGTATTATCAACAATTGATAAACATTTCAATCAATAATCAACTCTAACAAGCGTAATAAGCATTTACAATCAAACAAGTAACAAGAACAACACCAATTAACCTTATCAAGCAATAATAAGTATCCTATAGGCATTATAAGCATTCTATAAGCAATATAAACATTCTATAAGCATTATAAACATTCTATAAGCATTATAAACATTATATAAGTAATATACTATGAAATCACACAAAATTTCAAAAATGACCCCAACTTTCAAAACGCTACTACTTTCAAACGAGCCACGAGCTTTGGAAACCAACTTCACCAATCCTCCTAGGTCACCATAAGGCATGTCTAAAGACCTCGAAACCCTACTTTACCCTAGAATTCACGCAAAGTTCCGATTTTTCCCTTTTCTCGTTTGAACTATAACTATACTAACCAAACACCCAACCAACGCCATAATCGCACCAAAAGTGCTTCCATGGCCTCCCGAAACAATGCCATCATGCAATACGAGAAAATACTAACCTTGACCTAAACGACCCCGACTTTCACCAAGGCATATTTCTCATTTTTTCCATTACGCAACCTAAACAAATCATGCATTTAGACATTCTAGCATACCTAGCACCTTTTCACATCAACAGACAGCATAACAACGCAACTTTATCGTTTCAAGGGTTTACTATTTACAAAATACTATTCAACTAACAATTTATATTTCAATTTCAATATTCAACCGCATAAAATGTTAAAAAGCTATAAATACGTGTTCTACAATTGCTAGGGAACATACTTTAAGCCTCAAATCAATTAAAACAACAATATACTGATAAAACTCAAAAATCAAAGTTAATACACAAAATATTCAAATGTGCAAATAACAATGAAACCCTCACCTTAGATGCTCCTAGACGCTAGGAAAACCTCCTAGGATGCCTCATAAACCACCCCGTGCAAGCTCACATGAAGAATCGAAGATTTGATGTTGAATTTTCTTTTTTTTCTCTCCTTATTTTTTCGGCCCTGCCCTCTTCTGTTCAGCTCTGTTTTTTTTTTTTTTTTGTGTTATTCTAGGCTATTAAAAGAAGACACAAGGTCAAAAGGTCAAAGCTTTAGTCAATGCTCACTTAAGTTGGTCAAACTAGCTTATTTTATGCATTTTAAAGCTAAAACAACTAATGAAATATTAATTCTAGCTAACAACAATTAAAATATAAAATTTAAGACACCAAACACTAGTTTCACTATTTGCTGAGGACTCGAATTCATTTCCTAACTAGCTCTCTCGATATGCTATGCACTTTGCATCAATAGAAGAATAACAATTAAATCTCAAAGAATCTAAGAAATATATCATTTTTGGAAAGCATCATAGTCTAAAATTTACTCCGGCTCGGAGCTACTTTCCTCATTTAGTTGAAAACCGAGTGATTTTAATGCAAGACAACCAAAACCGATTATTAAAATAATCAAAACAATCAAGGTAATCAATATTCATTTAAAATAATTAATTTAACTAGTTCTAGAATATTTTAAGAATTATAAAGTTAATATTAAGCTACAAATGAAAGTTAATATAAACACATAGTCAAATACAATTAAACACTAACATTTAAGATAACACTTAATTAATCACAAGAGAATAAATTCAATTACTATAATTATTAGAAATAGATGATAATCTTTTAATTATTCAATTTACAACTACTAAATGCTTCCAAGAGAAATATTAAAATAGTGCAAATTGGTTAATTTAACTAATTAAACATTTAATCAAATGCAATCAAGTGCTATTAAATGCATGCCGGGTTCAGGTTATCACAGTCTATCCTTAATCATGATTATTTAATTGGACCAAAATTCAAGAAATGGTACAAAAGTTTAAGGGTAGTCCTCCGATTTGAGAGAATTAAGTATATTCTGGATGTCTCGACGTTTGCTCCTATAGATAAGACTGCCTCCGAGACCAACAAGATCACGTACTATAAGTGGGTCCAGAATGACATACGCTCTAGGGGATACATTATTTCATCAATGAGTGATGATCTCCGTCGATTCTATGAGGGGCTTCCTCATTCCGTAGATATCATTTGTTCGTTGGAGAAATCCTTTGGCGAGTGCAGTGAGTCCATGAGATTCCAATTGACCCGTGAGCTTTTTAGTATGAGACTTGAAGCCCGGTGACGTGAGCCAGCACTGCCTCAGGATGATTTATTTGGTAACTCAACTAGAGGCATTTGGTTTCGTCATGGACCCCCGATTTCATGTGGACTTGATCTTGCAGTCTCTTCCATCATCCTACCTCCCTTGATCTTAGACTTACACGTACATAGAATTGAGGTCACACTGAATGAGCTGCCAGATGTTTTGACTAGTTGGCAGAATCTTGATTTGGGTGCAGGACCCGATCCCCATGTTGAGTCCTCTCCCTCTGTGGCTGAGCCCAGCCAAAACAAAAACATTAGAAGAAGAAGGAGGAAGAGACATATGAGGAGTCGGGTTGTGGTATTCTTACTAGGAGATCTCTCATCAGGAGAGGATTGAGTAATAGACCCCATTTATGCATGATTTGGTTGTTTTGGATTGGCTTGGTATGTGATCCCAATTTTGAAAAATGTTTGTAAATGTTTGGCTTAGTTTGACTATTTCTTTAGAAATAGTAGTGACTATTATTTATCTTTTCTTGCTATGGGTAATTTTGGAATTGATCCTTTGTAAGAAATGATTGGCATTTTGTATATCTTTCATTATAGTAATGGAATGGTCGGAATGCGTATTGGAAGAAAGAATGTCTTCAAACTCGAACATTTAATTAGCATTAAATGAAATGGCGAAATACCAAATCATACTTATAATGTCTTAAACTTTGAAATGGTCAAGAGTTAAAGACTTGAATTCTTTTATGTCTATTCAAATGAGTTTGATAGATTAATTATTCCTTTTGACAAAAGAGTTTGTTCAAAATAAATAATTAAAAGAAATGGAGCTTATGAGACTTGTCCAGAATATGTTGGGTTATAAAAGAAGATTAGCGAATGCATCTTTTATCCCCAAAATCTTTGAAATTGATTTTAAACTTATACCATGTTTTAATTCTACGGCTGAATAGAATTTAAACTCCTTCATGCATAGTTTCTTTCGAGAAATGTAACTATGATGAAATGGTTAAAATGAAAAGATAGAGATCGTTTTCATTAATAAATGAAGGTGATATCTAAATTTATAAGAAAGGTTAGTGGGAATTCATGCCCTTAACAAGTCTTGTGAATTTATGATACCTTCATTCTCTAAGGTCCAACCGAATTCTGTATCATGATGCATATCTTGGGTATACCGATCATGTCTTACTGTATCATGTCTATGAAGCACAATGATATGATTGTTTTCTCACTGCCTATACACCTAGTCACGATCTTAAAGTTTTCTTTAAGATGGAAGAATCTAAGAAATTTTGGTCTCTAGTCTTAATGACAGGGTATCCGTCTTTTCTTGTAGATTTCTTTCTAACTATTAAGGAAATGTTGCGAATGGTTTTTATACCTCACCCTTTCGTTGTTTGCATTATTCTTTAACGCAATGGCAAGTACTTGGCACGATATGATGTAATGAATTACATGATTGATATCGGAGAGAATACATATAAGTTCTATTGATCTTATTGTTATAATGATCTATATGAACTTTAACCCATAATTTTAAGGTTTGTGGATATAGTGAAGTTATTAGTGAAGAATTCACTAAAAAGGAATGAAATTATATATAATAGATTTATGAGTTATTGGAAAGAGTTCTGAATAATAATAAGTAATTGTTATCTTATTATTTGAGCCAAGATATTGCTTGACTTTAAATGACGTTTGGATGTTGTATGGTTCTTTCCATTGATAGTAGCCGATATAATGTGATATGGTAACTATTATAGAGACTTTTTTCACAAGTTTAAAAGAACCCGTTCTCATCAAGAGTCCGAACATGAAAAGAGTCAATTCAAGAATTTCTTTCTTGATATAAAATTGTATAACAGAATAGGTTCCTATAGATGCCACTATAGTTGACCCACTGATCCTATAAAGATAGTTGTAGTTGATCACCGTCTTGGAGAATATGAGTATGTTGATACGAATGTACAATGCACTAGATCCTATGGCTGATAGCATTAGTGCAAGTGGGAGATTGTTGATGATATGCCCTAATGCTATAGTTTGAGATGACCTTTTAGGGCTTAATAAGAATATATTTATGTGTTTTATACACTATGTCATTTGTAGGATATTCATATTCTCCATTTCAATATGAATATGTCTCTAATGCTTATACGAGAAGAGAAATGTTCTAAAATGGTTTAGGATATTTCGCACTTTTTCTTCTATATGATAAACATTAAGAATCGATTCATAACCCTTCAGATTATTCAATCGGGACTAGAATAATCGAGTACGGGTTATCATATGTTATTACCTTTGATTAACATAGTGATGTTAATGATAAAGAATGGCGTGCGAAATGCCAGAACAACATGATGATGTGGACTAATAAACATATGAGTGATTGTCTGCGTACGGATCATTGAATGTGACAATAAATAGTGAACTGCATGATTTCAGGTTAATAATTTACTATTTAGTTGGGAATTGTGCAAATTAATCCTCAGACTTGAGAAATTGTGGCTGCCATTATATCAGGGGCTAAATACTATGTCTGGACAATACCCGTCTTCCATAAGGTGGGTTACGGCCTTTTGCGTTTTAGTCTTGTGGTATGAATCGACATGTAATTGTCAAGATAGGATCTGTTAACCTCCGGTATAAGGCGATGTCCTATGATATCTGAGATCGGTCGTTAAACGAGGAAGTCTTTGGCCAATGCGAGTATGAAGTGATGGAAAAGGGTTTTTCCACGGTAGTCATCTCTCGTTTCACCGGTTTAGATTTATACATAGTATCAGATGTGGACTTAACAATTTCATAGTCCTTTCCTGATTGGGGCATTCTTAATAGTAGGATCGGACTGAACGCTAATTCTTGACGGTTAAATGGATTCATAAAAGACGTCGTCTTCATTATCGTATACATTCTCATGGTACGTTCATTGCTAGTGCATCACTCATGAGCATGAGGGTATTTCAGTAAATGACGGAGATATTTTTCAAAATAGATAAGGAGGTTTATCGGTCCCTCATCGGTACGCAATTGTGAATCTAGAAGGTACACACTAATAAGTATCATGAATAAGTTCACTAGAAGCTTGTATAATATGGTTGGTGGCTTTAAAGTGTTAAGAGTCATCTATGTTGGTAATTGGGCCAAAAGTATAATTTCAGAAAGTTTTGGGGTCAAATTATAATTTTTAAAACTTTTAAGGCCAAACTACAAATATTGAAAAGTTGTTTCAATATATTTATTCTAATAGAAATTAGAATGGGCAAAAATAATATATATATATATATATATATATATATATATATAGGTGTTTATATATGTATATGTGTAATGATGATATAATTTGTGAAATGCCACGTCATCATCCTAGTCATCAAATGAAAAAGACAAATTAATGATTGGGCATTCACATGTGGCATGTGAGATGTAGGATTGTCCATGTCATCAATCCTAGTCATTTGAATTTGAAATGGATGGATGAGATTAACTTTTGAATAAAGACAAAAGAATCTTGTCCATTGTTTTTTATGATAGAACATTTTTGCCAAGTGTTATAAGAGAGAAAAAGGTGTCCCTTGGATTGTAATGATTACAATCAAAGACTATGCATGGCTTGGTTGATTCAAGCAAGAAAGAGAATAATGGTGATTGGTTCTTTATGCATGCAAGGCAATTAAATAATAGTTGATCATATAATATATAAAAGATGACAATCTTCTCTCTTTTTCCACTAGGATTTTTGGCCAAATGGATGAGGAGTGAGAAGACATTCATCTTGCCATCTAATTGCAATCATTGTGATCCAAGGATGTGCATGCATTATCAAGAAAAGTTAGCAATTATGATTGGATACACTTTTTGATATAGTTTATATATTATTTGATTGAAAGATAACTCTCATATACATACATACACACAAATTTCGGCCAAGGCAATAGAGGAGAGAGAAAGTTCATATTCTTCGGCAAGCTTAGTGTTTTTTCGACCATTGCTAGGGTTTTCAAGAAGCTTTTGCTTTTTGATAAAACACCATATACACATAGCTTGTTACATTGAAGATATACTAGCACATTTTTGTCTTCAAGTAGAAGGTGGACTTTGGATGCTTGTGGACCAACTAGACCTTTCAAGTTAGAAGGACTCCATAGCCTCAACTTCAAGCCTCGTTACCTACCAAGTTGCCTACGAAAGGTATATTTATGGACCTTGCTATTTCATTGTGTATAGTTGATATATGATGTTAGCTTGTTAGTTTATGGACATATATGAAAGAATTCATGTTGATCTTTGCTAGAATTTTTTGAAATATGCCTTGCCTAGTTTCGGCCATAGCTATGTATCGATGCATATCTTTCAGATCTTGAATCCAACTTATGTATGTGTAGAGACATGATATAGTATGTTGGCTTGCACCCTACATGCGATCCAATTTTGGTTGTTGAATGAAGAAGTCCTTGGCCAAGGCATGAATAATGAAAAGAGTTTTTTTTCTCCATGTGTCATCTCTCATTCCACCATTTGGATCTATGCATCGTTGCCAGTCTATGAACTTAATCGGATCATGGTTCTTGCTCGGCGGGACAATTAATGGAATGATTGGATTGCACGATAATCGGTGACCATAAATAGATTCACTTGAATAAGACTTCATTTCTTTATAAATTGTCTTGATACGATAGTAGCTAGAATGTCACTCAAGAACTCTGAAGGTGTTTTGAGAATGGCGGGAGACATTCTCTAAACAAATTGAATAGTTTGATTAACACTGAAAGTGTTCAATGTTTCTTCAGTGCTATATAGCAGTGAATCTAGAAAGTCACACAAAATAGAGCACAGTGAATGGTTTTTCTATTGAGCTTGATTTAATTTCTCTTGAATTGTTAAAGTGTTAACAATTGCATTTAGTTTTCTCTTGAATTGTTAAAGTGTTAACAATTATATTTTGTTTCTCTTATATTGTTAAAGAATTAACGTTGTTGTGTTTGGTCATTAAACGCTAATGGGCCAAAAGTGTAATTATCAAAAGTTTTGGGACCAAAGTATAAATATGAAAAGTTAGTTTCGAATAAATTAATCTAATATTATTTTGGATTGATTTAATTATATATATATGTGTGTGTGAAACCTCACTTCTCTATCTTATCTCGTTTTGCATGAATTAATCTGTCTATATGCTATATGACTTAGAATGTGGTAATTTTGATATCAATACTCCTAGAACATGCTAAATGTGCATTCATGAAATTTTCATAAAAAACAGAGTCAGAAATTTTATCGTCGATCTTTGGTGAATAGTGTTTTCGAAACACATCCGCTATAATTTTGAAAATGGTCTTTTGAACCCTTCTAGACCTAGTCCACGGACTTTAATAGACCTGTGTTTGATGAAAACGGTTTTAAAATCGGCTTAGGAATTTATTAGGGTTTTTACACTAACTTTTGCGAAAATCGAGTTTTAAACCGACTCGGGTGAAATTGTTTGATTGTAAAACTTCTTGTCACCTAAAAATAACCTACTTGAGCTATCTTAGGAGTTACATTTTTTGTTTTGAGCAAGGAGATAGCTAAAATGCATTTAAAAGACAAGAAAATGAATTAAAGGACTAAAAATACTACTTTGACTTTGCATTTTTTTTATTGACCAAGCTTTTAATTGCATATAGTCATCAACACACACTAAACACAACACAAAACACATTCCTCACACACACAAAGGGCCGAGAGCCATAGGAGAAAAAAAGCCAAAGAGTTTCAAGGTTTTCAACACAAAAATTCAAAGAAAAACTTAGTTTTTGTCCGTAGACCTTTGTGCCGAGTTGCATTCCGCTTGTTGGGAATGCATTGCACGCATATCTAGGCTTATATCGCATCAAAGGTGAGAGAAAAATTCTAGATCTCAAAACTTAACTTTTGTGTTTTTGCGTAAAATTGAAAATCAAACTGTTAGAATGTTAATCTGATGTTAGATTATTGCTCCATGCATGCTAGGGATCATTTATATGTAATCCTACGAGATTTGAACGGTTGTAGCATAATTATTATTTTTCGAGTATTTAAAGTTGAATAATTTGTTTAATGTTGATTATTTTCAATTGTGTTGATCGGAATCGATTGCTGTCGATTTCTAAATGTTTGATAATTACGTGGTAGCGCTGTTGTAATGCCGAATTTCGATTGCGATGTCCGTGCTAAAATTGGGAAATTTCAGCCATGATACACTAGGGTTTTAGGGTTATTGGGCATGATTTGGATATATTTTGGTTGGTTTCCGAGGGGGCTAATGTAGATGTTTGAATGGGTGAGTGATAGAAACTAATTTGGAGTTGTTTGGATTAGTAGAATATAAGATATGATTATTTGAAGTTTAGGTTATCTTTCTTTAAATTATTGAATTGAGCCTTAGTTGATTGGGTAGTATTTGAGTGATTGAATTGTGAGTTGTTGATGGGTAAACTAGGGTTTGATTGTGTGTTTAATGCATGTTCGGTTAGATGGCCTATGGGTAAACTAGGTTTGATTGTGTGTTTAATGCATGTTCGGTTAGATGGCCTACTTTGTCATCTAACTTAGTTATTTTGTTGTTTAATTGATTATTGATGATTATTATGATGATAATATGATTATTGATTGATGATTGATGTCGGGAGATAGCAGTTCTGCTAGACTGTCCTCCTGTGAATGATTGATGTTTATTATTATTGCTGAGTCTCTGGTATGTGTGTGTCACCTCTCGGGCAGCATCGGGCTATCGGGTTGATAACGGCCTGACTATTAGAGACTGCCTCCAGCTCACATGACGGAGGTGTCATAGAGGGAGAGGTTATTGGGGTACCTCGGGTGCGTGTGTTTATGGGAGTCACAAGAAGGCTGTTATGATCGTGATGGAGTTTGGAGCTACACCAACTAGTGTATCCTTTATTGAATGGTCATATAGATTATGTGATGATAGTATTATTGATGTTATTGTGTGTTTACTGACTCAAAGGATTATTCCAAGGAGTTTAGTAGACCTTGCTCGAGATTTATCAGATCCTCGCTGGGCTTATTTTATATAAGCTCACTCTCTATTATTGCATGCATACAGGTGTACTATCGCAGGATTACGGGTACGTGCCTCCTGAAGAGGAAAATGTGCCTTACGTGGATGAGTCCTATGTTCCAGAGTCTTATCCTTGATGTTGTATTGTCTTACTATTTTGTATATTAACTTAGAAGACTTTTATATGCTTTGTAGCTCATAAATGTAAAAGATGTTAAAAGTTAATGAATTAGTTGATGCTGTCTTAGTAGCCTTCCTTTTGATTATGATTAGGTTGCTAGATTGGCTCAATCTGTTTTGTAATGTATATTAAGGTTTATGTATTATGTTGGAACGGAGGCATATAACGAAGGATGTTTATTGTATAATATAGTTATGATGTATGTTGTGATTTTATCAAGGAATTGTTGTTGTATGGTTTGTGGAGTTAATGTATGATGTCCTATTGAGGTTGGTTTAGGGCCTCGGTATCCTATTTACTGTCGTTATACTGCCAAAATTTCGTTGCGTCCTGGCTGATTATAGGAAGGGTCGAGTTGGGGCGTGAAATTTAAGTGGTATCAGAGCTCATGTTAGTTGTCAGCCGGGGTATTCTCGGAATGTGGGTAATGGTCTTAGCATGAAAATATGTATGAAAAGAAAGAAAAGTGAAATATGTGTTAACATGATTAAGTGATAAGTGATTATGTGATTAAAGTGCTTATGTGATTTTGTGATCAATTTGTTTATGTGTTTTATATGAGTTTGTTGTTTATGTGTTAATAGTTGTTTATAACCAGTTTACATGCTATAATCTATGCTAACTCTTTGATTAGTCGAATGGCCAGTAGACCAAGGACCAAAGGTAGGCCCGAGATAGTAGATGAGACTCCTGGTAATGCGGCACAGGGCCATGATAGGGGTGATGATCGTTTGGGGGTAGCTATGGAGAGGATTGCTGAGTTAGTGGCCGGACAAGCTCAGTTGATAGCAGGGTAGGCTACCCAGACTCAGGCTTGGTAGGCTCAGTTGTTGAATATGCATGGTGGAAACCACGGGCGTGGTACCCTGAAAGAGTTCTTAGGATATCATCCACCTAGATTTCAGGGGGAGCTGGATGATAGGAAGGCTGAGGCGTGGATTAGTAAGATAGGGAAGATTTATGATCCTCTTGATTATACCGATGAGCAGAAAGTCTCCTTTGCTGTGTACTAGTTAGATGATGAGGCACAGGAATGGTGGCGCACACTGAGAACTAGCTGGGCGACTCAGGGTATTCCTTATGTTTGGGGCACATTTCTGATGGCTTTCCGGGCAAAGTATGTCCCGAGGATTGTGAAGGAACGGAGAGAGGCAGAGTTTCTAGCCTTAGTGCAGGGAGATGCTTTAGCGGCTCAATATGAGGCCACCTTTACTCAATTGTCCCGTTATGCACCGGAGTATGTGGCTGATGAGGAGCGGAGGACTTGTAGATTTATGTTGGGGTTGAGGCCCGAGATTCAGGATGTGATGGCTCTGAATCGGTATGATATTTTCACTGAGGCTTTTGAGGCAGCATCTAGACTAGAGAAGAGAAAGGGGGATCAGCTTGTGTCTAGTCAGCCCAGTAAGAGGCCGTATCAGCCACAGTATCAGCAGGGTATGTATAGGCCTCCCGTACAGCAGGTTGTGTACAGGCTACCAGCTCAGCAAGGTTCTTTTAGGCCACAGGGACAACATAGTTATTATCGGCCTCAGTTTCAGCAGGGGTCATATCAGGTTCAGTCCCAGTTTAGGCCAGCCCAGTCTCAGGGTCAGTACCGGCCTAGTTTGGTAAGGCCTCAGCAGTAGGCTGGTTCAGCTGTTCCTTCAGCTTCTGGTTCTTCCAGGGGCAGTGTTAGTACATCATCACCGCAGTGTACACACTGCAACCGCACGGGGCATGTGGAGGCCGATTGCAGAGTGAAAGTAGGGACGTGTTTAGGTTGCGGCAACAATCAACATAGGGCGAGGGATTGCCCTAGGTATGCGAGGACTGAGGGTCGGACAGCGACTCAGGGTTATCAGGGCCGACCTGCGGCCAGTGCACCTCAGCAGCAGCGGGTCCAGGCTCGGGCCTACGCAGTTGACTTAGAGAAGATGCCTGAGGAGACTGCAGTTGTGGAAGGTAACTTCCTTATACTTGATCAACTTGTTAAAGTGTTGATTGATTCTAGTGCTACGCATTCTTTCATTACTCCTGCTTGTGTGCAACATGGTAATTTGCAACCTGAAAGATTGCCTTATGTGGTTGAGATTAGTACCTCTTTGACTGATAAGTATGTGACTGGCTTAGTGTGTAAGGATTGTATAATACATGTTAAGGGGCATAATTTTCCTTCGGACCTTATCTTATTTCCTATCCGGGGGTATGATGTTATCTTGGGTATGGATTGGCTTTCTAAGTATGATGCCTAGTTGAACTGTAGCACCAAGGTAGTACGGTTTCGTTTGCCAGATCAGCCAGTAGTTGAGGTAGTAGGGAATCGAGGTGCAAAGACGAGTTTTGTTATCTCAGCAACTAAAGCCGTTAAGTTGGTGAGTAAGGGGTGTTCGGGTTATCTGGCTTATCTGATCAACAAGCCATCTGATAAGTTACAGCTAGAAGAAGTCCCCATTATTCGGGAATATCCCAATGTTTTTCCCGAGGAGTTGCCAGGGTTACCGCTAGAGAGAGATGTGGAGTTTGTGATCAATCTTGTTCCCGGTACTCAACCTATTTCTAAATCAGCGTATTGGATGGCACCAGCTGAGTTGAAGGAGTGGAAGACTCAATTGTAGGAGTTATTGGAGAAGGGATTTATTCAACAGAGTTCTTCACCTTAGGGAGCTCTTGTTTTATTTGTGAAGAAGAAGGATGGTACCTTAAGATTGTGTATTGATTACCGTGGTTTGAATCAGGTTACCATCAAGAATAAGTATCCTTTGCCACTGATTGACGAGTTGTTTGATCAACTTCAGGAAGTCAAAGTCTATTCTAAATTTGATTTGAGGCAGGGGTATTATCAGCTTCGGATTCGCACGGAGGATGCTCCGAAGTCTGCCTTCAAGACTCGGTACGGGCAGTATGAGTTTGTTGTTAGGCCCTTTGGATTAACTAATGCACCGGCAGTATTCATGGATCTTATGCATCGGGTTTTTCAGCCGTATTTAGACTAGTTCATAGTAATCTTTATTGATGATATCTTGGTCTATTCTAAATTTGAATCAGAGCACGAGCAACATCTACGGCTTGTCTTACAGGAGCTGTAAGAGCATCAGTTGTTTGCGAAGTTTAGTAAGTGTGAATTTTGGCTACAACGTATATCTTTTCTTGGCCATGTTATTACACAGAGCTGTATTTCTGTAGATCCCTCTAAGATTGAAGTGGTGATGTCTTGGAAAAGGCCAGAGAATGTTTCTGAGGTCCGTAGCGTTCTTGGCTTCGCAGGTTATTACCATAGGTTTGTGAAGGACTTCTCGAAGATTGCTGGGCAACTTTCTAAGTTGACTCAGAAATGGACTATCTTTGCTAGGGATGAGAAGTATGAGAGTGGGTTTCAGGAGTTGAAAAAGAGGTTAACTACTGCTCCAGTACTCGCTCGACCAGAGGGGACAGATAATATAGTTATTTACAACGATGCATCCAAGGAGGGCTTGGGATGTGTTCTTATGCAGGATGCCCGAGTTATTTCCTATGCTTCCAGGAAGTTGAAGCCTTATGAGGTGAATTATCCGACTCATGATCTTGAGTTGGCAGCAGTTGTCTTCGCACTGAAGAAGTGGCGTCATTATCTGTGGGGCAGTAAGTTCGAGATTTTCACTGATCATAAGAGTCTGAAGTATTTATTCTCACAAAAGGAGTTGAATATGCGCCAGCGAGGTAGATGGAGCTTCTTGGAGATTATAATTGTTCTATCAATTATCTGCCTGGCAAGACAAATGTTATAGTAGATGCTCTTAGTCGGAAGTCGAGTATCTCTTGTTTAGCCGTCAATAAATGGGAGGTTCTTGAGGAATTCACTTATTGGAAACCGGAGTTGACTCAAGTTAGGGTGATGTGTTCACATCTCCGTATTCAGCCTTTATTGCTGTCTCAGATCAGAGAAGCTCAGCAGCTTGATGTTAAATCAAGGATCAAATCACAGATGATCAGTTTGACTTTAAACTGCATGAGGATGGTATTCTTTGGTTTCGGAACAGTGTATGTGTTCCTGATGAATCGGGCTTGAGGCAAGGTATTCTGGAGGAAGCTCATAATTCTAAGTACACTATTCATCCCGGTGGAACCAAGATGTATCGGGATTTGAAGCAACACTATTGGTGGAATAACATGAAGAGGGAGGTTGCTTAGTTTGTATCTAGATGTTTGACTTGTCAGAGGGTGAAAGCCGAGCATCAATGACCTGCAGGTTTGCTTCAGCCGTTGGCTATACCACAGTGGAAATGGGAGCATATTATGATGGACTTCATCACTGGTTTGCCTAGAACACCGAGGGGTAACAATGCAGTTTGGGTTGTCGTCGATCGTTTGACGAAGACAGCTCATTTTATTTCTATGAGGATGGGAGATGAGGTTACAAAGTTGACAGATCTTTATTTGGATCAGATTGTTAGACTTCACGGGATTCCATCTAGTATTGTCTCAGATCGAGATCCTCGATTTACTTCTCGTTTGTGGGAGAAACTTCAGGAGACCTTGGGTACTCAGTTGAACTTCAGTACCGCGTATCATCCATATACCGACAGTCAGTCTGAGCGGACTATTCAGATTCTGGAAGATATGCTTAGGGCTTGTGTTCTGGACTTCGGGAAGAACTGGGAGAAACATCTACCACTTGCCGAGTTTGCCTATAACAATAGTTATCAAGCTACTATTGGGATGGCACCTTTCGCAGCTCTTTACGATCGTAAGTGTCGTTCAACTTTATATTGGGACGAGGTATGGGAGATGAAGACTATTGATCTGACTATCATGCTAGAGCTTCTTGAGAAGACTGAGAATGTTCAATTGATCAGGCAGAGAATGCTTATGGCGCAGAGTAGATTCAAGAGTTATGCTGATAAGCATCGTCGGGACTTGGAGTTTGCAGTCGGAGATTGGGTTTTCTTGAGATTGTCTCCTCGTAAGGGGTTTGCTCGTTATGGAAAAGGTGAAAAGCTGAGTCTGAGATTTGTTGGGCTGTTTGAGATTACCGGCAGGGTTGGTAAGTTGGCATATCGGTTGGCTTTACCGAAGAACTTCTCTAATGTCCACGATGTATTTCACGTGTCTAATTTGCGGAAATATAATCCGGATCCTTCTCATATTCTTGAGCCAGAGCCATTACAGCTTCGTAAGAATCTGACTTATGACGAGCGTCCAATTCGTATTCTTGATCAGATGGAACGAGAGTTGAGGTCAAAGAAGATTCCGATGGTTAAGGTATTGTGGAAGCATCACGGCATTGAGGAAGCTACCTAGGAGAGACGAGATCAGATGCAGCAGCAGTACCCAGATCTGTTCAGTACATCAAGTAAGAATTTTGAGGGCGAAATTTCTTTAAGGGGGGGAGGATGTGAAACCCCACTTTTCTATCTTATCTCGTTTTGCATGAATTAATCTGTCTATGTGCTATGTGACTTAGAATGTGGTAATTTTGATATCAATACTCCTAGAACATGCTAAATGTGCATTCATGAAATTTTCATAAAAAACGGAGTCAGAAATTTTATCATCGATTTTGAGTGAATAGTGTTTTCGAAACACGTCCGCTAAAATTTTGAAACTGGTCTTTTTAACCCTTCTAGACCTAGTCCACGGACTTTAGTAGACCTGTGTTTGATGAAAACGGTTTTAAAATCGGCTTAGGAATTTATTAGGGTTTTTACACCGACTTTTGCGAAAATCGAGTTTGAAGCTGACTCGGGTGAAACTGTTTGATTGTAAAACTTCTTGTCACCTGAAAATAACCAACTTGAGCTATCTTAGGAGTTACATTTTTGTTTTGAGCAAGGAGATAACTAAAATGCATTTAAAAGACAAGAAAATGAATTAAAGGACTAAAAATACTACTTTGACTTAGCATTTTTTTTATTGACCAAGTTTTTAATTGCATATTATCAACAACACACACTAAACACAACACAAAACACACTACTCACACACACAAAGGGCCGAGAGCCATAGGAGGAAAAAAGCCAAAGAGTTTCAAGGTTTTCAACACAAAAATTCAAAGAAAAACCTAGTTTTCGTCCGTAGAATTTCGTGCCGAGTTGGATTCTACTTGTTGGGCACGCATTGCATGCATTCCTAGGCTTATATCGAATCAAAGGTGAGAGAAAACTTCTAGATCTCAAAACTCAACTTTTGTGTTTTTGCGTAGAATTGAAAATCGAACCGTTAGAATGTTAAGCTGATGTTAGATTATTGCTCCATGCATGCTAGGGATCATTTATATGTAATCCTACGAGATTTGAACGGTTGTACCATAATTATTATTTTTCGGGTATTTAAAGTTGAATAATTTGTTTAATGTTGATTATTTTGAGTTGTGTTGATCAGAATCGATTTCCGTCGATTTCTAAATGTTTGATAATTATGTGGTAGCGCCGTTGTAATGCCGAATTTTCGATTGCGATATCCGTGCTAAAATCAAAAAATTTCAGCCATGAGACACTGGGGTTTTAGGGTTATTGGGCATGATTTGGATGTGTTTTGGTTGGTTTCCGAGAGGGCTAATGTAGATGATTGAATGGGTGAGTGATAGAAACTGATTTGGAGTTGTATGGATTAGTAGAATGTAAGATGTGATTATTTGAAGTTTAGGTTGTCTTTCTTTAAATTATTGAATTGAGCCTTAGATGATTGGGTGGTATTTGAGTGATTGAATTGTGAGTTGTTGATGGGTAAACTAGGTTTGATTGTGTGTTTAATGCGTGTTCGGTTAGATGGCCTACTTTGTCATCTAACTTAGTTATTTTGTTGTTTAATTGATTATTGATGATTATTATGATGATAATATGATTATTGATTGATGATTGATGCCGGGAGATAGCAATCTGCTAAACTGTCCTCCTGTGAATGATTGATGTTTATTATTATTGCTGAGTCTCTGGTATGTGTGTGCCACCTCTTGGGCAGCATCGGGCTGTTGGGTTGATAACGGCATGACATCAGAGACTGCCTTCAGCTCGCATGACAGAGGTGTCATGGAGGGAGAGGTTATTGGGGTACCTCGGGTGCGTGTGTTTATGGGAGTCACAAGAAGGCTGTTATGATCGTGATGGCGTTTGGAGCTACACCAACTAGTGTATCCTTTATTGAATAGTCATATAGATTATGTGATGATAGTATTATTGATGTTATTGTGTGTTTACTGACTCAAAGGATTATTCCAAGGAGTTTAGTAGACCTTGCTCGAGATCTATCGGATCCTCACTAGACTTATTTTATTTAAGCTCAATCTCTATTATTGCATGCATACAGGTGTACTTTTGCAGGATTACGGGTACATGCCTCCTGAAGAGGAAAATGTGCCTTACGTGGATGAGTCCTATGTTCCAGAGTCCTATCCTTGATGTTGTATTGTCTTACTATTTTGTATATTAACTTAGAAGACTTTTATATGCTTTGTAGCCCCTAAATGTAAAAGATGTTG
The DNA here is from genome assembly GCA_037974665.1 of Ehretia macrophylla. Lineage (NCBI taxonomy): Eukaryota > Viridiplantae > Streptophyta > Magnoliopsida > Boraginales > Ehretiaceae > Ehretia > Ehretia macrophylla. The sequence continues at coordinate 59,592,171 of CM075776.1, read as the reverse complement.
AAAGTTAATGAATTAGTTGATGCTGTTTTAGTAGCCTTCCTTTTGATTATGATTAGGTTGCTAGATTGGCTCAATCTGTTTTGTATTGTATATTAAGGTTTATGTATTATGTTGGAACGGAGGCGTATAACGAAGGATGTTTATTGTATAATATAGTTATGATGTATGTTGTTATTTTATCGAGGAATTGTTGTTGTATGGTTTGTGGAGTTGATGTATGTTGTCCTATTGAGGTTGGTTTAGGGCCTCAGTATCCTATTTACTGTCGTTATACTGTCAAAATTTCATTGCATCCTGACTTATTATAGGAGGGGTCAAGTTGGGGCGTGACAATATATATATATATATAAATAGTTAGTAGAAAAAGATGAGATTTTCCACTAAGTCTTGTTAGTGGAAGATAACATCATAGTCCACTAAATTTGAATCAAATGCTTGGATTTCATCTTGCATAAATCTAAGGCTAGGATTGTATGCATAGCTATATAGTGGATTTATGTCATATTCCACTAAGTTGGTTAGTGGAAGATGACACAAGATTCCACTAAAACCAAGCTAAATTATATTACACTAAAAATACAACAAAGAGACAAGACAACCACAAAAGAGAAGAGTTGTCTTCTCTTCTCTCTTTCTCAAGCCTCCATGGCTGAAATGAACAAGAGAAAAAATGCACCAATGAAAAAGTCTTCTCTTCTTCATCATCGTCATCATACATGGCTGAAAATGAATGAAAATAAGATGAAGTTGTCTTATCTTCTTCTTCATAAAAATGCAACCATGAACAAGGAAGAAGAAGGAAATGGTTTTCCTCTCTTCTTCACAAACAAGCCCATAAATCTTCCATGGTAGATCTAGCACAAAACAACCATGAAGATGGAGAAGCCAATTTTTGCTCGTATGGACCGACTAGAGCTCTTGTGCTTTCAAGGGGTGGTGTCTTCCATCAAGTGAGCAAAATGTCAAATCTATGGCTTCCATGAGTTGTCTACAAAAGGTATCCTCTTCTTCTATCTCTTGTCAATATATATATTTGCTATATATATGTTTTGCATATGTTAATCACATGATATCAAGATTAGAGTTTCATATGAACATTATGCTTTGAATTCCAGAAATTTTTGAATTTCATGTTATGCTTCTGCTTGTTTCTTAGCATGTTGATGTTCATAGCTCTAAATATATGAGATCCTTCAAAACCATGAACCGTGAACAGAAATCCCGAAGAATAATGTCACTGATAACGATAAGCTGGCATCCCCTTATAACTCCAAGTTGGGCGTACTCTGGATGTACCTCGAAATCCTACGACCCAACTCTCCAAGGACTTAGGGCCCAAGCGAGAGAGGGATTGGGCAACCATGGTAGCTGAGATATACTGGCAAGCCCGATGCCGCCCGACTTCCCTAACACTACCATGCCCAAATGGTTGGGCAACAACAATGCAATGCACTCAAGATGATAACAAATAAGATAACCAAATAATTACATAATCGAGGGACAACAAAGTAGGTTGCCCTCACACACAATATATAATCAATAAACACACATTACTTAACAATTATACTAATTCACATAATCTATGAGCAAGAAAATAAACTAATATGCACAAAAGGATGAAGAACCCCCTCACCTTTACCAAGCTCCAAGGTGCGAGAATTGGCTCAATGGTTCAAACCTAGCATATAATAGAACACATACTTATCACAAGAAATCTCATAGATGTTATTCATAGCCAATAACAACAATAACAATAACCAAGTAGGCAATACTAACTCAATGCAAGAAAATTATCAAAATACTATTCATACTCTAGCTTCTAAAGGCCACTACAACCAAATGAGCTACGAGATTGGGAAACCGACTTCATTACCTTTTTTTAGGCACGTTATGGCACGATTCTACGCTACGAAACCTCACTTTCCCAATAGAACCCCGAAAGTCTACCTAGCACGTTTGAACTATAGCTATACTAACAGTATATCCAATCAATGCCACAATTGCGCTAAAAGTGCTTCCATGCACATACAAGACTACCTCCCAACTCAAAATGAGCACGGTTAACACTTGATCAAATGACCCTTTTTGCAATTCCAACTAAATAGCTATCTTCCAAGCAACGGAAGGACACTAAGAGCACACTAGGCATTCATTAATCACTAACCAACCACAATGAAGCTCTACGAGCACCCAAAACACTCAAATCAACCAAATGACCCAAAATGCACAAATGACCCCTTTATGTTCCAATTCAAATTTACCAATTCTAGCTATGTAAAAACCATTAAAACTTCACATTTAGCCTTCAAAATGTTTATGGCACTTAATTGAAGCAATAAAATGCAATTTAGATAGAGAAACCTCAATTTTTGGATTTTACTATTCATAATACTATTCATCATCTTCCCCACCTTAAAACTTGTATTTTCATGGCTAAACAAGCAATACAAGCATATCAGAATGTTCTACTAACCTAATAAACATCATTAGAGGCAATATAAACCATTAAATCAAAAAAATATAACAAATCTAAAAATTTTCAAGAAACTCAATACAAGCATTAAATGCCACAAAAAGATGCAATCACTCACCCAAGCTAGTTGTAGAAGGGTTGAAGATGATCTAACAAGGCTCTAGCACACTTCAAGCAATCAAAATATTAGTAGGACAACTTCCAAAATTGAATTCACTAATTTGAGGGTTTGAAGGCTCACCGACCAAACCTAAAAAATAAAGCTATGAGCTAAATTAAAAAATAAGGTCATTAGCCCGAGTCATGTCATTAATGAGATCTTTTTGACGACATGAAGTAGGGGGCATGAATCTCAAGGTACGTAGACCAGCTGAGATGGTAATATATGATGTGATTATATTTGCAGCACTCAAACTATTGTATTCAAACTATATTTGCATCATAATTAAGGAATAAATGCAACACTTTAATACTTTCGATGCAATGTAGGTTGATACCGAAAAGTGAAGAATCTGACCCGAAACGATCCAAATTGCAAGTCAAGAAGTTAAGAATGTGAAAATTCACGAACTGGTGGATAAATGGAGCCCGTTGAGAAGAAATTTGGCCGAACCTAGCACGAAATCGGACTTAGAACATTGACTTGGATGGTCTCAAATAGTGACCTATGTTCGTTTTTCACAAATCATACCACTTTTTCAGGCAGAAACGACTTTCTGAGCAAAATGCAAGTTTGTACACGGCGTGATTTTAGCCAAACTCCATTGTATGGAGGTTCAAAACAGTGAAAAAGGCCTAAAAATGCCTCAATCAAGGATCCGGTCAAAGTCAAAATTCAAGAGCCAAAAAAAGTTAGCAAAAAGGTGCTCGAGCGCGCCCTACTGGGCGCCCGAGCGCCCCTGAGAGAAACTTCCACTATTTTCTAGAAATTACACGTGGTGCATATCCAACGAAACAACAGAAGGGTGCTCGAGTGCCCTCAACAGTATCTTCCACCACTTTTTAGAAGAAACACGTGGCGAGTAGACAACAATCGGAGGAGAGGCACGCCCAAATATTTTGCCTATAAATACCCCCCTCCCTGGTTCAAATTTAAGAATTAATTTAGTTTTAAATTATGTTTTAAATTATTATTTAATTAGTTTAATATTAGTTTTAATTAATTAGTTAGATTAATTTAGTAGTAATTGTAGAATTTGGGAGATGTTCTGCCCAAATAGCTTTTAATAGAAAAGCTTTTATTTGGGGGAAGTTCTGCCCAAGTAGCTCTTATTCGGGGAAATTTCCGCCCGAATAACTATTTTGTGTCGGACCTTTGCTCAAATTCCTGGAATCAGAAATACAAAGTCGTCATATCAGGGAAGCCTTTATTGATTCTCTTATTTGTACTACTTGTATTTATTATTATGTCTAAGTAAAACTATTATCTGAGGGAGGATATTGTAAATGACGGTCTTTTAATATATGGTATCAGATTCAGTTTATTTAATTCAATTGCAATATATGGCTTGCTTTAATCCAGTATTGTCTTTCATACATAATGCTTTTAAGTAGATGTTATGATTACTTTACTTTCGTGCCATATATCCATACTTTAATAGTGAATCAATAGTTTGACAAATTTGGATTTCATGACACTATAGGTTATGCCATAGCTCTAAACTAAAAAGGAGATGTTGATTACTTAGTTAAAACAGACCTTTTACGCTACTACAGCTATATAACGGACTTGTAGATGGAACGGTACCTACAGTAGAGTTAGTAATCGGGACTTTAATAGACTAAGGTAATTGGCTTGGTTAATGCTTGTAGCTTAACCCTTGCATAGAATTAGAATCATAAATGCCGAGCCTATATTGATTACCTCTTTATATATCCATCCCCCTAGATTCCTTTCCCTCGTATTCCGCTTTTACTTAGGTAGTTTAACTTAGTTTATATTTTTTGTATGATACTCAAACGTTTTCACAAACTGTCACTGTTCTACTTAAACACTTTCGTACACTACTTCACTAACTAACTAACGAGCTTCCCTGTGGATACGACTCCGTACTCAAAGCACACTACACTACAAGATCCATGCATTTACGGGTTTTTAACTTGGTTATATTTTACACGCGTTTTAGACGCATGACCAAGAGTGATCAATATATCTATCTTGCAAAGTGGCAGTAACAGCAGCCAAACTGACGGGGGAACCAAGGATGTCCACCTACATGACAATCCCCTGACCTCCTGCAGAGCTTAGGAGATTGGGGGGGGGGGGGCAATTGATAGGGGTGGATCTCGAGCCCCGAAAATATCCAGCCTACGAAGGTGGGAAAGCCCCGCCAACATCCTAACCTGGGCTCACAAAGAGCGCTGGGCAGCAGACGAAAATATCCAATCTACAAAGCGGGTAGCCCTACCAACATCTTGACCTGGGCACACAAGGGTAGCTGTGACGCCTGGGACCATTATTATGCCTCCTATTAATTGTTGCATTCACTATTTGTACATTTTAAATGTGTAATTACTTATTTTTTCACTAGTTACTATTCATCTTAATTTTCAACTGTCCAATTTCTCTGAATTAGCATTTTTTCCACATTAAATGACTTACAGGAGAAATGAGAAAAATGAGTATCTGAGCATTGCATGTTAAGAGAGCTCATTTAGAAAATGTTTTACGGTTTGAGTGAATAGTAAAACATTAGTTTAGTGGGCTAAATGAAGCTAATAGCAATTGGGCTTTAGTTATAGCTTAGTCTTGCATTTTTATGTGCTAAATAAGCTATCTAACTAATAGATATACATAGCATATACATAATATTACACATACATATACAATATAGCTCAAAAAATAAATCAATAAATCTCCATTGTGTCCTTCCTAAACCGAAGAATCAGGAAGAAAAGGGAGAGAAAATTCTCTTCAAACCTTGCCTCTTGAGCTCTAGTAAGCTATCTAGGAGTGATTTCAAGTGATCTCTAGCCTACTACTAGCTCATACACATTTTTGGTGAGGAATTTTAGCATATTTATGTATCTTTAATATGTTGACAACTTTCTTGATTTCTCAGATTTGTTATTAATTGATTAATGAGTGCTTAGATATGGTGATATATGATGCCTACATGTTTTAGAGACCTTGTTTGTGTAGTTTTAAAGCTTGGTTATAGAATTTTTGTATATGTGCCATTGTTGAAGACAATGAATAGTATATTTTTAGGGTTTTGTAAAATTGTGACTTGATGTGTGATTCCATGCTTCAAATAGGTGCTATAGTTGTTAATAAAGATAGATTAATGACCACATGAAGTTAATTTTCTCAGAACTTAGTTAAAACGCAAAAGTAGTTAATTTTAGAAGGAGGCTTGTATGAAAAGTGAATCTGGGTAGAATTTGAAGTTAATTTGGGGTTCTACTAGGCATGGAAGCACTTTGGGTGCTTTCGTTATGTTGAATTGAGAGGCGGATTGGGTACCTGTAGTTCAAAGCACCCTTGGGGCCTTCCCAAGCTTCTGTGTTAAACGCGGGATTTTAAGGGTTGAATAGGTGTCTTTTAGTGTTCTTAGGGATTTAGGATAGTTGGTTTGGTTAGATTGTGCTTCGTGTTTCATTTGAAACCTAAATTGAGCTAGTAGGCAAAGGGGAAAAGTGCTAAATTTGAGTTTAATGCTAGTAATGGCTTATAAACTCCCATATCATGTTGTTTGAATGTTTATTGAATTAGTTATATATTGAAATTCATGTTGAGGGCAACTTACTTTGTTGTCCCTCATTTATGTGTTTAATAACTTTTACTATTATATTGTTTTATTGTTGTGTTCTGTGATATTGTTTCGATGGTTGCGCAACCTCAATGTTTGGGACGGGTGTGATAGGCCTCGCTGGGTGGCATTAGGCTTGCCAGTGTTGGTTGCCCTAGCTCCGTACCCTAGTCCTTCATTCGCCTAGTATGGGGTATGCCAGGGGATGTGGGTCGTAGGACTGGGTATATCCGGAGTACCCATTGTTGTTTGGGATGCTGGGACATCGTGGTTCGTGGTTCGAGGATCGTGGTTTGAGGGTTGGAGTGATAAGGGATAAAGATTGTATCCTTTTTAATGTGTGGTATCTTATTGCTTATTCATATTTGTTTGCTGGATTGTGTAAAGACTTTGTTGTTATTGTATTATGTTCTATTTTGAGACCTTTGGGTCTTCTGTATAATGTGGTGCCTTGAGTGGATGTAATTGAAATTAGAACACTTTGTATGTTTTAATAGCATAGTTGGGTCGTAATAACTTTACTTTACTTTACTTTGAAAGTTGCATGCTTGTGTGATTAATGGAAACTAGTTAGTTGGTTGGACTTATCTCACAAGTAAGTTTAATTGTTAATGTTAGAATGGTAAGATAAGTAGATTAAAAAGATAGGTTTTCAATGGCTTTAACCTTGCATGCTTGTATGATATTATGTCTTGTCTTGCTTAAGGCTCGGATGGCCTTGAAGCTAGGAGCAGTTGTGGTGTAGGAGTTGGAGAATATTTGAGAATGTAGTTGTGGCTATGTTTTCTGTTTATAGGTAACCAGATAGTCCATGGTACAGAGGAGACTCTATCCATTTGTCGGTTTCGGACTTAACCTTTTAGCGTGGGGTTGGGTTTGGGCGTGATAGTAGCCCCGTCAACGTCTTGACTTGGGTTCACAAGGGGTAGCCCTATCAACGTCCTAACTTGGCTTCATGGGGAGTGTTGGGCAACAGACGAATAACGAGGGAGGTTTCAGATAAGGATAAGTACAAAATAATTTTGCTGGACTCCTGAAGATAAGGATATAGATATTATCCCTTGAGCCTAAAGATTAGGGATTTGTCGTATCTCCTCTGATATTATCTCCTTAAGCCTAAAATCGTGGGATTCACCTCTATCCTATCTTACAACTCTATATTTCAGCAACTATAAATACAGGTAGACATAAAAAGTACAAGTATCTCATTCTAACGCTTACAAGCTCTCTCTTAATTGCTCCTAAGCAATTCCTTTGCTTTCACACAATATTTTAATGCTTTTAAGCAATCTCTTGCTCCCATAACTGACTTGAGTGTCAGAGGAGGCCCCTGGGTACCCCCTAGGGGTCCTTGTTTTGTTGGAAATGAGCTGATAGAGCCCCAAGCAATAGATTCCAGCCCCTACAATCCGTACAACACAGGCGGGCGGGGCTCATCTAGCCCCGCCAAACAGGTTAGCCTAGGCTATCGAGCCCCGAGAATAGAAAGTTGGACCTCGAAGCTTTAGGACAACGGGTCCTAATGCACAAATCTGATGCGGCCCTCACTAACATGGTAATGAGCAAAGACCTAGTAGAGTACGTAGTAGGAGGGGGTAAACCCTTAAGACAAAGATGAAGAGCAGGCCAGACGTGCCAGCCCTGACCATCAAGCCCCATCAGGAATGAAAGACTTTTGTTGCAGCCCTGGGTAATATTAGTCCACGGGATTGATAACAGCCCCGCTAATAGTCTGCCCTAAATTTACGAGGACTGCAAGGTGGACAGATCATACAAAATATTATTCAGATAAGGGAACTCGTCCAGCGCTGGAAGGAGTTTGGGGCTGCCAATTTTTGCCTTAACAGAGCGATCTACACCTGTCATGTCAGTTGTACTCCAAGAAAATATATGTTTATTTTGCGAAAAAAGTCAATTATACCTTTACGTAGATCTGGTGGAAGCTCATGGCCTATTTTGACTCGGTGCCCCTCCTAAATTTCTACCTTATCCAGGTCTTCAGTTGGGGTGGCCTTCTTCTTATTTTCATCATTTTCAGATACCTCAATTTGCCAGGTTCTTAGTTCTTTTATATTGAGGGAAGTTGCGTAACAACTCCGGCTGCCAATTGGTTTCCTCTAATGATAGCTACCCCCAAAGGAGTTGGGACCCTCAGTGCATGGTGAAGAGGAGAAGCCACTGCACGAAACTTTATCAGGGCCACATGTCCAAGGATCCTGTTGTATATAGACTCACAGTCAAGAACAATGAGGTCCACTATTATCGTCACTTTCCGTTCTCCATCCTCTAGTGTCACGGGCAGATTGATAACCCCTTCTGGCCTGAACGACTGCCCTGTGAAACCCGATAGTGATCCATTCAACGGGCGGAGCTTGTCCCACACTATGCCTAGTTTGTCAAAGGCTTTCTGAAACAACACCTTTGCGAAGCTACTTGTATCTACCATCAGACGCTTGACCGTGTAGTTGAAGATGTAAGCCTCTACCAACAACGGATCATCATGCGGATAAATTATTCCTTCAAAGTCAGCTAACGTGAAAGTCAGCTATTTTTCCACTCTAGACCTCTTATGTCAGGGCTCATCCCTGGTGGACCTAGCATATGATCTTCTCGCGGCTCTGTTAGCCCTACAAAAGACGAACCCTTCTGCTATAGTATCTACTACCTCAGGTGCCGGTTCTCCCGTTCTCTCCCATGCTTGGGGCTGCGCTCCCTTTTACATCGAGGCTCTTAGTCTTTCTATCGTTCCTTGTTTTTGGCTACAAACCTGATCAACAACCTTATTTTGACCAATACCTCTATCTCGGCTTTGAGTTGCTTGCAATCTTCCATATTATGGCTGTGATCCAGATGGTACTTGTAATACTTGTCCTTGGTCCTTTTATCTGGGTTATTTGTCATCCTATCCGGCCAACGAAACTCTCGATGGGTCTGGATCTCATGCAAAATATCCACCCTGGGGCATTCAAGGGGGTATCTCCTCTTTCGCACCTGGTCCGGTTGCTGTTTCCTTGTCCTTCAGTCTGGCCCTTCTAGGCCCTCTTTGGTTTATTGTTATCTTGGTTCTTCCCCTTTGTCGAGTCCCTCTTCTCATTCTCCTCTTCCTTCTTGACTGTCATGACTTCCTCGGAGCTAATTTACTTGTAGGCTCGAGCTATGAGCTTTTCAAGATCTCGGGGCAGTTTTTTACCCAAGGAGGCCTGGAGCGGCTTGAAGTGCAGGCCCTGCATGTACGCAACCATGGCTACTAATTGGTCAAGATTTGGAACCTCCAGGGCTGCCTGGTTGAACCTCTGCATGAGGTCCGCAAGGTTTCACCCTTTTTTCTGCTTTATGGAAATCAGTAAAGTAGTGAGCCTCGGGGGTTTCTTGCTTCTAGAAAATCGAGCAAGAAAAAGGTTGGTGAGCTGGTCAAAGTAACAAATCAAGCCTCCTGGCAAGCCAGCGAACCATTTTCAAGCGAATCCTACCAACGTCACTGGGAAGGCTGTGATACCCCGAACCTGGCATGTATTCAATAGCATTTAAAGTTCATTTAAATTGCATTTTATTGACCTTTCACCTTCTTTGACCAAACTAGTTGACTTTTCATCTACATTGACCAACTAGGACAAGGTGGGAATTTTTGAAATGTTTAATAAAAGGCAAACTTGGGATTAGAAATAAAAAAATGCAATGTTAAGTTAGTCAAATTTTGGGTCAACTTTGGAATTAAATCTGAACCAATTGGGGAAGAGTTAGATAGCAAATTATATATGGTTGGAAAGCTCTATGAGTCTAGTTTCTGAGGCTTCAAACCGTTCGTGAATTGGAGTTTCTAGAAGAAGTTATGGCCGTTTTCGTAAAGTCGCGCATAGCTGTTTTGGTTTAGCGGGTTGACCGAATTTTGACTTTTGACTTCTTGTCATTTTTTTTTTCTAAATAAGCAAAATGCACACGAAAAAAACAGAGAGAAAAAGGCTTGAAACCATGAGGAAAAGAAGGAGAAAAAAAAAAGAAAATCTCAACTTCAAATCTTCGATTCTTCGCGTGTGCTTGTGCGGGGTGGTTTCCGAGGCACTCTACGAGGTTTTCCTAGCGTCTAGGAGTGTCTAAAGTGAGGGTTTCATCGTTATTTGCGCATTTGAAATATTTGTATCTAAACTTTGATTTTTGGATTTTATGCGTAGATTGTTGTTTTAATCGTTTTGTTGCTTAAAGAATGTTCCTTGTTGATTGTAGAACATGTATTTATAACTTTCTAACATTTTCTGCGGTTAAAAATTGGAATTGAAATATAAATTGTGTGATGAATAGTAAATTGTGAATAGTAAACCCCCGTTTCGATGAAGTTGCTCCGTTACGCGTTCTGTTGATGTAGGAAGATGCTAGATATGCTAGAATGCCTAAATGTGTGGTTTAATTGGAATGTATAATGAAAAAACGGAGAAAAACGGCTTAGTGAAAGTTAGGGTCGTTTAGGTCGAGTTTGGCGTTTTCTCGTTTTGCGTGTTGGCATTGTTTCGGGAGGCCATGGAAGCACTTTTGGTGCGATTATGGCATTGGTTAGGTGTTTGGTTGGTATAGTTGTAGTTCAAATGAGCAAAGGGAGAAATCGGGGCTTTGCGCGAATTCTAGGGTAAAGTAGGGTTTCGGGGTCCTTGGACGTGCCTTATGGTGACCTAGGAGGATTGATGAAGTCGGTTTCCAGAACTCGTGGCTCATTTGGAAATGGTAGTATTTTGATAGTTGGGGCCGATTTGTGATTTTGCTTGTTATCTTGATATTATGCCTATAGAATGCTTAGGGTTGCTTGATATACTTGTTTAATTGGTGTTATTGTTGCTTATTATTGCTTGTTATGCTTGAAAAGTTAGTTAAATGCTAGTATTGATTGTGATTGCTTGTTATCTCATTTGTTGTCACTAGTTTGTATTGTTGTGCTATCGCTCGTTTATTGCCTTGTATCGAGTCTTGCATTGCATAGTGTTCCGCACGTGAGTGATGGGCCTCTCTGGGTAGCCTTGGGTTACCAGTGTTGGTTGCTCTAGTTCCGTAGCTATTCCCTCTTCTTGCTTGGGTTGCCTCCCAGGGAGATTTGGGTCGTAGATTGATGGATACTTCTGGTGTATTCCAAACTGGTGTTATAAGGTGGATGCGCGCTTATTGTCATCGTTGTCAACATCAAGCTCGAGATTGATGTATATCTCGTGAAATGGTACATTGCTCGTATGAGTGAACCATAACCTTCAGAGTGTGGTATAGCTTTGAATGGTTGTGTTAATGCTTTCAGTAATTGCTTATTGTATTGATTATTTGTTTTGATTGCTTATTTATCAGTTATATTGCTTAACTGTCTTATTTGCATTGCACGACTTTCTTTCTCTCCAATTTGATATCTGTCTCTCCCTCACTGAGTATACGTGTTGTGTATACTCACTCCTCACCACCACAATTCAGGAAATGTCAGGTTAGCTGGAAAGTTCGTGATTTCGTAAAAGTCCGTGCTTGAAGAGTTGTCCTGCATGCCTATGTGACTTGAGTTGTCAAAGTTGTAAAGTTGTATGCTTTTATGTATTATATGTATTTAATGTTAAAGGGGATGTAATTTAAGTTTCACTAGATTATGTATTTAGTTAATGTAGCTTAACTTCAATGTATATTTGTAATGACAAAGGAAAAGAGATAGAAAGGTATGATAGTCTAGCTTATGATATAGGTTGGTGTAGTTTAATTGCTAAGCTTGAATGTATATTTACTTGTGTTTTGCTTGTTGTGAACCAAGGCTCGGATGGCCTTGAGGTGGTTGAATGTTTGGACATGGTATTGGTCCACTTATATGCTGTCACAGGTTTTACTTTTCGCCTAGAAATAGGAGAGACTCCGTCTGTTTTCCCTGAAAATTTATGCCCGGGTTTGGTTTGGGTTGTGTTTAGATCGATTGATAGAACTCCCGGTCTCGAGAGGGATCGGGGTATTACAAAGGCCCTATACTTGATAACATCTGGACGTCATAAAACATCATATGGTTCTCAAAGACCATGAGGTGATCCACCGGGTCTCTGAACTCATAGTAGATCTATAAACTCGGAAGCTTGTAACCATACGGAATGGGCTCCTACATGACTTCACGTGCAAAGGAGTGGTACTGGTTCCCTAATAACATCCATGTTCATGAAAAGCACGTAATGCACATAGTCATTCCAAAGGTTCATCAACTAGCACATTCTCTTCGGACACCTGTTCTAATTCTGCTTCACTTGTAATGACATAAAGATGGTGAGTCCTTATAAACTCAGCGAGGGGGGAACAAGTAATAGGACCTTTGAAATTCTTTTCCGATTAACTTGTGAAAACTCATTTGAAAACATGTCATGTAGAGCAAGTAAGTTCACAACATAGCATGAATGTAAATGAACACATTTACCACATCATTTCAATGGATACATTACGCTTCCGCATTCGCTTTCACTTTCGCTTTCGCATTTTATATGTAGTGGCTGGCCTTGAATATCATACTCCTTATCACTCCTACATGGGTGTACTCTGGATTGTACACCAAACCTACAACCCAACTCTTCGAGGGTAACAAAGTTCTAAGCGAGAGAGGGAATATGGACCATGGTAGTCACAGGAGCACCGACAAGCCCTATGCCGCCCGACGTTCATGAATCGCTACCATGCCAAAAGAAAGGTTGCAACCTTGTATACAATGCACACTTATGACAATTAACAATTCACATTAGGAGGTCAACAAAGTAGGTTGCCTCCGGATATACGTATGATCACATATTGACACATAAGCATACAAGGCATACTTTGACATATGAAACCACTTTGTATAACACATAGAAACATATGAACATTTAACGGGCAGCTAAGTAATACAATACAAAACATACCATATAACTCATTTTAATCCACATACCAAGTGTTGAGGACATACGAACATGCTATGATACTTTACACACAGCCGGATGCATGAATAGCTATATTACCACCTTAAAACATACATTTTCATGCCTTACGAAATCTGGACAGCCTTGAAACATAAATGAATATAGCAATATATATCTCCAATCAACTCAAAAGGGCCTAAATCATACATGCAATGTTCCTAACATAATTGTACAGACACTCCAATAGTACCATCATCAAAATTTCATCATAAAACTACAAATTCAGCCCCTACACCACACGGCCATAAGCCTCTCTTCAACAATCATAAGTCCAATCAACACAAATCATGCATAAACGGGCTTAACAAGCTTTAAAACCCCTAAATACAACCTCTAACAACACATGCAAGACCTCAAACATCCGATATATGATATGAAATTTAAAATTAGTAGAGAAAAGTTTAAACCCTCACCTTAGCTAATCTTAGCAAGAAATGAAAGAAACACCTGTAATGAGCCTTGAAAGTGCCAAAATTCCTCTTTTCCTAGCTTGGCCGAATGGTCTTCTTGATTTTTCTTAATTCTTAGCTTAGTTAGTAACCTTATAGTGTGTGCATGTGTGTAAAATTGAAAGACAAAGAAGGGAACTCCTAAAACTCACCTATGGCCGAAAATGGGAGGTCTTCTGAGCTTTGTGTGTGTCTTGAGGTATCCTAGCTTGAGTTCTTGCTATGGCCGAGTGGATGAGATGATTTTAAAGAGTATTCTTGCTAGTTTAAGTGTGGAGGGTGTGTGTGGCATCTTGGCCAAGAGAGAGAGAAGAGAGAATACTATAGTTGTATTGCAAAATTGTATTTTGTATGTGTGTATAGCTATGGCCGAAAATGGCTTAGCCTTTAAGGTCAAAATGCTTTTGTTTTGTCTTATTGTAGCATGTGGTTAAGTGTGTAAGAGTTGTGTAAGTTTAGTGTCTAGTATAGTATGTTTAGGAATTAGGAAAAGTGCATAGGAGTTAGGTAAAATCATGACATGTAAGGCATCTTGTCTAGCATGAGTATAAAGTAGAGAATTTTGACTAGGATGTTTGAATTTGCCTTGGTATGGCCGGCCATGCTTGTCTAGGTGGCTTAGGCTTTGTATTTATGTGCATAATGGTGTATTATGGTGTTTTGTGATTATAAGTTTTAGTGTGCATGGGTTTTAGGATAGATAATATAGAATGTTTAGAAGATTGGGTTGTTTGTCTTCTAGTGGGTTGAATTAGGATTAAAGTATAGTATTTAATAGTTAGTGGGTTTTGTAGTAAAAGGTAGAAGTATATGTGTATATGTATATGTATAAGTAGTATATATATTTTATTGGTAATGTTTAGAAGATTGTAAAGTTTTGTCTTGTAGTGAATTTGAATTAAGATTAGAATAATGTTAGTGGAAGATATAGGATTAGTTTAATATTATCTTAATAGTTAATGGATTATGTAGGATTATTATAATAGGTAGTGGATTGTGTAGGAATATTCTATTGCCTAGTGCTTTGTGTAGGAATTTTTCTAGATTAGTGTGCAGGCACGCATTCCTAGGTTTAGAGCACGTACTACGAGACATGCACATACCTACACATTCCTAGATTTAGGGCACGTACTACGAGACATGCACATAAATCAATACATGAATCCTTAGGTAATGCACATAGTCCAATGTTAATATACGTTTTCCTAGGTTAAGGCACGTATTTCAAGACAAATGCACATAATTCAAGGTAATGCACGTAAATCAAGGTAAGACACTTAATTCTAGGTTAAGACATGCTGTTCAAGATTAGTACACAAATATCGAGGTATCGCACGTAAATCAAGGTCGGGCCTCACATCCTCCCCTCCTTAAAAGAATTTTGTCCCAAGATTCAATATTACCTCTGGAATAATGTTGGATACTGTTGCTCCATCTGGGCTCGTCTCTCCCACGTTGCTTCTTCAACTCCATGGTGATCCCACAACACTTTCACCATCGGTATTGACTTGTTGCACAACTCCCGATCTTGTTGGTCTAGGATCCGAATTGGCTTCTCTTCATAAGACAAGTTCTCCTGAAGCTGCAATGGTTCTGACTCTAAGATGTGTGATGGATCAGGGTGATACTTTCGTAGCATTGAGACATGAAAGACATCATGAATATTGGTGAGGTTTTGGGGTAGTACTAGGCGATATGCCAATTTGCCAATTCTTTCAACTATCTCAAATGGTCCCACAAACCTTGGACTCAACTTTCCACCCTTACCATGTTTGATCAATCCTCTCCGAGGTGATAACTTCAAGAACACCTTATCACCAACCTCAAATTCCAAGTTCCGTCTCCGTCAATCTGCATAACTTTTCTGTCTGCTTTGGGCGGTAAGCATCCATTTTTGGATGAGGTGGATATTTTTCACAGTTTTCATAAGTTATGGTAGAAGGGTTGGGTCAAATGTCTTTGTCTCACCTACTTCATCCCAGTATATCGGGGACCGACACTTACGTCCATACAATGCCTCATACGAGGCCATCCCGATAGTGGCCTGATAGCTGTTATTATAAGCAAACTCCGCTAGAGGAAGATATTTCTCCCAACCTTTTCCGAAGTCTAGTACATACGCCCTCAACATATCCTCCAAAATCTGAATAGTTCTTTCAGATTGTCCGTCCGTCTGAGGGTGATAGGCTGTACTGAAACTCAGCTTCGTCCCCAAAGCTTCTTGTAATCTTTTCCAAAATCGGGAAGTAAAGCGAGGATCCCTATCTGATACAATACTTACAGGCATACCATGTAGCCTTACAATGTCCGACACATACATATCTCCTAATTTCTCAGGATTATCCTCCTTGTTTATCGCCACGAAGTGGGCGGTCTTTGTCAATAAATCCACTATGACCCAAACGGGATCATGACCTTTTTATGACCTGGCCAGGTCCATGACAAAGTCCATAGTTATATGTTCCCATTTCCATTGGGGAATTTCCAACGGTTGAAGTAAACCTACTGGTCGTTGATGTTTTGCCTTGACCCTTTGACAAGTCAAACACCGGGATACAAACTCTTTAATATCTCTTTTCATGTTATTCTACCAATAGTGTTGCTTCAAGTCCCAGTACATTTTTGTCCCACCAGGGTGAATAGTGTATCTCAAATTATGGGCTTCTTCAAGAATCTTCTTTCTCAGCTTTGGGTCATTAGGGACACAAATTCAACTCTTGAACCTCCAAATACTGTCACCATGCAACTTGTAATCTGCGTTGTCCTCCTTAATCTTCTGGAACTACTGGTCCATCTGTTGGGCTTCTCGTATCTCGAACAACAAGGTTGATTGAACTTGTGTAGTGGCAAATAGTATCCCTTTCCATGTCAACTTTGGTTTCCACAAACATGCTTCTTCTAACATTTTCCATTCTTTAACCTCCAATTTTGTCAAGCTCGCTTTCCAACTTAAGGCATATGCTACTACATTCGCCTTACTGGGTACATAATTGATTGTACAATTATAATAATCCAAGAGCTCCATCCACCACCTTTGCCTCATGTTTAATTCTTTCTATGAGAACAAGTACTTCAAACTCTTGTGGTCCGTATACACTTCAAACTTGCTACCCTACAAATAGTGCCTCTATTTCTTCAATGCAAACACAATAGTCGCTAATTCCAAATCATGCATCGGGTAATTCAATTCATACGACTTTGGCTTCCTAGAGGCATATACAATCACTCTACCATTCTGCATCAATACACAACCCAGTCTTTCTTTAGAAGCATCGCTATAGATTACAAAGCCTCAGCTTCCTTCAGGTAATGCAAGAACAGGTGCAGTTGTCAATCTTGTCTTCAATTCTTGAATTCTGTTCTCACATTTGTCATCCCACACAAACTTTATTTTTTTCTGAGTAAGCTTTGTAAGTGGTCCCGCAATCCTTGAGAAATCCTTCATAAACCTCCGATAATAGCCGGCTAAACCAAGAAAACTCTGAACCTCCGTAACATTTTTTGGCTTCTACCAAGACATCACTACTTCTATCTTTGCTGGGTCCACTGCTATTCATTCTTGGGATATGATGTGCCCCAAGAATGCAATCCGCCACAACCAAAACTCACATTTGCTAAACTTTGCATACAATTGATGCTCCCAGAGTTTCTGTAATACCAAGCGCAGATGCTGCTCATGTTTGGCCTCGGACTTTGAATACACCAAAATGTCATCAATAAAGATCACCACAAATTGGTCCAAGTAGGGTTGGAACACCCGGTACATTAAGTCCATAAAAGCTGCAGGGGCATTAGTTAGCCCGAATGGCATTACCACAAACTCATAGTGCCCATATCTTGTCCTGAAAGCCAATTTAGGAACATCCTTCTTTAATCCTCAACTGAAAATATCCTTGCCTCAAATCAAGTTTCGAATACACCTTAGCCCCCTGAAGTTGGTCAAACAACTCATTGATCAGTGGAAGTGGGTATTTATTCTTGATGGTCACTCGGTTCAATCTCCTGTAATCGATGCATAACCTCAATGTTCCGTTCTTCTTCTTTATAAATAGAACTGGTGCACCCCACGAAGAAGAACTCGGTTGAACAATGGTCCGTCCTTCTTCTTTACAAATAGAACTGGTGCACCCCACGAAGAAGAACTCGGTTGAACAAACCCTTTCTTCAATAATCCCTGCAACTGGTCTTTCAATTCTTGCAGTTCTGCTGGTGCCATACGATAGGGGGCCATCAATATCGGTTGTGTACTCGGCAATAATTCTATTGCAAACTCGATCTCTCATTTTGGCGGTAAACCTAGCAATTCCTTTAGAAACACATCAGCATATTCTTTAATCACTGGCATCTCCTCCAACTTAGCTTTGTCCGATGGCTTATTGATGAGGTAAGCTAAATATCTGATACACCCCTTTCTCATGAACTTCACCACTTTTGTAGATGAGATGATTGAACTTCCGGTGAAATTCCTTCGACCCATCACCTCAACTATTTGTTGGCCAGGTATTTGAAATTTTACAATCTTTGTCCGACAATCCAGTTGTGCATGGTGTTTTACTAGCCAGTCCATCCCTATGATGACTTCATAGTCTCGAAAGGGTAACACTATAAGATCGGCTGAGAATTCCCGATCTTTAATCTGAATTTTACATGCTTTGCAAGCTGAGCTAATAATAAGTTTAGAGCCCATCGAAGTATTGACTTCTACTTTGTAATGCAAAGGTTCAACTTGCAATTTCATATGATGCACACATAGGGGAGTAATAAATGAATGAGTAGCACTTAGATCAATTAGTACCCTAACAAGTTGATTCAATATCAAGAATGTACCTTCAACGACAGCCGTCTCCTCAGGAAGCTCCTCGTGCTCAATAGCATAAGCTCGGGCTAAAACTCTAGGAATTGGAGCCTTGCCTCTACCTGCTGGTTTACTCTGATTCTGACCTCATTGCCATTTAGGACAATCCCTAGCCTAATGTTGATCACTGCCACACCCTATACATCGTCCTGATTTTCTCCAGCACTGGGCCTCGATGTAACTCCTTTTGTTACAATAAGGATAGGTGACTACTTGAATAATGATTGAACTACCTGTGGAACCACGGGTGGAAGAGGCTATTGGTGCTCTTGGCGGGACACGGTTGTTGACTAGTCTGATCTGGCTTTGGTTCTGACTGCAACTCTGAGTCTAGAAATTCCTTGGTTGTCCTTGAGGCTGGTAGGGTTTCTTGTTCGGTTGACTCAAACTAGCTCTATCAAGTTTTCTCTTCTCAACTCGGGAAGCAACAGCAAAGAGAGCAGAATATGTAGTAAAGTCATGTGAAACTAGATGATCTTGAATTTCTGGCCTCAACCCATTCATAAATTTCCATATCTTCGCCTCTAGGGTACTGACCATGTATTGTGCATAACGAGATAGTTTGTCAAAGCGAGCCTCATACTGAGCCACTATTATGTTACTCTGGCTCAAGGTCATAAACTCTTCAATCCGCCTCTGTTTGGAAACTACAGGTATGTATTTCTCCTGGAAAGCCTTAACAAAATTACTCCATATGCGTGGTGTATGATACGTTTCCCAAAGTGACTCCGCAATATGCCACCAATGCTAGGCATCCCCATGCAACAAGAACATGACAAACTTAATCTTTTCTTCATCGATATAGACAAGTGGCCTGTAAATCTTTTCAATCTCAGACAACCAAGCCTCTGCCTTTTCATTATTAGCTTCCCCATAGAATTTGGACGGGTGATAGTCAAGGAACTCTCGCATTCTACTATTTATCCCGTTTCCACCATCATTTTTGTTACCGTTACCACCAATTCCGTTGTTGTTGTTATTTGTTGCCTCACGTACTTCTTGTCGTTCCAGCACTCGCGACATTCGATCCTTAGTATTTGCCATCATGTTAAACATAGCCATGCCTGGATTAGTCTGGTGAGCATCTCCGGCTTCTCGAGGTTCATCGCCCTTATTGGTATTGCGGGTACTAGAGCCAGCCATCTATAGGCACAGATGGTTATGCACAATTTATTGAAGACATGGTAATATAGAAAATTAATGTATATGGCATGCAACATACAAGTTTCGTGGCATAAAATTCTCAAAAATAATTAAGGCATGTTAGTCACATAAGCACATAGAACAAACGAGGCACAATTTACTTAAAGGCTTCTACTTACTGGCCGAGAGTTGAACCCGGCTAATAAAAACTACACTCTGATACCATTCTAATATAGGTGTCACACCCCAACCTGACCTATACAAGCTAGACTAGGGTATGACCTAAATCATCATTGTTATTTTACGACTTTAACCATTTGACTATGATTAATGCTTATTCGTTAGCCTAGAACTCCAAATGTTTTTCGAAAAACTGGCAGCATAACAGCTGTATTTAGGATCTTTGGTTTGACCTATTTTCTAAAATACCTCAAAATTCAAAATCTTTAATTTGTTTACAACTAAAACTTTCATTTTATCATCAATTGATATGCCTGCTAGTTTATCTTGGAGATTCCATTTGGATTAATAAGCCTATCATGATAACTACACCCCATTTATTTGTCAAATTCCTATTTGGGCAAGTACCTACTAGCATTTAGCTTACAAATGAATACCTTAATGAGTATAAGTAGGGCTAACTTGGTTGATTATTCACCTATTGGTTTAGAACCTAATGATAACTACTATCCATAATGATGAAAGCAAACGACCGAAATAAAAGAGTTCGTCCAGTTATAGTTAGTACAAACCAAAATTAGACCCCAAATTACAACGGGGGTCATTTACAACAACAAAATAAACAATCTTCAATTAAACACAACATCAACATCCATGTTCATGAAAAACACGTAATGCACATAGTCATTCAAAAGGTTCATCAACTAGTACATTCTCTTCGGGCATCTATTCCAATTCTGCTTCACCTGTAATGACAGAAAGAGGGTGAGTCCTTATGAACTCAGCGAGGGGAGAACAAGTAACCAGACCTTTGAAAATATTTTCCGGCTAACTTGTGAAAACTCCTTTGGAAACATGTCATGTAAAGAAAGTAAGTTCATAACATAGCATGAATGTAAATTAACACATTTACCACATCATTTCAAAGGATACATTACGTTTTTGCATTCGCTTTCACTTTCACTTTCGCATTCGCATGTAGTGGCCGACCTTGAATATCATATTCCTTATCACTCCCGCATGGGTGTACTCCGGATTGTACACTAAACCTACGACCCAACTCTCTGAGGGTAACAAAGTTCCAATCGAGAGAGGGAATATAGACCATGGTAGTCACGGGAGCACTGGCAAGCCCTATGCCGCTCGGCATTCATGATTCACTACCATGCCAAAAGAAAGGTTGCAACATTGTATACAATGCACATTTATGACAATTAACAATTCACATTAGGAGGTCAACAAAGTAGATTACCTCCGGGTATACGTATGATCACATATTGACACGTAAACATACAAGACATACTTTGACATGTGAAACCACTTTGTATAATACTTAGAAGCATATGAACATCTAACGGGCAGCCAAGTAATACCATACAAAACATGCCATATAACTCATTTTAATCCACATACCAAGTGTTAAGGACATACGAACATGCTATGACACTTTACACATGGCCGGATGCATGAATAGTTAACTTATCAACATGTAATTATCGGGGATCATGATTGCAACTATATAAATATTTCCAGGCAGCTCATTAACTTCAATTAATTTCCTTTATAAAGATTTCTAGATACATGATTCAAGGCCTAGAGGACCTAGTTAGCGATTAGAGTTTTACATCCGTGCTCGGGTAAACTATTAACTAACTATAAGCTACTAGAAACACTTAAACCAACATCACACATACTTAACAATTTAAGGGCAGCCTACTACACATACCAATTCCTTCAACTAAGGCCGTGCAATACACAATTTAAGCCCCAATTAAGCATTCTAACCCGATAAGAACTTCATATAAGCAACTACACACGATTTCAACCATCATTCAACCCTAAAATCATCAAGAGGCATGGAATATAATACTAAAAATTTCATGGTCAGCCTTGTAACATTTCAAATAAGTTAAAAAACAACACATGTAAGCCATTAAATCAACCCCTACAAGCCCAAAATCATCATTAAGCCTTGTATACTTCAACAACTCCAAGGTTAACCAACTTTTAGATATATTACGACCTTAAAACAATGAGAAGTTATACAATTTACCACCAAGAAAGCCCAAAGTATTCCACAGCATACCATAAGCAATATGAAATAATAAGTCTGAACATGATTCCAAGTGTAAGACTTCCAATAAGTGCCATCAAGGAAAGATACTAGTAGAATGCCCACTAAGAATTCTATAAAATGCCATTGAAGAATTTTCAATCAGGGATGTCAGTATCACACCAATAAAGACCGAGACACATATACCATAGATAATACAGTGCAGTAAATCCAATTGAAACCCCAATAGCCAAGTCCACCGAAAAGTGCCAACAGAAGTCTCCAAAGAATACCCATTGAGAAAACCAAAGAATGCCCCAGAGAACAATCAAATAAAACCCCAAGAGAAAGCTACTCTTCACAACTGTTAATCACAGAGGAAGACCTTAGAGATTCGCCAATAACCGAGCTCCAAAAGCAAACACCAACTCCCAAATAAAGGCTAATTAAATGCCATTCATTTCCTGCCAACCCATACACCTTGAGAGGCTAGCTGTGAACCACTTTCTTCAGGGGAGGAAGAGGACTTACTTACCATTTCCATAAGACATGTATGAATGCCAATATATCACAGTTATACATATGCCTTAAGCTATTATGCTAGCAAGTTTACAAAAGAGTTTATTCAACAAAGTCACTCAAGCATAACAATCAAATCAAGCACAACATAATCAATTCAAATCACGGCACAACCAATTCAAGACATTCCAATACACACATTACAAGCAATACTTCAAGTAAATAACAATCCATGAGGTCAATTCAATTCACAATGCCAATTCGATAGGTCAATTCAATGCACAACTGGACACTTCACCTTACTTGAAAAAAAACATTTAACACATAACACATAACTATATCACATAGGTGCATACATTCAAATCAAGACACATAATCTCACATATAGGCACACACTTTCAAGACACACTTAACAAGCACACATTCAAGGGTCACTACCCACCAAACCGAGGACCCTGTCCCGGCTTATGAGCTAGACAAGCTCTGATATCACGTGTAACACCCCGAACCAACGTACCCACGCCTGCAGGATACACCCCGCCCATAGAGGACGAGCGTGCACCGAGGCCATGGCATACGGACCCAGAAGCGCACTATGCACGTATTGTCCGCTTTGGAACCCATACTCCTCACGGCTTATCGATCCCTCTCGAGACCGGGAGTTTTATCAATCGATCTAATCACAATCCAAATCCAAACCCGGGCAAAACTTTCAGGGAAAATAGAAGGAGTCTCCCCTGTTTCTAGGCGAAATGTAAAACCTGTAATAGCATATAAATGGACCACCACCGTATCCAACCATACAAAACTTCCTCAAGGCCATCCGAGCCTCGGTTCTCAACAATTAAACTCAGCAAGTATACATACATTTCCAATTTAAAAGCTAACCTATCTCTTTTCATTTTTGACAAGTACACTCAAACTTGAAAATTAAACCATACAAAGCTACTGCATAAAATAAACTATCATGTCATTCTAGCTCTTTTCCTTTGGACAATATAACATGAATTGAAGTTAAGCTATGCTAACTGATTACAGAAACTAGCTTATTAATTTACCTCAACTAACTAGCTAGATTTAAATTACATTTCTTTTAACAATAAATACATACAACTATGAAACCATATATCTTTACAACTTCGACACTCAAGCCACATAGGCACGCAAGACAACTCTTCAGGCACGAACTTTCACGAAATCATGAACTTTCCAGCTAACATGGCATTTCCTAAAATGTGGTGGTGAGGAGTGAGTATACACAACACGTATACTCAGTGAGGGCGAGACAGATATCGAGTTGGAGAGTAAGAAAGTCGTGCAATGCAAATAAGACAAGTAAGGAAGATAACTGATAAATAAGAAATCAAGACAAACAATCAATACAATAAGCAATTACTGAAAGCATTAACACAACCATTCAAAGCTATACCACACTCTGAAGGCTATGGTTCACTCATACGAGCAATGTACCATTTCACGAGCGATACATCAATCTCGAGCTTGATGTTGACAACGATGACAATAAGCGCGCATCCACCTTATAACACCAGTTTGGAATACCCCGGAAGTATCCATCAATTCTACGACCCAAATCTCCTTGGGAGGCAACCCAAGCGAGAAAGGGAATAGCCACGGAGCTAGAGCAACCAACACTGGCAACCCGAGGCTACCCAGAGAGGCCCATCACTCACGCGCTGGACACTATGCAATGCAAGACTCGATACAAGGCGATAAACAAGATATCAAGCATTATCAACAATTGATAAACATTTCAATCAATAATCAACTCTAACAAGCGTAATAAGCATTAACAAGCATTTACAATCAAACAAGTAACAAGAACAACATCAATTAACCTTATCAAGCAATAACAAGTATCCTATAGGCATTATAAGCATTCTATAAGCAATATACTATGAAATCACACAAAATTCCAAAAATGATCCCAACTTTCAAAATGCTACTACTTTCGAACGAGCCATGAGCTTTGGAAACCGACTTCACCAATCCTCCTAGGTCACCATAAGGCACGTCTAAAGACCCCGAAACTCTACTTTACCCTAGAATTCACGCAAAGTCCCAATTTTTCCCTTTGCTCATTTGAACTACAACTATACCAACCAAACACCCAACCTACGCCATAATCGCACCAAAAGTGCTTCCATGGCCTCCCGAAACAATGCCAACATGCAAAACGAGAAAACTCCAAACTCGACCTAAACGACCCCGACTTTCACTAAGTCGTTCTTCTTCGTTTTTCCATTAGACATTCCAATTAAACCACACATTTAGGCATTCTAGCATATCTAGCATCTTCCTACATCAACAGAACGCGTAACGGAGCAACTTCATCGAAACGGGGGTTTACTATTCATAATTTACTATTCATTACACAATTTATATTTTAAATTCGATATTCAACCGCATAAAATATTAAAAAGCTATAAATACACGTTCTACAATTGCTAGGGAACATTCTTTAAGCAACGAAATGGACAAAATAACAACCTACGGTTAAATCACAAAAATTAAAGTTTATGTTCAACATTTTCAAATGCGCAAATAAACATGAAACCCTCACCTTAGACGCTCCTAGACGCTAAGAAAACCTCGTAGAGTGCCTCGGAAACCACCCCGTGCAAGCTCACGTAAAGATTTGGTGATTTGTAGTTGAAATTTTCTTTTTTTTTCTCATTCTTTTCCTCATCATTTCAAGCCTTTCTTCTCTGTTTTTTTCGTTTGCATTCTGCTTATTTAGAAAGAAAAAAAAATGACAAGAAGTTAAAGGTCAAAGATTCGGTCAACCCGCTAAACCAAAACATCTATGCACAACCTTACGAAAACGGCCATAACTTCTTCTAGAAAATTCCAATTCACGAACGGTTTGAAGCCTCAGAAACCAGACTCATAGAGCTTTCCTACCATATATAATTTGCTACCTAAATCTTCCCCAATTGGTTCAGATTTAATTCCAAAGTTGACCCAAAATTTGACTAACTTAACATTGCATTTTTTTATTTCTAATCCCAAGTTTGCCCTTTATTAAACATTTCAAAATTTTCCACCTTGTCCTAGTTGGTCAATGTAGATGAAAAGTCAACTAGTTTGGTCAAAGAAGGTGAAAGGTCAAAAAAATGCAATTTAAATGAACTTTAAATGGTGTTGAATACATGAGAGGTTCGGGGTATCACAACTTAGGCAATTTATCAAGCACCTAAAATCCAAGGCAAGATATGGTGAAGATTAACCAATAAATGCTTGAAAAACTTTTTCAATGACAATATAACAATCACCTTGTGTGCACTACATGTAATACTTATAGGTGCAACAATGAATTTAACACAAGATATGTAATAATCTTGGAAGTAAAGAGAATAGGGATAGAAAGATCAAACGCAAGGATTTTTAGGTGGTTCCCTAATCTACATCTACCACCTAAGGTCTTCTCCCCCTTAAGATTTCCACTATCTCCACTATAATGCTTCTTCAAATGTTGGTGAAGTACAAACCAACTTTACAACCTCTCTTAAATCCACAAGAGATGCAAGCTCCTTCAAATGTAGGTGAAACTCAAACCTACTACAACCTCTATCATTTGAGTCCACAAAGGATGTACAAGAAATCTTCCTTCTTTAAGTCCACAAAGAAGAATCTCAACACTCTCTATACAATGAATCTCTTAAAGCTATACCACTAAAGTGTATACAACCAAGATAATTGTGTAAGAATGTGTATACAATGATATAACTCCTCAATGAGTTGAATATTACAAATGAAGCTCTTAAATGCTCAAAAGATAATGTAAGTTATAGTTCAAGCTTGGTGTTTTTGATGCTTTGAATCAACAATGTAAGCTTAGAATATGTAGAGATTGATTGGAAGAGTTGATTTGATGAAATGGGTTGGTTTGGTATTTATAGAAAATATTATAACGGTCATAAAACAACTATTTTTCGAAAGTTGTAGACCCCCGCTCATGTTCACGATCATGTTATCACAACTGGGTATCAAAACATGTAGAATTGCAAGCATTCTGCCCAGGGGAGGGTCTTGTTATCCAGACCAGGTATCACCTCCGAGGTCACTCGACTTTATTCAAAACTTTGTCCAAAACATTTGTTATCAAGTCTCTTGACAATATAAAGTTTAAACCTCATTAAAATACTTCTTCAAAAGAGTTTTTCATGTCATGTAATATCTCAAAACATTTTCTATAATTTTGTGGAAAAATCAAAAATTGGATCTTTTGAAGATAAACCATTTAAACCTTTTAAGAGAATTTCTTCAAAAGATGTTCCAACCCATTTAACCTTTTAAAATCTATTCAAAACTCTTGAGGAAAGATTAAAAAATATTTTTGAAATATTACCAAGAGCTTAATGCATACATACGACAAATGACATTTTTAAGCCGCTATCCCTTATGTCGCCACGTCTCCATCCTTATTATATCACTTCATCTTCATGTCTTCAAGTCTTGATCTTCAAGATCTTTACATCTTTAGTTCTTCCAGACTTCATGTGCTTGTGGTGATGTTGATGATTGAGGACAACATAATTTGGTATTTTCTTGATCTTGCAAATTTCTTTAGGTCAATCACATTTCTCCTTTCAAGCAAGATCCACTTCCTCTCTATAACATCAAATACTCACAAGATATTTTGTCTCATAATGATATTAGTACAAAATTATCCACACAAGCCAAAATATTCAAACTCATTTAATGCATAAACCAACAAGTGTGTGATTAAGTATATAAACATATTGATACAACAACACTTGATAAGTCAAATTGATCATACTTGTGAGACCCCGATCCAGAATTTATGTGCATTTACTTGTTTAAATTGTTATTTGTCATAAAATGTGCAATTTATGTATTTATTTCTTTTAGTGCATAGAATATGTGCATTCATATGATTTTCATGAATATTTTTAGTGAAAATTGCATTTAAAGTACTTTTAAAATTTCATTTGAGGACTTTTCTTCTAAATTTTTAAAACTAGTCTTTTAAACATTTTAAAAACTAGTCCACCATTATTAATGGACTCACTGATTTAGTAAAATTGAAATTAGAAACAAAATTAGAAGATTAAAATAGACTTTTAGTGCGTTAAAGTAACCTTTTTTTTAAAAACAAATAGTAAAAATCCACTTAATTTGGTCTTCCATTGACTTTTTGACTTTTCTTCTAATATTATGTAAGCCCAAAATGACTCAAAAATTGCAAAAATCTCCCATTTTCTTTTTTATTTGGCCGTGAGCCTCCTATGGCATAGGAATAGTATTTTTCATGTAAATTTTGCAAGAAGAAGGTGAAGGAGAAGGTTCCAAAGGCCAAACCAAATATTTTCCGACTCATTTCATCGTGCTCTATCTTTTTACCGGTCATTTTTCACATTTTGAAACAAAAAATTGTGAGGGCTCTTTTCATAATTTGATTTAATACATTTTTTAATGCTTAAATTGCTATTATTGTTTATGATACTTGTTAATTAGGCCCTAGAGAACATTTTTACCAATTAATAACTTATGTTTAGCAAATTTTATTGTAGTTGATTATTTTGAGTTGGTTAATGGCTTAAATGGTTAAATATGTATAAAACCTTGATTCCTAGCTTATCTATGATATTCATAAGTGCTAATATGTCTACCTAGCATCACATAGTGCCTTAAAATTGCAATTGGGATGAGAATTTGTAAGGTGTGTGTTGGCTGGTTTTTCGGGAAAAATGGGTTGTTCTTGTGGTGTTTAGATGCTTGCTAGATTAGTTTGAAGATAGGTGATGTTTGGGGTAAAATGTGTTTATATTATTGTGCTAAATGTTGTGGAATTAGCTTGCGTTTTAGTGTTAAAAGTTAGTTAAAATGTAGTTTAGCATGTTTCTTGTCTGAAATGTGTTTATATAAGTCTTGAAATAATGTCAAAGTGGATTGGTTAGGTAAAGGGAATATATGCATGATAAAAGTGGTTAAGTGTTTGATTGCTTGGTTAAGTGATTAATGAATACTTGAGGTTATATGTTGTAGGATTAGGATTCTATCTTTATGAAATAAATGATTGTGTGAATATGGGACCTAATGTGTTTGGAGTTCCTTGGTGTTCAAAGTGTTGTCTAAATTAGGGTGTCATATGGTTGCACGATTATGTTTATGTTGCTAGAAGGTTGTTAGTTGTTTCAATTCTTTAATTGTTGATTATGCTTATTTGATTGGAGGGAATACCTATTTTGTTGTCTTTGTAACACCTCGATCCCTCACGAGACCAGATCCCCGATCCTAAACCCGAGGTCTCGAAAAATGAAAAAAACGAACGGATTTTCTCTATTTCTAAGACTATCCACAACCCTGTACACAGAAGAAATGGCCTCAATAACAACATATAAAATTCATTTCATGACTTTCCAAGACTATAAGACCATCTGAGTCTTTCTACTATATCAAAATATAACATACAAGCATGCATTTCATTAACTATTGAAATTCTATGTAATAAAACCGATTATCTTACCACTCTAACCTTATATACTTAACATTCTTATACTTTAAGTCAATCATCCCACACAAGCATGCGATCCATCTAAGCAATTAAAGAAAAGCACTAAAGTTATTACAGGCCAGCTATTACTACTAAATCTTATAGGACTTTAATACAATCTTCCGAATCAAATACATTTACATATAAAACCTGTGATAACCCGAACCCGGCATGCATTTAATAGCACTTGACTGCATTTGATTAAATGTTTAATTAGTTAAATCATCTAATTTTCACTATTTCGCTATTTCTTTTAGAAAAATTCGAAAAGGATTTATATTAATTGATTAAAAGATTATTACCTATTTCTAATAATTGTAGTAATTGAATTTATTCTCTTGTGATTAATTAAGTGTCATCTTAATGTTAATATTTAATTGCACTTGATTACATATTTATATTTATTTGTTCATTTGTAACTTAACATGAACTTCATAATTCTTTAAAATGTTCTAGAAATAGTTAAATTAACTATTTTTAAATGAATATTAATTATTTTGATTGTTTTGATTATTTTAATAATCGGTTTTGGTTGTTTTGCATTAAAATCACTCGGTTTTCAAATAAATGAGGAAAGTAACTCCGAGCCGGAGTGAATTTTAAACTATTCTACTATTCTACTTTTCAAATAATTAAATTTTTATATTATTGCTCATCACTTTATTAGCGATCGATTATTGACCGTTCGATCGTAGAATTTCAAAAATAAGAGTTAGGGAAATATTTTTCGAACTTAGTGAAAAATGTTTTTAGCTTAATTTAACTAGTTTTAGTTGTTTTTCATTTAATTGCATGGTTTTAACTTGAATTAGATTTAATGGCATCAAAGTAAGCTTATTTGACTATTTTTAATTAAAGTTTGATTTTGCAAATGACCAAAGTGCCCTTGTCATCTTTTAAATTAAAAAACAAGGCAGAAAGGACTGAAAACAAAAGCAAAAATGACCCTTGTATCCCCCCCCCTTGGCCGAATGGTTTTCAAGAGAAAAAAAAATGATTTTGCTTTCAATTTCTTCTACAATCGTGCGTGGAACTACGCGGGGGGTCGTGGCTCGGGTCCTTGCGGGTCTTGGTCTTCAATCTCTGTGAGGGTTTTCACGCTTTTGTGCATTTTAATATGAATTTGATTTTTGAGTCAATTTTTCAGATTCGATATTTATCGCGTTATAATGCCTGTTATTGCTTGAAATAGCTTGCTTAGGGTTCGTAGAGCATTGCTTGTTAGTTATTTAGCAATTTTTATGGTTGAAACTACGTATTTGAAATTGGGGAAGAACATGAATAGTGAATTATGAATAGTAAACCCTAGAATTTTGGATTTCGATCCGAATTGCGATTGATTGATTTGGATAGGTGCCATTAGTTATCGGCCTTTGTTAAAATTGGAAATTAGACAAAGAAACGTAAAGGAGCCGTTTGACCAAAAGTTGACCGTGCTCGAATTGAGTTGGGGGTTTTGTAATTGAGGGTATGGAAACACTTTTGGCGCTGTTGTGGCGTTGATTGAATGACCGGTTAGCATAGCTGTAGTTCAAACGCAGTAGGTGGACTTTCGGGTCTCGGGTGAGAAAGTGAAGTTTAGTGACATAGAAACGTGCCTTGTAGTGCCTGAGTGAATGTAGTGAAATCGGTTTCCTAATTCCGTAGCTCGTTTGCTCGTAATTGTCCTTGGAAGTTGGGTTTGAATAGTGATATTTGTTGTTTTCGTGTTTGAACTGTCGTTACATGTTTAATTGTTGTTATTGTTGCTTATTATTGCTTGTTATGCTTGAAAAATTAGTTGAATGCTAGTATTGATTGTGATTGCTTGTTATCTCGGTTGTTGTCACTAGTTTGTATTGTTGTGCTATCGCTCGTTTATTGCCTTGTATCGAGTCTTGCATTGCATAGTGTCCCACACGTGAGTGATGGGCCTCTCTGGGTAGCCTCGGGTTGCCAGTGTTGGTTGCTTTAGCTCTGTAGCTATTCCCTCTTCTCGCTTGGGTTGCCTCCCAGGGAGATTTGGGTCGTAGATTGATGGATACTTCCGGGGTATTCCAAATTGGTGTTATAAGGTGGTTGCACGCTTATTGTCATCGTTGTCAACATCAAGCTCGAGATTGATGTATCGCTCGTGAAATGGTATATTGCTCGTATGAGTGAACCATAGCCTTCAGAGTGTGGTATAGCTTTGAATGGTTGTGTTAATGCTTTCAGTAATTGCTTATTGTATTGATTGTTTGTCTTGATTGCTTACTTATCAGTTATATTGCTTAACTGTCTTATTTGCATTGCACGACTTTCTTTCTCTCCAATTCGATATCTGTCTCGCCCTCACTGAGTATACGTGTTGTGTATACTCACTCCTCACCACCACATTTCAGGAAATGCCATGTTAGCTGGAAAGTTCGTGATTTCGTGAAAGATCGTGCTTGAAGAGTTGTCTTGCGTGCCTATGTGACTTGAGTTGTCGAAGTTGTAAAGATGTATGCTTTTATGTATTGTATGTATTTAATGTCAAAAGAAATGTAATTTAAATCTAGCTAAGTAGTTGAGGTGGTTTGATAAGTTAGATTATGTATTTAGTTAATGTAGCTTAACTTCAATGTATGTTTGTAATGACAAAGGAAAAAAAAAGATAGAAAAAAATATGATAGTCTAGCTTATGCAATAGGTTGGTGTAGTTTAATTGCTAAGCATGAATGTATATTTACTTGTGGTTTGCATGTTGTGAACCAAGGCTCGAATGGCCTTGAGGTGGTTGAATGATTGGACATGGTATTGGTCCATTTATATGTTGTCGCAGGTTTTACATTTCGCCTAGAATCAGGGGAGACTCCGTCTGTTTTCCCTAAAAATTTATGCCCGGGTTTGGATTTGGGTTGTGATTAGATTGATTGATAGAATTCCTGGTCTCGAGAGGGATTGGGGTGTTACAGGTGGTATCAGAGCTTGTCTAACTCATAAGCCGGGACAGGGTCCTCGGTCTGGTGGGTAGTGACCCTTGAATGTGTGCTTGTTAAGTGTGTCTTGGAAGTGTATGCTTGTATGTGAGATTGTGTGTCTTGACTTGAATGTATGCACTTATATGATATAGTTATGTGTTATGTGTTAAATGTATCTCAAGAAATGTGAAATGTCTAGTTGTCTATCGAATTGACTTATTGAATTGACCTCGTGAATCGAATCGACCTCGTGAATTGTTAGTTGCTTGAAGTATTGCTTGTAATGTGTGTATTGGAATATCTTGAATTGGTTGTGCCGTGATTTGAAGTGATTATGTTGTGGTTGAATTGATTGTCATGTTTGATTGACTTTGGTGTTTAAATGGTTTTGTACACTCTTGTGTAAACTTGCTTACATAATAGTTTAACGCATGTGTATAAATGTGATATCTTGGCATTCATACATGTCCCGTGGAAATGGTAAGAAAGACTTCTTCCTCGCCTGAAGAAAGTGGTTCACCGCTGGCTTTTCAAGGTGTATGGATTGGCAGGAAATGAATGGCATTTGACTAGCCTTATTTGGGAGTTGGTGTTTGTTTATGGAGCTCAATTGTTGGCACACTTCTAAGACTCTTATTTGTGAATGGCAATCATAAAAAAAAAAAGATAACTTTCTTTAGGGTTTCTGTATGATGGCTCTTGGTAGCATTCTTGGGTTTCTTACTGGGTATTCTTTGAAGACTTCTATTGGCACTACTTGGTAGACTTGGCTATTGGGTTTTCAGTTGGACTTACTACATGGTATTATCTATGGCATATGTGTCTTGGTCTTTATTGGAGTGTTACTGGTATTCCTTATTGGAAATTCTTCAATGGCATTCTCTAGGATTCTTAGTGGTCATTTATTTAGTATTACTTATTGGGCAATTCTTGGTACTTTCTTACTGGAGCATTGTTTGGGTATTTTCTTTAGCATCCCTCAGTTGGTTTGGTAACTAGAATTCCTATCAGACTCATTATCTCATATTACTTACGGTATTCTTTGGAATTCTTATTGGGCATTCTACTAGTATTTTCCTTATTGGCATTTATTGGAAGATCCTACTCTTGGAATTCTGCTTGGGCATATTATCTTATACTGTTTACGGCTTCTCCTTCGGCCTTTCTACTCAGGGGAACCTATACTTGCTGTTTGACTAAGATGTTGTGGTAGGAACTTAGTGATTGGAAGATTTCATTTAGAGGTTGGGCTTTGGAATTCTTCTCTATATTCCTTTACAGAACTTTCAGCTGGGTCTATTTACGGTAATCAGCACTGCATGAGGGGCATCTACTCTGGCTATCTCTTAACTTTCTTATTGCGTACTTGGTAGACTTCTAGTGAAGATTCTTAAATAGGTTATTCCTTCGGTACTCTTCCTGCCATTAGTATGTGATATTGATAATATCTACAATATCTTTGCTTTAGTCTTTAGTTGGTATTTCCTCGGCATTCCTGATTGGAATTTCTATTCGGGATTTCCTACGAGCATTCTTATATATTATCTTGCTCAACAACCAATGAAGATTTATCAGAGTTGGATTTTAGATGATGTAGAGTCCTATTGGAAGAAGAATTGCGAGGATGCAATTGTTTTAAGGGGGGAAGGATGTGATAACCCGAACCCGGCAAGCATTTAATAGCTTTTGACTGCATTTGTTTATATGTTTAATTAGTTAAATCATCTAATTTTCCTTGTTTTGCTATTTCTTTTAGAAGAATTCGAAAAGGTTTTATATTAATTGATTAAAAGATTATTACCTATTTCTAATAATTGTAGTAATTGAATTTATTCTCTTGTGATTAATTAAGTGTCATCTTAAATGTTAATATTTAATTGCACTTGATTACATGTTTATATTTATTTGTTCATTTGTAACTTAACATGAATTTCATAATTCTTTAAAATGTTCTAGAAATAGTTAAATTAACTATTTTTAAATGAATATTAATTATTTTGATTGTTTTGATTATTTTAATAATCGGTTTTGGTTGTTTTGCATTAAAATCACTCGGTTTTCAAATAAATGAGGAAAGTAACTCTGAGCCGGAGTGAATTTTAAACTATTCTACTATTCTACTTTTCAAAGAATTAAAGTTTTATATTATTTCTCATCACTTTATTAGCGATCGATTATTGACCGTTCGATCGTAGAATTTCGAAAATAAGAGTTAGGGAAATTTTTTCGGATTTAGTGAAAAATGATTTTAGCTTAATATAACTAGTTTTAGTTATTTTTCATTTAATTGCATGGTTTTAACTTGAATGAGATTTAATGACATCAAAATAAGCTTATTTGACTATTTTTGATTAAAGTTTGATTTTAAAAATGACCAAAATGCCCTTGTCATCTTTTAAATTAAAAAACAAAGCAAAAATGACTCAAAACAAAACCAAAAATGACCCTTATGTCCCCCCCTTGGCCGAATGGATTTCAAGAGAAAAAAAAAATGATTTTGTTTTCAATTTCTTCTACAATCGTGCGTGGAACTGCTCGAGGGGTCGTGGCTCGGGTCCTTGCGAGTCTTGGTCTTCAATCTCTGTGAGGGTTTTCACGCTTTTGTGCATTTTAATATGAACTTGATTTTTGAGTCAATTTTTTAAATTTGATATTTATCGTGTTATAATGCCTATTATTGCTTGAAATAGCTTCCTTAGGGTTCGTAGAGCATTGCTTGTTGGTTATTTAGCAATTTTTACGGTTGAAACTGCAATTGGGGAAGAACATAAATAGTGAATTATGAATAGTAAATCCTAAAATTTTAGATTTCGATCCGAATTACGATTGATTGATTTGGATAGGTGCCATTAGTGATAGAAAGATAAAATGTGAAATAAAAACGGATCGGCCTTTGTTAAAATTAGAAATTAGACAAAGAAACGTAAAGGGGCCGTTTGACCAAAAGTTGACCGTGCTCGAATTGAGTTGGGGGTTTTGTAATTGAGGGTATGGAAGCACTTTTGGCGCTGTTGTGGCGTTGATTGAATGATCGGTTAGGATAACTGGAGTTCAAACGGAGTAGGTGAACTTTCGGGTCTCGGGTAAGAAAGTGAAGTTTAGTGATATAGAAACGTGCCTTGTAGTGCCTGAGTGAATGTAGTGAAACCGGTTTCCTAATCCCGTAGCTCGTTTGCTCGTAATTGTCCTTGGAAGTTGGGGTTGAATAGTGATATTTGTTGTTTTCGTGTTTGAACTGTCGTTACATGTTTAATTGTTGTTATTGTTGCTTATTATTGCTTGTTATGCTTGAAAAGTTAGTTAAATGCTAGTATTGATTGTGATTGCTTGTTTTCTCATTTGTTGTCACTAGTTTGTATTGTTGTGCTATCGCTCGTTTATTGCCTTGTATCGAGTCTTGCATTGCATAGTGTCCCGCACGTGAGTGATGGGCCTCTCTGGGTAGCCTCGGGTTGCCAGTGTTAGTTGCTCTAGCTCCGTAGCTATTCCCTCTTCTCGCTTGGGTTGCCTCCCAGGGAGATTTGAGTCGTAGATTGATGGATACTTCCGGGGTATTCCAAACTAGTGTTATAAGGTGGTTGCGCGC
Source organism: Ehretia macrophylla (assembly GCA_037974665.1). NCBI lineage: Eukaryota > Viridiplantae > Streptophyta > Magnoliopsida > Boraginales > Ehretiaceae > Ehretia > Ehretia macrophylla. The sequence continues at coordinate 59,556,761 of CM075776.1, read as the reverse complement.
TTATTGTCATCGTTGTCAAACATCAAGCTCGAGATTGATGTATCGCTCGTGAAATGGTACATTGCTCGTATGAGTGAACCATAGCCTTTAGAGTGTAGTATAGCTTTGAATGGTTGTGTTAATGCTTTCAGTAATTGCTTATTGTATTGATTGCTTGTCTTGATTGCTTATTTATCAGTTATATTGCTTAACTGTCTTATTTGCATTGCACGACTTTCTTTCTCTCCAATTCGATATATGTCTCGCCCTCACTGAGTATACGTGTTGTGTATACTCACTCCTCACCACCGCATTTCAGGAAATGCCATGTTAGCTGGAAAGTTCGTGATTTCGTGAAAGTCCGTGCTTGAAGAGTTGTCTTGCGTGCCTATGTGACTTGAGTTGTCAAAGATGTAAAGATGTATGCTTTTATGTATTATATGTATTTATTATTAAAAGAAATGTAATTTAAATCTAGCTAAGTAGTTGAGCTGGTTTGATAAGTTAGATTGTGTATTTAGTTAATGTAGCTTAACTTCAATGTATGTTTGTAATGACAAAGGAAAAAAAAAGATAGAAAAAAATATGATAGTCTAGCTTATGCAATAGGTTGGTGTAGTTTAATTGCTAAGCATGAATGTATATTTACTTGTGGTTTGCATGTTGTGAACCAAGGCTCGAATGGCCTTGAGGTGGTTGAATGATTGGACATGGTATTGGTCCATTTATATGTTGTCGCAGGTTTTACATTTCGCCTAGAATTAGGGGAGACTCCGTCCGTTTTCCCTGAAAATTTATGCCCGGGTTTGGATTTGGGTTGTGATTAGATTGATTGATAGAATTCCCGGTCTCGAGAGGGATCGGGGTGTTACAAAACCTCTATAATCACAAAGTAGATTACAAGCCAAGCTATTCAAATGCTCTACATAAAACCACATATATCAATTAGTAAAAGCTAAAACATCCAGCCATGGTAACTCTTGAGCTTTCTTTTCCTTAGACTCTGAAGACACCGAACATGAAATGGTTAAAAAGAGGGAGAGAGCAACACATTTGCTCAATGAGGGAAGGGAAACAGATATTCAGGGAGTTTTGAAAACATTTCGTGCAATGCGGATGGATCAAGTATATAATCAACAATATAAACTAATGTAGCTATGTTGATAATATATCATAAGCAATTAACTATTAATCATTAAATAAGGCAAACAACCACAAAAGAACAAATACAATAAATAACCTTGGAAAATCAATATCATTATAATACATAACTCATATATACAAACTAGATATCACATATAAAAGAACATAAGAAATGGTAACTCTCCAAGGATATAGGGCCCAAGTGAGAATTACTAAATAAAAGGATAAGATTTTGATCAAGAGCGCGAACGACGAACCACGAACCACGATCTACGAACTACAAACTGTCATGCCCCAACTCGACCCCACTTATGATCAGTCAAGATGCAACGAAATTTCAACAATATAACTTCTGTAATATGGACATTAGGGCTCTAAATCAACCCTTTAAAATATCACACAACCAACTGCAAATTTCAACAACAACTCCACAACCATTCACCAACATTCAACACAACACATTAAACAACCATACATCATACCAACCACAATTCATATGCCTCAGTTTCAACAACATATCACAAGTTATACTATACATATGCATACTTGATATAAAACTAGACTAACAACCTACTCATAATCCAAAGTAAGGTAGCTAAACTATCATTATACTTTTCACTATCTTTATAACATTTTATACAATACAAACTTTAAAGTAAATACAATACAACTTGTTCTAATATACAAAACAGCAAAAAGAGAACTCCAACCAAGACATCATGGATAAGACTCTGGCACGTATGACTCCTCAACAAAAGGCACATTCTCAGTTTCCTAAGAGACGTACCCAAAATTTGGCTCAGTTATACCTGAACAATAAATGAATGTGGGTGAGCTTAAATATAACAAAGCTCAGTGAGGATTCGAAAGATGTTTTGAAAACATTTATTTTACCACTCGGGAAATCATCCTATGAATAATAACACACATTAAACTTCATTAACATCAACATTTCAATTCAAGCCACATAAAAAACCATTCAATTGAGAAAAGATACACTAGTTGGTGTAGCTCCATACGCCATCACGATCTCAACCAACTTCTTGTAACTCCCATTAATACATATCAGAGGTACCACATCTAGCCCCTCCCTCCATGGCATCTCTGCCCATACGAGTGGGAGTAGTCCATGATAGTCATGTCATTATCAACCCAACAGCCCGATGCTGCCCGAGAGGTGGCACACACTATCGAGACTCATGACAATAATAATAAATATATCATATTCTAGAAAGGCAACTGTTGGGAATATGCCCTAATGCTAAAGTTTGAGATGACCTTATTAGGGTTTAATAAGAATATGCTTTTATGTTTTATACACAATGTTATTTGTAGGATGTTCATATTCTCCGCTTCGATATGAATGTGTCCCTAATGCCTATTCGAGAAGAGAAATGTTCTAAAAGGGTTTAGGATATTTCGCACTTTCTCTTTGATATGATAAGTATTAAGAAATGATTCAGAGCCTTTCAGATTATTCAACCAGGGACTAGAATAATCGAGTACGGGTTATCATATGTTATTACCTTTGATTAACATAGTGATGTTAATGATAAAGGATGGCGTGTGAAATGCCAAAACAGCATGCTTAAGTGGACTAATAAACATATGAGTGTTCGTCTGTACGGATCATTGAATTTGACAATGAATAATGAAATACATGATTTCAGGTTAATAGTTTACTAGTTAATTAAGAATTGTGCAAATTAATCCTTAGACTTGAGAGATTATGGCTGTCGGTTATATCAGGGGCTAAATACTGTGTTTGGACAATGTCCGTCTTTAAGGTGGGTTACGGCCTTTCGCGTTTTAGTTTTGTGGTATGAACCGACAGGTAATTGTCAAGATAGGATCTGTTAACCTCCGACGAGAGGCGAAGTCCTATTGTAACAACCCGATCCTTCACGAGACCAGAGGCTCTAATAACCATGCTATTCTCAACCCAATACCAAACCCGGTCACAAAATTTTAGGAAAAAACGGATAGAGTCTCCCATGTACTGTGGACATTCTGAAAACCTGTAAACAATCAAATAAAACCACGAAGCAAAAGGAACAATATATGTAATTGAAATTCAAACTTCAAGGCCATCCGAGCCTTAAGAAACACAAGACAATATAAATACACACAAGCATGCAACAATAGTCCTAAAATCTTTGTCTTCATTCGCTTATCATACCATTCTATGTTAGCAATTAAACATTCTCATAAATTAATGCCAACCATACATCTGTTCATTCACACCCAAGCATGCAATATAGCTAGAAGCAGAAGCATAAGTTATTACATGCCACAATTCCATATCACTTGCTATATCCACTTAGCTTTCAAACTTACAACTACTCAAATATATATACATAAACCCTTAGGCTCCTAAATAGAATAGATAGTAGAACAAGTAAGGTCTTCCACAGTTTATCAGACAATCACTCAAATCTCAAGTAATAGCACACAGCAATCAGGTCAATTCCTCCAACTGCATCACCTGAAACATGTTTAGCGAGGTATGAGCAATCATAATTGCCCAGTGAGGGATAAGGTCTACCGGGGACGTGCAATGCAGAAGTTAGTACAAATAAAACATTTTACAACCAAAGAACAATTAAAACAACAAGTTACCACACATTAAAAATGATATGATACACTTTGACTTCTGTAACATCCCGGCTAAGTGAATACCCCGAAGGGCAGAGGCACACCAGCGACGCCACGAATTGAAATCTCGATGTAATAATGACACTGATATCGATAAGCCGGCATCCCCTTATAACTCCAAAATGGGTGTACTCCGGATGTACCCCGAAATTCTACGACCCAATTTTCCCTGGGTGGCATCCCAAGCGAGAGAGGGACTGGGCAACCATGGTAGCCGAGGTGGACCGGCAAGCCCGATACCGCCCGATTTCCCCGACACTACCATGCCCAAATGGTTGCGCAACCACAATGCAATGCACTCAAAATGATAACAATAGTATAAATCAATAAACACATGGTTAAGGGACAACAAAGTAGGTTGCCCTCACACACAATATATAGACAATAAGTGCACATAATCTAAGTATAAGTAAATAAACTATTATGCACATAAGGATGAAGTCTCCCTCATCTCTACCAAGCTCCAAAATGCAAGATTGGATTCAAATCACCCTCAATCACCTTGAACATAAAGTTAAAAATTGTTTCAATTACTCGTTAACTACAACATTCATTAATTGACCAACTAGGTTAGCTAACTCATAATTTACTTAATTAACATACAACCAAGTAATCATTCAAGTAATATAATATACAAACAATATAACTAACAAGCAATAAAATCATGATATAAGCATGTTCCACAATCATTTAAAAGAGCATTTTAAGCATAGATAACCATATTTAATTCTATAATAGTACTATCAATTTATAAAGTCATTAATCCATACTTATTCTCATTATAATTAACTCAATATAAAACTCAAGAAAAACACCTAGAACTATGGCAATACAATTATTATAAACAAGAATTCACTTAGAATCTTCAAATCGGAAAGCAATTATGCTAATTACAAAGGAACATATTCAAGATTCACATAAAATTATACCAAAAGCTCCAAAATATCTTGAAACCACATTTAAACACATATGAAAACATGCCAAGGTCTTAGATGCGAGTGACAAACGAATTTACCCTTAAACCCCTTTGTTTTTCATCTGTTTTCCTTCCAAACTTATATTAATGATTCAAATTCAAGGGGAAGCTATACCAATCTTCTAATTAACTCTTAAGGTACCGTAACAACCCGTAAATACGTTCAATTACCCGCAATTACCCCAAAAGTTCCAATTTCCCTCTTATAGCTTTGAACTACACCTGCCTTAACCGGGCTTCAAACAAGAGTTAGCAAAGGTTCTATAGCACTTAGGTAGCCTAAGAACACTAAAAGTGAAGCCTGAATCCACCCGGATTAGCAATAACCCCAAAACCCCTTTTAAAAAGTCGGCTAATTGACGTTTTATTCAAGTTTCGAGCAATTTGAGTGCACGGGGATATTAGATTACCCTCATTAGCACCTAAGGCATCTATTAAAAGCATTGAATCAAGCTAATACGCACAATTACACAAAACCCTAGAAATTCCATCACTATTTACCCTTACGAATCAACCATTTATTTCAACCGTTTAAAATGTGAAACAATAGCATAAATGTGGTCTCTACTACACGTATACAACATATATAAGCTTATTTGAGCATTGCAATAGCATTAGACAACAATTTTAACAAATCAAGAAAATAGCAACATTTCTAAAATGCATAAATAACCATGAAAAACCCTCACCAATGCGCGTAGGAACTCTCGGGAGGCTAGCAAACACCTTAAACTACTTGCTCCTTGCTTGGCTTGGCTTGGCTTGAAGGTTTGGTGAGCAAAATCCTCTCACTCTCCTCCTATGTTGATTCTCGGATTTGCTACAGTAATTTCTGCATCTTCCCTTTTTTTTTTTTTTGCTTAGTTATGACTTGTTTGTGTTTGGTTGATTATATATTAGGGTGGGGCCTATTTGGGTGAGTATATGGTCTAATAAAATGAGCCTAGTTAACTTAAAAACGAGTCTATGATTGCAATTTTGTGCTAGCTAATTAAAACATATTGTTTATACGTAACACTATTCACTAGTTCACTAAACTATTTTCTAAACGAAGGTTCCTATTGCTCCTAGCTCAAATGCATATTTTTCTCATTCCTAAAACAATTAATATGATTTAATAAAAATGCTAACTCATTAATATAATGCAGTTGAAAAATAGAATAAATAGTAACTAAGAAAGAGAACAAGTAAAGCACAAAATTAAATGTGCAATTAATGGATGCAACAGTTAAAAATGTGTACGGTAGAATCTCGGGCGTCACATCCTCTCCCCCTTAAACAAATTGCATCCACGCAATTCATCTTCCAAAAGAACTCCGCATCAATTGAAAACCAACTACAATTACTCTTCATCAGTTGCTGAGCAAGAATACCGTATACGAATTCTCGTAAGAACCCATTAAGAAATCTCAGTAGTACTGCCAGCGAATCCCCAAGTAATAAGGCAAAATAAAGGCTCCATTAGAAATGCTACTTAGAAATCCGAATAAGAATCTCACTGGCACAAATACCATAGAAAAGTAGAATCCCAACTAAGTGCGGCGAGAAAATATTAATAAAAGACCCGGGTAAGAGTACTGTAGATAATACCATTTAATAAGGCTGAAAAGAATCCCATATACTAAGCCTTTCGAGAAATGCTGACAAAAGAATACCAGGAGGAGTCCCGATAAGAAAATATCAAGAAAATGCTCCAGAGAACCGTCATATAGAAATCCCCAAAGAAACCACTCATTTAAGACTGATGAGCCTAAAAGAACACCTTAATAGAATACCAATAACCAAGCTTCAACTATAAACACTAACTCCCAAACAAAGGCTGATCAAATGCCTCTCATTCCCACTAGTCCACATGGCTTAGAAGGCCTGCCACTAATCAACTCTCTTCAGGGGGAGGAAGAAGTCTTTCTTACCATTTCAACGGGACATGTATAAATGCCAAGATATCACATTTACACATATATATTTTAAACTATTATGCAAACATGTTTATATAAGAGTTTATAAAACAGTTTAATGAACAAGATTATTAAAATATGAGTCACGACATAACGAATCCAAATCACCACAAAACTTAATTCAAAAACATTCAAGTACACACATTACAATCAATAATTCAAGCAAATAATGATTCACGAGGTCACTTCGATTACGAGGTCAATTCGATTCACATTTAGTCACTTCACTTCACTTAACAAATATTCAACACATAATTCACAACTATATCACATGGATGCACACATTCAAGTCAAGACACCCAACCTCACGTACAAACACACACTTCCAAAACACACGTAACAAGCACACATTCAAGGCTTACTACCCAACGACCGAGGACCCTGTCCCGGCTAAGAGCTAACTAAGCTCTGATACCACCTGTAACGCCTCGATCCCTCACGAGACAGGAGGCTCTAATAACCATGCTATTCTCAACCCAATACCAAACCCGGTAATAAAATTTTAGGGAAAAACAGACAGAGTTTTCCCTGTACTGTGGACATTCTGAAAACCTGTAAACAATCAAATAAAACTACAAAGCAAAAGGAACAACATCTGTAATTGAAATTCAAACTTCAAGGCCATTCGAGCCTTAAGCAACACAAGACAATATAAATACACACAAGCATGCAACAATAGTCCCAAAATCTTTGTCTTCATTCGCTTATCATACCATTCTATGTTAGCAATTAAACATTCTCATAAATTAATGCCAACCATACATCCGTTCATTCACACCCAAGCATGCAACGTAGCTAGAAACATAAGTATAAGTTATTACATGCCACAATTCCATAACACTTGCTACATCCACTTAGCTTTCAAACTTACAACTACTCAAATATATATACATAAGCCCTTAGGCTCCCAAATAGAATAGATAGTAGAACAAGTAAGGTCTTCCACAGTTTAGCAGGCAATCACTCAAATCTCAAGTAATAGGACACAGCAATCAGGTCAATTCCTCCAACTGCATCACCTGAAACATGTTTAGCGAGGTGTGAGCAATCACAATTGCCCAGTGAGGGATAAGGTCTACCGAGGATGTGCAATGCAGCAGTTAGTACAAATAAAGCATTTTACAACCAAAGAACAATTAAAACAACAAGTTACCACACATTAAAAAGGATATGATACACTTTGACTTCTGTAACGTCCCGGCTAAGCGAATACCCCGAAGGGCAGAGGCACACCAGCGATGCCACGAACTGAAATCTCGATGTAATAATGACACTGATATCGATAAGCCGGCATCTCCTTATAACTAGAAAATGGGTGTACTCCAGATGTACCCCGAAATCCTACAACCCAACTCTCCCTGGGCGGCATCCCAAGTGAGAGAGGGACTGGGCAACCATAGTAGCCGAGGTGGACTGGCAAGCCCGATGTCGCCCGATGTCGCCCGATTTCCCCGATACTACCATGCCCAAATGGTTGCGCAACCACAATGCAATGCACTCAAAATGATAACAATAGTATAAATCAACCAACACATGGTTAAGGGACAATAAAGTAGGTTGCCCTCACACACAATATATAGACAATAAGTGCACATAATCTAAGTACAAGTAAATAAACTATTATACATATAAGGATGAAGTCTCCCTCACCTCTACAAAGCTCCAAAATGCAAGATTGGATTCAAATCACCCTCAATCACCTTGAACATAAAGTTAAAAACTGTTACAATTACTCTTTAACTACAACATTCATTAATTGACCAACTAGGTTAGCTAACTCATAATTTACTTAATTAACATACAACCAAGTAATCATTCAAGTAATATAATATACAAACGATATAACTAACAAGCAATAAAATCATGATATAAGCATGTTCTACAATCATTTAAAAGAACATTTTTAGCATAGATAACCCTATTTAATTCCATAATAGTACTATCAATTTATAAAGTCATTAATCCATACTTATTCTCATTATAATTAACTCAATATAAAACTCAAGAAAAACACTTAGAACTATGGCAATACAATTACTATAAACAAGAATTCACTTAGAATCTTCAATTCGGAAAGCAATTATGCAAATTACAAAGGAGCATATTCAAGATTCACATAAAACTATACCAAAAGCTCCAAAACATCTTGAAACCACATTTAAACACATATGAAAACATGCCAAGGTCTTAGATGCGAGTGACAAATGAATTTACCCTTAAACCCCTTTGTTTTTCATCCGTTTTCCTTCCAAACTAATATTAATGATTCAAATTCAAGGGGAAGCTATACCAATCTTCAAATTAACTCTTAAGGTACCCTTAAAACCCTCAAATACGTTCAATTACCCGCAATTACCCCAAAAGTCCCAATTTTTCTCTTATAGCTTTGAACTACACCTACCTTAACCGGGCTTCAAACAAGAGTTAGCAAAGGTTCTATAGCACTTAGGTAGCCTAAGAACACTAAAAGTGAAGCCCAAATCTACCCGGATTAGCATTAACCCCGAAACCCCTTTTAAAAAGTCGGCTAATTCATGTTTTATACAAGTTTCAAGCAATTTGAGTGCCTGGGGCTATTAGACTACCCTCATTTGCACCTAAGGCATCTATTAGAAGCATTGAATCAAGCTAATATGCACAATTATACAAAACCCTAGAAAGCCTGTTACTAGTGACCCCTACGAATCAAGCATTGATTTCTAGCGTTTAAAATGTGAAATAATAGGAGAAATTTGGTCTCTATTACACGTATACAACATATATAAGCTTATTTAAGGATTGCAATAGCATTAGACAGCATTTCTAACAAATCAAGAAAATAGCAACATTTCTAAAATGCACAAATAAGCATGAAAAACCCTCACCAATGCGCGTAGGAACTCTCGGGAGACTAGCAAACACCTTAAACTACTTGCTCCTTGCTTGGCTTGGCTTGGCTTGAAGATTTGATGAGCAAAATCCTCTCATTCTCCTCCTATGTTGATTCTCGGATTTGCTACAGTAATTTCTGCATCTTCCCTTTTTTTTTGCTTAGTTATTACTTGTTTGTGTTTGGTTGATTATATATTAGGGTGGGCCCTATTTGGGTGAGTGTATGATCTAATAAAATAAGCCTAGTTAACTTAAAAACGAGTCTATGATTGCAATTTTGTGCTAGCTAACTAAAACATATTGTTCATACGTAACACTATTTACTAGTTCACTAAACTATTTTCTAAACGAAGGTTCCTATCGCTCCTAGCTCAAATGCATTTTTTTTTTCACTCCTAAAATAATTAATATGATTTAATAAAAATACTAATTCATTAATATAATGCAGTTGAAAAATGGAATGAATAAAGCACAAAATTAAATGCGCAATTAATGGATGCAATAGTTAAAAAAGTGTACGGTAGAATCTCGGGCGTCACACCTATGATATATGAGATCGGTTGGTAAACGAGCAAGTCCTTAGCCAAGGCGAGTTTGAAGTGATGGAAAGGAGTTTTTCCATGGTAGTCATCTCTCGTTTCGCCGATTTAGATTTATACATAGTATCGGATCTAGGCTTAACCTTTTCATGGTCCTTTCCCGATCGGGGAACTTCTAACAGAAGGATCGGACTGCACGCTAATTCTTGATAGTTAAATGGATTCATAAAAGACGTCGTCTTCATTATTGTATACATTCTCATGATACAGTCGTTGTTAGTGCGTCACTCATGAGCATGAGGGTATTTCGGTAAATGACGGAGACATTTCCGAAATAGATAAGGAGGTTTATCAGGTCCCTCATTGGTACGCAATTATGAATCTAGAAGGTCACACACTAATAGGTATCATAAATAAGTTCACCAGAAGCTTGTATTTTGTGGTTGGTGGCTTTAAGGTGTTAAGAGTCATCAATGTTGGTATTTGGGCCAAAAGTGTAATATTGGAAAGTTTTAGAGTCAAATTGTAATTACTAAAACTTTTGAGTCCAAACTGTAATTATTGAAAAGTTGTTTCAATATGTTTATTTTAGTAGAGATTAGAATTGGCAAAAATATTATATATATATATATATATATATATATATATATATATATGTAAAGGTGTTTATATATATGTATATGTGTAATGATGATGTAATTTGTGAAATACTACGTCATCGTCTTAGTTGTCGAAAGGTGAAATTGCAATTTAATGACTAGATAATTACATGTGGCATTTGCATATAGAGGTTGATGACTAGGATAGTCCATGTCATCAATCCTAGTCATTTGAATTTAAAATGAATGGATAAGATTCATTTTTGAATAAAGACAAAAGGATCTTGACCATTACTTTTGTTGATAAAGCATTTTTGACAAGTGTCAGGAGAGAGAATAAAGTTATCTTTAGATTGTAATGATTACAATCCTAAGGCTTGCATGGCTTTTACTTTAGAAGGAAGCAATTGTGATTGGCTAACTAATAAAGTAACATTATATATAGAATTATATGAGTATGTTTTATATATATAATAAAAGATAACAAGCTTCTCTCACCACCTACTTGCAATTTCGTCCAAGGGGTAGAGGAGAGATAAAATGATCATCTAAAGCTAATGATTGAAATCAAATGGCTAGTCATGAAAATGTGACAATAGTGATTGATCACTTAATTTATTATTAGCTTATATTAGATGACAACACTCTCTCTCATCATGTGACAACTACACATACATGCACATACAATTTGGCCAAGGCATACAAGGAGAGGAGAGAGAACTTCATCTTCTTCATCTTTGAGCTTGAACTTTCGACCATAGCTAGAAGTTCATGAAGCTTTTGCCTTTTTGATCAAAACTACATATTCATAGTTTCGTACATTGAAGATATACTAGCACATTCTATCTTCAAGGCGGGGTAGGACTTTGGATGCTTGGTGGACTAACTAGAGCCTTCAAGTTAGAAGGATTCAAAGGCTTGTCTACTATCTACATCTTCTCCAAAGTGATCTACTAGTGAGGGATACCTATGAACCTCCTTTTTTTATGTATATATATAGTTGATATATCTATGTGTTGATAATCAATGGGTATAATGAGATGTTAGAATGTTGATCCTTGTTACGAAACTAGCAAAATTTTTGTAGATAGCCTATGTAGTTTTCGGCTATATCAAGGTGTCCATGCATGACATTCTAGATCTTGAATCCAACTTATGATTATGTAATGACATGATATCTTATGTTGGCTAGCACCATTTCAAATGGTATCAGAGCCATGTTGCTATGTCCATTGATTATCAAATGTTGGTCATGTGTTTTTGAACCCTATTGCCAAAAATGTGCTTGTTGATTTGCAAGTTTTTGATGTTAAGACTTTAGTCTACACACATGCATGTTCATGTCTAGTTTAGATCTTTGATTGATAATGTAGATCTTGAATATATATTTTTGTGTATATGTCTTAGCTTGAACTTGCATGCTACACCTATTTGTAGTGATGGCCAAAAATTACTAGGATGCTTGAGATGTTTTGCCTTCTTGATATATGAGCTTAAATGAAAAGACAATGATGGATTTGGTCTTTGCATGTTAATATTAGTCTTTGGATAAAAGTCTATGTCTAAAAGAGTCATATTAAAAAGGGGTTTTCTCTTGCATGTATAAAGTCAGTTTTAGAAAATACAAGTTTTCCATTTATATGGTGTTGGCCAAAATTCTCTTTGTTGTAGGAGATTGATTTTGTTTTGTTGTATGTGACAAGATGATAGTAGTTGCCTTAAAGTCCTCAAAAGATTATTTCTATTATATGCATGTGTTGGAATAAAAGTTCAAAAGATAGTTTTAGCTTATTTTATATGATTATGCATATGAAGACTACTTGATGATTAAAAGTGTTTAATAGTCAAGATTGCAACTTATCTATGTGTCTTGAATATGGCAAAATATATGTTACATAGTTGGCCTATATGTTTTAATCTTGAAATTAGAAATTATCTAATAAGTAGTATTGAGATATTTCTAAATTTGAGAAAGTAGAAAGTTGATCATTTAATGACATAATACTTTCAAAGGACTATTGGGTTATAGTTAATGTATGTGGGCCTTTAAAGACATGCTGATTTGGGATTGGGCCTTGTGTACATCTACTCGTGCTTGATTTTAACCTATTGGGCCACTTTGTGTTAACGGACCATGGACTTGTGTTTTTCTTTAAAGTTTTGGACTTATATGTGAATATAATTAACTATAAGGAGTAATAAATTAATGGGCGATTATGACTTGCATATATATAAAAGGAGTTTTATAATTATGCAAAAGGGCTTTGATTTAGTTTATTCTTTCATAATTGATGAGTAGATTAAACTTGAATGCTAGAAATTAATATGTTGGTTATTATATTTTGATATGAATAATCATGCATATTTATTATTTTGAGAATGGTGAATTTGATCATGGACTTGGGCTTTAGGGTCAAAAGTTATTGGGTTATAATATGAGACGTAAGTCTCAATTTATTTCTTGTCATTTGAGAGAATTATGTAGTGAGGACTTTTATGTAATTCTTCAAGAGATAACTTGACAAAGGCCCAATGGACTTTTCCAAGGAGTTAGAAGCCCAATGGACTTTTCCAAGGAGTTGGAGGCCCAATGGAGATTTCAAGGAGTTGAAGATCTTTTAAAGTAAATAGTTTTATTTCTTTAAGCCCAAAAGCCAAGCCCATGATCCACCATTTATTTATCTTTGCATTCATACTATTTAAATTGCTATAATTGTGATTATTAGCTTAATAGTATGTAGAATGCTTATTATTTTGATGAGATTGTGTTTACTCCCTACGTGCAAACGAATATTAGATTTTCAAACGGTAAAAGGGGTTTTATCGTAGTCCTCTGCCATCCTAGGATACTTAATAAGACACAAATGAATATGATCCTTCTTACCCAAAGGTAGAGGATATGTTTCAAAGTTTATTAAAATCGCGAGAATGAAACATAGTGATGTGATTGTCTGCAAAAATCTAACGGTCAACATAGCCACAAAGGCTTGAGACTATTGATTCAATTTGTGGGATAACTAAGTGATGGCGGGTGCAATCTAACTAGATCACCTAATAAATTATAACCACAAAGGTTTGAGATCAAGTGATTTAGGGAAAAAAGTAGACCATACCCTATTTAGAGAAATAGACAACAAAGAGTTATTGACCTTTGGAATTCATGTTCCAATTATAGCCACAAAGGTTTGAGGAATGTGTCTGATCATAGGAACTTGGTCATCCCACTTAGAGTCTTTTCATAGATTCAAGTTTTCTCATTAAGGGAGTATGAGATTTAAAACAAATAGTGGCAGTATGAGATTTAAAACAAATAGTGGCAGTAGCTATTATATCTTGCAATTTAATAGCTTTACATATATTCTTATTAGCCTGCAATCTTGCTTTCTGTTATATTTACTTTTTCTGCAGTTTAATGGCTTCGTTCATAAATCCTATTTTGTCCATCCTTAATCATGATTATTTAGTTGGACCAAAATTTGAAAAATGGTACAAAAGTTTAAGGGTAGTCCTCCGATTTGAGAGAATTGAGTATATTTTGGATGTCTCGACATTTGCTCCTGTTAATGAGATTGCTTTCGAGAGCGACAAGGCCACTTACTATAAGTGGGTCCAGGATGACATACGTGCTAGGGGATACATTCTTTCATCAATGAGCGATGATCTGCGTCGATTCTATGAGGGGTTGCCTCATTCTGTAGATATCATTCATTGTTTGGAGGAATCCTTTGGCGAGTGCAGTCAGTCTATGGGATTCCAGTTGACCAGTGAGCTTTTTAGTATGAGACTTGAGGAAGGGGGTGACGTGAGTCAGCACTACCTCAGAATGATTTACTTGGTAACTCAATTGGAGGCATTTGGTTTTGTCATGGATCCCCGACTTCAGGTAGACTTGATCTTGCAGTCTCTTCAACCATCCTACTATCCTTTGATCTTGGACTTTCACGTGCACAGAATTGAGATCACACTGAATGAGTTGCCAGATATTTTGACTAGCTGGCAAAACCTTGGTTTGGATGCAAGGCCTGATCCCCTGTTGAGTGATGAGGACATCAAGGCTGTACGAACCATTTAAGAAAGAGCCAAGAACCAGCCTTACATGTCCATGTTCATTGAGCATACACGTCCACATTCATTGAACCATTTGGAAGTCCACATTCAATGAACCATTTGGGCGAATTTTCCAGCAAAGATTCAAGTCAAGATTCTATTTTCAAGATTCAAGAACTTCAAGATTCTTCAAGAAGTTTCAAGAAGATTTGAAGATTTGGTCAAGATTTGATTTCTTTGTAATTCTATCATAGTTTTAGTTTAAGTTTAATTTGCATTCTAGTTTATTTCCTAGGGTCTACTATAGACGAATTTATGTGTTCACACTAGGAAAGAGACTTTCTTGGGCTGCAAGATTAGGTGTTCACACTAGAAAGGAGCTTTTCTTGGGCTGCAAGTTTGCTTCCTTTTTAGTTACTATTTATATTACTATTCACGTAAATAGTTAATAGGAGTCTTTTCTTGGTGTCCAAGTTTGTTTCCTTTGACCTAGTTATTATTCACTTTTTTCTATTTCAGCTAGGGTTTAGGAGTCTTTTCTAATTAGGAATCTTATTTGTTCTGTGCCTATATAAGGCTAATTTGCAAGAAATAAAAAAGAAGACAACTTTGATATTAAATTTGTGAGATTATTCTCCTTAAGTTCTCAAGAAATTTTTCGAACTTATCAAGATTATTCTTGTGGCGTTCAACTCTGACTTATCAAACGAGATCTCCATCCTCGTTTGTGGCGTCCTCAACTATACCAAGTATCTAGCTTTGCTAAGCATAGGGTCGCGGTTCCATCCATTCCTGAAGGGTCTTGGGTTGCGTCACATGTTGGTGTGGTTCGTATCAGTTGGTATCAGAGCATAGGTTATCAGGTTTGCCTATCCTTTTCTTGTTTTCTTAGTTAATTCCATGAGTCTAGATCTAGGTTTAAATTCCTTTCTTTGTTCTTGATTGTGTCTTGCTGCCAATTCGTTTTAGGTTGTGTTTCAATTCCGTTTTCTTGCTTCAATTCTGTTTTCCTGCTGCAATTTCATTCTTGTTTAACTTTCCATTGGCCAAACCCTTGAATCTTGAATTAGGGTTTCTTGTGTTTCTAAATTCGAAGTCTTAGTTACTTGCTCATTGCGTTTGTTTCTGAAAATCAAGAAAAGAACATCAAGAAAAGAAAAGAAACATCAAGAAAATTCAAAAAAAAAAAAACGCAAAACAGTGAACAGTTAAAAAACTTGTTTTTGTTGAATTAGCCTTTGGGGCTAGGCTTTTCTGAAGGGAAACGATGTTCTGAGCATAACCCACAATATAATTGTGGGCACCACCCTCTTAGGGCCAAATTCCATCGTTTAGTATGAGTTTTGGGCGTTTTTGTGTTTTCTATTAGATTTTTCTCAACTTTCCTTATTTCTCTAGGTTTCCTTCTTCGGGGTTTGTTCAATTTTCTTTGTCTAACCTTGTTTCCAGAGTCTTAGAGGCTTGAAAAAAAAAGTCAGATTCTGAAATAGAGTAATACGCTACTGTAGTGCCTTTATTGGTATTCTTGGTTAGTTCTAGAGAACTTGAAGGAGAACACGAGAGAAAAAAGGCAGAGTGCGTGAGATTAATAGAGGGTAAAAGCCAAATTGAGTTGAGTGAAACACGTGAAGGAGTGAAAATTGATCATGTCTCAAAATCAAGCAGACAACACTAACGAAGGAGGTTAACAAGCTGTTGTTCCAAATTTACAGATGCAAGCTTTGCTGGGAGAGATGAGACGGATGATGCGGGCTAAATTAGAGCAGTTACATGAAAGATTGGATAGGGTAGAATAAAGAGCTGAAAGAGTACAACCACCAGTTGCTCCGAATGCACCAAGGAGGAACAGATTGCA
This sequence comes from Ehretia macrophylla, assembly GCA_037974665.1. Taxonomy (NCBI): domain Eukaryota; kingdom Viridiplantae; phylum Streptophyta; class Magnoliopsida; order Boraginales; family Ehretiaceae; genus Ehretia; species Ehretia macrophylla. Next base: position 59,540,139 of record CM075776.1, on the reverse strand, counting down.
ACAACGAGTTGAAGATGTTGCTGAAGTTGAAGAAGTCGATGAAGAAGGTTTAGATGAGGAGTTTGATAGAATTTTGCAGCAATAGGAGACATGGTCGGGATAGAGATGCTAGGGGTCGTTTTGATCGTTTTGATCGTGTTGATAACAACTTAGGTAGCATCAAGATGAAGATTCCTGCATTTCAAGGAATGAGTGATCCTGAAGCATATCTTGAGTGAGAAAAGAAGATCGAGTTGGTTTTTGATTGCCACAATTATTTCGAGTTGAAAAAGGTAAAACTTGCTGCAATTGAATTTACAGATTATGCTATTGTGTGGTGGGATCAATTATGCATTAATAAGAGGCGGAATGGAGAGCATCTTGTTGTAACGTGGGATGAGATGAAGAGAGTGATGAGGAAGCGATTTGTACCCAGTCATTACTACAGGGACTTATACCTCAAGTTGCAAGGTCTTTACCAAGGTAATAAAAGTGTTGATGAGTATTACAAAGAGATGAATTTGGCAATGATTAAAGCCAATGTAGAGGAAGATCGGGAGGCGACAATAGCTAGATTTCTGAATGGGCTGAATCGAGAAATTGTTAACACCATTGAGTTACATCATTATGTTGAGTTATAAGATTGGTGCATATGGCAATTAAGGTGGAGAAACAATTGAAGAGAGGTGGTTCACGACCAAGGCCAGTCCTGTAACACTCAAGTGCATCGCCTTGGAGGTCAAGTTACCCTAGAAATGAGGAGAGTTCGTTTACATCTAAGGTCAAGCACGAACTCAAACCATCCACCATTGCCATGACCTCTCAAGGTAATACAACCTCTACTATGACTCAATCTAGTGAGATTCAATCTTTTAAATATCAGGGACTAGGACACATAGCAATACAATGCCCAAACAAGCGAGCAATGGTAGTCTTGGAAAGTGATGCGATTGAATCTAAAGACAAAACATATTCTGATGACGTGCCTATACTAGAGGACACCGCAATGGGAGCAGAGGAGTTTGGGGTGAATCATAGAGAGATGCTTGGACTAGTGGCACAACAAGCCTTAAGCCTGCAAGCTAAAGAAGAAGAAGAGGTAGCACAACGTGAGAACATCTTTCACACTCGTTGCCATGTGAAAGACAAGGTAGGTAGTGTTATTATTGATTGTGGTAGTTGTACTAACGTTGGTAGTTCTTCCATGGTTGAAAAGCTAGGGCTCATAACAATTAAACATCCACGTCTATACAAGCTGCAATAGTTGAATGATTGTGGTGAGGTAAGAGTTACAAAACAGGTTGTAGTGCCATTTCAAATTGGAAAATAGAAGGATGAAGTATTGTGTGATGTGGTACCTATGCATGTTGGACATCTTCTTTTGGGAAGATCATGGCAATTTGATCTACGTGTGCAGCATGATGGCTTTACCAACAAGTACTCATTCATGTTCAATCAGCGGACAATCACTCTAGTTCCAATGCCACCAAAACAAGTTTATGAGGATCAAGTTAAGTTGCAAAAATTGAGTGAACAAAATAATTTGAGTGAGCAAAAGATTGAGAGTGAAAATAAAAAGAGCAAGGCCGAAGTTGGAAAGGTAGTAAAAAGAGAAACGAGCTCGGCCAAGGAGGTAAAAATAGAGGGAAAACAAAGAAATTTGTATACAAAAGCAAGTGAGGTTAAGAGAGCTTTGATATCAAAATGACCAATGATTGTACTTATGTACAAAGAGGCTCTTTTAAACACTGACCAACTTGACTCTGCATTGCCTAGTGCTGTTGTTTCTCTCTTGCAGGATTTTGAAGAAGTGTTTCCCGAGGACATACCACATGGTCTACTACCTAGGCTGGTCTATGAACCTGGCGGATTTGAGGACAAATCCTTCTTAAGAGGGGGGGAATGATGAGGACATCAAGGCTATACGAACCATTTAAGAAAGAGCCAAGAACCAGCCTTACATGTCCACGTTCATTGAGCATACACGTCCACATTCATTGAACTATTTGGAAGTCCACAATCAATTAACCATTTGGGCGAATTTTCCAGCAAAGATTCAAGTCAAGATTCTATTTTCAAGATTCAAGAACTTCAAGATTCTTCAAGAAGTTTCAAGAAGATTTGAAGATTTGGTCAAGATTTGATTTCTTTGTAATTCTATCATAGTTTTAGTTTAAGTTTAATTTGCATTCTAGTTTATTTCCTAGGGTCTACTATAGACGAATTTAGGTGTTCAGACTAGGAAAAAGACTTTTTTGGGCTACAAGATTAGGTGTTCACACTCGAAAGGAGCTTTTCTTGGGCCACAAGTTTGCTTCCTTTTTAGTTTCTATTCATGTAACTATTCACGTGAATAGTTAATAAGAGTCTTTCTTGGGCTCCAAGTTTGTTTCCTTTGACCTAGTTACTATTCATTTTTTTTCTATTTAAGCTAGAGTTTAGGAGTCTTTTTTAATTAGGAAACTTATTTGTTCTTTGCCTATATAAGGTTGATTTGCAAGAAATAAAAAAAAAAAAAAAAGACAACTTTGATATTAAATTTGTGAGATTATTCTCCTTAAGTTCTCAAGAACTTTTTCGAACTTATCAAGATTATTCTTGTGGCGTTCAACTCTAACTTATCAAACGAGATCTTCATCCTCGTTTGTAGCGTCCTCAACTATACCAAGGTTCTAGCTTTGCTAAGCATAGGGTCGCGGTTCCATCTATTCCTGAAGGGTCTTGGGTCGTTTGCCATTTTTGTGTTGGGTCGCGTCACATGTTGGCGTGGTTCCTATCATTGAGTCCTCTCCTTCTATGGCTACGCCCAGCCAACACATAAACAGAAGAAGGAGGAGACATAGGAGAAGCCGGGTTGTGGCATTCTTACCAGGAGATCTCTCATCAGGATGGGATTGAGTAGTTGACACGGTTTATGCATGATTTGGTTGTTTTGGATCAGCTTGGTATGCGATACCAATTTTGAAATATGGTTATAAATGTTTTAGATTAGTTTGAACGTTTCTTTAAATAGTAGTGACTATTATCAATCTTTTCTTACTATGGGTAATTTTGGAATTGATTCTTTGTAAGAAATGATTAGCATTTTGTATATCCTTCATTAATAGTAATGAAATGATCGGAATGCGTGTCGGAAGAAACGATGTCTTCAAACTCAAACATTTATATTTCATTGTTTTGTATTTATAGAAATGGGTAAATACCAAATCATACATATATTGTCTTGAACTTTGAAATGGTCAAGAGTTAAAGACTAGAATTCTTGTATTTATCTATCTAAATGAGTTTGATAGATTAATTGTTCTTTTTGACAAAAGAGTTTGTTCAAAATAAATAATTGAATGAAATGGAGCTTATGAGACTTGTCCAGAATATGTTGGGTTATAAAAGAAGATTAGATAATACATCTTTTATCACCATAATCTTTCAAATTGATTTTAAACTTATACCATGTTTTAATTCTATAGCTGTATAGAATTTAAACTCATTCATGCATAGTTTCTTCAGAGAAAGGTAACTATAATGAAATGGTTAAAATGAAAATATAGATATCGTTTTCATTAAATGAAGGTGATACCTAAATTTATAAGAAAAGTTAGTAGGAGTTAATGCCCTTAACAAGTCTTGTGAATTTATGATATCTTCATTCGTTAAAGTCCAATTAAATTTTATATATCATGTTATTTTTTCTTGGGTAAACCAATCATGTCTTGTAAGTGTCATGTCTATGAAGTACAGTGCTATGATTATTTTTTTGCTCATTGCCTGTACACCAAGTCACGATCTTAAAGTTCTCTTTAAGATGGAGGAATCTAAGAAATTTTGGTCTCTAGTCTCAAAGACAAGGTATTCGTCTTTTCTTGTAGATTTCCTTCCAACTATTAAGGAAAGGTCGTGAATGGTTTTTGCACCTAATCCTTACGCTATTTGCATTCTCATTTAAAATGCAATGGCAAGTACTTGGCACGATATAATGTAATGAGTTACATGATAGATATCAGAGAGAATACATATAAGTTCTAGTGATCTTATTGTTATAATGATCTTTATATGAACTTTAACCCAGAATTATAAGGTTTATGGTGAGAGTGAAGTTCTTAGTGAATAATTCATTTAAAATGATAAAAGTGTATTTAGCGGATTTGTGAATTATTGGAAAGAGTTCCGAATAATGATAAATAATAGTTATGTTATTATTTGAGCCTAGATGCTGCTTGACTTTTATGATGTTTGGATAATATATAGTTCTGTCTATTGGTAGTAGCCGATGCAATATGGTGGCTATCATAGAGGCTTTCTGCACAAGCCTAAAAGAACCCGATCTCATCAAGAGTCCAAACCTGTAAAGAGTCAATTCAAGAGTTTCTTTCTTGATAAGAAAATGAATTAACAGATAGAGATCCTATAGTTATTTCTATAGATGACCCATTAATCTTGTAAAAATCAGTTACAGTTGATCACCATCTTTGGGAAGATGAGTATAAAGATACGAATGTAAAATGCACTACATCCTATGGTTGATAGCATTAGTGCAAGTGGGAGATTGTTGGGGATATCCCCTAATGCTAAAATTTGAGATGACCTTATTAGGGTTTAATAAGAATATGCTTTTGCGTTTTATACACAATGTTATTTGTAGGATGTTCATATTCTCCGCTTCGATATGAATATGTCCCTAATGCCTATCCGAGAAGAGAAATGTTCTAAAAGGGTTTAGGATATTTCGCACTTTCTCTTTGATTTGATAAGCATTAAGAAATGATTCATAGCCCTTCAGATTATTCAATCGGGACTAGAATAATCGAGTACGGGTTATCATATGTTATTACCTTTGATTAACATAGTGATGTTAATGATAAAGGATGGCGTGCAAAATGCCAGAACAGCATGGTGATGTGGACTAATAAACATATGAGTGATTGTGACGCCCGATATTTTTGCCGTACATTCATTCACTGTTGCATCCACTAATTGCGTATTTCTTCTATGCTTTGCTTGTTGTCTTATTTAATTACTATTCATTCCATTTTTCAACTACATAATTACCATAAATTAGCATTTTTCTTAAATCATATTAATTGTTATAGGAATGAGAAAAATGTGTATTTGAGCTTAAAGCGATAGGAACCTTCGTTTAGAAAATGATTTGTTAAAATTAATGAATAGTATTACGTATGAAACATTATGTTTTAGTTAGCTAACTTAATTTATTCGCATTAGACTCGTTTTTAAGTTGACTAGGCTCATTTTAGTAGGCAATAAACTCACCCAACTTGACCCCACCCTTTAAATACTCAACATAAACATATAATAGCTCATAAAACAAACTAAAAAAAGAAGAGAAAAGCTGAAAATACTGTAGCAAATCCGAAAATCAGCAGAGGAGAAAGAGAGATTTTTGCTCAACAAATCTTCAATACAAGCCTCTCCAAGCCTAGAGCAAGTAGTTTAGGGTGTGTGCAAGCCTCTAGGAACTCCTACGCGCTTTAGGTGAGGGATTTGCATGCTATTTTTGCATTTTTGAAATGTGACAACTTTCTTGAATTTCTTGTTTTGCTCTTAAATGATAATGCAATGCTTAAATATGCTTATGTATGTTATATATAGATACCACATTTATGCTATTGTTTCGTATTTTAAATGATAGAAATCGATGGTTGATTCGTAGGGGTGAATAGTGACAGGATTTCTAGGGTTTTGTGAAATCGGACTTTCTAGCTTGAATTATTGGTTCTAATAGGTGCTTTAGATATCAATAAAGGTAATGTAAAGGCCCCGTAGGGTTTAATTGCTCACAACCTAGAAAAAGAATGAAATAGCCGACTTTTAAAAAGGGATTTCGGGGTTATCGTGAATCCAGGTAAAATTGGCCTTCACTTTTGGTGTTCCTAGGCTAAGTAGACCCTAATTATGCTTTGATAGCCTTCGTTTGAGTCTCGAGTGAGATGCTTGTAGTACAAAGTCAAAAGAGGAAATTTGGGGCTTTCGGGCTAAATGAGGGTAATTGCGTGACTTTAAGGGTCCTAAGGGTGTCTAATAGGTTAACTAGAAGCATGGAATAGGCCACTTATGAATCTAGAATAATGGCATGAGTTTGGAAGAAAAACGGGTTGAGTTACAAAGGGGTTTAAGTATAATTTTGATCGTCTCACGCTTCTAGGACCTTGACATGACTCCTTGTGTGTTTAAATGTGTTTTCAAGATGTTTTGGAGCTTTTGTTATAGTTCTATGTAAATCTTGATTATGTCCCTTTGTAATTTGTTTAATTGTTATATGAAATTGCTTCTATTGTTATTGTTATATTTGTTGTTGTTGTTAATTTGCTATTGTAAGACATGTGTAGGCTAGATGTTTGATAAAAATGCTTAACGAAGTGTGCAACAGTTATATATGCTTGAATAATATTTAAAACTAGCTAGGAATGTAAGGGAACCAAGCAAAATTCACGTGTGCACATGTGTGTGTGTTCAACCGTGGCTGTCCAGATTTTTTCAGCAAAACTAAGGCAATTTCGAGCTTAAAACTGTATTAATTGGAGAAGGATTATGGGTTGAATTATATACCATTAGAAAGCCTTACGAGTCTAGTTTCTAATGCTTTTTACGGTGCATTAATCGGAGTTTTCTAGAATAAGTTATGATCATTTTGGTGAGATGTGTCAGAACTGTCCTATTGCGCGAGAATCTGAATTTCATTGTTATTTTGCTAGAAGTGATGATATATTTCAACTCTAATTGGATATCTTCGATCAAGACTTTATTGTGTAGTGCTCTTGGATGATTAGTAGCGTAATGGAGCTCTTATAATTATGTAAATTGTGATATAATTGAGATTGAATGAGTAAATAGAAATCATGAGTTAGTATGGAATGCAACTGCCTTTTCCCTTGCCCTTTTACCCATCTTGCTAAAGTGTGAACTCATTTATTAAGTCATGTAGAGGTTAACTATAAGTTGAATGTCATACTACCTACATGAAAATAATTGTTTAGTTATAAATGAATGTGATTTAAATCTATTATTTATCTTGAATGATAATTTGATTGGAAATGAAGACAAGTGTTTTGGTGTAGCATCTATTCTTTAAGCTTATGATTTAGTTTTAAATTGAAGAGTTAGTTTAATTGTGTAGGGGTTTAGTTACAATGTAAGTTAATTGTGAAGTAGTTATTTATTGACTTGTTAAATATTATCTTTAACTTGAGTTTGCTATGAAAGTGAGATGAAATTGTTCTTATTTTAAATTGCTGTCAAGTTAATGTTGAAGTTATTGATATATAGGCTCCCTATCCCGTGTCTTACTTGTGAAATAATGAGTTATAAGTTATATTAAAGTTTGTTAAGGTAGATAATGATATGATTAGGATGGTTTGTTATCAGTTATAAAGTCTTAAGTGAAACACTTATTTCTTGAATAGTTAGCTAACTAAGAGCTGGAATGTTGGTTGAGTTAAATATTATGCACTAACTAATAATCATTGGAAAGTAAGAGAATGTATGATTTAGAAGTCTTTTAAGAAGTAAATGTTTGGAAGTCGATGTTAATGAATGTATTATTGAACAATTAATGGAACCTGTCTTATTTTAGCTATAAACTCTTAAGAGGATTTCTTAAATTGAGTTAATTGCTAGTCTATTATTAGGTGGAGTTGAACTAGTTTCACATGTAAGTTATTATCTAATCTAGAATGAAGAAAATCATAAACAATGTATGGTATTATGTTAACTTGGGTTAACTATGTTTTAACTTAAACGCACCTAACTTTAATATTTTAGTTGAAACACTCCCTTCTTGAGTTGTTAAGTCATCTTTTTACTTTTAACCTAAGTTTGCTAGTGAGAAGCTTCTAACTTAGATTACTTATTTCAGGATCATTCTATGTAATATTTCCACTTGCTTAACTCATGAAATTAATGGATTGAAATTGTGAGTTTAATTGCCTACAAGTAAATTGCTATTTATATCTGAATTATTGGATTATTAATGGTTGTTACAAACAAAAAGGGTATTTCATTGAGCTTGTTATAAAGGTTACTTGTAAAATATTAATATAGTTAATGCCATCTAGGAGGTTATGAAATGTTTTATAGCCACAAGAATGCTTCAGTTGACTATCAAAAATGTTTGAGAGTGAATCCAATTCTTGCATCTTGGAGCTTTGTAAAGGTGAGGGATTTTCATCCTTTTGTGCATTTTGGTTCATTTTCTCTTTCATAAATTGTATGACTTAAAATAATTGCCTGAGTTGTATTCTTTTTATATCTTAATTGTTTTCGAGGGCAACCTACTTTGTTGTCCCTCCTATGTGTTATTTCCTTATATTCTTGTTATACTGTCATTGGACTTAAGTGCATTGCATAGTGGTTGCGCAACCATAGTGTCAGGGGCGGTTGTATTGAATATCGGCTGGGCGGCAGTGGGCTTGCCAGTCGATATTCGATCTCCGTGTCCTAGTCCCTCACTCGCCTGGTCCGGAGATTGCCAGGGGGTGTTGGGTCATAGTATTATAGGGGTATATCCAGAGTACACCCACTGGAGTGATTGGGGATTTGCCGGCATATTAATCGTGGTTAGTGGATCGTGATCAAAGACAAGAGTATTCTGGAGTGTTGGGGTAAAGTGTATCGTATTCTTTGAAATATGTGGTTATCTACTGTTGCAAATGTACTTTACTTGTCTTCTTGTTTAATTGTTATAACTATTGCATTGCACGTCCCGGGCAGTCCTTATCCCTCACTGGGCAATTGTGGTTGCTCGTAGCTCACTAACATATTTAAGGAGGAGCAATTGGAGGAGGAGTTGCCTTAGTTGCCGTGTGATATTTGCGTGAGGTGGATTTATGGTTCTTACTGTTATGTGGAGATCTTGTTTGTTCTACCTTATGTTCTATTTTATAGCCTAAGTGCTTATGTACATGTTTGAGTGATTGTAAGCTAAATGCCAGTTGATTGTAGTAGGAGATATGAACTATGGCATGTAATAACTTATATTTCTACTCTTAGCTTCTTTGCATGCTTGAGAGTGAATGACGGGTTGTTTTCAATTTCTAAGAATGCTTAAAAGCTATCATGGAGTGGCATGATAAGCGGTTTTGTAAAGAAGTTAAGTTATGAATGCATGCTTGTGTGTATCTAAACTGTTTGCATGTCTTAAGGCTCGGATGGCCTTAAAGTTGGGATTTTATTTTGGAAATGTCTTTAGTGTTGTTCTATAGTTTATTTGAATGTTTACAGGTTTTTAAAATGTCCACGGCACAAAGGAGACTCTGTCCGTTTTCCTTAAAATTTTGAGACCGGGTTGGAATTGGGTTGAAAATAGCTTGGTTTTTAGAGCCTCTAGTCTCGTGAGAGATCAAGGCATTACAGTGATCGTCTGTGTACGGATCATTGAATGTGATAATGAATAGTGAACTACATGTTTTCAGGTTAATAGTTTACTATTTAGTTGAGAATTGTGCAAATTAATCTTTAGACTTGAGAGATTACGGCTGCCGGTTATATCAGGGGCTAAATACTACGTTTGGACAATGCCCGTCTTCAAGTTGGGTTACGGCCTTTCGCATTTTAGTCTTGTGGTATGAACCGACAAGTAATTGTCAAGATAAGATCTGTTAACCTCCAGCACGAGGCGATGTCCTATGATATTTGAGATCGGTTGGTAAACGAGCAAGTCCTTGGCCAAGGCGAGTATGAAGTTATAGAAATGAGTTTTTCCATGGTAGTCATATCTCATTTCACCGATTCAGATTTATACATAGTATCAGATGTGGGCTTAACCATTTCATAGTCATTTCCCGATCGGGGCACTTATAACAGAAGGATTGGACTACACGCTAATTCTCGACGGTTAAATGGATTCATGAAAGACGTCGTCTTCATTATTGTATACATTCTCATGATACATTCGTTGCTAGTGTGTCACTCATGAGCATGAGGGTATTTCGATAAATGAAATAAGTGATTATGTGAATATGGGATCTAATGTATTTGCAGTTCCTTGGTGTTCAAAGTGTTGTCTAAATTAGGGTGTCATATGGTTGCACGATTATGTTTATGTTGTTAGAAGGTTGTTAGTTGTTGTTTCAATTCTTTAATTGTTGATTATGCTTATTTGATTGGAAGGAATACCTACTTTGTTGTTTTTGTAACACCTCGATCCCTCACGAGACCAGATCCCCGATCCTAAACTCGAGGTCTCGAAAAATAAAAAAACGGACAGAGTTTCCCCTACTTCTAAGATTATCCACAACCCTGTACTCAGAAGAAATGGTCGTAATAACAACATACAACATTCATTTCATAACTTTCCAAGACTATAAGACCATCCGAGTCTTTCTACTATATCAAAATATAACATACAAGCATGCATTTCATTAACTATTGAAATTCTATGTGATAAAACCGATTATCATACCACTCTAATCTTATCTACTTAGCTTTCTTATATTTTAAGTCAATCATCCTACACAAGCAAGCGAGCCATCTAAGCAATTAAAGAAAAGCACTAAAGTTATTACAAGCTCGTTATTAACTACTAAATCTTACAAAACTTTAATACAACCCTCTGAATCAAATACATTTATATACAAAACCTCTATAATCACAAAGTAGATTACAAGCCAAGCTATTCAAATGCTCTACATAAATCCACATATATCAATCAGTAAAAGCTAAAACATCCAGTCACGGTAATTCTCGAGCTTTCTTTTCCTTAGACTCTGAAGACACTGAACCTGAAATGGTTAGAAAGACGGATTGAGCAACACGGTTGCTCAGTAAGGGAGGGGAAACAGATATTCGGGGAGTTTTGAAAACCTTTCATGCAATGCGGTTAGATCAAGTATATAATCAACAATATAAACTAATGTAGCTATGTTGATAATATATCAAATGCAATTAACTATTAATCATTAAAGAAGGCAAACAACCACAAAAGAACAAATACAATAAATAACCTTGGAAAATCAATATCATTATAATACAAAACTCAGATATACAAACTAGATATCATATATAAAAGAACATAAGCAATGGTAACTCTCCAAGGACATAAGGCCCAAGTGAGAGTTACTAAATAAAAGGATAAGATTTTCATCACGAGCGCGAACGACGAACCACGAACCACGATCTACGAACTACGAACTGTCATGCCCCAACTCGACCCCACTTATGATCAGTCAAAACGCAACGGAATTTCAACAATATAATGTCTGTAATATGGACATCAGGGCTCTAAACCAACCCTTTATAACATCACACAACCAACTCCAAATTTCAACCACAACTCCACAACCATTCACCAACATTCAACACAACACATTAAACAACCATACACCATACCAACCATAAGTTATATGCCTCAGTTTCAACAACATATCACAAGTTATACTATACATATGCGTACTTGATATAAAACTAGACTAGCAACCTACTCATAATCCAAAGTAATATACAAGACAACAAAAAAGAGAACTTCAACCAAGACATCATGGATAAGACTCTGGCACGTATGACTCCTCAACAAAAGGCACATTCTCAACTTCTTGAGAGACGTACCCAAAATTTGGCTCAGTTATACTTGAACAATAAATGAATGAGGATGAGCTTATATATAACAAAGCTCAGTGAGGATTCGAAAGATATTTTGAAAACATTTATTTTACCACTCGAGAAATCATCCTATGAACAATAACACACATTAAACCTCATTAACATCAACATTTCAATTCAAGCCACATAAATAACTATTCAATTAAGAAAGGATACACTAGTTGGTGTAGCTCCATACGCCATCACGATCTCAACCAACTTCTTGTAACTCCCATTAATACATATCGGAGGTATCTCATCTAGCCCCTCCCTCCATGGCATCTCCGCCTATACGAGTGGGAGTAGTCCATGATAGTCATGCCGTTATCAACCTGAGAGCCCGATGCTGCTCGAGAGGTGGCACACACTATCGAGACTCATGACAATAATAATAAACATCTCATATTTTAGAAAGGCAACTGTTGGGGATATGCCCTAATGCTAAAGTTTGAGATGACCTTATTAGGGTTCAATAAGAATATGCTTTTGTATTTTATACACAATGTTATTTGTAGGATGTTCATATTCTCCACTTCGAGATGAATATGTCCCTAATGCCTATCCGAGAAGAGAAATGTTCTAAAATGGTTTAGGATATTTTGCACTTTCTCTTCGATATAATAAGCATTAAGAAACGATTCATAGCCCTTTAGATTGTTCAACTAAGACTAGAATAATTGAGTATGAGTTATCATATATTATTACCTTTGATTAACATAGTGATGTTAATGATAAAGGATGGCGTACGAAATGCCAGAACATCATAGTGATGTGGACTAATAAACATATGAGTGGTCGTCTATGTATGGATCATTGAATGTGATAATGAATAGTGAACTACATGATTTCAAGTTAATAGTTTACTATTTAGTTGAGAATTGTGCAAATTAATCCTTAGACTTGAGAGATTACAGCTGCCGATTATGTCACGGGCTAAATATTACGTTTGGACAATGCCCGTCTTCAAGGTGGGTTACGACCTTTCGCGTTTTAGTCTTGTGGTGTGAACCGACAGGTAATTGCCAAGATAGGCTCTGTTAACCTCCGACAAGAGGCGATGTCCTATGATATCTGAGATCGATTGGTAAATGAGCATGTCCTTGGCCAAGGTGAGTATGAAGTGATAGAAAGGTGTTTTTCCATGGTACTTATCTCTCGTTTCACTAATTCAGATTTATACATAGTATCGGATGTAGGCTTAACCGTTTCATGGTCCTTTCCGGCTCGGGGCTCTATTAACAGAAAGATCGGACTGCACGCTAATTCTTGACGATTAAATGGATTCATGAAAGACGTCATCTTCATTATCGTATAAATTCTCATGATACATTCATTGCTAGTGCGTCACTCATGAGCATAAGGGTATTTCGATAAATGACAGAGACATTTCCAAAATAGATAAGGAGGTTTATCAAGTCCCTTATCGGTATGCGATTATGAATCTAGAAGGTCACACACTAATAAGTATCATGAATAAGTTCATTGGAAACTTGTATTTTGTGGTTGGTGGTTTTAAGGTGTTAAGAGTCATCAATGTTGGTATTTGGGCCAAAAGTGTAATTTTGAAAAGTTTTGGGGGTCAAATTATAATTACTAAAACTTTTGGGGCCAAATTATAATTATTGAAAAGTTATTTCAATATGTTTATTCTAATAGAGATTAGAATTGGCAAAAATATTATATATATATCTATAAAGGTGTTTATATATATGTATATGTGTAATGATAATGTGATTTGTGAAATGTCATGTCATCGTCTTAGCTGTCGAAAGGTGAAATTGCAATTTAATGACTAGATAATTACATGTGGCATTTGCATGTAGAGGTTGATGACTAGGATAGTCCATGTCATCAATCCTAGTCAGGGCTCCGTAACGTTTTGGGGCCTAACATTATGGTTGTTCCCTCGATTGACCGAGAAAAACAATTTGAATTTAAAATGAATGGATAGAATTCATTTTTGAATAAAGACAAAAGGATCTTGACCATTGCTTTTGTTGATAAATCCTTTTTGACAAGTGTCAGGAGAGATAATAAAGTTACCTTTAGATTGTAATGATTACAATCCTAAGGCTTGCATGTCTTTTACTTTAGAAGGAAGCAATTGTGATTGACTAACTAATAAAGTAACATTATATATATAATTATATGAGTGTGTTTTATATATATAATAAAATATGACAATCTTCTCTCATCACCCACTTGCAATTTCGGCCAAGGGGTAGAGGAGAGAGAAGATGATCATCTTTCATCATTTAAAGCTAATGATTGAAATCAAATGGCTTGCATGGCTTCTCATGAAAAAGGAAACAAAAGAGATTGGTCACTTAATTTATTATTAGCTTATATTAGATGACAATACTCTCTCTCATCAAGTGACAACTACACATACATGCACATACAATTCGGCCAAGGCATACAAGGAGATAAGATAGAACTTCATCTTCTTCATCTTTGAGCTTGAACTTTCGGCCATAGCTAGAAGTTCATGAAGCTTTTGCCTTTTTTTTTTTATCAAAACCACATATTCATAGTTTCGTAAAGTGAAGATATACTAGTACATTCTATCTTCAAGGTGGGGTAGGACTTTGGATGCTTGGTGGACTAACTAGAGCCTTCAAGTTAGAAGGATTCAAAGGCTTGTCTACTATCTACATCTTCTCCAAAGTGATCTACTTGTAAGGTATACCTATGAACCTTCTTTTGTTTATGCATATATATAGTAGATATATATATGTGTTGATAATCAATGGGTATAATGAGATGTTAGCATGTTGATCCCTGTTACGAAACTAGCAAAATTTTTGTAGATAGTGTGATACCCTGAACGCGGCATGCATTTAATGGCATTTAATTGCTTTTAACTAAGTGACATTTTAAATGTTGGCATTGAATTTGTGTTTATTTTTAGTTAAACTCTTATTTGTAGCTTTACTTTCATATTTCTTTTAGAAGTAACTAGAATAATACCTGAGCTAATCATGCTAACGGAATATCAACTACTTTTCATATCTGTGTCAATCGGTTTTATTTTTCTTGCACTTAAATGCTCGGATTTCACTTAAATGGAAAGTAGCTCCAAGCCGGAGTAAATTCTAAACTATGATACTTTCCAAAAATAATATATTTCTTAGATTCTTTGAGAATTAATTGTTACTTTTTTGTTGTCGCAACGTGCATTGCATATTGAGAGAGATAGTTAGGAAATGAATTCGAGTCCTCAGCAAATAGTGAAACTAATATTTAGATGACTTAAATTTTATATTTTAATTGTTGTTAGCTAGAATTAATATTTCATTAGTTGTTTTAAGCTTAAAATTCACAAAATGAACTACTTTGACCATGTTTAGTTAGCATTGACCAAGGGGCCTTGACCATTTGACTTTGTATCACCTTATAAGCTTAAAAAAAAAAAAAAAAAAACAGACCTGAAACAGCAGCAAGCTGGCCGAAAATAAGAAGAGAGAAAAAAAAAGAAATTCAACTTCAAATCTTCAATTCTTTGCGAGGGCTCGCATGGGGTAGTTTCCGAGGCATCCTACGAGGTTTTCCTAGCATCTAGGAGCGTCTAAGGTGAGGGTTTCATCGTTATTTGCGCATTTGAAATATTTGTATCTAAACTTTGATTTTTGGATTTTATCCGTAGATTGTTGTTTTAATCGTTTTGTTGCTTAAAGAATGTTCCTTGTTGCTTGTAGAATATCTATTTATAGGTTTTTAACATTTTCTGCAGTTAAATGTTGAGATTGCAATTTAAATTGATTGTTGAATAGTGTTTTATGAATAGTAAACCCTTGAAATGATGAAGTTGATCCGTTATGCTGTCCGTTGAGGTAAAAATATGCTAGATATGCTAGAATGCCTAAATGTGTGGTTTAATTGGAATGTGTAATAGAAAAACGGAGAAAAACGGCTTAGTGAAAGTTGGGGTCGTTTAGGTCGAGTTTGGCATTTTCTCGATTTGCGTGTTGGCATCGTTTCGGGAGGCCATGGAAGCACTTTTGATGCGATTATGGCGTTGGTTGGATGTTTGGTTGATATAGTTGTAGTTCAAACGAGCAAAGGGGGAAATCGGGACTTTGCGTGAATTATAGGGTAAAGTAGGGTTTCGGGGTCTTTAGACGTGCCTTATGGTGACCTAGGAGGATTGGTGAAGTCGGTTTCCAAAGCTCGAGGCTCGTTTGAAAGTAGTAGTGTTTTGAAGTTGGGGTCATTTTTGTGATTTTATGTGTTTTCATAGAATATTACTTATAGTATGCTTATATTGCTTATAGAATGCTTATGTGTCCTATAGAATGCTTATAATGCCTATAGAATACTTGCTAATGCTTGATAATGTTAGATGGTGTTGTTCTTGTTACTTGTTTGATTGCAAATGCTTGTTAATGCTTATTACGTTTGTTAGAGTTGATTATTGATTGAAATGTTTATCAATTGTTGAGAATGCTTGATATCGCTTGTTTATCGCCTTGTATCGAGTCTTGCATTGCATAGTGTCTCGCACGTGAGTGATGGGCCTCTCTGGGTAGCCTCGGGTTGCCAGTGGTGGGTGCTCTGGCTCCCCTGCTATTCCCATTCTCGCTTGGGTTGCCTCCCAGGGAGTTTTGGGTCGTAGAATTGATGGATACTTCTGGGGTATTCCAAACTGGTGTTATAAGGTGGTTTGAGCCGGTGCGTCATCGTTAATGTCATCAGAATCGTGATCGGTACACTACTCGCTCGAGTAATCCATAGCCTTCAAAGTGTGGTATAGCTTTGATTGGTTGTGTTAATGCTTTTCTTAATTGTTTATAGTATTGCTGTATATATTGGAAGCCTTTTATTGATTGTATTGCTTAACTGTACCTATCTGCATTGCACGATCTTCTTTCTCTCCAACTCGATATCTGTCTCGCCCTCACTGAGTATACGTGTTGTGTATACTCACTCCTCACCACCACATTTCAGGAAATGCCATGTTAGTTGGAAAGTTCGCGATTTCGTGAAAGTCCGTGCTTGAAGGGTTGTCCTGCATGCCTATGTGACTTGAGTTGTCAAAGTTGTGAAGTTGTATGCTTTTATGTATTATATGTATTTAATGTTAAAGGGGATGTAATTTAAGTTTCATTAGATTATGTATTTAGTTAGTATAGCTTAACTTCAATATATATTTGTAATGACAAAGGGAAAAAGATAGAAAGTCATGATAGTCTACTTTATGCAATAGGTTGGTGTAGTTTAATTGCTAAACTTGAATGTATATTTACTTTTGTTTTGCTTGTTGTGAACCAAGGCTTGGATGGCCTTGAGGTGGTTGAATGGTTGGACACGGTGTTGGTCCATTTATATGCTATTATAGGTTTTGCAATTTGCCTAGAAACAGGGGAGACTCTGTTTTTTCTTTCCCTAAAATCTTGCCTAGGATTGGATTTGGGTTGTGAATAGATTGATTGTTAGAACCTCCGGTCTCGAGAGGGATCGGGGTGTTACAGATAGCGTATGTAGTTTTCGGCTATGTCAAGGTGTCCATCCATGACATTCTAGATCTTGAATCCAACTTATGATTATGTAATGACATGATATCTTATGTTGGCTAGCACCCTTTCAGCAACAAAGTAGGTTGTCCTATAGAACAACATCAATCATCAATCAGTTATCAATACCTTAATCAACATAACATCAATTAAACAACTAAGACAACTAAATTAGATAACAAAGTAGGCCACCCAACTTATCATTTCAACATGCACTCAATCCCGAACCTACTCAACAAAAATCACATAAACAACTACACAAACACTACCAAACAACTAAAGACAACATTTAAGCATTTTAAAGAAAGACCATACAAACTTCTAAAATTCATAACTTACAATCTAGAAATCTAATAACCTCTAAACCACCTCCTATCACTCAACCATCAATGCAAGCACATTAGCCCCTCCTTAAACTAACCAAAAGCCACCTAAAACAAGACCAACAAGCCCAAAAATGGCAATGCACCATAGCTGGAATTTTTGACTTTTCCTACGGCTATCAAATTGAAAATTCGGCATTAAAACACTACTACACAATAATTAACAAGCCTATAGAAGCAACTATAACTCAATTCCAACTACTACAACAACATTTATTCAAATATAAGCCAAATAATCAACTTAAATACCCGAAAAATAAAAATCCATACTACAACCGTTCATAATAGCTACAAATACGTATAATTGGTCCTTAACATATACTAAGCAATAATCTAAAGGCAATATAACAAAACACCCGGTAAATATGCTACAATAAAAATTTGACATGAATTTTCATTTCTAGATCTAAATTTTTTCTCTCACATTTGATCCGAAATAATGCAAGGAATGTGTACAATGGATGCCCAACAAGCAAAATCTAGCCCGGTATAAAAAGCTTTGGACTTGAAATGAGTTTTCTAAGAGAAAATTTCTTTGAAAAATAAGATGAAAAACTCCCCTTTGGCTCAATGATGCTCATGGCAATGTGAGTGAGAAATAAGTGTGTTTTATGCCTTGTTTTCATATATTATGTATGTATATTGTATATATAGGCTAAGTCAACAAAATAAGTTAAGTCAAAGTTGTCAACATTAGTTGTTTTTAGTTATTTTTGCCTACAAAGCTTATTTTTACTAAATCTAACTTATAATATATATTAAGTAGACTATTTTAGTTGACAACAAATTATATGTAAGTATATATATATATATATATATATATATATATATATATATATATATATATATATATATATATAATTAAGATATAATACTTATTTTTGTAAAAGAAGATGAAAAATCCTTTTAAATTCCTAATTTGTTTCAGAATCAGTTTTAATCAAACACAGGTCTATTAATATCCGAGGACTAAGTTTTCAAACGTTTAAAAGACCAGTTTCAAAATTTTAGTAGACGTGTTCTTCAAACACTATTCACAAATAGCAACGATAAGTTTTCAATGCAGATTTTTATGAAAATTTCATGAATTCTCACATATCATGTAATAGAAGTAGAAATCACAAAATTAGCACATTTTAATTCAAATAACACATATACAGATCAAAACACGCAATTTCACACAAGGAGAAATTTGGGATTTCACATGAACCACGATCCATGAACTAAAATAGACAATAATGATTTCGATATTGATAAGCGGGCATAACCCTATACACCAAACGGGGGTACTCCATATGTAACACCCCGTTAATCCTACGACCCAGCTCTCCCAGGACAACATCTCTAGCGAGAGAGGGAATAGCTACGGAGGATGGACAACCACTGGCAAGCCCAATGCCGCCTAGTAGGTGGCCACCACATCCGTGCGAAATGGTTGCGCAATCATGATAACGAGAATGATGGTTAACGATAGGTATGAGTTTTCACTCGATGATTTCTATAATTTCCAAGGAAAACCGATTCAATAACCATACGAGATAATATATACGAGATAATTTTACAAGCAATATAATAATATAAACAGGGGACAAATATTCACTCAATTTACAACAAAGTACACATAAATATAAGTAATTACATTAAACTGTACAATTTATAAGCAATAAGCAAACTAAGATGCACAAGAGAATGAAAACCCCCTCACCTTGGGATCTACTCTTAAATACCTTGAATTGGTTTAATGGTTCAAGCCCTAGCAGCACGTAGGAGAACACATACTCATCACAAGAAATCCCATAGATGTCATTCATAGCCAATACAATAAAGTTCACATTAATGGCTCAACTAGCAATTCCACATGATTAAATGTCACTTAGCAACAATGGACATTGGCAAGAATTATCAATATAAACAAGTCATAAGCATATTCGCTCAATCTCCAACTGTCACGCCCCGACCCGACTCCGCAAAGGCCAAGCCCGGACCCGACACACGGACGGAGTCTCCTCTATACCGCGGACGATCCAAAAGCCCTAAAATCAATATAATACTTGCGAAAGCTATAAAATGATCAAAACAAGCTAACTTTCTTTAAAATTTGCATTCTCTTACTAACCAACTTTCCAAACCAAAAATGCCATGCATACTACACAAGTACTTATGCCACTAAACCATTAGCCATTAGCATGCATTTCTTCACTAATCATCAGTTACAAGTTACAACATTACAACTTTAATTCATTACAACATAAGACCATTAAAGGTCTCAAAATAGGAAAATACATACAAGGCTACAAGCCTCAAAATTAAGCTTCCTTCACGCAATATACATAACATCAAGGTTTGCACAAAACTGGTAACCAACCACCAGCAAAGCAGGTAAGTGCTATCACGGAAACACCTCCACCTGCTCCTCCTCCTCAATTACCTCGAGAGGGTCTGCCTCAACTACTCCTGTAAAAACATAGTATAGAGAGGAATGAGCAAAAACTATTGCTCAGCGAGGGCAATTGGTCTCAAGGACGGAGATGAGAGAAATATGCAATGCAATACCACGCAATACATACAAATCATATAAAGATACAACCAAAGCCATCAATTAAGCAAGGCAAGTATTTAAAGCTGCAAACACTCAATCAAAGGATACGATACTCTTTTCACGAACCACTTTCAAACACGAATTCGATGACGACGCGCCGGCCCAAAACAACCTTATAACACCAGTTTGGAATACCCCGGAAGTATCCATCAATCCTACGACCCAAATCTCCCTGGGAGGCAACCCAAGCGAGAAAGGGAATAGCAACGGAGCTAGAGCAACCAACACTGGCAACCCAAGGCTACCCAGAGAGGCCCATCACTCACGTGCGAGACACTATGCCATGCAAGACTCGATACAAGACAATAAACAAGAAATAAACAAGCGATAAACCACCCGTGGGAGAATAACAAAGTAGGTTACTCTCGCACGCAATAGCAGCAATTTGATAAGCAATTCAATCCAAAACAACTCAAACAAGTAATTCAAGTAATTCTAAGCATTCTATAAGCATAAAGACAAGTAAACACACAAAAACACAAATCGGCCCCAACTATCAAAATGCTACCATTTCCAAACGAGCCACGAGTTCTGGAAACCGACTTCGCCAACCCTCCTAGGTCACCGTAAGGCACGTCTAAAGACCCCGAAACCTTACTTCACCCTAGAACTCGCGCAAAGCCCCGATTTCCCCCTTTCTCGTTTGAACTACAACTACAACAACCAAACACCCAACCAACGCCATATTCGCACCAAAAGTGCTTCCATGGCTTCCCGAAGCAATGCCAACACGCAAAATGAGAAAATACCAAAGTCGACCTAAACGACCCCGACTTTCCCAAAGGCTTAATTCTCATTTTCTTCCCCTAAGCAACCCAACCAAATCACACATTTTAGCCTTCTAGCATACCTAGCACGTTTCTACATCAACAGAAAGCATAACAGCGCAATTTCAACGTTTCAAGGTTTTACTATTCACAAAGTACTATTCATATCACAATTCAAGTTGCAATCACAACATTTAACCGCAGAAAATGTTACAAAGCCATAAATACATGTTCTACCAATGCTAAGGAACATTTTAGAAGCATCAATTCGCTTTAAATAACGATCTACGGATAAATCTAAAAACTGATAAAGTTAACTAACACAACGTATAAATGCGCAAATAACATGCTTCCCTCACCTTAGGTACTCCTAGTCGCTAGGAAAACAACGTTGGTTGCCTCGGTAATCACCCCGCACGAGCTCTCGCGAAGAATGAAAGATTGGAAGTTGAAATCTTTTTTTTTTTTTTCTCCCTCAAAGCTCACGGCCTGCTCTCTCTATTTGCTGCTGTTTTTTTTTTTTATTTTGCCTATTATTTTAGCTTATAAGGTGTCAAATGGTCAAAGGTCAAAGGTCAAAGGTCAAACCACTTAAAACTTGGTCAAAGGCCCCTATTTCGCGCGTTTTAAAGCCGTTTCAGCTATGGTAAGTTCAAATAAAGCTAGCAATATTTAAAATATAAAATTTAAGTCGTCTAAATACTAGTTTCACTATTTGCTGAGGACTAGAAATCGTTATCTAGCTATCGCTCCTTAAATGCAATGCACGTTGCGTCGACTAGAAAGTAACAGTTAATTCACAAAGAATTTAAGGAGATAAAATTTTCAAAATAATAAACAAAGAAAATTCATATTCCGGGCTCGGGTATTACACCAACAAAGCAAACATGTAGCTCAACTCACGAACTTTTCCAAATAAATAAACATTCAGCACAATTACAATTAGACTCTTCAATTTCTATCAACTATCTATCTAACCAATCAATCATGATATAGACATGAAATAAATGCTATCAATACAAACAACAACTTAACACACAAAGAACTCTAACAAGCTAACTAATCAATAACTAAGCACTTAAGACACATTAAGACTGCAACTCAAGTTAATCATACATTTCTAATATAAGACTCCAACACATATTACACCATACTCATAAGGATAGAATCCTAATTCTACAACACATTACCTCAACACATATTCATGCATTATCATAAGTTAAATTACAACACATTTTAATTAACACATTTATTAAGCACTCAACCGACCACTCAATCACTTAAGCTACACTTGACACCCACATTCACCTTTCAACTAAACCACATGCAATTGACACCAATTAGACCTTATCAATATATTTATCACAAAAGAACATACTAAATCACATTCTAACTAACTTTTAGCACAAAAATGCAAGCTAAATCAACAACATTTGCATCATAACGCAATTTCATTTTACTTCTACCTAACATCAACCTAAGCTAGCAAGCATTTAAATACCATAAGAATAAATCAAAAGGCTCTTAAAATCCATTTATTCCCAAAAATTCAGCCAACGCAGCCCATTCGTTTTTTTATACATTTACGCATTTCTAAGCTAATCTACTACGCTAAGATGGCATATAAACATTTATGAGCAACAAAATTAGGCTAAGAATCAAGTTTACGCTTCAATTCTAGCATTTGAACACAAAACCCAATTACTATTCATCATGAAAATAAAATACGTTATAACTAAATTCTAAAACGGTAAACATGTGCCACAACACCTAAATAACAAGTATCAATTGTAAATTTAGCAATACAATGCAAGAATAATGCGTTTTAAAGCAAATTTGAAAAGAGCCCTCACAAATTTTTCGTTCCGAAAGTTGAAAAACAAATGGTAGATGCAAAGAAGAAGTTGAGACGAGTTCAAAAATGTCCGGGTTGGCCTTTGATTCCACCTCTAACCCCTTCAAATCGCTAAAAATGCACAAAATTTACTATTCCCATAGACAAGGGTTTTGGCTAATTTTGGGCATTTTTGGCAGATTTTGAGCATTTTTTTTGGTATTTATATTATTAGGTAAGTCAACAAAAGTCAATGCAAGACTTAGTTGGGGATTTTTCATTATTTTGCTTTAAAACTCTACTTTTTTTGCATGAAAATGCTACTTAAACTTTTCGGTTTGTTTCTAAAATAATTTTACAAAGTCACGGGTCAATAAATAATGATAGACTAAGTTTTAAAATATTTAAAGGACTAGTTTTAAAAATTTAAATGAATAGTCCTCAAATAAACTTTAAAAGTATTTTAAATGCAATTTTTACTAAAAATCTTTATAAAAATAATATGAATGTACATATAACAAATACTAAAATAAATAAACTCGTACTTTTACTAATAAAAGTTAATTAAAACCATAATTTCACGTAAAAGAAAAATAAACACAAAATTTCACATATTATGACAAAGAAACATTTTAAACAATTAAATACACCTATCTCATTTACTACAATAAATAAACACACGATTTTACTCATAAAAGTTAATTAAACATGAAATTCGCATGCAAACTTCAAATATACACATAATTGCATTTATGGTCATAATCGGGGCGCCACAGTCTTCTCCCAATGTTATAATGCGATGCGATGCAAATGAGAATGTGTGTTATGTGTTATGTGTGCATGCATTGCGAAGTGTCGCGAAGGGTTGCAACCTTTAAAACAAACATGGTTGGTTCATGCCTCCCTGGGCAGTATCGGGCTGTCAAGCAATGACATGACTAATGGGGTTCTATTCCCTATCCCAAGTGGACAGAGTATTCCATAAGGGTTTGGGTTGTAGGAGTTGAGTCAGAGTCCCTTCGTGTACATCTAGTGTAAAGGGGATGATGCGGAAAGGTGTACAGGGGAACGGAATCAACAGAACGAGCGTATACTATGTGCTTATTTACTTTATTTTACTCGTGTTATTTATACTTATTGCAATGGATGTGCATGACATGTTTTCAAACGAGTTTACAAAATCTAAAATGTTTTTCAAAACCTCCCGTGTATTGTCCTCCCTCACTAAGCATTGTGTCTTGCTCACCCTCTTTTGTTAGCATTTCAGGTGAGAAAGATGTTGTTTATGTGGATTATGTGCCTCCTGAGCATGTGGACAAGCCCGAGGCTTGATTTGAGTCCTGTTAATGTATATGTGTCTTGGAATGTTAAATGATGTATAAAGTCCTTTGAATTATTGTATATGAGTAATATGTAAATTATGTTAAGTTTAGATTTCTAGCTTTAATAGTTTACTTTTGGGTTTGTAAATATAATGCTAGTCTTGTTGTTTTGTTTTGAATCATGTATCTTTATTATGATGTTGGAGTTGAGGTTGTGACAGACGGCTTACCTTATTGTATGTTGGATTGGAGGCCATGGATGAGGTTGTGACATAATTGTGGATGTTTGGGTTATTTGTTGCAATATAAACTGTTTGTGTACAGGTTTAAATTATGTTTTGGGCCATATTACAGGCATTACTATGCTGAAATTTCATCGCATCTTGACTTATTTTAGGAGAAGTCGAGTTAGGACGTGACAATACTTGCATTCTTCATTAGATTAATACAATTGCTTTCTCTATACAAGTCATTCATCGAATCAATATATAACTCAAAGTAAATATGTACCATTTATACACAAGCCATAGGTGTGAGTTTAGCAATATATACACACATTAGATCAACCACATTTGACATAACCAAATAATCATATTTTTT
Organism: Ehretia macrophylla; assembly: GCA_037974665.1. Taxonomy (NCBI): domain Eukaryota; kingdom Viridiplantae; phylum Streptophyta; class Magnoliopsida; order Boraginales; family Ehretiaceae; genus Ehretia; species Ehretia macrophylla. The sequence goes on along the minus strand of CM075776.1, from coordinate 59,515,553 downwards.
ATAATCAAAATCATGCATTGAACCTAAAGTCAACACTGTTCCATTTACACCACCACATTAGCATGATAGCACTTCATCACCACACAGTAGATCCTTTTATGATATAGTTACTCTGCTTGCTTTACGTTTTCTTTTGCAGGCCAATTACAAGAATTATTCGTGGCCTCGAACAGATAATGAATTATACCTCCACCATGAAGTAAAAAACCTATACTTCGAAGTTTGAACACATGCTCCCTCCGATTCTATGAATATAACTATCTTCTGGAAGCAAAACAAGATTTGATCAACTGAAAACACCATGAAGCTGATGTACGACAATCGCTTCGGCAACTACAAGTTCAAAATGATAACGAGCGAGTAGCCAAATAATAATTCAAACTAGCTCATTGCTTTTCAAAATGTTAATTTATTAGTATGTACAGTGATTCAGATGATTATTCGTTATTCAAGCTCAGAAAACCAATTGCAGCTACAACTACATACAACAAGTATACTTTCCATCAATCAAAACTTTGGTGCATTGACTACAATCACAAATTGATTCCTACTGTGGTTCGCTAATTACAATAGCGGTCTTGTTATATTGTTATCCAGATCAAGCATCTACGCTTGGACCAGGATATGCTGGAAGACTCATTATACGCTTGTCAAGAACTGGGCCTCCGACCGTAAAATGATAAAGGCTCTGGTACTTTGATCCTCTCAAGCCAAGAACTTCGTGAACTGCCTCCCATCAAACAAAAAAGGGGAAAAATCAGTTTACAGTAAAGGTCATAGATTTTTGTACATCACAAGTTTTAGATTTTGAAGTCACGTCAGTTGTAAACACATATGATCGCGGAGTAAAATTTTTACATTCTTGTCATAACATCTTAAACGATGTTTCAGAATTAGCCATTATTAAAGTAGTGCATTCATAGGCTTGTTAGATGTTACTCTTCCTTCAGGACAGGGGTCAAAATCACAAACTCTAGTATAAATCTAGCATACATTAATAAGATAAAGCATCAAAAGATAAGTTATGACGACTATCTAATCATGAAATAAGTCAAATCAAATGAAAAAGAGAAATAGAGTGAAAAAATATTTAGTTTTATTGTATTTCTGTGAAAGCTAGACAACTATTAACCGAAAAACATCCAGAGAAATGAAGCATTTTGCTGGAAAAAACTATATTATTCAGTATGTCAACTTATTACAAGAACACTTAGCAGAAAACTTAATACAAGACCACTTTCTGTAGTCATCAAGTAAATAAGTACTCTTTTTATCAAAAAGGAAGAGGTACCACATTTTGCAATAGCATAACCTAAGACTTGTGGTAATAACCTTTGAAGCAAGGACTGAAGAAATAACCTGAAATCCAAAGTTCCAATGCTCCAAACTACTAAAGTCACATAGATGCATCTTTCTGCACCATAATAATTAGTTCACTCTTTTATTACATCCTAAAATTGCCTGAGTCTGATAAGAAGCCTAATTACTAAACTGGAAATCTCTCTCTTTTTCTGTTTGTAGTTTCATCAGCTAAAAATCAGAGTATTAGACAAGCTTAACTCTTTTGAATAACTCATCCCTAGAAATGGAAATTCCATTACTTCTTTGTTTATTATTATCGTAGTTCAGGCCCTGGAAAACTGAGCTGTAAACTCATCCCTATATGACAAACAAAATACCATTTGAAAAAGGGCAACGTAGTAACAGAGGTTGAACTTTCAAGGAAGAAGCCTACTTTCCTTTAAGCATTCAGAAAGAAAGACTACATACCGGGGTCATCAAAGAAGCAACCGATTCCGGTAGCAGAGACGCCAACTGCATGTGCTTCAAGATATAGAACTTGGCCAAGAACTCCAGTTTCCCAGAATAACCGTGGATACATCCATACTCCCTTGTCACGGAAGGTTGGCTCAAAATGAGCCACCATACCTAGGCTGAAGCAGCCATCGCTAGCAATATCCTGTATACAGCAAGAACTCGAGAAATTTAGCAAAAAGGCCGATAAGAATGAGAGGGAAAAATAGAAGCTGGAGTAGTTCTTCCATCAAAGACAAACATACAAGCAATCGCTTGACTAGATCATAGATCTCATATTTCATGAAATACCATTGATTCTAAGATTCACATACCATCAAAATAATGTCAATACAATATAAGAGTAAGAGCAAGGAAGCTATCATGTTACTGCTCCCCTTAACCTGTTATGTTGCCAATGCAAAACACTTTCTTCGCAAAGCTTCTCTCTTCTCTCGTATGTAGTTACTTGCATATCAAGGACTATATGTTAAAGACTACGATGAAATTGCCCACTGTTTCAAAAGAGTTCACTTGTTCTTCCTATACCATAAAGTAGCATATTTACTAAGGATAGCAACTTTATCTATAGGCACCACGGCTAACATTTGGAGGGTTGGGGGCTTTAACTAAAGGTCATAAGTAACAAGAGAAATAGATAGCAAAAATTTTACGTATCACGAATATGAATAATCTGATACAGGACAGAGAGTAACTCATCATCTTGCTTGGAAGTGAATATCAATGTCTCTAACCAATGTGATGTTTCATCATATTTTCTTAAATGAATAAAAAATCGACGCCTTACATGTACTCAGTCCTGCATTCAACGCGCAGCACTAAATGCAAAACTAGAAACGCAACCCAAGAACATTGCATACTATTTTGATGCGTACCTGATGGCATGACAACCGCTTTGAAAGCTCTCGACAATCGCCTCTTGCAAGTTCATACAGGGGAAGATCACCAGGACAACCATCAGGCTTCACCCATTTGAACTCACGCCTCGTCACACTTTTAAGTTCATCAAAGTGATCCTCATTCCTCACCAAAAAGTATAAGCCACTTGGCAAACCCACGACGCTGTGTACAAACAGAGCTGCATGCACTTCAGAATCCCAAGAAAGGACCCGAAACGGCAACGCCAACTGTTTCCTTTGCTTCTTTCCATGCCCAGACCCTGAGGGCATACAATGCAACAAAATCTGATAAAAAGTTTCCTTGGAAATCACAGTATAGCCATCCATATCAACCGCACTCCTCCGCTTCCTAACCACTTCCCTCAAACTCAACCCCTTATAAGAACTCTCACTAAACAATGCACTACCCCGAAAGGGATCAACAACTAATCCATTTAACATTGTTAACGGCTTCTTCACCACCTCAGCCATCCTATAAATAACATCCCAACAAACATGCTCTTTACTAAGCAAATTAGGCTTCCCTTTCCACTCCAATTTCGAAAACTCCGATGCAGCCAAATTCAAGCCCTCATAATCCACATCAAATCCACTTGTTCCACTAGGGAAAACCAATAAGACGCAATCGGGGTGCTCGAATTCGATCTCGGGCATCTTCCCCTTCACCGGCCTCTCCGGAACCTTGAATTTCGGAAAAACTTCAAGCCCCATTAACTTCTCCAATTCCTTAAACCCTAACCCATCTAAAAGCTTCACATCCCACCCCACCCCGGCCGCAGCCAGGGACAGCGCGGCAATGGCGTGGCCCACGTCATGATTGCAATACCTAAACGCCCACTCACCATACTTACAAGCTTCCCTCCAAAAAATGGATGAAATCCCAATCAAGAAGCAATTTTTAGGGAAAAATTTCGCAAAAAACCCAGATGGGATTTGAGCTCTAACCTCCAAAGAATGCTCTTTCGGGGCATAATGCGCAACAAAGGGATGATCAAAGAGGTTTTCGATTCGTGGCGCGATGATGTAAGCCTCAGTAGGGTGTAAATTACCGCTACTAGGGTTTACGCGAAGGGACCAAGTTGAGAAACCAGTTGTTTTCCAAGCTGATAATGCTAAAGAATCGAAGAAACGTTGAGAACTTGTGGTTTTGGTGATGGGCTGTGGAGATGGTAATGAGTTGAAAACGGTATGGTATAATAAATGGTCAGGAGGGGAGGAAGGATTGGGTGTGGGAGGGTGCAGGAGAGGGAGGGTAGGGGCGGAGATGTAGCGTCGGAAAGGGTTGGGCTGGTTAGCCCAGTCGAGACCGTGCGGCCCACGCGCGTGGTTGGTGAATGAGTGTTTGGTTTGGTTGTGGGATTTCAAGACTTGGGATAATGCTGTGGTTTCTACTACTACTACGTCTTCATTTTGGTGCGAGTCTTGTTGTTGGTTACGAGTATTGGTTGCTGACGTGGACATGTTGAGAATCGGGTATGATCGTTTTGCGGCGGCGGCGGTGGGGTGGTGGAGTTGGTTTATTAGGTAGCAAGGGAAGGAGAGGCCTCTCTGGTGGAGGAGGGGCAGAGTCACAGCTGGGAGTGACTTATTTCGAATAATTAAAGCATTTCTTCTGGAGGGGTGTGGAAGTGCGTTCGATAATCGAACAAGATTCTGGAATGTTCCAATAACAAAGGAGGGATTTATTTGATTCAATACTATTGTATGGACAAAAAACGAACACAATTTTAGAGAAGAAAGAAATATATGACGGGAAAAATTTTAGGTCCCAATCACGTATGTATGAATACAGCAATTCACAAGGTCATGGGAAGATCATTTGTCGGGAAATAGATTCTCTCTTTGTGGGAAGTGGTAGAACTAGGTACTGTGAATTAGTGTAAGCGTCTGGTATCTAGCTCTATTTGTAACAGTGATATAGTCTGTAATAAAATATTAAGTTACTTATTTATCCATAAAATAATATTTAATTTATGTAAATTATAACAAATATAAAAATATAGGTACAAAAACATATACATAGTTTTTAAGATATGGCTCTTCTCGTATGATAATATTATAACATATTAATGAGAGAAAAAGAAAAAAACTATAGTAATACGAAAAGTACCATTTATAATTGTTATCGGCGATTCGACATAGTTTGAAATCGTTGAATAATCAGTTCATTGTCGACATCATAAAATACATCTCTCTCTATATAAGTGACTAAACAATCATTCAACCAATCATCTGCCATTCGATTCCGCAACCGATTTTTTACAATTTTCATTGCAGAAAATGCTCTTTCCAGAGTGGTTGTAGCAACAGGTAAAATCAATGCCAACTTAATAACTGTATACACCAACTGATAAACACGATCATTTCTAGTCTTAACTAGCGTATTTGTAAGGTTACCAGTCCCTTTTAACTTAGAGAATTCGTCATTGCTTCGCATATCAAGAATATATGTCTTCAACTGGTTTTCAAGAACTACCAAATCAATGGGAGAAAAATCATTTGGGTAAAACTTAGCAAATTCAATTAACCTTTGCTTGTCGAATGCAATAAATGAGTTGTTCGGATTCAAGCATGCCAAACAAAGAAGCAACTTAGTATTTGTCTCAGTGAAGCGGTCATTAAGTTCTTGAAGTTGCATATCCACAATAGTATAAAACAAATCAATGCGATAATAGTGTGAATTCATAATCTTTTCAACTCTACGTCGTGATCGTCCTTTGAACAAAAACATCTCTTCCATATTAGGAATGTCAATGTCATGAGTTATGCAAACAAAAAGACTTCATTCAACAAAGATTCATATCCACTATCTCTCAAATTTTGCAAAAGTTCCTTTGTGAGCTTAACTAATCCCATGGCATTAATGATATCTTGATATTTCCTTTGCAATGCTTGTGATAATTCATTACTGATTCCCAACACAGTTTTCATCAAATGCAAAATAAACACGAAATCGAATATTTGTAACGTGTCTAAAAGGAGATTAGCTTTACCTTTTTGCTCTGCGCTCAATCCATCTTCCTTGATAATCTCAAGTACATCAATCACTGAGGAATACAAGAGACTCAAACTTATTAAACTGCGATAATGTGAACCCCAACGAGTATCACCACCTCGTTTGAGACCAATTTCTTGATTCATGCCGCGTCCGCTATGAATTTCTTCCTTTTCTAATGCCTCTTTAACTCTAGCAACTTAATTTTCACGAAGCATGTCATGTCTCTTGCATGAACCTCCAACAACATTTAGTAAAGTAGCAACTAATTCAAAAAAGGTAACAACTTGAACATGATTTTTTGCTATAGAAACAAGTGTGAGTTGCAATTGATGAGCAAAACAATGGATATAAAAAGCAGATGAATTTTCTTTCAAAATCAAACTTTTAAGACCATTAAATTCACCTTTCATATTACTAGCACCATCATAACCTTGTCCACGGATTCTTGATACTCTTAATCCATGGCTGTTAAATAATGACTCGATTCCTCTTTTTAAGGATAAAGTAGTAGTATTACTGACATGCATTATACCAAGAAAACGCTCAACAATACTTCCTTTGTGGTTCACATAACGCAAAGCAATGACCATTTCTTCTTTTTTTGATATATCACGCGACTCATCAACCATAATAGTAAAATGTTTATCTCCAAGATCCTTTATAATTGTCTTAGTAGTCTCAAATGCAGCAGCTTTGACAATGTCTTTTTGAATCTCCGGAGCAGTTAATAGATTGTTAGCAGGAGCATTTTGCAACACACAATTCTTGACGATTTCATTATGATCAGCAAAAAACTTGGGAAGTTCAAGAAAATTACCCTGATTAGTAGAATTGTTTGATTCATCATGACCGCGGAAAGGTAATCCTTGTTTCAAAAGAAATCGAATGCAATCAATTGAAGCAGTTAATCAAATTCAATATATTTCACGAACTTGATCGGATTGCTTAAAGATAGCAGTTTCGATGTGTTGGCTTTGATTCATCAAGTCTTGACACCTCTTGTACGCTATGTTATGCACACTATTTGGACCTCTAACATGAGTGTTAAATCTACTTTTATGACTCCAATTCATAAACCCATTTGTAACAAATGTGTCTCCACCTGATTGCTTTCTAATATCAGGCCTAAGAAGATAACAATGCAAACAATATGCAGCATCTTTTTCTATGCTATACTCTAACCAACTGCCAAATTTATTAAACCAAGATGGACAAAATCTTCTAAACTTATCCCCCCACTTTTCTTTTGGGAAAATCATGATTCCGGGGTTGGCAAGGCCCTTTTTGCAAATAGTATCTCCGCACTTTATCTCGATCATTCGGATTGTAAGACGTAATTTTCGGGCGTAATCCAGGATCTGTTGATAAATCTTCTAAATTGATCTCAATTCGAGGTTGCTTTGAACAATGTTGCCCATCATCTTTATTACTCATCTCTTTAGATTTCGAAGAAATTTATTCCTCAAAAATTGACTTTTTCTTTAGAAATTTGTCCATCAATATGTAGAAATTATTTTTTCTAAAAACAACCTCTACATAAGAACAATAATTGCATCAATAAAAAATAAGCATCTTTCATAACCTCATGTCAATTATGTGAAAGTAAGCTTATAATTATAGTTCTATTATTTTCTAACTTCTTCGAGTTATTATTCTTTGCTAAACGTTTTTATTTGGTTGACTAAATTGACACCTATATTATTCCTTAGTATAATTTATATTCATTTGTGGTATTCCTATTTGTGGTAAAATCATCAACATTAGCATTTTTGATGAAAAGAAAAAGTCACCATTAGCATTAGGATTTTAAATTAAATAAATCATAATCAAATTATTTTCTGAATAACTCATCTTCTGCCAAAAAGAAACAATGGAAAATAAAATCAGTGGGACCATTAAAGCATTTGGGGTTTGGACGTTTGGTGTTGCTTGCTGCCGTATTTCAGTAGCAAATTTTATTCACCTACCATCATCTCCCAAATAGAAAATCAAGTTTTTTATAATCACTAAACAATTATGTACATGATTAATTAAAGCATATAATTATCATCCAAGCTACTCATTTTTATACGAAAAGCCATTTGCCATTTAAATCTTCACTCTGATCTTTTTTTTTTTTTGATAATAATAAGCAGATGAAATAAGCAAATAAATAATAAGAAGTAGACAAACAGAAATAAATAAAAGTAGTAGTGACCCATTTAGAAAGTGATAAAGAAAGAAACTTAGCAGTGGCACTGGCACAGCACAAGACTGTAAAACTGATGATCAAGGTTTTTTTTTTGAGCTTGAATTGTAAGGATGAAGATGAGGTTGATTGATCGGGTGGTTGGTGGTAAAAAGTCAAAAGGTAAAGTGAGAATGGAAAAAAACTGGCTCTTATTTTGTTTTTTTTTTTTTAATAATTAAATACTAAAATTACTAAAATACCATTGGTTTTTTTTTCTCCCAGGCGTACACCCTTGCTCAAGTGCCTCCGCCCCTGCTTGTGTGTGGTTTTTTTTTCGTCCAACCTTGTTGTGTTTTTTTTGGCTAAAACCTTGTGGGTGTTTTGTCATTTGTTGAAATGAAATCAAATTTTAACTTTTTTATTTATTTACTTTTTTGGTGTACAAGTAGGCTAAAAGCCGATTACTACTTAATGACTAATGTAGGGGATGTTTTACCCCTTATATCACTATCCACTAGAACAGTCAGCCCCTCCGGAGCCTGCACGAGCGTATGCTTGCCAATAGGAAATTGCAGTCCCAAATTTGTCAAGAAATCAGCACACTAGTTGGTTTCTCGATAAACATGGTTCACTTTGAACTCTAGCTTGGCACACAAAATGCGCTTGCAATCATCGAGAAACGGTTTGAACATAACATTTTCGATACTAGTCCCATGAAGCAGCACAACAATAGTGCGAGTGTCTGCCTCAACATTAAGATGATCAACGCCCAATTCCACAACTCGTTGTATCATTTCCTACAAAGCCACGAGCTCAACATGCACATTTGTTGAATTCCCCATATTGACCAAATACCCCCAAGCCAAGCTCATGATTCATCGCAAAACAAGTCTCCTACTTCTTCTAATCCTGGGTTGCCTTTGGCAAAACCATCCACATTTAGCTTTCAACCCCTTCGAGGCTTACACCAACCAACCATCACACGGCTCCAGGAGAACTGCATGCTTGTTTCCATAAAAGACCCCAAAGCATCTACATGTTCCACAACATATTTGATAATGAAGTATTGCATCCCTACTCCACTAAGAGGTTGCTCTCCCGAGAAAAGCCTCACATTTCACCATTTCTAAATCCACCAAACCCTAGTGACGAAAAAAGACACCAATCCATAGACTCAAGGCATCGTTGATTGGTGATGTTAGATGACATCCATCCATCCCACGACATATAGAAGAAGTTGTGTTGGGAGTGCAAATTAAAAATCCTTACCCAAATGTCTCTGGCAAAAAGACATTGTCGAAACACATGATCAATGTCTTCACCCCATGCGCCATACACTGGGAAACAATAAACACCTACAATGCCCTGACGGTAGAGCTGATCTCCTATTTCTATGCATTGATGGCTCACTTGCCACATGAAAACCTTCACGCCCTGGGGACATTGGTGTCACGCCCCGACCCAACCCCACTCTAAAAGGTTAAGTCCAGATTCGACAAACAGATACAGTCTCCTCTGTACCGTGGACATTCTAGATACCTCTAAACATCAAATAAAATCACAAATACAAGACTAAAGCTTTAACAACTCCAACTCCAACTATTTCCCAACTTCAAGGCCATCCGAGTCTTAAGCGAAACAAAACATAATAAACATACAAGCATGCAAGGTTAAACCATTGAAAAACCATTATTTTTAATCTACTTGTCTTACCACTCTAACATTTTCATATAAGTATTCTTATAATTTAAAGCTAACCAATCATCCACTACATTAACACCCAAGCATGCAATAAAACAAGAAGCGGAGTTATAACCTATTACAGTCTACTACCATACAAGCCATACATTACTTTAGCTATTACAATCCTTCAACACACCAAATATATACAAGCCCATAGGTACAAAATAAAACATAACATAAAACAAGCTAAGTCTTCACATATCTACAAGCACACTCCAACCTCAAGTAAACTCAATCAATCAAGGCAACTTCTCAATCTGTACCTCATCTTCCGCTCCCTCAATAACTACAAGCTGCGGATCTACCTTACCACCTCCTAAAATATGTTAGCGAGGTATGAGCAACCACAATTGCCCAGTGAGCGATAAGGTATACCGAGGCGTGCAATGCAATAGTTAACACAAATAAATCATTTAAACAACTAAAGAACAATGTAAATAAAAAGTTACCACACATTAAAATGATACAATTCGCTTAACCCAATCACTCCAGAATTCACTTGATCTTCAATTATGAACCACGATCCACGAACATCTTCAATGTGCCGTGATAAACCCAAAATACTCCAGTGGGTGTACTCCGGATGTACTCCAAAATCCTATGACCCAACACCCCTTGACAATATCCAGACCAGGCGAGTGAGGGACTCGAGCACGGAGATCGAATATCCACTAGCAAGCTCGCTGCTGTCCAAGCGATATCTAATACATCTGCCCCTGGTACTATGGTTGCGCAACCACTATGCAATACACTTAAACCAATGACAATACAATAATAAAGCTAAGCAATATCACATAGGAGGGACAACAAAGTAGGTTGCCCTCGAAAACAGTTAGAATAAAAGCATAATCATGCAATTAACTAAATGAACAAAAAGGGGTCAATAACATATTATTCACAAAACTTTACCAAAAGCTTACAATTACCTTAGAAATACATTTAAACACATAATAAGCATTTACAAGACAATAGGTGCGCAAAACAACAGATTTTCCACTTTTCCTCCTTTGTAACTTAAGCTATTTGATTCCAAATTGAAAGGCAAGGTTCTAGATTCCCAAGAGAGCTATTTCATACTTCTAATTACACCTTATGGCACCCCTAGGATCCTCAAAACTATCCAATCACCGATGTTTACCATAAAAGCCCTGATTATCCCTTTTATGCATTTGTACTATACGTACCCTAACCGATGCTCAACCGATATTTAGAAAAGCATATCTAGCACCTATTTACCTTAAGAATACAAAATGAGATGCCCAATTCAACCCATATTTGCAATACACCCGAAACCCATTTCTAAAAGTCGCTAAATTCACAATTTAACTAGGTTCCCAGCAATTAAACCACATGGGGTCATTAGTCTACCTTCATTAACATCTAAAGCACCTAATTGAAGCATTGAATCAAGCTATAAGGAATATTTTCTAAAAACCCTAAAAAAATCTACTATTGACTGCCCTACAATTAACGAACGAATTTAACCGTTTAAAAAGCTAAACAATTACATAAATATAGTCTCTACAACGTGTAGGTAGCATATAAAGCAAGATTGAAACATATCTCAAGCCATTAGCAACAAATCTAGAAATTATATAATATAGCATACATATTGTATTCACAAAAAGAGTGCAAAAACCCTCACCAAATACGCGTAGGAACTAGTAGGAAGCTAGAAAGCCTTCAAAACCACTTGACCCTAGCTTGGAATGGCTTGAAACCAATATTTGATGAGCAAAATTTCCTTCCTTCTTCTCCTACCTGCTGTCGGGTTTGGGTAGGGACATAGGTGGTATTTTTTAAATTGTTTTATGAGCTAATTGTATGCATGTGTATTGTAATGTGTTTAAGTGCTATGTATAAGCAATAAGTTGACAACATTTTGGCCAAAATAACTTGCTACACTTAAAACAAGTCCAAGATGTAACCAAATGTTAACTAGCTCAAAATCAATGTTAGACTATATCCACTATTCACTCGAACCGCTAAAACATTTTCTAAATGAATGCTCCTAGCTCATTTTTCTCAAACGCTCATTTTTCTGATTCCTTAAATAATTAATATAGTTTAGGAAAAAATGTTAATTCAAAGAAAATAAGTAGTTGAAAAATGCAATGAATAGTAACTAAAAATGTAACAAGCCAATGCACAGCTAAAATGCCCTAATAGTGAATGCACCAGATAATAGAAAGTACGGTAGTGATCTCGGGCATCACAATTGGAGTTTCCATAAATGGCAGCAATCAAGGATAAGAGTAGGTCTAGGAGGTTGTAACAATTCATAAGAAGATTTCACTGAGAATGAACCTTGCAGGTCAAGCCCCCAGGCTAAGAAATCTTCCTTAGGTTCAGCAGGCCACAACTTGACACTAGCCACTTGAAGAAGCAATTTTTGTGGTAAATAATACTATAACAAATGCCATTTCCAGTCCCTTGTTTCAAAAAAATAATCACTTACAGATTTGTTAATATCATCATACGGAGCCTCACGAGTCATGAATGCAATGAGAAAATACTCACCCACCTACTAATCTAGCCAAAAGTACATTGACTTACCTATAACGACCCCAAACCCAACCCTTCCCAAGATTGGATAAAGAATCTGCAATTGCAAATCTAAACATATAAAAGGCAAGATCTGTACTATATATATTTCATCATTTCTTTGAATATATCCCAAGTTACAATCGTTTCTTAGCCCAGACTCAGCTATGTCAAAACAAACTTGGATAATCCAACTACTATATATGGTCTACATCTCGTAATCTGGACTAAAATAAAGTACACAGACTATCTCCCATGGTCCAAAACCAAAGTCAGCTAGAGCAACATTAACTATAACATCATATACTAGATGGTGGGGTATGCTAAGATCCTCATAGTCTTCACTGTGTGAGCCCTGTTGGTGCGAATTGACCTTAATAAGCCTTGGGATTAGCAAATCCGGGTTGCCCAAGAAGCAGAATAAGTACATTCTATTCTAACCGATTTTACTATCTTCTTTTGTTTAACCTGAAATAGGGGGAGGGGAAAAAGGTCGTGAGCTCAAAAGAACTCAGTACGGTAAGGTCAATCGGGGGTATTTTGAAAACATTTTCGAGTTATGAAAACCATGATGCAATGCAATTCAAGTATAACCATATACAAGTAACATATACGAATCACGTTGCAAATGATACGTTTGTCTTCACTTCACAAGATGGTCGGCCAGATCAAGATCACAACAATTATCTATCCCAAAAGGGTACTCCGGATTATACCCGAACCCTACGACCCAGCTCTCCGAGAGTAATACCAAGTGAGAGAGGGAATAGGACTGTGATAGACACGGGAAAACCGATAAGCCCTATGCCACCCGGCGTTCGTGCAAGCTATCGCGCCTGAGGTTGTAACCCCCAAGTAGCACACATGTATGCATATGTAGTCATTTAACACACAGTTGACAGGAACAATCACGCAATTTGATAACATATATGGGGTACAACAGAAGAGGCTGAGCCCGGTCAAGTACACTTAACAATTTAAATATATTTGCTTTTATAATAACTAGAATACTTTAGTTGATAGCATTTTGAAAGAATTGGTTGTAAAGGTAGGTGTTAGGGTTAACTCATTGCTGCCACTCAAAATGTCCGGTTAACATTAGATAGGAGATTTAAGTGATAAGGTAGATATCCTTTAGTTAAAACCCCAATTAGAATGTTAATCAAAATCCTAATTAAGTAAATATGACACATAAATGTGGTTTATGGCCCTAGTTCACAAAGTCTTTGTATTAGGCTGGGTTGTTCTTTCCTAATTAAGTTAAGAATCTAATAGTTGACATAGTTATTATCTAATATATAGACTGTATTATTAAACTTTCTTGTCGTAGTCAACTTTTAAGAGTAAATAACATTAACCAATGGTTCGGACTTGATAAATCCATATTTTTAGTAATTTTAACCTATCAAATCATGTATATTGCATTATTATTTAAAGCTTAATTGTATATTTTACACAATTTTAGTCCAATATAGGTTTGAAGAAGAAACAGCAGAAATAGCCACAAAAACCAACATTTGGAGCAAATATTCGACACAACACTAAAGGAAAATGGTAGAACGGCTTTAAAATGAGCAATTTGATATTGAATTTCGTCAAACTGAGTGCAAAAACGGATTCAAGACGCTGAAAAACCTTGGAATAGACTTAGTCAACTTTTTGGTCAATGGTCAAAGTCAACGACCAATGGTTAATGGTCAAAGGTCAATGGTCAATGGTCAAAGTCAACCGAGCTGGTCAAAGTTAAATTTTGAAGTCAAAGTTCACTTACCACAGCCAGAAGTGCGCTTGAGAGCCCCTTTTTCGCGCTCGAGCACCTCTTTTTGAAAATGGAGGACAAATGGTCGACAACGCGTGATAACAAAAAGGCAAAAAAAATATATAAAATTCTTAGTGGAGAAGGGCGCTCGAGCACCAGTCAGTGGCGCTCGAGCGCCCTCCTGCAGATTTGCCTATAAATAGTACAGTTTTCAGCAAAGAAAACCGTACCATTTTCTTCTTAAGTTCTTTTCTGTTATTCTTGTGTGTGTGTGAGTGATTTCTTTGAGTGTTTTTGTTAGTAGTTATTTTGTGTGAAGTTTGGAATCCCGAGTAAAGGTCTTTTGAGCCATAATCACTTCTAAATCATACCGATCAACCGAAATTTGTGCTTCAAGATAAGTAATTTTATTTTGGTTAGCGTTATGATTTCCTGTAATTTAATTCTTAATATGGCACACTAGACCCGAGATTCATGGTGGTATTTATAAGGATATTTTTGTATATATATTTTGATTCAGATTATTAAAGTCTCGTATTTTTATTCCTGAAGTATTTTTTAATTAATTATACGTATACTTGTAGTTATGTTATAGTTAATTAAAAAATCATATACGCTTGGTTTTGTAAACTAGTGGCAGTACGAGACTACCTCGAACGGATATAATTTGGTTGTACCAACACCTCCGAGTTACATAAGTAAAAAATTAATTGTGGTTTTGATTCTCGGGTGGATATCGTTAGGTTGTACCAACATCTCTATCTTGGGGACCGATAATCCATTAATCTCGTTACTTACGTATCTAACGTCATATTAGAAATGGGTGCTTTTTGCCCGATTTCTGAAGAACTTATCTTTTAATCTGAATCAATAATATTATATTTGAGTATACCGAGCTATTATTGTGATGCCCGAGATCTTTACCGTACACTTTTTAACTGTTGTATCCACTGTTTGTGCATTTTTACTGTGCAACTAATTGTTACTTCTTTGGTTACTATTCATCACGTTTTTCAACTAGCTGTTTTCTTCGAATTAGCATTTTTCTTAAATCAAATGACTTATTTTAGGAATGAAAAAAATGTGCATTTGAGTAAAATGTGTTAGGAGCATGCGTTCATAAATTTTTTTAGCGGTTTGTTGAATAGTATTATGTAGTCTAATATATTTTCGGAGCTAGCTAACATTTAATTACACCTTTGGACTTATGTTAAGTGATGATTGGCCAACTTTAAGTAGCATTACACACATAAAAACAATACATATATTAGATATATATATATATATATCTCAACACATATATACATATAGCATAGAAAAAAAAATAAAAAGCTCCAAATAGTACCCCTCAAATCCGACAGCCCCATAGGAGAGGAAGGTGAGAGTTTTGCTTATTAACTCTTGGATTCAAGCCTTTGCAAGCTAGGATCAAGTATTTTTGTATGTCCTCTAGCATCCTACAAGCTCCTACGCACTTGTGGTGATGGATTTGCATGTATATTTTGTATTTTTAAAATGTTACAACTTTCTTTATTTTGTAGATTTGCTAGTAAATGCCTATGGTATACTCAAATATGATATTATATAATGTATACATGATGTAGAGACCGAGTTTATGCCATTGTTTCGCTTTTTAAATGGTTAAATTTGATGGTTCGATTTTAGGGTGTGAATAGTGATGGATTTTTAGGGTTTTGTGAAATTGTGCGTTTTAGCTCGATTCCTTGCTTCAAATAGGTACCTTAGATGTTAATAGCCCTGGGAGGTTAAATTGCTCGAAACTTGGCTAAAATGTGAAATTGGTGACTTTTAAAAAGGGGTTTCGGGGTTAAGGCAAATCCAGGTTAATTTGGCCTTCTTACTTAGTGTTCTTAGCCTATATAGGTGCTAGATATGCTTTGCTAAACCCCGATTGAGTTCCGGTTAGGGTAGTTGTAGTATAAACTCACAAAGGGATAAACGGGGCTTTTGTGGTAATCGCGGGCAATTGGGTAGTTTCGAGGGTCCTAGGGGTGCCATAAGGGATAATTAGAAGTATAGAATAGCCTGCTCACTTAACTGGAATATTAACTTGTGTTTGGAAGAAAAATGGCTTGAGTTACAAAGAGGAAAAAGTAGGAAGTCGGTTGTTTTGCATTTCTATGACCTTGTTATTGTTTCTTAGGTGTTTAAATGCACTTTTAAATTAATTGTGAGCTCTTGGTAATGTTTTGAGGAAAATATGTGATTTACCCCTTTGTGTTTATTTGGTTAACGTCGTGATAATGCATATATTCGAACTGTTTTCGAGGGCAACCTACTTTGTTGTCCCTCCTAAGTGTTGTTGCTTTTAATGTTATTATATTGTCATTGGTTTAAGTGCATTGCATAGTAGTTGCGCAACCATAGTGTCAAGGGCAGATGTATTGAGTATCGGTTGGGCGACGACGGGCTTGCCAGTAGATATTCGATCTCCGTGCCCTAGTCCCTCACTCGCTTGGTTCGGAGATTGCCAGGAGGTGTTGGGTTGTAGGATTATCAGGGTACATCCGTAGTACACCCACCCGAGTGGTTGGGGTTATGCCGGCACATTGATCCTGGTTCGAGGTTCGTGATTGAAGATCAAGTGAAGTCTGGAGTGTTGGGGTTAAAGTCTATTGTACCTTTTAATGTGTGGTTTCTGTATTTCAATTGTTCTTAGTTACTTCTAATGCTTATTTGTATTAACTGTTGCATTGCAAGCCCTGGTAGTCTTTATCCCTCACTGGGCAATTGTGGTTGCTCATATCTCGCTGACATGTTTTAGGAGGTACTGAGCTTAACCGCAGCTTGATTTAGTTGAGGGTGAGGAGCAGGAGGTGCATAAGGAGCAGTTACCTTAGTTTCTGTGTCTGTTTGCTTGAGGTGAAGGTGCTTATTGTTGGATTTTTTGTGAAGACTTGTTGTACTACTTTGTGTCCTATTTTGGAGCCTTTGGGCTTATATATATATTTGTGCAGTTGTAGCTTGAGAGTTAGATGAATGTAGTATGAAATTTGAAGCTATGGCATGTAATAACTTATATTCCTGCTTCTAGTTGTGTTGCATGCTTGTGTGTGATACAATGGTTAAATGGTTGAATTTAGTTCTTAAGGATGTTTAATTGCTAGCTTGGAGTGGTATGATAAGCGAATGAAAGACAAAGATTCTATGACTATTGATTGCATGCTTGTATGTATTTAAATTATTTTGTATTGTTTAAGGCTGAGATGGCCTTGAAGCTGGGATTTAGTTAGAATTGGAGTTCTAGCTGTTTTGTGGCCTTATTGAATGTTTTCAGGTTTCCAGAATATCCACGATACAGAGGAGACTTTGTCCGTTTGTTGGGTCCGCACTTAACCTTTTTTGTGTGAGGTTGGGTTAGGGCGTGACATTTAGGTGGTATCAGAGCTTATAGAAAGCATGAGCCAAGATAAGTTTCTCGGTCTGTGGGGTAGAGGTCTATTATGTGAAAGTGTAGTTGTGTGAATAAGTGTTTCTTTTGATTGAATAAGTGAAAGATTGAATTAGCAAAGGTCATGCTAGCATGAAAATGAAAATAAGAATGTGAAATGTCTTTTAAGAGTATTTCTATGAAAGTAAAAGTTTAGAATAGAAAGTATGACTAAGTGTTTTATTTGTATCTTTTGTGTATAAAGTGCTTGTATGATATAATATGTAATTTTATGTGGATTTATCTGAACATCTCCTTATGTGATTTACTTGCAAATTATATATATATATGCCTGTCATAATACTTTGAACTCTAGTTATTCGGAATGGGGCCCCGCCGTCAAACCAGAAATCAGAATGCCAGGGAAGGAGAAGTAGACCAAGAGACTCTCAATGCACAATTAACAGCTGCAATAGGCCAGATTGCACAAATATTGTAGAGGCAGGGAGGTTTTGTACCCGCAGGTAATCCGGGTAAGGGTCAAGGTGGAGTAGAGGGTGGTAATAGCAACTATCTTGATAAATTCTTGCATCGTGGTCTGTTAGCTTCTTCAGGGAACCCGATGATATGTTGGCTGAACAATGGTTAAATAAAGTGGAGAAGATTCTTACTGTCCTCGAGTATAATGATGCGAGGAGAATTGCTTGCGCTAAGTTTCTGCTCGAGGGAGATGCTGAGCAATAGTGGCATACGGTGAAATCTAGATAGGAGGTTGAGCCAGTACCGTAGACTTGGGATGAGTTTGTCAGAGAGTTTCAGGAGAAATTCATTACAAAGACAACTATTGAGAGGTGAGAGCAAGAGTTTATTAATCTAAAACAGGGCAACATGACAATTGACCAGTATGACGCTGCTTTCACTCGCTTGTCCCGATATGTGCCAACTTTAGTACAGCCGGAGAGTAAGAGGATCCAGAAGTTTATTATGGGGTTGAGGCCTGATATTTCGTTGAATATGTCTACCCAAGATTATCCCGCTTACGTTGCAGTAGTCAAAATAGTTACCAAATATGAGAAACGGAAGGTAGATTTTTGGGGAGCTGAGTCAGCCCAGTAAACGACCACATTAGACTCAGAGTCAGGGATTTCAGAGACAGACTGTTTTAGTTGGTCAGGGTCAATAGCCGAGGCAGACTCAAAGTTATATTGGGCCTACTCAAACTCAGGCACGACCAGTTTAATGTCAGAATCAAGGGCAGTCTCGTCAGCTGTAGCACGATCTTAGTAGGGTAGTTCAGTTTCCTCTTCTTACAAAGCTCTTACGGGAAGCACTGTTGCAAGACGTCACCAGCAGTACAGCTTTTGTTAGCGTTAGGGCCATACTGAAGAGAATTGCTGGAAGAGGTTGAACAGGTGTACAGGTTGCGGGAGTGCCCAGCACAGGGTTAAAGACTGCTTGAAATTCAAGAACACTAGAGGTCAGACATCTTGTCACGCCCCGACCCGGACACCTGCAAAGGCTAACGCCGACACGTGACTTTTGTAACCCAAAATCTATAAAATCAATAACTTAATAACCTGAACATTCATATATACTCCATAAAGTTTCAAAAAACTTTCAATTACATCGACCTTAGTAAAGGAAACCCCCATTGATCACAGATATACAAGACCTCGAGTCACCTGTCCACACATAAAGTCTAGCCAACATTCAGGTATTTAGGTCTCAAAAGATTTGAAGTATTTAATTACATAAAAGTTGTCCAAAAGAATAAATTATACATCAAGTATTATAAGATACATCAACACACAGTAATCACATAAGGAAGAAATCCTCGATGTCACACCAAGGAGTTTCGCCAATACCTTGAAATGTCTGCTCAGCCTCAGCCTCGCTTGAAAGGTTAAAAGTGGGTGAGCTAATCTTGCCTATAGCTCAGTGAGGATGAAATAGGAAGGGTTTTCATAATGGTTTTCTCTTTTTGCAAACAATTTGAGAAATCATGCCATGCACATAAGAATGCACATGTAAGTAAACAAGCAGTAACTCAAGTATGCAATAAGATAAGGAACAGAGATACTTATTGCAAAAAGGATACAAGGATGACTGATATTGGAGACTGCTGCCTTGAATCATGTAATAACAACCCCACACCACAACCGAGGATCAAGTCCTCAAAGGAAACCCCACACCAAACTCCATCAATAACCGAGGGTTCCGGATAGCTCCCCTAAAAAATAAAGAATAGGTCTTTTCGTGGTCGTGGCTAAACCAGCAAGCCCGATGCTGCCCGGGGGCCATCGATCGCACTCAGGCCTTTAGAAGGTTGCAACCTTGATAACATATATATATATATATATACATATTTAATACCCAACTCTCCAAGGGACGTCACCAAGAGAAAAAGGGACTAGGATAGCAATAAAGTAGGTTGCTTCCGTCACAACAATAATATCAAAGACATGGCATATCAAGCAAGCATATACTGATCATGCATATATAACATTTAGGGTGTTTCAAGTATTATCAAGTATCATGAGGTAGTGAAAATACATCAATAGACTGCGCAAAACGACGGGAAAATGCAAACACAAGTAAAACTATGGAGTCATTTCAATGCTTCTGTATTAGTCTAATTTAGGAGGTAACTTTTCCTATGTTCCCAAAATCCAATTAATCTGATTTTGGTATAGAATCGAAACTTATCGAATGTAGATAACTCTAGAATCAAATGGAACTCAATTCGGAGTTGAATTGAGTGAGATATGGTCTTCGGAAAATTATTGCGCAAAGCTGTCAAGGAAGTTGGGCGAGTAGGTCAGGCGAGTAACTCGCCCGACTTAGTCCACTGGCTTTTACAGAGATTTTGGTCAAATGTCGGTTGAGTAGCTAGGAGAGTTTAGCCAACCGGCTTAGTCGACCGACCTAGGCAAAATATACATGTAAATTCTCATTTTTCAGCCCATTTTCTTGCCATCTTTCTCCCAACCTTCAACAAGTATTCAAGCATACTCTAGATGGTTTATTAATAACATTTATGAGTTCCAACAACCAACCACAACACCCTCCAATCCACAATCCACATCCAAAACTTAGGATCTAATACAACTCATAAACATTGAGATTAACATTCCAAGTTCAAAAATGCTAAATTCATGCTCTCAACCATTGCATACATTTTACATACACTCTAACATATACAAAACAATACCTAGCTCATCAACAAATCCTCAAGATCATCCAATACAAATTAGGCAAGCCCTAGATCTACAACACATAAACCCAACCAATTTCATAATATGGTCAAATATGAACTTCACAAGCTATATTACTCAACAAAATACATCATACAACCTTGGATGAGCTTTATCAAGATGTTTTGAAAGAATCCCTCACCTCAGCAATACAAGAGAAATGCTAGTTCAAGATTGTAGGATGAAAGTCAAGCTTAAAAAATGGCTAACAATGGTTTTTTCTCCTTTTCTTCTTCCTCTTTTTCTTCTTCTTCTCCCTCTTTGATCGTGTGAATGAGTGTGTGAGTATGTGTGTGCAGAGATTTGTGTGTGTGGTGTGTGTTTTAAGTGGGAGATAATAGTATTGTTAGGTGAGATATTATTTGACATGCCAAATGACCACTTTGCCCTCCAACTATGTTATGTACTGCTAGTTTGCCATTTTGGTTCAATTATAACTATTTAGTTACTACCCATGACTTATTTGAGTACAATTAATGCCTACGACACGTAAAGCTCCATAATGCACGTAATTGAACATTTTGGCACATAAAACGATGAATATACACGTTAAATGATATTAATGCTCATTAATTATTGCTATTGCTTATGAAATGATATCAATGCACTATGAACAATATAATTATATATAGATTCTCATGCCGGGTTTTACACATCTGGACAGGGTACTCAGACCAAGGCACTAGCTGCAGCATCAGCACCACGGGAGTAAGCCCGAGTATTTGCCTTAGATGCAGAGGAGCTTCCTGATACGATTGCAGTTGTTAAATGTACTTTTCTTCTCAATAATAAATCAGTTATAGTTTTAATTGATTCCGGGGCTACACACTCATTTATCACACCTATGTGCGCACAATCTTCTGCATTGAAAATTGATAAATTGCCTTATAATATTGAGGTAGGTTCACCTATGGGCACTAAAAATTTCACTAAATCTGTGTGTAAAGCCTGTGAAGTGTGTATTGGGGGTCGAGTCCTTCCTGTTGATTTAATTATCTTGCCTTTTAAGGACTTTGAAATAATTCTGGGTATGGACTAGTTGGGTGAATATAATACTTATGTAGATTGTAGAAGAAAAATTGTGAAACTAGAAATGCCTAAGCAACCCGTAATTGAGATTGTCGGTAGTTGTAAGTCTACGGGTACTCGCATAATTTCTTCGATTAAGGCAACTAAAATGCTGAGTAAAGGTTGTGATGCTTATTTGGCCTATTTGATTAATCAACCTACGGATAAGCTAAAACTAAATGATGTGCCTATTATGAGTGAGTTTCCGGGGGTGTTTCCTGAAAAGTTACCTGGGTTGCTGCTTGATAAAGAGATAGAGTTTGTGATTGACTTATTGTCGGGGACTACACCTATCTCTAGAACTCCGCATAGAATGGCTCTGCCTGAATTACAGGAATTGAAAGTTCAGTTGCAGGGTTTACTTGAGAAGGGATTTATTCAGCCGAGTTCTTCGCCTTGGGGTGCGCTAGTCTTATTTGTTAAAAAGAAGGACGGGTATCTTCGCCTGCGCATTGATTATCGGGGTCTCAATCAGGTGACTATCAAAAACAAATATCCATTGCCTTTAATTGGAGAGTTATTTCATTAGTTGCAGGGTGCCAATATATTTTCTAAATTTGATCTGAGGCAGGGTTATTATTAGTTGAGGATCAAGAACGATGATGTGCCTTAAATTGCTTTCAAAACTCGTTATGGCCATTATGAGTTTGTTGTTCTGCCGTTTGGTTTGACTAATACTCCTACCTCATTTATGCACTTAATGCAAAGGGTATTCTGTCCGTATCTGGACCAATTTGTGATTATTTTTATTGATGATATTCTTGTGTATTCTAAATCTGAGACTGAGCACGAGTAACATCTAAGGATTGTATTATAGACTCTTCAAGAGCATAAATTGTTTGCAAAATTTAGCAAATGTGAGTCCCGATTAAGGCAAGTTGATTTTCTCGGTCATATTATTTCGCAGGATGGTATTTCTATTGATCCAGCGAAGATTGAGGTTGTATTAGCTTGGAAATGGCCTGAGACTGTTACATAGATCCGCAGTTTTCTGGGTTTAGCAGGTTATTATAGAAGATTTGTCAAGGATTTCTCTAAAATTGCTGGACCTTTGACTCAGCTTACTCAGAAGAAAATTGTGTTTGATTGGAATGAGAAGTGTGAGGCTAGCTTCCAGGAATTGAAGAAAAGGTTAACCACAGCTCCTATTATTGTATTACCTAAGCGTACTGATAATCTGGTAATCTATAGTGATGCTTCCAAAGAAGGTTTGGGCTGTGTATTGATGCAAAATGGAAAAGTTATAGCATATGCCTCTAGGAAACTGAAACCTTATGAACTCAACTATCCGACGCACAATCTTGAGCTTGCGGTTATTATCTTTGTGCTAAAGAAATGGCGTCACTATATCTCGGTTAACAAATTTGAAATCTTTACTAATCACAAGAGTCTGAAATATCTCTTTTCACAGAAAGAATTGAACATGAGGTAGAGTTGTTGGATGGAATTACTTGAGGATTATAACTGCACTATTAATTATTTACTAGGTAAGACCAATATTGTTGCTGATGCTTTGAGCTGAAAGGCTATAATTGCTAGCTTGATTATCAAAAAATGGGAGTTCATGGAAGAACTATGTTTATGGAAGCCCAAAACATCAAATTTTGGTATTCAATTTGTAAGTTTGCAGATTCAATCTCTATTATTATCCAGGATTAGAGAAGCTCAGCAGACTAATCCACAATTGTTGAAACTCCTAGAAAAGTCTAAAGGGGGATAGTCGGATTTCAAACTTCATGAGGATAATATTCTTAAATTCAAAGGTAAAATCTGTATTTCGAGTGAGCCAACTTTAAAGAAGGATATCCTTGTTGAGGCACACAGTTCTAGATATACTATCCATCCAGACAGTACCAAAATGTACAGGGATTTGAAACAGAACTTCTGGTAGAACAACATGAAAAGAGAGCTTGCCGACTATGTTGCTAGATGCCTTACATGTCAGAAAGTTAAAGCGGAGCATTAGAGACCTGCAGGGTTATTACAGCCTTTAGCTATACTTGATTGGAAGTGGGACCATATTACTATAGATTTCGTGTCAGACTTGCCAAGATCTTTGAAGGGTCATGACTCAGTTTGGGTTATTGTTGATAGACTGACCAAAACTTCTCACTTTATTGCTACAAAGAAAACTAATTCTCTTGACAAGCTGGCTGAATTATATGTTGAGAATATTGTCAGGCTTCATGGGATTCCAAAGAGTATTGTGTCAGACAGAGATCCCAGATTCACATCTCAGTTCTGGCAGAAAATTCAAAAAGCTTTGGGCACCACATTGAGGTTCAGTACTTCTTATCACCCTCAGACAGACGGTCAATCTGAAAGAATTATTTTAATACTCGAGGATATGTTACGAGCTTGTATTCTAGGCTTCGGTAAGAGTTGGGAAAGGTATTTGCCACTTGCAGAATTCGCTTATAATAACAGTTATTAAGCTACTATCGGTATGGCACCGTATAAGGCACTATATGGGCGTAAATATAGATCTCCTTTATATTGGGATGAAGTTGGAGAGATGAAGGCTATTGACCCTACTCTATTGCCAGAGATGAACAGAATGATTGATAATTTGCAGCTTATTAAAAAGAGAATGCTTGCAGCATAGAGTTGGTACAAGAACGATGCAGACAGATGCCATCGTGATTTGGAGTTTGCCTTGGAAGATCGGGTATTTATTAAAATCTCTCCTCATAAAGGTTTGATTCGGTATGGTAAAGGAAGTAAACTCAGTTCGAGATATGTGGGACCGTTTGAAATCAGCGAGAAAGTTGGTGCTTTGACTTACCGGTTACCGTTTGAAAGACATTCACGATGTCTTTCATGTCTCTATGCTTCGGAAATATCAACCAGATCTATCTTATATTCTTAAGCTAGAGTCGCTAGAGATCTGTGATACTTTGACTTATATAGAGAAACCTCGGGTTATAGACTAGAAGGTACAGGAACTGAGAACTAAAAGCATTCCGATGGTTAAGATCCTGTGGGATCATCATGGGTTACAGGATGCTACATGGGAGAGGGAGGATCAGATGAGGGATCGCTACCCAGAGTTATTTGCCGAATCATGTAAGCATTGCGTGGACGTAATTAGTTTAAGGGGGAGAGGATGTGACGCCCGAGATCTTCACCGTACACCTTTTAATTGTTTTATCCACTATGTGTGCATTTTACTATGCAACTATTTGTTACTTCTTTGGTTACTATTCAATACATTTTTCAACTACCTATTTTCTTCGAATTAGCATTTTTCTTAAATCATATGACTTATTTTAGGAATGAGAACAATGTGCGTTTGAGTAAAATGTGTTAGCAGCATACGTTCAAAAAATGTTTTAGCAGTTTGTTGAATAGTGTTACGTAGTCTAATATATTTTCGAAGCTAGCTAACATTTAATTACACTTTTGGACTTCTATTAAGTGATTATTGGCCCACTTTAAGTAGCAATACACACATAAAACCAATACATGTATTATATATATATACATATCTCAACACATACATACATATAACATAGAAAAATAAAATAAAAAGCCCCAAATAGTACCCCCCAAACCCGACAGCCCTATAGGATACGATTTGAACATAACATTTTTGATACTAGTCCTATGAAGCAGCACAACAATAGTGTGAGTGTCTGCCTCAACATCAAGATGATCAACGCCCAATTTAACAGCTCGTTGTATCCTTTCCCACAATGCCACGAGCTCAACATGCACATTTGTTGAATTCCCCATATTGACCAAATACCTCCTAAGCCAAGCTCATGATTCATCGCGAAACAAGTCTCCTATTTCTTCCAATCCTGGGTTGCCTTTGGCAAAACCATCCACATTTAGCTTTCAACCCCTTCGAGGCTTACACCAACCAACCATCACACGGCTCTAGGAGACCTGCATGCTTGTTTCGAAAAAAGACCCCAAAGAATCTGCAGGCTCCACAACATATTTGATAATGAAGTGTTGCACCCCTTCTCCACTAAGAGGTTGCTCTCCTAAGAAAAGCCTCACATTTCACCATTTCTAAATCCACCAAACCCTAGTGACGAAAAAAGCCACCAATCCACAGACTCAAGGCATCGTTGATTGTTGATGTTGGATGACATCCATTCATCCCATGTTAAACCCCACTTTTCTGCTTTAACTCGATTTATGTGTTTTGTCTCGTTTTGCGTGCATATGACCTGTTTATGTGCTATAGGGCCTAGAATGTTGTAATTTTGATGTCAATACTCCTAATACGTGCTAAATGTGCATTCATGAAATTTTTATAAAAAATGGAGTCAGAAATTTTATCGTCGATTTTTAGTGAATAGTATTTTCAAAACACGTCCGCTAAAATTTTGAAACTGGTCTTTTTAACCCTTCTAGACCTAGACCACAGACTTTAATAGACCTGTGTTTGATTAAAACGGTTTTAAAATCGGCTTAAGAATTTATTAGGGTTTTTACACCGACTTTTACTAAAATCGAGTTTTAAGCCGACTCGGGTGAACTTGTTTGATTGTAAAACTTCTTGTCACCTAAAAATAACCTACTTAAGCTAGCTTGGGTGTTGAATAATTGTTTTGAACTTTGGTGATCAAGAAAATGCATTTAAAGTCAAGAAAACACTAAAAACACTAAAAACACTAAAGTTTCAACTTTGACTTTTTCCATTTTGTTGACTTATGTATATAAATCTCTACACACACTAAATACAAAGCAAACACCATAAAAACACATACATTGCAGCCGTGAGTTTCTTGGCATTTTTGAGAGTTTTTCAACTTATTTTACAAAACAATTTTTCCTTAGAAAACTTAGTTTTAGTCCGAATCTTTTCAAACCGGGCTGGATTCCGCTTGTTGGGCACCTATTGCACGCATTCCTAGCTTTACTTCGGATCAAAGGTGAGAGAAAAATTATAGATCTCAAAATGTCATTTTTATGTTTTTGCGTATAATTAATTATTGAACAGTTAGAATGTTAATTTGATGTTAGATTATTGCTCCATGCATGCTAGGGATCATTTATATGCAATACTACGAGATTTGAACGGATGTAGCATATTTATTATTTTTCGGGTATTTAAAATTGATTAATTTGTTAAATGTTGAATATTTTGAGTTGTGTTGATCAGAATCGATTGCTGTCGATTTCTAAAAGATTGATAATTACGTGGTAGCGCCGTTGTAATGCCGAATTTTCGATTGTGATGTCCGTGCCAAAATCCAGAAATTTCAGCCATGATACACTAGGGTTTTAGGGTTATTGGGCATGATTTGGATGTGTTTTGGTTGGTTTCCGAGGGGGCTAATGTAGTTGATTGAATGGGTGAGTGTTTGAAACTGATTTGGAGTTGTTTGGATTAGTAGAATGTAAGATATGATTATTTGAAGTTTAGGTTGTCTTTCTTTAAAATGTTAGATTGAGCCTTAGTTGATTGGGTGTGGGTTGAGTGATTGAATTGTGAGTTGATGATGGGTAAACTAGGGTTTGATTGTGTGTTTAATGCATGTTCGGTTAGATGGCCTACTTTGTCATCTAACTTAGTTGTTTGTTGTTTAATTAAATATTGATGTTATATTAATGTTATATTGATTGATTATTGAGTATGGGAATCGGGCACTTTTGTTGCTGATCTCCCAGATTATTGATGATTGTTATGGAGTCTTGGTATGTGTGTGCTACCTCTCGGGCAGCATTGGGCTGTCGGGTTGAAAACGGCATGACTGCCAGAGACTACCCCCAGCTCACATGACAGAGATGTCATGGAGGGAGGGGCTAGTGAGGTACCTAGGGTGCGTGAGTAATGGGGAGTTACAAGAAGAATGGTTGAGATCGTGATGGCGTTTGGAGCTACACCAACTAGAGTATCCTTTATTAAATGGTTATATAGTTATGTGATGATAGAATTATTGATGTTATTGTGTGTTTACTGACTCAAAGGATTATTCCAAGGAGTTTAGTAGACCTTGCTCGAGATCTATCGGATCCTCACTGGGCTTTTTTTATATAAGCTCACTGTCTATTATTGCATGCATACAGGTGTACTATCGCAGGATTACGGGTACGTGCCTCCTGAAGAGGAAAATGTGCCTTACGTGGATGAGTCATATGTTCCAGAGTCTTATCTTTGATGTTGTAATGTTTTATTATCTTGTAAATTAACTTAGTAGGTTTTTATCTGCTTTGTAGTTTATAATGTATAAGATGTTGATAAGTTAATGAATTAGTTGATGTTGTCTTAGGAGCTTTTCTTTTGTTTATGATTAGGTTGCTAGAGTGGCTCAATATGTTTTTGTATTGTATATTAAGGGTTAATGTATTATGTTGGAACGGAGGCATATAACGAGGACTGTTTATTGTATAATATGGTTATGATGTATGTTGTTATTTTATTGAGGAGTTGTTTGTTGTATGATTTGTGAAGTTGATGTATGATGTTCTATTGAGGTTGGTTTAGAGCCTCGGTGTCCTATGTACTGTCGTAATACTGCTGAAATTCCGTTGCGTCCTGACTGATTGTAGGAGGGTCGAGTTGGGGCGTGACATCCCATGACATATGGAAGAAGTTATGTTGGGAGTGCAAGTTAAAAATCCTTACCCGAATGTCTCTGGCAAAAGGACATTGTCGAAACACATGATCAATGTCTTCACCCCGTGCGCCATACACTGGGAAATAGTAAACACCTACAATGCCCTGACGGTAGAGCTGATCTCCTGTTTCTATGCATTGATGGCTCACTCGCCATATAAAAACTTCATGCCCTGGGGACATGGGTATCACGCCCCGACCCAACCGCACTCTAAAAGGTTAAGTCCGGACCCGATAAACGGACAGAGTCTCCTCTGTACCATGGACATTCTAGATACCTCTAAACATCAAATTAATCACAAATACAAGACTAAAGCTTTAACAACTCCAACTCCAACTATTTCCCAGTTTCAAGGCCATCCGTGCCTTAAGCGAAACAAGACATACTAAACATACAAGCATGCAAGGTTAAACCATTGAAAAACCATTCTTTTTAATCTTGTCTAACCACTCTAACATTTTCATATAAGTATTCTTATAATTTAAAGCTAATCAACTATTCGCTGCATTAACACACAAGCACGCAACAAAACAAGAAGTGGAGTTATAAGCTATTACAGTCCACTACCATACAAGCCATACATTACTCAAGCTATTACAATCCTTCAACACACCAAATATATATACAAGCCCATAGGCACAAAATAAAACATAACATAAAACAAGTAAAGTCTTCACATATCAACAAGCACACTCCAACCTCAAGCAAACTTAAGTAATTAAGGCAACTCCTCAATCTACACCTCCTATTCCGCTCTCTCAACAACTACAAGCTGTGGATCTACCTCAACACCTCCTGAAATATGTTAGCAAGGTATGAGCAACCACAATTGCCTAGTGAGGGATATAGTCTACCGGGGCATGCAATGCAACAGTTAACACAAGTAAAACATTTAAACAACTAAAGAACAATGTAAATGACAAGTTACCACACATTAAAAATGATACGATTCCCTTAACCCCAACACTCCAGAATTTACTTGATCTTCAATCACGAACCACGAACCTCGATCCATGAACCTTGATCAATGTGCCGACATAAACCCCAATCACTCCAGTGGGTGTACTCTGGATGTACCCCGAGAATCCTATGACCCAACACCCTCTGGCAATCTCTGGACTAGGAGAGTGAGGGACTCGAGCACGGAGATCGAATATCTACTGGCAAGCCCGCTTCCGCCCAGCCAATATCTAATATATCCGCCCCTGATACTATTGTTGTGCAACCACTATGAAATGCACTTAAACCAATGACAATACAATAATAAAATAAGCAATAACACATAAGAGGGACAACAAAGAAGGTTGCCCTCGAAAACAGTTGGAATATAAGCATAATCATGCAATTAACTAAATGAACAAAAAAGGGGTCAATAACATATTATTCACGAAACTTTCCCAAAAGCTCACAATTATCTTAGAAGTACAATTAAATACATAATAAACATTTACAAGACTATAGAAGTACAAAACAACAGATTTCCCACTTTTCCCCCTTTGTAACTTAAGCTATTTAATTCCAAATCAAAAGGCAAGGCTCTAGATTCATAAGCGAGCTATTCCATACTTCTAATTACACCTTATGGCACCCCTAGGACCCTCGAATTTACCCAAATACCCACGTATACCACAAAAGCCCCGATTGCCCCTTTATGCGTTTGTATTACACGTACCCTAACTGAAGCTCAACCGAGAGTTAGAAAAGCATATCTAGCACCTATTTTCCCTAAGAACACCAAATGTGATGCCCAATTCAACCCGGATTTGCAATACACCCGAAACCTATTTCTAAAAGTCGCTAAATTCGCAATTTAACTAGGTTCCGAGCAATTAAACCACACGGGGTCATTAGTCTACCTTCATTAACATCTAAAGCGCCTAATTGAAGCATTGAATCAAGCTATAAGGTACATTTTCTCAAAACCCTAAAAAAATTCACTATTCACTACCCTAGAAATTAACAAACGAATTTAACTGTTTAAAAAGCTAAACAATTACATAAATATAGTCTCTACAACATGTAGGTGACATAGAAAACAGGATTGAAACATATCTCAAGCCATTAGCAACAAATCTAGAAATTACATAATATAGCATACACATTGTATTCACAAAAAGAGTGCAAAATCCCTCACCAAATACGCGTAAGAGCTAGTAGGAAGCTAGAAAACCTTCAAAGCCACTTGACCCTAGCTTGGAATGGCTTGAAACCAAGATTTGATGAGCAAAGTTTCCCTCCTTCCTCTCCTAGCTGCTATCGGGTTTGGGTAGGGACATAGGGGGTATTTTCTAAATTGTTTTATGAGCTAGTTGTATATATGTGTGTTGTATTGTGTTTAAGTGCTATGTATATGCAATAAGTTGACAACATTTTGGCCAAAATAACTTGCTAAATCCACTTAAAACAAGTCCAAGATGTAACCAAATGTTAACTAGCTCAAAATCAATGTTAGACTATATCCACTATTCACTTGAACAACTAAAACATTTTCTAAACGAATGCTCCTAGTGCATTTTGCTCAAACACTCATTTTTCTCATTCTTCAAATATTTAATATAGTTTAGGAAAAAATGTTAATTCAAAGAAAATAAGTAGTTGAAACGTGTAATGAATAGTAACTAAGAATGTAACAATCTAATGCACAGCTAAAATGCACAAATAGTGAATGCAACAGATAATATAAAGTACGGTAGTGATCTCGGGCGTCACAATTGGAGTTTCCATAAATGGCAGCAATCAAGGATAAGAGTAGGTCCAGGAGGTTGTAACAATTCACAAGAAGATTTCATTGTGAATGAACCTTGCAGGTCAAGCCCCTAGGCTAAGAAATCTTCCTCAGGTTCAGCAGGCCACAACTTGACACTAGCCACTTGAAGAAGCAATTTTTGTGGTAAATAATACTATAACAAATGCCATTTCCAGTCCCTTGTTTCAAAAAAATAATCACTTATAAATTTGTTGATATCATCATATGGAACCTCACAAGGCACGACTGCAATGAGAAAAGACTCACCCACCCACTAATCAAGCCAAAAGTGCATTGACTTACCTGTAACGACCCCAAACCTAACCCTTCCCAAGATTGGATAAAAAGTCTGCAATTACAAATCTAAACATATAAAAGACAAGATCTGTACTATATATTACATCACTTCTTTGAATACATCCCAAGTTACAATCGTTTCTTAGCCCAGACTCAACTATGTCAAACCCTGCTTGGATAATCCAACTACTACATATGGTCTACATCTTGTAATCTGGACTAAAATCAAGTACACAGACTATCTCTCATGGTCCAAAACCAAAGTCAACTAGAACAGCGTTAACTATAACATCATATACAAGATGGTGAGGTATGCTAAGACCCTCATAGTCTTCACTGTGTGAGCCCTGTTGGTGCGAATTGACCTCAATAAGCCTTGGGATTAGCAAATTTGGGTTGCCCAAGAAGCAGAATAAGCACATTCTATTCTAACCGGTTTTACTATCTTATTTTGTTTAACCTTAAATGGGGGAGCGGGGAAAGGGTCGTGAGCTCAAAAGAACTCAGTACGGGGAGGTCAATCGGGGATGTTTTGAAAACATTTTCGAGTTCTCAAAACCATGATGCAATGCAAGCATATCAAGTATATCAATATATAAATTACATGTACAAATCACGTTGCAAAGGATACGTTTGTCTTCATTTCACAAGATGGTTGGTCGGATTAAGATCACACCTTCTTATCTCTCCCAAGAGGGTACTCCGGATTGTACACGAAACCTTCGACCTAGCTCTCTGAGAGTGGTACCAAGTGAGAGAGGGATTAGGACTACGATAGACACGGGAGCACCGACAAGCCCTATGTCTCCCGGTGTTCTATCGCGCCTGAGGTTGTAACCCCTAAGTAGCATACATGCATGCACATGTAGTCATATAACACACAGTTGACAAGAACAATCACGTAATTTGATAACATATATGGGGTACAACAGAAGAAGCTAACCCCGGTCAAGTACACTTAACAATTTAAATATATTTGCTTTTATAATAACAAAAATACTCTAGTTGATAGCATTTCGAATGAATTGGTTGCAAAGGTAGGTGTTAGTGTGACGCCCGTGATTTAGCCATGCATTCAATTACTGTTGCATCTCTTGTTTGCGCATTTCCTTCTGTGCTTTATTAACTGTCTTCTTAAATTACTATTCACTCCGTTTTTAGCTTCATTCTATTAGCGAATTAGCATTTTTATTAAATCATATTAATTGTTAAAGTAGTGGGAAAAATGTGCAATTGAGCTAGAGGCGATAGGAGAGCTCGTTTAGAAAATGATTTTTGTAGTTAAATGAATAGTGTTACGTAACTAACTTAGATATTTAATCAGCTAGCCTACGTTTTACACTTTAGACTCGTTTCTAAGCTATCTAAGCGCATTTTAGGAGTTCACTTAACCACCCAAACATGACCCCACCTTACTTAGCCAACTTATAAGTCATTTAAGCTCTTAAAATGCAAAAGAAAAAAAAAATAAAAGTTGAAATAGAAGCAGGAAAGCCGAGAGCAGCATAGAAGAGGAAGAGAGAAACTTTGGCTCACCAAATCACCATTCCAAGCCCTCCCAAGCTAGATTCAAGTCATTCTACTAGTGCTCAAGCTTCCTAAGTGCTCCTACGCGCATTGGTGATGGATTTCACGGCTTATTTTCGCATTTCTAAATAGTTGCCATTTCTTGATTTGTTGAAAATATGATCAAATGCTAATGTATTGATTATCTATGCTATTATACCATGTATATGAATGCTAGAGAACATATTTGAGCCATCGTTTCACTTTTTAAACGGTTAGAATTGTTAGTTTGATTTATGAGATGAATAGTGATGTTTTTTCTAGGGTTTTGTGATTTTGCGCGTTTTAACTTGATTCAATGATTCTAATATATGCCTTAGGTGTTAATGAAGGTAGTCTAATAGCCCTGTACACTTGAATTGTTTTAAAATCGCATAAAACGTGAAATAGCCAACTTTAACAAAGGGATTTCGGGGTTAATGCGAATTCGGGTAGATTCGGGCTTCACTTTTAGTATCCTTAGACTACCTAGGTGCTATATAATATTTACTAACCTTTGTTTGAAGCCCGGATGAGGTATGTGTAGCTTAAGACTATAAGAGGGAATTTAGGGCTTTTGGGGAAATCGTGGGCATTTGTATGAGTTTGAAGGTTGGAAGGGTTCCTTGATGGTTAGTTAGAAGGTTGGGAGACTTTCCCTTGAAAATTGAATCATTAACTTTGGTTTGGAAGAGAAATAGTTTGAAAAACAAAGGGGTTTTGGTGCAATTTCGGTTGACTCACACTTCTAAATCCATGACATGACTTCTTGAGTGTTTATATGTGGTTTGAAGTTGGTTTGGGGCTTTTGGTATGATTCTATGCTTATCTTGTATATGTCCGTTTGTAAAACTGCTTATTTCCTTACATAATTGTTTCTATTCTAACCGCATCGAGCTCAACCTACTTTGTTGATCCTCCTATGTGTTATTGCTCAAATTATTGATATTAACTTGCCATTGTAAAGTGCATTGCATAGTGGTTGCGCAACCATAGTGTCAGGGGCGGATGTGTTGAATATCGGCTGGGCGACAGAGGGCATGCCGGTGGATATTCAAACCCCGTGCCCTAGTCCTTCATTCGCCTAGTCTGGAGATTGCCAGGGGATGTTGAGTCGTAGGATTATCGGGGTACATCCAGAGTACACCCACTGGAGTGTTTGGGGTTATGCCGGCTTATCGTGATCGTGATCGTGGTTCGTGGATCGTGAATGAAGACCAGTGAAGATTGATGTATAGGGGTTATGTGATATGTATCCTTTTAAATGTGTGGTTATTTAAGCTATCATTGTTTCTTTAATTGTCTAATGGTTATTGTTGTTTAACTGTATTACCTGCTGAATTGCACGCCCCGGGACTATATCCCTCACTGGGCAACAGTGGTTGCTCATAGCTCGATATATGTTTCAGGAGACGCTGAGGGTGATCCCCAGCTATTGAGTTAGTTGAGGAGGAGGAAGTTCAGACTGATCCTTTACCTTAGTTGCTGTGCCTGATAACTTGAGGTTGTTTAAATTCTTGCTGCTATGTGGAAGGCTCATCTGTTTATCTTATATCCTATTTTGTGGCCTAAGGGCTATGTATATGCTTGTTGTGCAAAGTTGAAGGATAGTTGATTGTGGTGTAGATTTGGAAGCCTATGTCTTGTAATAACTTATGTTCCTGCTTTGATTCACTTTGCATGCTTGGGAGTGAATGGCTCAATGTAGAATGTTTTATCTTCTAAGTATGTTTTAATGTTATCCTAGAATGGCTTGGCTATTAGCCTATATTGTAACCAAGTTACTTGCATGCTTGTGTGGTTTTGGAACTATTGTTTGCTTCAAGGCTCAGATGGCCTTGAATCTTTAAATATATAGCCATGAAAAGTTTGTTTACCTTGTAGTTACCTTATTTGAGAGTTTACAGGTTTTCAGAATGTCCACAGTACAGGGGAGACTCTGTCCGTGTGTCGGGTCCGGACTTAACCTTTAGTTTGGGGGTTGGGTCGGGGCGTGACATTTAAGTGGTATCAGGGCTTATAGAATGCATGAAGCCGGGTTAAATTTCTCGGTCTGTGGGTAGAGATTTGTTATGTGACTTTGTGATTGCATGAGTCTGTGATTTTTGATTTGCTTAAGTGAAATTGAATTAGGAATGAACATGCTAGTATGGAAATAAAATATCAAGGGTCTAGAATATTAAGTATGATCTAGTGACTTGTATGTACTTCAAGAATGTAGAATACTTATATGAATTTCTATATACTTGACTTTATGTGAATCTATTTGAACTTTTCTTTATGTGTTTACTTATAAATTGCATATATATGCTTATATACCTGTCATAACACTTTGCATTCTAGCTATTCGAGATGGGGCCCCGCCATCGTACTGAGAATCAGAATGTCGATAGAGAACTGGAAGAGGCTCATGGGCAAGAAGCTGGATTGGCAGGTAATGCACCCCCAGTTCAGGAACCGAGTACTGCACAGATCTTAGCCACAATGGCCACTGCTATGAACACCATCGCCCAGTTTATGACACAGCAGGGTCAGCCAGGGGTTGTTAGAGGTAATCAGGCTGCGAGAGCCGGGGGTAGTGGCACTACCGGGGGTAACTTGTATGACCAATTTATTCATCATGGGGCCTACACTTTCTTTGGAGAACCGGATGATATGAAGGCTGAAATGTGGCTGAGGAAGTTTGAAAGGGTGGCTGCGACACTCGAGTGCCATGATGATAGGAAGATCACTTATGCCACATTCCTTCTAGAGGGTGACGCTGAAGATTGGTGGCGAACTATCAGTGAGAAATGGGAAGCCGAGAGGGTTCATCATTCGTGGGCTGACTTCGTCTGAATATTTCGAGAAAAGTACATATCGGTGGTTGCCCGCGAGAGGCGTCAATCAGAGTTCATAAACTTAAAACAAGGAAGTATGACAGTGGATAAATATGAGGCTACTTTTACTAGGCTTTCCCGTTATGCACCAGCCTTGATACAACCAGAGGACATGAAGATCCAGAGATTTATCCTGGGACTGAGAAGGGATATTATGCTTAATCTATCTGTGAATGATTTCCCTAATTATGTTGCAGTAGTCCGAGCTGCCTCGAGATATGAGAAACGCAAGGCCGATGTATTAGCCGAGACTAGTCAAACAAGTAAGCGGTTTCAGTCTCAGAGTCAGGGGTACTAGGGACCGGCTATATCAGTTGGGCAGAGTCCACAGCCGAGGCAGACTCAGAGTTATACAGGGCCTACTCAGACTCAGGCACGACCAGTTCAAAGTCAGACTCAGAGTCAATTCCGTCCAGCAGTATCTCGTTCGCAACAGGGTAGTTCAGGTACCTCTACTTACAGAGCTCCTTCGGGAGGCACTGCTCTAAGACGTCACTAGCAGTGCAGTTTCTGTCAGCGATAGGGCCACACTGAGGATGTTTGTTGGAAGAAACAGAACAAGTGTACAGGCTGTGGCAGTGATCAGCACAGGGTTAAGGACTGTCAGAAATTTAAGAACCCTAGGGGTCAGACGTCAGCTCAGAACTCTCAGACCAGGGCACTAGCTGTAGCACCACTACCACGAGGTCAGGCCCGTGTATTTGCTTTGGATGCTAAGGAGCTTCCGGATACGACCACTGTGGTAGAAGGTATTTTTCTTCTTAATGATCAATCAGTTAAGGTTTTAATTAATTCCGGGGCTTCGCATTCATTTATTACACCTATTTGTGCACAAAATGCTAAGTTGAAACATGATAAATTGTTGCATGATATTATGGTTTACACTCCTATGGGGCCGAAGTTTGTCACCAAATCTGTCTGCAAGGCATGTAATATTTATATTCAAGGTTGTGTTTTTCCTGCCGATTTAATTATTCTACCTTTTCGCGACTTTGAAATTATATTGGGGATAGACTGGTTAAGTAAATATTATGCCCAGCTTGATTGTAGAAAGAAGATTGTGTATCTAGAAATGCTCGACCAGCCTGTACTTAAAATAGTTGGTAGTAAAAAATCTACGGGAACTCCTATTATTTCTTCTATTAGGGCATCTAAATTATTGAGCAAGGGTTATGAGGCTTATCTTGCGTATTTGATTAATCAGCTTGTGGATCAATTGAAATTGAATGATGTACCTATTGTGAGGGAGTTTCCGGTGGTCTTTCCTGAGGAATTACCTGGGTTACCACCTGATAGAGAGATAGAGTTCATGATTGACTTATTGCCGGGGACTTCACCTATCTCTAGGACTCCGTATAGAATGGCTCTACCCGAATTGCAGGAATTGAAAGTTCAATTGCAGGGCTTGCTTGAGAAGGGATTCATTCAGTTGAGTTCTTCACCTTGGGGTGCGCCAGTCCTATCTGTTAAAAAGAAAGACAGATCTCTTCGCTTATGCATTGATTATCAGGGTCTTAATCAGGTAACCATCAAAAATAAATATCCTTTGCCTTTAATTGAAGAGTTATTTGATCAGTTGCAAGGCGCTAGGGTATTCTCTAAATTTGATCTGAGGCAAGGCTATTATCAGCTGAGGATTAAGAAAGATGAGGTTCCTAAAACTGCTTTCAGAACTCGATATGGCCATTATGAGTTTGTTGTCCTGCCGTTTGGTCTTACTAATGCTCCCACCGCATTCATGGACTTAATGCAGAGGGTATTATGTCCTTATCTGGACCAATTTGTGGTTATCTTCATTGATGATATTCTTGTTTATTCTAGATCTGAGACAGAACATGAACATCATCTCAGAATTGTGTTACAGACTCTTCAGGAGCATCAATTATTTGCGAAGTTTAGCAAATGTGAATTCTGGCTTAAGCAAGTCACTTTTCTTGGCCATATTATTTCGCATGATGGTATTTCTGTTGATCCAGGAAGATTGAAGTAGTGTTATCTTGGAAACGACCTGAAACTATTACAGAAATTCGTAGCTTCCTTGGTTTAGCTGGGTATTATCGGAGGTTTGTCAAGGATTTCTCTAAGATCGCAGGGCCTTTAACTCAACTTACTCAAAAGAAAACAGTATTCGACTGGAGTGATAAATGCCACGCCAGTTTCCAGGAATTGACGAAGAGATTGACTACAGCTCCCATTCTTGCTTTACCTGAGGGTTCTGATCATCTGGTGATCTATAGTGATGCTTCAAAGGACGGGAGGGGTTGTGTATTGATGCAAAATGGCAGGATTATTGCTTATGCTTCCAAGAAATTGAAGCCTTATGAACTTAACTATTCGACTCATGATCTTGAGCTTGTAGCTATCATTCTTGCATTAAAGAAATGGCGTCATTATCTCTGGGGCAAGAAGTTTGAAATCTTTACAGATGATAAGCGCTTGAGATTTCTGTTTTCACAGAAAGAGT
The DNA here is from genome assembly GCA_037974665.1 of Ehretia macrophylla. Classification (NCBI taxonomy): domain Eukaryota; kingdom Viridiplantae; phylum Streptophyta; class Magnoliopsida; order Boraginales; family Ehretiaceae; genus Ehretia; species Ehretia macrophylla. Next base: position 59,477,403 of record CM075776.1, on the reverse strand, counting down.
TGAACATGAGGCAGAGGCGTTGGCTGGAATTACTTGAGGACTATAACTGCACTATTAACTATCTTCCAGGTAAGGGCAATATTGTTGCTGATGCTTTGAGCCGAAAGGCTACTATTGCTAGCTTGATTATCAAGAATTGGGAGTTCATGGAAAAATTATGCTCATGGAAGCCTAGTACTTCAGATTCTGGTATTCAATTCGCAAGTTTGCAGATTCAATCTCTATTATTATCTAGGATTCGAGAAGCTCAATAGGCTGATCTTCAATTGTTGAAAGTCTTAGAGAATTCTAAAGAGAGAGAGTCAGATTTCAAACTACACAACGATGGTATTCTCAAATTCAAAGGCAAAATCTGTATTTCGAGTGATCCAACTTTGAAGAAGGATATTCTTGCTGAGGCACACAGTTCTAGATATACTATCTAGTACGAAGATGTATAAAGATTTGAAGCAAAACTTCTGGTAGAATAATATGAAGAGAGAAATTGCTAACTATGTTGCTCGATGTCTTACTTGTCAGAAAGTTAAAGCAGAGCATCAGAGGCCTGTAGGGTTGTTGCAGCCTTTGGCAATTCCTGTTTGGAAATGGGATCATATTACCATGGATTTCGTATCAGATTTACCGAGGTCTTCGAAGGATAATGACTCAGTTTGGGTTATTGTGGATAGATTGACCAAGACTTCTCACTCCATCGCTAAAAACAAGTCTGATTCTCTTGATAAGCTAGTAGAGTTGTATATTGAGAATGTTGTCCGACTTCATGGAATTCCAAAGAGTATTGTGTCAGATAGAGATCCCAGATTCACATCTCAGTTTTGGCAGAAGATTCAGAAAGCTTTGGGCACAACTTTGAGTTTCAGTATAGCTTATCATCCACAGACAGATGGTCAATCCGAGAGAACTATCTTAATCCTCGATGATATGTTACGGGCTTGTATTCTGGACTTCGATAAGAGTTGGGAGAAGTATTTGCCACTCGCAAAGTTCGCCTATAACAATAGTTATCAAGCTACTATTGGTATGGCACCTTATGAGGCACTGTATGGGCGTAAATACCGGTCTCCTCTCTACTGGGATGAGGTTGGTGAAATGAAGACGGTCGACCTTACTCTCTTACCTGAAATGAACAAAATGATTGATCATGTGCAACTTATCAGGAAAAGGATGCTTACAGCTCAGAGTCGGAAAAAGAGTTATGCAGATAGACGCCGTCGTGATCTGAAATTTGCTGTGGGGGATCGAGTATTTCTGAAAATTTCTCCTCGCAAGGGTTTGATTCGGCATGGTAAAGGAGGTAAACTCAGTCCTCGATATGTGGGACTATTTGAGATAACTGAAACTATTGGTGAATTGGCTTACCGTTTAGCTTTGCCTCCTAGTCTGGGCAGAATTCATGATGTCTTTTATGTTTCTATGCTTCGGAAGTATCAGCCAAATCTCTCTCACATACTTGAGCCAGAACCACTAGAGATCAGTAAGACCTTGACGTACACAGAGAAACCTCTTCGGATTGTAGATCAGAAAGTGCAGGAGCTGAGGACTAAAAACATTCCGATGGTTAAAGTTCTGTGGGATCATCACGGCATAGAGGATGCAACGTGGGAAAGAGAGGATCAGATGTGGAAGCGATATCCAGAGTTATTCGCCGAATCATGTAAGAATTGCGTGGGCGTAATTAGTTTAAGGGGGAGAGAATGTGACGCCCGAGATTTAGCCATGCATTCAATTACTGTTGCATCCCTTGTTTGCGCATTTCCTTATGTGCTTTATTAACTATCTTCTTAAATTACTATTCATACCATTTTTAACTTCATTCTATTAGCGAATTAGCATTTTTATTAAATCATATTAATTGTTAAAGTAGTGGAAAAATGTGCAATTGAGCTAGAGCCGATAGGAGAGCTCATTTAGAAAATGATTTTTGTAGTTAAATGAATAGTGTTACGTAACTAACTTAGATATTTAATCAGCTAGCCTACGTTTTACACTTTAGACTCGTTTCTAAGCTATCTAAGCGTATTTTAGAAGTTCACTTAACCACCCAAACATGACCCCACCTTACTTAGCCAACTTATAAGTCATTGAAGCTCATAAAATGCAAAAGAAAAAAAAATAAAAGCTAAAATAGAAGCAGGAAAGCCGAGAGTAGCATAGGAGAGGAAGAGAGAAACTTTGGCTCACCAAATAACCATTCCAAGCCCTCCCAAGCTAGATTCAAGTCATTCTACTAGTGCTCGAGCTTCTTAGGTGCTCCTACGCGCATTGGTGAGGGATTTCATGGCTTATTTTCGCATTTCTAAATAGTTGCCATTTTCTTGATTTGTTGAAAATGTGATCAAATGCTAATATATTGATTATCTATGATATTATACCATGTACATGAATGCTAGAGAACATATTTGAGCCATCATTTCACTTTTTAAACGGTTAGAATCGTTAGTTTGATTTATGAGATGAATAGTGACATTTTTTCTAGGGTTTTGTGATTTTGTGCATTTTAACTTGATTCAATGATTCTAATAGATGCCTTAGGTGTTAATGAAGGTAGTCCAATAGCCCTGTACACTTGAATTGTTTTAAAATCGCATAAAACGTGAAATAGCCAACTTTAACAAAGGGATTTCGGGGTTAATGCGAATTCGGGTAGATTCGGGCTTCACTTTTAGTATCCTTAGACTACCTAGGTGCTATATAATATTTACTAACCTTTGTTTGAAGCCCGGATGAGGTATGTGTAGCTTAAGACTATAAGAGGGAATTTGTGGTTTTTGGGGAAATCACGGACATTTGTATGAGTTTGAGGGTTGGAATGGTTCCTTGAGGGTTAGTTAGAAGGTTAGGAGAGTTTTCCTTGAAAATTGAATCATTAACTTTGGTTTGGAAGAGAAATAGTTTGAAAAACAAAGGGGTTTAGGTGCAATTTCGGTTGACTCACGCTTCTAAGCCCATGGCATGACTTCTTGAGTGTTTATATGTGGTTTCAAGTTGATTTGGAGCTTTTGGTATGATTCTATGCTTATCTTGTATATGTCCCTTTGTAAAACTGCTTATTTGCTTACATAATTGTTTCTATTCTAACTGCATCGAGGTCAACCTACTTTGTTGATCCTCCTATGTGTTAATGCTTATATTATTGGTATTAACTTGCCATTGTAAAGTACATTGCATAGTGGTTGTGCAACCATAGTGTAAGGGGCGGATGTGTTGAATATCGGCTGGGCGGTAGAGGGCTTGCCGGTGGATATTCAAACTCCGTGCCCTAGTCCTTCATTCGCCTGGTCCGAAGATTGTCAGGGGGTGTTGGGTCGTAGGATTATCGGGGTACATCTGGAGTACACCCACTGGAGTGTTTGGGGTTATACCGGTTTATTGTGATCGTGATCATGGTTCGTGGATCGTGAATGAAGTCCTAGTGAAGATTGGTGTATAGGGGATTATGTGGAATGTATCATTTTAAATGTGTGATTATTTAAGCTATCATTGTTTCTTTAATTGTCTAATTGTTATTGTTGTTTAACTGTATTACCTGTCGCATTGCACGCCCCGGGACTATATCCCTCACTGGGCAACAGTTGTTGCTCATACCTCGAAATATGTTTCAATAGACGCTGAGGGTGATCCCCAGCTTGTTGAGTTAGTTGAGGAGGAGGAAGTTCAGACTGATCCTTTACCTTAGTTGATGTGCCTGATAACTTGAGGTGGTTTAAATTCTTGCTGCTATGTGGAAGGCTCATTTGTTTATCTTATGTCCTATTTTGTGGCCTAAGGGCTATGTATATGCTTGTTGTGCAAAGTTGAAGAATAGTTGATTGTGGTGTAGATTTAGAAGCCTATGTCTTGTAATAACTTATGTTTCTGCTTTGATTCACTTTGCATGCTTGGGAGTGAATGGCTTAATGTAGAATGTTTTATCTTCTAAGTATGTTTTAATGTTATCCTAGAATGGCATGGCTAATAGCCTATATTGTAAACAAGTTACTTGCATGCTTGTGTGGTTTTGGAACTATTGTTTGCTTCAAGGCTCGGATGGCCTTGAATCTTTAAATATATAGCCATGAAAAGTTTGATTACCTTGTAGTTACCTTATTTGAGAGTTTACAGGTTTTCAGAATGTCCACGGTACAAGGGAGACTCTGTCTGTGTATCGGGTCCGGACTTAACCTTTAGCTTGGTGGTTGGGTTGGGGCGTGACAGTTAGGGTTAACTCATTGCTGCCACTCAAAATGTATGGTTAACATTAGATAAGAGATTTAAGTGATAAGGTAGATGTCCTTTAGTTAAAACCCCAATTAGAATGTTAATCAAAATCTTAATTAAGTAAATATGACACATAAATGTGGTTTATAGCGCTAGTTCAGAAAGTCTTTGTATTAGGCTGGGTTGTTCTTTCCTGATTAAGTTAAGAATCTAATAGTTGTCATAGTTATTATCTAATATATAGACCTTATTATTAAACTTTCTTGCCGTAGTCAACTTTTAAGAGTAAATAACATTAGCCCATGGTTCGGACTTGATAAATCCACATTTTTAGTAATTTTAACCCATCAAATCATGTATATTGCATTATTATTTCAAGCTTAATTGTATATTTTTGAAAATGGAGGACAAATGGTCAACAACACGTGAAAGGAAAAGACAAAAAAAATATATAAAATCCCTCTTGCAGATTTGCCTATAAATAGTATGGTTTTCAGCAAAGAAAACCGTACCTTTTTATTCTTAAGTTCTTTTATGTTATTCTTGTGTGTGTGAGAGTGATTTCTTTGAGTGTTTTTGTTAGTAGTTAGTTTGTGTGAAGTTTGGAATCCCGAGTGAAGGGTCTTTTGTGCCATAATCACTTCAAAATCATATTGATCAACTGAAATTTGTGCTTCAAGATAAGTAATTTTATTTCGGTTAGCGTTATGATTTTCTGTAATTTAATTCTTAATATGGCGCACTAGACCGGAGATTCGGGGTGATATCTGTAAGAATATTCTTGTATATATGTTTTGATTCACATAATTAAAGTCTCGTATTTTTATTCCTGAAGTATTGTTTAATTAATTATACGTATACTTGTAGTTATGTTATAGTTAATTAAAAGTACATATATGCCCGGTTTTGTAAACCAGTGGCAGTACGAGACTATCTCAGACAGATATAGTTTGGTTGTACTAACACCTTCGAGTTACATAAGTAAAAAATTAATTGTGGTTTTGATTCTCGAGTGGATATCGTTAGGTTGTACCAACATCTCTATCTCGAGGACCGATAATCCATTAATCTCGTTACTTACGTATCTAACGCCATATCAAAAGTGAGAGCTTTTTGCCCGATTTCTGAAAAACTTATCTTTTAATCTGAATCAATAATATTATACTCGAGTATACCAAGCTATTATTGTGATGCCCGAGATCTTCACCGTACACCTTTTAACTGTTGCATCCATTATTTGTGCATCTTTACTGTGCAACTATTTGTTACTTCTTTGGTTACTATTCATCACGTTTTTCAACTACCTATTTTCTTTGAATTAGCATTTTTCTTAAATCATATGAATTATTTTGGGAATGAAAAAAATGTGTGTTTGAGTGAAATGTGTTAGGAGCATGTGTTCATAAAATGTTTTAGCGGTTTGTTGAATAGTGTTATGTAGTCTAATATATTTTCGAAGCTAGCTAACATTTAATTACACCTTTGGACTTATGTTAAGTGATGATTGGCCCACTTTAAGTAGCATTACACACATAAAAACAATACATATTATATATATATATATATATATATATATATATATATATATATATTTACATATCTCAACACATACATACATATAACACAGAAAAAAAAAATAAAAAGCCCCAAATAGTGCCCCCCAAACCCGACAGCCCCATAGGAGAGGAAGGAGATAATTTTTCTCATCAACTCTTGGATTCAAGCCCTTGCAAGCTAGGAACAAGTTTTCTTGTGTGTCCTTTAGCATCCTACAAGATCCTACGCACTTGTGGTGAGGGATTTGCATGTCTATTTTGCATTTTTAAAATATTACAACTTTCTTGATTTTGTAGATTTGCTAGTAAATGCTTATGGTATACTCAAATATGATATTATATGATGTATAAATGATGTAGAGACCAAGTTTATGCCATTGTTTCGCTTTTTAAACGGTTAAAATCGATGGTTTGATTTTAGGGTGTAAATAGTGACAGATCTTTAGGATTTTGTGAAATTGTGCGCTATAGCTCGATTCCTTGCTTCAAATAGGTCCCTTAGATGTTAATAGAGGTTGAATTGCTCGAAACTTGGCTAAAACGTGAAATTGGTGACTTTTAAAAAGGGGTTTCAGGGTTAATGAAAATTCGGGTTAATTTGGCCTTCTTACTTAGTGTTCTTAGGCTGTATAGATGCTAGATATGCTTTGCTAAACCCAGTTGAGTTTCGGTTAGGGTACTTGTACTACAAACTCACAAAGGGGCAAACAGGGCTTTTGTGGTAATCACGGGCAATTGGGTAGTTTCGAGGGTCCTAGGGGTGCCATAAGGGATAATTCGAAGTATGGAATAGTTCGCTTAGTTAATTGGAACATTAACTTGTGTATAGAAGAAAAATGGCTTGAGTTACAAAAAGAGAAAAGTAGGAAATCGTTTGTTTTGCATTTCTATGAACTTGTAATTGTTTCTTAGGTATTTAAATGCACTCTTTTAAGTTAATTGTGAGCTCTTGTTAATGTTTTGAGAAAAATATGTGATTTACCCTTTGTGTTCATTTGGTTAATGTCGTGATAATGCTTATATTCTAACTGTTTTCGAGGGCAACCTACTTTGTTGTCCCTCCTAAGTGTTATTGATTTATTCTATTGTTGGATCACCATTGGTTAAAATGCATTGCCTCGTCGTTGCGCAACCATAGTGTCAGGGGCGGATGCATTGGATATCGGCTGGGCGACAGCGGGCTTGCCAATGGATATTTGCTCTCCGTGCTCTAGTCCCTGACTTGCCTGGTCCAGAGATTGCCAGGGAGTGTTCGATCGTAGGATTATCGGGGTACATCCGCAGTACACCCACTGGAGTGATTGGGGTCTATGTCGACACATTGATTGAGGTTCGAGGTTCGTGATTGAAGATCAAGTGAAGTGTGGAGTGTTGGGGTTAAAGTGTATTGTATCCTTTTAATGTGTAGTTTCTGTATTTCAATTGTTCTTAGTTACTTCTAATGCTTATTTGTATTAACTATTGCATTGCACGCCCCGGTAGTCTTTATCCCTCGCTGGGCAATTGTGGTTGCTCTTACCTCACTAATATGTTTTAGGAGGTGCTAAGGTTGAACCTGTCACGCCCCGACCCAACACCACACCAAAGGTCAAGTCTGGACCCGACGAACGGACAGACTTTCCTCTTACCGTGGACATTCTGGAAACCTGAAAACATCCAGTAAGGCCACAAAACAACTAGAACTCCAATTCTAACTAAATCCTAGCTTCAAGGCCATCCGAGCCTTGAGCAATACAAGACAATATAAATACATACAAGCATGCAAGCAACAACCATAGAATCTTTGTCTTTCATTCGTTTATCATACCACTCCAAGCTAGCAATTCAACATTCTTAAGAACTAAAGCCAACTATTTAACCGTTGTATCACACCCAAGCATGCGACACAACTAGCAATAGAAATATAAGTTATTACATGCCATAGTTTCAAATTTCATACTACATCCAGCTAACTCTCAAGCTACAACTGCACAAATATATACATAAGCCCAAAGGCTCCAAAATAGGACACAAAGTAGTACAACAAGTCTACACATAAAATCCAACAAGAAGCACCTCCACCTCAAGCAAACTGATATAGCAACTAAGGTAACTGCTCCTCCTGCACCTCCTGCTCCTTACCCTCAACTAAATTAAGCTGGGGTTCAACCTCAGCACCTCCTAAAACATGTTAGCGAGGTATGAGCAACCACAATTGCCCAGTAAGGGATAAAGACTACTGGGGCGTGCAATGCAACAGTTAACACAAATAAGCATTAGAAGTAAGTAAAGAACAATTGAAATACATAAACCACAGATTTAAAAGGATACAATACACTTTAACCCCAATACTCTAGACTTCACTTGATTTTCAATCACGAACCTCGATCCACGAACCTCGATCAATGTGCCGGCATAGACCCCAATAACTCCAGTAGGTATACTTCGGATGTACCCCGAGAATCCTACAACCCAACAGCCTTGGCAATCTCCGGACCAAACGAGTAAGGGACTAGAGCACGGAGATTGAATATCTACTGGCAAGCCCGCCGCCACCTAGCCGATACTCAATACATCCGCCCCTAACACTATGGTTGTGCAACCACTATACAATGCACTAAACCAATGATGATCCAACAATAGAATAAAACAATAACACTTAGGAGGGACAACAAAGTAGGTTGCCCTCGAAAACAGTTAGAATATAAGCATCATCACGAAATTAACCAATTGAACACAAATGGGTAAATCACATATTTTCCTCAAAACATTACCAAAAGTTCACAATTAACTTAAAAGTGCATTTAAACACCAAAGAAACAATTACAAGGTTATAGAAGTACAAAACAACCGATTTCCTACTTTATCCCCTTTGTAACTCAACCCATTTTCCTTCCAAACACTAGCTATTGTCCTAGTTTAGCGAGTGGGTTATTCCATACTTCTAATTAACCAATAAGGCACCCCTAGGACCCTCGAAACTACCCAATTGCCCGCGAATACCACAAAAGGCCCAATTTCCCCCTTGTGAGCTTGAACTACAAGTACCTTAATTGGAACTCAACCGAGGTTTAGCAAAGCATATCTAGCACCTATATAGCCTAAGAACACTAAATGTGATGCCCAAATTCACCCGGATTTGCATTAACCTCGAAAGCCCTTTTTAAAAGTTACCAATTTCACGTTTTAGCCAAGTTTCGAGCAATTCAACCTCACGGGGCTATTAATCTAGCTTGATTAACATCTAAGGCACCTATTACAGGTAATGAATCAAGCTATATCACACAATTTCACAAACCCTAGAAAATCATCACTATTCACACCCTAAAATCAAACCATCGAAGTTAACTATTTAAAAAGTGAAACAATGGCATAAACTTGGTCTCTACATCATGTATACAACATATAATATCATATTTGAGCATACCATAAGCATTTACTAGCAAATCTACAAAACCAAGAAAGTTACAACATTTTAAAAATGCAAACTACACATGCAAATCCCTCACCAAAGCATGTAAAAGCTCGTAGGATGCTTGCAAACTCCCTAAACCACTTGCTCCTAGCTTGCCAAGGCTTGAAATCAAGATTTGAAGAGCAAAAATTTTCCTTTCTTCCCTTTGCTGCTATCAATTTTGGGCTTGGGATAAGGGGGGTATTTTCTAATTTCTTTTAGCTATGTAGTATGCATATGTGTTTTATGGTATAAGGTGCTATGTATATGTAATAGATTGACAACATTATTTTGTCTAATATAACTTGCTAAGTCCACCTAAAACAAGTCAAAGATGCAATTAAATGTTATCTAGCTCAATTATAAGGTTAGGCTACATAATACTATTCATTAGGTTCTATAAAACATTTTCTAAATGGGTGCTCTCAACCCTAATCGCTCGAATGCACATTTTTCTCATTCTAAGAAAAATGCTAATTCGAAAAAAATAGGTAGTTGAAAAATGCGATAAATAGTAGCCGAAGAAGTAACAAATAGTTGTACAATGAAGATCTCAGGATCACACCCTCTCCCTCTTCAACTAATTGCGTTCACACAATTCTTACATGATTCGGCAAATAACTCTAGGTAGCGATCTCGCATCTGATCCTCTCTCTCCCATGTAGCATCCTCTAACCCATGATGATCCCACAGAACTTTAACCATCGAAATATTTTTAGTTCTCAGCTCCTGAACCTTCTGGTCTACAACCCGAAGAGGTTTCTCTGTATAAGTCAAAGTGTCACTGATTTCTAGTGGCTCTGGCTCAAGAATATGAGAAGGATCTGGCTGATTTTTCCGAAGCATAGAGACATGAAAGATATCGTGAATTCTGCCCAAACTAAGAGGTAAAGCTAACCGGTAAGCCAACGCACCAACTTTCTTAGTGATTTCAAGTGGTCCTATATATCTTGGACAGAGTTTAACTCCTTTACCATGCCGAGTCAAACCTTTCCAATGAGAGATTTTCAGAAATACCCGATCACCCAAGGCAAACTCCAAATCTCGATAGTGTCTATCTGCATAACTCTTTTGCCAACTCTGTACTGTAAGCATTCTCTTTTTGATAAGCTGCATATTATCAATTATTCTATTCATCTCTGGCAATAGAGTAGGGTCAATAGCCTTCATCTCTCCAACTTCATCCCAATATAAAGGAGATCTACATTTACGCTTATATAGTGCCTCATACGGTGCCATACCGATAGTAGCTTGATAACTATTATTATAAGCGAATTTCGCAAGTGGAAAATACCTCTCCCAACTCTTACCGAAGTCCAAAATACAAGCTTGTAACATATCCTCGAGTATTAGGATAGTTCTCTCAGATTGACCGTCCGTTTGAGGGTGATAAGAAGTATTGAAGCTCAATGTGGTGCACAAAGCTTTCTGAATCTTCTGCCATAATTGAGATGTGAATCTGGGATCTATGTCAGACACAATACTCTTTAGAATCCCATGAAGTCTGACAATATTCTCAACATATAATTCAGCTAGCTTGTCAAGAGAATTAGTTTTCTTCGTGGCAATAAAGTGAGAAGTCTTGGTCAATCTATCAACGACCACCCAAACTAAATCATTACCTTTCGAAGATCTTGGCATGTCTGACACCAAATCCATAGTAATATGGTCCTATGTCAAATCAGGAATAGCCAAAGGCTACAACAACCCTGCAGGTCTCTGATGCTCCGCTTTAACTTTATGGCAGGTCAAGCATCTAGCCACATAATCAGCAATCTCCCTTTTCATGTTGTTCCACTAGTAGTTCTGTTTCAGATCCCTGTACATTTTAGTACTGCATGGATAGATAGTATACTTAGAACTGTGTGCTTCTGCAAGTATTTCTTTCTTTAAAGCTGGCTCGCTTGGAATACAGATTCTGCCCTTGAACTTAAGAATACCATCATCATGCCGTTTGAAGTCCAACTCTCCCCCTTTAGACTTTTCTAGGATTTTGAACAATTGTGAATCAGTCTGCTGAGCTTCTCTAATCCTTGATAATAATAGAGATTGAATCTACAAACTTACAAATTGAATACCAGAATTTGAAGTTTTGGGCTTCCACAAACATAGTTCTTCCATCAACTCCCAATTTTTGATAATCAAGCTAGCAATTGTAGCATTTCGGCTCAAAGCATTAGCAACAATATTGGCCTTACCTGGTAGATAATTAATAGTGCAGTTATAATCCTCAAGTAATTCCAGCCAAGGCCTCTACCTCATGTTCAATTCTTTCTGTGAAAAGAAATATTTCAGACTCTTATGATATGTAAAGATTTCAAATTTGTTACCCCAGAGATAGTGACACCATTTCTTTAGTGCAAAGATAAGAGCTGCAAGCTCAAGATTGTGCGCCGGATAGTTGAGCTCATAGGGTTCAACTTTCTAGAGGCATATGCAATAACCATTCCATTATGCATCAACACACAGCCCAAACCCTCTTTAGAAGCAACACTATAGATCATCAAATTATAAGTTCCCTCAGGTAATTCAAGAATAAGAGTCGTGGTTAATCTTTTCTTCAATTCTTGGAAACTAGCCTCGCATTTCTTATTCCAATCAAACACAGTTTTCTTTTGAGTAAGCTGAGTCAAAGGTCAAGCAATTTTAGAGAAGTTCTTGAAAAATCTTCTATGATAACCTGCTAGACCCAGAAAACTGCGGATCTTTGTAACCGTCTCAGGCCGTTTCCAAGCTAATACAACCTCAATCTTCGCCGAATCGATAGAAATACCATCCCACGAGATAATATGACCGAGAAAAGCAATTTGCTTTAACTAGAATTCACATTTGCTGAATTTTGCAAATAATTTATGTTCTTGAAGAGTCTGCAATACAATTCTGAGATGTTGTTCGTGCTCAACCTTAGATTCAGAATATACAAGAATATCATCAATACAAATAACAACAAATTGGTCCAGATAAGGACAGAATACCCTCTGCATTAAGTCCATGAATGTGGTGGGAGCATTAGTTAAACCAAACGGCAGAACAACAAACTCATAATGACCATAACGAGTTCTGAAAGCAGTTTTAGGCTTATCATCTTTCTTGATCCTTAACTGATAATAACCCTGCCTCAAATCAAATTTAGAAAATACCCTGGCACCCTATAACTGATCAAATAATTCTTCAATTAAAGGCAACGAATATTTGTTTTTGATAGTCACCTGATTGAGATCCTGATAATCAATGCACAAGCAAAGAGATCCGTCCTTCTTTTTAACAAATAAGACTGGTGTACTCCAAGGCGAAGAACTCGGCTGAATAAATCCCTTCTCAAACAAACCCTGCAACTGAACTTTCAATTCTTACAATTCAGGCAGAGCCATTCTATACGGAATTCTAGAGATAGGTGTAGTCCCCGATAATAAGTCAATCACAAACTCTATCTCTCTATCAGGTGGTAAACCAGGTAATTCTTCAGGAAAAACCCTCGAAAACTCACTCATAATAGACACATCATTCAGTTTTAGCTTATCCGTAGGTTGATTAATCAAATAGGCCAAATAAGCATCAAAACCTTTACTAAGCATTTTAGTCGCCTTAATAGAAGAAATTATGCGAGTACCCGTAGACTTGTGACTACCGACAATCTTAATTATAGGTTGATTAGGCATTTCTAGTTTCACAATTTTTCGTCTACAATCTAGAAAAGCATAATATTCACCCAACCAGTCCATACCCAGAATTATTTCAAAGTCCTTAAAAGGCAAGATGATCAAATCAACAAGAAGGACTCGACCCCCAATACACAATCCATAGGCTTTATACACAGATTCAGTGAAACTTTTGGTGCCCATAGGTGAACTTACCTCAATCTTATAAGGCAATTTATCAATTTTCAATGCAGTAGATTGAGTGCACATAAGTGTGATAAATGAGTATGTAGCCCCGGTATCAATTAAAATTGTAACTGATTTATTTTTGAGAAGAAAAATACCTTATACCACAGCAGTCGTATCTGGAAACTCCTCTGCATCTAAAGCAAATACTCGGGCCTGCCCCCGTGGTGCTGATGTTGTAGCTAGTGCCCCGGTCTGGGAACTTTGACCAGATGTCTGACCTCTGGTGTTCTTGAATTTCAAGCTGTCCTTTACCCTGTGCTGGTCACTCTCGCAACCTGTGCACCTGTTCAATTTCCTCCAGCAGTTCTTCTCTGTGTTGCCTTGACGCTGATAGAAGTTGCACTGCTGGTGACGTCTTGCAACAGTGCCTCCCGTATAAGCTCTGTAAGAAGAGGTAGCTGAACTACCCTGTTGAGATTGTGCTACAGTTGGATGAGACTGCCTTGATTCTGATTCTGAACTGGTCATGCCTGAGTTTGACTAGGCCCGGTATAACTCTGAGTTTGCCTTGGTTGTTGACTATAACCAACTGAAACAGTCTGCCTCTAAAACCCCTGACTCTGTGTCTGATATGGTCGTTTACTGGGCTGACTTAACTCCCCAAACAAATCTATTTTCCATTTCTTATATCTGGCAGCTATTCTGTGTGAAACCCCACTTATCTGCTTTAACTTGATTTACATGTTTTATCTCGTTTTACGTGCATTTGACCTGTTTATGTGCTATAGGGCCTAGAATGTTATAATTTTGATATCAATACTCCTAATACGTGCTAAATGTGCATTCATAAAATTTTCATAAAAAACGGAGTTAGAAATTTTATCGTCGATTTTTAGTGAATAGTATTTTCGAAACACGTCCGCTAAAATTTTGAAACTGGTCTTTTTAACCATTCTAGACCCAGTCCACGGACTTTAATAGACCTGTGTTTGATGAAAACGATTTTAAAATCGGCTTAGGAATTTATTAGGGTTTTTACACCGACTTTTGCGAAAATCGAGTTTTAAGCCGATTCGGGTGGAATTGTTTGATTGTAAAACTGCTTGTCACCTAAAAATAATCTACTTGAGCTATTTTGGGTGTTGAATAATTTTTTTGAACTTTGGTGATCAAGAAAATGCATTTAAAGTCAAGAAAACACTAAAAATAATTAGTTTCCACTTTGACTTTCTTTTATTTATTTGACCTTTGCTTAATATATGATCAACACACATTAAAAACAAAGCAAAACACCACCAAAAACACACACAAAACCGTGGCTCCTTGGGGGAGAAAGATAAAGGCATTTTCAAAGCATTTTTCTCACAGATTTTGCGTTTCAAAGCCGAATTGAGTGATTCAAAGCTTGAAATTGATTGTTTGGCATCCATTCTACACATTTCTTGCATCAAAACACATCAAAGGTGAGAGAAAAATTCTAGATCTCAAAACTTGTCTTTTGCATTTTTGCGTATAAATGAAGATTGAAGCGTTAGAATTATAATCTGATGTTAGATTATTGCTCCTTGCATGCTAGGGATCGTTTAGTGGTAATACTACGAGTTTCTGTCGGATGTAGCATAATTTTTATTTTTCGGGTATTAAATTTTGATTAAATTGTTCAATGTTGAATTAATTGAGTTGTGATGATCGAAATCGATTGCCGTTGATTTCTAAATACTTGATAATTACGTGTTAGCGCTGTTGTAATGCCGAATTTTCGATTACATTGTTCGTGTGAAAGTCCAAAAAATCCAGCCAAGATATCCTAGGGTTTTAGGATTATCGGGCATGATTTGGAGGTGTTATGGTGGATTTCCGAGAGGGCTAATGTAGTTGGTTGAATGGATGAGTGTTTGAAACTGATTTGGGGTTGTTTGGATTAGTAGAATGTAAGATACGATTATTTGAAGTTTAGGTTATCTTTCTTTAAATTATTGAATTGAGCCTTAGTTGATCGGATGTGGTTTGAGTGATTGAATTGTGAGTTGTTGATGGGTAAACTAGGGTTTGATTGTGTGTTTAATG
This sequence comes from Ehretia macrophylla, assembly GCA_037974665.1. NCBI lineage: Eukaryota > Viridiplantae > Streptophyta > Magnoliopsida > Boraginales > Ehretiaceae > Ehretia > Ehretia macrophylla. The sequence goes on along the minus strand of CM075776.1, from coordinate 59,462,323 downwards.
CATGTCCAGTTGGATGGCCTACTTTGTCATCTAACTTAGTTAATTGTTGTTAAATTGATTATTGATATGATTATTGATGATGATAATATGATGATTGATGATTATTGATTGATTATTGAGTATGGGAATCGGGCACTTTCGTTGCTGATCTCTCAGAATATTGATTGATTATTGAGTACGGGAATCGGGCACTTTCGTTGCTGATCTCTCAGAATATTGATGATTGATGTTTATATTTATTGCTAAGTCTCTGGTATGTGTGTGCCACCTCTCGGGCAGCATCGGGCTATCGGGTTGATAACGGCATGACTATCAGAGACTGCCTCCAGCTCGCATGACGGAGGTGTCATGGAAGGAGAGGTTATTGAGGGTACCCTGGGTACGTGAGTAATGGGGAGTTATAAGAAGAATGGTTGAGATCATGATGGCGTTTGGAGCTACACCAACTAGAGAGAGTATCCTTTATTGAATGGTCATATAGTTATGTGATGATAGTATTATTGATGTTATTGTGTGTTTACTGACTCAAATGATTATTCCAATGAGTTTAGTAGACCTTGCTCGAGATCTATCGGATCCTCACTGGGCTTATTTATATAAGCTCACTCTTTATTATTGCATGCATACAGGTGTACTTTTACAGGATTACGGGTACGTGCCTCCTGAAGAGGAGAATGTGGAAAACGTGTCTTACGTGGATGAGTCCTATGTTCCAGAGTCTTATCCATGATGTCGTACATGTTTTATTATCTTGTAAATTAACTTAGTAGACTTTTATCTGCTTTATAGTTTATAATGTATAAGATGTTGATAAGTTAATGAATTAGTTGATGTTGTCTTAGTAGCTTCTCTTTTGTTTATGATTAGGTTGCTAGATTTGCTCAATATGTTTTTGTATTGTATATTAAGGGCTAATGTATTATTTTTGATCGGAGGCGCATAACTATGAATGAGTTGATGAAAGAATGTTTAATGTATGAAATGGTTGCGTTGTATGTTGTTAATTTGATTGTGGAGTTGGTTGGTGATTTGTGGAGTTTGATGTATGTTGTTATTAAGGGTTAGTTTAGAGCCTTGATGTTCATGTTACTGTCGTTATGCTGCCGAAATTCCGTTGCGTCCTGACTGATTGTAAGAGGGGTCGAGTTAGGGCGTGACATTTAAGTGGTATCAGAGCTTGATTAGCTGTCAGCCGGGGTATCCTCGGAATGTGGGTAGTGGTCTAAGCATGCAAGTATGTATTAAGTGAAAGAAAAGTGAAACATATGTTAATATGTTTATGTGATTAATTTACTTATGTGTCTAACTTTTTGTGTGACCAATATGCCTTGTGTGTTAAGTGAACTAATGTGGTCAATATGTTTTATGTGATAACGTGCTATACGTACTCAATGTGTTGTAATTACTGTGCATTATGTGATTAATGTGCATTATGTGATTAATTTGTATTATGTGACAATTGTGTTTTATGTGATCAAAGTGCCTTATGTGAAGTTTGTTGCTTATGTGACTTTAATTGTTTATAACTTACTTCTGTGATTTAACCTGTTTATGTGATGTTGGCTTCTTATATGCTGAATTGTGTGTTATGTGATAATGTTATATTATATGATAATCATGCATTACGGTGTACCTGTTTTCATGTGATGTAATTGTATATATTCTATAACTGTGGGTGATTCTTTTAGGTGAAGTAAGGATGACTGCAAGAGTTTTCAGAAATAGTGGTAGGCCATGATTTTGAATTATTATTATTCTAGAAGTTTATCAGTTAGATTTTAATTGTTATGTTTATGGATTTTAGTTTCGGCTTAGTGGATTGATCTTGATGTTCCTTTAGCGAGAATGAAGTTGTTCGAGGAAATAGCAATGTATCTTGATGATTATAATTACTTTTGTTGCCATGTTTAACTTGTTATTACTTGGAGATGGATCATAAGTTGAGGTTTCCGTGAGGTTATCATTAGACGCTTTTGGAGTCTCAACTCAGACTATACTGCCTTGAGGTTATTTTACAATGAATTTATTTGAGGAATTAGTGATGTATATTTGTGAATGGAATGAAGTGTGGTATAACATGTGAATATGTCTACTATTTGGGATTGATATATTATTAATGGGTATTTTGGAGTTTTGATCTTTAAACCTTGGAGACAATTGGAGTGATTCCTGACTAAAGTTACTTTATTCGAAGATGTAATTGTTGGGAGATAGAATTATTTGAGGAAATAAGAATGCATTTTGGTGACTGAACATTTACTTGCCTACATCGAGCTTTAGAGTTCTAGGTAGTATGACTTTCTAAATTGTTGATTGAGGATTCTCCTATGTTATAATAGGTTAGTATGAATCTGTATTGTGTTATCAGATTTTGGAGTCTTCATTAGTTAATCATGTTGGGTAATCGGTGATTTATCTTGTTTAGTGATTGGTCTGGTACGGAATATAACTTTTGGAGTGATTTATCTTGTTTGGTGATTGTTATGACTCCTTAGGATTCTTTAAATCTCCTTAGTGTCTTGTTTTGGAGGAAGATAAATTGTAGGATTTGACTTGTTGGTGTTTAAGTGTGTAGGTGGGACACCCTTCTTGTGCTTCATAATTCTATCAGTCTTATTATTCTCTTCTACTCTATTCTCACTTATTTGAGAGAGAGTTACACTTTTCTAACATATCAATTATTTCTTAAAAGGTTTGTTTATTGGATTAATGGATCCTAAACTCATGTGACATTGTTTCTATTCTTAACATTCATATTTGCTTCTTATAGCAATGTTACTTATTGGAGTTAAAGTTTATGACTTCTATATTTCATTCTATATATCCAGCCATTGATTTCAATATTTCATTTCATCCTATTACTATTCATTTGAAAGTAATTTTTCCTTTGGTATACCATTTTACTTGTTCGAATTCCACTTGCTTGATGTACTCCCTACCTAAGTACATCATTGTCATTCTTGTTGATCCTTGTTAATCCTATTGTTTCATTATTAAATCCTGAGCCATTACTTTGCTTGTAATTGCTCATTTAATATACTCAGCATTGTCCTTTCTTATTTATACTTCTTTGGTTATTGCGTGCTGAGATACTCATTATCTTGACACTCATATTTTCTATTGAATTAATCATTTCTTATTTCTTAATTTCATTTCGCCTCAAGTACAACTTACTTGTTGGTTCCTTGAACAATCATCGAAAATTGAAATATCTACTTGTTCAGGAATTTTTGTTCAACATACTCAGCACTGTTTTGACTCGTCATTATCCTTTGTCCGTACTTATTTAATTGAAAGGTGCTGAGACATTTCTTATCTTAGTTATCATGCTTTCTTATTAAACTATTAGCCTCTTGATTCTCTAACTTGTTTGACATCTTGTTCCCTTGATTGTTGGCTCAAATATAACTTTCCATATTCTTAATTCCTTGTAAATTTCATAAGAGCCATATTCTGACCAATGTCACTTTTGAGATATTTCCTTGATTAGTAATCATTCATGTTATCGTGATTGAGTTTTTAAACCCTCGGGTATTCATAGAGCTCTTTTGTGTAGTAGGGGATGATTGATAATTAGTGGTGTCATGCTAAGCTTTGGAGTTGCAGTTTCTTTCATATGCAATATGATATTAGGTAGGAGAGAATTATGAATTGAAGATTGTCTTGGAACTATGATCATCAACTTGCAGTCAACATAGTTTGTTCTTTTGAGGTATTTGGTTAGTTGTCATCCTAAGAGATAAATGAGAACTAAGAGAAGTATTATTAAGTGTAACGATTGAGGATTTAATTGTCTGTCAATTCGAGAATTGCGCGGACGCAATTGTTTTAAGGGGGGGAGAATGTGAAACTCCACTTTTCTGCTTTAACTCGATTTACGTGTTTTATCTCGTTTTGCGTGCATTTGACCTATTTATGTGCTATATGACCTAGAATGTTATAATTTTGATGTCAATACTCCTAATACGTGCTAAATGTGCATTCATGAAATTTTCATCAAAAACGGAGTCAGAAATTTTATCGTCGATTTTCAGTGAATAGTGTTTTCAAAACACGTCCGCTAAAATTTTGAAACTAGTCTTTTTAACCCTTCTAGACCTAGTCCACGGACTTTAACAGACCTGTGTTTGATTAAAACAGTTTTAAAATCGGCTTAGGAATTTATTAGGGTTTTTACACCGACTTTTGCGAAAATCGAGTTTTAAGCCGACTCGGGTGAAATTGTTTGATTGTAAAACTTCTTGTCACCTAAAAATAATTTACTTGAGCTATCTTGGGTGTTGAATAATTGTTTTGAACTTTGGTGATCAATAAAATGCATTTAAAGTCAAGAAAACACTAAAAATAATTAGTTTCCACTTTGACTTTCTTTTATTTATTTGACCTTTGCTTAATATATGATCAACACACATTAAAAACAAAGCAAAACACCACCAAAAACACACACAAAACCGTGGCTCCTTGGAGGAGAAAGATAAAGGCATTTTCAAAGCATTTTTCTCACAGATTTTGCGTTTCAAAGCCGAATTGAGTGATTCAAAGCTTGAAATTGATTGTTTGGCATCCATTCTACACATTTATTGCATCAAAACACATCAAAGGTGAGAGAAAAATTCTAGATCTCAAATCTTGTCTTTTGCATTTTTGCGTATAAATGAAGATTGAACCGTTAGAATTGTAATCTGATGTTAGATTATTGCTCCTTGCATGCTAGGGATCGTTTAGTGGTAATACTACGAGTTTCTGTCGGATGTAGCATAATTTTTATTTTTCGGGTATTAAATTTTGATTAAATTGTTCAATGTTGAATTAATTGAGTTGTGATGATCGAAATCGATTGCCGTCGATTTCTAAATACTTGATAATTACGTGTTAGCGCTGTTGTAATGCCAAATTTTCGATTACATTGTTCGTGTGAAAGTCCGGAAAATCCAGCCAAGATATCCTAGGGTTTTAGGGTTATCGGGCATGATTTGGAGGTGTTATGGTGGATTTCCGAGAGGGCTAATGTAGTTGGTTGAATGGGTGAGTGTTTGAAACTGATTTGGGGTTGTTTGGATTAGTAGAATGTAAGATATGATTATTTGAAGTTTAGGTTATCTTTCTTTAAATTATTGAATTGAGCCTTAGTTGATCGGGTGTGGTTTGAGTGATTGAATTGTGAGTTGTTGATGGGTAAACTAGGGTTTGATTGTGTGTTTAATGCATGTCCGGTTGGATGGCCTACTTTGTCATCTAACTTAGTTAATTGTTGTTAAATTGATTATTGATATGATTATTGATGATGATAATATGATGATTGATGATTATTGAGTATGGGAATCGGGCACTTTCGTTGCTGATCTCTCAGAATATTGATTGATTATTGAGTACGGGAATCGGGCACTTTCGTTGCTGATCTCTCAGAATATTGATGATTGATGTTTATATTTATTGCTAAGTCTCTGGTATGTGTGTGCCACCTCTCGGGCAGCATCGGGCTATCGGGTTGATAACAGCATGACTATCAGAGATTGCCTCCAGCTCGCATGAGGGAGGTGTCATGGAGGGAGAGGTTATTGAGGGTACCCTGGGTGCGTGAGTAATGGGGAGTTATAAGAAGAATGGTTGAGATCGTGATGGCGTTTAGAGCTACACCAACTAGAGAGAGTATCCTTTATTGAATGGTCATATAGTTATGTGATGATAGTATTATTGATGTTATTGTGTGTTTACTGACTCAAAGGATTATTCCAAGGAGTTTAGTAGACCTTACTCGAGATCTATCGGATCCTCACTGGGCTTATTTATATAAGCTCACTCTCTATTATTGCATGCATACAGGTGTACTTTTACAGGATTACGGGTACGTGCCTCCTGAAGAGGAGAATGTGGAAAATGTGTCTTACGTGGATGAGTCCTATGTTCCAGAGTCTTATCCATGATGTCGTACATGTTTTATTATCTTGTAAATTAACTTAGTAGACTTTTATCTGCTTTATAGTTTATAATGTATAAGATGTTGATAAGTTAATGAATTAGTTGATGTTGTCTTAGTAGCTTCTCTTTTGTTTATGATTAGGTTGCTAGATTGGCTCAATATGTTTTTGTATTGTATATTAAGGGTTAATGTATTATGTTGGAACGGAGGCGCATAACTATGAATGAGTTGATGAAAGAATGTTTAATGTATGAAATGGTTGCGTTGTATGTTGTTAATTTGATTGTGGAGTTGGTTGGTGATTTGTGGAGTTTGATGTATGTTGTTATTAAGGGTTAGTTTAGAGCCCTGATGTTCATGTTACTGTCGTTATGCTGCCGAAATTCCGTTGCGTCCTGACTGATTGTAAGAGGGGGCGAGTTGGGCCGTGACATCCTGACTATTGCAGCGTAAGTGGGGTAATCCTGGGTAGACAGATTCAACGAAATATCGGGCCTCAGCCCTATAATAAACTTCTGGATCCTCTTAATCTCTGGCTATACTAAGGCTGGCACATATCGGGACAAGCGAGTGAAAGCAGCGTCATACTGATCAACTGTCGTATTGCCTTGTTTCAAATTGATAAACTCCTGCTCTTGCCTCTCAATAGTTGTCTCTGTAATGAATTTCTCCCAAAACTCTCTAACAAACTCATCCCAAGTCCACGGTACTGCCTCAGTCTCCCATTCCAATTTCACTATATGCCACCACTACTCGGCATCTCCCTCTAGCAGAAACTCAACGCAAGCAACCCTCCTCGCGTCATTGTACTCAAGGCCAATAAAAATCTTCTTCACTTTATTCAACCATTGCTCAGCCAACATATCATCAGGCTCTCCGAAAAAACTAGACGGACCACGATGTAGAAATTTCTCAAGGTAGTTACCACTACCGCCCTCTGCTCCACCTTGACCCTGACCCGGATTACTTGCGGGTACAAATCATCCCTGCCTCTACAATACTTGTGCAATCTGGCCTATAGCATTTGTTAATTGCGCATTGAGAGTCTGTTGATATGATGCCCAAGATCATTACTGTACTTTCTATTAATTGTAGCATTCACTATTTGTGCATTTTAGCTGTACATCTACTGTTTGTGCAATTTAACTGCGTCTTTATTTGTTATTTTTTTTAGTCACTATTCATTGCATTTTTCAACTGCTTATTTTTTTTGAATTACTATTTTTCTTACGCTATATTTATTATTTTAGGAATGAAAAAAATGTGCGTTTGAGCAAAATACATTAGGAGAGCTCGTTTAGAAAATGTTTTAGTGTATTGAGTGAATAGTAAAATGTGGTTTAACATTGCTTTGAAGCTAGCTAATAATTAATTGCATCTTGGACTTAACTTTAGAGGATTTTCTAAGTATTTTGAGCTCAAAGTTAGTGTCAAATTAGAATAAACTTATGGTCACATATTACATATATACATATTATACACATTTATGCATAATAGGCAAAACAACAAAACATAAAATACCCCCTTGTCCCAAGCCCAAATCCGACAGTAGCAAAAGGGAAAAAGAAAAAAATTTGCTCATCAAATCTTGTACTTCAAGCTCTCTCAAGCTAGGATTAAGTGTTTTTTAAGGTTCCCTATCTTCCTACTAGTTCCTATGCACATTTGGTGAGGGATTTTGCACTCTTTTGTGAATTTAAAGCTGATGCCATATTATGTAATTTCTAGATTTATTGCTAATGCCTTGAGATATGCTTCAATCTTGCTTTATATGTTACCTATATGTTGTAGAGACTATATTTATGTTATTGTTTAGCTTTTTAAACGGGTAAATTCATTCGTTTGATTTTAGGGTAGTGAATAGTGACATTTTTTAGGGTTTTGAGAAAATATACCATATAGTTTGATTCAATGCTTCAATTAGGTGCTTTAGATGTTAATAAAGGTATATTAATGACCCCATGAAGTTTAATTGCTCGTAACTTGGTAAAAATGTGAATTTAGCGACTTTTAGAAAGAGGTTTCAGGTATAATGCGAATCCGGGTTAATTTGGCCATCACATTTGGTATTCTTAGGCTATGTAGGTGCTAGATATGCTTTTCTAACTTGCAGTTGAGTTTCGGTTAAGGTACTTGTAGTGTAAATGCATAAAGAGGTAAATTCGGACTTTTCGGGTAATTGTGTTTTAGAGTGTGATTTCAAGGTCCTAATTGGTGTCATTAAGTGTCAATAGGAAGGTAGTGTAGCTTGGTTGCATATCTTGAACTTCGTATTCCATTTGGAAGCTAATTAGCCTTGGTGAATAAAGGGGTTTTGGGTCAAACGTAAATCCGGGTGAATTTGGTTGATATATTTGGTGTTCTCAAGGTAAGTAGGTACTAGATGTGTTTTTCTAACTCTTGGTTGAGCTTCAGTTAAGATACTTGTAGTACAAATGCGCAAAGGGATAATCGGGGCTTTTGTGGCTAATACGGGTTAATGAATGGTTTCAAGGGGTCTAAGTGCGCCATAATGTGTAACTGGAAGATTAGAATAGTTAGTTTAGGAATCTTGAGTCTTAGCCTTCGGTTTGGAGTTAATTGACATAGGATAACTAAAGGGGCAAAATGCGGGAATTGGGTGTTTTGACACTTGCATTATCAAGTAGTTGCTTGTTGTGTATTTGAATGCATTCTAGAGGATATTTGAGCTTTTTGTAGAGTTTCGTGAAAAAAATGTGTTGATGACCCCTTTGTGCACATATAGTTATTTTCGTATTTAACGTTTATATCTTGTACTAATGTTCATATTACTTGTATTTTGTTAAAGATCAAATTCTAATAAACATTGTATGCTAAGTGAGTAGGACTATAAGGATAGCTCATCTAGTTATATGATTATAGATTGTTGTAATTAAGAGTAATTGGAATTTATAACTTATAATCTTAACTGAATGGTAATTAATGCTTTTAATGTCTTCTATACTGTCTAATGATATGGTAAGGTGAACTTTATAGTTCAATTGTGTGTGGGATATGAACTTGTGTGAATAAGTGATTATAAATATAGTTTTTATTGTTGTAGAGTTGAGTTGGAATTGATATAGTTAATTGCTAAACTTATATGAACACCCTAGGGTTGCTTGCTCAAGCTAATTCGGGGAGTTGAAGTAAATCGGAGCTATTCTTTTAGCGTGCTTGGCTTAATTCCAAGTGAGGGAGTCTTCATCCTTATGTGCATAATAGTTTATCTCCTTGTTCATAGACTATGTGATTTAGTATAACTGTTAAAGTAGTATGTGCGTATTGATTATATATTGTGTGTGAGGGCAACCTACTTTGTTGTCCTTTGATTTTGTGATTATTCGGTTATCTTATTTGTTATCATCTTAAGTGCATTGCATTGTGGTTGCGGAACCATTTGGGCATGGTAGTGTCGTGGAAGCCAGGCGGCATCGGGCTTGCCGGTATACCTCGGCTACCATGGTTGCCCAGTCCCTCTCTCGCTTGGGATGCCGTCCAAGGAGAGTTGGGTCGTAGGATTATAGGGTACAGCCGGAGTACACCCAACGTGGAGTTATAAGGGGATGCCAGCTTATCGTTATCAGTGACACTATTCTTCGGGATTTCTGTTCGTGGTTCGTGGATCGTGGTTTGAGAATTAGATCAATCAAGATCGTTGAGATATATCCTTTTTATTGTGTGGTATTTTATTGGATTCTTGTGTTTCTTTTATTATACATTACATGTATTTGTTGCATTGCACGAACCCTGAGATACTATTCCCGTTTCCCCTTTCTCACTGGGCATACGTATTTGGTATGCTCACCCTCGTTGTTAACAATTTTAGGTAAGACAGGTTTAGCATTCCTTGAGCCTACAGAGGACAAGACACGTGAAACTCCATGATTACGTGATTCTTTGCTGCTAGTTTTCGTGGTTGCATATATATGCTTCGTGAGCCCTAGAGCCAGGTAGATGATAGCGACTTATAGTCTATTTTGTGGCCTATGGTCTTGCATGTAATCTTGGCCTTTTTTTAATGTTGTAAAGTGTTGTAAGTTTAGCCAAAATGTTGGGCAGGATTGTAAATGGCTGTAATAACTTAAAGTACTTTCGTTATTTATCTTTCATACATGCTTGGGTGTGATAAGTAGATGATTGACGATCTTTAATTACAAGAAGGGTTTATAGACAAGATTAGAGTGGTATGATAAGTGATTTTATGTCATAGTATTTCAATGGGTGAATCTCACACATGCTTGTGTGTTTATCTTGTTGTTTCGTCTAAGGCCCGGATGGCCTTAATACGGGGTATAGTTGGTTGGTTGAAGTCGGAGTTGTAGGAGAATACTGGATTACAACTTTGTGATTGTATTTTGTTGTTCACAGGTTATCGGTTAGTCCTATAAACAAAGGAGACTCCGACCGTTTTCCCTAGTATTTCGTGACTTGGGATTTGGATCGCGTTGTGTATAGTGGATTTTTAGAGTTTCTGTTTCCGTGAGGGAACTGGGTGTTACAATTGATCTACCTCTTCTTCCCTAGCATTTTGATTTCTGGTCTAACGGCAGGGCCCCATTCCGAATAAGTGAGTGCAAAGTATTATGACAGGCATATATATAATTCGAAAGTAAATCACATAAGGAAAAGTTCAAATAAGTCCACATAAATTACATATAAGATCACACAAGCATTTTATACATAAAAGATACAAATAAAACACTTAGTCATACTTTTCATTCTAAACTTTTCACTTTCATACAAATACTCTTACAAGACATTTCACATTCTCCTTTTCATTTTCATGCTAGCATGACCTTTACTAATTCAATCTTTCACTTATTTAATGAAAAGAAACAGTTATTCACACAATCACACTTTCACATAATAGACCTTTATCCCACAGGCCGAGAAACCAATCCCAGCTCATGCATTGTATAAGCTCTGATATTACTTAAATGTCACACATCGACCCAACCCCACACCAAAGGTTAAGTCCGGACCCAACGAACGGATATAGTCTCATCTGTACCGTGGACATTCTAGAAACTTGAAAACATTCAATAAGGCCACAAAACAACTAGAACTCCAATTCTAACTAAATCCTAGCTTCAAGGCCATCTGAGCCTTAAGCAATACAAGACAATAGAAATACATACAAGTATGCAAGCAACAACCATAGAATCTTTGTCTTTTATTCGTTTATCATACCACACCAAGCTAGCAATTCAACATTCTTAAAAACTAAAGCCAACCATTTAACCGTTGTATTACACCCAAGCATGCAACACAACTAGCAGCAGAAATATAAGTTATTACATGCCATAGTTTCAAATTTCATACTACATCCATCTAACTCTCAAGCTACAACTGCACAAATATATACATAAGCCCAAAAGGCTCCAAAATAGGACACAAAGTAGTACAACAAGTCTTCACATAAAAATCCAACAAGAAGCACTTCCACCTCAAGCAATAGACACAGGAACTAAGGTAACTGCTCTTCCTGTTCTTCACCCTCAACTAAATCAAGCTGGGGTTCAACCTTAGCACCTCCTGAAACATGATAACTATGTATGAGCAACCACAATTGCCCAGTGAAGGATAAAGACTATCGGGGTGTACAATGCAACAGTTAATACAAATAAGAATTAGAAGTAACTAAAGAACAATTGAAATACAGAAACCTCACATTTAAAAGGATACAATACACTTTAACCCCAACACTCTAGACTTCACTTGATCTCCAATCACGCACCCCGACCCACGAACCTCGCTCAATGTGCCGGCATAAACCCCAATCATTCTAGTGGGTGTATTCCGGATGTACCCCGAGAATCCTATGACCCAACACCCCTAGCAATCTCTAGACTAGGCGAGTAAGGGACTAGAGCACGGAGATTGAATATCCACTAACAAGCCCGCCGCCGCCCAGCCGATACTCAATATATCCGCCCCTAACACTATGGTTGCGCAACCATTATGCAATGCACTTAAACCAATGATGATCCAACAATAGAATAAAACAATAACACTTAGGAGGGACAACAAAGTAGGTTGCCCTAAAAAACAGTTAGAATATAAGCATCATCACGAAATTAACCAATTGAACACAAAGGGGTAAATCACATATTTTCCTCAAAACATTACCAAAAATTCGCAATTAACTTAAAAGTGCATTTAAACACCTAAGAAACAATTACAAGGTCATAGAAGTGCAAAACAACCGATTTTCTACTTTATCCCCTTTGTAACCCAACCTATTTTCCTTCCAAACACAAGCTATTGTCCTAGTTTAGCGAGCGGGTTATTCCATACTTCTAATTAACCAATAAGGCACCCCTAGGACCCTCGAAACTACCCAATTGCCCGTGATTACCGCAAAAGCCCCGATTTTTCCCTTGTGAGTTTGTACTACAAGTACCTGAACTAGAACTCAACCAAGGTTTAGCAAAGCATATCTAGCACCTATATAGCCTAAGAACACTAAATGTGAAGGCCAAATTAATCCGGATTTCCATTAACCCCGAAACCCCTTTTTGAAAGTCACCTATTTCATGATTTAGCCAAGTTTCGAGCAATTCAACCTCTCAGGGATATTAATCTAGCTTTATTAGCAATGAATCGAGCTATAACGCACAATTTCATAAAACCCTAAAAATTCATCACTATTCACACCCTAAAATCAAACCATCGAATTTAACCGTTTAAAAAGCAGAACAATGGCATAAACTTAGTCTCTACATCATGTATATATCATATAAAATCATATTTGAGCATACCATAAGCATATACTAGCAAATCTACAAAATCAAGAAAGTTACAACATTTTAAAAATGCAAACTACACATGCAAATCCTTCACCAAAGCACGCAGAAGCTCGTACGATGCTTGCAAACTCCTTAAACCACTTGCTCTTAGCTTGCCAAGGCTTGAGATGCAAGATTTGAAGAGCAAAATTTTTTTCTTTCCTCCTTTTACTGCTATCGGGTTTGGGCTTAGGACAAGGGGGTATTTTCTAATTTCTTTTAGCTATGTAGTATGCATATGTGTTTTATGGTATAAGGTGCTATGTATATGTAATAGATTGACAACATTATTTTGTCTAATATAACTTGCTAAGTCCACCTAAAACAAGTCAAAGATGCAATTAAATGTTATCTAGCTCAATTATAAGGTTAGGCTACATAATACTATTCACTAGATTCAATAAAACATTTTCTAAACAGATGCTTTCAACCCTAATCGCTCAAATGCACATTTTTCTCATTACTAAAATAATTAATATGATTTTAAAAAAATGCTAATTCGAAGAAAATAGGTAGTTGAAAAACGTAATGAATAGTAACCACAGAAGTAACAAATAGTTGTACAGTAAAGATGCACAAATAGTAGATGCAACAATTAAAAGGTGTACGGAGAAGATCTTGGGCGTCACAGAACTCCAGCTTGATTTAGTTGAGGGTGATGAGCAGGAGGTGCAGGAGGAGCAGTTACCTTAGTTGTTGTGTCTATTTGCTTGAGGTGGATGTGTTTCTTGTTGGATTTTATGTGAAGACTTGTTGTACTACTTTGTGTCCTATTTTGGAGCCTTTGGGTTATGTATATATTTGTGCAATCGTAGCTTGAGAGTTAGATGGATGTAGTATGAAATTTGAAACTATGGCATGTAATAACTTATATTCCTGCTTCTAGTTGTGTTGCATGCTTAGGTGTGATACAACGATTAAATGGTTAACTTTAGTTCTTAAGAATGTTTAATTGCTAGCTTGGAGTGGTATGATAAATGAATGAAAGACAAAGATTCTATGACTGTTGCTTGCATGCTTGTATGTATTTATATTGTCTTGTATTGTTTAAGGCTCGGATGGCCTTGAAGCTGGGATTTATTTAGAATTGGAGTTCTAGCTATTTTTTGGCCTTATTGAATGTTTTTAGGTTTCCAGAATGTCCTCGGTACAGAGGAGACTCTGTTTGTTTGTTGGGTCTGGACTTAACCCTTGGTGTGGGGTTGGGTTGTGGTGTGACAATTATCACCCTGAATCATTATCTAATTCTTTGGATTTAAACTTTATTGTTAAGTGTGGAATATTTCAATTAAGTACCTTTGTTTAATTCACCTTTAGACTTCCTTAATTACCGCACTGTTGGACACTTTCTGGACACTTAGTCTTAATCAAACTCATCCGTGATGGGAGATAGTCAAACAATTCTAAATTAAAGGTTTAACTTAACTTGATAACCCCAATCTCCGTGTATCGACCCTCTACTCGCCACAACTAAAGGTAATTTGAGGTAAGCACTATTTCAATCATCTAACCTCACTATTTTTTAGTGCAAAATGACGCAATCAAAATTTGGCGTCATTGCCGGGGATCGGTGTTCATCAATTAAAGTAAGTCTTTGATTTTTGTACATATATGTTAATATGTATATATATATATATATATATATATATATTAGTTTTCTTAGTCTTTAGGAATTAATTTTTAGTCAATTGTGTTACTTTGTATAGATTTTATTTCTTTTTAATGTTTTAATTTTGTATGCATGGTCAGAGATCTTTAAAGTCACTCATCTTTATTTTTGATACAGAAATTGTGAAAACTTTTAAATCCAGAAACAAAGCACACAAATATCTAACCATGGCTGATCAAAATCCGAATCAAAACCAAGATCAGGATCAAGTTGAAGGTAGAGAAGTAGAAAATGTTAGGAGGAGCATAAAAGATTTTTCCACACCACAAGATTATGTTCCTTCAGGAGCTATCGCCTTACCTGAAACTGATGAAGGTTTTAGAATAAAGTCTCACATGATTTCAATGCTTCCCATGTTCAACGGTCTTTCTAATGAAATCCCGTATGACCACATTAATAATTTTGTCCATACATGCAGATCGATCAATATTAGAACTGCCTCGTAAGAGGTTGTTAAATTGAGATTGTTTCCTTACTCTTTAATGTGTCAAGCACAAATTTGGCTTTACAGATTACGTTCTCGTTCTATTACTTCTTGGGATCAACTACAATGAGAATTTCTTGAAAGATTTTACTCTTCTTCAAAAACCAATGAATGCAAGAATCAATTAAATAATTTTTCTCAGTTACCTAGAGAGGCACTTCATGAGAGTTGGGACAAATTTGAAACCTTAATTTATGAATGTCCACACCAAAGTATTCTAGATTGGAAATTAGCTCAGAATTTCTATCAAGGGTTAAATGAGCATAATCAAAGTTTGCTCGATTCAGCTTGTAATGGTTCACTTCTTGAGAAATCTCCAGAAGAAGCCACATAATTGTTTATAAAACTGAGTAACAATTCACGAAAGCGTGCATCTTCATCTAGAGAAAGGAATGAAAGTGTAGGTTCAAATGATTACAATTCTTTGACCTCAAAGATTGAAACTCTAACTCTTGCTTTGGAAAAAATGGTTAAAAAAAAAGAATCATTACATGTAGTTGATTCAGGTGAAGGTGTTCTTGCATCAAATCCCAATTCAATTTCAGAGCAAGCTTGTGCTGCTTATAGATACCCTCGCAATTATGACCCATTCTCTAACACTTTTAATATAGGTACACGGGATCATCCAAATTTGCGGTGGGATCAAAATTGAGAGGATGTTCAGCAACAAAGACCAAGAGGTTATCCACTAAGATTTCATTCAGTACCATAAGGACAGGTACCTTCAAGCTCTAATTTAGGTTCCTATTCTTATGGAACTACTTTTGAAGAACAGTTTTGAAAAAGTTTCATAACATGGAACCAACTTTGCAAATGATAAGTATACATTCAAAGGCAATTGTCAACTTGGAAAGACAAGTAGGACAACTGGCTAGCACGATGCAGAAAAGAGAAGAAGGTACACTCCCTGCCCAACCAGATGTGAATCCAAAAGGTAAGGCCTACGTAGTAGCTACAAATCAAAAAATGGAGGATCTTCAAGCTGTCACTACACTGTGAAGTGGTAAGAACGTTGGTAACAAGGTAAGCATTGAAGCTTACGAAAATGCCAAGCAAGCAAAGTAAAAAGCCAAGTCTCAAGTTATTGTTGATTCATCAAAGGAAGCTGAAGATGAATCTGAAACGGTAACTTCACATCAAAAAGTTCCATTAACTGTAAGTCCTAAGGCACCATTTCCACAGGCATTAGGAAATCCATCTGATAAAGAATCTAAAAGGGAAAAAATGCTCGAAACTTTTAAGCAAGTAAAAATCAATTTACCCCTGTTAGAAATCATCAGGCAAGTTCCTGCTTATGCAAAATTTCTCAAGGACTTGTGCACTCAGAAAAGGAGGAATTCAGCTTTGATATCAAACAAGGTAAGGTTGACTGAAAAGGTAAGTTGCATTCTTATTTTTCTTGTTTCACCAAAACTAAAAGATCCTGGTGCATTTACTATTCCTTACTATATTGGTAATCACTGAGTAGATCGTGCCCTTCTTGATTTAGGAACTAGTGTAAATCTTCTTCCCTTTAATTTATTTGAACAGTTAGATATAGGATAATTGAAACCTACTCCTGTCACCCTTCAATTGGCTGATAGATCACTTAGAATCCCTAGAGGCATGATTGAGAATGTTCTGGTAAAGGTTGATGAATTTTATTTTCCTATGGATTTTGTTGTTCTAGATATGGAACCAGGAGAAACCCAGAAGTTTCAAACTCCAGTCATACTAGGAAGACCATTCTTAGCAACTGCTAATGCAAAAATTCACTGTGCAACTAGAGAGTTGGAGTTTAAATTTGGAGATATTAAGGCAAACTTGAATGTTGCTAATGATGTTAGGTTCGCAAATGAAGATGATGGTCTTGAATGTTTTAGTCTTGATAAGATTGATCCATTAATTGAAGAGTCTTTCCTTAGTCTCATGCAAAAATATTTTTTGAAAGATACTTTGAATCATGGTGAAATAGTTTTGAGTAAGTTTGAGGAAGAATCTGATGAATATAATGACTCTTTAGAAAGAAATCTAGGATTTGATGAAAAACTTAAAGTGTGTGTAATAAAACGATTATTGACTATTTTTAAAGAGCCCTTGCTTCCTTCTATACAATCTCCTCCTAAGTTGGAACTCAAAACAACTTCCTAGTCACCTCAAGTATGTTTTTCTGGGGTCAGACCAAATACTTCCAGCTATTATTGCTTCTAATCTTTCGTTGGAGTAGGAAGCTAAACTTATTAAGGTGTTGTATAAGAATAAAGAAGTGTTAGGTTGGACTGTTGTAGATCTTAAAGGATTAAATCCCTCTTTTTGCATGCATAAGATCAATTTGGAAGATGGAGCCAAGACATCTAGAGAGATGCAACGTAAGCTGAACCTGAACATGAGGGAGGTTGTGAAGAAAGAAATAGTAAAGTTGTTAGATGCAGGTATCATTTATCCTATTTCTGATAGTAGATGGGTTAGTCTGATACAGGTTGTGCCTAAGAAATCAGGAATCACTGTGGTAACAAATGATAAAGGTGAATTGGTACCTACTTGCACCACAATTGGATGGCGTGTGTGAATTGACTATAGGAAACTCAATGTTGCAACAAGAAATGATCACTTCCACTTACCATTCATTGATCAAATTTTAGACAGGTTGGCAAGGCAAGGTTTTTACTGTTTTCTTGACGGGTACTCAGGATACAACCAAATCCCTGTGGACCCTGAAGATCAGGAAAATATAACTTTCTCATGTCCTTTTGGCACGTTTGCTTACAGAAGAATGCATTTTGGCCTTTGTAATACACCAGCCACATTATAACGCTGCATGATGTCTTTTTTCACTGATATGATGGATAAATTTGTGAAAGTCTTCATGGATGACTTTTCTATCTTTGGTTCTTCATTTGAAATCTGTTTGAATAATCTGTCTTTGGTGTTGAAAAGATGTTAGGAATCTAATCTTGTCCTTAGCTGGGAGAAAAGTCATTTCATGGTGCAAGAAGGAATTGTTCTTAGACACATTATATCCAAGGAAGGAGTTTGGGTTGATAAAGCTAAGGTTGATATTATTTCAAATATTCCCCCTCCTGCAAATGTCAAACAGATGAGATCGTTCCTTGAACATGCTAATTTCTACCGACGATTTATAAAGGATTTTAATAAAATTGCTAGACCTTTATCGAATTTGCTGGCACAGGATACTCCATTCCTATTTGATGAAAAATGTGCTACTGCTTTTGAAATGCTAAAAAATTCCCTTTCTACTGCTCTGATAATTCAGCCACCAGCTTACTTTTTTCTTTTTGAAATTATGTGTGATACATCTGATTATACCATAGAAGCGGTTTTAGGTCAACGCAAGGAGCGCATTCCTTGTGTGATCTATTATGCCAGCCAAACTTTGGATGATGTCCAGAAATACTAGACCACCACAGAGATAGAATTGATTTATGTAGTTTTTGAATTAGAAAAGTTTCGTTCTTATGTGATGGGGTAAAAAATAATCATTTATTCTGACCACTCGGCATTAAAATACATGTTGGAAAAGAAAGATGCTAAACCTAGGCTTATTCGATGGTTGTTATTAATTCATGAATTTGATTTAACAATCAAAGATAAGAAAGGTCAAGAAAATGTAGTTGCTGATTACTTATCAAGGATTGTAACTCAGGAAACAGAAAATGAATTACCCTTGAGAGATATATTTTCTGACGAACAATTATTGATAATTTCTGTCCCTAAACTTCCTTGGTATGCTCATATTGTGAATTATCTTGCAGTAGGTAAAATACCCAAGGAGTGGAACAAGGCTGAGAGAGATCAATTTTTCACAAAAACAAAACATTATTTCTGGGAGGATCCTCATTTGTTTCGTATTTGTTCTAATCAAATTATTCGCAGATGCATGCTAGCGCCTGAACAGCTAAACATCATGTCATTTTGTCAATCGCATGAATTTAGAGGACATCTTGGAGGACGGTGGACATCTTGGAGGACGGTGGACAACTATCAAAATTATGCAAAGTGGATTTTATTGGCCTACATTGTTCAAAGATGCTCATGAATTTTGCAAGGCATGTGAAAGATGCCAGAAGACAGGTAACATGGGAAAAATGGATATGATGCCCTTAAATCCCATTTTAATTTGTGAACTTTTTGATGTATGAGGTATTGACTTCATGGGTCCTTTCCCCATCTCTTTTGGTTTTCAATACATTTTGGTTGGTGTTGATTATGTGTCTAAGTGGATTGAAGCAATTGCAACAAGGACTAATGATCACATTGTTGTGATGAGATTCATAAAAGAGAACATTTTCTGTCGGTTTGGAATTCCAAGAGCCATCATTAGTGACGGTAGAAGTCATTTCATTCACCGAATTTTTAAAAAATTGCTGAAGAAATACTCAGTCATTCATAAGGTTGCTACTCTATATCACCCACAAACTAGTGGACATGTTGAGGTTTCTAATAGGGAGATTAAATCAATCCTTGAAAAGACAGTAAGACCTGATAGAAAGGATTGGTCTACTTGATTGAATGATGCATTTTGGACATATAGAACTGCATATAAGACTCCCATAGGAATGTCACATTTTTGTTTAGTTTTTGGGAAAACATGTCATTTACCTGTTGAATTAGAACATAAAGCTTATTGGGCAATTAGGACTATGAATTTTGACTTGCAGAAAGCTGGTGAAAATAGATTGCTCCATCTAAAAAAACTTGAAGAGATACGTGTAGAGGCATATGACAATGTCAATATTTATAATGAGAGAATAAAAAGAAAGCATGACAAAATGATTGTTCAGGAGAATTTTGTTCTTGGAGAAGATGTGTGGTTATTTAATTCTAAGTTACGATTATTTCCAGGAAAATTGAGGTCTAGATAGGATGGGCCATTTAGGGTTGAACGAGTTTTTCCGTCCGGTGTTGTCAAGATAAAAGATAAGAAAGATGGAAAAACAATGTTTGTAAACGGACAAAGACAAAAACCAGTAATTCGGTTAAAGAATTGGGGTGAAGAGTCAATTGTACTTAAAGATCTAATCCCTGCAGAGTAACAATTTCAAGGTAACTTTGTCTGGCTGAAGACATTAAACTTAGCGCTCCTAGGAGGCAACCTAGGGATTCCCCTAGCTATTTGGATTCAATGTTTATTTTTATGTCATTTATTTTCTTTACCATTTGAGTTTTTCTCCAACTTAATGTAGTTTGGGTTTTAACCATGAGAAACACTCATATAGGTATGTTTGTCATGATACTAGTGGTCACTGTACATTTCTGTGTGCGGTTGACTGATCAGTGCAACTATGTCTAACAGTACTTGCTACTCCACCATCTTAATGTAGTTTAGGGTTTGTTTGGGCATTACTTGATAAGGTAGTTAGGAGTGAGAGCATTCATCAGTCGGTATTGTCTATAACGTAAAGCACCACTGTCTTGCTCTTGACCCTGTGGAACTGGCTGTGGCCCCATGTAAGTGCCGAATGAAAGTACTGGATGGAATGAACACAGAAACCTCTGGAAGAGCTAGTCTGTTAATTTTAAATTCATAAAAAATAAAATATAAAAAAACATTTAGAAAAAAGGGGGTTGGGAAGACCACGTTCGAGCACGCCTAATCTCCCGCTCGAGAACCGTTAACCCTAGCAGAAGGGTTTTATAACCCTGCTTTCTTCATTATCCCCTTCATTTTTCTTCACCGCCACCTTCACTCTCCCTTTTAGTAAATTTTTTCTTTTTTCATTTCTCTACTTTGTTGCATTCAACATGTTGATGTTTGGGACTCTCACTGAAGATCAATTTGCCATGGTTGTGTACTCATTTGCAAGTGCATTCATCATTTATCTTTTTCTTATTTATCTCTTTATAAAGTGGGATCATAGGCGTGTTGGGTAAAGAGAAGATGTTCTTGCATTCCCAAGATTAGCAGATAATCTTATGTTGTTGTACT
Organism: Ehretia macrophylla; assembly: GCA_037974665.1. NCBI lineage: Eukaryota > Viridiplantae > Streptophyta > Magnoliopsida > Boraginales > Ehretiaceae > Ehretia > Ehretia macrophylla. The sequence continues at coordinate 59,441,533 of CM075776.1, read as the reverse complement.
TTCATTTTCGTGTTTGTAATCTTTTAATGTTTAATAAAATGTTGTGTGGTCTGTTTTACAGTTCATATATTTATAGTATTTATATATATTTGTACATATATATAAATCTGTATATCTATATATACTTATGTATATTATAGAATTCTAGTTTATTTTCGTTTGTTGGGTTTCTGTTAGAATATAATAATATGTATGTAAATATATTATTAGTATTTTTATTATTATTAAAAAAAATAATTTCAGCAGGACGTTCAAGTGCCTGCAAGGCGCGCTTGAACGCCAAACTGCAATCGGGGCTTATAACTTAAGCCCTGATTGCAGCAGCCAAGAAAATAAGAAAAAAAAACCCACCCCACGGAAATCACCCTCAAAAGTCACCAAAACCCTTCCCCACCCCAAATCAACCACATATCTACATTCCAATGTATGTTTTCATGCTTTACGTCTTATTTTTGCATTTTTTTTAGGTTTTATTTCGATTTTTATATTTGTATGTATATGTTTATATATATATATGTATATATGCATTTTTGAAGCTTTTTAGGATGATTTTTACTGCTTGTTTATGAATTATTGTTGTTCTATAGCTTTCAATATTCGTTTAGGTATGATTTTTTTTCTTGTTTATGTATGTATATGTGTATGTATATGTGTATGTATATGTGTGTGTATATATATTTATAAAATATTAGTTAGAATTCAATTTTTATTTTGTATTACATACTGTTTAGATTAAAAAAAAATTAAAAAAAAATCAAAAATTTGATAAAAAAATAAAAATTTTAGATTAATGTATTTATGTATATATCAATACGTCTTTATATATGTCTCTATTTTAGTTGTCGTGGATAATTTATAATTGCATATTGAGTAGATGTTGGAGATTTTGTGAGAATGGGAATTTGATAACGTTGTATGTTGTTGAGGGTAGTTTCGTGGTTCCTTAATGGGTTGTGTTATCTAGTTTGTATAAATAAATAATGAAAAATAAAAAATATATTGTGTGTTTTTTTTTCTAATTTAGTTTTTATTTTATTTTGATTATGGGTCCAAAAAGACAAAAGTTGTCATTGACTGCAAGACTTTATAATGCTCAAATTGAGGTTGAAACTGAATTCTCGGAAGTTTTGAAGGCTTACGAAGGTGGGCCACATGCTTTTGCTTATTTTGACGGGTATTTTCTTGAGTGCATCTTGCATCTACCTTTTGATGATGTTATTGTTTTTACTCGTCTCATTCGATGATTCTGTGAGCATCTTACTTTTGATGATGCTACATTTCCTACGACAGTTGATGGTTTTGAGATTGCATTTACTACTACTGATATTATGTCTATCATGTGTGGGGATGATATGTTTTATGAGGAAAATGAGGACTTTATTGCTAGAACTACAGATTTAGAGATTGTTACTCAGTTGTGTTGTGGTCCAATTCTTGAACATGGTATAGGTGTAAGGCGATCTTCTCTCCCGAGGGACATGTGGCTAACTGATATAATTATTAAGAATAATCTTTGCCCACATGGTCATGATCAAGAGAGGACGTGAGTTTTTTTACAAGTGTTATATTGTATTTATCAAGGTGTACTTTTCGATGTAAGAGCTGTCATTGGGGAAAATATGATGAGTCTTATAGACCACATGCGCTGATTTGATGCCATATCTATACTTCGTTTTCCTCGATTGATAGTCTCTTTGCTCCAGAGGTTTGATTTCCCTTTTTTCACCTGATGAATCAACTATGGACCTCCCTATTACTCTGTATGGTGAATCAGATTTCACCAAGAATCTTAAACATTTAGAGCGAGCTGTTAAAAAAATGCCTCTAGCATTAAATGTCCCACGGACCTCCCCTCAACCTACTGAGGGTGCTACTTCTTCACAGCAACTGAGTACTCAGCATGAAGAGTCTTTGATGGAAAAAATGTACAAAGAGATGCAGGCGATGAATACTAACATCAATGCAAGATTAGATGGACTGAAAGACGATGTTACTGCTTTACGAGCATAAGTTGCTTTGTTGAGAGGTTCAGGAGCAGGTCCTCAACAACCACCACCATAATAACTCGGATGGCGTGCTTTCTATTTTATTTTCTATTGTTTATGCTTTTTATTTCATCTTTCTTTAGAAATATTTTAGTTTTATATTTTTACACTCACAACTAATGTTGGTGTTTGAGATTTTGTTTGACAATTCTTCTTTCATAAGTTTTTGAGGAACATTGCTTGGATTGTTTATCAGGTTGTATCTTTCTTTTTACTTTGCATTACATAGTTTTATTTCATTGAGGAAAATGTAAGGCTCGAGTTTGAGGAGGAGAAAAAGTAGATACTACCTACAAAAAATCCAAAAAATCCAAAAAATAAAAATAAAAAAATTCTTTTACTTCATTTATTCATAATAATTAGATTTGAGTGGTTGATTGTTGAAATATGGTTAGATTTTGATAAAATATTTGAATTAACTGTGAATTTGGAATGGAACAATGATTAGCCACTAGAGTTGAGTTTGTATCTAGAATTTTTAAAACTTTGTTAACTATTATTACATCCCAACAACGTCACATGATTCAATTAGAGGTTTTTGATTAATTACCAAAAAAGGAGTAGATTGAGGTATTTTCAATGTGAGATGTTATGTTTTATTAAAATTTGACTTATTTTTCTAGATCAGTACACTCCCTAAAAATGAATATATATATATAGATGACTTGTTCAAATTTCGAAAGTGTTGATTCAGCAAATAGAGGCATAAAAAGAAATTCATAACAAATGCTTTCTTCTAACCATTTTTGAGCATTTTTGTTATGAAAAAGCTATTAATACAAATCCTGTCAGACAAGCCTTCTTTTACCATATACATTTCAACTAAAGAAATGCAATACTTCAATGAAGTTAGTGAGTCAACCAACATCTATCATCCGAGTTATCTATTCATATAAAAAAAAGAAAAAAATCTAAAGGAGTACTACATGATTTGGAAGGTAGTTGAATTTTAATATTTCATGACTATCCATAGAAAATATTTTCGATTTTACAAAATTTGCGTGATCAATTTTCTTACCTCTTAATTGAGTTACAAGTGCTTAAAAAGGCTTAAAGAATTTTTTGTAATTAAGTTGGTTTCTATTCTTCTAGATACAAAATGATTTCATGGGATGGAATTGTTTGGAAGACAAAATCACTATTAATCTTGTATTTTATAAAATCTAACAGTATGAATACATTGACTATTTAGATTTAATATTTTTGAATCTATGAAGTAATTGATGCCTTTACTTGAGGACAAGCAAAGAATGAGTTTGAGGAAGTTGATAAATCCACAATTTTTAATAATTTTAACCCATCAAATCATGTATATTGCATTATTATTTCAAGCTTAATTGTATATTTTACACAATTTTAGTGCAATATAGGTTCTGAAGAAGAAACAACAAAAATGCCCACAAAAACCACCATTTGGAGCAGAAATCCAGCGCAACACTGAAGGAAAATGGTAGAACGGCTTTAAAACGAGTAATTTCAGATTGAATTTGGTCAAATCGAGTGCGGAAACGGATTCAAGACGCTGAAAAACCTTAGAATAGACTTGGTCAACTTTTTGGTCAACGGTCAATGGTTAAAATCAACCAAGCCGGTCAAAGTCAAAGTTCGCAGTCAAAGTTTACCTACCACAGCCAAAAGTGCGCTCGAACGCCCCTTTTCCGTGCTCAAGAGCCTCTTTTTGAAAGTGGCAGACAAATGGTCGACAACACGTGAAAGGAAAAAGACAAAAAAGATATATAAAATTCTCAATGCAGAAGGGCGCTCGAGCGCCCCTGACTAGCGCTCAAGTGCCCTCTTGCAGATTTGCCTATAAATAGTACGGTTTTCAGCAAAGAAAACCGTACCATTTTCTTCTTAAGTTCTTTTATGTTATTCTTGTGTGTGTGTGAGTGATTTCTTTGAGTGTTTTTGTTAGTAGTTAGTTTGTGTGAAGTTTGGAATCCCGAGCGAAGGGTCTTTTGAGCTATAATCACTTCAAAATCATACCGATCAACCAAAATCTATGCTTCAAGATAAGTAATTTTATTTCGGTTAGTGTTATGATTTCCTGTAATTTAATTCTTAATATGGCACACTAGACCTGAGATTCAACATGGCATCTGTAAGGATATTCTTGTATATATGTTTTGATTCAGATTATTAAAGTCTCGTATTTTTATTCCTGAAGTATTATTTAATTAATTATATGTATACTTGTAGTTATGTTATAGTTAATTAAAAAAAACATATACGTCCGGTTTTGTAAACCAGTGGCAGTAGGAGACTACCACGGACGAATATAGTTTGGTTGTACCAACACTTCCGAGTTACGTAAGTAAAAGATTAATTGTGGTTTTGATTCTCAGGTGGATACCGGTAGGTTGTACAAACATCTCAATCCTGAGGACCGATAATCCATTAATCTCGTTACTTACGTATCTAAGGTCATATCAGAAGTGTAAGCTTTTTGCCCGATTTCTAAAGAACTTATCTTTTAATCTGAATCAATAATATTATACTCGAGTATACCCAGCTATTATCACCCTGAATCATTACCAATTCTTTGGATTTAAACTTTATTGTTAAGTGTGTAATTTTTCAATTTAGTACCTTTGTTCAATTCACCTTTGGACTTCCTTAATTACCGTACCATTCGACCCTTTATGGACACTTGGACTTAATCAAACTCATATGCGACGGGAGATAGTCAAATAATTCTAAATTAAAGGTTTAACTTAACTTGATAACCCCAATCTCTGTAGATCGATCCTCTACTCGCTACAGCTAGAGGTAATTCGAAGTAAACACTATTTCAATCATTTGACCTCACTATTTTTTAGCACAAAACGACGTAATCAGGACCAAACTAAAAGCTTCCTGAGTTTTAGTTATATCAAGTTCCACATCATCTATTTATTTTAGGAAGGATAAAGTAGTTTAATAATAATTTCTAACTACCACATTTTAAAACTATACTATCTGGCTATCGAATACGTAATCAAATTTAGTCGGGTTTATAAGCCCTTTTATTCAACCAGAAACATTAACTTTATTAATAAAATTATTCACGCAGACTTATACATATGTTTCTTGCTTCATATGAATCGTGAGTTGTTGATGGGTAAACTAGGGTTTGATTGTGTGTTTAATGCATGTTCGGTTGGATGGCCTACTTTGTCATCTAACTTAGTTATATGTTGTTAAATTGGTTATTGATGTTATTATGATGATAATATGATTATTGATGATTATTGATTGATGATTGATGCCGGGAGATAAACAGTTCTGCTAGACTGTCCTCCTGTGAATGATTGATGTTTATTATTATTGCTGGGTCTCTGGTATGTGTGTGCCACCTCTCGGGCAGCATTGGGCTGTCGGGTTGATAACGGCATGACTATCAAAGATTGCCTCCAGCTCGCATGACGGAGGTGTCATGGAGGGCGAGGTTATTGGGGGTACCCCGGGTGCGTGAGTAATGGGGAGTTACAAGAAGAATGGTTGAGATCGTGATGGCGTTTGGAGCTACACCAACTAGAGAGAGTATCATTTATTGAATGGTCATATAGTTATGTGATGATAGTATTATTGATGTTATTGTGTGTTTACTGACTCAAATGATTATTCCAAGGAGTTTAGTAGACCTTGCTCGAGATTTATCGGATCCTCGCTGGGCTTATTTTATATAAGCTCACTCTCTATTATTGCATGCATACAGGTGTACTTTTGCAGGACTACGGGTACGTGCCTTCTAAAGATGAGAATGTGCCTTACGTGGATGAGTCCTATGTTCCAGAGTCTTATCCATGATGTCGTACATGTTTTATTATCTTGTAAATTAACTTAGTAGACTTTTATCTGCTTTGTAGTTTATAATGTATAAGATGTTGATAAGTTAATGAATTAGTTGATGTTGTCTTAGTAGCCTTTCTTTTGTTTATGATTAGGTTGCTAGATTGGCTCAATGTGTTTTTGTAATACCCGTGCCCGGAATGTGAAAATTCTTTGTTTATTATTTTGAAAATTATATTTCCTTAAATTCTTTGTGAATTAATTATTACTTTCTCGCCGTCGCAATGTGCATTGCATTTAAGGAGCGATAGCTAGATAACGATTTCTAGTCCTCAGCAAATAGTGAAACTAATATTTAGATGACTTAAATTTTATATTTTAAACGTTGCTAGCTTTAATTGATCTTACCTTAGCTGAAATAGCTTTAAAACGCGCAAAATAGGGCCCTTTGACCAAGTCTTAAGTAGTTTGACCTTGGACCTTTGACCCTTTGACCATTTAACTCTTAAATAAGCATTTAACTAAGTAAAATAAAAAAATTAAACAGCAGCAAAACAGTGAGGGCAGGCCGTGAGTTCCAAGAGAGAAAAAAAAAGATTTCAACTTCCAATCGATCAATCTTCGCGAGAGCTCATGCGGGGTGGTTTCCGAGGTGACTAGCGTTATTTTCCTAGCGACTAGGAGTGCCTAAGGTGAGGGAAGCATGTTATTTTCACATTTATACGTTATGTATGTTAACTTTGTCAATTTTGAGATTTATCCGTAGATTGTTATTTAAAGCGATTTGATGCTTCTAGTATGTTCCTTGGCATTTGTAGAACATGTATTTATAGCTTTGTAACATTTTCTACGGTTAAATGTTGTGATTGCAAATTAAATTGCCAATTGAATAGTGTTTTTGAATAGTAAAACCTTGAAACATTGAAGTTGCGTTGTTATACTTTCTGTTGATGTAGAAATGTGCTAGGTACGCTAGAATGCTAAAATGTGTGGTTTGTTTGGGTTGCGTAGTGGAAAAAATGAGAATTATGCCTTTGGAAAAGTCGGGGTCGTTTAGGTTGACTTTAGCGTTTTCTCGTTTTGCGTGTTGGCATTGCTTCGGGAAGCCATGGAAGCACTTTTGGTGCGATTATGGCGTTGGTTGGGTGTTTGGTTGTTATAGTTGTAGTTCAAACGAGAAAGGGGAAAATCGGGGCTTTGCACAAGTTCTAGGGTAAAGTAAGGTTTCAGGGTCTTTAGACGTGCCTTATGGTGACCTAGGAGGGTTGGCGAACTCGGTTTCCAGAACTCGTGGCTCGTTTGGAAATGGTAGCGTTTTGATAGTTGGGGCCGATTTGTGTTTTTGTGTGTTTTCTTGTCTTTATGCCTATAGAATGCTTAGAATTACTTGAAATACTTGTTTGAGTTGTTTTGGATTGAATTGCTTATCAATTGCTGCTATTGCGTGCGAGAGTAACCTACTTTGTTATTCTCCCACGTGTGGCTTTATCGCTTGTTTATCGCCTTGTATCGAGTCTTGCATTGCATAGTGTCTCGCGCGTGAGTGATGGGCCTCTCTGGGTAGCCTTGGGTTGCCAATGTTGGTTGCTCTAGCTCCGCTGCTATTCCCTTTCTCGCTTGGGTTGCCTCCTAGGGAGATTTGGGTCGTAGGTTGATGGATACTTCCGGGGTATTCCAAACTGGTGTTATAAGGTGGTTTGGGCCGGCGCATCGTCATCGAATTCTTGAATGAAAGTTGCTCGTGAAAAGAGTATCGTATCCTTTGAATGAGTATTATAGCTTTAATGCTTGCCTTGCTTTGTTGATGGCTTTATTATATCTCTGTATGATATATGTATACATTGCTTGGCTAATTGCATTGCATACTTCTCTCATCTCCGTCCTTGAGACCAATTGCCCTCGCTGAGCAATAGTTTTTGCTCATTCCTTTCTATACCATACTTTTACAGGAGTAGTTGAAGCAGACCCTCTCGAGGTAATTGAGGAGGAGGAACAGGTGGAGGTGTTCCCGTGATTGTACTTCTTTGCCTTGCTGGTGGTTGGATGCCAGATTTTTGTGCGAGCCTTGCATGATATGTATATTGTTTGGATGTCGTTTAGTTTTGAGGCTTGTAGCCTTGTATGTATTTTCTAGTTTGAGGCCTCTACGGTCTTATGTTGTATAAGTTGGAAGAATGTAATGTTGTAACTTATACTCTGATGACTAGTGAAGAAATGCATGCTAATAGCTAATGGTTTAGTGGCATAAATACTTGTGTAGTATGCATGTCATTTTTGGTTTGGAAAGTTGGATAATAAGAAATGTATGTTTTACAGAAAGTTGGCTTGTTTTGATTATTATATGGCTTTCGCAAGTATTATGTTGGTTTTAGGGTTTCGGATCGTCCGCGGTACAGAGGAGACTCCGTCCGTGTGTCGGGTCCGGGCTTGGCCTTTTGCGGGGTCGGGTCGGGGTGTGACATCTTTAGGTGGTATCAGAGCATGATAGTCTTGCATGAGCCGGGATATGATTCTCGGTCTGTGGGGTAAAGGTCTAAAATGCTAAAGTGTTTATGTATGATTGCTAAGTGAAAAGAAAATGATATAGTATGACTTTGTGAACTTGGAATGTTTATGTGTTTAAGTGAAATAGTTTGGCAAGTTAAACTTGTCTTATGTGAATTGAGTGTTGGATTGTTATTGACTTGAGTGTTATCTAATCTTATGTGTTATATTACTGTCTATAAACTGCTTTTAAATGTTGCCAGCTATTGTGAGTTGCTACTATGCGGCCACGTCGTGTTACTCAAGGTATAGGATCAGATGAAGAGGCAGCAGAATAGGGTCAGCAGCTGATGCCTGAGCAGTTTATGGCTACCATGACTACTGCAGTAGACCGGATTACTCAGGTGCTGCATGAGCAGAGGCAGGACCGGAATAATCCCCAGGGGAATCAAGTTAATCCTGGTGGACAGGGATATAGAGTTGAGAACAATCAGTTAGAGAAATTTCTGAGGCACGAGCCGGGAAAGTTCTTTGGGGAGCCGGATGATGAGGCGGCCGAGAGATGGATTAATCGAGTTGAGAATATTTTTACCGCGTTGAGGTATACTGATGAGGCAAGAATAGACTATGCATCATTCTTATTCGAGGGTGATGCAGAGCAGTGGTGGAATACTGTCAGATTGAGGTGGGATTGTGAGGATGTACCACATTTGTGGGATGATTTTGTAAATGAGTTTCGGGATAAGTATATTCCCGAGATGGCTATGGAAAGGAGGGAAGATGAGTTTGTGGCCCTGAAGCAGGGAAATATGACTGTTGCACAGTACGAGGCTAGGTTTGTTAGCCTGTCAAGGTATATGCCGGAGTTGGTACGGCCGGCTAGGAGGATGATACATAGGTTTGTCCGTGGGCTGAGAATGGACATTCAATTGCATTTGACTGGGCAGACCTACACTACTTTTCCCGAGGCATTTTAGGCAGCCTTGAAGTTTGAGAAACGGAAGGCTGAGATGTTAGCTGAGAGCAGTCAGCCGAGTAAGAAGCAGTATTTGGGCCAGAGCAGCCAGAGTCAGCCGAGGCAGTATCAGGCTTCTGCACAGGGTCCTCAGCAACGTCCATATCAGCCACAGCAGCAGATTCAGGCTAGGCCA